>CM032065.1:44861449-47261449 GCA_018831715.1 Matsumurasca onukii | reverse complement strand
AAAAAAAGAAAACCAGATCGAGTGTAGAATTAAAAACATGAGTAATCCAAGTTACATCCGGAAAAATCAACAGTTTAATGTTTATAGAAGTAAACTTTTTGTTGTAGAGCTTTTCAAAAATTGCAGTTATTGAGTTTCTTTCTGTTCCATAGTTCCAAAAATGTGACGTATTCAAGCCTCCAATTACGATTTGGGTTCTATAAAAAGACTCTGTTTGTGATCAAGCTGTTACTGAATTTTAACAAAACTCCTGTTTGTTTCAGTTGTTCTACCTGATAACTGATTTGTACAAGGTGGGCAATGCCAAAGAGATGAAGAAATGGGCCTACGAGATCCACTCTAGCTTCCTGGTGCCTGGCGCTGTAAGTTGGGAATTAGTATACGGAAACTTGTTAACAAATTGAGTGTATTGCATTTAAATTATGAATGTTAGTACTTGCTGCTGAAAAGAGGACAGTGCCCAAGTTTGATACGTCATATGTACTAGCCTTGATACATCGTTTTCGCCTTTCGGGTAGTTAGGAAGTGAATCACGTCTACATTTAAAACCTTCACCCAAAGTATTAAGCGAATCATCGGTTCCTGGAACAGATGTTTGCTGTGTTGGTCATTGGCTATTGCTTCCGGCAAAACCGAGAACCGGAACTAACCCACTCCTATTTTTATTCTTCAAAACTGTTTGATCAACTGAGAAGTTCAAGAGTTTTCGAATAAAAATCTTCTAGAATAAAAATATTTTTACTATATACATTTGAAAGCCACACTAAAATACTACTTTTCTACATAATCGCCATACAAATTTAGGCACTTATCATACCGATGGACGAGCTTTAAAATTTCTTTGTCATAAAATTCTGTTGCTTGTTTCTTCAACAATTTATTGACTCTTTCATTGTATATGTGACAATTTTTAATTAATGTCAAATTGTTCTCTTGTTGTTGTTCAAAACCTGATAATAACCTATTAAGTACTGTTAGGAAAGTTTAATTGCTGTTTTGATGTGAGCTACATCAAAGAAGGGTTTTCTTTTTAGATGTCTCAGGTCTTGAATTAACATCATTTGTTAATTTGTAAATATATTGTTGATTGATTTCAGCCGAACCAGGGGATATGTATTTCCCAACCCTGTACTTTGTCTCAGCCTCAAATCATCTAATGGAAACCTAATGAAATGTCGGATCGGTTGTTTACAGATTTAATTTCCATAATTTTCATCTTTGAGATTTAAATGATAAATTTATCTGCTCACCTGAAATAGTTATGATAACCTGTAATAAATTACTGTAAAATTACTGGTTATTAGTTGAAAAAATTGTATAGCCTACAGAAATTTAACTTTTACCCCTCATTGAAATTAGGTGTCTGGAGTTTAAAACAATGATATATTGCCCAGAAACCAATTTTAAATTATAAAAGTTACCAGCTGCTTTATTCTTCCCTTTAGCTCAATCAATTTTTTTAAATATATATTTTCATAAAAGTAACAATTTAGTGATCAACAAATAATTTCAATTTGGTACCAAAATTATACAAAATCAATTTGAAAGTCCCATGTTTTAAATCTTGCGCCATCCAGAGAAATGTATGAAGCTCAAGGTTGTTTCAGAATCAGCTGGAGGACCACGGGCCATTTAAGAGTTCATCCACTGTGGAACTATCATCGAACCACCTCGCCGTTCATGAACTATGCCATCTCCAATAGCCAGCCTCTCCAGTCTGGTTAGTTTCCACGTGGGACAAGTGCAAAGAGGGGACAAGGTTCGAGAAGGAATAATGCAGGGTTGCTATTTATGCTTTTGGCCTGTAATAAAATGCCAGAATTTAAGGACCTAAGCGGCTCGGTTCTTTTAATGTTATTGAAGATAAATATACTTTTGCAGATTGAAACCAATTTTCAATGGACTTCAATTTTTATAATCCAACCAGATACCTCTAAAATATGGCTTTGAAGGCATAATCACCGTTTTACAAGTGTAGGAAACCCGCTGTCTACCTAGTTTCTTCTTCTGATGTTCGGTTTAAAGTTAGTCATTAGGTTACAAATTATGGCTATGGTAACAAGGATGAGTCATAACCGTTTTAATTAGGTCAAACAACATTACTTCAGTTCTGTGCAGCCTGCATTGTCATGTTGAAGATCATGCGTCATTCCTTTGATTTTTCTCAAAGTTTCACAAAGACGCTCATAAAATGTAATTAGTGGTGTGTTCATTCAAATTGGACCGCATGACTTGCGCTGTAATGCCACAGACTTCATGACCTGGGTAACTAAAGGTAACCATTTGGTATGTGAACAACTCTGGTCGATTTGGCTTGTTTTGAAAGAACAATGGTTAATTGTTGTTTTGTTTCAGGATAATATGACATTTCCATGCTTATGATCTGTGTGCAGAAATTATAAACCAGATGCACCTTGTGTGAATTTCTCAACATTTTCTTGCATCTGAACACGGTCAGCTACCTTCACCATATTTATGTTAAGTAGTATCCAGCATGAACAAATGTTTTTCTATGCAAATTCCATGGAAAATCTCATTGGATTTTGTCATACTAATGCTCAGAAGCCTCAATCTCATGATATGTCAAACATGTTTCATCACCTGTACAGTTTGATGTTTTCTGGCACAACAACCGATGTTGGCTTAATTACCGGGTTAGCCCTGGAGTGGTTCACTCCATCACTCTACCCAATTCGTAAACCAGTTCTCAATCCAAGTGTTGTAGAAGGCGCTTCATCACTAAATAAGAAATTAGGTTCATAAGTGCACCTTTGTCGTAATTGACCACGCCAAAAGTGACGAACATTACGCACTAAAATATTGCGAAGTTAATTCTAGTTTTCATCAAACATCAAATTTCAGCCTAATATCAAAACCATCACAAAACAATGAAATCGAGGGTTTTTAATTGAGGTTGCATTTAAAAATGTGAATTTTTACTTCAGAAAATATCAGCTGGTGTTCAGCACCAATCAGTCATACCAAGGCCAGAAAAATAAATAGCAGCCCTCGTAGTATTAACACTCTGTGAATAGGTCAAACTTCATATCTAGCAGAACCTCAATAGGTTAAATCTGAAGGGGCAAGTTATTAAGGTTCTAGAACATTAGGACTCTAGCAACACATTCAAAAATCAAGTGAAATGTTTTTTGTGACCCTTTATTGAAAATAGGATTAAACTTTTGGATTCAGAAAATGAACACTAGGCCAGAATATGCTATCAAAAATGAAAGGGAGAGCAGGTTTGATTTGATAATTTCAGCCTTACCCGAGATCTCTTTTGTCTCTACAATGGCTTTAGTAGGACTGAAAATTTGACTGTCTGTGTTCTTCTTTGTGTTTCTAGGTTATCCAGGTGAGCCTGCTCTCTTTTTGCATAACTTCTTTTATTTCATTGAGGGTGAAAAGGAAGATTTTACTGGATCTAATCACTTCAACCATTGTTTTAAAGTCAGGTGGAACTGTTGATCTACTGCATAGACAAAAGCGCAATTCTCTTATAGACCTGACAACATAAAGACAAAAAGAAAACCAGAAGTGTAGAATTAAAAACATGAGTAACCAAGTTACATCTGGAAAATCAACAGTTTATTGTATATAGAAGTGAACTTTTGTTGTAGAGCTTTTCAAAAAATTGCAGTTGAGTTTCTTTCTGTACAAAAGTAAATAATCCAAAAAATTAAATGCCTACCTTAGAAACAATATACCTGAAAGCTCCTATAAATATTTCAGACTCTTTCAAGTTTGCCAAGGACCATATAGCAACATGCCTGAAACCAAACCCTCGATAATTGTCGATGTTACAGGGAGGATATAGACCGGGATGTGGTAGACACACGGAGATTCACGACAGGGGCGGCACTGGGCACGGTGATGGGCAAGTGGTTCGGGATCAGGAGTCAAGCCTTCTCCTCCATGCTGGACCGATGTCCTACCTTCGTCTCCAAAGACAAGGGGCTCAAAGCCAAACTTCTCATGGGCAAAACAAGAAAAGTGAGTGATGTTGTATTGGTATTTTATAATTATTATTACAGTTGAGTTTTACATTTTTAATGAAAGGTGGCTGTAAAAATGGTAGTTAAAATAAATATATGGATAAAGTCATTCTGGTTCAAACCAAACATTTTTGTTACGCTACGTAATGGCTTCTGAATACTCATAATACTGCACCTTCCATAATGACAGACTTCGTTGCGGATTGGTATCATATGCGTCTCAATTTCAGGGTTCAAACAAGTTTTCAAAAAACGTGAAAAGTTGCAAACTTAAGCAATTGTGACAAATTCGGAAATTTCCGCATAAAACCAAGGAAAAGCTACCTCACGAGAGTCATGAATTTGTGGGAGTAAAATGGCTTTTGACTTTACGGCATAAGGTCTGACTAAAACAACATTTGTAACATATTGCCATGTTAAAATGCTAGGAAGTATCGTGAGACTGAAAATGCACTTGGAAAGAATCGCAAGAGTTACATCGAATTTAGAAGGCAGTGCATGGCAAAATTGGCCCTTTGAACATGTTCGTGGACCATAAAAGCCTGTAGAATGCTCTTTGGGATTAAATCTGCCCTCAGAAGTTGTAGTAGGAATGTAACGGTACTCGGAGCCATTGCAGGAGTGAAACCGCACATAGAACAAACCGTTGGAATAACTATTACTTTTGAAACAAATGACTGGAGAAACTATCACTTAAGTGTTTAAACCTTGAAATTGACCTATCAGATCGTGAATCTTATCTTCAGGATTCAGTGGAACCCTGAATTTGTTAAATGACTATGCAGTAACACAAAGTAAAGGTCAAGGTTGAGTAGTAGAGAAGTCCTAATTTTGTCTTGTTAAACAAGAACCTTTTTTGCATCAGCACATTGCAATGAGCCAAGGTGCATCAGGTTAATTTCTTTTGTTACTTTCGGTGCTAATGCATTCTCAAAAAAACACACAAGTGTAGCTCAGATTGATCCAAACATGCCATGGCGGATGCATAAATCATTGTGTCACTAGAAAATGGGCACAGCGTAGCTCTAGCTCTAAGGTTGGCAAATATCTTACTTATATCTTACTTACCGTCTAATTCATGCTCCAACCGCAACTAATAGTGAGAAAGTAGCCAGCTACATTTTTGTAGTTATATTGCTACTTTTGCCCAAAATCAGTTTTTAGTCTTGACAAGTTTTTTTATGGCATGTAGTTTAAGTTTTAGCAGCTTTCAGAATCTACTATGCTCTGTATGTCCTGCAAGCTGTTGCTCTCCTAGCGAGTGTAGATTGTACCTGAATCTATGATCACCGTATGTTGCAGATCACAAGGTGTGAACATCACTTCGTGGCACACCAGTATTACACAGTGACGTACTGCAACCACTGCCAATTGATCATCTGGGGCATCGGGCCACAGGGCTACCAGTGTTCGAGTAAGTATTCACCGTTGACTATCATGTACGGTATAAAATATTTTGGGCCGGGGAAATTCCAGTCAAAAATTAAACTCCCGAAAATAAAGTGGGAATTCCTAAAATAGAATATTTTGGCATAAAGAGAATTTTGCTGGATTTTGGCAAAAGGGCAATTTAAGAGGCGGTCGGATAGAGGTCATGGGGTCCCACTATGGACATTACTTAGAACATGAAGCAAAACCTGCTGACGATGTTTTGAGCTGGTTAATGTACTTAAATGTGGAAAACATTTCTCTGGAAGCATAATAGATCTATTGAGGCTGCTGCTCAAACTCTAAAACGTCAAACAGCAAATTTTTATTTCAAAATTTAATACTTGGTTTTTTATAAGAACATAGAGCTTAAAACTTTATAGTTAAAATTTTGTTTAGCAAGAATTAATGGCTTTAAACTTCCAGAGAAAAACCTTTTCCCTTTTTTTTTAACCAATTCAAAACATTCTTTGCTTAACGTCTCTGTGTTAAATCCCTACCCAGTCCAAACGTCAAAAAATGCCTGTAGTTTTGTGGTTTTTATTACGATGATTTTATAGATAATTAATAATGCCATGTCAAAGGACTATACCATACAAATCTGTTTGTAAGGTAAAACGCATAACTTGAACAAATATTTGGGATTTGTTAGATATTTAAATGTCCTTATTTTAATTTTAATAATGATCAAAAACCCCTTTTTAATTTGCAATGACTTAAATTAGCTCTCAATTAAAAAATAACAAACAATTAAATCCCTTTTGAGGTCGCTCAATAAATCAAACGCTATTTCTTTTGAACGCTTTTGATGTTAAGTAATAACATAGCTGAAACCGCCCTCTATATGCCAGACTAAGAACACCAACGGCGTCAGAGAAGAGAGCCAACTACCACTCCTCCTCCTCGGTAATCTGTGAGTTTGACCGTAAATGACAAACCGCCAGTGGTTTAGTGGTTAAGTGACGGGATAGCTACCCCGTCTGTTGCCGGTAATCCCACCCGGTGGTATCTGGTACGGGCAAGGTTGTTGGATCATTAAGGGGGCCACAAGATGAGCTTGAGGATCACTGGAAGACAAAATGGCTCATCAACCAGTGAGGCGAGAGACACATTTTGAGTTTAGGAGGCGCTAAATCCCGCTTAGAGTTGTGGGTTCAATGATGGTAATGCACCGCATTCAAGAGGTTTTGCTGAAATTTTGCTTACAGGGGACTTAAAACCCATACTAAGGGAGGCTTTACTCTAAAATTTAAAAATAAAATGAGACTCGCAGAAAGGGTTAAAGTAATTACATTAACCCAAAATAAAATTAAGTTAAAATATTAAGTATAACATAATATTATTAAATTATGTAATATATAATAAAATTAAAGTACAACAATCAAACTAAACAATAAGTATTAGTAAATACGTATAACAAATAAAATATTAACTGTAAATGTAATATTGGTTAAAGTTAATCTTTGGTCTTAATAAAAAAAGGGTAATCTGTGTTTTTATTTTAATAG
Source organism: Matsumurasca onukii (assembly GCA_018831715.1). Taxonomy (NCBI): domain Eukaryota; kingdom Metazoa; phylum Arthropoda; class Insecta; order Hemiptera; family Cicadellidae; genus Matsumurasca; species Matsumurasca onukii. The sequence continues at coordinate 47,254,518 of CM032065.1, read as the reverse complement.
TAATATTTTCAATCAGCTGTTTTATCTAATAGAGAAGTCATTGTTGGGTTTTGTTGACATCTAGTTTAGTTTTGTTTCATTTTTCAATATTGTACTTTTTTAATGTGAGTAATATATAAATTTATAACAAATTTGATTATTTATTTACCAAGAAAGAAAGAAGGTATTATATTCCATTTGATCATGTGATACTAGCTCACAAATCAAAATTCCAGTTGAAAATGTATTATCCATATAGGCCTAAATTCTCTAAACGGTGATTGATGAATCTCTAAACGATTGATGAATCTATAAGTAATATCATATTTTTAAGAGGTTTGATTTCATTTGGTTGTAATATAAAATTTTTCAGTTTGACTTAAATCAAGCACTAGTTAAGGCAGGCACAAAATTATTATTATAATTTAATTTAATTGAAAGTAGTTTACCCAAGTTTATCATATGATTTGATGGTGTAAGTCATGCTAGCTACTTGTGATTATTTGCATCATTTTTTCTGGGTGCTGAACCACAAATATCTTAAGAAAACAATTCATTGTAAACTATTGATTGGGTCATCGGCAAGTCTGTTTTTGTTCAATTCAAATACTGTTTTATCATATTCAGTTGGTAATCTCTAGTTTTTTCTTGTGTTTGTCAAATATATAATGACTATCAAGATTGTAATACATATTGACTAAATGCATATAACTACCATAAATATCAATACAGTAGACTCCCTCCCGTTTGGCCTAGCTTGGTCCAGCCAGCCACCTGAGGCCTAAACATAGGCTACTTCTGCAATATTTTGGCCCGTGTACCAAAATAAACGGTTCATTTGAAATTATTCTCAAGTCCTATGGTTTTTTTACTGAATGGTATGTGTTTTTAACCATATTAATTCACTTAAGGTAGGCCTAAATCTAAACCGCATTAGTTTTGGAGCTCTAAAGGGCTCTTAAACGTCTATTCCTCGGATTTTCTGATAATTTGGCCGAGTTTTTGGCCCCAAGAGGGCTGAATGAGAGAGGTTTACACTGTAGTTCATTCATCATTATTAACCTACCAGAGGTCGCATCACAGAGGTTATTTCCGGGTGTATCTGTGTTCGTTAATCAAATCACCTACACACAAGCTAAAAACCTGTGAATCCTTGTACCTTCTGCCCTTCTTCCTTAGAACACGATAAAATATAATTTAGCCACTTACTTCTTCGATTTATTTAGTTTTTAACTGTATATTAGAACCCGGAGGTAACTTCCGTGATGCGCCTCCTCGCGTTACGAGGCAACCATGAATGTCTCTGTGTGCGACACTGCTTGCAGTAGGTGAATTCATCGTATCATTTTCTTTAGTTTTATAGTTTCCAAGCTTCACCTCACCAATTGCATTTAATTATGGTAAAATGGTGATACAAATACCATACTGTAACACTGATGTTTTGCCATTTTTACTAAGGTTTTAACCCACCTGGAAGTAACCTCCCGGTGTGCCCTCTCACGTTTTGAAAACCCATGCGCCCTCTGGAAGGTTAAATATGACAAAATGGATGTAAAGTGAACATTCTAAATTTTATATTTAAGCTATTTTACACAGGTATCTAATAATTTGTCTGCTGTATAATTTATTCCTGACCAAAATTGTTCAACAACCCTTTGAAAACACTCTGCAGTCTGATGTCTTTTTTACAAGCTTCACGTTGCAGATTGTGGCCTCAACATCCACCGCACGTGCGTAAAAGTGCTGGAGGAGAACTGCCCCGGGCCCATGACCAAGAAGGAGAAGGGCATCAGCAAACTCATGGAGAGGATCATGCCGGAGAACACCAGACGAAAGCCGAGCTCTCTCAACCTGGCACATGGTCAGTATACTGTAGAATTGGGGGGTTTCTAGGATCATGAGGTTGTTTCAAAGTTGAACTACTGGGGGTCTTAGGTTGAATACGCCACACTTATAAAGGGGAGGGGGTCTGGGGGCCTCCCCCGGAAAAATTGGCTAAATTTCTATGTAAAATAGTGAATTGTAAAGAATTTTGGAGACATATCTTTTCCCTAAAACTAAAAGATTTAATACGTAGATTGTATAACACAGTAGTAGTTCTGGAACCAACCATTTTACAAGCATTCTAACAAACTTACAGTATCTACCTTACATATTTGGACTAGATCAAATATGTTAAGAATAGTTGAGAGGCAAAGTTAGAGGAAGTTCAGAGGACATTTCCCGTAAAGTTGTAAAAACTAAAAGGCAAAACCATGCATTTTGTAGCCAGTTAAAACACTAAACAAGCGAGACTTGTTTGATGGATAAAAATAGAATACACGGTTATTATTGATTTAGCGGATCCATGGCGGATTGGTATCGCGTGTGACTCTGGAGCTCATCACTCTCAGTAGTACGAGTTCAATCCCCGCAGTCACCACTTTCAATGTGTAATGTGACTAATACAGTGACGCTAGGTAAAGGTCAATGTTGAGTGGTAGGGAGGACTTTGTAGTCCTAACTACGCCTCGTTAAACAAGCCAAACTTTACCTTTTTAACTTTTTATTATTGATGTAAAATACAGTAGGTAGGCTTTCAAGGTTTCATTATCTCCCCTAGCTTACCCCACAATTAATCATCTAACCAGTGGTCATTTAAGGAGTGGTTACTAGTAATAATAATTAATTATCATTAAGATTGGATTTTAATGTGTTTGTTGAATTCAGACTTGAGATTTAGGAGTCATTCTGCTTTACGAATCACAAATGCGCATTGAAAAGTTCTTTACTCTTTACATTTCAATAGTGTTTAATTACCTTGGATTATAAAAGCCATTCAACACTAATCAACATTGTTTATCACAACACAATTTCAGATGTCTAGGTAGGGTTAGATAACCTTTATCAGCTGATAACTAGTTAGTGATAATGTTTCACATCATCTAGGAGCTGCTACGTTGTTAGTTGCACTTGTTACTATCAATAGTTTACAGTGTTAGGATAGGTTTGTGTCTATGTTGAAACGAAAAACACAATGGATGTGGTTTTCTCCAAGTGCGATTCGTTGAATATGAGCTATCGACGGAAGGCTCACAAAGCTTGGTCGTATTGTTTCGAAAACCTCGATAAGTTAAAGATAGCCACGGAGATTTGTTCATTCATAGTAAGTGCCTTTTGTTTGACTTAAGTTGTAGAAGCGAATTTTGCACCAATTTTAACTTTTATGGAGGGAGTCATTTATGAGGTTATTGTTATGTTAACCACTCTACAGTTCACATGTTTTCATACAAATGTGTCTTTTGTAAATCTTTAAGAAGTTCATTAACCAGTGAAATCGATCCACCGGAAGTGACCTTTCGGGAAAGCATTTCCCTCCAAAATAGGTTTTCACACCATAAGAACCGCATTTTCAATAAGATTTTGATGAAACTTAACATAAACAATGATGTTACCATTCCCAACATGTGTACCAAAAATCAGCAAAATCCATTCAGCCAGACCAAGATGGTGGTGGTAAAGGATTTTCCCTCCTTCCGCCAACTTTGTTAATACTAAGTTTCATCTAATAATAAATGCAGTGTTTATAGCATAAATTTTAATGTGGGAAATGTGTCTTCAGAAGGGCACTTCCAGTGTCCCCGTTACAGAAATTCACTAGAATTAACAATAGCGCTTTTAGTTACACGTTGGTAATGTTTGGTTAATAGACAGACAGTGATTGCGATAGATTCTGTCTTTTATGTTTTACTTCAGAGGTGGACTTAATAAATGTAAGCCTGCCTCCTTATCAAAATACTAATATCTGATGACTGGTAACTGTTTTATCTCCATATAGAAATATTATAAATAGTCTTTCAAAGCTCCAACAAGACAAACACATTCAGGGAAGTAAGTCAGTCTCAATGCTGCTAGTTTACAGAGTCAAAATAACTCGACAATTGGCTGTGGATGCCCAGTGTGAACAGTTATTACTCTGTAGATGGCTTGTGAAAAGACTGAAGCTGTCAGATTTGCTCTCTTGTGCTAAATCCGTGCGACTAATTGGGTTTTCAGTCCTCAACCTACATGAAATATAAACTTGATTCTAGAATGTGATGTTGTCCACAAAATTGACTGGGAGTTTTTGTTTGCGATCTCATAACATGGAGTAATGCTATCAAAGGTTTAAGTCTCAGAACATCTTTGACAAAGTAAAACTTGTCTTGGGGGAACTTAAAGAAACAAAGTCTGCTTAATGAGAACAAAGAATATACCAAATGTGGGTCTGCTAGTTAAATATTTGATTTAAAGGTTCTGTCTCAGAAATAAATGATCAATGAGAAACAAATTTGAAACACATTGTTTATCGGTGGACTCAGCTGAAGTACCGTGAGCGCCACTTTAGGAGAAAAACTACTCCCTACGTTTCAGGCAGTTGGGAATCTTCACCCGTTGTCAAGGACCTGACCTTACTTTAAACTACATTAGTGTACACTGTAAGGTTGAGTTAGGCCCTTGACAACAAATGGAGTTTCCCAACTGCCTGAGAGTAGTTTTTTTCCTAAACTGGCCGGAAAAATCCAAGATAAGCAGTTTTATAATCGATCTCTGTCCTATCATGAATTTTCAATCTAACAGAGTGGTTTTGTTGCAGCTGAGCGAGTGAGGAGACAACAGGAGGAGGCTGAGAACACGGACACAGAATCTGGTGAGTTGAGAATCTTTTACGCATGCATTCCTCGTGTTGAGAGTTACGTAACGTGATGGGTTAATGCCGTGCGTGACTCTGGAGCTCACCACTCCGCTAGTGTAAGTTCGATCCCCATAGTCACTACTAACAATTTGTCAAGTGACTATGTACTATTTAGTAACACTACATTTAGTTAAGATTGAGGTTGAGTGGTAGAGGACTTAGTGGCCCCAGGGTGTCCCACTGTCCAGCATACAAGAATTCTGGGAAAACCAGGAATAATACAGGTATTCTCAATATACAAAAAATTCAGGAATTGTGTGGGAATTTTGTCACTAAACTGGAAAGTCTTCAGAAGGAAGGTCACGAAAGGTCATGTGATAGTGGTTTTTTTCACAGACGCTAATTGAAATCTAGATATTGCCCTGGGCCTGAATAAATAAGAAAGTGGTTATTTCATCGTGAGTGCCTACACTTACCCTGATTAAAAATAATGTACTTTTTTGTTGATAAATTTAAATTTGAATATATTATTTGTGACGTGATAAAGTTTGTGACTGACTCTGCTTAGTCTAATTTTGAAAACTCATAAAAGTTTAACATTATAGAGACATAATGTTGACTAAATAAAATAATTCAGTATTCAAGCACTTTTTAATACTTCAGGTTATTTAGTAATATGGTTGTAGTTTTGAATCAAAATGTGTAAAAAAATCAAATGTGTACATATTTTTGAATTATTAATTACATACTTGAACGAACTGGTGTCATGTTTAGTTTTTGGACCTTGCCAAAACTAATAGGACATGTTTGAAGTTGTCCTCTGCATTAATTTGGTCTAAAAAGAGTTATGCAAGGTTGTCTCAACGATATTTCAGTTGAAACGAAGTGATAAGAATGAGAAAGGTTGCAGATGTCTTTGACGTCGCTTTCCAGTTTAATGATTGCCTGTCGGGAAAGAATTTGCACCTCGTAAACTACTGAAACCGGGCTCGGACAGTTTTATTGGCTATATTTGTTTTGATCCGCTCTAAGATGTTGACATGTAGGTTGTTTGTCTCCAATAGTCCTTGAATGTGTCAATACACATAAAGAAATGTTTGAAATTAAAGCATCGCAAGATTAGGTAGTTTAAGAAACTTCGTTACTTAGTAGAGAAACTTAGTAGAGATATTAGCCCTTTAAAAAAAAGGGTTTTACTAATTTAGTTCTTGGGGAGTGTGAAGAGGTTGTAGGTAGCTTAAATAAACAGGGTGTTTGTGAACTCTCTTCCGGAATATGATGAAAGACCAGTAATAAATGAAATTACTCTCTTTTTGTTGTTGTTCCTAATAAGTCAATGTACACCTTTCATGCAAAGATAAATAAATAGTTTATTGTGAAAACATTTTCACATGCTATGCAGTTGTATATTTTCTTTAATAGTTGAAATTACCCTTACATTCCAACATCAAAGTCTTAAAAAACATGCAGTTATGTCTGTTCATTCACTCTCACTAATTCAAACGAGTCCACTTTACACCTTTGTCAGTCAATGTGTTCTCCCAGTCATTAACTTGCCCACACTATATAAATGCTCTTGCAATCAACATTTTTTAAAATTAGGAAACACATTGATTGTTAAACTTCTATCTGAGAAGGCAGACTCAGTGTTTGTTTTTTGAATCGTCTAGGCTTAAAAATACAGTAAAAAAGAATATCTTAAGGGGGCATATGACACTAAGGGCTCTCTGCTCAAGACACATAATGTCAAGGTCAACATTCTTTTCACTGGATGGTTTGGATAAGCTTGAGGCCGAGTAATAGCAAGCCAGAAGGCGAGTCTACTGGTAGTGCTCTCTTAAGAGTAGGTAGTAAATAGTTAGTCAAGGAAATAAAGGATCAAGGATTCTTTGGAACCGATTGTGCAAACATAAACATTCTGAAATGCATAAAATGGGACTTGTGTAAACTTATGATTTGGTATTCATTCCATTGTTCGTTGGGCTATTAATTAATGACCCAATCTGGGGAACAGTCAGCCCTAGTTTGTAACAAGGCTACACCTCATCATCCATCTAAAACACTCATCACACTCACCCTTCATTCCATATTCACCTTAAAATACCATCTAGGGAGTGGTCAGTGTCTCAAATCAAAGTATCAAAACATGTTCATGTTTGTAGTCACAACCACTACTATCAAAACTTGTAAACATCAATTACTGACCAAAGCAAGTTAGTGTCAGTGATAAGGGCAAAAGTGACTATCACTGTGAAACATAGCATTTCTACTAAGGATTGGTTGAAGTGATTAGGCCTGCTTAATCATACACAATAAAATTACCTTTTTACTACCCCAACTTTTTTATATTTTTTTATTGTCATTAAGCTTTGTTTACAGCAATAGACAACGTCAGTCTTATAAATAAAGTCAAAACCATTTTGTTGACATTCAATTAAGCACAATAAAATAAATAAATACTTACATTATTTAAAACAGACAATATTTACATTATTTAATACTTTACAACCAAACAAATAAACCTTGATACATAACAACCTAGATACAATAACTATGATACACACCAGGGTTATTAACTGGTGAACCGTCTTTCAGTTTTTACCTTTATTGAGTTTGTGACTTTATTGTCACAATACACAAGACAAGCTGGCACATAGTTCTCAGTGCCTAAAAAACACCTTAAAACTAGATTTCTCTTTTAAAATTCCTAAAGGTTTTCCGGGGAAGGGCCCCCTCTCTGTTGGGGGTTCCAAGCCCCCAGGAGTTGTTGCATCCCTAAGGACCAGGTCCTAAATCCACCTATGCTCTCAAAGTAGGTAGATTTTTCTATTAAAATATTAAATGACCTTTTTTAAGTCAACATCTATGTAGTGTAAAAAGGTTTCAGCCTCAATTAGTTTAGATCAGTGGGAATTGAGTGGGACCTGAGAAATATGGTGAACTTTTCAGCACAAAATTTACATTATTCATCATCTTGTGAGTCAGTAGTATTTTACACCACAGTGATCCGTGTAGGTTCAGTTGTGTAAGGCTAGATAGGTGAGTGAGCCGAGATGAGTTGTTAGAGTGCAAGAAAGCACCTTCTGCCAACGGAGACTATTTCCACCCGACCTTAACCTTCTGCCAGAATCAACACACCTGACCTGCTCCCACCACTTCCCCCTCCCCTCCCGCCTGCTACTGTGTACATCAACAATGGATCAGTAGGAGGCAATGTCTGGGTCGAGAAAATGTATGTAATTCAGTGGTTAAGAGCCCTGCTGAAAATGGCAAAATACATTCACACACGGGGGAGCAGAGAGGGTGTGTTGGTTGGGAACAAATGAATTTGTGAAGGACTACAATTTTATGACTGACCTGTGGTACATAAATTTTATATTACCGTATGTCAAAATGCTATAAATCTATATTTATAATCAGCTTTGTCCTGACTGACTCATCACCGCTGAGCCAAAACCACAAGGCATAAAAACTTGAAATGTTTTATAACACTCCTTTTATTGTATAAGCACCCACTAAGAGAGAATTTTTACAATTCAAAAACTTTTTGAAGGGTAAAATATTGGAAAAAACTACCTCAGAATTTCTTCACTTTGACATTCAAGCACTGGGCAGAAATTAAATGTTGTCAATAATGGTAAACTCACTTTGTGCGTAGACAGCATTTCAATCAAATCAGTTGTTTAACTTAGTCTAGGTTTCCTAGGGTACAGAAAGTAAACAACTGTCTTATTTCAAAATGCAGGTGTTTATCTGCAAAAACAATGAAAAACAAAAGTTCATTATTTAAATCCTGTAGCATGTCAGCTTGTTATTTATATATTAATATTAGCTACTTTTCTAGATTCCTAGTTACTCCTGCAAATACAATTTCAAGTTACATAGCAACAGAAATAAAAAAAGAAAAATTTAAAGTTGGGTTGTTTAATTTTAAAACACGAAATAATTGCATATATTGTAAGCAATTGTGGGCAAAGCTGAATGAAACATGATAAGGAATATATGAGTGAGATTTTCTCATAGAATTTCAAAGCATGTAAGATTTTTGACTCTAGAAATACCAGATCCTACGCATGGTAGTTTTGTGCATTAAGGAAAAGAAAATTTTCGGTGGTTTACATGACCTGAGTTTCATAACTTAACTTTATCCTGAAGATGTCCTGAAAATATAATTTAAATGCGTGTTTCTGCAGACAGATTTTAAGTTTGGTAATCCATTGGGGACAAAAAAGGAAAAGATGTTTTAATTCATCTTAGAAAAGAAATAAATAAACATACATGAACAAAAAAATAACAAGGTATATAAAGAAGATTATAATAGAAAGATTACAAAGGTTTTTTGTTTGAGGAAGTACACAAAGTGGTGGCTCACACACCTCTGTTCTACATTTTGCCTCCTTTAAACTCCATTTTTTTTAATAATTCTTGTTCATTTTCACACTATACCTCTCACCCTCTACAGGGCTATCGTTAACGGCCGGTAACGCAAGCGGTGTTAGTGTGTAGGCTAGGTTTCGTCATATGCGACTGAGAATAGCTACCGAGACTGTCCGCAAGTTATGTTAGAGTAATTAAGTCCATCAACCAACCTACTCCCGTTGTCGGTGTAAATCTTCGGAAACGCCATCTTCCGATTTCGACACCACCTTCTGGTCAGGTTCCACTTGAAAATAAACTCCTCCGGGATATTAGTCATGAATAACGCCAACGCATTGAGTGGTTTCAATTGCAGTTGGTTAGTGTATATTAATTACGTATAGAGGAAGTAAGTATCTGAAAGTTGTACGTTGGGGTTGAGGTAGATTTTGTGACCATTGTTAAAAAATAGAAATACTCATCACACTTACCATTCATCCCATATTCACCTTAAAATACCCTCTAAGAGTGATCGGTGTGTCAAATCACACTAGCCTATAAAAAGTATCAAATTATTAAAATTAGAAATATGGTCAATATTTGCATGTTTCAATGATATTTTTTAACTGAGAGTTTAATAAGTAATGCTAAACTAGGTGATTCATACCCAAATGCTACTTTTACCTCAAAATATTCTGAAATATTCCAGGGTACTTCCAAACGGCTAATATATTTTTCAGTTACAAAACTACTTAATATAGAGATGGCCCTTCAGTTAGTTCTGAAATCTAGACAGCCGGATGGATTATACATAAGGTGAAATGAAACAAATTAATGTATACAATCAGGTGGTTTTGTTTGTTTTAAGATTCACTGAGAAGTGTTGTAATAGTTAGGCTATGATTAAGCCATATTTAATGAAGAAATATAAGCCATATTTTATGTAGACTTGTGTTCTATCTTTTTTTTTTTGTAACTGAAGAAAATATTCTGAAAGAAATATTTGTTTTATAGAAAAGAGTTTATATTTGCTGTAAAATTAAACAAAAACTAAAAAGAATTGAATGTTCTATCATTTTTATCTCTTAAAAGACATCATATACAAGGTCATATAACCCAGAAAATTTTCTCAAGCTGCTTGACTTCCAGGGACTTGGTGACTCCCTCTTTCTAACATCTTTCAGAAAAATTTGGGTTGTAATGATCAGTTTTTTGGAGGGTTGGGTTATGATCAGGCACTAAAATCATTAATTTACAAGAACCACAACACAAAAGCACACGCTGCATTTGACTAAACGCGGTGGACCTTGAGTTTTGACAGACGTACAAGCCTTATGCAATATTCACTTGGAAGCCTACACACGTAAACACAGAGTGAGTTGTGTTGCATAACGATTCATCGCACGGATTGTATTTCTGCATACACTCACGTATCACTTCAGTTGAATCCTACAGTCTCACTTTGATCACTTAAGAGAGGTAGTCTCTTATAGGTCAAGGTTTGGACGAGTCTTGTGGATTTCATACATTTTGAAAGAGTACTTTTTTATATTTACAGCTGTTGGTGGGTTTCTATTGGAGCTACGTGAGGCGTAAAGATTTTTTAGGTAGTTACCTAGGTAGAAACTATAATACTGTTTTTATACATACTAATCTGAAAACGCTTTGTTTGGTAGTTATTTTCTATCCAAGATTTTGAGAAATCTATGACAACCACCCAACCGTTCCTCATCTTTAAGACTAATTACTCATACTCCAAACTGAGCCATTTTTAAATCAGATTTACTGGTCAAACTCCTACTACCGTACATTTTTTAATATCCCTGTATAACCATAAGTTGACTGCAAAATCTTTATCAGTGATTCTTTACAAAAGAATATTTTGGAAACCGTAACTTGGTTTTGTAGAAGAATTCACCTGAAATTTGTTGGATGTAAAACATAGAAATAAAGCTAGGGTTTCCTAGATCCGCGGACGGACATTATTTTTGGACAGCGTGGTGTATAAAACTCATATGTATTTGTGGCGGCAAATATCGTTCTAACCAGGTATGTCCGGCGTGGGTGTGGTTTCCTACATGATTTGTCTGATAGTCCGTTTGTGTCAACAAACTAATTTCCCGGATTTTTGAACGGCGGAATATAAGTTTTATGCGTATTAATTTAGTATGGATGTAAGTAACTTTTCAGCGTTATTGTTGGATAGGAAGCAAATGAGAGTTTGTCGATAGCACAGTTCACCAGAGAATGGCACAAACAGAAGGACAGAGGGTGCTTATAAGATTACGATTTGTATATATTTTCTACGACAAATGAAACCAAGTTGTTGAATACTTTAGGGTTAGTAGAAAACTCTTTCAAAAAATCCTAGTCTAAATAAGTGACGATTTTACCAAGAAACCATACAACAGAGTCTCTAGGCCAATCTCAGCTATACAAAAGCTGTTTTTTAATTTTAAGGTAAAACATTGTTTTTAACGTTTGGTCTTTTAACCTCTGTTGTTTAAATAAAACCTCTGGGTACTGAGCCGAACCAAATCGATTAACTTCTCTTGGGGTCACACTAAACACTTTTGACTACATAATGATCTAGAATCACTAGCACTTGTTTACTGAGGCAGTGCTAATGTCCGCGTGAAATGACAAAATGTCATGAGGGTTGGATATTGATTGGGATACATGGCTCAGTCTCCAGCTTGATTCGTCATGTCGTGTCAGCTGTCCGGTGGTCTAGAAACCAGGCTTAAGTGGAAAACTATTTGATTTAATTGTATTGGTAAATAATTCTAAATATTTATAGAAGGGGTATTATTAATAAATGTGGCAAACCTTCAAAGTTTAAAATTTTAAATAAATCAGTTTGTAATATTTCTTCTTAGTAGATTTGTTCTGCCCTCTTTTAAAAGTTCCAAAGCTTATTCTCTGAATTGTTTGGAATTTTATAACATCATTTTTGTTTTGTTTTAGGTGAGTAAACTCTAATTTCAAGAACTTCTTGGTTTGGGTGAGTGTTTTCATGTTTTTGTTGTTTTGGCTTTGGTAGCATGTTTGCGACTGTTGGTATTTGCTAATGATTTTAAACCTACAATGTTTTAATCGTTTAAGTGTCATTTTCAAATTAATTTTCCCTGGAGTTGCATAAAGTATTATTTATGAAGAAAACTCTAGACTTCGATTTCTAAGATGTGTCTGTCATGGGTTAGTGGGTATGATCATTGTTGCAAAGAAGTCATATCAACATGTACTGTAAACACTATTGAAAACTCGAAGGAAGTACTTTGACAGCAAGAATTGTTATATATATTTTTAATTCCCATCAAGCAAGGGAGGAAAATATGTATCGTTGATCTTTTACCAACCATTAATCAGGATGTTGACATCACCTCTGCCTCTGAGGTCTAATTATAAGAAATAATCCTTAGTTCTGGAGTATAAATTATTTAATCATTGACGGTCGACTAATTTTACTAAGAGCCAATCTTTCAGTAAAGTTCGTTCTTACAAAATGTGAAAGCCGAGTAATTAACAAATGCAAAAAGAAGGAGGTCAATCTCTTTTAACACATAAAATACGGTTACGAGAAAAGGGGTAGTAGCAGTGACTTTTTGCCACCTTGTACGTCGAGGTGGCCAACAAAGATTCTTTTTAATTAAAACAAAAACGTTTGACCCAACATTTGACATTTAGGCTGTGCCGTACAGGCGGAAAAAGTGACAATGCAGAGAGGTACAGTCCAACAAAATGCTACCATTGTCAATTTCATTGTAAATTTTAAACTTTTAATTGAAAAATCAATATTTAGGAGGATTGAAAGATTTCCAGAATTTTATTTGTATTTCAGGAAAACTTTCATTAAAAAAACCCTGAAAATACAGTACTTTTAGAGAGCTCAAAACCCTGTTTAAAAGTAGAATTTTTAAATGTGCCTCCAATAACAAAATGTTAATCGTTTGACATCATGTGCAAATAACGTTACACAAAGAAAGTCATCACTTGAAAACCCCTTGATTGGAAACCCTTGAAAAGTTTAAAAAAATTGTTCCGTGTTACTCATTCGGCTACTTTGATAGTCACCAGACCCTTAAAGAGGCAATAAAAGCTGCTTAAACAAAGTTGACACAAGGTTTCGTAATTTTTAACTGCTCAAAAACATGTAGTTGATTTACACCCTTGGACTACTTTGATTGGTCAGATTAAATAATCATTTTTACTGCGCGTGTGGCACACTCTTAAGCAACTTTTTTCACGAAAGACGTGAGTCAACAGTATTTTTGCAAGGACTGTCAGGCACGGTGTGAGTCGGGATAGGTTAGGTTGAGTCAAATGTGTACTCGGCAGTGTTGGTTTTGGCCTGCGGTCTTGGCTGCTGCTTACATCTCCTGTCATTTCTCCACCGATGTTGTTGTACCGACCGAACACACAACACACGATATACACATGTTCGCGGTGAAGAATTACTCCATTGTCCAAACGCTACGTCAGTGTTAAGATAGCTGTGGATTCAACACAACGGTTCAACTGTTTGCCTGTGTAAAAAGAAAATTTCTGTATTTTTTAGCGCATTTCCATAGAGCAATTCATTTTCCGCTTGAGAACGAAACGTGGTAAACCAGAACTGTTTGCAGTTTTGAGCTTCTCAACACCCCCAAGTCAAACGGAAAACTATATTTTTATAAAAAAATGTTCAATAAGTCCCCCTTTTCCCCACCCCCGGGTTTTCTTAACTTTGACAGAGGAAACATCTTGAAAAACCCTTTTGGGAGTGTTTTAATAGGGTCCTGAAGTTTATTAGTTCCTGAACTTTTACTTTGCATCACCTCACCATCCAAAAACCGGGGGTCTTAAGTTTTGTAAATGCAAACCCCCTTCCTCCCCTTGTGGCACTTCAAAATAAAGGTAATTTTGTACACCAATTCAATGATGCATATGCACATTTTTATCTGAACTAATTTTTAGGTTATATCCATGAAAAATATAAGTTGTCAGGTTTAAAATTTCACATACAATTTTTTGACTCACAAATTTTTGTCAAAACCTCTGAGGGTAATATCACAACCTTGTAACAAAATCCCTTAAAGGATTTTGCAGAAAAATTTATGGAGTTACGGACTACAGTATTGCTTGTGGATACAACGGATCTGCTATGTATTATAGTTTAGTTGTAAAATTATAATACAATTCATGTGGGCTGCTACATGGAAAACTTAGTTTATTGCAAAATAAGCTGCCCGGTACTGACTATTCTCAACAAGACTAGAACAAAAATAAGAAATGTTTAAAGAAATTAGGACCGACACTACAAGATGGTTATGTTAGAACTACTCCGGGATCCGCTCCGGCCGCGGAGTCGGTCCATGGATCCGGTTCACTTTGTGGTTCACAGTTCACTCTCACAGCTGTTCAGTTCCCGCCGTGCCACCGCAGTGGCAACGCGTTTCGCAGTAGTGAACGCGCGTCTGTGTTAGTGTGTGTGCCGTGTCAAAACATAACCTCACTTTGGATTACCTTTTCTTCGACTCGAGTCTACGATATCGGCAACATAATTTGGTAATTTTTGGATATTGGTGAAGTCATTTGGCACATGGTGTATTCTCTTTTTTTGCGCGTCTGTAAATTTGTGTAGTCTATTTTGCGTTAATATCGATAAAATTCAAGGGAGTTGGTTAGTGGTGCTGTTTAATGGTTTGGTATATTGGTTTCTAGGCTGGATTATTAAAGTATAGCTTCAGTAATCAATATGAAAAACTTTTACCACGAAATTAGTAGTATTTATTGATTCGCATTTTGCATAAATAACAATTCAGCGCGGTTACATTCATTTGTCCCTCGGTTAAGACGCGCGTTAAAACTAAAATATTTTGTAGGAGAATTTCTAATTGTTGGTTATCAACTCACAACCCTGGTGTATTTAAGACTTACTATTAATTAAGTTATCAAACTACGTCGGCAATTTTCGTACGAAAATATATATTTCAGCGAACTAATATTACGTACAATCAACTCCCAATTGCTATGTTATAATATAGACGGCAATATAAAATTTGTACTGGAATCGTAGAAAATACCTGGTTGATGAAGATAAAATCCATCTTACGTTTGAATATTTATAAAAAACAAAACGTTCAAATTTTTTAGTTCTAGGCCAAATTTAACACACTTGACAATGGAATTGTTTCTGAAACTAGTCGTGTAAAATTAAAATATTTTCAGGGTACTTCCATGTTTTATTGTGTATTCTAATATCATAAAAAACAGTTTGAATATCCTCCGAAGACGAGTTATAATTACAAAATATATCAAGAACTTACAAAGCATTTTTTAACCTAAGGACGAGTTGTACATCATACTGTGTATAAATTGTAAATCGATGAGTTTTGTTAAATTTTCTTTGAAATTCGATCTTTGTTGTTGACAAGTTTGAGCCCCCATCATAGCGGTGTCTTTTCTAAAGAAAACCAAACTAAAACGTAGCCGACGCGTAGCCTCAAGCGCTAACGTAAATACTAGCAAATTTCCAGTCAAGCCTCGTTCCATGTCGGCAAAGCCACAATTTCATGATTAAAACCAAACTTTGAATAGCCACCATTTTGAAAGGGATGATTCGATCTAGTTAATGAACTTAATCTAAATATTTACAAAATAATCATTTGTACCAAATTTCGTGGAATGGGACAAATTTTGTGGTCACACATGTATATAAAAGTGTTTTCCATTTTTTAACTCAGGAAGTTCAAAACTGCAAACCGTTTTGTTCCAGGACGATTCGTACTGTTTGGCGATAGAAATGAATATGAAAATTCGCTGAAATATATTTATGGCTCGTTTCTATGTCGAATGCAAAGTGGTGGTTTGTAGTGGTTACGGTTAGAGGTGTGATAACGCCCGTCAGACGGTTTATTGCGCCGCTGCGGCTAAATGGAATCAGCCGTCTGCTGCTAATTGTTTTACTTCAGCTTTGCTTATCGATTCGATCAAACCAATCTCTGCTGCCTGCACCAGACACACTTCGTCTAGCGTCCTTAATTGCTCGGTCATATCACGTGCAGTTTCGTCTAAATGTGCAACGCCTTTTTTCCACGTGGAAAAGCAAGAATCTGCACGCTTGTACGCTTGCAAACTCTTAAAAGGCGCTATAGTTTCTTAGGTTAAATTATTGTTACGGACGTTTATCGTTTTTTAGTGAACAAGAAGATCACGACGTTTCGGGATCTGGTATCTGATCCGTCTTCAGGTGAAAAGTAACCTAAAACATAACACAAAATCATAGGAAATGAGTTAGCCTGAAAGAAATCAGCGCAAGCTGATCAGTCACCTAAAACCAAACAACATGAGTTTTCTATTTCTGTTTTTTAATGTTTACAGTTTTTAAGTTAATGAAATGGAGGAAAATAAAATATAAAATTCATGTTGTGTTTGTTGGTGGTTGACTAATCAGCTTACGCTTATTACTTTTAGGGTTACTATTTTCCTAAGGTTTTGTGTTATGATTTCGGTTACTTTTTATCTGAAGACGGAATCAGATTCCAGATTCCGAAACGTCGTGTTCTTTTTTGCCAAAACGAAGGATAACGTTCGTAATAATAATACTTTGTTTTAGTAATATGAGCGATATTCGAAATTGACCGCTCATTTTGTGTGTTAAAAAATTACTAAAGCTCGACACCCCGATATCATTTTGTGTGCATGTGAATCTTACAGCCTCTGTATATTAATAAGAATTGTTACAATGTCTTGACGCAGTAATCAAATATACTAGAAATTTCGAATGAAAACTGGAAAAACTAAAGGCATTGAACTCGAGGCAAGGGCGGCTGAATATTCTCGCTCGTTGAACCTTTAAATGGATTCCGTGTTTTTGCGTGCTTTGATCTTCCCTCAGTTAAACGTCTCTGCGACGAAACGCACAATTTCTGTTCTAAGTCGCCCAAAGCTCGTCCAGGAATAGTTCTGAGCCCCTTGTGGACGTTAAACACTTCAAAACATTACTTACAAAAGCACGTTGAAACATTTACGTTATAAGGTTGATAGGACGAAAAATAATAACTTGGCAGTTTTAACATTAGTTTTCGTAAGACCATCACAACATGATAACTGAAGTAGAACGTTTGAAAACCGTAGCGTTCGCAGCTTTCAAAACGTCGTCTTTTTAAATCGGTTTGAAATGTGTTTAGCGAAAAGTTTATACATGTTTTTGTATATTCCATAAACGCGTTTGCTAGCCGAATTGTCCATTGTCCGAATTGTTTTCTTATTATAGAGAATTACGCACTTGAAATATGTTAACATCATGTTCTTTTAGAGTTCAATACGCTTTAAAATAAGAAAATGAAAATCTACTTTAAATTACGCGTAGGACTCTTCTACATTCAATAAAAACTTAAAAATCAAAGACGACCACTCCTTACACTACTGCGTAATTTGTAAAAACAGCAAACCCTTGCTAAGGGACTAAATGGCGCGTGTACAAAGTTGACGCGATGTTTTGTGTTTTGTAACCCTTGGAAATAAGTCGTACTTTAAGGCACATGGACTACATTATTGGTTAGAAGATTAATTGGAGGGATCATTATGGTTTCTCTTCTTGGCTATACATATATTAATATATTTTTCTTTGTTTGAGTAATATGTTATCGCCAGATTATATAGACATGTACTCGGTCAGGCTACATCGCCATTTTGCTGTCGCCTGTATTGCGCACCCTTAAAAGTCCCTTAGTTGGGTTATTTGCTTGGGTGGCCATCGGCGAAATGCCTGTATGAGGAAATAGATAACGGGTTAGTTAGTTGCCAAGATTGTTTCCACCGGATGTGGTTACAGATTAAACTTAGTTTAGTAAGGTCGTTTCTAAAAAAAAAAAAAAACACGGATAAATAATGGAACCTTGAGGAACTCTTTACGATTGTGTTATTTCAACTAACTTAGGACGTATATGTTTGGGGAACCGGAATTTTGACACAAACTGTCGGTTTTCTGACATAATAAATTAGGAAATAATCCGAGTACCCTTCAAAGCGGCCCTTAAACCCCAAAATCCCTATGTTTGTCTGGTGTAATCTGGCGAAAATGAAGGTGACGAAAATCATTATGTTTACGAACAATTTAAGTAATACAGTTGAAACGATGTTGAGAGTTTTATAACGGATGGGATGTTTTAGATTGAATGTCTCGTTACTCTACAATCGCACACAATCCGACAGTTGTCTCGGTACAGTAACGGTTCTCTAATGTAAGTTGCCACTTAGCCAAAGTGGTCCTTTATCCCTCAGTGGGTTGTCGTATTTAATAAGTACCTCGCTTTAGCTTTTTACTGGTCAAAAGTGTATTGCATGATTGGTAAAATTTAATTTTATTTAGGCTTGTTACGTTTTCTCTGGTGGACCGTACCGCACTTTGCTTCGTATAGTTTTTTCTAGTTTCTTAATGTTGTTATTATTATTCGTGTATAAATTCAGTCGGACCACGCGAAGTACGATAACCCTTCAAAGGTTGGGGTTTAGTTTTGCACAGGCTCTTTACGAATGAGCTCATGTTTGTTATCTTTTATCAGTCCAGGCTACTCCTCTCCTTGTAGTAACATGCGTCTTCCCTATGACCAATTTAAAGGGTCCATCATAAATGTTCTTTTTGTGGTACGTGGATGCTGTTTTGAAATATTCCTTAACTGCCGCGATCCGTTTAATTATTTCTACGTTCGTTTTTATTTTCATGAAATTCTAAAATTGGCGTTGTTAGTCCTGGAGTTTGTATAACTTTTTATGGCCGTTGAATTTCAATATTCGTGTCTAAATGTTTGAATGTATGCGAGTTTATTCCTGTAACTCCTTGTTAATGCGAAGTGAATATTTTCGTGGTTCAGTGTTGATTGGTAATAATCTTTTTACTATTTTCTTTCCTTTTTTTAAGATTCGATTTATTTTTTATTTATTATTGCTCACCTGCATTTGGACGACTCGCTCGGACCGTAATAGCGTATTGTGGTTTGAATGGGTAGTTTAGCGGTGGGGAGGGGGGTCCGAAAATAGCCCCCTTCTGATTCAGTACCCGCGGACTAACTTTAATGACTTTACACCGCCTTTGCTTGTATCCACTGACTGGGTCAGGGCCTCGCCGGCTAAATAACCAAATCTACATGATATACGAGGCTGCAAATACTTGGGCGAGTTTTGTAATCGGTGTTGTAATCTTCCTTCGTTTGCGCTTAAGGTACGGAATTGTTAACTGTTAAAATTTAGCTATGTTTTGGCTGTAGTGCTAACATGACGGGTTTCAGTGTCCCCCTCTGTTTATGAGTCTTGTTCTCAAATTGTTGTAATGTTTTCCGTCACAGAACTGTATAAGCAAAGCGTTTTTAAAGTGTGCAAATGCCGAAGGCGCTCAAAGCTCGTCTAAAACAAATCTTGTCCACAAAGGCATTTTACAGTACAGACGAGTTTATGGCACATAACTGGGAGACTGCAGAACCTAACGACGTAGGAGGGCTAGAGTGGAACAATTCGAATGAATGAGAGAGAGTGAATGAACAAAATGTATGTTTGAATGGGACCTCGATGTCAGAATGCAAGGAAAATTTTAGTTCAACCTATAAACATGACGATTGCATAGCATGTATATGTTTCCGCAATAAACTATTTATTTATTTAAAATTGGTTATGCTGAAAAAATTTATGTCGCAAAATTATACGATCGATGTCGACGCACATGATGTAGCCAAAAAAAGCTATGATTTATGATGTAAAATTCCATGCTTAGTAAAACCTACATATTACAAAAATTAAAACAATTGTTTCAAAACGTTTAAAGCCTGACGTTGCGGAATCTCATCAGGTGTTCGAAATAATACAAATTAATTCAATAAAATTACATAGTTTCCAGTAGTATATGCTATTAACGCAGCGTTCTCGCATAAGCTACCCAGCGTGAATCGCGTGCATTTCCTTAGTGAAACCTTTTCACATTTCATAATGTACATGTATCATCCTACAACAAGAAATGTATATACATTTGAATCAATTTTATGAAATGTATATACATTTCTTGTTGTAGGATGATTTTTTTATTAAAGTGCGTAAAACTTGTCCCTCCTATATACAGTTGCAAATAGTACAGAATGTCTTACAAACGTACGCTTTGCAAACGCGCAGTACGAGACTGTGTGTTTGCAGGACTGAACAGGCGCAATTGTATCAACACTGCCAACTACACGTTGTCAACCGCACGGTGAGTCAACAGTGTCAACAGTCAACACTGAGTGACGAGTGACAGTTGACTTCGCCAGGTTCTACTGTATCTCAAGGTCGGCGCCGGCTAACACAGTCGTCGATGCTAACATTGTTTGGCAGGCCGCTGCTGGGGTGATGAGTTATAAACAAGCGCTACCGTGAATCCTAGTGAATTTCCTTGTAATGGAAATTAAACCGGAAGTACCTTTTTTGGGGAGATGTTTCTTAAAAAATTGGTGCTAGAAATCTGTACTTATGATCTGATTTCGGACGGTTAACCTTGGTATTAACATTTATACCACCGTACCTGATATGTGTACCGAAATTTAATAACAATCGTTTAGACTGACCAAAATGGTGGCAAAAAATGGATTTTCAAAACTTATTAGTTTGTAAGTAAGTGTCATAATCGTTCATACCAAGCTTTAAGCGTAATCCGATTATAAACAGTTTTATAGCACACAACTCATTTTTGGGGAAAACGCTAGAAAGTGGAAGTGTAACATTTATTGAATAAAAATAATATGAATTTGGCTCCATGGTGCATTACGCAAGGAAATAAAGTGAATAAAAGAGAAGCGGTCTAAGTATGGAACCCTGTGGAACTCTCGCGTTTACTGTTCATTCTTTTCTCTGTTCCTCGCAGCGTTTTGGTTAAGTCCAAGCTAAATACTTTGAAATGAAATGAAAAAGTCTTTATTTACGTGGCGAAGTTAGGACTTAATAGTCCTCCCTGCCACTTAACCACGTTAAATATATGCAATAGCAATATATCAAATCAATGTACATTCCAATATAAACATTACAAAGATATTTCAAGATTAGGTATTTAAATATAAGATCACTGATTTCCGGAATATAGGGTATAATTTGACTAAAATTGAAATAACGCCAAGATCTTGGTGTATATAATATGATGAAAACTAAATAAATAAACTACTAGGTAGCACGTTTTAAATAAATCATCACAAGGTTTGATCATAACGATTGTGGATACTTTAAAAATTTACTTGAAACTTCAAAATTATAACAGTTTTTAACGAAGTTAACCCCATTTCTAAAGAGGTTTAATAAATTAACACGTCAGTATTCCAGCCAAGTGAGACATCAAGTCGAACAGTCTAACTACAGATTACAGAACCAGTAATGCTGTATAATGTTCCTCTATAGACAACTTGGATAAAGAGAGCCTCCTCGCTCACGTGATGATGCATAATCATTCGACTTCTTCGAAACTCTAATTCATGATTAACATACAGTATATCACAGGCTTGAGTAGTTATTTATACCTTCTTTTATCCGTAGCGCTTAGAATACGTTCAACAGATTTTTTTTAGGGTTACGTGATAGATATGAAAAATTACGAGTTTTTTTATATACTGTATAGATGAATTTGTTAGGTTGTAACAATTCAATTTGGCGTATCGCATTGTAAATACGAACTATGGCATACATCTTGATAATATTGCCTTAATGTTTTCGGTGTAAAGGTGTACAATACGGTCGTTACAAAATGACGATGAAGTCTGACGAACCAATTGTTCACGTGCATAGAAAAAAAACTAAGAAACCTCGCGTCAACTTTATCCACGTGCCCTTTAGTGTTTTGACATGGGTTTGCAGTTCAAACTCTGCTTTCATGCGACGACTAATCATAATATTCCTGAGTATTAATAATAATATTTATCAAAAGAAGATTGTCAAAACCGATTGGATTGTAGGGGTTTAATGAAATGCACAAATATATTAAAAATTCGTATTCAAAGTAAATTTTTTCCAAAACGAAAATAGAAGTAAAAATTTTCTTTGATTACTACAAAGCATATAGACTATGTACATCTTTATTCAGGTAATAGGTTCAAACTCAGTCTTGCACTTTTTACAATGTTGGCGTTTTTCAAACTGTAACCCTTATCATCGTCACTGTTTTCACCGCGCCAGTTCGTCGACAATAACGTTAGAATCCGTTCAAAATAAGCTGAGTACACTGAATTTTATTCCACTTACCTTTTACCTTCACAGAACGAACGGTAATTTGATGCGCCTTGACAATGCAATATCGCAGTGTGGAGAAATGTGCAATATCAAGTGCACAAAGTCAGGCAATGTAACAGTTTCTTGGAGATATTGACGGAAGTTAGAACCTCAGCTGCGACCCTGCATTGTAACTAGTTCTGTTCTGCCTAGGATATTGCAATATCTATACTGGCTTGCACTTCGCGAACTCTATGCACAATACTTCTATTTTCAAACTTTGAAAGGCCTTTCGGAATAAAAGTTGTATGTAGAGTGGTTGTTAAAATGTCTGTACAGATTTAAACAGTTTTCATACTAATTCAAACTAAGTATGGAACTAAGTTTTTAAGTTTTAATAGTTTAACTTTAGGAGGTTTTATTAAAACAGCTTTTTGGGTGAAAACTCCCATTAATAGGGACTTTCTGACTACAGTGGGTCTGATTCTAATGGATAAAAAACTAGACCGAACCTAAATTTTCATAAAAGGAACATTTGAACACAATTTTACGAAAGTTTAACAAAAATTAGACCTGTAGAGAGAATCTACAAGTTAACATAAATATGTATAGAATGTTTAGAACAATTTTCAAAATTTGTTCTGGGATCAGAATTTGTTGTTATTTCATCGTCCCGGTCTTTTGAAAGTCGTCCCGCGCCTTGGTCTTACCTACGCCGAGGACATGAATATTTCATGGAGTTTATGAGATACCTTGCAGTTGCGGCTCAGTCTATATTGGTGAAACGAAACGGCTAATCTCTACACGACTTCAAGAGCACATACGGCACACGAAACAAGAAGACATAGAAAAGTCGGCAATAGCAGAACACAGCTACAAGACAAAGCATGGAATTGATTTTGACAAAACCAAAGTCTTGGCAAAAATTTCACACTAATATCCAAGGAAAATTAGAGAAACCATAGAAATAATCAAGCATGAAGATAACTTTAACAAAGAAGACAGCGTAAAATTATCAAAAACTTGGCAGCCAGTTCTTCAGAAGTCCTATTGAAGCCAGCCAATCCAGTTCGACAACGAGCAACAGGCTCCGCCCACTTCGGCCAATCAGGTGACAGGACCCCTCCCACTGGGTATATAAGGAAGACGCCACGGCCGGCCAATCCAGTCTCAGCCAGTCAACAAGCTACTGAGGATGACTCTCCACAGCGAGGTCGAAACGTCTAGCAGTAATTGTATTTCAACTGTGACGCCGTGTAAACCGGAAGCCTTTAGATCTTAGTGATGACACCGGCCGCGAAAGCCTAAGAGTTAAGATGAATATTTCAATTGTCCGAAGAAAATTCGCCAAAGCAGATCTTGTCTTTACTGATCACTGAGGATTCGTCATTGATCAGACCCATGTATATCGCAGCGTGGGACCAGTTTTGATCGTATCTGCGGCAGTCGTGCAGTTTTTACCTTTCCCGGCTCCCAAATTTCGCCCTGGTTCGGTCACTCGGTCACGAAGTGATATAAGTGCCGCGACCTTCCATTGTCTTCGGTTGCTCTGTATATTTGTTATCTGACAATTCTCTGTTGATGACTTTCTTATATGAGTCAATTCTTCTAGATTTCTGGTTTCAGAATCTTTATAGACAGCATTGATCCTGACCCCCAGAACACGTTTTGAGCATTTTTACCAGACTATATACTTACGTATAAATGTGTGTACTCTTTACAGGTCTCAATTTTTTCCGTGGTCACACTGGAGGTCGAAGCGAGGCTGTGAGCGTAGCGAATAAGAGTAATAAATTGCAAAGGAAATTCGATTCACTCATGCAAGCGGCGCTTTAGCGCTTAGCTGCGTGTCGGCTTGGTTATAGCCTGTTAATGTATGATTTATGAAATTTAAGGCTGATTTTAAAAGGTTGGACATTAGTTTAAAGTAGCAAATTTTGCGTGTTCAATACTTTTTTAAGAGTTTTTTAAAAGAGCCAGGAATAATCCTCCGGAAAATTTAGACCCCAAATAACGCAATTTGAGACCTTTTTAGAGAATAATAGACTAATGATATTTTGATATTGGGTTAGAGTTACCCAAACCCTCCTTCGTTTCGCCTGTGCTCAGTGTCATTCTATTTAATTTTCCAAAATAAATTTGGAAGTAATTAAATACTATTAAGATCATCCGTAGTTAATTAAGTACTGTGTTTAACCTTCATTCTTAGATACACTTCCTGAAAATGTAAGGAGAATGATGGGTCCTGGCCTCCCCTGAATAAAGTCCTGAAGCCGAGGGAAGCCGTGTGATGAAAACGTTCTGACACGCAATACTCACTAGATACGTACAGTTCCTATATTGCCTCACACTCACGTGCCGTGCCGCAGGTGACAAAGACCCCAACCCCCCTACCCTACACTGTACAGTCTAGATGTGTTGATCGAGATAAGGTAATCTCTGTTGTAAACAGAACACACAAACACACGCCCCGTGTCGTCTGCGCGCGCGGAACTGAGTCGTATTTCTTCCTTTCGTGCTCATGCGTGCTTACTGCATGGTTGACTCTCGGCCAAGAATATACCTGGCTCGTTTTGTATTGTCAGGTTGAGGCCACAATACAGCGGGCAGGTTGTTCTCTTGGGCCTCAACCAGAGCTACAGAGAGTATAGGTAGATTTGACGATTGCACCTGGTTGGTTAGCTTGACATGATGATTTCTTCGATTCAATAGAGTAATCGAGTTTTCCTGAATTTTTGGGTTCCAAAAAAGAGCAATTTGAAAAATTGCTAAACCGCAGGGGAGATAGTGTGCAGACCAACATTCCAAGATTTGAAATCGTTGACCCTGCCTCTTCATTTTGAAAACATATCTTTTTTCAAGTCTAAATGTGATACTATCAGAGGAAGTAAGTAACATTTAATCCAGAGGCAGTGAGAATCACCGCACTATCGTAAATGAATTTGGTGTATATTTCAAAGGGACTTCGATGTCAGAATGATAGAAAATTGTAAGCTTTCTAATATAGACGATTTCTGTATGTGTTTATGTTTAGGCATTTCACCATTTACATTTATTTTAGTATACGCTAAAGAGTAGGATACTCCTTAAGTATTTTAACTGGTAGTCTTGGAGGTTCCGAAGAGCAAAGGCATGTCGATTGATTCTCCATTATTAAAATCATCATCATCAAAACTGGCCGTTAAAAATGGAAAATCGCTTGTACAAAGTCGTAATTGTTGAATATGTGTATATAGTTATATTTCTACTATGAGTTAACTTTGCTCCTGTAGTACTGATATCGAATCAAACATATTTAGCATGCGGTTTGAAGGTACACGAACTGCAGCATACTCAATGGTCGTTGATTAAATTCAGTAGACGCACTTTTGCCCCAATCATCAGTGGATTACCCAAGTGTTTCTCGTGAATGGTCACACAGCTGAGGAGCGAATAGCACCGCCCATTCATCTACAGTACAGTGTGGGAGGTGATGAATGAATGAATGGAAGGAAGGAATGGATGTGGTGTGTACCGCTGCAAACCGGCGCGTTGCGAAGCCACTGTTTACCTCGCCGTGAGCGCTTCCAGAACTGCTGTAAATATTGAAGTCATGAGCTGGAATGCGCTGTAGTTCCAATACACAAAACTTACCGGCTCCGCTTTCCCTGTACGTTTTACTGGCTGAATTTTATGTCACGAAAATGGTAAATTTGGTCGTTGCGATGTCAAATTATAAATACTGTCTGCCATGACTTTTTGCCTAGTGTTAACGTATGGACTTTGAGTGACGTTTTCACTAAGGATGGTCAGGATTCGTAGAAAACCCTTACTTTTACACGGTTCACCCATTAGCTAACCGAAGAATTGGGAAACAAACAACTTGTTTACATTTTTTGATTATGTTTGTTTTCCTTTTGCCTAGCAGAAGGCACAAGCTAGAAATCGTGTTTTGTTGCAACACTCTCAATCTTAAAATAAAAAATAACTTCAAGACTCCTTTTTACATTGAAAGTTCGGTCTTTGTGCAAAGTGCCATTCAATGTACAATTTATAGAGGCTCGACTGCATGCTTATACGTGTTCATATCCAACTGTAAGTGGTGATTATATGTGCACCATATAGTATTGTTTTGACAGCTGGTCATTTCATTAGACTATTTTCTATATTTATTATATGTTGAAAAACGTCTGGGCTTTTGATGATGACAGAATGCGGGTTAAAGTCTACGAAACAGAGTCCCATAGGTACAACTGTGACAGTAAGTACCTTTATAGCAAACAGCTGACGAAGTTTCGAGAGGTCGAGTTGAAACAGAGACCTCGCTCACGCTAGTTCCACAGCAACGTTGATGTGGTCAGCACTATACGAGACCATATGTTGACTGTGAGTTAAGCCAAGGTTTACGAGACGATTGTTTTGTCTTCGTCCACGGCGTTGTAAAAACGAGTGTTTCCCGGTGAACGTGCCGGCGAGCAGCTACGAGAGCAAATAGGTTACAACGTGGTAAATGCGGTTTCACGAGTGCACGGTTTTTGAGGGTAGAAATAGAAATATTTTATTAACCTCTTACAAAGGTAAGCCTTTGCATGGGCTATAACAAAATACAAAAAAGAACATTAAATAACAATATAAGTATAAAACAATATATAAAAAACTTATAAATAAAAAATTATAAATTACTTGTTCTCGTTCGGGAAACGCTCAAAGTGCCGAATGATTTTCCATTGATAGTCACGATAAATTGGCACGGATGGAAGTGGGCTGGTGTGCGCAAAATCTCTTTTTATTTGCCATAATAACTTTTCCCGATCACTAAAAACCCTAGTTTTAGTCTGAAGTGTTTCAATTGAGCTTCCTCGCCTATTTACGAGATTTGCTAAAGTTGTGATTCTTTTCACGATTTGGAAGCCATATTTAAGCTTTGAAAATATGTGAAAAATCCTTGACTTGAATTAACATTTTTGGTGGACACTCTGACGTTACTTTCTTAGTGCGTACCACGAGCATAAATTGACAATTTAGACATAATTCATCGCCAAGAGTCAAATTATGGACTTTTCACAATTACCGTTTTACAAAATGCAAAATTACACTCACGGACAAAATTATGGAACCAAATGGGTTTCTTTCATTTCATCCCCCTTTTTTTGTTTAACATCCTGTATAATTTTGAGTTTTTTGTAATCGTTTAGTTGGTTTTTAGTATTTATGTTAAAGAAAATTCCAGTTTCAAACGAAAAGGGCAATGAAATGAAAGAAAATCATTTGGTTCCATAATTTTGTCCATGAGTGTATTTCAATCTTGGAATGAACCGATGACATCTCGCACGTTGATAACGCTTTTTCAACAAAGATTTAACCTATATTGGTTTCATTGTAGATAATAACACGTCTGTCAGTTATCTGCCAATATCTCCTTCTGAATATCAATTTAGGATCTATGTGTTGTTCATGGGATTTCTCAGTTTGTTTTACAAAGCTTTCATATTACCGTGCCCAATTTCACTGAGGTTGTCTTTACTCATGATGCAATTTGAAATATCGACTTCGCCAATGAATATATTGACGTTTCGCTGATAACGGGTTTGCAAACACTCAAAGGAGATAACATTTTACATCTCCAAACCTAAGATGCATTACACTTTCCCGTCCTTGGTACACAGATTAGCTCAGTTACATGTCTGGAATCAACTAAACAGTGAAGTGAGCACAGAGCAGTGTAGCGGGCGGGACATGTATCATTGCCGCCCTAGGGCGCAGAATGGCGGGAACAATAGGCGTCAAACAAAAGCCCTCAGAGTCGGTTTGTTCTCCACACAGTCGCTGAGGTCCTTAAACCCATTAGAGTTGCCGTAGCCGTCGGCACAGAGCGCCGTGAAACACTTGTTCAATACTCAATACTCGGTAGTCTGTATGTCTGGCTGTGAATACTCGTAGAGGTTATTCTTGAGGATTGATCACCCAAGAAAAAGATGCTCTCGTAGTTTCCCGTTTAGGACGCTATTTTTCGTGTAGAGATTAGAAAAATTGTTTTCCATGTTCTCAAAGGTTGTCTCTAGGTGTGTATAACCTTTTTTTAAATAAGTCTTACACCAAAATTAGCAAATAATGTTAAAGTTGGCAAAAAGGCTATTTTAAAAGTTTGTTATAATTTGTTCACAAACAGTTTTTGCCTTTTTCGAGTCTAAGGAACATGAAACCACTCCTAACCTATCGTATACACCCGCATTTCAGGTGCCTAATGATTCCAAACTCGTGTCCAAAGAAAACCTTTCGCTGTCAAAAGTGTCCCAAGCTAAATTTCCAACAAGAGAGATGAACCTACCTACAAATTGACCATTTCGTCGACGATTCCCTCCTAGTTATTCGGATAGAAAACTACCGCCTAGATGAACCTATCCTGGAGTTGTAGCACTCAAAACAGCAACCACGCTGAAAATTGAAAACCCTTCTCTGTGTCGGTGAAAGGAGGTCGATTAGCCTGCTTGGCTCGTAGATTGTAGCCTTCTGCGACCCTCTTGAATGGGTTTATAAACTCAGAGACTCGTTAGATACGTATGTCATCTTGTTACGACGACTCGTTCCATGCATGGGTGAGCAAACAACTCAAATCCACGCTCTTGAATATGTTTACTACACCAGGAAATATTTAGATATTGTGTAGGTAATTGTTCATTTGTGGTTATTACGGTTTAGAATTCCCAAGGAGACTGCTGAAGTTATTCTTTAATTGTATACGTATGCGTTAAAGGATTTTTTAAGGCCTGAGGTATTAGATTGTAACGCCCCAGTTTAAGTTCCTATGGACAGAAATTGACACTGGAGAAACAAAATGGTGGCTGTTTAAAGTTTGAAAGTTCAAAACTTGCCATTGGTCGTTTAAAATGTTTTTTCCGTCAGTGTTTTTGAAGTCTAATTGTATATTAAATTAACGGCTTTGTTAGTACATAACAAAGTGCTGAAACTTGGTCTCTATAAAAACAAGGTTCACACTAACTGTAGGAATAGAAGCCTGTCAAATTTTAATCTCTTAACTTTAAACAGTCGTCGTTTTGTTCAAAATAGTGTTTTTCTAAGGGATTGGCGACGTTGTACTGTACTGACTAAGCCCTTAGTATAAGGCATTACTCACCGTAGGTATATGATGAACCTTTGATAACTTGGGAACCGTTGTGCTTTGGTTAAGAAAACAAAGCAAAGGAAATATCCAAATAATAAATTCTAAAAGTGTCTTAATAAATATATTCCGGACTTTTTCTAGCCCTTATACATGTGAAGTTGAAATATTTTTTCGGCCGTTTTCCATTGTTTTCAGTTAAAAGAACACGACGTTTCGGGCTCTAGAATTGGATCCCGTCTTCAAGTTCCAGATACCGGAACGTGTTCTTGGTCACTAAAAAACGTCCGTAATAAAATTTCAACCTCAGAAGCTCTACCATCGTCAACAACAAACTTCGTGTTATACCTCTTACAGGCAATGTTTAACATCCTACTCGCAAACAACCATTGCACATCATGATAGTTACTAAGCTGGCGATTAGTAACAATACAAAAATAGCCGTCATTTTAAAACGCCGAGCACGCAAAGGCCGCGTGAATCAGTACGTAACTAGCAGTTTCCCATTTAGGAGCTGTTTATGACGGATCGAACACTTGGCTCTATATGGCCGTGGAAGACTCAACTCTCCGGGCACTGGCTGAATGCACAAGTGTGTTTGTTGTTATTAGAGGAGCCGTTCTGTATGATGTCTGGCTGGTACAAATCCTGTCATCTTTTGATTATTTAGCTCTAAACTCTAAAGTAAAGAATCCTGTTTATCCGGCCCAACTGCTACCGAATCCGTTCTAATAATAGTAAGTCCGGATAACTTTTTGATTTGAGACAACGATCACTCCTAGATGGTATTTTAAGGTGAATATGGGATGAATGGTGGGTTTGATAGATATTAAGAGTAGTCTTGTTACAAACTAGGATGACTGTTCCCCAGATTGGGTCATTAATCCCAATGGAATGGACCTACGGCCTAACGCTACATAATCCAGAGAATACAGAATAAAAAATTTTCAAATGAAATGAAAAACGTCTTTATTGGTGCGAAGTTCATAAGAATTACTTTAATTTTAACTTGTTTTTACTATTAATTGGGTTCAGCCTTGATAAAAGTTTTGAATTTTGCCAAACATTTTGTATTGTAATTTGAAAGCACTACTTTCTAAAATAACCATATTATTTAATTTGTTTACACCAGAAGAAAAAGAAAGGAAAATCCAGAGATCCGGATTGACAAGGTCCGGGTGTACGGAAAAATGCTGCGTACTTTAAGGCAATCACTGATTTGACTTTTTTTATCGAATTGATGATAACGTTATTGAGACAACTGTATCATTAAAGAGGTGACTTGGAATCTTTTACCCCTAATTTTAGTAGAAATTGGAAACAAACGAAATTAAAAGAAAAGATGGGTTTGTATGCATAAATGTCCTTCAAATTTCTCACTAATAAAAATACGCATAATTGAAAGTATGCTTTTCCCCAGCTAAAGTGTAACTTTGCGTTATTCACAAAGAAAGCAGTGTTACAGTACAGCAAGGTCAGCGCACTGACCAGTAGTGGTGTGCGTGTGTGTGAGCGCGGTAGCCAAGTGCCACTTAAGTGTGACCCGCCGCCGCATGCAATCCATTCCGCCATTTACAGCACACAGCTTTCACCCCCAGTCCTCTAGACCTACTGGGTAGAGTTCACCCAGCGAACACAGAATAAAATATAGAAGGGGCATTCTCTGTCTTCAATGAGTTCACCAGCACTTGTCACAAGTAACATAGCGCTACCTAGCGGATTGCCCGTAACTGGTTATAAACTACATCGGAAGTGCACTTTTGGCAAAGGGTAAAGTTTTTCCCGACAAAAAATGAGTTTTGTGCGATACAAACTGTAATTATGACTTGATTTCGATTAAACTTGGTATAAACGTAGGGATTTAAGGTGTAGTTGCAATCGAGTGTATTCAAAAGGTTCGTGACAAACATATTTTAAGACACAGTAAAATACAAAAATCAACGAAATCCAATCAGCCAGACCAAGATGGCGGCGTAAAAACTATTTCCATAAGTGCCCTAAATGTTGACTCTGTAGCTTGTCACGACTAAAAAAGATAAAAATCTCAAATTCATCTTGTATTAAAGTGCTGATAAAGTTCTATTCTTTTCTGTTTTAAATCTAGCTGTGTACCGAATTTGAATTTTCTGCTTCAACTCTTTAGATGTCGTTTAGCCACGGCGAAATTTAACATGTTAATTATCACGACCAGTGGTGTAATTACGGCTACCCTGTATATGGCGTAAGAGGAACTCATCGGACTCAAAACTACGAAGGATGAATTTCGCAACAAACTGGGGATCTAGCTTACGTGTAGATTTAACGCGCCATCAATGTCTTAGGTAGATAAAGTATCGTCTATCAAATTGACAGTAACTTTAAGTTGTGCATTTTATGTGATCATTCTGAAACAGATAAAGTAGGAAATACTGACTATTTCGTTCTAAACTTGTATTTCCACCCAAGAGTAATCTTCTTAAGTGTATGTATATACTAAGTGGTATTTGCAGGGGCTGAATTGAGCGTTCTATTTTAATTTACAGTACATTTAAATATCTTTTATTTGTTAAAATTCTTTCTTTTGCCGTAGTAAATAGTCTGAAAGTAGCTTTGAGTGATGTTAGGAAATCAAAGCGGCAACGTAGGGGACAAATTATGCAGACGAGTAAAATGGTAATTTGTTTAGAGGCAATTTCTTGAGTAAAAATTGAGTCTAACTAAGCATTAAACCACAGCTATTCTATATCTGACAAAAACAGCTCTTTTTTGTGGAATGCGACCGACCAGATTATATGGATGATTATCGCTAGGTTTTGCACAGTTTAGTGCCAATCTGCGGTCTCGGGTGTCCGCTGGCCCTCTCTCTGGGAAGCCTTATGAAGTGTCTCCTTCCACACCCTTTGTAGCGGATTACCACAGGTCAGAGGCTATTTATGTCTATCGCCAGATAGAGCGAAACATTGCTGTTTGCAGTTTTGAAATTATTAAAGGCCCCCAAATGTAACTGTAACTTCGGTGTAAATTATACCCAGTTATAGGAATTTCGCAAGGATTCACGGTGGCTAAAAAAGGTAAAGTTTGTCTTGTTTAACGAGGCGAAGTTAGGACTACAAAGTCCTCTCTACCACTCAACCTCGACCTTTACCTAGCGTTGCCGTATTAGTCACATTACAAATTGTAAGTGGTGACTGCGGGGATCGAACCCGTGCCACCGGAGTGATGAGCTCCGGAGTCGCGCGCGATACCAATCCGCCACGTATCCGCTACACGTCGGTTATGTTTTCAAATATTCCCCTTTAGTTTGAATACAGTACTGGAGCAAATTCCTCAACCCTTAAGTATAGATTAATGATCTTAACTAAGAATAGTTAAACGTAATCTACCCGCATTATAAAACGAGGATTAGTCAACCAAGCGAGACAATTGACTGAAATAGCGAGATTATTTCTCTCCGGTTGAAAAGGGGTAGGTGGAAGTCTAAGTTTATCTTCTGTTTCAAAACATCGGCTCAGTGGGGTTGTCTTGTCTGGCTCAGTTCTTTGAAGAGTCGCGCGTGCCGCTGACATTGCCAGTCAAGAGAAATGGTAGTAGCGATATTCCAACTTTGTTCCGCTCACTCAAAAAGTGGCAGAACATGGTTTCGTAGTCCCTTGTTTCCGACGCCGTTTATGAACTGAAACGTACAAATGCGGGTTTATACAATAGGGAAGGAGAGGTTCCTTATACACGAAAAGGAAAAACTGTGCATATATGAAAACAATAGAATACACTTTTAAAATAGTACATTTTTGGCCAACTTTAACACTTTTTGGCTCATTTAGGCGTAAAAGTTTAAAAAGAAAACTAGATTATTCAAACCTAGAGACATTCTTTGAGAACAGGGAAAACAATTTTTCTTATCTCTACACAAAAATAGCGTCCTAAACAGGGACTACGAGAGCATGTTTTGAGCAACGTTTTCTGGGATGATCAATCCTCTTAAATATTATTAGCTCTACTCACTACGTCGCTAGTCGTTTAACACGTTCGAGAAAACCATTTTCTCAGCTCTATAACGCTGCTGTTATTTGCATCCATGATGTCAACACCTCTGGAATCAATAGCAGCAGTTTGTTTGCACTCATAAGGCAATTGACTAAGGATAGCGCAGTTAAACTACAGTTAAACTTGCGTACCTGCGGGGCCAACTGAGTACGGCTCAGCTATAGCCATGAAGCCTTACCCGCTGAACACTGTCCGGCTTCGGCCTTCATCCTGTCAACCTGTATAACCTTCTCGAGTGTAACCTCCTGTACAGTTCGTACACCGTTATTGCGAATTTCCTGAGGAAATAGAACTTGAAAGTTCGCGAAGTGCAAGCCAGTATAGATATTGCAATATCCTAGGCAGAACAGAACTAGTTACAATGCAGGGTCGCAGCTGAGGTTCCAACTTCCGTCAATATCTCCAAGAAACTGTTACATTGCCTGACTTTGTGCACTTGATATTGCATTTCTCCACACTGTGATATTGCATTGTTACTGTGAAGTAAATTGCAGTGTATTTAATATATCTTATTGTAAACATATTTTAACGTCATTGCCGACAAATTTGCACGGCAAAAACAGTGACGATTTAAAGGGTTGCTGTCTTAAAGACGGCGCCGTTCTATTGTTATATTGTACGTGTGCACAGTACTATTTTGGTTTTTGTCCCATAAGAACAATGTAAAAACAAGCATTTTCTTGAAACACTTCACGCCCACAATTTTCATCAGATTTTTTTGAAAACGTTTATTTGAAAGATGACAACGTACTGCAGTGTCTCCGCTGACAACATTTTTGAACATTTTATCAGTTTAACAGTAAAACAATACATTCAAATACTGCGTTTCTTCAATGTTCGGATTTATGTCACGGTTTGATAAATGAGAAAATAAAAATTCGGCTCAGCAGAGTCACTAAAACGATTGATGCACTTTAAAACAAAGTTTATTTTAAAAAATCCGACGAAAACTGTGGGCGTGAAGTGTCTCAAGAAAATGCATGTTTTTATATTGTTCTTATGGAAAGAAATTTAAGGTCAGCATAAGACCTGCACGCCTGTAACCTTGCACCTGAAGAAAGGTTAATCTACTCTTTATGGTGTATTAGAAAATGTTCTGATTTTTACTTTCGATTTGAGAAAAATTTGCATGTTGCAATTAAGCTATGGTCGTATCTGTTTGTGTCATGTGCTTTTAACAAGTGATCTAAGTTTGCTTGTTTTGTTTTAGTTAAACCACCAGCACAATGGTGTGCTTCGCTATCAATTGAACTACTACTATTTAAGGCATAGAATAAGCATAACAGAATTCTTATCTCGACGATTATGGTAATCGTTTAAAGATCGGTTAAAATCGTATCTCTCACTAACACTAACAGGCAAAGTTCACAACGAAAGTAACGCATACAGTTCAGTGTAAGGAAAGCCGCCGAGTAGACAGCAGAACCTGGGATATTACATCACCGCATAACAAGTAGCGAATTCATAACAGTGGAAGAGTGGCTCACTGACTGACCTTGGTCTTAACAAGTGGCATTTTTACACGGCACTCATCGGCCCGGATAGCTCAGTCGGTAGAGCATTAGGCTTTTAACCTAAGGGTCCAGGGTTCAAGTCCCTGTTCGGGCGATTTCATTTTGCTAGAAGCTATAAAATATTTATTGAATGTTGATGAATTATTTGGGAGTGTAATAATTATTTACGTCTGTTTGATGCTAGGATTTAATCGTGCTTTAAAAAATTTGTATGGGTAGAAAATTAAATTTTTTGTCTTGTGTATTTGCAAATTGCGGCTTTAGTTGCCACGGGTTTTCTCGTACTGACTAGTTCTTCGCATGGTACTCAAATAATAAATCGATCTTTCCCAGTGTATTTTGAGAATGTACTATGTGCCATCATGACTTGTTGTATACCCAGCTAGCCTATTTGAATTACGTACTTTTGATTTAGAAAAGAAGTCTCAATTTTCTTAGTGCTTTTACGAGGAAACCTTTGACATCGACAATTTAAATAATTATTAAATCAAATTCTGATACATAAATTATACGAATTCTTTTCTTTCCTGTATTTTCTTACTAGGTTTTATCTTAATTTTTTGCAACTCAAATTCCAGCAAATGTTTTCGAATTTACTTAGTTACTTAGGACTTTTACTTAGTTTAAATTTTGTTTCCTGGCTTGATAGTTGTTTTTCGACTTATGTGTTTTCCAATCAACCTTTTTTCTGAATCGAAAGTACGTAACTAACAGTGACGTGGTATGTCCCGCAGCAGTGACGATGGTAGTGATAGTGAATAGTGATGAGTGATACAGTGAAGTGATCAGTGATAGTGCCAGTGGGTGGAGGCGGGGATGGACCCTGGGTTTATGGATCTGCCCCATGGATGGATATCCTGCCACGCCCATATATGGAACACCATGAGCAAGGCTCACGGAGTGCCACGCTGAAACGATCCAGCAGCTTCAAGAAGATCCTCAAGCTATGGGGATCAGGTAATTTGGGTTTGTTGTGATTTTTTTAGCTGATATTTTGGTATTTGTTTAAAGTTTGTTGTTGACGATGGTATAATTAGTGAGGTTAAAACATTATTACGGACGTTTTTCATCCTTTTTTGGGGGAACAAAATGTACTCGACGTTTCGGGATCTGTAATCCGATCCCGTCTTCAGGTGAAAAGTAACCTAAAAGATAACACACAACAAAATAGCTAGCCTCACCTGTCACCCTCCAACAAATAGGCCCTAACCATAAATAAAATACATTTGTATCTTAATAAAATACATTGTATTTTAATGTATCTATTTAACCTTAATTTTGCCCATAAACTTGTTAATTTTATAACAGCTAGTCTAGAAGACTTTCGGGATTTTCAATAAAGTGTTTTCTCAATTTGTTTTAACTGCGCATTTTAAAGCACTTTTGATTCTTTTTCCACATTCTTAATGGATAACTAAGTAACAATCAAACGTAATTTCTAAAAGAAGAACTACAAAAAACAAAGTTTAAGCGTGTACAGTACCGGTATTTGTGGCAGTGTCAACTGACGTGGGTCAGATGATTGATTCTCTCACTCTCGAGTAGAGAGGGACAAACAGAAGTCGCTGACGCAATTCAACTCCACTTCATTCTTCATCAGCGTCAGCTTTTCCATTCAGTCCATTCAGTTCTGCTGAATACCGTACAGCCAACTATCACACATAGCTGACAAGTGCTACCGTGAATCTGACGCATTTACTATACTGGGGGAGCCTTTTGACCCCTTGTGACCTCTCTATAGGTCAGGTCGTATTTTTTGTCAGACTTTCACGGAATTGGGCACTTATCTTTTATTAAAAATCTAGATTAGGAATTCCTTAACCAGAAAAATTGGTTCATCAAAAGTGCTCTTTGGGAAGGCGTTCCCTCAAACCTTTAGTTAACTTACACTTTAGCGGCCGGTGTCACAACTATAATCTAATTCTTCCGGTTCACACCAAGTCCAAACTTCGTAATTAGGTTGAGATATTTCGGCCTCGCTGTGCAGTACCATCTTCAGTCACTGATTGGTTTCAGCCTAATTATTCAGCACTATCTCAACCTAATTACGAAGTTTGGACTTGGTGTGAACCGGAAGAACTAGATTATAGATGGGGGTTTAGGTTAAAAACCTGTATTCAAGATCCGATTTGAATTAAACTTGTTATAAACATTTATGGCACTGAACCTAACATTTATACAAAAAATCAACCAAATTGAATTAGGCTGACTAAGATGGCGGGAAAAACTATTTTCCGCCGCCATCTTGGTCAGGCCGATTGTATTTTGTTGGTTTTAGGTACACAAGTTGGGTATGTCACTTAAACGTGTCGGCTATGTTTTGTATTAGCTATGTATTATGTTTTTTGGCAAAGAACTTGGTAGGGCAAATAACTGAAGAGGTTTACAAGAGAGGGACGGAGGATCGGGGAACTGAGCACTCAGGGTGTTAGTGAGGGCGCGGGTGTAGCGTCGAGGGATTGACACAGGTCCGGGTCGGGAAATGATTGATTTTCACCAGACAATAAACTCGAGTCTGGCGCAGTCCGCTGCTGTCACACCGTGTCTCGTCTAACGTGAAGCTGTATACAGGGTGTTTAAACACTTACATAAAGGTGTAAACAGGGGGCTTGTGTGGTAGTTGTTGGGTTTTTGTCGGTTCAAACTAAAGGTTTCCTTGAGTGTTTAGGGAGAATTAGTCACTCGGTTAGCTTCAAAACGAATGGCTTCAAAACAAATCCAAGTGAGCGTGTCTGAACAAATGTGTACACGCAGTTCGTAAGAATAATTAGCTTTGCGCAAATTTGCCCGTCTAAAATATTATTGATCTAAGAAGTTTTATTTTGAATAGCAACTTAGAGTGCCCTAAAGGCCCTTGCGACTTAGTAGCTGCTACGTGCTAGCCATGCGTGTGAAGCTTTCGGCATGTCAACATATAATCAGCTGATAGTTTCAATGGTAAGCAATGTTAACATGCCGTAAACTTCACACACTTGGATACAGGGTCATCGAAAAAGGTGTACGGGATTTGAAAGTGAAATAACAATTTTAATATAATTGGTAGAATGTTGATTTTTACGTCAAAAGACACGGCAAATCTTAAATTTTTTAATGGAATTTGAACAGTTTCAATGTGAGCTCCCCCCGTTGCACGACAGACGTCTAGCCGATAGTCAACCTCCCGCCAGATGTTTTGGAGCATTTCTGGAGTCACCGTTGAAATGACTACGTTGATTCTTCTTCTCAGGTGCTGTAGATGAGTTAGATCACGTATTTTCTCAGCATAAACTAAGTTTTAATGTAACCCCATAAGAAGGAAAGGCGTCAAATCTGGACTCCTAGGTGGCCACAAAACAGGACCATTCCTCCCAATCCAACGATGAGAAAATCTGTTATTGAGAGCTTCTTGGACGATTAGACTATAGTGACATGTAGCTCCATCCTGCTGAAAATGACATCAATGCCCTTTTCCCATTCAATTTCTTCAACTTGAGGGAACACATCCATTAGGGAAAAGGGCATTAATGTCATTCTCTAGCAGGATGGAGCTCCATGTCACTACAGTCTAATCGTCCAAGAAGTTCTCAACAACAGATTTCCTCATCGTTGTATTGGGAGGAATGGTCCTGTTTTGTGGCCACCTTGGAGTCCTGATTTGACGCCTTTAGATTTCTTCTTTTGGGGTTACATAAAAAACTTAGTTTATGCTGAGAAAAACGTGATCTAACTCATCTACATCACCTGAGAAGAAGAATCAACGTAGTCATTTCAACGGTTACTCCTGAAATGCTCCACATCTGGCGGGAGGTTGACTATCGGCTAGATGTATGTCGTGCAACAAGGGGAGCTCACATTGAAACCTTTTAAATTACATAAAAAATGTAAGATTTGCTGTGCCTTTTGATGTAAAATCAACACTCTACCAATTATATTAAAATTGTTATTTCACTTTCAAATCCCGTACACCTTTTCGATGACCCTGTATATTAGCAGGTACTAAGTGGCAATGTGTGACAGAGTACAAATCAGTTAACATCATACAAATTGGACCAGTGATAAGTGCGCAGTTCAGGGAGTAATATTGCTGCGTTGTTGCTGCTAGAAACAGAAGGGGTGCTCTAGGTAGTAATCTATTGTAGTACCCATGTGCAATGTGATAGATGACAAGTGCATACACTACACGTACAGGTGTTGGTGTACAGACTACAGAGATGAGGTGCATCAAGGTTCCAAGGTTTATCTTGTCTATTTCCAAGCCCGGCTCTGGCACGTAGGTTTTGGCAACTCTCCCTTCTCTTGACAACTCGCGTGGACAATATTTCTCAGCACGTCAAGTTTCGCTTTTGTCTACGTTGTTAGTCATATTCACGAATTTGTTTGATTCGCTTCAGTTTTCGGCTCAACTGTACGATTTTAGTTCTATAAGTCAAGAAGCTTACAGAACTGGGAACAGCTTCAATGTTTAGTGAATTTCCATACCACTATGTCTAGGTTAAGAGTGCGCAGTAGTGGCCGTGACCTTGAATTTCGTCCCATAAGAACAATGTAAAAACATGCATTTTGTTGGGACACCTCACGACAACAGTTTTTATCGGATTTTTATGGAATAAACTTAGTTTTAACGTGTATTAAATATTTAAGTGGCTCCGCTGAGCCGAATCTCTATTTTCTCATGTATCAAATTGTGACATCAATCCAAAAATTGAAGAAACGTTGTATTTAAATTTCTTGTTTTTACTATGAAACTAATAAAAATTTCAAAAAAGTGGTCTGCGGAGAGACTTAAGTACACTGTCAGCTTTCAAATTTAAACTTATTTCAAAAAGATGCGAGGAAAATTGAGGTTTCACGCTCGAGAAAATTTCTCAAAAAATGCTTGTTTTTACTTGGCTCTTATGTGACAAAAAACAAAGTGGCCGCAAGGTACTCTGCACTCTTAACCAGCAAAATCGGTCCATCGCAAGTGACCTTATGGAGAGGCGTTTCTCTCTATAAATGTAGTTTTGGGCTTTACAGACTAGTATAAATTTAATCAACGTGTGTATGGCACTAAATTTAACAGTGTGTGCAAAACAACTAAATTCAATCAGCATGGCGAAAGTGGCGGCCAAAAAATAGCCCGCCATATTGGTCTGGCTGATTGAATTTTGTTGGAATTTGTATACACATGTTGGTTAAGTTGTCGTTAATATGTGTATATTAAGTTTAATCCAAATGACAAAAAACAACGTATAAGTCCAATTTTTGGGACCCCCCCCCCTCCGCCAAATGCATTTCCGAGGGACCCATTTTGCTTGTCAAAGAACTTAATTTAGCCATCAACAAAATAATTTGGATCATTAATGATAATCAGATGAAACGCGGTTTGTAGAGTGAATGGTGCAAAAAGGGGGATAAAAGGGCGTTTCACGTGAAATCTTACCCCGATATAGAAAATTCGCTAGGATCCACAGCCACTTTAGTGGTTGCGCGTCGTATTTGCTTAGAGCTTTTAAAACCTTCTAAAATTATCATGCTATGGAATACGTTGATAGTGGTTCGTTTACTTTGAGCTAAACACCATTTTCAGAAAAAAGAAACGGTTCAAAGTGATTTCGGGAAAGACTTAATGTATGTGAAAGACTTTATCTTGAAGGTGTAGAGTAATTTACAGCCAAGATATCTGAAGAAAGGAAAGCATCGACCGGTGGATACAAAGAAAACTAAATGCTTCTAGCCAATGTGCTGCATCTATAAATCCCACATGCCTTATATTTTCATGTTTCTATCAATTAACAATTTCTCGCTGCCCGTCTCATTTGTGATAAAAGTATAAGGTTCAATCTGAAAGTGCTGGGTTTACATCGATGTTAACGAATTCACGAGAAAGCTTGTGATTGCCTGAATACATTTGTTTTCTCGGAAAATGTGATGAGGCAAAGGAAAATTGGTCCAGCGTGAATTCGAGATGAAACGATCAGAGTTAACTGTGAAAGATGATTTTATGTACTCCGTTTTCACGCATTACTGCATTGACGTGCTGTGAAATTATTACCGTTCGCCGTCAAAGTTGGTTTGATTCCATCTTTTTAAAGTTGCTTAACTCATTCCATTTAACCATCGAGCACTAAATTAGCTCATCAAAGTCGGATTAAATTGATTGTTTTTAGATAAATAAAACAGCTTTTACTTTGATACTTTGATATGAGACACCGACCACTCCTAGAGGGTATTTTAAGGTGAATATGAAATGAAGGTTGAGTGTGTTGAGTGTTTTGATGGATGATGAGGTGTAATCTTGTTAAAAACTAGGGCCGACTGTTCCCCAGATTGGGCCATTAATTAATAACCCAACTCCAAAGGAATGTACCAACGGCTTAACGTGACTTCCAAACCAAGGGGAGTGACCATCGTCGAATTTTTTAATGAAACCCACTTCCCCAAAAAGGCGACTTCTGCTGGCTAACGAACTTGACCGATATATTTACGAGTACATCGGTAAAAGAACATTGTTCCAAATTTTATGAAAATCGGACAAAATGCGATACTTAAATAAAGTAGGCCTAGTATATAAAGTTTTGGGAAAAATCTCAAAACGTTTAACGTAACTTTACTTTGAGTCACAGACCACTCTTAGAGGGCATTTTAAGGTGAATATAAGATGGTGGATGATGAGGTGTAGTCTTGTTACAAACTAGGGTCGACTGGTCCCCAGATTGGGTCATTAATTGATAGCCCAACGACCAATGGAATGTACCTATGGCTTAACGTGACTTTCGAACCATGGGGAGTGGCCTTCGTGAAAAGTTAGCCGGGAATCGAACCCGAGCTGGTTGTTCTGGAGGGTCCCTTTGATTCCCCTGTCTGTCAGATGTTGGAGCGGTTAATCAGATTTATTCGAGTTTTAACACGTTGCTCTCTTTTCTCCCGTGTTCTTGTAAGATTCTTTTTTACGACTTGATTCTTAATTGCCACTGAGAAACTAACTCACAATATTTGCGTGATTGTAATTGGTACTTGTGAAATCTATCTATAGAAGCCGCTGTCTCGTTAGCTTTCCTACCGTAAATCAAGTAGGAAATATCACAATTATGATTTAACGAGACCAACACGCAGCTATAAGCGCTAAAGCGCCGCTGGCATGAGTGAATCGAATTTCCTTTGCACTTTGTTACTGTAATTTGGTCTCAGACTGAAGGGGGTTTACTGGAAATTGTACTCAACATCACGAAAGGAAAACGCATTTTAAATTTCAGTAAAATTGGACTACTCATTCCGCTGTTACAGCGGAAAATTACGTTTGATTTCTGTCCGCCATTTTGAAACGACGTGATGGATTTTCATAATTTTAGGTATAATTATGTATAACAACTAAACACATTTTATTTCAAATTGTATCAAAGTCGGATGAAATTTACTGTTTTGGAAAATCGGACAAAATTCGACCTTTAGATATGATACACGTATTTGTTTTTAGAGATGATACACATAAAGTGTTGAAAATATGCTCAAAACGTGTTCCGGGGGCCAGGATCGGAGCTCATTTCATGACTCTGGGTCCCTTATGGGTCTGGGCATGAATATCTCATTTTTCCAAAGGAAATTTTATAATAATTTTAAAGAAGAGTTTATGATGCATCTAATTACTACTATACATTTGTGTAAAAGGTAGATAAGAAATTATTAAAAATGAGACGTATGATTAAATACTTTATAAATAGTAGTGAAAAAGCGAGATAGTAAAAGTAATTTCAACTTAACAAATGATCAGTTAATGAGCAACGTTATCAGTAATTAACATATCGAATAAGTGAGTAATTAAATTCGCATAAAGAAGTATTTTTACATAGCTATAGTATAGTTTCTTGTACGAGAAAATATTTCTGTTTTTCTAACTAAGGAAACCATTTGTATCGTCACTAGTTATAAGCGGTAATCATAAATAGATAAACCGAAATCGTATAGAATGTACTTAAATCCAACTCGAATGATAAGTGATTGATACTCACTAGTGTCGATATCTCGAATTGCAATCGACTTTTCCAAGAACACGTGTTTGAAGAAGCGAATTCCTCTGAACAATAAAGGTTAGATAGCGACTATTTCCAGCGTCATAGAGCCAGAGTGTTTCATCTTCAATCAGACCTTGGGCGTACGTTTGTTTGCAAGGTGAACTCGAATTTCCATAAGAAATAGAGCTGATCATTTGTATAGCTAAAGAGAAGGACAAGTCGTAGAACAGTGCGGTTTGCATTTTTTCGCTTCCCAACACCTCCTGAGTCATATAGAAAAACTTAATACGTATATACAGGGTGTCACATAAGTAAAGTGCCAGACTCTGGGAAAAGGTTATATGGGTCAAAATAAAGAGAAAATCAAGAATAAAATTTTTCCAAAATGCTTAGTTAACCAGATATTCGCCATTTTATATTGTTCACTAATTATTTATTATCTCACATACCATTTATCGGATTTCACTCAAACTTAACATAAATTTGTATCAAAGTAAGACCATTTATGGAAAAAATTACCGGGATGAACTAACTTATCATTTTAAAACGGTGGCTATTTTATGGTAATTTTAGGGAATTTTGGCGTTACACCTTAAATAGCAAATAACGGTGAGTTTAACGATAAAATGTAAGAATAACGTTTTGGAGTGAATTTTATTACCTACCTATTGACATCAAGATCATAAAAATCTATTGGGAAACAACGGAGCTTTAGGGAAAACTCTAGATGAAAACAGACAACTTTCCACCTTATTATCTTGATGTTTGCCACGTTTCCACTGTAACTTTGTTGATTATGAATAGATTTTTGACCTTGGTGTCAATAGATAGGTAGTAAAATTCACTACAAAACGGTATTCTTTACATTTATTGTAAAACTCACCGTTTATTCACTATTTAAGGTGTAAATCCAAAAATGGCCTAAAAATACCATAAAATAGCCACCGTTTTAAAATTACAAGTTAGATCATGCTGGTAATTTTTCCATAAATGGTCTTACTTAGATACAAATGTATGCTAAGTTGAGTCAAATCCGATAGGTGGTGTGGGAGAAAATAAATAATTAGTGATAAATATAAAATGGCGAATATCTGGTTAACTAAGCGTTTTGGAAACATTTTTATTCTTAATTTTCTCTTTATTTTTACCTATATAACCTTTTCCTAGAGTCTGGAAATTTATTTATGGGACACCCTGTATATTTATACGTGTGACCACTACTCTACCGGTGTCAGATTTTTATGAAATTTGAAATAAAATGAAACCCGTATGGCGGACCTTTTCCACCAAAAATCAACAAAACCCGTTCAGCCAGACCAAGATGGTGGTGGAAAAACTTCGGTGTAATTTTCAACCCGATATAAGAAAGTCTCTAGGAAAGTCACGGTAGTTCGTGTGGCTACGTGTCGGCTATGTTTTAAAATAAAGTCTCTAACCCCTTTGTGGTCTTTGGTGAAGTTTGGTTTCACTGGTAAAGTTTGCATTTTTGATTCAAAAATTTCAAAGCCAAATTCCAATTTGATTTCATTAGACTTTCAAATTTTGAAATGGTCGCCATTTTGAAATTT
The DNA here is from genome assembly GCA_018831715.1 of Matsumurasca onukii. Taxonomy (NCBI): domain Eukaryota; kingdom Metazoa; phylum Arthropoda; class Insecta; order Hemiptera; family Cicadellidae; genus Matsumurasca; species Matsumurasca onukii. The sequence goes on along the minus strand of CM032065.1, from coordinate 47,210,161 downwards.
GATAAGTTAGATACAAAATATTTATGTTATTACGAAAACAATTAAGGTGTACACCAAGTTTCACAAAAATAACTCAAAAGACTTTTTAATTAATACAGTAGTTATTTTCAAAATTTACAAAATGGTGGATTACGGCTAAACTAAGCCGACATCAAATAAATGTTACGAGACATTTTCGACTTACTTTTGTATGTAGAATCCGGTTCTGCATAGCGCGTTAAACATTTTTGTGACACTGTATAAACCTACGGAAAAGACAGATAGATAGCAATGTGTGAGATAAAATAGCCGACCCCGGAGAGAAAGAAGTTCCTACATTGTACATTGTACAAGTTGTGTCCGAGTCCAGTAATTGGTTAATTGGAAGCCAAGCTACGTGTCTTTCTCATTCTCTGTCCCGTCTCCGCTTTGTAGTTCGTATCCTTTGACAAACATAATGTCTTCTCGAGAGATGAATCCCACGGGGGGTTTGTTCAATCGTCATTCTTAATCACAGTTTATCTTTGTCTGCTTATTGTTTATTCGCAACAAATCGGTTTCAGCTTTTATAACAAGTTTGTGTTGTTTGCCATGCCAATTAAAACTTCTGAGTGAAACAAACTGTTTTGTTGCACCCCAACCTGTGGTGTATAATCAATGGCAGAAGTTAGTAAGAAGTGTGAAACCAAAAAATAATGTGCAGTTGTAAAATTAAAATTGTTTAACAATACATCACAAAGTAAATGTTTGATTTTTTAGCGAATTTCCATTGGAAATTTAGCTATTTATTTTTCTTACCAAAGAGAACTTAATGCCGACGAACAAAACTGCAGTTTTTAGCGTTTTAACACCTCCTGAGTAAAGTGACACAACTTTGTATAATTACATTGACCCTATGCTTGGTCACTGTACAGGTAGCATTTTTTGCCCGACCTTTGCGAAATTCGGTACAAATGTCCTCTTTGTAAACACCAGGTTTAGTTAGTTAACGAGCAAAATTGGTCCACTGGAAGGAACCAATTGGAGTGGCGTTTTGGGGTGGCTAGGGTTCACGGCTACGCGACATCCAATAGTGTCCGCAGAAGATATAGGCTCGAAATAAGCTCTCTGTCGAAGTTCCTTCTCCGTGTCACGACCCCGTGTCGAGATATGACGTAATGAATTTTCGCATGAAGCAATTATTTTCAAAACATGCGAATTTAGTTTCACAGTATCGGATACGTTGGCTGTGCGCAGTGCGGTGCGCAGGCCGGGCACGAGCTCATGCTCACTTGGTATTCCGGTGAAGTGTCCGTGTGCTTTCTCTCCCTGCACGGCATGAAGCCATCCTTGCCTGTCTCATGCCTGGTCAGGTGTTAATAGCGCACGCACTCCATCGCCTTAACTAATTGGCATAGCGTTTCTATACAGTACAGCCACATAAAGCACAGTAAAGAACTTTCCACCCCTGGAGACAGCTTCCCCTTCGTCGCTAGCTATTCGACAACTCTACCAGGATTTTCATCAAGCTGGTTGAAAGGTGGCCACCGAAATAAGACATACAAGTCTTTTTAATGAAAAGTTTACTAATTGAAAACTATAGCCTGGCTGCTGGTGACAATTTGACGAATTTGAACAAAAATCAAAATATTGATAGATTTTTAGGCAAAATTGGTAGAAAATTGAAAAATTAAATACAAAAATAATAAACAAATAAATATACATTCAAGATTTGGAATTAAAACACTTTCAAAAACTATACAGAAGGCTGGCAAGATTGAAATTAGGCGGTAACTTTAAGTTAAAAACGTGTCGCCCTATTTTTTAAATTTAGTTGTAAAATTAGATGTATTAGCGTTCACGGGACTTTCGTTTGAGATAGTTGAAATTGAGTATAGGAGAAATGTTAAGCCCTTCAAACGGTTTAGATTTGAGCTGAATTGTTAGGTGTTTAGGCGGAATAGTCCTCAAACTAATTAATCTATTATTCGTAAGCGTCTTAAGTCGATTTCAAAATTATCAAATTGGTGGACTGTAATGATTTGGGATTCTAATTTTACACTGTTGATTGTAGAGCCAGTTAATTTGTGGAAGTGTTGGATATTAAATAATTAAACAATGAATTTCTTAAACCTTTTTTTAAACAGTTCTAATAGACGAGGAATAGCAATCAGCAATGACAGTATGTCTGTAGGTCGGATAGAATCAGGCCAAGCCCCGGCACAGACACAGTCTACAGCGGGGCTTCACCGCTCGTGTGACTCAGCCTTTACGTGACTTCAGTTACATGTGTGACGTCACAGTGCTGTAGTCACGTGCTTTAACCAGGCCGACACGCAGCTAAGCGTCGCTACGCTCAGAGCCTTGCTTCGGCCTACGACCTCAGCTTTTCACGGGTATTACGAAGCTGCGCCTGCGGTCTCAGATTTACGTGTTTTTCACTGCAAGTGTTAATACATTATGAAAACATACGCATTTTAAATTTAATTTAAATCGGACTACATATTTCGCAAAAGTTATAGCGGAAAAGTGAATTATTATCCGTAAGACAACTGATTTTCGTAGTTTTTTGTAAATTCGTGAGATAATAAAAGTAAATAAATACCAACTATAATTCTTTTTAATGGAACATTTGTGGTTTTTTTTTCAAGTTTAAAATCGTGATGTAATATTTATTTATTCCTTTAGACAATTAAAACGGGATTTGTTGGAAATTCTCTTTTCTTCTTCTGAAAAAGGACTTCCGGTATTCTGATTTTGCTGGCTAATAAATTTGACCGAGATATTTGCCTAAGTGCTTGAAAACCGGACACAAGATACAACCTGCAGAGAGCTCTCATGCTCTGTATGTATATACAGTTTTGAACATCTGCTCAAAACGTGTGCTGGGTCAGAATCGGTGCTTATTCTAGTGTCCCAGTCTGGGTCTTAACTTGCTGACGCCATGAATGTTTCATTTTTCCAACGGAAATTCGCTAATAACCTAACATTGTTTGCTCTGTCTTCTACAGAAGCACTATAACACTCTGAACCGCAAGGTCGCAGTCTTACACTGTTACACTATACGTACGGTATTCCATATTCATTAGTGTGGTTTTGCCTTTCTTTATACAGTTTGCCTAAAGGCCAGCATTCCCCGTGCTTAGGTGTAGTGTTGTGTTGTAAAGTCAGATATTTCCGTATGGTTTACATATATGTATCTCCGTTCGTTGGTACATTAATAATTATAAATAAAACAATAAAGAATGTATACCTTCATTAAAAGAGCAAACCATCCTTCATAACAACAGTGGAGGGTGGGATTTATAAATGCTGAAAGATGAAAAGGGTTATTGACTTTAATTTTAATTAAAAAGCGCTCACGCCGGTCATGGACCTTTGTTACAATCCTCGGCGGAAATTGCTTCTTTCTCCTGAATTAAGTTAGTATTAGATTATATAACGCTTAAAGTATATTGTGATCCGTCAAAGTGTGTTTGAAGAGCTTATCAAGGTCTTTCAAACCCTTTCGCGGCATAATTCATTTTCGAGTTCTCGCTTTAAGGGGATATTGTATTTTGCTGTGAACTTTCGGCACTATACTCATCTGAACTGATTTCCTTGTATAGGAATCTGTCGAATTTCTGGTAACTCTTTTACGTTGCACGATTGATTTTTTTACTTTATGGTATTTTGTAATAAAAAATAAATAAATAAATATTTTATTGCTTACAGACATTTACAATAATTGTATCGCAATCGACAATCTTTGTGTATCTAAAATTTTCCTTTCATCCTTACATCTAAATCCCATTCAAACATACAGTTTTTTTACACTCACTCTCTCCCATACATTCGAATGTAACCACTCTAGCCCCTAATGAGTTAGCTAATCATACGGTCTCTCAATTGAATGCCATAAACTCGCCTGTATCATAAAATGCTTGAGAAATAAGAATTGTTTTAAGACGAGCTTTGAATGCCTTAGGCTCAGGGGCATGTTTGAACGAATTTGGTAGTCTGTTGACGAAATAAACTCCTGCCTGGGAAGGCAAACGGTCATGAACTACCGTTCTGTGTCTTCCAGTTCGGTAGTTGTCCCTGTCTCTAGTTTCATAAGAGTGTACGTCTGTACCTCTTATGGTATTACTTTTTTATTTGAAAAAGACATGTCTCCAAAATGTAGAGGCAAGGTAGAGTCAACAGTTGACTAGTATCTTTATGTAATTGTAAGTATTAGTTATTGCTGCCAAGTATTATTTTAAATATGATTTTGGCAATCCAGTAACACTAAGGAAAAAACATGTAGGCCCTATACGCTTTATCTTTGTTTTGGAAACTGTATTTTCAGTAGCCTTTTGCACATGCCGCAAAAAGTATTTATAATTATAATAAATAAACCATGAAAAATACTTTCCATACGTTCAGGATATTAGTGTCCTTGTAGTTGAAAGTCGTGTCGGCAGACTCCTGAGTCGTGTGTACTGCAGGCCACCTGTGCGTATGGTACGCTGATAATACAGTATTGCGATATTAGTAGTCCGATTTCTGCCCCGAAGCCGTCGTGATGGATTCTGCCCTACTCTTCCATATGCGAGGCCGATCTACCACCTGCTTACCGTCGGTGCTGGATTTCCTTATATTTTATGCATTAAACTCATTTAATGAAAAGAGAGAAAGAAAACACACAGCCAAAGCATCGGCACAAACGTTATTGTAAATTTTAGCGAATTTATCATGACGGGGTAAAAGTACCTCTGGAAATCTCTTTCTTGACTCTTTTGACCACTGTACAGGTCGCTTTTTGTGTTCGATTTTGACGAAACTGTACACATTTTTTTTGAAAGTCTACAGGTTAAGTTCGTTAACCAACAACAACATTTCACTGGAAGTAAGGTTTTATTTGGGGGGTCCTACAAAATGGCGCTTCATGCTATAAAATTGTATTGATAATCCGATTTTGGTATTTTACATAATACGCTCATTATACATAATGTAACACCAGGAGCTCCTTTTTAAAGAAAACTTATTGTGACCTCAACTTATTGAAATGTGTGCGGTCAAAATACTTTGCCGGCCAATTTACAAAGAAAAGAAAATTCCACCAAAAAGTGCATTGTATAGAGAACAACATTGTTAAACAGCTAACTCTAATGCCATAACGGTTTGGAAATATTTACACATTATCCGAGCAATTAAGCTTGTAAACTAGCAACTTGTGAAGTAACTTGTAAGTCTTGTGAAACTTGTCTTTGTTTAACAACATTTGAGCGGGTAATCACATCTTCAAAGCGAAAAGGAACACTAAGTATCCAGCAACGTTGTTACGATTTCCATCTAAGAGAATGAGTAAATTGCAATCCACCTCAACTAGTCAACTGCTCATAGTAGACAGCAGAAGAACTAATCTGTTGAACTGGTTTTGCAAGCTCCCATCTGCATTTACAAGCCTGTCTTCTGCACAAGGAGCATGTCTAATAGTCGGCCACGTTTCAATCACTGTGCGGAACACTAAGAAAGCCGTTAAAGTTTTTGAGTGGTTTAAAAATGTCGATAGGGAGCGTCCAGCTTCATGGAGGTCAGGTTTTGAGGATGATATAGGTCTAAAGCGGCTCAGATAGTCTCAGTGATCATCTGATGATATCCGCATCAACTCCCACCATTCTTTAGACATATCAGACCATCACCTGCGTGGTTTGGAAGTCACGTTAAGCCGTTGGTCCTTGTATTTCCATTGGTCATTGGGCTATTAATTTAATGACCCATTCTAAGGAAGAGTCGGCCTTAGTTTGTAACAAGACCACACCTCATAACTCATTACTACCACTCATCACGCTCATCCTACACCACATATTTGCCTTAAAATACCCTCATGAGAGTGGTCGGCATCTCAAATAGTGATTTAGTGTCCACAAGGGGGCAGGAACGATTTTGAATCATTCTATGTGTCGTGGCAAATCAAATACTGTAAAAGTGGTTCCGTAAACGTCATGCAGTAATTTTTTTGAACAAGGTTGATTTTGAACAAACAAGTGGTGGCTTAAAGTTTAAAACCCAATTTGCCATCTTGGCAATAATTGTTACGATCTATAAAATATTTTGAAATGGTGCATTCGTTGAAAAGTGGACAAGTGGTCTGTTACACCCTGTATACTGTCTGAAACCCAGCAGCCGGACTGAAGGAAGCATAAAGTCTCGGAGAGTCGGATTGTGGCAGTAAAAGTAGAATAAAAGTTTTGTGACTGGATGTTGACCTCTGGTCACAAAACCCAACTCCTGGCTTTAGTGTTTGGTTGTAGGTAATTCCTTCAATAAGTGATGCATGACCCTAACTTGTGTGTAGTACCGTCCTGGTAATGTTATGAGCGGAGCAAATATGATGCTGAAACGATGACTTGTAAGACATATTTAATTTGCATACTAACAACACTGCGAATGTCAGTACAGTATTCGAGTTTGCAAGTAAATCCAAAGTTCTTTGTTCAAAACACGTTTGGACGACGGGAGAATTTCTTTTATAAAAGTTTCGTGGTTGAACTAGTTTAAGTTGGTTGAAATAAATCGAAATCTTTAGGTCCTCAACGACAATATATTGTATTACGCCTCCTGGGATTAAATTTTAACCCTAATCAAATTTAAGATCTCTTCACGCACATTAGTAACCTTGTGTTTTCATTCTGTCAGACCAAAGATTGTTATGGTAGGGTAAATAACGCATAGATGCCTGAGGCAGGAAAATCAACATGGTTGCGGCAGCCCGAGCACAGATAGCGCTGCAAGGAAATTCTTTTAAGCATCTCAAATAGAGCCACTGACGCAAGCGCAAGTTCATTACACAATTTAAGTCATTGACAAAATACAAACTCGAACATATGGATCAGAAGGAGGAGTAAGACGGCGAGAGATTTTCCAACTATTTTGATTTTACTGCCTCAGCCATTCAGCATTTATGCTCCATCTACCTACAATAACATAATCTTGGGTCAGACATTCGTGCTGCTGGTTCTCTATCCTGCATGACCTGTATAGGTTAGACATTTACTTGTCCATATCACCTTACTCGAGCGATATAACGCTACTGCATAGATTGCATCGACACCGTTGCAGAAACCAGTCCTGCAGATGCGCCAGTCTAGGTTAATGGAGAGGTTTTTGTTCTAAGTGCTTGTGATCACTTTACATATAAGCTGCCGGTAGGTCGGTCTAGTGAGCGAAGTGACCGACATTTGATGATGGTCAGTAAACTTATGTTGGAAATTGATCTTTAAAGGTATTCTGGTCATGCTTTATTTGATATTAGTGTTTGCGTGTGATAGTGTGTCAGTGTGATATTGAACGCACCGATTCAGATGATTTAAAGTTTGACTATGCTAATGTTTTAGATGAGCATTTTCAAAGCTAGCTGTAAGTTGTTGTGTTTTAACTGTAATTTGCTATTTTCGACACCAAAGAAGACAGGAAGATTATTCTAAAAAAGGTGGTGAGTGGTGGTCAATTCTGAGAAATTTTCAAATACAAACAAAGCCGTGTTGTACCGCCGAAAAGTAAACTTGTCTATCGTTGTTGTCGTACGTAGAGTATACTCGTATGTTGTCTATGGATATTAGGGACCAAATTCGTTATAAGCGTAGGTGGTGAATTCCATGGTTAGTCCTTAATCTAATTTTATTTGCAAAATCAAGAATAAGGTACTCTTCTTTCAGAACATTTTGAGAAAGTGTTGAGCAGACTGGATAACGGTACGCAATATTATTTTTATTAATACTGCGTCGTGCTATGAATTTCGAGAGACAATCCATCAAACTGGAAATTTTCATATTTGTAAAAACACCTTTATACGGATTACAAAATTCTGCATTGCCTTTTGTTTGACGGAGTTACCCGATCTATAAAAAGGTCTTAAACTTAGAGAATGTAATTATGATTTCGGTAGATTACGTACAACGTAGAGTTCAGCAGAAAATATTTATCAAATTCCAAGAAGTTGTCATAAGTTCAAGTTCTTCTGTAATGTGAGTTTGGGTTCGCCCGGTGTTACCGCAGAACTCTCTCGGCAAGGGACGCGTTATGTCGTTATATACTGGTAACCAAACTTTCAACTCCGTCTCCTATAATGCATCACTTCAGTGATAGTACTTTCTTTGTGTGGTTTTGCAGGATTTTCTTATTGAAGTAGTAACAATAATTTTAAGTGTGACACAATTTTGAAAATCGTGTCTCCTTCATTCGAATGAAAAAGCTTATGTATTTACGACACACGGGATGAGGAATATGAAATATTTGGATATAATACAAATAAATTAGTTTGGCATTTTAACTCAATGAGTACAGTTTACAAATGGAGAAGTTTCTCGCCCGTCATTTCGACGAGCTTTAGAGTGTTTGACAAACTTCATTTGTGGTCAATTTTGCACAAACCTTTAATATTTAAAATTTTCTTTAGTGCGTCGAAAGTATATTTATGGAGAAAGAATGAACGTTGTGCAAATTTAATACTTGTTGTGAGAGATTGTTTTTGAACACGACAATAACAATGTGTACGCACATGGACTAATTTTGAAAGTCATACCATTAACTGTCCATATGTAGTTTTCTAACAGGCTAATGTTAAGTAGAATATGATTTATCATACATCATCACGTATTATGTTTCCTTTAGCTATAAAATAACACCGAACATAAAACATAGAACTTAATACTTGTTTCTCATTTTTTGGTTAAAAACATATTGCGCGTGTCTTAATGTGAAATGGCCGAAAAACGCACCCTGTCATTGTTTCCGAGTTTTTGTTGTTGCTCGTAACGTCTGCTTTGTATTCAGTCTCATTTACAGTTGGTTTACCTGTTTCCTTACCATAAAACGGCGAGTGAACCGTTTCAAAATCCAAACACCTGAACCAAAGTGCTACGTATTCTAGTTTCGTTCCCGAATTTTCGTTCAGCGAGCAGTTTACATTACGGATTAAATATCACCGCAATCCGGAAAGCAATTCGCAAATCTAATGTTTCACTTTGCGGTCTGGCGGCAGGAAAGTTGGCGGTTTTATAAGAGCTATTTAACCTTGGGCACGAGCGAGGACAACAGAAATAAGGAAAGAGAAAGCAGTGAAAGAAATCGCAAACGGACAATAAACGTGTGCATTACCCACCGGTAGAATGTGCGTGGATAGAAACCGTTCATTAATTGGCACGATTAAGTTAATCGTGGCCGTTAATCGGTCGTTAATCAGGCTCGTGGCGGTTGATGGTTGTATTGTTAATTGATTACTGTGGAATCGGCACGTGTTGATTGAATGGAGATTAGTGCCTATTGAAGTCTGGTTTATGTCAATAAACGCTTATAGAACGGATTCAGCTTCTGAAAGCGATAAGTTGATGATTGTGAATAACGATATGTTTAGACAAAAGTATGACTAAGTAGTAAGTACAAAGTCAACACGGTCAGATGATTTGACGAAGCTCATTCGGGTAGACTTTTTCTCGATACATTGGTAAAAAATTTCGGTGAACCTCGTATGGCCACTGGTGTTACGTTTATACCTAGAGACGGTTCGACTTCTTTGAACGAAATAAAAAACATAGCCGACGCTACCGTGAATCCTAGCAGTTTCTTGTAAACGGGGGATAATTTACACTGCAAGTGCCCTTTTAGAGGTCGGTTCTTACCCCTCAAAATGAGATTTTATGCTTTAAAATCTGTATTTATTGTCCGGTTTCAATACAACTTGATATAAACAATTACGTTGCCGTATCCAGCAGCGTGTGTAGCAACAATTCTCTTAATCCCAGCCAGGCCAAAAAAACACGATAGCGGGAAAACACGATTTTCAGCCGACATCTTGGTCTAGCTTGTTGATTTTTGGTACATAAATTATTATACCTAATTCCATCGAAATTGAAACTATACGTGTTAATAACCTAAAACCTCAATTTTGTGGTTGAATCGCCTGTTCCCTTAAATGGGCACTTCTGGTGAACTGATTTTGTTTATTAACGAACCTAACCTAGAGTTAAAGGAAAGGGACAATTTTTAGTTACTTTAATGTAAATCGGTTAAACAATTCGATCTGTAGAGTGGTGACACAAACACACATTTATATAAATAAACGGGGTTTTATTTCACTAAGGAGGTGTTGGGCAGCTCAAAACTGCTTTCTGTTTTGTTCTATGATGTTTCGTTCTATTTGGTCATATAAACGATAAGTGTTATTCCTTAATAAATTCATTAAAATTGTAAATGACGCAAAGAATAATGTAACATTATTCTGAGGATCTCAAGACTGTGCATAATCCTGCCTTCGATATCGTAATAATCACCGTTTGTTGTCATTGCTAATGATTATATTTGAACAACCAGTAAAGTGTCTACCATTACGCATATCTTTCGTATGGATCAGTCCCACCTTGGAAATAGTCTACAATTTAGCGTGGCCTTCAATTATATTCAGATCATTATCAGTTACGCTTCAATAATAGTGATTTCCCTTAATTACACTTAAGATAGTAGGCAGATAGCAGGTTTCAAAGTCAGGCTTTATACAATGACATTTACCGGATTGAATTGCTACTTTTAGGTGGAGTTGCGTAAACTGAGAAAATAACTCTTTGAAACGGCGCCATTTAGATTCATCCTAGCTAAATGATTGGGCGCAATCAGGGTAAACTTTGTTCCAGTTTATTGCAAATAATATAAATCGTAGCCTACACTAAGGTGCTTTGGCAATAAAACGTATTAAAAATATATGACTTTTAGGAGAAACCCCCAGCCCCTAAGGTCTGTCCCTTTCAGGCGTCTCCCCTTACATGCTCTAAACCGGATTACTCTAAGCAATTTTCCGTTAAAAATCATAAGTATATGCTTAAAGATTCAAAGAAACCAAAGATAAAATCACCTTTCCATGTTTTTACTCTGCTAGTAAAATAGCTGGCTGTTCGACTTCTTACTACATAGATAAAACTCTTAACACGTTTTCACAGTCTTATACTGCGGTCAGTGGTCACGGTATCTGTGATTGCAAGAGTCACATGAATAATTGTCGTTCGACACAGGTGATTTGTTCTTTCACCAAACATGGATGAAAACAGGTGACCAGCACAGAGGACGTTGACGATACTCGGAAGATCACTAAAATCGTCCATGTTTAACAATTTTTGCCTTTAATTAGAAAAACCGGACTTTTCCGACCACTTCAGGAAGAAAACTACTCCCTACGTTTCGGGCAGTTGGAAAAATCCACCAGTTCTCTAGGGCCTAGGGAAACTTACTCTACATTATAGGCCTAGATAATAGTTAGCCTAACCTTAACCTAAGATGACAAGACAAAATGAAATGTTAACAACTACATTATAAGTGACAAATACTGACAGGAGGAAAATATTTACATATATGGTATATTTGTATAAATGGTAGTCTATATTTATATAAATAGTATATTTACATAAATGTATTTGTTAAAATTTCATTTTGTCTTGTCTTGTCTTAGGCTAAGTATTATCTATAATGTAGCGTAAGTTTAGGTTAGGCCCATGTGAACGGGTGGAGTTTTCCAATTGCCCGAAACGCAGGGAGTAGTTTTTTCCTGAAGTGGCCGGAAAAGTCCGGTTTTTCTAATCAAATTGATCTCCGCCACTATCATGAATTTTAAATCTAGCAATTTTTACCTTGTTCACTAGAGAACGAAGGTCGGAGTCACGACAAGCATCTAAAGGTTCTGATACAGACCGCGTCAATAAAGCACCTCATTGGACTTGCTGGTGTCAGGTCTGTATTGATGTGGTATGTACTGGAAGCCTTAGATAATTGTTCAATTGAGAATGCATCTGTTTTATTATTTTTATTTATTTTTTATAATATTTTAAGGTTTTTGATGAAACTTTGTCATTATAACCACAGTTCAATCGATGAAGTACTCGTAGATGATGTAGTGAACTGTGATCGGCTTCGATGCAAGTTGACGGTAAAACCTCGTTATTTGCTCTTTTTACCACGAATGAAGAAGAGAGCACATGTTTCAGGTGCCTAGATTGTAAATGATGTTAACACTAGCCCACTGTGTTTGCAGGAGTCAGTAGATACACCAAGGTGCCGCTGAACCCCGCCTGTTTCCCCACCAGGCACGGGTTCCGCATTCCGTCCTACCGGTCCTTAGAGGAGGCAGTAAGTTCTGTGTCTGGTGTTCATGAAACTGTATTTGTGTCTTGTCAAGCACTCTATGTCTTGCTACGGAAGAAGGGTGTGTTTCATTGTCTATGGTAGTTCTAGAAAGTTCTAGAAGCTTCTTTAGTTCTTGAAGTTTTGTCGAGGAGCGTCATAATCATGAAAATGGACCATCATGTATGCTTTAGTGTTTGGATTTTGTGTCTTGTGATGCTCTCGTCTTATTGCGGAAGAAGGGTGTGTTTAATTGTCAGAGATTGTTCTAGAAAGTTCTAGAAGATCTACAAGGTTCGTTCTAGAAGTTTATTTTGCTCAGTTTAGTTCTAGAAGTAGTTCTTGACGTTTTGTCGAGGAGCGTCATAATCATGGAAATGGACCATCCTGTATGCTTTAGTGTTTGGATTTTGTGTCTTGTGATGCTCTCGTCTTATTGCGGAAGGGTATGTTTCATTGTCATTGATAGTTCTAGAAAGTTCTAGAATATCTACTGCTCTAGAAGTTTATTTTGCTCAGTTTAGTTCTAGAAGTTTCGTCGTGGAGCGTGATAACCATGGAGAGTGACCATCATGTACGTTATCGTGTTTTTTGTGTGTGGATTTTGTGTTCTGTCTTGTTAGTTCTAGATTGTGTCGGCGGGAAACGCTTTCATGTTTTGCTTTGGTAGCTCTAGGATACGTAATAGTCTACTGTGTCAAAAATTTGAACTGTTTAAAATTACTCGCTTTCTTGTATCATGGAATCGCTAGTTATTGGTGTGATTAGTTCATAATACAAATTTCCCAAATTATTTCACCTATAAAATTAGGGAGTTTCCGTTGCTAATACACGATGTCACACTACTTCTGATGACTGATAGATTTTATATATACATATTATATATACAGCGTGTCACAAAATTGTATAGCGCGCTATGCAAAACCAAAAGTAAGTTGAAAATGTCTTGTAAAATGTTTTTATTTTGGCTTAGTTTAGCCGTAATCCGCCATTTTGTAAATCTTTAATACAATTAATAATTCAAAAACCCTTTGAGATATTTTTTGAAACTTGGTATAAACCTTAATTGTTTTACTAATAACATTTTCAAATATTTTTCCTATAACCTATAAAATTTCAAAATGGCAACCATTTAATCATTTCAAAGTAAAATTCCAATTTGATTCCATTTGACTTTGAAGTTTTTAACGGACATTTTCGACTTACTTTTGTATGTAGATCTGGTTCTGCATAGCGCTCTACACATTTTTGGGACACTCTGTATACAGAGTTTACTTTTACTCTGTATGAACAAAACTCCCTTTCTTTTAACCTTAAATTAATTGGCATCGTCTTCCACAAAACCATTAAAACAATAGTTTGAATTTAAAATTAAATTTAAATCCCTTTCTTGTCTTATGGAATCGCTGGCTTTGGTGTGATTAGTTTATAGTAAAAAACTCCTCAAATTATTTCCCCTATAAAATTAAGGGGTTTCCGATGAAAATCCACAATGTCGTACTATTTCTAATTATTCGCGTCAACTTTGACTTGTGCCAACTATGTGTACAACCAAAGGCAACAGTTTTATCGTCCACTCCACGTTGGATATATTGTTCCACCCTACAGGTCGGTGTACCTGACTCCAATCTCAACCAGGCTTGAAGTGTCGTATATTCTCTATAAGACAGACACATTGCCTTTGCTTTGTACAGTGGAAATATACTGCCTGCAGTGTGTGAGCTGCCTTAGACTCTCTCAGTCTTTAGTGGTTTGAAAGCGTGGGAAACTTAATCAACTTGTGTAAAATATCCAACATTTGCTGTTATTTAACTTTATCCGTGTGTAAAACCACTATTGCAAAGTACTTGCAAGTGTCCCCTCCTTAACCTTTAAAAAAAAAATTTTTAAAACCCTTTGAGGAATGTTTTTAAAGGATTCTGAAGTTTGTTTTTCCGTACTTTGCGTCACCTTCCTCCCACCCAAAACCGGGGAGGACCCCAAAATTTTAAATATAAACCATCCCTTTGTGGTACCTCAAAATAAAAGAAATTTAATACAAATTCAACAACGCAAAAAAATTATTTCGACTCTTTTTTGTAGTTTTTATTTAAAGATTGCAAGAAATCAGCTTTAAAATGCCGCATTTTACATACAGATTTGTTTAATGACACATCATTTTGATAATCTATTGATGGACACATTACATAATACCACAGGTTATTTTGAAGAAACAATTTTTATAAACACATTTTGTATGTTAAATGTAGCTTTTTATACCTGATTTCTTGTAATACAACAAAACAAGTCGAGATAAAACATTTTTCTTTGCGTCGTTGAACTGGTATTCAAATTCCGTTTCTTTTGAGGGCCACAAGAGGGAAGTTTGTACTTAAAAGTTTTGGGGCCTCCGGTTTAGTGAACGACGTAAAGTACATCAAAACAAACAAATCCTATAAAAACACTCCCCAAAGGGGTTTAAAATTGTTTCCTTTTCAAAAGTTAAAGGGGAACATTTAAAACTCACCCTGTAGATGCTTTGAAACCTGGATACAACATACATTCTAAATAACAATAGAGAGCTTTATTATGGTATCAAAACACCTCTGAAATCCATTGTCAATTTGGATAGTACTAATAAACTCAGTCTGTTTTTTCAACCTGTGATAAAAAAAATTGTATACAAAAAGAACGTTGCAAAATACGTAAATTACAACTCAAAGAAGATGCCATAAAAGCACATATAGGTATTTACAGTGCCCACAAAAACAAAAATATGCGTTAGTCGTAAAGTGATTGGTTCATTATTGACGGTTGTATTGATGCTTTTAATGAGGTTTCAAGCTAGTGACGTGAACATTAGAATATCCCTATTCTCTGTGGTTACGACAACATCGTCATTGTTTTAATCTAATCCAATGTATGTTGTATTCAGGATAGTTTTAAACACGAATTAAGTAAAATAACTCCAAATTTGGGATACCACGTCTTACACCACGTCAAAACATCATTATAATTTGCTTGAAATATTTCGGTCTCGCTATGGAGTACCTACCACCTGCAAAGACTTATTGCCTGAAACCAGCATCAGCGATCACGAGTTTCAGCCAATCAGTGACTGAAAATGGTAGTCTACATCCAGCGATATCGTAATATTTCAATCAAATTATAATGATGCATTATAGAACTTCAGGTTTGACCAGCACTCATGTCGCAATATCGTCACCAAATCTTTAACCACGGTGTTAATAATTATTTATAAAAATAAACCTATTTGCACCTCATTCATTTGCATTTAGAAAACTTTGCTTTAAAACGAAATAGCCGAACAAATGGGAGGACTGTCTCTCCTCGGTTTAAAGGAAGGATGAATTAGTTTGCAAGATTGGTGTGAAGCTTAATAGAAGTCCCGTGCTGTCTGACGCGATTGGATAAAATGGCAGATCTGGAACAACAATGTGTCGAACCATCCCTAAATCTAACACTCTACAGTGGTGTGTACTGAGCTAAGTACAATGAGCTCAGGTTTGGGTTCGCAAATCTAATAACGCTGCTCGTTTAGTTAGCGAATTTCCTCTAGAAAAATGAGATATTCATGCCGTCAGCATGGGTAAGACCCAGGCCGGGACCATGAAATGAGCACCGTTCCTGACCCCCCAGAACTCGTTTTGAGCATTCTTTTGAACACTGGACATGTACATATATGAATTGTTACTTTTGGGGGAGTGAGGTTTTCACTAAAAATCCGTTTTAATTATCTATTACATTCAAATAATTACTCATTTTTTAAAACAAGTTTCATATAATTTATTACATGAAACTTAGATTATAATTTATTATAATCTATTACATTATCTAATTATCTTAAAATGTACGTTTCGTCCGATATTGATCAAATTTGAAATACACATGTATTTAAATGTGACACATCAATACACCAAAAATGTTAAGAAATCCAAAATCACGACCAAAATGATGATTTTTGCTATAACTGTGGAATGATTTTAATGAGATTTGAAAAGCGTTTTTTCTGTAATGCGCCCGTGATTATACATACAGGAGCAAAGCTGAGCTCAAAGGTCGAGGCGAGACTGTGAGAGGAGCGAACAAGAGTTTACAATTAGCGAATTAGAGTAACAAATTGCAAAAGAAATTCGCAACACCATCAGCTTTTGGGGTTGGAATAGCTGCTTGTCGGGCTAGTTTATTGCTTGTGCTTTTTGAATGTATGAGTTTTAGAACTACAAACTTTAAAGTCAAAATATTCAAAACTCTTTTAAACTCCCATTTCTGGTTGTGACAGATTTGAAATTTTCAACGGCTGATTAAATTTAAAGATCACATTTGAGTTTTTTTATCGTTTTGATAGGTAGAGCCCATCAACAACAATAATAAGCGTGTTGATTGCTAATCGTTAAGAAAGACAAGGAAAAGCAGTGTTGAGAAAACTGTCAGAACTAATTCACGAACTCTTATGTGTTGGACAACTCCTTCGGGAGAAGTTTGCTCACCCGTACATCGTAGGTAAGCTTTTTATTAACAGAAAATGCTACGTCATAGAACTCTGCAGTTTTAACAAGAGAAAAACATAGCCACCAGCGCTACCGTGAATCCTAGGGAATTTCCTGTTACGATGGGGATAATATCAAGAAAGAAGGACATACCAACTGGATACTTGGTACATAATAGCAAGATACCCGATTAGTCTTCGTTTAGATCTCTAGTGACCAAACTATTATCGCAATCTACATTCCTGAAAGTACAAAGAGTAAATAGTCATCAGCGAATTTCCTTTGGAAAAATGAGATATTCTGTTTCATGCCGTCAGCATGGAAAGACCCAGACTGGGACCATGAAATGAGCAGCGATCTCGACCTCAAGAACAGTATGTCATCTGTACAGTTTGAATTTTTTGCCAGATTTTTATAACACTTCCTTTTGTCCAAAATGTTCCTTTTGTAAATATATCGAGTTAAGGTTGTAGTAAGCCCGTGGTAAAAGAGCACGAAAATCTGAGGCCGAAGGCATAAGCAAGGCTGTGAGGGTGATGAACTAGCGTATCAAATAGCAAAGGAAATTCGCTTCATTCGCGCCAGCGACGCTTTAGCGCTTAGTTGCGTGTCGGCCTGGTCGGTATTGCTACAATTAGATAGGTTAAACAAAACTTTATAAATATATTTAAAATTGACAATTTTATATAAAAATGTAGAAAACGTGGTTAGAGAGTACTGGCATTCCACGAGGAGGCGAGATCACGTTGCAGGGTGCGGTTGTCCGGGGCAACAGAGAGGACCCTCCTGAGTCACCCCTATCCGACGTGTCCTACTCATCGATCCTACACAGTACACTGTACATAGACTGTACCGGCTAGTGGCTACTGGTAGACTATCGCGATTTTATCATAGGCCCTTCTCTTTGATGTTAGTATTTTTTGGTAATTTTTCTCTAAAAACATCTGTTTTAGACACATGTATTGATGAGCTAAGGTTGCACTTTCATTCCTAAAGGCGAAAAGCTTCTTTTTCATAAAATCCCTAAAGAGAAATATGTCATTGTAATGATCTTTATGTGGCAAAGACATCACCTATTTTAATTGTTTTGTTTGATTGGAATGGTCGATCTATTGTAAAGATCGACTAGAAATAGAACTACTAACCATCGATCTTCATGGGGCTTAGTTTATTATCCGAGAAATAATCGTTTCCAAATCGGTGCTAAGCACTGACTGATGATCGGCCAGAATGAACTATCTTTCGTAACAACAGCTGTTTCTTCAAGTACACATTACAACTCAGAGTAATGGGGTTAGAAGAGTGGTAAAATTCGAATTATATAAATGAAAACACAATCTAATAGATACGCGTATTGATTTTATAACTACATCATGACAAAAAGTATCGTTCGTCACTTGGGCCAAAAGTGTTTTTTTACCCACGCTTTGACTCGGCCGTCCTTCGGGGGTAAACTTGAGTTCATATCAAAAAGGCCTTTGGTTGACGTACAACTGATACATTACCAGTCTTATTTTCCAAAATTATTAGTTGTATTTTAATTTAATGAATCTATACAGATTAAAAAACTCTCTTTAGCCCTACTTTAATATGATTTAATCTGCTGAGTAGTTCCTATTGTAAAGTTGAGAAAATTACGGGCAGAATTTGGGGCATTTCTTGAAATTACTTTAAAATCCTAAAATATTTAGTCACTCCAAAGTTAGAGGAAAGAATTCTGTTCTAGTTCCCTCTGCAAAACTATACTCTTTTTGGACTCAAAGGGCTTAATTATTGAATAGCAACTTGCACTATATGATGAGCGGATCCGTGGCGGATTGATATCGCGCCCGACTCCGGAGCTCATCATTCCTGTGGCGCGGGTTCGATCCATGCAGTCGCCACTTACAATTTGTAATATGACTATAACGGGACGCTAGGTAAAGGTCGATATTGATTGGTAGATAGGACTTTGTAGTCCTAACTTAGCCTAGTTAAACAAGACAAACTTTATATGATAAAACGTACTCAGTCGCTGGCTGAGGAAACTAAATGAGATGGATTCTTTCGTAAACAGTAATCACGTGATTCGCAGAAGCTTGTCATTAGGAGAGCCAGCTTCTCTACTTTGTGACATATTATATCTAGTATCTCAGTTGAATGTGTGCGTTTTTCTCTGGGTTTTACAATAGCGTGGGATTTGTTTATTTAGGAATATTGAGCAAATTAGTATGAAATTTTGCATTTAGGTACTGAACATGTATTTTTTATTTCATTAGTATCATAAGTGTGTAGATTCATTTTTGTATTGTAGGCTACCTGTTTTGTGTTTGCTTGCTTTCACTTGTGTTTCATTTAGTAATAATACAGTTTAATATTATGCAAATAAACAAAATTAAAACAGTAACTGTGGATGAAATTAATATTTTTATAGAGAATACCACAAAGTATTTTATTGAAAATTATCACTAAACGTTGCCTAAATGTACATTTATTTATTTTGACAGATTTCGTACTTTTACGAGTGTAACAACTTAATTAATCATTGTTTTTTGTTTTAGGTAAGTCACCCTGGTGATGGACTTATGGTGGAAAATTCGCACGGTAAGGCGTTATTATACGTTTACAGTGTGCTAAAAACTAAGATACATAATTTTAAATTTAACTGGATTTTAAAGGTTTATCATACGAACGAATATTACTATTAAAGTACATAAGTACATTAAGGATAAACATTTTCAGAAGGTTTATACGGTTTAAAGGTGTAATTCGGAAAAGATAGAAGGAGAAAGAAAGGCGTAGAATTGTCGCCAATGATCAGTATGCCGGTCAATGTTTGTGCTGTCCGATGTTAAATCCCTTTATTGGACAACCCTGTAACTAACCTGTTTACTCTTTCAATCCTGTACTCCTCCCCCACGTCACCCCCTCAGAGCCAATCAGCCAGAGTGACCTTTTCACTGATTTCACTCGACCGAAAAACTAACTCTATTCCACCTTTACTCCGAGTCGAGCAAATGAGAACCTTTTGTGTTCTTAATTTGGAATAATTAAACTAGTCGTTTTATAAACAGTAGCTGGTGCAGTTGTTCTTCAAACTTGTTGAAATCCACTGTTGCTGTTTAAAAAGAGGTCGGTTATTAAAGATCGAGGTTGGAGTTAAGAGTTCTGTGCAGTAATGGCCGTGACCTTGAATTTCGTCATAAGAGCAGTGTAAAAACATGCATTTTCTTGGGACAATCACGCCTACAGTCATCGGATCTTTATGAAATAAGCTTTATTTTAAAGTGCATTATATGCTTTAGTGACTCCGCTGAGCCGAATTTCCATTTTCTCAATTGTATGTCCGTGACATAAAAATTTAGGAGAATTTGTTTCTGGATTTCTAATTTTTACTAGTAGACTAATCAAATTATCAAAAAGGTGCCAGCGGAGTCATTTTAGTAAATTGTCATCTTACAAATAAAACCTATTATTAACCTATTAACGTTTACTCATTTTACTTGTTTTTTCTTTCCAATTTGTGTTTTGACAGGCTATACAGTTCTTAGGGAAATATATACTGTTAAATTTAGTTCCTAGATTAGTGTAGTACTCTGAAGACGGGTGGAGTTTTAACTGCCCGAAACGTTAGGAGTTGTTTTTCTCAGAAGTGTCAGGAAAAGTCCGTTTCCTCTGTTACCAAATACAACCTATTTCAAAAAGATCTGATGAAAATTGTAGGCGTGAGGTGTCTCAAGTAAACGCTTGTTTTTACATTGTTCTTATGGGACAAAAACAAAATAGCCGAGAGGTACTGTGCACTCTTTAGAGACTGTTGATTTCAAAACTTAAATTTTGAAGGTTAACACTTAGCCCAAAATGTAATGCCTCTCTATATCCTAGCCAACAATCGCCATAGACACGGATGGTGTTATTCCAGGTCTGTGGACTTGGTCTTGCGAGTATAGTTTTCTCTTAGAAATCAAATTATTCATTTAAGCGTCTCAAACTTATATTTTGTTTACGCCAATGGCAATTTTAATTAGTCCTAATCTAATAGGAATTTAAACTTTTATGGAGTTGGATTTTAATTTGAAGAAATACGCCGTCTCTGAAATTAAAGGCAAGGTAGCGTCAATAGTCAAAACAATTTTAATGCTGGTCTACACGGTTCTCTCTATCGTGGTTTTGGATATGTTTTGGCGACTTTTGATGTATGTTTACGCAACCTCCCACACGACTCCTCCGTAGGATAATGTAGGTAAGTTCGTACATAATATCAGTATCTGTATTTGTTTCAATACATAAACGCCTGAGGACAGTATTGGGCAGAATCTGTCTACTTGTGAATTCTACGTCAACCCTCGGTCATGGTGTTCACTCGTACTGTACAAGGAATTTAGTTGAGTGATATCGTGTGTTCGATTGGGAAATGTAATTTTTGCGTCAGTATTTTTTGGAAGCTACAATTACAATTACTTCATCCTAAATCTTGGATTAAAAGTCAAGAGAAACATACGAACGACGTGTTAAGCAGTTTAAGTTGAAACATAGACCCCGCTCTGATCGATCGGGAGTGGGCTGAATTTTGTTTTGCTTGATTTCTAGTTAACTAAATGATGGTTGGTTTATGAATTTGTCGTGCTTAAACATCGCGGGGCAGTAAATTGTTACTGCCGTACAGTAATTCTAATTATTAAAGTTTTTACATAATTTTGGAATTCGCGGTTCTGTAGTTTATTGTATCTTTATGTTGATTATAATTATTTAGTATCCACAACAGTTGTCTTGTATGTGGTTTTAATGTTGATTTCCTCCCGAAATTTGCCCAAAATGTTGACATTCTAAAGTGCTTTTCAATATTAAATTTGAGACAAGAAACGTCTAATAGCCAAACTTCATTATTTAACCGTGTCATACTGTGGAAAGTTAATCAAGTTTGACCTGTAAGAAAGCGGAGAGTCTTCGCCCATTTTCATCACAAAACTAACTAAACTTAGAAGTTTCTTATAAACACAGCAGCGGCCAACTTCTCAATTATGTCTGGCTTTACTCCTCTCGACTAATTTATTTCTTTGTTGCGAAAGTACCTGCAGAGTGCCAAGTTTTGAATAATTTTATATTTACGCAACTCATTTCAGCGTTGTTTTTTGTAAATTTGTGATATTTGTTGCATTATTTTACACTTGACTTAAGATTACGCAGTAGCATTGACTTTCTATCCTTTGTAGGATGGAAAGTCAATGGCAGTAGTTACTGTGACCTTGAATTTCGTCCCATAAGAACCAATGTAAAATCATGAATTTTCTGGGGCACTTCACACCTAATGTCTTCATTGGATTTGTATGAAATAAGCTTTGTTTTAAAGTGCATTAAATATTTTAGTGACCCCGTTAGCCGAATTTCGGTTTTCTTATTTTTCAAACTGTGACATCAATCCAAAAATTAAAGAAACATTGTATTTGAGTTTCTTGATTTTACTATTAAGCTAATACAATTTTCAAAAAATGTTGTCAGCAGAAACACTGCAGTAAATTGTAACTTTTCAAATAAAACGGGTTTCAAAAAGATCTGATGAAAATTGTAGGCGTGAAGTGTTTCAAGAAAATGCTCGTTTTTACATTGTTGTTATGGGACAAAAACAAAATGGTCGCCAGGTACTGTGCACTCTTAAGTAATTCTACCCAGTTTCATTACACGTGTTTTTTATGTTGCTTTTTGTGAAAAGGATAGTTCATATTATTAGTAGTCCTGTTGGCTTTACGAAAACACTTTTGTGTCATGTTATTTTACTCTTAAAACAGCTGTGTTTGACACAATTCATCTGTCCTGATGGCGTGTTGGAAGTTTCTCTTTTATTCTTAGGGAAATACAGGTTTGTTTTGAGAAGTCACCCTCAGAAAAAAGGGAATTTTCGGTATACTGATTTTGTTTAGTAACAAACTTGACCTAACACTTTTACTAAATTTGATCGAAATCGGGCTAAAAATGCAACCTGTAGAGAAGTTACAACACATACATACATATTTATATACAGTATTAAAACGTGTTCGGGGTGTCAGGATCGGTGCTGATTTCATGGACCCAGGTCTGGATCTTTCCATACTGACGGCAGGAGTATCTCACTTTTCCAAAGGAAATTCTCTAATAAACAAACCTAAGACCTCTCACCGCCTTAATAGCCTACATTTTATTGGTTTTATGAAAATTAGTTTCTATTACAATATGGTTAGATAAAGTATGAACAAGTTTTGTTTATTTTTATCCGTGTTTGAGTGATTACAAGAGTTTCTTAACGAATGACGTAAGCGTTTGCGTGCGAACTGCTGGGGTTTAGGGGATGAGGAATTGCTTTGAGCAGTAATAAATGTTGGAATTATTCTTGAGTCACCCTCCTCCCTCCCTCTCACCCCTCATCGGGGAATCCCCACCCCATTCCTCATTTTGTGGAATCGTCTGTTAAATATTCATTTTGTTGAAGTTTAGTTTAGATACATTTACAATGTTTATCATCGAAGGTTTCCGGTACAGACCGCGTCAATAAACTATTTACTCTATTTAACAGTGCCAAACGTTTCGCTCATTTTGCTATCGAGCATCCTCAGTGGACTGGCTGAGATTGATATTAGTAAAATTCTCGTACAGGGTCAGGCAAAAGTGTGGAAACGCCTTTATAACTTTTAACCAGTTTTTCAGCGCAACCGAACTTGGTACATTTTATTAGAGGAACCAAAAGTACCTTTTAATGCATACTGACACTTTGCCCCAGTTTTCAAAATGTGGATTACATATTCCTAGGTAGTTTATCGAGTGACACAATCTCATTTTGAAGGTCTTAGAAAATAATAATGAATGTTGATAATTAGAAGTCTCTAGCTTAACCCAGAAAGAAATTATGTCCATTTTTAGTTCACATTGTATTATGCTAAAGTTTGAAAACACCTTTATAAATTTTTAACAAGTTTTTCAGCACAACCAAACTCAGTACATTTTATTAGAGGAACCAAAAGTACCTTTTAATGCATACTGACACTTTTGCATAATAGGGAAGCCCCATCGAGTGACACCTCATTTTGAAGGTCTTAGAAAATAATAATGAATGTTGATAATTAGAAGTCTCTAGCTTAACCCAGAAAGAAATGGCGTCGATTTTAAGTTACACAGAGTTTTAAGTCCACCCCCAATCACCCATTTTGAAAACTGGAGCAAAGTGTCAGTATGCATTAAAAGGTACTTTTGTTTCCGCTAATAAAATGTACCAAGTTCGGTTGCGCTGAAAAATCTGGTTAAAAAGTTATACAGGCGTTTGCACACTTTTGCCTGACCCTGTATATTTACAATGTTGCTTATTTCAGGTGTTAGGTAAGATTTTCTTTTTGAGATTTCAAGAGGTGTTAAATATTGAATTATTTGTATTTCACGTTGCATTTTATTACTTGACGATTGACGAAACGTGCCATAAATTAATGGTAAGCTTTACTTCCATAAAATCCTTGTTACTTGTGCAACTTAGGTGGCTTTTAAATATCGTGGAACAACTTAAGTCATTATATGTATTTAAGTTCATCAAACAAATTTGAAATTTACTTTTGATGGAGTCAGGTGTATACTAGTAATTCTTCTAACGCCTTCAAAAACAAACCTCGTGAACAATTCTTCTAACGCCTAGGTTGTGTTGGTGAACCGCTATTATTTCTGCTGCTGCATCTCGAAATAAAATATAGAATGTAAAATAAATAAGTAAATAATCTTTTCATTTTCATTGCGGACACATAATATGCTATGCAATTGTATGCCGAGTTTTATTAGGTAAAGGTTTTCATACATTGCGACATTGAAATCCCTTTCAAAAATATACTTTTCCTATACATGTTTTAGCATCGGGGCACCTTTAATCGAATTTCTTGACAATTAGAACTCCTGAGAAGGGAAAAATTCATGAACTACCGTTCTGTGTCTCCCGGTTCGGTGACAAATTTAGATTGAAAAAGAAGAATTGTAGATATTAGAGAGTAAACAAGTGTTTTTTACCATTACTTTTAACTAATTTAATGTTAATCTTCTTCTGAAGATATTGGCACTTGAAGGATGAGAATTTAAAACTGTAGGCCAATACAATAAATAATAGACTACATTTGATCAACACACGCCCTTTCGATAGCTTTATTAAGACAAATCTGATGATGAAAGCCTGCTATCGAATGCGCTTGTTTTATTAAAATGTATTATATTGGCCTACAGTTTAAAATTCTTATCCATCTACTTGTATGTTACATATTTTTCTTAGGCCCGTTAAAGTTTTGAAATTCAGTTCGCTTAAAGTTAAACGTATTTTGTTTTTATTCGAATAGGTAAATCTTTTTGGTAGAAATCACTTGTCTTATACTTTTTTTCGGTGCAAAATAACATTTCCGTTGGTTGGCTAATTTGAAAAATTGTTTGTATATAATATTGCGACTCGAAATTTTAAATTAACTTTAAAATGACCACGATGTTTGCGGAGGAACACGTTGAATGTTGTGTGCGTGGTTTAATAACTGCACCATGTACACTGTCTGCGGTAGTCCGTCAGAGTTCCCCCGCTGTAAAACCCACCCCCGTTGTAACTCAGTCTCGACACATATCTGACTGAGGGTGACTCCCTCTGACCCCCTCCACCCACCAGGACACATTAAACTTGTTCCTTTCGTGTACTATACTGTATAACGTGGAAAATGTGTTCGTGCTACCACAGCTAGGGAGAGAGAAAACCTTGGAAAATCAACTGAATCAGTTCAGCCGGACCAAGTTGGCGGTATACAAACTCCATTTTTCCGGGAAACGCCTCTCCCCCCTCACCGCTAGAGATTTACAAAATGAAACATGTGTCAAATTAGGTGAAACTCGGACAAAAATTCGACCTGCATAGTGGTTAATGTGCTCAAAAAGTGTACTTTTGACGTAATTTTTACCCCGCCATTGGAAATTCGCTAGGATTCACGGTAGCGCTTGTGGTTACGCGTCGGCTATGTTTAAAATTCTGGTTTGAAATAGTTTCGTTTTCAAATTTGGATAAGAAATCCCTCAGATTGAGCATCTGATCGGCTTGAAATGTTAACAACGAAAACAGTGTTTTCCTCCTTCACTGTGTTACACATGCATAGACAGTACAAATGTTATCGAACGACAAGTGGACAGTTTGAAAACCTAAGGAAAACCTGGAAAAGTCAGGGAAGTCCCAGATTTGTATAGCGTAGACGTACAACAAGTAGTGAGTGACTTCACACTCGATACCTGCTCAGTGCACAGATGGCGCTAATGGCGATGTAGGATGTAGATGAGGGAAATGTCAGCTGAGAAATGTCACGACCAATCAGAACTCACCGGAGAACAGCTGATCGATACAATACTGCACAGCTGTTGAGCCGTTGAATTCTACATAAACAGCTGATCAGCTTCGGTGTGAAATAATATTTGCGTGACCACGCGTCGTTGATTCAGATTTTATTTCCTAATCGCGTGCAACCTTTTCCGATATGTTGTTCGGATAAGCGTTTTAAATGACCGTTTTAAGATGCAAAAATTAAATAAATGCATGAACAAGGTTATTTTTAAATAATTAATGTTTTCCGGCTTTTAAAATTTCACCAGTGATGATTATTAGTAGAAGGTTTAAGAGGCTTTCTAAAATTATTGATCGTTATACGAATTTAAGATTTTTTAAAGAAATACTTGTACCACATTTTATAAAAAAACGGAGAAAAATTGCTTCCTGTAGAGAACCCTCATATAGCCTATACATACACACATAAGTATATAAAATTCAAACGAACATTCAAAACCTTTTTAGTACACAAATCGTATTACAGCATCAAGCACTTTTGGAAGATACTATTTAAATTTATCTGTGAACTTGTCTTAATAATTTTTATATTTATGTTTTTTTTATTATTACCTCTTTTTTGTAAAGTCTATGCACTATATGTGCCAATGGCTATAAAACAAATAAATAAATATATAAAGTTGTGAAAATTCTCAAAGCGTGTCATTTCTAGGGTTGGGATTGGTGCTCATTTCATAGCTCTTGGCCTGAGTCCTGCCATGTATGGCTAATGGCGAGAATATCTAACTTTTCCTGAGTAAATTCGTAAAAAACTGGAGGTACACGTCTTTTACTAACTGTAGACATTTCTCTGTCCCGAGTCAAACTGCAATGGACAATGTGAACAACACCCCATTGAGTTATTGTGGGGAGTTTGGGGGACTGTATCAAAAACTTCAAATTCGAATGTTCGCCACTGACCTTCCTGAAGCGATGATGAGCTGTTGCTGGGTGCACCCAGAGTCGAGGAGTAGCTGTGATGATGAAGCTAAAAACACTTCCGAATTTTAATTATTTAGTTTGAGTCGCCATTGGTAAAAAAATTAATGATGAAAAATTTAACTCTTTGGCTTTCGCGGCCGGTGTCACAACTATATAATCTAGTTTTTCCGGTTCACACCGCGTCGAAACTTAATAATTAGGTTGAGATATTTCGGCCTAATTATGAAGTTTAGACGCGGTGTGAACCGGAAGAACTAGATTACAGTTGTGATGAAAACTGATGATAAAATTATTGTTGACGGTATAAAATCGTGCGGTTCGTAAATCAGATGTAGAGGGAATAGGAAGAAGTCATAGGCCAGTTTGCTGATGCGGTGGGTCTGTGAGCTTGGACCACCTAGTTGTGCATAGATGGCGTGGGTGTGTAGTTTGGAAGAGAATTGCGGACTATTGCATTGAAATGAGACGTCGATTAATTGAAGGAACTTACCAAAAATTAAATAAAAGAAGACTATTTTACAAACAATATGACCGGAATTCGGCACAGTTATTTTAGACCGTGGATCGTCAGTCGCCCCTGGTAGCGGAAGGTCAGTACGGGTGATGGACTGACGGGCGGCATTCAAGGAAATGCCAACACTGAATAACGTGATAATGATGAACGTTCTGCCCCTTCCCCCCCCGCCACCGCGTCATTTCCTTATCACATTGACCTACAGGGGTTGCACCGATCCGTGCCGATCCATATTTGTCAGCGGATTCTGATCAGTGTTTCTTCCTGACTTGGAGTGAAATCAGTTTTGATAACAACAAAAATGAAGGTTTTGTTTCAAAACCTTACAGGGCATTTTAAATGGCAATACCAATCGTAAACATTAACTAGACACGAATTTATAACTAATTCGAATTTATTACTCTTTTTGACTCACACATTTTGAGCATACGTATGTTTCTTCGAACGCGTTTTGGATGGCTTATTTTAACTGTTGGTGGTTTTGTGCTGTACACTTTGTCAATACCAATAAACCCGAAAACATTTTCATTGGGGATTGATCAGGAGATCTGGGTGGAATTTCTATAGCGCATCGTCTTCCAATGACTTTCCCACCAAATGTTTGATTGACGTTGTTTATCACATAAGCTTTAGGTGGGGATCATGCTGAGAAAAACGGTACCAAAGTTTTCTTGAGTTCTCCGTGTACTAAACGTTACATGAAAAGAGAATTAAAGGAGTAGGCTAAGATAGACGATCACTTTAATTTATTCAATGCGTAGTGACTTTTAAAACACACTGTATATGTAATAAATTTATCGTAATCGCCATTTGTGTTTAAAACATTTTTTCATTACTACATCAAGGTCTCATTCGAACATACAACTTTTAGACTGACGTTTCTAGATTCACACTCCTATTGATTCGAATTATACCACACTAGTTCCTAGTCATTCAAGAATAGGAAAACAGGTTCTGTACTATATTGTTTGAGAGTAACTCTCAAGTAACTCTTTAAACAATATTGTAGGAAATGTGAAATTAAATTTGTCTTGTATAGATGGCTATGACAATGATTGGCTCGAGTGAGAAGAGAGGTGGGCTATACAATACTGGATTGCCTGCAGTTCGTAGATAATACCATCATGTGATAATACTCCTCCTCATGACCCACATACATGCATCCCTCACCTTTCATATTCATCCAGAAAACCTGTCGCAATACGTTATACCAAAGGAGGAGAGTTACTTATACTAGGTATAGAATATTTCAATAGGCTTCTGTTGTCGAAAACTACTTTCTTATACTAAATAATAATGATATGGTGAAGCAATAAGTGTAAATTAAAATTCAAAACACAAAGTTTAAAAATTTGACAACAATAGTTGAACATTGCAAGGGATTTGGGAAAGTACCAAAGAAAAATGACTCCTATTTTTGAAGTTTGTTTTGGACGTTGGTTGAATTTCTTAGGTTGAAATAGTATTACGGCCATTTTCCATCGGTCCTTATGAAACAAGAACACGATGTTTCCTAATAGAGCTAACAGAGAAACTAAGAACATCCACGGCTACTGACCGATTGTCTAACTGGCTGGATGGGAGCAGCGGACGACCAATCATAGACGTGTGTCAGAATGACCAACTGCAACAGAGAACACAAAAATACCTACTTATGCACATCCAATGAGGGGACATTCATCAAAACTTTTCCATTCCATTGGCTGTGCATAAGTAGGTATTTCGTGTTCTCTGTTGCTGTTGGTCATTCTGATACAAGTCTATGATTGGTCGTCATACTATAATTTGACAAGTGAGTCGTTGGGCAGATTTCACTGGCCGTGGAAGTGCTAGGTTTCACTATTTGTTTATTTTAGAGCACTAATAAGTGGTTTGACATAGAAATATTTTACGCGTGGACATCCTTCCCCAAATGTGTTTGTGACATATCTAACCAATCTCGACCTGATGCCAACTGAACTACTGTACTGTTCCAATCGATATGATAAATCATAACACATCATCTTCCTTGGCACACGTACATTATATGAGTATTTCTTCAATGTTTAGTATAGGATAGGGGTGTTCTCGTGGAAAGTAGACAGTATGAACCCATGCCTCATAGATTATTCAAAGCGTCAAACTTCAACACTGCGCCTGGTCTCGTTGGTTCTACATTATTTAGGTGTTATGTAGAGTTTCCTCGGGTGTGTCAAATCAATACATCGGAAACACTATTGTCCGGTATCATAATTTAAGAACCAGCCTGACAATGTCCCCTAAACATAGTTGAAGGTCACTTGTAAAAGATGTATTTTGTGTCAATAAAGTAATCTTCTATTCTAATGATTGTTATAGGATGAATAAAAAATCTAATCTATAAACATAGCCGACGCGCAGCCACAAGCACTAAGTACCGGGAATCCTAGCAAATTTCCAATAAAGAGGTAAAAATTACACCGGAAGTGCTTGTTTTCGACCCCCCAAGACCACTCTAAAGGTCGCAGTTGTGTCCGATTTTTCCGAAATGTGAAACTTGTAAATATTTAGGTTAATTTAGTTAACCAGCAAAATCGGTACACCGTAAGTACCCTTTAGAGGAAGGGGGTTTCTAAAAAATTAGCGTTATTCTGTAAAAAGTATATATTTTATGTTCCGACTTTGATTAAACTTGATAAAACACTGTTTGCCCAACATGTGTCATAATTTGAAAATGGTGTATCCGTTCAAATAAATAAACATGTCTCGTCAACATTGTTCAAAAGAATTTTCGACCGTCATCTTGGTCTGGCTGTTTGAATTTTGTTTTTATTGAATTTTGTACGTTTTGGTACCGTTACCATAAATGTGCTTTTTACCGAAGCTGTATCATAATAACAGTTTGTATAGCATAAAACTTAGTATGTTAAGGTGATATTCTAAGATCCGCGGTGTAAGGTCTGTAAAATGGCAAAGAGTTTGAGCGCGGTGCTGTTCTGTCGGCAGTGTCAGTTGAGCTAGTTCGCCGCTTGGCTCACAGGTAGCAGCACTGTTCAGTTTCTCTGCATTCCCCAAGCCCTGCACGAGTGTTCGCGTGATGTGCCTACTGTCTACCGAGTCTGCATTGCGTGGTTTCTCCATTTCGTTTCTGTTGACAATTTGTTCCCTCTACTTTGGCGCATGCATATTGATGGTGAAGGGGAGGGTAAATTATTAGATCCAGTATTGAGGAAAGGTTTAGTCAAAAAGCAATTTTAAGCAAATGTTTTCTGTTATTATTATGTTACTGCTCATGTAATTTTTCATACATTTTCACCATTGATTTATGTAGGTATTTTGTACTTGGATTTTACAATTGATCAAATTTGATCGCCATTTACTTAATTTTTTATGTTTTTTCTCGTATTTAAACACCTTCCCAATAAAGAAGCGAACTCCTTATTGTTCGCTACCTTAATGTTAGCTCGGATACCTTTTTGTTTGAATGTTCATTTCAATTTATTCCTTTCTGAAAACCCAATTTAGTAAACTGAAAAAAGTGTTCGTCAACAGTTTCATGCGGAATAGTTGGTTTTATGTTGCGCTACCTTTAGTTTAAAGCACGATAAACCCATTCTTAGTAGTGTGGACGCTTTTTATCCAATAAACGAGTTTTTGGAAAACCTTTGGTCAGGTCAAAATCATGAAATGGTCTTCAAACACGAATTTTAAGTTTTTGAAATACTGTACGTGGGGTTAAAGTTATGAATGATATGTACGACGAATGATTTTGACCTATATGTTTAAATGATATTTCGATTTGCGTGCATGTAAGTAAATTCAATTAACTTCAGCAATATATTGTTATGATTTAAACGGCAATAAAGATTTTTATTATTTACTGTAAATATCTTTTAGAAGAGATCATACGTACATGACTTGAAAAGAAATAAATTGATAACAATAAATCACTCTTGATTAAAATATTTTGTATGGAAAATTTAAAAATTGTTATCAAGGGTGTTTTTATTGTTATTAATTAATTTTTTACTCTTTATCATCCCTGCAGTTTGCAAATTCTTCATGCACAGCTTAATTTATATGTGTACGCCCGATAAATTTCACGCATTTAATAGTCTATAAAATGTAAGTTACTATCGTCCCACCCTTCCTCCCCGCTACGCTTCCGTGTGTTATACAGTGACTGTCACAATCAAGCCCGACTGTATCTATCTGATGTGTCGCAGTTACTGTCTGCTGTGTGTATAGTTACTGCAGTAACACAAGGGTTTACGACCGGACATACGCGTAACGCATGCGCAGTAAGTGCAAGGGAGTGGACGGCGCGGTTCCAGGTAAACCTCAGGCGAATGGGGCTGCGTTTAACACCGTCTTTTATGTGGCAACCATCGACCGTTTGAAAAGAAGGTTAATTTGTTTCATGATGATTAAAGATGAATATGATGATATAGTAATAGCATGATGAATAATAATGATATAATGTGTAATCGGTTCTTAGAAAATTTGCCACTACAACTAGATGCGGAAGAATTTCAAAATTTCGTTCGGCCAATATTACAAGCTCATTACTTCT
Organism: Matsumurasca onukii; assembly: GCA_018831715.1. Classification (NCBI taxonomy): domain Eukaryota; kingdom Metazoa; phylum Arthropoda; class Insecta; order Hemiptera; family Cicadellidae; genus Matsumurasca; species Matsumurasca onukii. The sequence continues at coordinate 47,178,275 of CM032065.1, read as the reverse complement.
GTAATTGATTGATTGGTTGATTTTCTTCTAATGTTCTGTACAAATTATAAAATAGACTATGTTACTATCCAATTTTTGAGGAAGGAATCAGATGCGATTTATTTAAGAAAGTATAATGAACGTCATTTCACTTCCATTTGTGTACAAAATGTTGGAGGCGGCCCCGATAAAACCTTAAGTTTAAAATTCAAATTCGAAATTGTAAATTCGAAAGAGGTGTAGTTTTTAGCGGTTGGGACTTGGACCACATGGGCCTATCCTGTACCCTACATACAGTTTAACATGTCGCGCACGTTTTTCACATATCACTTGAACAATTTCAAAATTTGGCAAACAATAAAGTAATAGTGGAGTTAAGAACTTAATAGCTTCCACACAATGAACACAACTAGTGATATTAAATTGAACTCCACGCTCTTAGTTTTCAGTTTAAATTTGGAATTGAAATTCAATGAGTGGTGTACGTTGTCTGACCGAGAGTTTCCAAACCAGTAGTACAGTATACAGAGTTAGTTTCAGGTGGAGATCCCTGTTTACTTTACTGCTTACAGAATTTCTTGAATTTTCATTTAAGGGTTCTCAAATTCCCAGAGACTTGTTACAAATGTAAAAATAAGGAAATCACATGTTCACGCGTTGCAAAGTACTCAAGGTCACTCCACACTTTTAACAAATTCTGTATATAATAAAACCTACCCTTGTCCTTCTCCCACCTTAACCTTTGAAAAAGGAAAAGAAAATTAATACCCTTAAAGGAAGATTTTTTAGGATTCTGAAGTTCGTTGACGTATTTAGCGTCACCCCTCCCCCCAACCGAAAACCGAGGGGGAGGCCCCCCTAATATGTTTAAATTCAAAATTTTATGTGACATGTAGCATTTTTAACTTGATTTCTTGTAATCTTTAAATAGATATTACACAAAAACGAGTTTAGATAAAAAAAGGCTGTTTTTGCGTTGTTGAATTTGTATTAAAATTCCCTTTTCTGAGGTGCCACAAGAGGGAGATTTGTGTTGTAAAAGTTTGGGGCCCCGCCGGTTTTGGGTGAGCGGTAGGTTACGCCAACTACGTCAAAACAAACCTCAGGATCCAATAAAAACATTACCCATAGAGGTTTTGTTTCCTTAATTCAAAAGTTAAGGTGGAAGAGGGGACCTTTAAAACTCACACTGTATACTCGTATAAACCGGGAGCTTATTCGCTGATTCCCCTCTGGTCAATGCTGCGCCGGTGTGAGGTACCGAGGCAGGCTACTTCTAGGAACTCGGTTGTGCTCGTTTGACCTCACGACTCGGTTGTTATAAATAGCTCATATATGCAAGTACAGTACAGTACCGCAGTGTAGTGCGGTCGTGCGGTGACCGTGGTGAGACTGGCTAGAAGGTGAACCTCAGACAAGATCCGCTCACGGAGACAGAGGTCCAATGGGATAGGGAAAGTGTAGTTAACAAATCCAGCCCCAAGCGCGGTTGCCAAATCTGTGCGGAGAGGTTAGCAGGAAATGTGGGCCTCAGACAGGCACACTGGGAATGGTCCGATCACAGAATATAGAACCACAGACATATGAAGAGCCCGTTAAGTCTATGATATAACGTGAACAGAGGTAAAATTGGATAGGGGTAGGCGTTTTCAACTAATCCATCACTACGCTCGGTGTCATGTCGTGCGATGAGGCCAGTAAGAAGGTGAATTTTAAATTATGCATATTAAAAAAAAAGAAAAATAATTTATTGGTTGAGCGCTTTTGCCCTCAGGCATTTCAGATTGATAACAAAACATGGAGGTGAACTTGGCTAATGCAATTGTATTGTTAATTTTGCTGAATAAATGACTCATTGACTTACTAACCATATGAAGCCCCAGTCGTGTGCCATAAACTCGTTTATATCTTAGAATCCTTCTGCGACCAAAATCCTTTTCAAGCGAGTTTTGAATGCCTTTGGCATAGGTGCACTTTTGATCGAATTTGGCAGTCTGTTGACGAGTTGAACTCCTGCCTGTCAGCGTTCATGAGCTACCGTTCTGTTTCCAGTTCGACAGTTCTCCCAGCCCCTGGTTTCGTAACAGTGGATATCGCAGTTTCCACCCTTAACCTATATTATGTCTGACAAGTAAAATAAAACTAAGCGCAGTTTACTTATAAAAATCAAAGAGTACAACAAAAACACTTGAGTTTTGTTTGTGAAAAATGTAGACACTGTACGTATTATATTATTTGACACACCTGATGCTTATACGCACAGTGCTCATTGAGTGCACCTACAGTAACGGCGGCCGCTATTTGTGTACATTGACCTACAAACAGTGCCAAATCACACAATGTGTTCAACCTACAGGTCCAGTTTAGTAGCACATCAGTGTACACTTGTGTGCATCCCATCCTGGCTAGATCAGGCTATAGTGAATAATTGTTAGGTTAGAATTTTTTAGGATTTCAGGTCAAATTCAAAATTATTTATTTTCTCAAATACAGTTTGAAAATAATACAGTTTGCTGAAAACAATAAAGCTTCTTAGAAGGTGACTTGCCAAGTACATTTAAAATTTATATCTACAACTTTTTTCACAAATTATATTTAACATAACTAAATAACATGACTACAGTATATGAAATACACCACTGCTACAAACGTAGAGATATAAACAGAGAAAACTTATGGCCTCTAAGGCAAATGCCTGATTGGAATTCAACGTAAATTTACTCTTCAGCGATCAGATGATTTATAACAAAGAAATAAAATTCTTCAATGGTCTTTCAAAAGTATTGCTATATGATTTTATTAATAATTACTAGTGCACTTTTATTCCTATAACTAAACATGACTTAAAGGAAATAAATATTTTTGAATGTTACGTTTCATATGGCAATCCTTCTCTTAGCTCTCAGTCTACAATTATTGGTAACACCCTGTTTCTTACTAAGTTGGCAGCATGGAAACCCCATACACCATTTTCCCTAAATTACATAACGTTTAGAAGTACTCATTTCTATCAGGAGTGTCTCAAATTATTGATCTTGATCCTTTCAGTTTACATTATTTTAAATTTCTTAAAATTATCTTCTTTTAATATTTAATTATCAGTTTAAAAATAGTTATGGCTTTAACTTACAGAGAATTCTAAACTCACAGCTCCATTTAATAGAATAGCGAGAGTAAATGCACAATTTTTTTTCGTTCAAATTATTGTTAGCGGTAGAAGAAAAATAAAACCCCAGTCCCAAGAACTCATTCTGCTTTAATTTAAGATGCAACATTTTTTTAAATGAAATGTGACATTTTTAGGTTGAATATTACAAGGGTGTTATTCCACACATCAAAATAAAATATGTGTTAAACGGAAGCTCTACAGTCTAATTCTTTGCCGCTAAAATCCATTTTTTACCCCAAATTTATCTTGAATGTACTAGTACAGATTTACTATGTGCTAACGTCTTAATTTTGTTTTCAGGTAAGTGAGCCGCAATACGTATCTCTGTAAGTAGGTCAAAGCCTCACACGCAGTACGGTAAGTTATTGATTTATAGATTCACATTTCATAGCTGGATACCGTTCTTGTTGTTGGTAAACAGTTCTGTTAGCGTGCCGGTCTTCCATTTAGGGAGAATAACATTCCCCGGGGTACGTTGGAAATCCCTTTTGTCCCTCTTGTTTTCAAGGGTGCACATCGTAGGGGATTTGGCAAAGACACGAAAGTTGCGTTCCGGAAAATTAAACGAAATTTTTAAGTCAATAAAAGCAATGAAAAAGCAATTTAATCCCCTCTAATAAATTAAAGATTTTACTTTTGGTAATAAAATGCGGTTTGATTACCAAATGACAGATTAAAATTTTACTTCAGATTTTTATTTCCAGTCCAATGTTTTTTTACTTCAGGAAGGCGAAAATCTACAACACGAAATTCCAACATTACTCTTTTGTTTCGTGTATTTTTTACCTCAAAAATATCTCTTAACCATAATTGCCAGCGTCCAGTCTATTAAACTATGGACACTCAAAAATTGGTTTTGGTAGAAATGGTTTTCTCTTAGAAAACAAGTCTAATCCCATTCTCTCCCCTCGTAAGTGTTGCAAATCCCTAAACAGGGACACAATCTGGTCGCTTGCTCTGTACCAGCCGTTGACTCACATGGACATGCTAGACTGCCCTGTGTTATGTTGTTGAATACCATGCCTTCGTGTTGTCCCCCTCACACTTCCCCTCTCCCACTCCCACTACTGCCCGTCTGTCTGTCTGTCTGGCGCTTTTAGTTCTCAGTTGGATGCCGCCGCGGTCGCTCAGTCTCTTGTCATGATTTCTTGTGTTTTGTGCTTTCCGAGTGTTGTCGGTGCATATTTCTGTCATGCGCGCTGTCTGAGAATGCCGCATTTCATCACCTAGTGGGGAATATTCAGTATTTATGTTGAGGAGTCAGTGTTCATGATTTAAAAAATTCTTTACGTAGTGTTGGAAGGTGATGTTTATGTCAATGTAGCATTGAAGGTTGATTCTTTTATGAGGTTGGCACAGTGTGAACCTAATGTGCAGTGCTTTGTTATCTTGTGATTACGTGTCACTGTGTTGTTAAATTTTCTATCATAGAAAAAAGTGGAATAACAGCTTGTGGAGTGCTAGATCGACGATTGTTGTGAATCTCTCCCTGGATACATTGTGTGAGGTGTTTGTGTTTTGACCGACACGCGTCGCTATGTGGTTCACCACGCCCGAGAATAGTTTCCGGATGTCGAGCTTCAAGACGAAGATCAAGCGGCGGAAGTACGCCCTGACGCGCGGCAACTCCAGCGCCGGCGACAAGAAGAAGAAGGAGGAGGACGGAGCCAAGGGGGTGGCGGCGGACTGGGAGTTTGTCAACTTCAACCCTGTGATATTCGGCCGCAGGAACTTGTCCCAGAGTCAGGACCACCTACCCTTGACTCCGGAGGCGGGCGAGGAGGAGGTGGACTGGGGCAGAAGGAGACAGACTCCTTCACCCCCCGTGAGCAGACCCAACTCCAGACCTCCCTCCTGGCTCGCGGCACTGCCCCATCACTTCGTGCTCGAGGAGTCTGATGAAGGTAGGCTGAAATTGGTACAAGGGAGAGACAAGACCACAAGTAATGTTTGTGATCGCTGGTTACATACGTTCTAGAGGGTGTAGACGAAAGTGCTTTGATTATGATCCGCTCGGAAATCGTATGCGTCATTCTAGGTGCGATAATCATAACCATCATAGCAGATAGAAAAATCATCACGAATGATTCATTCAGGGATCGATCATCAAGTGTATATTGCTGTGGAATGATCAGATTTTTTATTTGGTATAGACGTATTGCTATTTTGAAGCATTTTATTTTCTGATAGCCCATTTCCACAATATTGTCCCATTTGTCCACAGTAAAAGAATAAAAAGATCTAGCTAAGCCAGACAGACAAGCACTTAGTTCCTCCGGCTCAATCTCTTTTAATTTGAGGAAGAAAATAATTTATTTTCTCCGATTTGTTCAAGAACTGTTACATTTTTAGGTTAATAGAAGAAAAGGGTTTTCTATAAGACTAATGCTGCCAGCAGAGAGTGAAACAGAGTGTAAACTGTCGCGTATTCCTAGCAACACAGGCGTAATGCATCCCAAATGAATCAATATTTCCTTAAGAGTTGTAGTCCTATTATTTTCGCTGTAAATAATATTGAGTGGTTTTGTTGTGCGACATAGAACGCAATGCCTAAGTAGCATGGATTTTTTTAACAAATTGTTCTTTTGCCACTTAGAAAAACGTTTTACACTATAAAAACTTTCAAATGTCCTCAAACTTGACTTACACGTGGTAAGTCGACAGCCCCTGGTATTGGCAAAACTAACAGAACAGAACTGTAGACACACAGGTCGGCTAGCAGCGCCGAGGCAGAGGGTCAAGCTAGGTTGTGTGTTGTGTTTTTGTGTTCCGGGCCGTGTTTTTGCCCCTCGCTCTGACAGCCAGGTTGTGTTTCTGAATGACCCACGCCTCTCACGGTGCGGGCCTTTTGAGCCCAGCTGTGACACCTAATATGAAATTCATTCACGAGGGTGAGCATAGTAAATTAGTCAAGTGTTTTGAATAATTAGTGGTGGAGTTTTCTCTTCGGGTTTAGGTGAGTTCTTGGGACCTAACACTAAATTGATCGGCCATGAAATCGTAATGTTTGTGATATCGTATTGCATTTTAACCTTTGGTACATTTCGACATCTAATAGTTGAACTCTAGCTAAAGCGTCTTTAGGAAAACATGGTGTTGTGGGAATTGTTGGCTAGGCGTTTATCAGTGTTGGCTAAATGAATATTTACTCACTACACACCAGTCGTATCTATTATTGCCAATTATCTGCAAGGGTCATTGGGTCCTTTATCTATCTTAGAGCTTTTGACCAGAATTAGTTTGTGTTTTGATTCGCTTTGTTTGGTATACTTTCCTAATGGGGTGAATTTTGTTTAGAATTCGGCTAAAACGGCTTCAAATTCTCATATTATGCAATTTAATTTATCCCAGTTGATAGGATCTTTATCGGCCAATATTTATTAGAATTTAGAGTAGAATTTTACTAAAACCCCATGATTGCGTCGGTGTAGATTTTTACACATCAACAAAGAGTCCAAATGAGTTTCCAAGTATAGTCTGATGTTGGCGAATTTCCAAGGAAATAAAGGAAAGAGCTTCCCAACACCTCTTCAGTCAAATATCCCAACTTTTTATTCATGTTCTTATATACCAAAATCAAAAGTCCGATCAGCCAGACCAAGATGGCGGCTGAAAATGGTTTTCCGTCGGTGGTTTTTTTTACAAAATGGTGTTCCAAGTCGTCACGACTGTTCCAAAATGTGGACCAGCTGAGCTGCCGAGGACAAGGAGGGCAAGGACACTACTAACTACGGTTCACATACATACTAGTAGAGATGCGCGATGCGCACTAGATAGTGGAAGCTGAAGGCCGAAGTGTGATCGCTGTTATTGAGCTGTCTGCAGGCACAGTTGAATCAACAAACAAACATCCGAGCAGTTGGCACCGGCCTGGGTACTGACTACTGGGTAGAAAGCGTTCTACGATGTAGTTCAGTAGCTCCAGCCTTGTGTGCGGTCGTTCATTGCATTGTCACAGTGTTTAGTGTCGTGTGAATCCGTAGTCAGTGTTCACACGGGAAATCTAAAGCAAAGTAGACCCATAGTCACAAGCGCTACCGTCACTCCTAGCGAATAAACTAAAACGGGGTGTATTTTACACCGGAAGCGTCCGTATAGATAGAGTTAAAAAGTATTTATGACTCGATTTCGATTAAACTGGTATGAACGTTTGACATCGTACTAACATTGTACCAAAAATCATGACAACTCAAACTTAAGTTTAATCAACATCGGAATAAAAAGCAGTTTTATAGTATTTTGGGGAAACTCCTCCCCACCCTAAAGGCCACATCCGTTGGGCCGATTTTGCTCTGGTTTACCAACTTAAAATAGAGATTTACAAAAAGGCACATTTGTACTAAGTATTGTGAAAATCGCACATAAAATGCACATGCTTTGACCGTTTATGAGAATGTCTTCAGTACTGTGTAGCCCAACTAGGCAGCAAAACCACGCCGAACAAATGGGAATTCATCTACTACCGTACTCGAAGATCGTACTGCTCTTTAGTTTAGTATATTGTAGTACAAGAAATGGCCTAGTTGATAGCGATGGCCCTAGTTTTACTTGGCGTTAGTTAGTTTATACCGAAAACCACAAATTAACATTGGTTAAAACATTCATAGCCCACGATTAATTTTTACTCGCCACAGCTGTTTAAAAACATTGAGTAACAAGAAAATGTCACCCTTCAGTTGAGATTGTCTCCAAGTGTTGCTAAGCTGTAGGATTAGTTGGGATCCGGATCTTCTGCGATTGCTGCAAGCCGCTTACACTCCTTTCTGAAACAGTTAAACCTCATCAATAATAAAATTAAGTGTTAAACTTTGATTATTATACCTTTTGAAAATAAAGAGCACCGAAATAAATCATACCTTTGTTGAAAGGAATTCTGAACTCTCAGAATATAACAGGAACTATTTCGGTACTAGTTCGCGAAGGAACACAATTGTCACAAACAGCTACTTGCAACGACAAAGAAGGTGCTTACATTCTTGCGATCTAAAGTTGAATCTCCTTTCTACCAAAGGACTTCCTGTATCATGTTACGAAAATACATTTCAATCAATGTCTATTTCGCGGAGGTGCTTATAAATAGATCTTCAGTAAGTGTTGTATACTTCCCATCACTCAACTGCCCGTAGCCGATGTTATGAGTTTGTTTAAACGATTGATTTACAAACAGGCCATAATTATTTAATATTGTTTTGAGTAATTACATAAGTTAAAATCGCTTGAAGGTTTCGGAACTGTTATCGTACATTATTCGTAGCTCTATCGAGTTCAGTGTGAAACGTCTAGGATAGGAGCTCAGTGGGGAGGTTCTACCACAGATACAGAGGTCCTTTTCAGTGGTACAATCAAAACGTTTGTATTCTTTCGTCGTCATGGTAAGACCTAGGCCCGATACCGTGAGATGAGCACCGATCCTGACCCCCAGAACGGGTTTTGAGTATCGTTTCAAAACTTTATATATACATAATTATGGTAGTTTCAATCCATGGAATACTTTAAAGAAGTGTTTAGCTCTTTGGAAACAATTATAGGTTTGCATTTAATGGGTTTTAGAAATACATGGTATTTTGTAATCGTTCCGGAATTGTATACACAAATTACGATCCTCCTTAAAGCTGTATAATATTCAGAAAACCGTGTTTTACTGTCCAAATTTTTGTTTTTAGTTTGTTATTGACGATGGTAGAATTTCTTAGGTTTATTAACGATATTAGTAACGATAGATTTAGTAGGCTGACGATATTTTTACGAACGTTTCCATCGTGATTGTGAACAAGAAGATCACAACGTTTCGGGATCTGGAATCTGATCCCGTCTTCAGGTGAAGAGTAACCTAAAACATAGGCCTAACACAAAATATTAGGAAATGAGCTAGCCTAAAATTAATCAGTGTAAATTAATCAGCTGACCAGTCTTAATGATATTACTAAGAGGCTAGGCTAACTCATTTCCTAATATTTTGTGTTATGTTTTAGCAGGTTACTCTTAACCTGAAGACGGGATCAGATTCCTGATCCCCGAAACGTGTTGTATTTTTTGTTTAAAATTTGTTGTTGACGATGGGAGAATTTCATAGTTTAAACTATTATTGCGGACATTTTCGGACATTATTGTGGACGGTTTGCAGATCCCGAAACGTTGTGATCTTCTTGCTCACTAACGATGGAAAATGTTCGCAATAATAGTTGATGTATTGTTCTTGTTAACTAAAATTGATGGAACAATTATGGATCCGTCACCTCCTGAGAACCAGTTCGTATCTGTCACCAGATTGTACCTGCTCATCTCGAGTAACTAGTTGAACTGTATATAATAATTCAAGACGATTTGTGAATTCTGGGTAGGGTTTTAACAATGATCATCTAGATTAACACGATGAGAGCTTCCGAATTACTTTGTTGAACTCAAATGAGGTTTGAATAGTTTTTACTCAGTTGTCCAAATATTGCGGAGATTCTTACGTCCGTTGAAAGTCGTCAGTCGGTATACATGTCATGTATGATCTGATAATTGTGTCGATTATGATGACTAGAGGTGTATTCAGGTCATAGTTGTGTATACATACACTGTGTATGATGTAACATCTACTGCGCACCAGTGTTGTGTATGTTGGCACTGTACTTGTATATTGACGAGTTCACACTGTGCGCAAATCCCGCTCCATAAGCATTTCACGAGACATTCGTGAAACAGGTGAGAACATTTAAATGTTCTTTCTTCATTGTTAATTTTCATTTCTTTTGTTTGTGGTTTTGTTTCGGATCGACTGTGGCGTGATTCTGTGTGTTGTTAGGAAAATTACGCACTTTATGTTGCTATTATCCAAAAGACTGAAGTAAATAATTGATTAGTTCGATATACTTATGCCATACTCAGAACCGTTGTGAATGTGGTCGTCGAATCATTCTTCATATAATTATATTTAAACGTATTCTAAATTTTCAGTTAAAATGTTGGCAATCTCGTCAATTTTGACGTTTCACTACGTGGAACAACCTAAACGGTCGTCTGCAAATGTCTGAGTTTTTACTTAATTTGTCTGAAAATGTCTAAATTTTCACTTCATTTGTCTGAAAATTCTAAATTTTACTGCATTTTGTTAGCTGCCATTTTCAACAAGATGTTTCACTTGATTTCGCTTCACTAATTTTACCAATTAACTTTTGAGTCTTTTAATTAAAACCATATGTTTCAAGTCACACCAAAATTCTTGTTTGAAATACTGTATATAAATACAGTAGTTCTAAAGGTATATACAGTACTAATTTATTCACTTAAAAATTGTAAACATACAAATTTAAATTTTAAATGGAATGGAACACCAAACCCTTTAGAAGAAAAAAACAACCAGCAACCTACAACCAGCTCGGTACTGTTTGGGACAAATTTTCAGTCGTCGTTTCTGAGACCAGCTCATACGCACAATTGTACATTATTAGTAATGATTTTCCGTAGAAAAGTATAAATATGAAGTAAATTTGCATTCGCAGATTCTCTCATTGAATGCTGTGTGACTGTGTGAGTGAAGTGTGTACTGTAGGTCATGCTAAGGAGGTCAACTGTGTTGTAAAACCTTCGTTGGTGACTGATGTCTAGGCTTGCTTCCAATCATTGCAGACGATCAATAACATCTGGCAATTCTGTAGATGATATCTACTACATAGTAGAGTTCGTTCATCCGATCTATCTCTTGGCGCGACCTGACGTTACATTGTTGATAACGTAAAGACTTCTTGTAGCGATCAAGAAGACAGTTATGTTGCTTTGATACTTTGATTTGAGACACCGACCACTTCTAGAGGGTATTTTAAGATGAATATGGGGTGATTAGTGGTCTTGTTACAAACTAAGGCCGACTGTTCCTCAGGTAGGGTCATTAATTAATAGCCCAACGACCAAGGGTATGGAGCCTTGTTTGACGTGGAGTGGTCATCGTGAAAAGTTATCACTGCACACAGGAATCGAACCCAGCTTATTTGGTGCGAAGCACGCTAGCAAAGAGTACATGTGTCATAACAACTGTTTTCAGACCAAAATGATAAAAGCTCATAGAGCCAATACAATGAACCCGTTCTTCTCGATATTTTTCTTAAATGTATTCATATTCCAACCCAGAAATGAGCATAACGTGCAATGTTCCGGACGTGAGACTTCTACTCCATGATTCACCGATGTTCTCACCTCGCACCTTGTACCACTCCTCGCTAGAGGTTCATTGTCCTTCACATTTGAGATGCACTTGGCATAGCCCATGCGTTGTGCGTCATGCGTGGTGAGTGAAGCATGCAGCAAGAAGAGAAAGTGGAACCGTTAATGCTGTTATAGTTTCATTCAATTGTTTGTTTTAGTCGCTACACATTTTCTATCTTACTTATAGTTACAGAATGGAAAACTTTTCTGACAGCCGCCTTCCATATTTACACCATCCAATCACATCTTATGGGGCCACGTTCTGATTTGAAAATAAGACAAGTTTGAAGATTGTAGAGGCTAGGTAAAGTCCAAATTTTGAAACGCTGGCCTGCGCGATTGTCCGAACAACCTTTTTTATGTAATGGAAATTTCATTTTTGAGCTACCAGTCCAGAACGCTATTCCGAAGGCGTGGGTAGATCACTCCGTTATACCTCGACATCAATAGTACCTGGATTGTGCTGAATTGACATTCTCTGGATAGGCGTGTTTATAGATATACGCTGGAGATGGGTTGTGATGAATAGCAGTTTGCTGATTCCAGTGGATCAGCAGCTGATCTTGCTGTTACAAACCAGGAGGAAGTCTCAAGTTCGTTTCCTGTGAACTGGCAGGTCAACTGACAACGTGAACCCTTCACGAGTATGTTAGTCCACAGGCCAACACGCAGCTAAGCGCTGAAGCGCCGCTGGCGTGAGTAAATTGAATTACCTTTGCAATTTGTTACTCTAATCGGCCTTCTATTACGATGGGTGTTACAAGGCTGTGAGCGTACTATAGCGATGGCCTCTTGTATGATCATGGCTTTACGGGACTGTTCGCTGCACTCACTGCTTCGGGTTGGCCTTCGGCCTCAGACTGACGGGGTTTTTACCGGAGGCTATAGATATCATCAAAGGAAAACATTTTAAATTTCATATATTTTTAATTTTCAATATAATCGGACCACTCATTCCGCTGTTATAGCGAAACTCACTTTATTGGCCACCATTTCGAAACAATTTGACGGATTTTCATAACATTTTGTTTATTAATGTATTACAAGAAAATACATGTCATCAATTCGGACGAAATGTAATGTTTTTAGGTCATTAATAGCACTTGTTTGGTGAAAAGTCCACCCTAAAAGTGGTTCCCATAGCAAAAGCAAACGAATTCCCTCAGTCCAATTTTGCGGGATAAGTTTTAACGAACTCGTCCGAGATATGCGACCTGTAGAGATGATACACGTACATACTTATTTATGTATAATAAGTATAGTGTAAATAATTATTTATGTATATAAAGTGTTGAAAAAATCCTTAAACGTGTTCTGGGGATCAAAATTGGTGCTCATTTTATGTTCCCGGGCCTGGGTCTTACATGCTGACGTCATGAATATCTCATTTTTCAATGGGAAATTCCATAAAACATACTTTGTACTATGTACTTTACTGTGCAGAAAGTGTTTTACATGTTAAACAGGTAGCAAGAAAGGTACCTATTACTAAACGATTATTACTATCGTGTTTCCAACCTTATCTAAAGCAGTTATAAGGTGTAGTTGTTTTGACTTAGCAATTTTTAGCCAGTTTGAATAATGGGTCTCTACAAATTGTAGTGTTTTTAGTCGTACTTAAATTTTCCACGTGAAGAAAGGTGACTGATATTTTCATTCTGAGTTTTGTTTACACACCAAGTGCTGTAACTGTTAGTTGAAGTGTCTCTCAAAAGGTTCTCGATCCCAAAACTGTTTACTTTTCAAGTGCCGTCGTCTTTGATCTGAAACGTCAAGGACTATTTGTGATTTCTCGTGATAAGTGGTTGTTGGTTTTCTACGTAGTGATCCTTGGATTCTTCTATACTGTACTGACCCATCTGTATAATCATTTTACTTGTTACGAGTACTTCTTTTGTGTACGTTTAAATTCGCCGTTTTATCACTAACCTTTGGTAATAATTATTTCCAAGCTTGGTATGTTAGCGAATTTCTGTGGGAAATGTAGAGCTATTTATTTCTATCGCCAAACAGAAGGAAACGTTGTAGAACAAAATGGTTTGCAGTTTTGAGCTTCCCAACACCTCCTGAGTTAAATAGAAAAATATTTATACATAGTCCAGATCATGTCGCATATTTGTCAGATTTCCACGAAATTTGGGACAAGTAATTATATTGTAAATATATTAACTTAAGTTCATAACCAGCAAAATCGGAAGTTAACTTAGATATTTACAAAAGTAACATTTGTACATGATTTCGTGAAAATCTGACAAAAATGCGAACCGTGGAGTAGTTATAGGGTAACAAAGGTGTCAACAAGGTGAAATACTTTCGGTGTAAATTATCACCCCGTTACAGGAAATTCGCTAAGATTCCGGCGGTAGTGCTTTCAGCTACGCTTTGGCTATGTGCTGCAGTTGTTACGGTAGGATAAGGAATCGAAATCGGATCATAAAAATAGTTTTTATAGCATAAAACTCAATTTTGGGTTCCCTACCCCCAAAACAGGACACTTCAGGCAAAGACTGTATGTATTGTCTTTGCTTCAGGTCAAACTGATTTTGGTGATTTAAGAGTCCGCCTCCGTGGTCACCACCGAGGACAGCTGAATTCGTCCGCACAAGAAACACATGACCCCCTCACGTAATAACGGCTTTCGTTCAACTGATGCATCTAACTGTCAAACCCTCCGCTTGCAAGGGTTTCCTAGAAAGTAGATAGCGCTCTTATATGAAGATTAAATTCGGATATGTTATTTTATATGGAAAGAGAAAGAGTTTATCTGTGTTTGCCTGTGATTCGATCTTTGGTAAACTTATTTTTAGCTTTTTAAATAAGGTCTTAAAAACTATATTTTCTAACTTTAACCGTATAGAAACTAAAAGATATTTTGAAAAAATTAACCACAGGGAATAATGACGCTCTTCTGAGCAGCTGAGGCGCACCCTTAACGAACTTAACTTAGAGATTTACCAAAGGAGCATTTGTAATCTCCTACTATAGCTCTACTAGTGAACGCCCAGTTGGACTACACTGTCTACGTCTGGTACGGACTGTGTTGTTGCCTAATCGCCGTGAGTTGTGACTGCGGTACTCCACTGTACTTTCACGTTCTCTGTCGTACCGGAATGGTAGTTACGTTCTACCACAGGCAAGAGCGTTGGATACAGAAGAGAGTCGTGCAGGCCAGCGATTCAAAATTTGGAACAGTTGGCTTTACCTATCCTCAATACATTCGTCAAACTTATCTTATTTTCAAATAGGTATATCAAGAGTGTACTCATTGATACACCCTTTAAGGGGAAGAGTTTTGGAAGCATAGTTTTCGGGGAATACTTAACTAACTGATGTGACACTGCTCAGCAACAAGTAAGAAGAAAAAACTATCACTGACAACATCCTCTGGGTTTTCTGTGGTACTATGTTATTCTCTTTTGTAACAATATATTAGGGGGTTGGGTATCACAAAACTCTTTTAGGGAAAGCGGTCCAAACCCTTGTGCCTGCGCCGGGAATCGAACCCGCGACCTTGCGCTTTGCGAGCCGAGTTTCTACCCACTGAACCAATGCATGACGTTTATTAATCAACGTTGACCTAAATTATCTTGAAGCCATTTGGTTGTGCTTTCAACTTTCATTTAATTAGCAAATAGAAGGTGAGAGTAATGAGGGTTTGTGCTAAACGGAGCTCAGTCCGAGGACTGTTTCTCTTTTAGCACAAACCCCGTGCTGACAATTAAATAGACACTCAAATTTCTAGGCTGTATAGGTGGAGCAACACTTATAGGAAGGAACATTTATAGAAATCTTATGCAATTAGTTTTATTATGTTAAAGTGGTTTTTGTGAATTCCGCTTCTCGGTGTAATTCTTTAGTAATATAAATCATTTTCTCATAGCGAGACATATTTCCTAGTTTCTTTGTCTACATGCTTGGTGGGGAGGCTATGGCTCAGTGGTTCAGTGCGTGCCTCGCACCAAATCAGCTCGGGTTCGATTCCCGGGCGCAGTGATATTTTTTCACGATGGCCACTCCCCATGGTTCGGAAGTCACGTTGGTCCATTCCATTGGTTCTTGGGCTATTAATTAATGACCCGTTCTTGGAAACAGTCGGCCCTAGTTTGTGAACAAGACTACACCTCAGCATCCATCAAAACACTCACGCTTCATCCCATATTCACCTTAAAATACCCTCTAGGAGTGGTCGGTGTCTGAAATCAAAGTATCAAAAGTACAACACAGTTTGCTGCTTTGCATTCAGCGTCGACACTGTGTTGTTGTCATGTACAGAAATAGTGAAGAGGTGTTGAATAGGCTCGCTTTGTGTCATGATAATGCAGCCATTCTTGTGGCATCATTTGTTCATTTCCTCGTGCTCGTCAGTCGTCACTCAATGCAACCATGATGTGACAATGTCCAGGTCAGTTGCCACGTCTGCTAGTAGGTATGTAGTATGTAATGGACACATTAGAGTCTGTACAAAAACCTCGTGTTGTAATGTGAATTGTATCTAACCTTTTTCTGCATGAAGAAGTCTAGCACTGAGCTCAAAACTATTACAACCGGTGATGAAAATTCACACTGTCAAGTATAGAATTATTCAATAGTTTAATTTTACGAAAATATTAAGTGGTTATTCGGTTCACATCGTACGTAATTATTCATACGAGTACATATACCTTGCGCTGCTTAGAGTAGTACACCTCTCTTCTGGGCATGCATGTTGTCATCTATAGACCACTTCGGTGCCAAAATCGGAAGGAAAGATTTGAGGTTCGGAAGGCCATACAAATATATTTGCAACACATATTTTTACCTTAACCTTTTTATCCTGGTGAAATTTTCTAATTTGGATCTTCTCCTTAGTTTCCATGGAACTTCTTGGGTCAATTCGAATACTAACATTTTGAAGTTTTAGTACGTTTCAGTAGATAATTTTCGTCGTCATTTAGCTTTAGGGTTTGCTCGCAAACTCCAAAAGTAGACTAACGTATCTATAGTCCGTTTGTCTGTGCTTTTTTGTTGGATCTGAAATAAACCCTCTAGATTTACTTCAAAAAGCTTTACTGACATGCACGTACATTTCGTTATGAGTCTGGAAGAGTTTATACGTATGTACTCCAGACATATTTATAGTTCAACACTTCTTTCTAACACATCTGGACAAACTAAACACCCTGAATTAACCTCACTAAGCACGATAGTGCACTTGTTTTGTCAAGTGAATAGCCTGTTAGTGTTCTCACGTGTGCCAGGACTCAGGATGGGAAAGTCACACGGGTTTCTCCTCGAAGCTATAGAAGAGAGTAGGTTACTCTAATCCACAACACTGTATACTGTACTCGTACAGTAGAACACTTGCACTGTAGACACTGTAGATCCTCTAATTGTAACTCAGTCGGTCTCACTTTCTTTATACTGTACTGTACTGTAGCACTGTGTCGCCGTGCTCTAATGGCTTCTGTAAGTGGTGCAGTTTGTAACGGACTTTCCAACCGAACAGTGGGCATTTCGCTGTTGAACTGTTTATCGTTGGGATGAATTTTGTCTGGTGGATACTCGAAGAAGGTCAGGATACCGTGGATCAATCCGAAGGGAGAATTTCAGGCGAAAGACAATGATTCGGAGATTGACATCTAGGATCAAGGTAAAGTTGTTCTTTTTAACAACAGGTTTACAAAGTTCTTTTTACCACTCAACATTCAACTTGCCTTTTCGTTACCACATAGTTACTTAGTAAAGTGATAGTGGTGACTGCGGGATCGAACCCACGCCACCAGAGTAGTGAACTCTCGCGCGCGATACCAACCCGCCACTGGTCCGCATTTAACGGACGTTAGTGACTCGAAAGGCAGGATGATCCTAAGAAACCTCGAATTCTTGATAGATAAAGGCTTATGTAAAACCGTACCTTGCAAATGTATAGAGGCTAAAATCTAAACTGCACAATTTTTCATTCAATTAGTTAACAATTTAATTCAAATTGTTCAATAGCGTCAGTTAACACAAGAGCCTAACAATATCAGAACAATAACTCACTCAAGAGACAAATAATAAACTCTCTGACATTATAAAATGAATGTTTTAACAATAGCTTCAAGAAAAAGCAATTGACATATTTTTTCCAAAGCTCGTGCGGTAATTATCGATTTTGAGATATTGCGGAAAATACTTATTTCAAATGCGTTTGAAAAAGAGTTGTCTTGTGAGCTGGTATTTTGAAATTATCATTGTCTCTGAAAGGATACCTAGTACATAATTATATTACCGTGCAATTGAGAAGCTCTGAACAAATAGAAGAACCGTGTATTGCCAATGCCCGTTTAAGTTTCGGTTATAGCAATGTCCATACGTAACATATATCGTGTCGTGGTGTGTACCGATGACATGATAGCCACGAAACCTTGCAGAAGGTCGTGGCGGCGGTGTCGGCCGCTTTGTTGAGGTATAATGTTTGATACACTTGTTGTGTTGTGCACAGGTCTACAGAGCCAACCGATGCACCGAGCTCTCTGTATAATCTTACATCTCTCTAGTAAGAAAGTCATTATAAGACAGTTTATTGCTGTATAAGTAACAAACAATGGGATCGTGGCGTGGACCTGTAATCCAGCTTCATGAAGGTCGGTTTTGGATGACATACTAAAGCGGTCAGATAGTCCAGTGATCATCAGATGTACCGCATCAACTGACATGTTTAGACATATCACGATCACCTGCGTAGTTCGGAAGTCGTTAAGCGTTGGTCCTCGTATTTCCATTGGTCTTGCTATTATTTAATGGACATTCCAAGGAAGAGTCGGCCTAGTTTGTAACAAGACTACACCAAAACTCAACACCATCATCACACTCATCCTCACTGTATATTTGCCTTAAAATACCCTCATAGTCGGCATCTCAAATAGTGATTTAGTCATTCAATTTGGAGTGGTTTTACGGTGTCATAAATAGGAAAATGGAATTTCGGTTTAGCAACGAGAATACTGAGTTAACTTTCAAAGAATGTCTGTCTTTGAAAATAGGTAAAATGAAATATTGGAATATCCTAAGAAATGCATGTTTTTACATTGCTCTTTTAGGACATGATTCAAGGTCACTGTTTGTACAATCCGGTGTCTCTCAGGCTAATTCTATGTCACTTGGTAGTTTGTAATCCTATATACTATATTATTTAAATACTGTTTGGACTGAGTATACCCACCGGAAAACCACAACGCATTCAGTTGCAAAATCTAAACGACATGTTTTGAAAATAAAAAACCGACAGTTTCATTCGATTTAGCTACGAAATTATATGCAGTAACATTTTAAATCGTGGCTATACAACGGCTAAATTCCAAGATAGTGTTCGACTTGTTAGCAGCAAAATAATAAATATAAATTACCAAAAGAGACCAGAGAGACAAGCATCCAGTTCTCAACTCGTTGATTGGCTTCCTGGTTTTATTCAAGATGGAAAATAATGTATTTGCTCTCAAGAAAATGGGTAATTTTTAGGTTAAATAGTGGAAAGGGAACCAATGCTGCCAACTGAGAGTGAAAGGCTTTATGTATTTTGTATGTATGTTGTATTTTGGGATTGAACAACAACTACCTGCACGGTCTATATGTTGTAGGTTTATATAGACAGTATCTTCATGATTTAGTAAAAGATCTAAAGGAAGGCTCCGAGCTCAATCAGACTTATACACCGTATAGATGCCTACTTCCCGGATTCTCGTTTCTACATTAAGCGTAAGGACATCCCAAACCTATGAAGAGACAGACGAGATGACCAAATCATGTCCAGAGTACAATCTGACGCAGCATCTACTGACTGAGGCCCGAGGCAACAATCTGTGATGGCATCGCTTCTGAGCCTCCATTGTCGGCCGCTACCTGAGCGATGTCTTGGTCCACAATAGGTGGCCTCCAACTCAGGGCCGTCACGTCATACACACATACACGCTGCCTGATTCATTTAGGAGCTTTATGAGGTGCTAAATGGGTTGTTCGCCGTTTGTGTTCGTGGATTTGTTCGTTGATGTCCATGTTTAACTTTAAGTCGTCAAAGTTTTGTAACTGTATTATGAATAGTTTTGTAAACACTGTTATCACTCTAGTACTAATTTTGAGGTTGAGATCTTTCACAAGCGATAAAAATAATAATTGGTGAGATTTTTCACAGCCGATGCTTGTGCATCTTCGGATCATAACCATTTTATTTAATTTAATATAAAACTTTTGGTTAGGTCACAAAAAAAAAAATCTTTAATCTCAAAAAGACCTTTTGTGTTTCAAACAAAATAATCTGTGGAAAAGTGCATATATTTTAAATTTAACACAGTAACACCGCCATACGAATTCTCACAGTTACATACAGGTTGTGATCAACGTGAAGAAGCTAAGTTTAGCTTGTTGGATCATGCTGTATAGATTGTACTGTGTACGGTGCGGAATCTGTATTTAATGTTCTTGGCTGCGGTGGTTCGGTGGTTACGTCATAGAGAAGTGAATCAGCCAAGGGGCACGCCGCGAGTTGGCCAACAAAACAACGCAAAGACAACCACAAAACACGCAGGGATAAGACATGTACTGTAGGTGGAAGACATTCCTCTTGATAAATGAGTTAGGAAAAATACAACTGTGGTCCCAAACCCCCTCTATTGGATTTTAAAGCAGGTCGAATTTCAAAACGATTTTGTTAAAGCAAATCTTTGGATACAAAACTCAACTCCATATTGTTGTCGTCTTTGTTTAATTGTGCATTGAGTTACAAAAGATGTGTTGTTGGTCTACATAAATAATGAGCTGTTTTTGGTTTTATTTTGAATCAACCGATTTGTATATTTGTTGGAGAGAGAGAGAGAGGTGGAAAGCAAACAACATTTTCTGAGTAATGAAGGTACACCGTACACTTTATTATCTTAAGTTTTAGTCATAACAAGTTTGGCACTTGCTACGTGAGACCATTTAAATAACCTTTTCGCGTTGCCTGTCAATTAATAAGAAATTGCAACATAAAATATTTGTAACGCCATTTTGTTGATCTGGCGAACGATCTTCCCAAATTTGAATTTTGTCTTATGGTTATTTTGCTGGTGTCTTAAGAGCGCACAGTACCTGTCGGCCATTTTTTGTCTCATAAGAACAATATAAAACAAACATTTTCTTAGGACACTTCACGCCCACACTTTTAATCTGATCTTTTGAAATACGTTTTATTTAAAATATGACAATGTACCGCAATGCCTCCGCTGACCACCTTTTTTGAAAATTTTATTATTTTAAACGTAAAGACAAGAAATTCTACTACATCGTTTCTTAATTTTTTTGATTTATGTCATGGTTTGATTAATGGAAAAATGGCAATTCTGTCCAGCGGAGCCACTAAAATATTTAATGCCTTTTAAAACAAAGTTTATTTTATAAAAATCCGATGAAAAGTTTAGGCGTGAGATGTCCCAAGAATATTCATGTTTTACATTGCTCTTGAGGGACGAAATTCAAAATCACGGTCACTACTACGCACTCTTAACTGCAATATGAACAAATACCTAAATAATTGTCATACATTTTTTTCTCGCTTCTTAGTTGCATGTTTCCTATGGTGTCGCTGCTGCAGTGATGCAAATACAATAGCCGTTCCCAGTGTCGTAAAGGATAGCGCAGTGAAGAGCTCGTAAACGCTGACCCCTAGCGCCGCAGACCGTCGTAAACCCGAGTGAAATACGACCCCGCGCCGCGCCGTCGTACTGAGAGCGAGCTAGGCGAGGTGCGGTGCAGAACTGAAGGTGACCGGTGTGCCTGGCGTTTTAACATGGGGAATTCGCTGAAGTTGGCTTTCCGTGTCCGCTTTTATATCATTCATTAAATAAATGTATGTGTACTACAGCAGGTTTGTTACTAAATAATCATGAATGTTTGTATGATGTCTTTGTTTGCTTGAGGTGATCCCCCATGTAATTGAAACGTACCAGTTGTACGTCAACCAAAGGGTATTGTACTACCCCGGTTATCTTAGCCTGGGGTACCCCATCCCCGAAGAGCCACGAAGCCGGTCGAAGCCTCAAGATGACTCCCCCAAGCTCAGACAAATGAACTGTATCCCAATTACGCCCCTCTTCTCCTGATCTGCAGAGGTACAGTCTAATAGGATGTGCCTAGCAGTTTCTTGTGACTGTTCACAAAGTCTACAGAAAGTACCTCTAAGTAATTAGCCTTAGCCTATTTATTATTTGAAGTTCAGCAATCCGGAGGTAAAAACATCATGAAATTTAAATGGTTTTTAGTATTTAACATATGTTCTTCATTAACTTTTCAAATACCCACAAGACTTTTGGAAGAAGTGTAGTAATGTATTTTCTTCTTGAAACACTCTTCGAGTCTGGGATTCTTAACGTCTTCAGCTGACAACCATCATCGTCGCAAACAATGATCTGTAATGATTTGGATGAAAACGTTCAAGTAGAAAGGGGTCTTTAACGGATCACGTCGACGTCCCATGGCGTTCGTTTGGTTGTATTCATTCAGCCTCGAGGCACAAAAAATACATTCGTCAAGTGCCAATGTGAATCGAAAATACGTTGATGCGTGCCCGCATTTAAAGAAATGTTGGATCTTTTTCACATCAGTACTGTCAAGTTTCTGTTCCCTGCCAGAACATGTCTCTTCTCTGTTAGCCCCAGTTACGTCTCGGCTAGTGACAATTCACCAGTACTTGTGTCAGATTTGCATAGCATATCCGCTTGACGCCTTACAACTGCTCAATTCACTCTTCACAATTCTTCGTCCAGTTGCATCACAAGTCTGGTTTCCAACTTCACATTTGTTGAAACTTATTTGCTGTATTGTTTTCATTGTTGCTTACAGAACGTTGGTTTTAAAACTAATTTTCCGCCAATTGATGTTCAAATTTGACGAGAACTTCCGCCGTTGTTGACTTGAGACCAGAGGTTGAAGACTAGAGAAATGTCAATGTGTTTATGTAACACCTATTATGAACAATACGGGTATTATTACATTACTGTAGGCCTAAATATAAACATTTACTATTTATACTAACGAAGAATTTTGTACTTACAAATGGGTTTTTTGTTTTAGGTAAGAGAACGTTTGATAGTTGCAGTGTGGTGAGTCCTGATGATTTGTATTTAGTAATTATATTCTAAGTTTTGTATCTATTTGAATTTCTTTAAAACCAGATTGCTAACAGTGTTATCAAATTAAAGTAACTTCTCAGTCCGTTTTCGACGAAGTTTAAAGTATGAGAGGACTTCTAAAGTTTTTGAAGAATTTTGGTCGTATCGTTCTTTTGCCAAACGCACTCGTTCGTGCAACGAAGATTTGTTCAACCACTCCTGCCCTTAAGTATCATGTGCATCTGAAATCTGTTGATTTGCAAACTTTCCCTAGCTGATGAAGCAAATCTAAGCCGAAACAAAGGGTCAAACATGATCTTTCTGTCAAAAGGAGATAGAAACTTAATCATAGGCGCATGCCAAAGAATACATTCCATCATTGGTTGGTGGTTTGGATTTTGGTTCAAAGTTTATGACTTTGCAAGTCTGTTCAGCATCACGTTGGAATTTTCTTAATTATAATTTGTTTTCAGTAGGTTATTATCTCAAAACAAAATCGGTTGATTATGAGAGTGGATTCATTTTAAGACACCTTTCTACGCTAACAGTACGAGAAGACTTTTGAACGTAAAAACTAATCTTATTTCTTTTGCCAAACTGATTCTTGTTGGAAGATCTGTTCTTCAACTACTGACCTGTTTTGATCGTGGTCTTGGACCAAGCAGAATTATTATAAACCCTACTCAAACGCAGCCTGTGTTCACTGACTGATGAAGCAGACTAACGTGGGAGGTTGGGAATTAGATGACTCGACCCTGTATACACTATGCGTTGTGTGTGTGGGCTTCAATCAAGCCGACGGCGTCCTCTTCATCGCAATTGCAACACTGATAACGTATCTTCACGCATCTTGTCTAGTTGTCACTTTCCGGTAATGATTTCACTGTAAAATTACACTTCGTATTTGTCATAGGATTATTTCTTCGCAATCATAGAAACGTAAAGCATTTCTTACTAACTAATTTCTTTAGCTTTCTGACTGATATTTTCGTAAATGATTGTTCATTCTGGCTACTTATATCACCGAAGGAAAACTTTTGTTGGCAAATTTCCGTAAGAAATAGAGGTATTAATTTGTATCGCCAGATAGAACAAGTCGGAGAGCGGTTTGGTGCTTCCCAACAAGTTTAGAGTCAAATGGTAACACTTATTTAGGCCATAATCAGTTGACAAACATGCATTCAATGAAATGCATGTTTGTCAATTGACTTATAGGCCACCCTGTATATTTTCATGTGAGGCCACTCTACAGGTCTCATTTTGTCCGATTTTCACGTTATTTGGTACAAATGTTCCATTTTAAATGTCTAGTTTGCGTTAACTAGTAAAATGGTCCACTGGAAGTCACCTCCTATGTATAAGTTATCCCTCACCGTTACAGTAAATTTGTAAGCTTTCCATTTCGTTGTCTAAAGTAATTGGTTTCAATTGTGTGTACACTGCTGTAAGCAGTCTCCTCCTGAGAGTCTTATGAGATTGATCATCGTAAATAAAGTACACATTAAAAGTGAACGTGTGCAATAATACGTTGTAGAGTAATAAGTTAACGCGCAAATCTGCTACAGAAATTATGTACAGGAAGTTCTTGTAAAACATATTTTGATACTTTGATTTGAGACACCGACCACTCCTAGAGGGTATGAAGAGTGAGTGTGTTGATGGATGATTAGATGTAGAACTATAGGGCCGACTATTCCCCAGATTGGGTCATTAATTAATAGCCCAACGACCAATGGCTTAACGTGACTTCCGAACCATGTGGTTTTGTTTATACAGTTCGTGTAATTTCTAAAACAGCATCTGTTGTGTCAATGTTTTCTATCAGGCAGTTATTTCCATTCGGGTAATCGGAATAATTTCACAAATACAGTACCTCGAAAATTTTGTCTATGAATGTGTTAATTTAATGACACTAAACTTGTAAAGCACGTATTACAATGTACTTGCCGACTCACGATGTCGACAGCATACAAATGTAGTGTACCCATCCCTATTCTATTACATCCTCGAAATTGCTTGCAAAACCAAACAAGAACCAAATCACGTCCACTTACTGGAATTGATCGTCCAAACAGTTTATACTCCAGAGAAACAAACGCGACTTACAACAACCGTACATGTGTTTGTTCTCCATAGGTTATCTGTGATCTGACCTGTCAGCTGATAAGAGATTGGCAGCACTGGCTGATAGATGTCAGGTTGGTACCAGTGCGCCCATTGTATTTATATTGTCAGTATTGTACCAACTTTCCGGCTAGAGTGACGTCTGTAGTGTCGCAATGTTTCTGACGAGGTTTTCGCTTATCGACCACTTATCCAGACCACTTATGGATTAGTGAGTGTTAACTGAAGTTATTCGTGATTGTGAACGTTTTGTGGTTTTGCGTCGGTAAGGTTTTTGAGGTTATGTTCGATCTAGTCGGAAAGTAGTGTTTCGAGTGAGTGTTCACGATGAGGCGACAGTTTTCGTTCTACGGGATTAAGAAGCGGAAAGTGCAATTCAAGGAGGAAAAACAAAAGAAGGATAAGATTTTAAAAGCTGCGGCTCTACAGCGTGATACAGGTGTGTTCTTTACAGTAGGCCTATGTACTTGTAGATGTGAAAAGTCAAGTTGTGCTTATCTTGTTCGATAGCCTTGTGGTTCTAAGCTGTAGAGACTGGGAGAACCATCGTCATAGGTTAATTTTAGCTCGGTAGAGTGATGTAAAAATCCCGGGAATATATACTTAAGGGAAAATTCCCAGGGAATATTGCAGGGTTTACTCTCCAAAGTCCCAAATTCCCGGGAATTTATGGGTACTTATGATTTCCTCTCAAACGCATAAGTCAGTACGGTATATATTTTTACCCTCAGAACTTATCTATTAATATGAACATATAAATCAATTTATAAAGATTTATAACCAGAAATAAAAATTATTCAAGTATCAAATCCTAAACATGAATTTAGACTCAAAATGTACTTGGAGGGAAATTTAAAGGACCATTTTCAATTGGAAAACCTAAATAGTTTGATACATTTTTATTCAACCATAAGAACAATTAATAATAATAATTTTTATGAATAAACTAGCTATTTATTAACTTGAGTAATCAAAACCTTTATCATTAAGATTTTTGACGTTATAATTAAATTTGTTTTAAGCCTCATAATCAACTGAATCAGCTCAAAATTTATATTATGAGTCAAATAAACTCTTTGCTAGGATATATCACAAAGTGTTTGGTTATTTGGCTTTTTTATTGATCGTTTAGAACCATTAGGGTTCCAAAACCGTTTTAAGGACCATATAAACCCCATTTATGCCATAAATTCCTTCGTTTTAGGAACGCCTTTGGGTAGTTCCCTGGAAATATTCCCATTTATAAATTCCCTTATCACTGGGAATATTCCCGGCACACATCACTACTTGGTGTAAGGTTTATTAGATTGGAAAAATTATATTAACCATGTAACTTTTGCTATGTAATTGTCCTAGATGGAAAAATCTTACAAAACTGTAAAATCATTTTGTTCGTTTTTAGAATGATGTTTACCCAATCTAGCCATTTCGAGTTGTAGTTGTGGATCAAATTGCTTTTAATGATCATTGTCCCCTTCTCCGAAAAGTCACAACAAATGGGTTGTGAGACGTTTGTTTCGTTCGGCTAACAAACAAACTTATAAATTGAATCGACAAAATAAAGTGTTCAAATTTGTGTCACATTCACGTAGCTAGCGTCATGTGATTCGCAGACAGCTTAGTTCTGAGTCAATCTGTTATATTCGGACAATTGAAGTAAGAATTTTGAAAGTTACCACTTCAAAGTTGAACGAAAGTTGACAGCTTGCAATAAAATGCAGAACATCTGTTCAACAGATGTGTTTGTTCTTCACAAGTCTGGTGTATTTAGTCTGCTTTCCAAGTTTCATCAGTCGACAGTCGGTCGCTGTTTTCCATCGTAGTCTACTTGTGCGTGTTTTCATCCAGCAAGTTACCCTTGTTGTGCGGTGTTGTTGTCGTCGATGTAGCCTAGTTGAAAACCATGAAACCGCGTTGTCCCTGTGGTAGGATAAAAAGAAGATTCACCCTTAACAAATCCGACAAAGGAGCCAAAGAGAGGTTGCTGCAAGCATTCAAACTTGGTGAGAATATTGTTTGTTTTTATAATTTTTCTAAAAACAGCGGTTTTATTTACATGCATTGGCGTGTAAAGTTGCACTTTTATATTCCCAGGGAACAAAGCTTTGTTTTGATCGTAGAGAAAAAGATTATTTTAATGATTTTATGTAGCAAAGCCATCAGCTTTTCCAATGATTTTGTTTGATCGGAATGATTCTTCTGTTGGAAAGTACACGACTGTTGTAAATAGAATAACTTTCGATCCTAATGTGGCTTAGTTTAATATGTGAGAAATAATTGATTCCAAATCGATACTTAACACTAACTGATGATCGGCCAGGACGATTTAACGTAACAACGGAAACGTTACAACTCAAGACTATTAGGAGTAAATGAGTGATTCAATTTAAATATTTTCAATTAAAATACAATTAAATAGGCCACAAATAGAAACATTTATTGATATTACATCTGCATCAAGACAAAAAGTAATATATAGTCTTTATACTCTCACTAATATGCCTATTTAATATACTCTGGCGTTGAAATTGAGCTCGTACCAAAATGCCTTATTTCAGATGAGAGATGTTGTTGATTTGTCAACGAGCCAAAATCTGTAGGCAAAGGCTCTGAACCTCACTGTCCTTCCTGCCTACTTACTTATAAGAGTGTTCATAACTTCTACGTGAATTAATTTTCCTTTAAAAAAACTTTGAAACGTAGAAACAAGGATTTTACCTAGACTCGTGACGACCAGGCAGACATCTACGGAACAGAGCAGATGGCTCGAATGAGAGACGAGTATTTCCGGCGATGTAAAGGGCAGACTCGAGACCCGAGGTTGAAGACAAGAGAATGAAGGGAAGATCATGTGTCTGACAGGCAGAGGCAGCGCAGTGCGTCGAGGCCCGGGGGACCGACATGTGCGCAACATTCGCCAGGGCTAAAACTGAACACTCACCTGCAGAATATATAACTCATGAGCAATTATGTACACATGTACAGGGCTGCTGAAATGTAACTTTGTTAAAATATTTGAGCTCTGATTGCTGATTTGTGGCTTTTGTCTTGGTGAAATCAAATGTTTTACTTTAATTGGGATTGGTTTCAAACAGAGTGGTTCGGAAATAATCATAACATACTGATATCTTATCGCATTTCAGCTGCGTATGACCACCTTATACCAAAACAACGGTTGAAATCGTGTGTAAACTTTAACTACGAAAGATGGCTGCCAGCACTTAAGTTTGTAAGATACAAAAAAAATAGTTGCAGATATGTTTTTAGGAATGTTAGTTTTAAAAATAATATGCTTCGAGATTTTCTCGGTTTTCAAAATAAAAATCGTGCATGTAATGTGTTCAGCAAATAATGTTCTAGTTATGGTCGTTTTTGCAAACATTAAAATTGCCAAAAACCACAATTCACAATCAAAATGCTTGAGTAAATTGAAAAGGCAATTTCTTACAGGGGTTTCTCTGTTTCCCTTGACTGTATACGACGTGAAGGATGCGAATAAGACCCTACAATTGCTTAGAGCTATCAAAGAAGCACTCAAAGAGAAAATTGGAACCGCAGATATTGCAGAACGCCACCCACTGCGAACCAGTTTAGCGACGCTATTTGTAAATCAAGTTCGAGAGATGACTCAAGCTCTATTCTCGTTCTCTTCTTTGTGTTGTCTTCTTGTACGCGGCCACTTCATTGTGGTTGTTCTACACACCCTGTAGCCTATATCTCAGCGCCATTAGTTTGGATTTTCCTCATTTTGCTGGCCGTAGGTTCAAAGCAACATTTGGGGCTATCCTTCTTCCCACATACATTCATCTTCAGTTTTTAAAATTAAACCCTTTTGTCGTCCACCAAAGTCGCAATTTTTGATTCTCGGGCTCTTCCACGTTTATGCGTATATCCTTGTATTTGCCTTCAAGTAAAATTAAATCTATTCCCACAGACAAACGAACTTTACAGAGTCCGGTAGTGTATGCTATTTAGTTGTTCTTAGATGAGTTCACTTCAAGAAGCCCTCCCAGAAAATAAAAAACCTTCTAAAGATATAGGACTGACAATT
Source organism: Matsumurasca onukii (assembly GCA_018831715.1). Taxonomy (NCBI): domain Eukaryota; kingdom Metazoa; phylum Arthropoda; class Insecta; order Hemiptera; family Cicadellidae; genus Matsumurasca; species Matsumurasca onukii. The sequence goes on along the minus strand of CM032065.1, from coordinate 47,149,663 downwards.
GAATATCTCTACAGATGTCTCTTTTGTTGTTGTAAAGTACAATTAGTTTGGTAACCAATCCATCACCGAGCGCAGTTCCCATACGACTACCCTATGAGCGGTATATAAAATAAAAACTACATGTTTTAATGGTGCGTTATAAAATGAAAAATAATTGTGCAATTTTGAATTGGTGCTTTAAACGGAGCGGTTTAACAGCTTTAAGAATTTGTTTGTAGTTTCATTTAACAATTTCCATCACGGGTCACGTGTGGTTCACACCTTTGAACCATTTTCTGTCGTTCAAAAATTGGAAGGGGCACAGTGGATGGTTCAGGAAATACTCACTGTCTACAAACATCCATTTCTTCGTTATAAAGAACAGGTTAGTTCAATCACCAAATCCATCACCAGGCGCGGTTGCCATATCGTGCGGAGTGCACTCTACCTCGCCCTGCACTCTGCACGATATGGCAGTTGTGCTTGTTTATGAATTTGACGTCTAAACTTCGAAACACTTTCCCTATCCCAATGGATGTCTGTCACAGTTTCGTATCTATCTCGTAACCACAGAATTCAACTTGTTGCCAGTTTTCTCTCACGAGAGATGACACGGACAGGTTGATGATTGTTGCTGCGTGTCGCCTCGTCATGTCAATGATTGTAGAGAAACCGTGGACTGATGACGCTCCTGCGGGCACTCGAGATGACGTGGTAATCTCCGTCCTGTCACTAATAACAGGACACCTTTTTATGCATTTCGGGTTTCTAATTATTCCTCACCAGCCATCAGGCCTAGTTCCTCAAAATCTCACCGATCCAATTTGGTTAGCGCAAGTTATACTGTACAGTTCAATCCTCTTAGGCTTTCGCGGCCGGTGTCACAACTGTAATCTAGTTCTCCCGGTCCACACCGCGTCAAAAAATCATAATAATTAGCTTTGAATATTTCGGACTCGCTGTGGAGTACCATTTTCAGTCACTACCAACCGTTCATTGTAATGCAGCGGGGCTTCTAACGGTCGACGTTCTCATTGGTTGTGACACTATCGAAGAACTAGATTATATTCTTCATACTGTTTCCTTTTTAGATAAACATGATTTGTCTGTATGTCGCCTTTCCGATTATTTTATTATCTGCACCTTTTATGGTGCATTAAGTATATGGTATACAAAGTTATTGAATTAGCGCACCATATTAAAATAAATATATTATAGCTAATGCCCAAAAGACGGGTAGTTGCCGTACTTTTCATTAATAACATTAGCCTACCATTTTATATTATTATTTTGGATATAAGTATGCCAATACCGCTGGACTACATATTTCAGTCTGTTCTAGTTCAATCGGAAGAAGCAAATTGATTCAGAAATGAACATTATTAATTTTATTACAATATCCACAATATGGGCGGACGATGCAAAGGGCTGCTGTCCAACAAACGCCGCCACCATTGATGTTTTGAACTTTTAAATAATGATCAATTTATTATTTAGGCGGATTAAAAGTGGAATTTCCTAACTGTATTTTCGTTTCGAGAAAACCTACTTTTCCACCTAGGCTAGTATGGGCGTTTATATTTTAGAAAACACCAAGGGGATATCTGTCCTAGAAGAAACTAGGTACTGTATAGTGTTGAGGACCTCAAGATGTTTACTGTGTACGTCACGTAGTGCGTGTCGCCTCCACAAGGTTGCGTTGCTGTCTAGCTGCTGTACACAGTACACGATGTGTCAAGTCACAATGTGAGAGTCGTGACACTCGCATTCCTTCCCCTGTCAGTGTCAATGTGTGCTGTGCAGTTCTGATGCAAGGAAGTGGGTGGAATTGGGGAATGAAAATTGTTTTGTTAAGAGGGCGAGTTTTGTGCACTCATGCATCCTAGTACTGTGCACCCTCATTTACAGAAGATTACTCTGTATCAAACCCTTCGAAACCTGTTTCTTTGATCCAATGCACTCATGTTCATACCCATCCTCCGTACAGTAAGTACCCAGGGTTTGTTGTCTCCTTTTAAATGGGGGATGGTCTCACAAGTATGGTCCCTGCAGAATGGTCCCAGGGTTAAAAAAGAGAACGCTGCCATTGTAATTGTTAAAACCTAATAGGAAATTCGCGGGATTCACGGTAGCGCGTGTGGCTATGCGTCGGTTATGTTTTTAAGATTAGAAAGCATCTTTGATTTCCATTCCGAATCTGACTGGCTAGTGGCTATTATTGCCAGTGCACTGCTGTTATAGGGCACAGCAACCTGAAAATTTAGCACGTCAAAAGTAAATAGTTCAAAAATAGAACGGGTGAACTTTGTCCGTTCCTGGTTAAGTGATTAGCCGTCTTCGGTGAATTGGCGAAGGATTGCACGAGCCCAACAGTGTTCATGTAGAGTTAGGTTTTATCCTAAACAATGAAGCGTCGACAGAGATACAATGCCATGCGGGAAAGTGTTTTAAGTTGTCTTATAAATCACCAAGCGCGGTTTCTGTTTTGTGCAAACTGCAAAGTGGATTTCAATAAGATCCGTTTAACCCTTTTTGCTCAAATTACCTCCTTTTTGAAATAAAATGAAGCGCAGTGACTAACCAAGCTGAATTTCGAACTGGCACCATCTTAATCAACTGTTTATCTACCAATGTAAACAGCCATTGGTCAGCTTCAAAGCTAAGGACATCTCGACAGTGGAGGGGTACACTCCAAGATTTTGAAGTCTTGCCAAAAGGTATCTAGAGTTCCAAGAATCGGAGAAGCGGACAGAAACTGCACGAACCAACTTGTCACCCGTTAAAATTTAACGACCTCATCCTGCAAAGGAGATGGGACTCTCTTTGTGAAACCTATCATGCTCTGTTCGTGTTTGCACTCAAGTGGTTAGATGGTCTTGATTCATTTCTGATCGTATCTCACAGGCCTGAAACTTTCAACCTGTAGCTCTAAGAAGCTTCCTGCCATATTTTACGCGCAAGTAACTGCCTCACAATTTCATCAATGTAATGTATGTTCACCTTTCAATCAAGCGGCTGTAAAGGGTGATTTACAGTCGTGTGTCGGGAAAAGAGAACGCTGCCATTGTAATTGTTAAACCTTATAGGAAATTCGTGGGATTCACGGTAGCGCGTGTGGCTATGCGTCGGTTATGTTTTTAAGATTAGAAAGCATCTTTGATTTCCATTCCGAATCTGACTGGCTAGTGGCTATTATTGCCAGTGCACTGCTGTTATAGGGCACAGCAACCTGAAAATTTAGCACGTCAAAAGTAAATAGTTCCAAAAATAGAACGGGTGAACTTTGTCCGTTCCTGGTTAAGTGATTAGCCGTCTTCGGTGAATTGGCGAAGGATTGCACGAGCTTCGTACCGTACTGACAGTGTTCATGTAGAGTTAGGTTTTATCCTAAACAATGAAGCGTCGACAGAGATACAATGCGGGGAAAGTGTTTTAAGTTGTCTTATAAATCACCAAGCGCGGTTTCTGTTTTGTGCAAACTGCAGAGTGGATTTCAATAAGATCCTCTTTAACCCTTTTTGCTCAAATTACCTCCTTTTTGAAATAAAATGAAGCGCAGTGACTAACCAAGCTGAATTTCGAACTGGCACCATCTTAATCAACTGTTTATCTACCAATGTAAACAGCCATTGGTCAGCAAAGCTAAGGACATCTTCACAGTGGGGTACACTCAAGATTTTGAAGTCTTGCCAAAAGGTATCTAGAGTTCCAAGAATCGGAGAAGCGGACAGAAACTGCACGAACCAACTTGTCACCCGTTAAAATTTAACGACCTCATCCTGCGAGATGGGACTCTCTTTGTGAAACCTATCATGCTCTGTTCGTGTTTGCACTCAAGTGGTTAGATGGTCTTGATTCATTTCTGATCGTATCTCACAGGCCTGAAACTTTCAACCTGTAGCTCTAAGAAGCTTCCTGCCATATTTTACGCGCAAGTAACTGCCTCACAATTTCATCAATGTAATGTATGTTCACCTTTCAATCAAGCGGCTGTAAAGGGTGATTTACAGTCGTGTGTCGGGAAATGTGAAGGTCTATCTAGATTAGATTCAGGTTTGAAGCCTTGCTTAACAATGCTTTATGAGTGACATTAAACCTGGCTCGGTGTACGGATGTTATTTACTGCGTCCTAGGCCTTGCTCGGACTGTTGTAGTAAGTTGAAGGGGAGTTTGTTGCGGCTGTGCACAAGTATGTTTATGGGTGATCTGAAATTGAATTGACATTTCACTGCTGTATTTCGTTGCCGACAAATTTGATGGCTTTTGACCGTAAAAGTTGGGGTTTCAGAAGAAAATTAGGATATTTTGATCACAATAATTATCTGTTGTTGTTGGCGATAGGAAATCAGGCCTTTCAACGAACAAGGTAAATTTGGATTAGTTTAAACACCCTAGAACGATTAAATACGCATCATGTTCTTTTATTAGCAAATTAACATAAGAATACATAGCAAATGACACATCGTAGAGCAGTGTGGTTTATAGTCAAAATTGAGTTTCTCAACATCTGAGTGAGTCAAATGGCAAAACTTTCATATAAGACAGTTTATAAGACAGATCTACAGGTCGCATTTTTTTACCGATGTTACGAAATTTGGTACACATTTTCCTATCCTCTAGGTTAGGCTATTTAACTGGAAATCAACTTTTGAGACGTGGATTCTCCCAAAATGGGGTTTACAGCATAAAACTCCCGTTTGGGGGGGTCGAATAACTACCGGTGTAAATTATATACCCTGTTACAAGAAATTTCCAGCAGATGTCATTACTCACTAGGTTATTCTCAATGATTACACTACATGTAGTGTGGATTCCATGCGATTTCATGTGCATAGGCACTACAGTATATAAAGGTGGTTCGAGTATAGAAGCAGGAAACAGTGCATCTCCTCCCATACCATTCCGACCTTGGCCCACATCCACCACATGGGTTGGATGTGTATGATCCACATGTCATACATAACAACCTACTCAGCCGACAGTCGCTTCATGGACGCTCGATAATGACAGGCGAATCTATGGACGCATTTTGGCTGCCGGTTTATGAATTGGGCGTACACAGGATAGGACATTTGGTAAATGTTATATACCTACTAGCTTTAAGTTGATTTTCTTTAACCAAGGCATTAAAGTAAAATGTCAAGTTTGTATTGTTTAACGAGGCGAAGTTAGGACAACAAAGTCCTCCCTACTACTCAACCTCGACCTTTACCTAGCGTCATAAGCTCCGGAGTCGCGTGGGATACCAAACCGCCAAGGAACCCCTAAGACAGTATCTTGAAAAGTTTTTCTTACAGCTTAAGAAATGTTGCTATTTTCAAAGGAAGTTTTACTGTAGGAATCGCCAGTATTCGAAAAATGAGCCGATAGTACTAAGGTGATTCTTGAATGCATCAGCATGAAATCAAGTCTTTACCAGGTAAAAATCGGGGTCATCTCCCAGTAGAATTATTGTAACTTATTGTATGCACATTGGATTGCTTCAGAGTATATATTTTTAGGTTCTTGGAGTGAATAATTTACACATGGCTTAGAGTAAATAAAGAATTTATTCTATGTACTCTGTGACACATTTGAACACTTCTAAGGGATATTTTCCGGCAAATGTGTCTACACAGGCAAACTCCAACAACGTAACAAAATAGAAACATCTGTCATAAATCTAGACGCAGAACAACCGTGGCATCGCAACAATGACAAGATAACGTAGACATCACATTACACAGTATAATATCATTCAATGCAATGTAGTCTATATGTACATCCAGCTTGGGAAACACGATACTTGGATATTCGAGACTACACAAACTGATACCGACATGACAAGATAGGAGCGATGGATCGTATAGACCAAGACTACGCCCTTGACCTACTGGTTGGTCTATATTCTTTGTGTTTTAGCGAATTTCCATAGAAAATAGAGCCGTTGTGTTAGTTTCTATCGCTATATAAAACGCCGTAGAACAAAACTGTAAAGGATTTTGGTAATTTTTGATACGGTGCCAAAAGTTTGTAAACTACGTTTGATCGAATTTGGACCATAAATACAGTATAAAACTCCATCTTTTGGGGGAAACTTCTCTCCTAAAAAAGCTCTTCCGATGTAAACCATCCCTTTTTACGTGAAATTCGCAAGGATTCGCGGTAGCGCACGGATTTGTTTTCATGTACAGTGGCACTGATTTAGTAATTCTGCGATCATCACGTACAAGTTTGCTGGTTACAAGTAACAGTATCCATAATGCGATGTTACTCCATCCCTTTAATTTGTTTGTTCGTTAAGAAACTTAATTGATATTTTGGTTCATATATTTGGTATATAGAGAAGGGGGAATTCTTCTTTGTTTCTAGTTCTAAAATTGAGAGCCACGGGGTCGGTACGTTAACTTGAAAATGTCAAAATAGTGTAAGCTCGCGTTTTTAAGTGTCATATAGAGAAAGGAAAGGATGCGCTGGTTAAAACGGCAGTTGTTGTTGCAGAGTTTTAACTTTAACTTACTGTGAAAACCTGAACGATATATTACAACAAATACAAAAAGTATGAAAGTACGTGATAAAACTTTCAACCCCCAAGTTTTGGTCTATCAAGAACCTCCTAATTCGTACAGTAGAGATCCCCCTTGACGCAGTACTGTATTTCTAACTAACAGTGATGTCACCGATACGTATTGCAAAGAATGTTCTAAGATACAGAATACGTTGCAAGACCTGCTGGTCTCATAGTCATTCATGTAACATCCGTCCCTCTGCATTGTGCTAGGCAAGGTCGATCGCAAGCGTTTGCTCACTTCTGTTTATCTATTACACAAATTGCTAAGTGATTTCATCCATTGTCTGCGAGCGAGGCCTGGAAAGAAATCGTCAGCCGGGCATTTCATCAAGATTCATCAGGGCATCTTCAGATATTCAATGGGTTGGGAAGCCGTCAAATCCATCACCAATCGCAATTAGCGCAGTGGCGAGTGGTTCGTGGTAGGTGCGGGACGGGTGTGCACTCCGCGCTCGCTGATGGATTTGGTGATTGAACTGATGTTTTCTTTAAAACTAATAAATGGACGTCCGTAGATAGTGTATATTGTCTGTGGTTTAAACTTACCTCTTGAAACCATGAGGGCGCACATTATTGATACGTCAGGTCAACAGTTGTCATGTAGACAAATTGACAGGACTATTGACGCATGGTGACTCTACTTGATTGACCCTTGACTGGATACTCCTCGTATTGGCTCATCGGCAGTCAATACTCATCACCATTTCAAGTTCAAATATTTGAGGAAGTGTGAGCTTCCCTGCACTGGAGGTCGGCCGTGACCACAGTGTTTGCAGAACCTACACCTTGGCCTCTGCAAGTGCCACAGGCACGGCTAGCCTGCACAAGGTATAGTCGTGTACGCGGCCAGGGCCACATTGTCCGCCCACGTCCCAGGAAACAGACATACAGGTGTCTGTACTTTGCATACGCTGACATTGCACCCATGAAACCTTGCATCTGAGTTCATCCTGATCATCACTAATTATTTAAAAAAGGGTAAAGTTTGACTTGTTTAACGAGGACTAAGTTAGGACTACAAAGTCCTCTCTACCACTCAACCTCGACCTTTACCTAGTCTTAGTCACTTTACAAATGTAAGTGGTGACTGTGGGGATCGAACCTGCGCCAGAAAGTGTTTTTAAATATTTAAATTAAGGTTGAAGTACTCTCACGGACGTTTTCCATCGTCCTGTAAACGAAAAGTTTACAACGTTTTGAAATCTGGAATCTGACCCCGTCTTCAGGTGAAAATTAACCTAAAACATGACACAAAACCAACATTAGGAAATGAGCTAGCCTGAAAGTAATCAGCGCAAGCTCACCCACCACCAACTCTTGAACAACCTGAAGACGGGTTCAGATTCCAGATCCCGAAACGTCGTGAACTTTTTAATCACTCAAAAACGATGGAAAACGTCCTAAAATAGTATTACAACCTCAGAAATTGTACCACTGTCGACATAAAACTTCTTAAAGTTCAGTAGAGCAATTAAAACCCAAACTATCCTCTAGAATTGTCCTGCCGTCCAAATCCTTCTACACAACACAAACGTTCAACTAACTCCCACCTGTAGTATTACCGAACTGTCCACTCACGTTGGATAATCAAGCCGTATTCAGAGGGGTCATGGATCCCATACAGTCGCCGCTAGCTATCCCTTGTAGTCTAGTGTAACAGTAATTACAACTAAATCACCTGGGACAAAGCGGCAGGATAATCTAGTGCATTGTGTCTGCAATGGACGCTGGTGTAATACAATACAGACAGCTCATCAATGTCTAGGCATCCCCACTAGACACTAGGCAGTAGGCAGGCTTAGTCTTAGTAGAGAAATCGTCAAGGAGGGCATTTGAGGAGTTAACGCAAACGTAGGCCTTTAGACATCAGAACCTAGATTGGGCTTTCTTTCCTATCTGGAAGAATGTGTATCGTGTATTAACCGAGACCTGCGTTCCAGATAAAATTACCATAACACAACGTTTCGAAGGGAATCCAACGATCTTCCCAGTATGTTCTGGGCTATATTTTTTTCTTGAGTAACTTCTCAATATGAATGCCCTATGAATTATAGTGTTTAAACTTGAGTTGAACCAGAATTTGGAACCAGTATGTGTTTAGATAAGATTGAAGATCACGCTAAATCATGGTCGAGTAGTCACTTATTTAAAGGTATTCTTGGCAGAACTCCCTGCTCTAGCACGTGTTTTGTAAATTCCCTTCCTCGCACCACATCTGGTCTGTACTGTCCAATCTTCACTGCACTGATGTACTCAATACAGTTTATCTTTATATGTTTTTGGTGTTTCATTGTTGGCAATCAGATTATTATGCAATAGATTTATTTATTTCTGAGACCCTACGTTGATATTCAAAGTTTAAAAATGAATGTCATTTGATCAACTAATCTGTTTAGTTTTATTGAGACAAATCTTCCCTCAAATTGTATGGTTTCAGGTTTAAAAGTGTCTACAAGGATCGATTTTGGGACTGTTTATATTTTTGAAGAGTTTGTTATTCGAAACTCAAGTCAGGTAGGACTTAAGGTAACTGTTGCGCTAAAATCTTCGCACAACCTCTAATTGACTATTTTTGGTACAAAGTACAATTTCGGTGCTCGATGTTTGTGAACTGGGTAGTATTCTCGCATGCTAATTAATTGGCGAACGAGTGATGACTCATTACCGCAAGTGGTCGCGCATGTTTGAGCTTGATAGTGGTATAGAGGGGGACAGGATACCCATGAGTCATTCAGCCTTCACACATAGATTGCACTGACCCCCAACCACGGTCTACTGGCCATTTCAATCTCGGTTGCTGTGAAATAGCGACGGAATTGTCCCATTTACTAGGACACCAAGACACGTTGGACACGTTTGAAAGTGTAGGTTCCTTGTTTCTTGACTGTAAGACAGCGGGTCAGCGAACGGGTCTCTAGCATTAGCAGGCGATCCACGTAGTGCTTCTTCACGTGTCATCGTACCTACTGAACTTTCTAGGCGCATAGCTTCAAAGCGACGTCCAGGAATTTTAGGTGTCTAAATAAATTTGCCAAAAACTCAGAAGGTGCATCACATTGATGAGACTTAACTAAATCGGTCGATACGGAGAAGATGCCAAGGACATTGCGGAAATATATGCACATAAGCAACTTGAGTAAATTTGATTTAATTTCCTTCTTTTAGTAAAAGCGTACACTCTAAATATGAAAGAGGGAAAATAGAACCACTCTGAGTGGCTGGGTTTCAACACCCAAAAGAGCAAAATTTCACCATTTCATTTTTAGAGTGTAAGACTAGATATTATCACCAACTCGATTTCCACTAAGTCGCGCATCTGGGTGAGTAAACTTTTGGGCATAGGATGCACGCTTTTCCTTGAAGTTGTGTGCTTAACGAATTTCGACTCGGTTGTCTACACGATTCAGTCAAGAGTTTAGTGAAGATAGTCGAATTACTGACTCTTACTTTGATAAGTTCTCGTCAAGAAAATAAATTTACGTTTACAGTACTTCAAGACTCAAGATTAATGGCTTATCAACGGAAATACGGTCTGTGATTTCTCGAGAAATCGACTGTTTTTAGTTACTCTTTTTACACAGACCAACGTCACGTTTTATCAATGACAATGACTTTGCATTGATGATAACCTTGTATCGAGATGAAAGTTTTATTTATCTCGTTTCCTATCTTAAAAAGAGTCATTAAAATTATAAGGAAACAACAAATTGTGGTCTTTTGACGAAGGATGGCTGATGCAGATGCGCATCCTATTTTCTCATTGAAATGAAATGAAATTTCTCCCAGAATTCAGAAAAAGATAAAAATCGAGTGATTAATACAACTGGGTACACGATTAAGACGAATATTGCGGAACACTTTTGATACCAAATAACGTAGAAATCTTGTGTACGAGTTTAATTTTTCCGCTCTCTAAATTAAGCTTGTTTTGTGCTAGAGAGCTACAGTGTCTGTGTTTTCAGTTTGGTTGTTGACCATTTGATTACATACTCGTATAGGCTACATATCACTTGTCCTGGATTCATCCTCCAATGAAATTGAGAAGGTTCATAATACCGTGTATATTTTCTCGTCTCAGAAAGCTTTAAAATGCACGAAATCCTCTACACAAATCCAAATTTTTTAGTGTTGTAGGACCTCCGATTCATTTTGTTTGGTAAGGGAGAACTGAGACGTTTCACATGGATTCTCCAGATTGATTGTACGAATCCGCCCCCGATAGCCGGTTGTTTGGCTCAACACTACAACCTCACATTTGCTCGCGCGTGTGTGTCTGTGTGTTTATTACAGTCAGGTGTGTTTTGTGGTTCTGAGACACCGTGTTGGGGGGAAGGGAAGGGACAGGTGAAGCGCGTGCTGCAGCTGCGTGTCGGCTGTCTACTTGCAGTCAAGGGTCACGGCCCGCTGGACAACATCTCTTCCGTGAATCCTTTCCTACACGCATTGTCCACTAGCTTTGTTTTAGTGATGGATGTGTTTGTTGTTGCTCTCGGAATGTTGGACTGTCCAAATTTTTTTCAGGCCAAAATCCAAATGGTAGCCTTCCTGTTCGGCTTGATCGGCGGCTACGTTCGCGCGCGGGCGACCCGTATTCGAGTTATTACGTAATGACTGCATTCGCCAACAATTAAAGGCCGTTATATAGTAACTGAAACGGTAATCGAAAATCTTAAGACATACGTGGTTTTGTCTTGATTCGAAGTATTTCATGCCACATATCAAGGGAAACTATTAATGCTGCCGAAATTACGTTAAAAACGAGCAACATGTCAAAATTAATGTCTTAAATGTCGAGTTGAACATTCGACCTTCGATTCCCCTTATGAACGCTTTTAGACGCAAATTGTATGTTCAGCTCATAAATAACCTAATCGTTCAAAGCGCGAGATCTACTGGTCACTAAACTGCCAGTGTATGGTCTTTTCTTTATTGTCTGTTAGTTCGCGTGGCCACAGAGAACAGAGCGTCTACAGAGGTCCAATGGGATAGGAATTGATACACTCCGCAATCATTGAGTTGGCGATTGAACCAGCCCTTTCTTTACGTCTGTAGAGAGTTGCTGGTAGTGTTGCCTGTGGCGTGATGAAGTGTGACCCCGCTCACGTGATTATACCGGATTGTGCTCGCGCGTGACCAGAGGACCTCACGCAGTATTAACCTCCCTCTCCCCTCCTCCCGCCACGCCTCCCAGGCATGCTTCACCTGCTAGACGTCGATTATCAACCCTATCGCAGTAGCAGTAGACTCGTCTATGTATAGCTATACGAGCACTAAGTGCATAGGTAAAAATTACAAAACAACATTGGAAATGTTGCAAATAATTTTAAATGTTTTGTCTTGATTACGATCACTTTCTGCCCAGTTTAAAGATTTTAAATTAAATAAAAAGAGCTCTTTTAATGAATTATTTTTTACTACTGACGCTGTAGAGAAGATTTAAAAAGGGTTTCGTCCCGGTTTTGGAGACTTTCCCTTTTGCTTTTGAGTTGCCGGCTGTACTAATGTAACAGACTCGTTTGAGCTCTTGACCTCACTGTTAAATCGTTGTCATGTGTAGAACAACTCTAACGGAATATTAAAGTCGATATTGTTACGATATTTCACATTTTACATATTACAACTTAATACCCAATAAAAACTGTATTAAAAACCCACTGTAGCTCGTAATTGTTTAATAGCTGTTGTATTGTGAATAGACTTATTAGTTTTAGGAAACATTTGGAAGGAATTATTTTTGCTCCAAGCCAATCGGTAAATGTCAGGAATAGTTCAAGTTTTAAGTTATTAACCGGCTGTGTAATGGCTCAATAAAATACTAGTGGTTTGGTTATAAGTTTTTTCAATGTAAACTGACGAGTTTTACCGTCATCAGCGAAGCATGAGACACCTAATTATTTTCAAAGTATAATTAATATTGTTATCTAATAATTGCTTAGTAAAAAATTACGTGGTTTCAACTGCAATATCCCACCGAGCTTCGAACGCATACCAGTTATTGTACTTCTAATTTTTTTTATTTACGGAGGTTTTTGCCCAAATTTGCAAAAGGAAACCCCCGGCTTTCCTCCCTTACCATGTCTCTGAATACCTTCCTATGAGGAATTCAACCGCAACGCAATTTGAAGTATAAGAACATTTTTGATGCACAGTGCAGCCTGAAAGTTAAAACTACCTCGGTGTAAAAGCCAACTGGGTTTTTCTCGTGCAATTGTGAAAGTGCAGGAGAAAAAGTCAACTTTGTCCACGTGGGTTCACTGTTCAGTCTCTGTTGTAAACTCGGTACACATCCATATCCATGTACTGAACATTCTCTCTCTCCACGTGTTCCACTATCCACTATCCCCATCACGCTGTGAAGTGTCAGAAGTGATACAGATAGAGTAAATGAGATCTACTGGTGTTAGTTCTTGACTATGTGTTTATACAGGGTGTTTCAGAATTCGTGTCGAATAAAATTAAATGGTTTCAAAGATAATTTGAGTTTTAAAATTTTAACTGGCCGCCATTTTGAATTTTTAAAAGTTAGGATTTTGAAAAAATTACACTTTATTTACATTGATGATTTGGACCTACATACCGAGTTTCAAAGCTTTACATGAAACAGTTTTGAAATTAAAAATTATTTTATTAAAAACACATACAGACAGACAGACAACCACTTACGCATATTTAAAAATCCTTATTATTTATGAGTTTACTAAGCCTCCAGGAACGAAACCCTAAAGTATTCGACACGAATTCTGAAACACCCTGTATAGATTCGCTTATTGATTTTAATTTAGAAGCCCAAACGGCCTTTTTAATAGGTCATTTTGTACGCTAGGTTCTGGGCGACAGATGTTTTGTGATGTCTTCTTTGAATCATGCTCTTGGAAACTTTGGCTCCGCCCTCAAGGTGGTTTTAACATAAGAGGGCGCAGTAGTGGCCGTGACTTTGAATTTCGTCCCACAAGAACAATGTAAAACATGCATTTTCTTGGGGACACCTCACAGCTACCGTTTCAATTGGAATTTAATCTTTGTTTTAAAGTGCATTAAATGTTTTAGTGTCTCCGTTGAGCCAAACATCCATGTTCTCACTCATTAAAGCGTGACATAAAACCAAAAGTTAAAAACTATTTTAATTTGAATTTCTTGCTTTTACTATAAAATTAGTTCAAATTTTGATAAAGTTGTCAGCAAAGTCACTGTAGTACATCGTCATCTTTCTAAAAAGATCTGATACAAATTTTTCGGTGTGAGGTGTGTCAAGAAAATACTTGTTTTTTAATTGTACTGATGGGACAAAAAATAAAATTGGTCGACAGGTACTGGGCAGTCGTCAACTCATTGTACAGAACAAGCTTTACCTGGAGCGCTGGAAAATTAAACTAGTGAACAGGACTTCTGCGTTTTAATGTATCGAAAATCGTTCGCAGAATTCGTCCTAAGCATGGACCTAATTGTACAATTGTTTTAACCACTAGATCTAGATCTTTTTCTAGTTCTGGGAGGATAAGGCAAGGCTCCTCGGTGTGTTTTTACATTGTTCTTAAGGACAAAAAACAAAATGGCCTACAGGTACTGGTGCACTCTTAAGGTGGGCGATTCAATATACATTTTTATACAATAAAATATGTTTTTCCTAGCTATAACCCTCGTGTTCCGTGTTACAGGTGAACGTGCCGTGAGTGGTTCCAGAGGACAGGCAGCCCGGCCCGACCCTGTCACCGAGGAGAAGGGGGGCTCCGCCCTCCACAACCAGTCGCACGACCACGAGGACACCCAGCCCCATCCTGAGCCGTAAGTACACTCGACAGTCTTTTCTAGTTGTCTAGGTCTTGTTGAGGAGGTAGTCGGTGGAAGTGCGTTGTTACGCGGAGACGTGCCGGTTCAAATAAAATCAATATTAGATCGAGAAAGAAAGTTTAAACCCATATAAACTAATATTTGACATTTTTAATTTATAAGATCTTTCAACTAGCAAACCTGTCATATAAAAAAATATGAAGACATTTTCGAGGTAACCTATGAGGCGGCCGCATAGAGTGGTCACGAAATTCACTCTTTTAACATGGAGTAAAAACTCCAAACAAAATTTTAACTGCCTAACTGGTTAATGTATTTAAAAAATTAAACATTCATTTTTCGCTGGAAATATAAGACCAGAGAGGCTGTCGCATATAAAACTTGTACTTTCGTCAAACAGTTAATTATTAGTTAGGTTATTTAAAACTTTATTATTCTATAAGAACTCGAAACCTCGAATAAATATTATGGTGGGCAAGGAAGTTTTACGTTTTTGCTTTTATATGTTGCAGCAATAATGGCTCTATGTTCCCCCACATTTATCATTTTAATACGTTAATCAACGTTAAACATCGGTTCTCCCGTGCACAGTACGAGTCGGCCATTTTGGTTGCTGTCCCATAATAACAATGTAAAAACAAGCATTTTCATGATACAGCTCAAGTCTACAATTTTCATCAGATATTTTTGAAAAGTTGACGATGTAGCCTAGTGCAGTGACTTCACTGACCACTTTTTCGAAAATTCTATTAGTTTCATAATAAAAACAAGAAATTCAAATTGTCATTAATTTTTGGATTTATGTCACGGTTTTATGGGTGAGAAAATAAAAATCCGCTCAGCGGAGCCACAAAAACATTTTATACACTTTACGTATTTTCGTAAAAATCCGAAGAAAACTGTGGGTGTGAGGCGTCTCAAGAAAACGCATGTTTAATTCTTATAGGACGAAATTCAAGGTCACAGCCACTACTGCGCACTCCCGGATAGATGTCACGCTGTGCAGCGCTTCTCAACAACACTTCCGAGTTTGAGATATTATAGGTTTTGAGGATGATATAGGTCTAAAGCGGCTCAGATAGTCTCACAGTGATACCCGCATCAACTCCACCATCGTTTTACAGACCATCACCTGCGTGGTTCGGAAGTCACGTTAAGCCGTTAGTCCTTGTATTTCCATTGGTCATTGGGCATTAACTAATGACCCATTCTAAGGAAGAGTCGGCCATATTTTGTAACAGTTAGACTACACCTCATAACTCATTACTACCACTCATGACACTCATTCTTCAACACATATTTGCCTTGAAATACCCTCATGAGAGTGGTGGGCATCTCAAATAGTGATATATGAACATTTTTAACAACAGTAAGTAGCTGAAGGAATTTCTCGTGTAAGAAAGTATGGATGGAATTAAATGAAAAAAACTTGATTTACGTGGCGAAGTTAAATGGATAGCGTATGTGTACCGTTGTAGATAAGCCTCGTATGTGAGCGGTTAGTCCAGTGGGTGAACTTGTTTGCCACCCTCTCTGCTCTCTACTCAACTCAAGACAAGTGAAGTGTGATTGTGTAAGTACAGGGTGTTTCTGGCGGGGGTGTGGCGGGGAGAGTAGTTTCCGCTTTCGTGACGTCATAAACCACCCCTTTCCACGTTCCCGCAAAGGTATTCGGTAGTCGATACCTACGCCTTGTCGATGAATACAGACTATCGATCAATCGAGTGTTGTATACATAGGTTTCCACCAGCGTGAAAACGTTGTTTGTATTGGCTACCGTCGGAAAAATCCTTGAGTTACGCTAACAACTTGAATTTAGCAGGCGTTGGCAGTTTTATTATAAAAAAGTAATACAATTCTTTATTGAATGATCAAACCAACAAGCATCCATCTCAATTGTCTGTTTGATTTCAAATTTGCGTTTATTACATTTAGATCATTTTCTAACGTGCGTAACTTACATTCGCACTATCCCCATTCGATCGAAACTTCCCAGTCTCAAAGATTCCCAATATACTGTATGTGTGAGATTCTTGACCCGTTTTTATCCTTTCAAAATAATTTTTACATTAATAAAAATTATGTGTTTGGGAACCAAAAATCTTTTCGACACGCGTACAAGTGTTTTTACAGAGCATTTTTTTCTTTGTTTTGAAATTATGTGTTTTGTTTAAAAATTGTATTTGTGAAATTATTAAACAACTTAAGAGAAATCGGGCTTTATACACGTGTCGGAAAACTCCTGTAGTTTTCAATTATATCATGTTTATTGACGTAAAAAACCTTTTGAAAGGTGAGACACAAGCCGCCGTAAACCCTCGCAAGAGGCCAAATCAGTTGAAAGAAAGTCTGTTGTTTAGCCAGTTGTTACGTGCTGGTGTCCTGTGTTCCTTGGGCGGACGAATTCAGCCTCTCTCTGAGGTGACCACTGAGGCGGATCCTTGACTCGACGATTTCGTTAACCGTATGAACCAACTATTGGGGGCGAGATGTATCGATGACAGAAGGTGTCGATGTATCGATGATCGAGACGGCAGTATCCACAACGCCGCGGTAGAAACGCGACATGGACCCGCCGTGGGAGTGAGTGTTGAGTTTTGACTTTCCTTCTGGGATATGTTCCAAAGGAAAAGAAGTCTCCCTGCCTCCGTGTATGTAATTTATTTTACCTTTGAAAATAGACATTTAATTATACAATGTTGTATATCGGACTTTTCTGGCCATTCAGGAGAAACTACTCCCTACGTTTCGGGCAGTTGGGAACTCCACCCGTCGTCAAGGGTTTAACCTTAATTACACAAAAATATAGTTTACACTTAACTTAAGACAACTATAATAATTAGTAATTATTCCGTGGTTGTTTGAAATCATTAACCCTGCCTCATGTATCGATTACTTTACTCCTATTTAACTACTACATGAGAGGGACTGCGTTTATATTGTCACTGTGTCCCCTGTCAATGTCCTGAATTGTGGTATAATAGAATTGTAATAGGTGTTTGGTATTACCCCGTCATACAATTTATGTAGTTTTGTTAAGTTGTGTACTGCTTTGTTATGTTCTGACATATTGTGTGATCATCAGGCCTTGTGAACTTCTCGTCATCTATTACGCCAGTATTTTACGTACCGTTTTACGTTACGTGTTTGAACTAGTAACAATTCACTTTAAAGCTATGGTCACCTTAAAATATTTTAATTCGTAATTTTTTGTTCAAAATTTAGAAAAACAATAGCGACAGGGACCATTTATTTTCTCAAACAATGAAACAAGTTTTGGGCCGTCATTTCGATCAGGGCAGCATAGCAATTCTTGGTTTCATTGCACTTTTCATTCTTGTCTTAATTCATTTCTAACTCCAATTTTGGGGCGGGGACCCCGAAGTACGCCAAAGCGTGTTCAAAGATTGACCTACATTAGAAAGTTAACGGAGTGAAATCGGATTTTTTGGACACCCGGTATAATCTTCGGTATAGATTCGTCACAAGTTGAAGTGGAACTACTAAACTATTGACGACACTACACGAAATATACAGTCTGACATAGTATATAATACCTAGTGTCACTGTGTACAACAGTAAGTAAAGTGTGGTATAAATGTTGGCCACCATGTTGTTGTTGTGTGGATCATGTTGCTGAAACTGCTGACGGAGCAAGTACAGTACATAAACCCCCGCGTCAGCGTCACAGGCCACTGCTGAGTGCTGATGTCAACGCTTTCAGTTGCCTCAGCACAGCCGTTCTTCAGCTTGAATGCATTCAGCATTGCCCCGTGTTCAGTGGTTTGTTCACTTCTACTACACACACCTTCTCTCGGCACAAATGGCGTTATTAATACATAACGTCGATTGGGCGTTTAAATCTTGTGTTCTCCTATTTAACTCTCATTTCGCATAGAAACTATAGAAAACTAAAGCATTGTTATGTTTTAAATTTACAAACGTACCCGATGCGTAGCCACATGTGCTACCGTGAATCCTAGCGAATTGCCTATAACGGGATAAAAGTTACATCGGAAAATACACTTTTGACCCCTGTGACCACTCTACAGGTCCGTATTATGTGTTTAATTTTCACGAAATTTGGTACAAATGTTTCTTTTGAAACTCTTTAGGCTAAATTGTAACTCTCCTGCAGGAAATCTACCGAAAATATCTTTTGGGAAGGACTTTTCTTCCCAAAATGAGGCTGCATGCTTGCTATAAAAACTGTATGATCTGATTTTGATTCAACTTGATATAAAACTCATTAATCAATGACACCGTACCTATCGCGTATGTTCCAAAAAAAAAAATCTGAGCTGTTGTACTTCCTATGGAAAGTATTCTACAGGCCCACCTAAAAAGACCTAAAATAAAATATGTACTTCGATCTGACTAAGATTTCAGGTGAAAGTAAAAGTTTTATCAAACAAAGTCTTCGGACCACAAGCGTTGCCGTGAATCCTAAACGGGAGGTATTATTAACTCAAAAAAGTGGTCTTTACTGTCCAAAATCTCCATTTATGATCAGATTTCGTTGAAACTTGGGATAAACTCTTCAGTCACCGAAACCACCTCGTGTTCGGAAAGTCAACAAAATTCGATTAGGCAAACAAGATTCGCCGCCATCTTGGTCTGGCTAATTTCATATTATATGTACATTTTTACCATTTGGCCATCTCAGTATAGAGAATTTTGTACTTGTGGATTAAATTGCTCCAATATTTAGATGCAACGGAATCCATTTACATGCATGAAAGTGAATATCTCTTGATAAGTAGTGAGCCCGGTTTACTTTCCTCAGATCCGTATAGTTGTACATTAAATTGATTATAATTTTTCTTCTGTTTAAGTTAATATTTTCTTTGGTTGGAAACATGTTAACAATAGATCTGTATTTGTTTTCAATTATTTATTTTCCTTCAGTTTGATGTGCCTTTGAAGATAAACATTGTAGTGTTTGAAAGGTCTCAGACTAATAAAAATTTTATTATTAGAACGTTTGGAGCGGTGTTTTAAGTTGAATAGTTTCTAGTCAGAGTGAGCTTCTTAAACCATAGGTTTTAGTTATATTTAATAGATGTCGAGTTTTAAGTCAATCTTGGATATCTTTATATAGTTGGGTCGACTGTTCCTGGCCAAGGCCTAAGGCAAGGCCAGAAGTGCTTACAGACAAATAAGATATCGGATTGGCAAGTTTTCCCGAAGAATGCTACAACTCACTTACTTGGCTCACAGACTGGATAATTCCTTTCCCGATACTTCAGTGTCCTCTCTTCTCTAGCTTGACTTTTCACTGCCACTTTTCTTCGCACAGACGTTTAGTGGCATTTAGTGGCACTTGGCACTTCGTTGCGTCGTCTGGTGGCTACAAGTTTTCTTCGTCTGATATTTTACTCAGCATACTTTTATTTTGCTTTGTAAGTCGATTTAGTAGCTTAACTTATTTAACAATTAAACGTCCCACTTGTTTCTTTTCAAGCAAAAAAACATAGGTCCATTCTGGGTCTCTACTGAAATTCAAACAGGTTTTTCCTTATTCTGAATTGTGAGATGTAAAAAATTACGGCGTGTTTTAAAAGAATTTTTATAAAATATTGTTTTTCCATTACAATTTTAAACCATTGCTAAAGAGGTCCCCACGATTGAAGTCACGAACAAGTAACAGTTAAGTTTTCGAGTTAGGTGTCAGGGATCGAAATCGGAATCGATTGGTATCACTTGACTGGAGAAGCGTAGTGTAGGGCGTGGCTGGCTGAGTGATGGACGGGATGCACGAACCTACCTCTCGGCGTCACTACAGTATCACCATTCACTCACTCTTCGTCAATCTATCGACCAGCGACCTGGAGAGAGCCGCAGATAATGGAACATCTGCAGAGGTCCAATAGGATGGGGATAGTGTAGCCGCCAAATCCATCACCAAGCGCGGGTGAATAGCGGAACGGGTGGGAGTGCTCACTCCACAGTCAGGCGCTCATTGGTGTATTTGGTTGTTTTACTATGGCTATCCGAATCTAGAATTGAATCGCACTAAGAGTGGGTAACAGGGTATGCCATCCCCGTACCAAGAAGAACTGAAAAGTCATTGCTCTTTTACTGCAATAAATGCCTTACATTCTACCAGAAGATGATGAAGGGTCTCTTCTCCTATCCCGCAAAATTGAATGTTGCATTATTCCACGATTTCCTAAACCATTTACTGTAAGATGTCTTCTGAATGTATTTGAGCAAGCTTTGGCTCAATTTGGAGTCTCCTAGATTCTAGAAGTTCCTTATCTTGTCGCATTCTTGTTGATTCTTTCCTCTTGGTTTCTATTTCTGGGATAAATCTTTTTTGAGAGTCTTTTGGTTAGCCCTACAATATGAAATGGAAGTCTTTTTTTGACCAGTTGATCTGCTTTCATATGTTTTCTTTGACTTCCTTAAAAGAGAATTACTCTGTTTTCTGTAGGTTTTCTTTTTTTTAGATACAGTACTCAAGTTTTCCAGTTTTTAATTAGTTGTTGGAGAGCTCAAATCTTTTATGAATGTCGAGCTGTTTTAACTTATTGCTATGTCGCTTTGCTTAAATTTTCTTGAAGGTTCCACCGTCTCTCATTTTGGATCACTCAATAAGAACTGTTTTGTGAAAACCTACAGATTGATGAAAGCGCACACAGTCTCTATATCTTAATTCACTTTATCGACTGCTTTGTTTGTCTTAGATCTGACGTGTTTGTGTGTCTGTCTGTTGCAGAAGCCACAATGTGACGAGGTCGAAACCCTCGGCTACCTCCATCAACCGCTCCGAGAGCTACAAGGAGCGGATACACCAGAAGGTGAGTACTCTGCAAGATACATACTCGGCTTGTGCATGATACATACAGTGTAAATATATTGGGTGATGTTCCGTCATTATCACTTCCTTGGATCTCGATCATTAGGCAGTTATAACAGTGACTATGCGGAGGGTTGCAAGCCGTCATAAATGGTGTTAGTGAGAGTTTAAAACTGTAAAATGAAAGGTCAATATATATTCCTTACAAGCGGATTAGAAGCCGATTTTCCAAATTTTAGTTTTAATTCTAGAAAATCCACATTGAAACCCGCTAAAATACAGTCCTTATAGAGGTATGAAACCTTCCATTTCAAAATTGGAGTACAAAGATTTAGCTCAAATCTGCCTTAGATAATATTTTTTGGCATTGCAGTTTGTAAAATTCATGATACGAGTACATACGCAAAGTCATCACACGAGAACAGCGTTTGTTGGATTGCAACCCCTAACAAAGGCGATCATTCAATGTTTAGCAGCTCGCACACGTACGCTCGCACTTTTACGCCATAGATTTTATTCATCGGTCAGACTACATCGCCATTTGTCGACGCCTGTACTGAGCCTTCTTCTCTTGGAAGTTCGTGGGTTTGCTCCTTCAGATATGAATAGAGTCTGATAGGAACGTTAAGGAATTATTTGAAAAGTCAATGATTCCCTTCAAACAACAAAATTTTTTGTTGGAAAACATTATTTTCACTTCTTAAAAAATTGAAAGCCTGCCGAAAGTTGTAAGTTACCGAAAGAGATGCGGAAACTCAAGAATTGCTAGCGAATCCGTTGGCATATTGTATTTACGGAACTGTCCATATTACCGAAGATTATATTATGGTAGGTAGATTCCGCATAGTTGCTTGATGGCTGAGGCAGAAAAATCAATATAGTTCGGCAGCCCAAGCACAATTAGCCCTGGTTTAAAGCGTATCAAGTAAAGCCACTGACGCACGCGGAAGTTTTCATTCATTCTGGAAAATTGCACAATTTGGTCACATTTAAGTCATCGACATCGGACAAACTCGAGTATGTCGAGCCGAGGGGGAGAAATACGGCAAGAGACGGCAGCGCTATCTGTGCTTGGGCTTTCGAACCACGTTGATTTCCCTGCCTCAGCCAGGTGGCATCTATGCGTAATTTACCTATCATAACATAATCTTTGATATTACGTAGTACTCAAGTATTCAGAGTAAGGGTTTGATCACTTGAATGGATAAGGCACTTGACTGCAGTATCGATGCGAGATAGGTTTCAAGAGCGACTACTTCGACACGGAGGCATTTTAACCTACTTTCTGCCACATTCGTCTTGTTTCGAGGAGCTCTTCTTGCTCGTTTGAAATTGTCCTCTTCGGACTTGTTTGATTAATTTGAAATTGGCTAGATGTGTAGGGTTTATAAGATAAACCTTTAACATTTTTATTTGATGAATTATAAGTTGTGGTTTTTTGCGTTTGTGTATTATAGGTAAGAGTTAGATTTTTGTAACAGTTCTAACATTTAGTTCCAAGTAGGTTAGGGTGCATTCATAACAAATTTAAAAAATATAAGCATCAGATGATTTGTTTTAATTTTGTTACTTTTTTTAACAGTACGTTAGCTGTTAGACCTCTGAGAAATAGGTTATACAAGGGGTCCAAAATTTTTAAGCTATATTATACAAGTGAAATCAAATTAATTTATTTTCTTAAAATTACAAAATACAGCTCATATTTCCCGTGTAGGTTTGTACTAATTCGTTAAATAATGACAAATGTGTATAATATAGGCTTACAGTGTAGGTTTCCAAAACAGAAGTTGGTCCACGTTCTATTGAAATGATATTTATTCGGCTTCAGAAACATGACCCATAAGCAAGCAATACGTACATTGAAACACCCTGTATAAGATAATATATTGTGTACGGTTGATATGCAGCTCATAGCATGACTCACATAGTTCGGTCACACATTTTGTCTTCAAATTTCTTTTGTAATAAATTAGCTATTGAGCGTTCATAAAAATTAATATCCATATGTCATAGCGTGACTCTAAGTAACTCATCAGTTCTGGTATCGTAGTTTTATCTTGTAAGTAAGTGGACACTGGCTGACGAGTAACTCCAGATACGGAAAAAGATACGCACGAAACATTTATGAACGGTTATATCGAATTAAAATAAATCGTTCGTTGTTATGTTCTGAAATTACAAGATTTAAACGTATAAATAACTCCAATCAATCAAGCGAAAAACGCTTTCGTTCTAATACTATAATTATTCTGTGTTCCACTAACGAAAACGTCTCAATTTATTAAATGTATGCTGGGTATAAGTAATTTGAATAAACCGTTAAAACAGAAATCGACAATCGAAAAAATCATCGATAATCGTAACTTTGACTGTACAGTCATAACGAGTCATTATTACAAGTATAACTGCAATTCGGTACATTATGTGAAATCGTTGTGTACTGGGCACAAGTGCAGGTGATGGGGCGTGCATAGTTACGGTTCTTGCAGACACAGACGATAGAAACGCTCTACAGACGTCCATCTCTCGTTCAAGCGGGCTGTGGGGTAACCATGCCTCGTGCCGCGTGTGGTGCGTGCAAGTTGATACTGAAATCGAACTGCAAGTTTGTACGAAGGTGTCAACAGTGCGGCACCATCTACCACAACGTGTGCGTGGAAATATCCTATTTCATGATGTTCGGCGAGCTGAGCAGGTACGGGTTTGATAGCCCTGACGGATTTGTTTGCCAGACTTGCAAGAATCGTCCTTTTATTGCGGTGAGTTTTAATTGTTTGGTTGTTTGGCTGCGCAGTACGGGCGAAAAGCCCAAGTAAGCCGAAATTGTAAAGGTAAATAGCGCCAACTGTGATTTTTTCCGAATTTTATTTTTATTTCGATAAAAGTCCTTTTAGAAACATGTGAGTACAGTACTTTTAAGAGCTGCGAAACGTCCATTTAAAAGTGCAATTTCAAAGTCGAGGCCCCAATAGAGCTATGAAAACCCATTTAAAAGTGGAATTTCAAAAATTATAATACATACAGAAAGTCATCACATGAGAAATGTTCGATGTATTGCAAAGCCAATATAAACCGCTTGTTCAAAGTTGACGCGAAAGCTCGTAGTTTCTGGTCACTCGTAAACCTGTAACTCTTCTACGCCCGTAGACTACATTGATCGGTCAGACTACATCGTCATTTATTTACGCCCTTTGGGCGCACTCTCAATATACAGGACGGGTTTTTTTGCGTAGGAATTTCATACTCAAGATGAATAGGATAGGAACCGTTTTTTGGTACTGTAATATTATTGTCAACCTTTAGACTGGTAAAAGTAATGGCTATCACCCTTCCATCGTTGCGTAACTTGTAATAATGTAGTATAGACAGCTTTCAGAACTCTACTCTCGAAACATATTTTTATTGTTTTTCAGTAATCTAAGAGTAGCATTATTTTTTAAGAAATACAACTGCACAGTAGATTGTTCGGCTCTTCGTTGAGAAAATATATTTCAGTTGCTTAGTTCATAAGTTAAGTCTCAAGAAACAATAATAGGCTACACTAATTCCAAACCATCATACAGAACATCCGTTGTTCTTTCCCAAAAAAATAAAATTTCATCTAAATTTTACGAGTTTTCGGCGTACTATCAGGTCCCGAATCATTATCAACGTTGGGCAGATAAGGTAGATCGAGCGATGACAGCGCTGCGGTGTGGCACTGGCGCGAACTACAGCTGCCGCTGTACAGTGGCGCTCCAAGCAGAGAACGCCACAACTACCAGACACCAGTCGCGTTTCTTCTCTTGTCTCATAGGTCGCGCTCGAAGCGCTGAATGCTGTACTCTCGTTTCTGAGTGGGTGGTACTCGCTCTGCATTATCTGTGTAATTTTACGGCCCCTTTGTTATCCCACCGATAATCCCTTAGTATTATGAGCTTCAATAAATGTCCTACGTACAATATTCCATAAATATGGATAATTTACTGTACCGTTAAACGATATTTATTGAGCTATATTTTGCTTAGATATGTTTGTTGAAGTAAGCAATGATACAAGCAAGCATTTAACTCGTATACAAATGTAAAGTTTTTATTAAATAGATAAATATATACTATATGTTTCAATTTTAATTTTTAGTTTTTTTCCTAAAAGTTATTGTTAACAACCTTTGGGTATCTAACATGGTAGTGTTCTAATCGTGTGAACTCGTTTTGCCATCAACAGTTTCTACAATTTCTCGTTTTCTGTCTTATAATAATCTTTTTTAACCGAATGCCAATAGAAGCTTTCAAACCGAATAGTGCATGGAAATATGAATATATTAAGTGAAAAATCTGCTATACACTAAACGCTACGAACCATCCTAAGGATAGTTTTACTTGCAGGATAAGCTTCTTTAGCTCAGTTTCGACGTGTACATTATGAGACAATAACAATGGCCTGCTCGCCCCTTGACATTCAACATTGATTTATGCCTCGCTCGGCCTCAAGCCACTGCCGTAGTCAACCACTCTACCGTTCCAATCCCCGGCCCATGTTTGTAAACATAGCCTTCAGGGACGTCTAGCAAAATCCTTTCAGCTAGATCAAGATGACAGCGGAAAGTCTTTTTTTGCCGCTATCTTGGTCTGACAAATTGGTTTTGGTACGGTTACATGAATGTGTACACAGAGTTTTATTGAAACCGGTTCAGCTTTTATAGCTTAAATCTCATTTCTTTTTCGAAGAAAACACTTATACTTCAAAGAGCACTTGCGCGGTGTAAATGTTCCCCACTTACTGTAAATTCGCTATGATTCACGGCAGCGCTTTTGATACGCATTGCCTATTTTTTGTTAACAAATTACTTGTTCTCTTTATCTAATCCAATATTTGGTGTGACCAAACCTTCCATCAAGTCTTCGATACTCAAAGTTTAGACGTGATATAATTTTATATGGTGCAAAGTCGACCCATCAAAAATCAAAGGTTGAATTTTACGATGAAACAGATTCTAATTGCACCCCCTTTCTCTGAACTGAAATTCTGGCCTCTTGCCTAAACACCGCAGCAGTATCTATGCTATTCTCTTTGTCTAATTCAATATCAAACTTTTCAACAAATTGTGATAACGCTCTATCATCACAGAAAGGTTCTTTATCGTTGGTGTGTCCTTCTTCATTTTAATTTGTAACACTTACAGGTACAATTTTACGGAGTAGGAAAAACTTCATGCACGGTAGATATGGCTTGCTTTTCCTCTATTAGTGGAAGAAACATATCGAACACAAGTTGTAAGGTACAGCTGTTTCCTTCGCTATCTGGCCAGATCACGAATGCCGTGACAGTCTCATAGCTTTGTAGACAGATAGTGATACTATTCTGTTCTATTGTATTTCACAAGTCTGTACAGAAATGGTACGTCGCAGAACTGTATCATTGCCACACCTCTGGGTACGGTAGGTTCGTACCTTATACACGAATATTCACATTCATTTGAAATGTTTTTCAAAAATGTTCTTGTTTATATTTTGTCTTTGGACAAATATGACAATGATTTTAAGGTGCTGCACAGTACTTGTCGGCCATTTTGTTTTTGTCCCATGAGAACGGTGTAGAAACAAGCAATTTCTTGAGACACCTCACATTTACCTTTTTTTTAAAATAGTTTTGAAATAGGTTTTATTTGAAAGATGACAATGTACTGCAGTGGCTCCGCTGACCACTTCTTTGAAAATTGCATTATTTTACTAGTGAAAAAAGGAAATTCAAATACAAAGTGTCTTCACATTTTGGATCTATGTCGTGGTCTAATAAATGAGTAAATGGAAATTTAACTCAGAGGAGGCACTAAAACATTTAATGCCCTTTAAAAATTGTTTATTTTATAACAATCCTATAAAAACTATAGGTGTGAAGTGTCCCAATAAAATTTATGTTTTTATATTATTCTTATTCGAAAAACATCTACTGCGCAGTTCATTATTGATTTAGAGCATATCGCCAGATGGACGTTAAAAATCACAATTCTTGAATTATAGGCTACGTGGAAAGGTATAGACCGAAGTAGTTTTACTATTCGCCGAAGACGGCCGAAAGCGCCTAAAACTTCGTTCCCAAAATCGGAATCCCTTGCTATGATCATTTTACTATAGTTCTACTCATTTTTAGTAGGCCCTATCCGTTTAGGATATATATTTTGAACTGGAGCGAGTAGAGTACAAGTAATAATTATAATGTATGTAATTTGTTGTCCAAAGTACTGTATATACTTTATAATTACAGTAGTTGGTGTTTTATGCCTGTCCAGGGCGATATTTAATTCAATTTTGTCGTTTGAATGTTTCAGAGGCAGATTGTGCGAGAACGGCGGAAAACCAGCGATCCGAATCTCTCAAAAACAAACAAGTGAGTACCACATTGAGTTTCTAAACAGTCTACAGTATATACCTCAAACAATATGCCTAACTTGTACATTTAGGAAACACTCTTCATATCATGTATCGCATTGTCTTACAAGTATTTGCGCAAGAAATGGTTTTAAATGTGATGGATACCTAAAATAGAAGCATAAACTTCAAGGGAATCAATTGTCATGCTGGTTTATTCCTCTATCAAAGCATCGATTACTCTGCCAAAGGAGTATACCGTGCGGCGGGAGTGTAGTATAGTTAGTAATGCGTCGTGTTCTCGAGCCCGGATAGCTCAGTCGGTAGAGCATTAGGCTTTTAACCTAAGGGTCCAGGGTTCAAGTCCCTGTTCGGGCGAACAACTTTTTACTCGGCTCTATTTTGTTTTTGTTGTAGTAATGTGTACCGGTGATGATATTTTATTAGTGACACAGTTATTTTTTAATTACTGTCATAATGTTGTCGAGTTGTAACGGACAGTTTAAAAATTATTAGATTATATTTTATTTACTGAAAATTAAGTACGTAGTCAATAATAAAAATCACATAGCTATTCTGTGTACATAGTGATCTGGAAATGTATATGTTTGACCGAAAACATTTTTTATTTCAAATAAACAATTTAGTATAAATGTATCAATATTGGTAGTTTTTCCCAACAAGGCTTTGCTTTACATAGAAAAGTATCAAGTAAAACGTCCGTTATTTTAGACAAAGATAAAAATAATGCGCTAAAGCCAAACACGTGTATATTTTACAAACAAAAGGTTCCTGCTTTTTATAATGAAAACTATTTTAATTTCACTTATTAAAAACTACTTTTTGCAATTTTTCACTGCGTTGATAATGCGTTCAAATTCAATTTGCTTCATTTAGGTGAATGATGTATACTACGATGTTTTACTATGATATATAGGGATGTTTTCGACGTTACTCTGCAAGCTTTATACACTTGAAAATGGGCTAAGCCCTGAAACTAGTAGTGTCCAAATTAAATAATCAGGGTACTTCAAAGTTTATTTCTTTCACTTTTGTTTATGCAATAAGTAGCCCTTTTCTGTGAACTAGATTGTCAAAATAATATACTACGATGATATGAGCATCTGACTTAGTTAATATATAAAAACTAAATACTTACGGTAGCATTTATGTTTGCAATTTTACGATACGCTAATCTTATTCTATTGTAAAATTAAATAAATTATTCGATTTATGTAATATTGTTTGTTACATTTATATAAATCATCATTCGACGTAAAACGGTCTGAATGTTTTCAGAGCTGTAATAACGGGAATAACGAAGAATATAATTGTGTTGACAAAACCCCCGCGCGTACACGAACACAAATAACTCCCACAAGCCGACCTTTACATCTAAGCGCACATGGCAGTAATGTATAGATGAGTGTAAACTGCAAACACGGAGCCTGGAGGTAGCCGGTGCGAAGGAGTGAGAGTATACAGTTGTGGGAGTAGCTCACTGCTCAGGTGTTGACTTTAGTTGTCTGACGTACTCTAGACACGTTATTAGGGAATTTTTACATAGTAGAGAATGCATTTCTATCGCCAGAGCGAGCGGAACCTCGTAGAACAAACATGTTTGCAGTTTTGGGCTCACCAAGTAAAATGGGGAAATTTTATATGTTAATTGTGACCACTCTATAGGTAGCTTTTTTGTCAGATTTTCACGAAATTTGGTACCTTTTGCCGAAATTGTAGGTTACTTAAGTCCGTTAACCAGCAAAATCGGGATCACGGCAGCCAGAAAATTAGTTTCATGCTATCTACTCGTATACTAATATATAAAAATGATATGGTGTGTGCCTGTGTGTCTGTTCCTCAATCACGCAAATACCACTGGACCAATTTTAATGAAATTTTACAGGAATGTGGCTTATGTACCTGGTTAACACATAGGTTATTAACATGTTTGATAATTGAATTATTTTCAAGATGGTGGTCATTAATAAGACCTCACTACATGTGAAAGTTTTTAACCCCAAAACTGTCACGTAAAATTTTAGAAAACCGTAAAAGATATTCAATTTTTGACAGTGCATACGAGCTTTAAAATTTAATTTTCTACACAAATGGTCCTAATTTTCATCGATGAATGCACTTTTCACATTAGTAGAAAAGTTAATAGACATAATGCACGATTATGGGAAACAGAAACCCTAAGAGAGACTGTACAGCATATACGCGATTCTCTTAAAGTGAACATGTTTTGCGCTTTATCTTGTGAAAAGGTTTACGGACCGTTCTTCTTCCAAGAACCATCAGTAACCGGAATAAATATTTTCAATTAAAACTTAAAGAACTCTTCTATATAATCATGTAAGTAATGATCTAAACTCATAAATAATAAATTTTCCACAAGCTATCCAAACTGTCTATTTCATTTGCAATCACCCTAATTGTTCTTATAATTAATATTTTGATAACTACCTAACAACGCGGCAGTGCACGGGTCGGATTTCCATCACCTCGCCGCCGTGTGTGTGTGCGTGCGCGCGTGCGGCGGGGGTGCGTGCGTGTGTGAGGGAGGTGTGTGGGAGGGAGGGGGCGTCGCGGCGCTGGGATCAGTTCATCACCCCGCGTCCCGGCGCGCGAGGCTAGCAGCTAGCCTCTCTACATACATACACTAGGTATACCTGTGTACACATACATACATACAACATACACTTACAGTGCAGTGCGCGATCTAGCTGTAGCTACCGTCAATGAGTAACTACTCGTCAACCGTTTGAGACAGTGTTTGTGTTTTCATCCGCTAGCCGGCGAGAGGTTAGGTTGTGTCCGACCGCCATTTCAGTGTGTTGGTTTTACAATCAAGATAATCTGTGGTGGTTCTTGTTTAAAATAAAGTTGTTGTGAGTATTCGTCGTTCGGCTTTTGGTTAAAATTAAGAAGGGCCCATGAGATTAGTGTAGATGTATTTATCCCAGTTTATTTACAGTCTACTGAAGTTAATAGTTTGTTTATGTTGTTAAAGGGTAGAGAGTACTTGTGCATGTACATGCTGTGCTGCTATGTTGGTTGAAAAATTATAATAATACCATATAAAGCCGGTTGTACTGGTGACTGACTGAACGAGTCAATTTTTAGGCACTTTCCGGCCTGCTACCTCCCTCAACCACATACTATTTTTGAAGCTCTTGGTGTGAAACCTTGGAAACAAATCTGAAAACATTCATTTTTAAAGCTCTGCGCAGCCCCTCAGCATGCCCGAAGGGCGCGTAATTATATACAATCGCTGAAAGCACTAAGCTTTTATGTACATTTGAACGAACAATTTTCTCATATAATTTAATGTTGACTTAGGCCCTATACCAGAATGACTTGTTTTGTATCTGTACATTTAAAAATATATAAAAATTATTTTTAATTTCATAAAATACTGTATAAAAATAATTTAAATTTAAGTTTTATTGAACAGGCGTAACGTATTGACCCTAAACAAAAATGCCCAAACATAAACCTTGGAGTTTAGGATTGCGAACGATTTTAAGTTAACTGCTCTTTAGCTTCATACAATTCATGTTGGAAACAGTCCGCGAATTAAAAATGCTCTTTTTGCTATTATCTCTAGCAAATGTTATTAACTACACTCAATTGCAGGGGAGGGACCAATTCCAATAGTTTAACTTAGCAACCAAAAATAAGTCCATTTTTCCAAAACTGCGTTTTAAAATCGTGCTATTTTCCGTGTACGTCGCCGTAGCGAGGGTTTGAAGAAGCTACGTTGCTTGTTTACCCCCGTATCGATCCCTCACCGCTAATGAATTACCTGCCAAGGGCGGTATTTTATGTCTCATCATAAAGGTGCAGTAATTCCTGACATTACTTGTCGTCAGGGAATGATCACAGTTCTCGTGTGTCTGGTGTCGTTGTGGAGTAGTTACGTCGCCGTAACGTTTTCCATTGCTTGTGCATGTTTAAAACACATACTTATATACTGTATTAATCCATTTTAAGCAGTTTTTACGCCCTCGAAAGTCAAAATACTTTGGTTTTTATTAACTTTATCCAATTTTAAATGATTTGTTATTAATTTTTTCCAGCTGCTATTTTGTCGACACATTTTTAATCAATTTTGCATTGGAAAACTCTGAAATTAACTATAGTACTGGCTGATTCCCTGCTCGCTTTTACATATCTTTTTATTAAGAGTGCGCAGTAGTGACTGTTACTTTGAATTTCCGATTTCGTCCCATAAGCGCAATGTTAAAACATGCCTTTATGCACTTCTTGCCTACAGTTTTCATCAAATTTTCATGAATTATATACTTGGTTTGAAAGTGTATTAAATGTTTTAGTGGCTCTGCTGAGCCTAATTTTCATTTTCTAATTCATAAGATCGTGACATAATTCTAAAAATCAACAAAATTTCATATTTAATTTTTTGTTTTACTATGTATCTAAGAGATTTTTAAAAGTCACTGCAGTACATTGTCGTCTTTCTAAAAAAACTTGTTAAAAAATCGGATGGAAATTGTAGGCTTGAGGTGTTTCATGAAAATGCTTGTTTTTACATTGTTCTTATGGGATAAAAACCAAATGGCCGACAGGTACTGTTCACTCTTAAGTATAAGTCAGTTATTATTCACGTATGGGATCACGCGAAGTACGTTAACGCTGACTTGAAAAGTTGACTTTTCTTTGTGACCAGACTTGCTTCATCCATACGGAATAAGCTTTTGTTCTTTCGGCAGTTAAAAAAACATTTAGACAAAAGGTGTTTCTGTAGGTCAAAGGGAAATTATTAAAATTATAGGAATAATCTGGACTGATGAAAGAAATGATGTAAAATATTGTAAAAATGTAACACTGTTGACGTTATTCTGCCTCGACATTCTAGAGACGGGTTTTTAAACAAAATTCAAACCCATGAGCGGCAGTGACAACACTCGTACAATTCCCTGCGAGATGCAGTGAAAACTACCAAACTGAAAGACACAGAACGGTGGTTTATGAACGTTTCCCATCTCAGATAGGAGTTCAATTTGTCAACTAGTGCCAAATTCGATCAATAATGCCATAAGGCAATTAAAACTCGTTTAACATTCGCGTTGGTTTCAAGAACGCTTTACAGTACAGGGGGGTTTATGGCTTACACCTGGGAGACCCCATAGCTGACTGATACTGGGGAAAAAGTGGGACTTGGTACTTTCAAATTAATGTAACTTTGTTGGTTTGAATGGAATATAGTGGATGATTCCAAATGTTATATATTTGTTTCTTTTGACTATTGCTACAACGAGTTGTTTATGTTTCTAAGTAGTCAAAATTTGATTTGTAATCGAGTTTATGGC
The DNA here is from genome assembly GCA_018831715.1 of Matsumurasca onukii. Taxonomy (NCBI): domain Eukaryota; kingdom Metazoa; phylum Arthropoda; class Insecta; order Hemiptera; family Cicadellidae; genus Matsumurasca; species Matsumurasca onukii. Next base: position 47,116,858 of record CM032065.1, on the reverse strand, counting down.
TCACGCTTGGGAGACCCCGTAACCGACTGACTGACACTACTCCAAGAGTAGAATAAATCGAAGTGACTGGGAATTTCCGAAAAATATAACTTTGTTTGTTTTAATGGGAACTTGATGTAGTGGACCTATACACAAATTTAGCGTTTTCATTTTGACGATTGCCATAGCATGCTTTTTGGTTCTGAGCAATAAACTATTTGATTTGTAATTGTACACAAAGAGAGTGTTACGCCGGCTGTCGAGGCGTAACGCGTTCAAAGCTCGAGAGTGTATGAGCCACTGCCAACTTCCAAGCTGCTGTTCTTTTGTTCTGTACACTTGCATAGCGTTGCACAGTTGCTGGAAATAACCCTGTCCACGTAATGTGCTTTTAATTGCAATAACACTGTAAACTGGCTGGCGGAGTTGTGCCGCAAAACACAGTGTTTGGCCGTGAAACCGAGTCATGGCGTCGTGAATTCGTTGTTATGGATGTAAACAGTGGATTTGTAATCAAATTTGCAAACAACTTTCTTGCAATTCGTTTTAAAATTCACCGTGACTTTGATGCAGTCGTGTTTTATTGTAGGAAGTAGTTAAATGAATTTTATTTCGAAACCGTGTCCTAAAATAATTATTAAAAATCCGTGAAATTCAAGTATATTTCATGAATCAACCAAAGTTACTTTGGTTTTGGATAGAAATTCTCAACAATACATTAAATATGGTTTTTATTTTAAAAATACATAAACTTTTCATTCTCAATCACATACGTATGCGATATTTGAAATTTCAAATGTTATAAAACAAAATGCCTGCTATTAACACAGGAATTAGCTATTTTAGCAGCTAGCTCAAAGAAGTCCCAAAGCATAAACTAACGGACTCTATAGAGTTTCTCTAGTCTGTGCCCCAAAGTCCCCAGAGATAATAAAACAATTAACAGTAAAAAACAAGTAGGATTACACAAAACATAGTGAGGGTTCCTCATCTTTACAGTAAAGTTTGCTATATACGAGTATCTTGATTCTTGGTAGTTATGGCTCCAATCGTTTTAAGTGGGTAGATTCGATCACCGAATTTGAATTTTGATTAGAGCTATTGGTGACAACCGGTGACACTTTGGGTTGTCTGGAGTACATTAAATTGAAAACATGGGAGGTAGATAACTTAGATAACTATGGTTCTTGTACTTTTTAGTTAAAGAACTTTGACAAAGTTCAGTTAAAATTACTTGACGTCCACTGTTTAAAATTACTGACATGTCTCTTAGCTGTTGAAAACATAGCAGTACAGTTGAATTTTACAGCTTTCCAGTCCTTAGTTAAGAAGTGGTGATACTTAGTACAGTTCTCCCAAGTTGAAAACATCAGCGAAATGCTGAAATGTTGGCTAACCGTGTACTGAGTGCGAGAACTAACTACGTGTGTGAACTAGTGAACTAAGTGCCAGAACTACGTGTAAACTCAGAGTGAACTATGTATAAGAGTGAGGAGAACTAAGTGAGAAGTAGGAAGGGGAGAGGATGGATCAACACCCGCGTGTGATTGAGAGGAATCTGTCCAACGTGGAGATCACTGGACTCACACCAGAGACTGCCGAGAAGCGCTGCTATTCTGAAAGGTAACACAATAACAATAAACTCTTATCTCGAGCTTTATAAGATAATCTTGGTGGATCTTGTTAGAACTCACCTAATCTTGAGAATTAGTTCTAAATCAATTTCCACCACAATTTTTAACCACTGCGGTTAAAACAGCCTGTTTAAGAGCTAAACTAAAGAAAACTGCTAACTCCAACGGAATATTAAAATATTTAATTATCATACGGCCTAAGAACACATATATACGAGTATATATCATTCAGTGGCGTTACCGCTGTTAGAGAATTTCGTGAGGGAAAATGAGATATTCTTGGCACTTCAGAGTTAAAACTATTATTGCGGACATTTTCCATCGTTGGGAAATTCTCCCATCGTCAACAGCAAAATTTAAACAAAGGATTCTTTGCATGATAAGACCCAGGTCCAAGGATGTTTTAGAGGTGTGACCAAGGATATTTTAAATATCGAAACCCCATTATCATAGAGGAGAGTACAATACTATAACAGCATTGCTGTGAAGTGTGACCATACCAGCAGAAAAGTTCCACGTACAGTGTCAAGTTTGTTGACCTGCAAGGAAGATTCCCTTACTGTTTCATGCTCAAGTTGTGTTCAAATCAACCCCGAATGTCCAGCTCTGCTAGCACTACAAGACAGATGATCCCTGTGAAAGGGGAATGGACTGATAATAGAATCCCCCTTTCCATCTGAACCCTCTACTCTTCCCCCTTGTCACAGAATGATTACCCCTCCCCACCCCTAAGATGACTACAGCTGTCACAGGAACATGCACAATAGACAGTTCACCTTTGATGTAAGGGACGTTCTTAGCGTCGATACGTTCAATACCTGTCTGTCTCAGACTGAACTGGCTTTGCTTTACATGTATTGTTACATGTATTTGTTATGTGAGTTCTGAATAGTTAAGTCGTACTCGGTACTGTACTCCAATGTGACGTGTGATTGAGAAGCTTTCCTAGTTGAACACTTGTCTGGATTGTGTTTGAAAAGTTAGTCCGGTTAGCAGTAGAAAACAAGGTCACAAGGTTCAAAATTAGCCTCGGGCATTTATGTTTTGAGGCAGCTATCCGAGTACTGCCAATTCAGGTACTGATGACGGCGTATTACGGAGTATCCACCACACCTGTCTTACGGATTAGAGTTGTGGGGTGGTTGTTCAAAAACGCAATTTTCCAGAGCTTTCATTCTCCAAAAAGAGCCGTTCGGACAATCGCAAAACTTCAAAGAAGAGAGTCGTGCAGGCCAACTTTCCAAAATTTGAAATTGTTGACTTTACCTTGCCTCTACATTCTTCAAACTTGTCTCTTTCAAATCAAAATGTGACCCCATAAGAGGAAGTGACATTCACTCTATGAAACAAGAGGCAGGAGAACTATCGAACTGGGAGACACAGAACGATAGTTCATGAACGTTTGCCTTCTCAGGCAGGAGTTCAACTAGTCAACCGGTTGCCAAATTCGATTGCGCAAATGCCGAAGGCGCTCAAAGCTCGTCTAAAACAAATCTTGGTCACAAAGGCATTTTACAGTACAGACGAGTTTATGGCACATAACTGGAGACTGCAGAACCTAACGACGTACAATAGGAGGGCTAGAGTGGAACAATTCGAATGAATGAGAGAGAGTGAATGAACAAAATGTATGTTTGAATGGGACCTCGATGTCAGAATGCAAGGAAAATTTTAGTTCAACCAATAAATATGACGATTGCATAACATTTTTATGTTTCCGCAATAAACTATTTATTTATTTATTTAAGGTTTTTAAGGAAATTACGCAAAAGTTATTTTAAAAGCCTGAATCCAGAATAGGATTTTAAAGATTTGGTAATAGAAAACATAGTAAAAACCAACTGTCAAAAGTTACAAGGGGCGCAACTACTGGCGACAATCCCGAATTGCGCGAAAACTGATAGTTGGCTGCGAACAAGTATTAACACAAGGATTCGCTTGTGGTTCTATAAGTAAGTTCAGTGGTTTTATTAAAGTACATAAATACATTACAAGAATTTATTTGTCTTTTTAAAGAGTATTTGTGGTTGAATTATCAATTTATTTCCAGAGTCGTGTTGTTGCTTGGAAATCTCTGGAGTCATACTAAAGTAACAAGATAACTGAAACTATGAAAGTATCTGGGAATTCAGAGGCGCAGCGTCTGTCACTGCCGTTGTGGTAACATTCCGTTCACGCCTGGTCGCTTGCACCCTTATTACCCGACGTTTAACTGGAGGCAAAAGTTTGCGAATTCGAGGTCAGGATTAGGCTACATTTTCCTGACTCTCTAATTAGGGGCTTAAAAGTTGGTGAGTTCGAGGTCGGCCGTTGATGCACAGCTAGATCGACCTCACTATAGTGCAGTCCCTGGCCCTGGACACAATGAGTTTACAGTTAAATTGGTCAGTGGAGTGGAGTGATTGCCAAAACTCACATCGCGGCCCACCTTCGTATATAAACTCACCCACACTCGCTTCCCGGGAACCCATCACTTTCCCCAAACCTGCCGGCGGTAGTACGGTTAGTTAAAAGGTTATACTTGGGTGAAATCTTCTAGGAATTGCAGTTTACCGTGAAAACCGTCGGTAAACATGAATTAAATCCTCAGTCATTGGTGTCATGAATGTGGACACTAAGTTTAATTGAAATAGGGTCATAAATTCGGTTTTATGGGATAAATGTCCATTTTCGGGGTGAAAAGCCCTCTCGAAACTTTAGTAAGCAATACCCATTTATGGGGAATTCCCTAGGATTCACGGTAGCACTAGTGGCTCTGTTTAACTTTGTAATAGTTAAAACGAGGGAAAAACTGACTAATTATAGATACCACGAGTTAAATCCACGTACAAATTTATACAAATATTTCGTCAAAAAAATTAAAACTTAAACAACATAAAGTAGGGTTTAAATTGTGTTAATTTAATTAAGTAAACCTACCGACGCATTGGACAGCACACGTCAGTTGCTCGAGTCACGGAGAAAAAAGCTACAGAGGTCTAATGGGATAGAGAAAGCCTTTAGAAGCTGAATCGTCAAATCCATCATCGAGCGCGGTTGCCATATCTTGCAGAGTCACAGTGGCGCGCAATATGACTCGGTGTTCGGTGATGGATTTGGTAAGCTAGTAGAATTTTCTCTATAATGAATAAACAGACTTCTGTAGAGAGTTTGTATTGTTTGTGCGTGAGTGAAGAAGACGCTTGTGACGTCACGGGAGCGTGGAGCGGACAGGCACAACAGACGCGGTGACGTGGAGGAACATAAAAATAAGCTCTGCGTAAATTCCGCAAATAAATGCGAACACACATTCGCACATCTCGACCCAGTTTCGTGGCGTCAGCAAATTTGCGAGGGCCGTGGGAGTATTTTGTCGGAAGACTTTATGCGTTTTTAAAATTAATTTTGCGTTCACAAGACCGAAAACTTCTCGGGATTCTCGGTGATTTTGTAGAAATGTTTAAACGTGGCTGGAAATAGTAATTGACTATCTCAACATATCTCAATATGTATTTTAGAAGTATGCTTTTATCGAGATATCACCTCTGACAAATCGCTATTAGGCGCACCAAAGAGTTTAATAATTACAAAACGCCCCAAGTTTTGTCATTTTCAAACAGTTCTTATAAAGTTAGAACTAGTCTAAATGTGTTACGAGTCCATGTGTCTAACGCGAACATAACAAGGATACCTGTGGATTTAAATCATTTTTGGAAGTATATGTGAATTCCTCCGCGCATAATTTAAAGTTGTAATAACATTTTTATTTTTTGGGTTTTACCTTTAGAGCATAGTAGTTTGAAATTTCAGAAAGTCAAACCACAAAAACGGCTTTCTGTAGCCAGGTTTACAACATTTGCTTTGACCAATGCAGTGGGTTGGTTTCAAGGTGTTTAACGTGAAATGTTATACAGTTGAATTCACCACCCGGAAGTTGTCGTTACGTTTCAACTTGTGTTGTAAGTCAGCTAACAAAGAGCTACCGAAACCTGGAGAGAAGGGCGGAATTTGCTTCATATCCAAAAACACTATAAACCAAATATATTTTAGAACCTACCCTCCGAGTGATTAGTTTGAGAACGCGAGCGCGAGTGCACTTTACGAGGGTGTGGTGCACTCTGACTTGCACCCCCGCTACGTCATCGATCCACAACCCCGGCCATGTACATCCCCTACCACGGCGCTCAGCTGACCAACCCCGGCAAGGCTAAACTTGGCTCTCTCCAGGAAGTAGTTAAATCCGCTCTTAACTTGCGCGATTGTTTCCTCGTTTCGCCCCTTTTCATCGCCCACAGTTTTATTAATACTTGGGGTAATTAAACTCTAAACTTTATAGAGGAAGCAGCTTATTTTTCCTAATATTATAAGAGAGTGGACAGTATCTGTCGTTCATTTTGTTCACATAGAACAGCGATCACCGTATTTTGATTTTGATCACCATATACGTTTGTAAACATATAGCTTGCCATTCCAAAACACCATCAAGACTTTGTGGAGATACTGTACGTTGTAAAATATTATACAGTGAAATAATGATGAACGCGTTACTATATTTTAAAACTTTACGAGAACCGCGTTCACAAAAGCAGCCAATCAACCGCTCAGGGATATTAAATCCTGCATTACGCAGGATAAGCTTTACAAAAGAGGGATTTTCCGTGTATCCAATCTGGTTATCTGATAGTGAAGTAATAATAATACTCTGCAAAGGAGTAATAAACAAAAAATCTTACCAAAGAAGTGTTCACAGGAAAGGGTAGCTGCTCTGATCAACAAGCCTAAAGGAAACTTGAGCCTCTAGCCTGAGTCTTTGTCAACCTTAGATAACAAGACTGGAGTTCCTGGCTCTCTATAATGATGTCATGTGTGATATACAGTGTGTCCCAGAAGGGAACAAACTTCAGGAGTAGGCTGATGGGTCAAAAATCAAGAATTAAACTAGTTAATCGTATTGTGTATCTAATATCAGTTTTGTTTTTGTTTCAAAATTAATTTTTACCTTTCACATTGCATAATAGGTTATTTTCAAAATCGGTAGTAGGCTGTCCCAAACAAACCGTTGAACTGAAAACAAATTTAACTGGGCTAAAATGGTGATTTCTGCCTACTTGCTAGGTTTAATGTGCTTTAGGTATATTGTAAATTGGCTTTCTATATTGTCGGTTTTCTAGACCTAGTTACTTTTGGCAGAATGCAAACTTTACGTTTCCCCAACTTTTTGACTGGCACAGCATAGATTAAACCTCGTATGTCTGTTTTCTGTTTGATTTCGTTAGAAACAGACAAAAAAAGTGTGTTCGATCAGAGTTGAGGTTATGTTTACTGACTCCCAATGTAAAGAAGATAGGCCTATTTTGTTTTATCGCAATTTCTATCTTATTCCCGTTTACTTTTCTCCATTGGTATGAAAGTATGAAACGCGGACACAAACGGGCTAGAGCATCAGACACTTGCTTAATGATTTTGCTAACGGAGGACTTGTGCATTCTGCCCAACTCCCCTACGTCGATAAAAAAGGACTGGAGGCATAGAAACTCTAAAATGTATCCGCAGGTGACAAGGCTCGATTTTTGTTACTTGTGGATCTCAAAGAATCACTAATAAAATTAAGCAATAATCTTGCAGTTTCCTTCCTCATTCGAAATCTTTCAAAAACTTTTCCTTCTTCCCATCTCCCGAAATTATTAACTATCAGTCTTTCCCTGATTCTCGTAATCCTCTTCCTCAACTTCTAATATTTTCAACAGTTCATCCATTTGACTAATAATTTAAATAATTATGAACTGTACATAAAACAAAACAAAAAATACTATTAAAAAGTAGGCTACTGGCTAAGTATTTGTAAACTTAATATTATGGCTAGGCTTTGATTTCCAAATTTGAGGAGTTATTCATTCCAATATTATATTTTATTTCCATTACATTTCCAACAGTTTAATGAATTATTCCATTTAACTGCTTGTGCATTTAAAAATAATAAATAGATACGACGATTTATAAAAGTAATAGGCTAAGAATTAGTGAACTTAATATTATGGTGCGAAGGCTAGTTTTTGATTTACAGGTTTGAGGTTAGGTTTTTGTTTACTTCGACTAGTATAACTTTGTATCAGCCGTTTAAACCACCTGCCGAGGCCAGTTAGTTTGTTCCGGCCAAATTGACGGTACAAATTTTGGAGAAACACCTCCTCGAGATTAACCGCGGTTTAAACGGCCGATCTCAGTTAACTGACGTTGGGAAACCGGCCCCGAAAATATATCGCTACAGTAAACAATCAAGTAATAAATCATAATAAAAAATTATTATCCATGTGCCACGCCTATTAAAAAAAACCTTGTATTGGGTTCATGTAGATTCTATCAAACCCTGTATATCGGATGCAGTCAGTGGACGGATGAACGAATGTTGTCTGTGTGGAAAGGTTGATCTGTGTGATTGATGATGTTGTGAAACAGGAGACCGAGTTTCAGCACACAGACGTACATCAGTGGTGACAGTACGTATATACGTATACCGGTATACGTCATCCGGCCGCGATACGTCACACGGTGCATCAGTCACGTGTCATACGTCACAGAAATGAATAATCTGTGTGTACTCGTATTCGCGATGTCTTGTCTTTTGTACGCGAGTATTTTAGATGAATTTGAATTTTTATTATACGGTGGAAAATATTTAGTAACATTACGTGTAGCTGGGGATGTACGAAAGTGAAGTCTAGCGCGCGCCTAAGAGGTGAAATCTCAAAATACTATTTGCCAATGATAAAACCTTCTTCTACTAAGGCAGTCTTGAGTTATGATATCACTTTGGTTTAAGATCTTGTCCTTACTGCTTCTGATTTCACGTCTTAAAAATTTAGATTTTCACACAATTTCTATGTTTAATTCTTTAAGTTCAGGGTCATCATAGATAGTCATCAAGATCGATTTAATGAGAAATTCGCCATAGGAATTCGGGATGCTTTATCAAGACACAAACAAAATGTTTTATCGCATGAATACTATAAACGTGTATCCAATCGCTTTAATTGTTGTTAAGCACTAAAGTTGTGGTCACTCATACTTCCATCTAGACTGCATTCAGACTTACAGTTCTTTACAATAATTCATTCGAATTGTTCCACTCCAGAATCTGGTAAGTGAACCAATTAACTAGCCTCCCAGTCGTGTGCCTAAAACTCGTCTCTACTGTGAAATGCGTCCCTATAACCAAGATATTTCCAGACGGGCTTTGAACTCCTTTGACATTGGGGTATTTTTCATGAATTTGGCAACCTGTTGACTAATTAAACTCTCCCTGGAGGATATAGCGTCCATGAACTATCGTTCTATGTCTCCTACCTCGGTTGTCTCTGTTTCTAGTGCCTCTAGTTTCGTAAGATTGTACCTAATTTGGTATCGCATTTTCATTTGAAAAAGAGTCATGTCTCCAAAATATCAAGGCAGGGTAGCGTTAACAATTTAAAATTGTTGAATGCTGTTGATTCTTTTCCTTGCAACATAATGTGCTCATATGTGCGCACCGCTACCGCTTACACTATAGTGGTGGTGTCGTCGGCTTATTTTTCGTCATTTTCCTTGCCTCCGCCATCTTTGAAACTAACGCCTTTTTTCCGCGAGCGCTTTCGAGACACATCCCAAAAGATTGTGTACAATATGAGTGTGAGCGGCTGATGCTCGTGTATATCTGGCGCGGTGTGTATGTGGCGGAGGTGGCGCCGGTTCTAATCCCGCGGATATATCAGACCCGGAGCTGGCACCGGCACCGCCGCCACAAACTCAGGAATGTCAACTCCAACCTTTCATTCATTCCGCGGCCACTGTGTACTCTCTCTCTCTAGTCTGTAGTACACCCACTGGTCCACTGGTCGTTTGTTGTTGACGCGAGTATGCACGCTTGTAGTTAGGGTTCCAAGAGTGATGAGATCAAGACTATATGGCGATTTAATCACTTCAAAGGCACGATGATTAAAAGTGGCTAGTCGGAATTTGGCTGATTTCCCGCGTGTAGAACCTGACACTGTGGCACGGAAAGAGGAGATGGTTACTGTATTGCAATGTTCTCTTCCATGGAAGGCTGGGTGACCAGCCAAACTAAGGGGTGTCCATGCTCAATGGCATAGCAGCGTGTGCTTCGCATTAAATCGGCCTGGGTTCAACTCCTGCGGGGTAATCGTATCCGAACGATATTATATAAGACTATGACTTCTTTTGACAAGGGCTTGCAGGAGCTTCACCCTGTACCGTCAATACAAATTACCAACTTAAAAATCCTGCTGATGGCGCAGTTTTTTGGAAATTATGCTTAACTCAATAAATGGTTCAGAAGAACCGGACAAATCCGTGCAATTTTTAATTGCGCTGGAAGCTAGAAAAATTGGCGTTGCATTTTCTTGATGATCCTGGAAATCGTCTAAAAACCAAGTCTGTGGAACTCAAATTCTTAAATTGTTTAGACACCTTGTGATTTTGTTGACACGAAGCACCTGCTGCACTTTCGGGTTAACTGCGAACAAGTCCTTGTGGCTCAAAAATAGCACAACAAATTCCTTCTGATTTTTTTATCGTCGGGCCAAATAGGAATGAGATATACATATCGTATATACATATTTATATATATCGTATAGATTGGAACTCACAATGTGCAGCAAACATTCAACAACCTTTTCTTGTCTTCTTGAAGTTGTATTGCCAAAAGGTACAATACAGCTACTGTTGATGGAAACCTCTTAAACCTCGACACATTTTGGCTCGAACCTGACCTGATAAATTGAAACCAAATTAATAGCCATCGCGAATTAAAAAACAAAGACAACTTAATCCTCTCGCTATTATCCGTCCTAAATATTGTTTGTTAGAATTTATGTCAATTTACTTAGTGTTTTCAGCTTGGAATATTTTCACATCGTGATTCTTGTGATTTCATTACAGTTTAAGACAAATTTTGAGGATTTTTCATAAGTTTTGCAGCCAGAGCGTTTTCAGAGTACTCTCTGTTGTTGTTTGTATTCGTGTATTGCTGTGTTGGTGCTTCCGCTTGTCTCTCTGTTGTTGGGTTCTGTGTTGTTGTTGTTGTATTGTTGTTGATTGCGTGTTTTGTGTGAGCAGGGAACTGTGTAAAGTGGCTGCTCTTATACAACACGCTGTTCTTGGAGAAATGTAAGTCGGTGCAACTGGGTGTAATATACAGTATACTACAGGGGTCCTTAGCTGTAGCAATCTGTCCTTCGAATTTATTAGCTAAATTTAGAACATTTTAACAACACTTGAAGTCAAAATCCTGTATAAGTATAGTTTCTATCCTCTTCTGATATTTATATAGAATTGTTTTTGTTTTTTTTTCTGAAAGCTTAGACAAAGATTCAGTTCAGGGTATATTTAAAGCATTAATAATTAGTTTATAGGAACTATTTTTTAGAGTACATGTAAACGCTAATAGATGTAGTTTGGTACCTTACAGAGCAATACATGTACGAGAGAGCTAAACGTTTTAAATAAAAAAAGTAATGCTTGACTGATTTTGACTAGACAGCATTATGTTTTTCGGTCTACGTAAACATTATTCTTTAACATAAAACCGGTTTCATTTCAATAACAGTTTAGGGTGGAAAACCTATGTAGGATCATAAGTTCTTAAATAATAACAAAGCAAGCCGTTCAAAATGTTTAAATCCCGAAAGAAAAAAAGTCTTGAAAGTTAATATAGACGCTGGGAATTTAGGTCATAACCTGATAATTTTGCCAACATCAATGGTTCTAGATTTCTCGCTAATTGTACTGGTATTTTACTTGTATTATTGTTACTTTTTTACTTTCGAATTATTACAAAGTTATTCTTTAACACAGAAAGGGGCAGTATTCGTTCTCTAAAAATAGCAATGTTACTAAACAACCATCAATACGTAGCCTTTTCTCTTTGTATTTTGCTTAAAACATTTCCAAACTCCCCACATTTCAAAATTTCTCTAAAAATATGAGCTTAGCCACATACAAATATTCTCCAGTGTCCTTAATGCCAATAAATCACCAAGCACTTAACTTACCGTGTTGGTTTGAGGCCCATAATTTTCCCACTGCTAAGTAATTCTTGGACGCTTTCAAGTAAAACATTCCTGATTTTATCCAGGGAAAATTTGGGTCTATATTTGTAACAAAAATGGGGTTCTACAATTCCCACCGTTCTACTTAGCCCGCCTACATTAACATTTCTTAAACAGTTCACATTTACTTGTGGGTTAGTATACTGTATAGAGGTGAAGAGGTCAGAGAGACACTGCCGGTCAGGTCGAGAGGTGAAGGCGATATTACGAGACATGTTTCTCCTTGTTATTACCAATTTGTGTCCTCGTGTTTGTCCGGTATGACCCTCCCTCCGCCCCTGCCACCCCTTCAATCCCTTGACCACCCCCGCCCGCCCACCCTTCTGCCACAATTTTCCACTACCTTGTTCCCCATCCGTAACCACGTGTCGGTGTGGATACTTCCACTGGATTATTCCGTTCCTGGAACTCATCTCCGGAAACATTTGTTGTTCAGAGGAATTATTTTTGTTGTTTTGTTTAGTTATTGTTGGCGTATTTTTTATTTTATGAAGTCGGAGTTTTCATTGGTAAAATGTTACACTTACTGGGTTGTATGAATTTTTTCTGTTTCCCCGAACTTTAATTGGTTTGATAGTTTGAAGTCTGTGTCCGTAAATATTTGAATGCGACAATATATAGTATGTAACGTAGCGTTGTCGTCACTATTTCGACTTACAGTCCAGAGCTAGACTATACCTACACAACTGGGAGACGCAGGACAGTAGTTCGTGTGTGACATACTTTGCAGTCATCGCTGCAGAACGAGACCAAGCATGAGGTTCACTAATTTGCAGTGTGTGAGATACTTTGGGTTATTCAACCACGGAACAAAATCGAGTGGATTTTAAATAAGTTTGGAAAGTGTCCAGATGTTTGAATAGACAATTTAGTTGAATATTTACACTCAAACACTTATTAGCCATGCATTCGTGTTTTCGATTTGTTTTGGTTTTTTTAGCAAGAGAATTTAGCAGGTCCTTAGACATTACTGTAGGCCTATGTCATTTCCGAATTTGCCTAATGAAAAAGTGTATACAAGAATATTAGAGTTTCTTTATCTTCTTAAATTTCAGTTCTAAAATACAGACAATCTTCGTATGCGACTTTGGTGGAAAACTCCCCATCAACTACACAGATTAGTCCTCACAATCCAATTGCAAGTTTCAACAACAGCGGACCCAAAGACAACGGAAGACATACGGAAGAGTTGTGCAAGCCTGTGATCGGTTGGTTTTAGTTTCTCTGCCAATTGCCTAGACAGCGCTACTGGTTTCCCGTATACCGCACAGACTACAGTACGCAGTACCAAGTTTCACCACACGATAGCACCACTGCGCTCCAGTTTCCCAGTACTGGGTGAACAGTCTACCCATATCTATTGTCTATTACGGGCTTGGTGACAGTAAACGTGTCGTCTGCCAATACAACATTTTTACTGGTCCACATAATTGCCACGTGGGTTCCGAACCTGTCAATCATCTATTGTAGTTTTGGCAAGAGCGCGGTCACTTTTCAACATTGGTGCAAAACATAGTTTCTTTTCTACTTACCCCGTGTTGGAACATTCTGCCTTGTTTTCAACAAGTGGGATGTTCCCGACACTTATACAGGGTGATCACGTAGCTTTCTCTGAGTACTGTAGACGAAACAGTAATCGTAGAAATATGAAACAAACTATATCCCCATAAAACCAGACTTGAGGATTACAGCAAAACTAATTTAAAGCCTCTCGCTATACAGCGAATACCTAAAGCTTTGGGTCATAGGTTCGAGTATCAGTTCAAACCTTAGTCATGTCATACAACATTGGAGACTAACTCAATTTACAGCACTCCCAAAAAATTGAGCCTTGGCAAAATGGCGGTCAAAATCAAAGAAACAATTTCGTGTATTTACGGAACCCCCTTTTATTTATTTTTTATAAATGCATCAGAGGGGATTCAGATATGTTATTCGGGTTAAAAATTATCGAAGCTGTCCAATATGTAACAAGTGGACATTTTAAAAGAAAATTGCTTTCAAAATAGGTTGGTTTTAATTTTCAAAATTGCCGCCTTTCACAAATGTTTTATGATAATGAGTAGCGTATTGATGGACTGTTTAGGCACGTAAAAAACGCAACAGTGCGTAATTGTTGTTTAATTTTTCCTATAGAGCAGTGGAGCTTGTTTCGAAACTGGAACAAGAGACCCTAATAGAGTCGAACATACGAGTGTAAATGTTGATAGAACTGACAAAATCTTCCAAAATAATCCTGCTCACACACCCGGAGCAGATGATACGGCAACGTCATTTCCTATTCCGATGCAAAGAGGAATGAGAAATGCATGAGAATTCAGTGCGGAGGGTGTTGGTAGGTGAAAATGTACAGATCACAGGTACAACCGGTGAGATCAATGCATTTGCCAGAGCAATCTGGTGGAGAACGCTGAAACTAGGACCACATCACCGCCTACCCGCTAAATACAGAACTGTTTACGTAGTTTTTTTACGGGACTACTGGAAATGATAAATTGATTTTTGTGTAAGTAGCCTTTTCCATGCGGTTTGTTTCGTATTCTGACGTGATTATAGTGAATTGCCTTGAAAACGACCCTAAAGTATGTCTAAAAGGGATCTAGATTAGTGGAACATTTTAGCTACTAATGACTGACGATTGCGATGCATTTATAATGTAAGTATGCAATAAATTATTTACCTATATTTATCTAAAGAAAATTTTTAAACAGTGTTCTTTCACTTATAGTAATTTAAACCGATTTTACCAAAATACATTAGAATGTGTTCTGTTATTTTCAAAGTTTTCAATGGGTATTAAGCCTGATTTTATAAACAAATTCGTTAGCAATTCATGAACATTTGGTTTACTCTTGGTTACAACGTTTTCTGGGTGTAGTAGAGCCAAAGACGATTCATACAAGTCTTAGGTAGACCTCTGTTTTCTAATTTCCATAGTCTAATATACGGAACACATTATTTAAGTATTATTTTGTTGATGAAAATGACAATTATGGGACATAATAACTCAATTGGCAACATAATTTATTCTTCTCGAAAGTCGCATTTATCTACTTATACAGTTTGGGCTTTGAAATTGAACTTGAAGCATTTGTAGGAAAACAGACCATCTATTGGCGTTGGCATGAGTTCCGCACAGTAGTTTAATTCAAAAGAGGACGATTTTTAAGGAGACAAGTCAAGCGAAAGGAAACCCTAGAGTTTTGAAAACGTGAGTCTTGACTTTTCGTTGAGAATGTTGAGTCTAGAGAACAGAAAGTGGGAGTTCTGGCCCTCGGCCACCGACATTGTCACTGGCATCTTACAGCTAACACACGTGTTTGCCGATTTAGTGATTGGACCGTCCAAATCTGTTGTTGGTAATCTAATTGATGTAACTGGCAAACTGTTATTTTGCTAATACTAAACAAATGTATTACGTTTGTCGACCGATTTGGTACACCTGTAATTGAACAGCTACTTGTGCAATTCCTTGAACGTAATAACCGATTTACAAACAGAATCAACTGCTCTGCGTGTAACATACAAACACAGAGCTCTGATAGATGAGTTAAATCCGAACATTTACAAACACGCTACAGTACGTCAACTGTCGATGGCGTGGGGGGGCACGTGCCCCCCTCCATCACTACTAGATCAATTTTCCTACATTTTGTGGGCAAATAAAACGTGTAAAATCATCTGTATTAATCAGCTGCGCGGTGATGCTCAATGCAAGGTTCTGCCATAATTTAAAATGCAACGACGCTTAAACAGTTAAGGTTAAGTAATTAAATTAGTTTCAACTTTTGAAGCTAAGAAGCTTACTTACCAATCATGTACAGTTCGTTAGGTATAGCATGGCCGGTGGCCTTGAGATTACCTACTGGCCGCTTATGGCCCTATAGCCCATCTCACCGGCCATGCTAAACCTGACGAACTGTAGAAAGACCGTTTTCCCTCGAAATTATGTGTTTTAAGTGTTCGCAATAGAGTTTAAATGCATTGACATATTGAAAAATTTCAAAGTGTATTTGGTCAAATTATTAATCTTTTATGATAAAACGGGCTATATAAACGTCGGAAACCTCCTCTAGATTCAAGTATATCATCGTTATTTTAAAAGGCGAAAACCCAGTTATTTTGAAAAATTAAGGCTGAATTAAACACACACAAAAACTGTCCTTATAATAGTTTCTGATATTCCGATCGAGGATCACGTTATTTTTGTCACCTTCTGTAGTGTAGCTTACCAGTTTTTCTTTTCTGACCACTGTTGACATTTGACAGAGCGCTCCTAACGTCTAGCGCCGGAACTATATCTGCTCACAAGTCTATTCTTTATTTATAGGCGTAGACGAATAAATGCGACAGGAAGAAGGGGGTCGACAGAATCAAAACTGCGGCGCCGCTTATACAGTGTGTCACGAAAGATTTAATAACAGCAGAATGATGGATATTTTGATGTGATTTCGGTTACGGGACTGCGACACCAGGATTAATTGTTGGTTTTAAATACAATTTTAATTAGATATTTTGGATGATTTAATGAGTTGTAGTTTTGTTCCATTAGTATAAGGCTTGCACATTGAATGATACGTTATAGAAGCCCTAGCAGACCCGCCCTCTTATAATCTAGGGGTGACAGAAAGTTGGGAATTTTGGTTGTTAGAAGGCCTTCAATTAAAGGAATTCAAGGAAAGGTTGGGACAAATTGAAGCTTCAGTGAAGTAACATTTTGAGATCATTCAAGTTTAAAGTAGAAATTAAATCAAGTACTATTGTGATTTCCAAACACGTGTAATTTAATTTGAATGAATTCCCCCACTTGAAAAGGTTAATTTGAAAGTTATCAACCTGAAATAAATAGTCTATGTACCGATGAATAAAAGTTTCAATTCAGACTAGTGGGAAAAGAGTTCAGAGCAAACGGTTTTGTGAAAGATTTCCTATTTTTTTCTGATTGTGCTGTATTAGCCTACGACTAAAAGAAACTATTTGATGTGTCATGCTTTCTGTACAATGGACAAATTTTCGACAAGAATACGAGTTTTCAACTAACTTATTGAAATAGAGCCAATAAAGATGAGTGTCTTTCCCACGTCATCTGAAACCAGTACGCAAATATTAATAAAAATTATCTGAAAAGAGTCCAAAAATGCATTAGTTTCCGTTTAAGTTTTCGAATTTTCCCAGAGGAGAATCCCCAGACTTTCCCTTTGGGAGCTGTTCGAACTTTGAGATATTCGACGGGGAAATTCGTTGCCCACAAAAGTGTCTTAGGCTGTCTCCTATGGACGGCTGGGGGATTGCAGCCTTGCAGGGTGAAGTGGAAGTGCATAACTCGGAGCGGATGAGTTATTGACGTGAGCGAAAATACCCGCACCCGCGGTCCGCCGGCTAAATCTGATTCTGACACCGTCAACTGTTATTCCAAGTGTATAACGCTCCGAGCGGGCTAATCTCTAACTAAACAGTACCTGTCGGCCATTTTCTTTTTGTCCCATAAGAACAACGTAAAACAAGCATTTTCTTGAGACACCTCACGTCTACAATTAGAAGGTTGTCGATGTACTGCAGTGACTTCGCTGACCACTTTTTCGAAAGTTCTACTAATTGTAAGTAAAAACAAGAAATCAAACCCAAAATGTCCTCAATTTTGGGGTTAGGTCACTATTTTTGAGTGAGAAGATGAAAATCCGGTTCAGCGGAGCCGAACTTTTAAACAAAGTGTATTTCGTAAAAAATGCGATGAAATCTTAGTCGTGAGGTGTCCTAAGAAAACGCACGTTTTTTACGTTCTTATGGGACGAAATTCAAGGTCACATCCACTACTGCGCACTCTTAACTACTGTACTTTTAATGATACTTTTGTAATCTCCAAGTTTCCCATGGTTTTATTCACTCGCTCGCAGCGTCTGCGTGCGTACATTCAACTGAGCTTTGTTGTGTAAATTAACTAAATGGTAGTTAAGACTTTGGTTTCCACTCACCATAAAAATATTTATTTTTTACCACATTCTCTCTCATGTTTTCTATGTTTACTATTTTGTTGTCATTCGACGATTGTTGTTCGTCGGTTGGTGTTAACGATTTTTACCACTGCAAAATTACTATAAAGAAGGACGTTAGGTAAAAACTACGCACACAAGTGTCGTTTCAGTAAAATGACTTTCTATAGACGTTGTAGATTAAATGCAGACTTTTTATAGGCTACAAGTTGTAGCGAATAAGAAAAACGCGTTAAATAAGTGTTGCTGTTTCGGTATAAAAAGATGTTATATACGTTTTGCAGTTCCTTTAAAATTTACGTTTGATAGGTTAAATAATTGTTGGTTTTATTTTAAATATTGTAGTTTTGATGAAGACAAAAGATAACATTTTATGAAATTTGTTGTTTCACCATGATTGACGTTTTATAAGTGTTGTAGATTTTGTAAAGTTACGTTTCAAAATTGATTAAATTTCGGCGATATTGTGTTTTTGAAAGTTTAAATTTTTGGTACATGCTTTAGTTTATAAGTATTGTAGTTTTTGTAAAAGGGGAGCTTTTCTTATCTTGCAAATATGGTACTTTAATGTAAATTGGGTAAAAATATTTCAAAAGTTTTGGCGTGTATAAAAATATGTCGTCTTTTTCCTTTTAATTTTGTAGCCAACGCTTAAAAAGAAGAATACAGTTAGTCTATCTTTGAAATGGCAGTGATGTTAAACGTCTACTTTTTAAAAATAATATGCAAAAAGTTGTTGTCGACCGTGACAGGATTCGAACCTGCAATCTTCGGATCCGAAGTCCGACGCCTTATCCGTTAGGCCACACGGTCTTGTGGAGCGGCCTGTATTGTGCCAGTCACCACGCCGGCCCGCTTTATCTCTATCACTGTGACGTCATTGCTAAAATAAATAGTAGCGGACTATGCAGTATGGTACAATCCTTTTACTAAGCATAGTCAAATTAATGTTACAAATATCTAACTACTTCTACAAAAAATAATCGATAGTAAGACGTGATCTTTGTTTAGTTATGATAAAGTTAATCTGTGTTTTATTTTAATAGTATTATTTTCACTCAGCTGTTTTATCTAACAATGAGAGAAGACATTGTTTTTATTTTGTTAACAAGTCTAGTTTTGTACCATGTTTTTCAATGTATCTTTTAATGCATAATTAATGTGAAAATATAATGATTCTGCTTATCTATTCATCAAGAATGTAAATCATATATAGTCTAAGAAAAGAAAGAAAGGTATTTGTTCATATATCCATCCATCAAATACAAATCAATGAAAATTTTAGTTGAATATCTAACATCTGTGATCTATCTATCTCTCTAATTTATATATTTATTAAATTGTGTTTGTTATATTTTATAAATTATTAAAATATGATTTCAAATGAACTTGTATTTTTAATCTTCTAGACTGAATAATACAACATAAACAACAGTGGTTTAAACTAAAGTAAGCATATGTTTTTAAACAAATAATAAATTGTATAGTTGTTCGGTTACCTGTGAAGCCTACACTTTACTGACTTTAGTATCAAATCAGTTGTAATCTGATTTAGTGATCAAACAGAGGCGAAGCTCGGATAAATAACAAAGAGTGATTCTTACCATACATAAAAAATTGAAATTGCTTTGTTCTTTAGGCAGCATTATTGCTGGAGTCCTGTTACATTTTTATGAGCCCTACTATAGTTTATGATTTAACAGTATGATTAACGTTGTGTCGTATGTCTGTTGCAGTGACGTGGATCTGGAAACACAGACACAAAACCTATCCTACCACTCGGGCAGTTCCTCCAACTCCAGTATATCTACCAGGTTAGTACAACATGCAAGCAGTTCCTTACTTCCTACATTCATTGAAGATGCATAGTTCAATTACGAGCTTTTCATCAAAACCAGTTTTTTGAGCTGTGAAATTTGAAAGTGAAATATTCTAAATCCTTCCCTTACAATGTTCACTGTTAGTGAAATGATATAAATAAAAATTGCATTTGTTACTATGTAAATGCAAAGTGCCAATAAGCATCTGACATAGTAAAACTGCTGATTTTTTTGTAATCAGATCAAAAAACTTGTTTGAAATTTTTCAGAACAAAACAAAGAAATAATAGTAATTGATTTGTAAGAAAAATTTGTCGTTTTGCTTTTACCCTGATATTGTCTATGACATCCAGGAAAACTTACTGAACTCTCAAACACTTTCTTCGTAATCTGAGAACCAGTTTTTCATAATTAAAAGTACGTTTATTAATTTTTCAATTTTTTTATTAGTTTGAGTTATTTTTATGATTTCTAAATTTGAATCAGGTTTTTTTGGCACACTTTAATAATAATTGGCTCTTGAAATACTAACTTGAACATTATTTTATACCGTACTATGTTTATTTGATTTAAATTTTGATGCTTCAGCAACTCAAGCAAAAACGTCAGGGCATGCTCAGAAATGATTTTTATTTTGGGGGTGGGAGGGGCTGACTCAGGGTCCTCTCTTGAAAAATTTGCTAATTTGTGGGAGCATAAAATGTGTAGCCTATTAGCTGATTTTTTAAATGTTGCACTTTGTTGAGTACGGCAATGGAGTAATAAATATATGTATGTATTTGACTCATTATTTAAACAACTTGTTGTATGTGCCAGGAGTCTAGACAGTCCGAGCAACTCGCTAGAGGCGGTGAGCGGGGGCCGAGGCACGACAGAGGCAGTGACTCCACACAACGGCGGGGCCACACTCTGGGACAGTGATACTGAGGCGGATATTGACGCCCCGCCTGACTGGAAGAGCACTGTCCCCGACCACATATTCAACACTCTGACCGATCAGGAGATCAAGCGCCAGGAGGTCATCAACGGTGAGTCATTATTGGGTTTTAAGAAGGCCAGAATTCTTCGGATAAAATATTTGTGAACTGAACTGACTGCGCTGGGTGATGAATTATGCTAGCAATAGGACACCTCAGTACTATGGGGAGGCAGGATGCAAGGGTCTGCAAGAGGCCAAAATACGTCAACATTTTAAAAGATAAAATGTTGTATTTACACGGTTGTATACTGTATATCCGTGTAGCTGTCCTGTTTTATAAGGGTGAAGGAATGTGAGTGACAAGTTTGGATCGCTTTGTATCTGGAAAAACAATTTATCGATGTTCAGGCAAGATAGTCTTTACAGGCTATTTCAACTTCAATCCTACCCTACACTGTTAGTACATGGGTGAATTCCATTGATATTTCTTTACAAACATTGCAAATCAGATATGCTGACAGGATTATCCAGGTTTTCCATTCTTCAACCTGGTGTAATGTAAGTAGTGAGAGATGACCTTATCTCAAACATTTTGTCTTTAAATCATAAACTGAAACAAACACTTGTAAATTTAACGAAACAAATTGCTATACATTCATTACTGTATCAGAAAATTAAAAACTGTTTTCCAAACTGTTTATATACCTGTTCCATACATACCTGTATGTACCTCAGGGCTTTGTCCTTCCAAATGTTTGTTGCTCAGAGTAAATCTGTTAAAGTATGCTCTGCCGTGGTGTTTTCCTCTTGAAAAGTTAAGGTGAACGTCCATGTAGAGGAGTTACTAAATGTTTGTCGTGTTACAGAACTGTTCCAAACGGAGCGGTCGCACGTGAGGTGCCTGCGGGTGCTGGACCGGGTGTTCCACAGGCCGATGAGAGAGCAGCAGATCCTGCCTCAGGACCAGATCTCGCTGCTGTTCGCCAACATCGAGGAGATACTGGAGATCCACCTGCGCTTCTACAACAGCATGAAGGCCAAGCGGAAAGAAGGCCCGGTCGTCAGCGAGATCGGCGACCTTTTGTACAGTATGGTATGTTTTAGTCAACACTTTGTACATTTGTTAACAATTGAAATTGCTTAGCAGAAATGAATACAATTAAGTATTATTATCTATAAGTTTTTGAACACAACAGAATTAGGAAAATTTCAAATCAACCCTGTCCTGCTGAGCATGAATCCTTGTAGTGCTGTGTTGATTTTTGCCAAAGCAAGTTTTATTTTATGTTTTAAATTTGAGATGTTATCCATTCAGCTACTTAGGTTTAGGATCCTTCAAAGCACGGGCGTTGCCATTATAGGAGACAAGGGAAACACTTCCTCCCAATATTTCTTTATATTTGTACAAATCAAAGAAAAGACAATTTTATTTTTGATTTAAAATCATTTATTTTTGTTGTCTAAAAACATTTTATTCCTGAAAACTTTCATAGAAAGGGTCTTGTGCAATTACATAAATACAAAACAATATTAGAGTCAGGACTGTCATAATGCACCTCGCTGCCCTCGATACACAGCTGGGTTGACAGACGGGCTCGGCAGCGGCTGTCATAGCTTGTCTGCGCGTGCACTGTTTGTCCCCTACCTTTCTAAACCTACTGTAGAACCCACATCCCATCCCCCTCTTACACTGTTTAAACGTGAGTCATCGCAAAGACGCACACTGCAGACTGCATAGGTGAAAGCTGTCTGTGATTACGCTCCAAAGACCAAAACAACTGATTTGATTACCTCACGCTCGCTTATCAAATTTATTTTCATGTGTAATTATTGTATGGTTGGTTCACTGTTGACTGTTTCTTGACTAGATTTTAATTTGATTAAATTTTGATTTTAATGTAAGAGTGTTTTTTGTTCAAAATATAATTAAAAAACAATTGTTCAAAATCACAAATTCTAAAATGTTTAACAGGGCAGTGCCACCAGACCCCAATGGTCCCCCCCACTAAAGGCATGTCAGCTTTAAAGCAAATGGAAGGATTGTACTGTGTACATTCATTGTCTAATTTGTATTGTGTGTTTGTGCAGTTTGAAGGCAACGAAGGCGAGCACTTCCAAGAGGCGGCTGCCCTCTTCTGCTCGAGACAGAGGATTGCGCTGGCGGCGCTGCGTGACAAGCGGCGCGAAAGACCGAACCTACACAGCTTCCTCACTGACGTCGAGGGCAACAAAGCATGTCGCCGGCTGCAGCTCAAGGACATCATCCCTTGCGTCATGCAGAGGTAACATTCTGAGTGTTTGAGAACAAATTGGCAATTTTATTTGTCGTTCAGGGCCAAAGAAACATTTTAGAACTTTGAATTAAACAGTATTGTAACAAACAGAAAACACTTCAACCAAGTTCAAATAATTAATTGGTTAAAAAATAACTAAAAAATTCTTTAAAGTTTTTAATCAAAAAATTTTTCTTTAAGAATTTTTTGTTGCATCCTGTTAATCCAAACTAATTGAAATTGGAGGCAATTTTAAATAGGAAACTATTTATATATATATTTTATAACTATTTATAAATATACAATGGAATTACACACACGAAAAAAAGGTTGATTAAATACACTCTTCTGTCATAGTTCTTATCAACATATGATAACAAACAGAACCCGCTATCAGTCCCATCACTACTATCCTGCTCCCACCACCCACCAGTGTTCACCCTGCCTACCAACTAAGTCTACTTACCTAGCCTGTCCTCACTACTTAACCTGCAAACCTTGCCGGTCCACATTTTCCTGGAACATGCCTGCTTCCAACCTCACCTTGCCTCCTCCCACCTAAAAAAAACACTTTTCATATACACTTATTCGTATACATTATTCTGCTCACACCACCTATGAACACTAAATATTTGTTTGATTTATGAAATAATAAATAAAAAGCAAACCAACAATTACAAAATTGCAAGTCAGAGTCATTTAAGCCAGTGTTCAAAAGTCATCACCTCTTCCAAGTCAAAATGTGATTCCATTAGAGGTAGAGTAGTGATAGTCTAGTATACACTAGAAAATTTCCGCTAATCGTAAAATTTAAAACCTGTTTTGACTACGGATAATTTTTTCAAGTGGAAAATTACTGTTGACTGAAGATCCCACCTTGCAGTGTAGTTATGCCACCTTCAAATGATAGTATCATCTGTCAGACAACATTCCTGGGATAATGATATGACAATGGAGGCAAATTTCTCTCTTATGGAACTAGTGGCAGTGAACAAGGGCACCCATAAGGCATCTCCTGGGCGGGGTCATATACCACGGGGTATGGAACTACCTCCATTCAATTTAAACTATCATATACCCAGTCGTAAGATCTACAAGCCAATTACAAGGTATTTCATTATAACTTAAACTGTTGTATGACCATTTAAAATAGTCTAAAACCATTTAAATAGTCTGGTTTAAAGTTTCATTGACATGTTTTAGTGTGAAAGCATGAATTGTGTCACAACACGTGTCTACAATTGCAGGTTACTCAAATACCCGCTGCTGCTGCAGAACCTGGAGAAGTACACGGAGAGTGGGACGGAGGAGTTGTTGCGAGTCCAGCAGGCCGAGGAGAGGAGTAAAGAGATCTCGAACTTTGTGGACGCGTCGGTAAGGGAGGCCGAGGATCAACACAGGCTCGCCGAGATACAGAGGAGGCTGGACAAGAGCCTGTTTGACAAGGTGGACCACGCCGTTGCCACTGAGTTTAGAGTGAGTATTAGTAGACAGTGAGTGCTTGTCTTTGAGCATGCTGGAGTATAACGGCTCTGCTCGCGTATCTAGAGGTTTATGGGCTCTGACTCAACACGCTTGGAATTTCTGGGTGGATGCTCAGCTTGACAGCAACATCTTACTTGAACCAATCAAGTACGATGCGTAAAATTGTTTAATTTGGTATTGTGGAAGACAAAATTCCTTTAGAAAGTATTTGAGATGTAGGAACAGCCCTTGGACTGTAACATGGGAATAAAAAAGGCACACAAAACTTATTGCGGGAATAAAATTGTACTAGAAAATCTTGTTTTTGAATTGAACGACTCTAAAACCATATGAGGACAGTAAAACAACCCTAAAACCATGTGATGACAGTAAAACAGTCCTAAGACTATGTGACTGACGACCCTAAAACGATTCTTGAACTATCGTGAGAGTAAAACATCCCTCAAACTGTATCGTGGGGGTAAAACAACTTTCCAACAGTATGGCGTGAGTAAAACAGTGCTTGGGTCATACCACGCGAGTAAAGCGGCTTGTACTGTGATGTGGGAGTAAGTGGGTTCTCAGAACATACTGGGTGGTGCAGAGGAAACGCATGTTTTTCAATATTGAATTACTGGGACACAATGGGTTGAAAATAATGAAAACAAGTATTAAATGATAGGGTTTTTAATGCAGTTTTTGAAATTACATAGCATATTTAGGTTTGGAAAATAATGTCTTTGAGATGACGTCCTTCTTGCTGGGTACAAATGTGGATCCTCTTCTGAAAATTACGGACGGCTCTCTCCAACATTTCATTTGGCACGGCCTCAATTTCCTGACGAATGGAATTCTTTAGGTCTTCGAAATGTGGAAGCTTCAGCTGATGTACACTTTTGATTTTAAATATCCCACAAAAGAAGTCACATATTGACAGGTCGGGTGGCGAGGGGCCAGTGAACATCATCACCAACTCGAAATCACATGTCCTGGGAACATTTGTCGAACCACTTCCATGGATGCTCGCCGCGGTGAGCTGTGGCACCATCCTGCTGAAACCACATGTCTTGCATGTTTACGTGGATCGCCTTTCAAGTTCTGGACGAAGGAAGTTGTTTAACATTTCAACGAAGGCGAGCTGATGTAATAACAGTAACTGTAATTCTTTCTTCTTCAAAAAAATAAGGTGCAACAATCCCCAACTTTGAAATACAGCACCACACTGTTACCTTTAAACTGTGCAGAGGTCTTTGGTGTAATTCTTGTGGGTTCTCGATGCCCAATACCGACAGTAAGTTTTTTGAACATTGACGCGGTCAAGATGAAAATGTGCTTCATCACTCAGAAGACTGTAGCATCGATCTTCCGTAAACATTTCATCCATTATGCGCGGGAAAACTCTCTGCGCTGTACAAATCCCCTTCATTAAGCTTCTGGATAATCATTATTTTGTACGGATGGAACTTGAGGTCATCATGTAGGATGCGGTGAAGTGAACGCCGTGACATATTGGCGCTACTGCATGTCGCCGAAGTCGTTTAGGACTAGTAAGAACTGCCGTTCTGACTCGGTCTACATTTTCTGGTGTACGAACTGAACGCTGTTTCTTTTTCATCACAGAACCAGTACTTTTAAACGCTGCAACCTATCGGAGTACGGTATTTCGATCAGGCACTTCGATAAATGGCAGGCCTTCCTGTAAACTATAGACAGGGCTGCGCCATGGTAGTTGTCTCATAATGTTGGGCGCATTTTTTTTATCACATGCTATCATATATTAGTTTTTGTACTATTACGGCAAATGTAACGGAAGGAACTAGCTTGATTCACACAGGATAATCACTCCTCTTGCTGACTCTTAAAACTAATGGTTATATGTAATATTACAGTCCTAAAATTTACAAAAAGTAGTGTGTTACTACTTAACATGAGCATAGATTAACAGCTGTAGTCACCATTACAATGTTTAACTTATGAACATTATATTTCAATCTGTATCAAACATAATATTGACCCAAGAGCAAATTGAACGATTTTTGTTTATCTCTCCCCTTATCGCTACACTATTCTCCCAGTAAACACCAGCTGCTTTACTAATAACACGTTACGTTTTCCACAGAACCTTGACCTGACCAGACACAGACTGATTTACGAAGGGCCGCTGGTGTGGAAGATCGCTAACCGACCTCGGCCCATCGACCTGCACGTGTTGCTGCTGGAAGACGTGATAATCCTCCTCCAGAAGCAAGATGACAGATACATACTAAAGTTCTACAGTTCCACGCTCAGTCCAGTCATCAAGATGTCAACCGCTCTGATCAAGGAGAATGCAGTCGGTGAGTGTCATTCATGCTCGCAGATTTTAAATTCTTATTAGGGTTTAGAATGTTTAGTGAAAACTAGTTGATTCTAATGAAATGGAGTTGATTTTTCATCTTTTGACTTTGGACCAGTCTTTAAGGCAGAATTTGCATGGTTGTTAAATTGTGAATATCAACTGAACTGTCAGCTTTCATTAACTCAAGAGGCGCCCGGATAGAGCGGTGGGTTATAACATGGAATAAGAACTGCAAATGATGTTGTAAATTTGTAATCTAGTTAATGTAGTCAAATATGGAAACCTTTTCTCTGAAAGCATACGAGGTCTGTCCGATAAGTTTGCGAACTGGTTCAATATGGCGGCCTTGAGGCAGAGAAAGCTCCACCAACTACTTCACGTGACTACTGGACATCCAATGAAGCGTCAGTGCTAGTTTGACAGTCGAGCTATGCCTTTTAACCTGTCAGTGTCAGTTTATACTTTATTTGTTTTTGCTGTTTGTCGAAAAATGAAAATTCATGAAATCACTGAACAACGAATCAACATCAAAATTTTTAGTGAAACTAGGGAAAAGCTCTCAAGATGTTACAGATATGTTGAGGGCTGTTAACGGAGATAATGCCTTGAAGAAAACGTCCATTTTAAACGTTAAACGGATTAAACGTTTCAAAGATGGCCGCGAAGACGCTTAAGATGATGCAAGGCAGGGCCAACCTTCAACCTCATGTGTGGATGAAAACATTGATCGCAACCCTTGGTGTCTGATGATCGTCGGAAAACTGTTAGAATGATTGCAGATCGAACATCTGAATTCTATGTTGACGCCCCTTGAGAGGTCACCGCATCAGTGTGATCGAATTTGTGTCAAGGCGATGGATGGAATCTTCACCATGACAACGCCCCTGCACATTTAGCTTTGATTGTTCGTGAGTTTTTGGCAACAAATTCCATCACCCTCCTTGACCACCCACTCTATTCGCCAGATTTTGTCCCCTGTGTTTTTGTCCTTTTTCCAAAATGCAAAAATTGATAAGAGGGCTTCACTGGATCACTTCATGTTGATTCGTTGTTCAGTGATTTGATCAATCTTCATTTTTCGACAAACAGCAAAAACAAATAAAATATAAACTGACACAGGCAGCTTGATAGGCACAGCTCGATTGTCAAACTAGCAATGACGCTTCATTGGGTGTCCAGTAGTCACGTGATGTAGTTGGTGGAGCTTTTCGCCGCCTCAGGGCCGCCATATTGAACCAGTTCGCGAACTTACTGGACAGACCTCGTAGATCTATTAAGGCTGCTGCATATAAATGTCAAAACTTGAACTTTCGTCTAATAATATCTGAGTTAGTTAACTTAATATTGGATTAGTAGTTAGGTTCATTTTAGGATAATAGGTAAAGTGTTGGTAAGCTACTTTTTGACACAAGTTTAACCCAAATTTTTTCCAAACGAATCTTATTCTCTTGAGATTCAGTAAGCTGCTGCCCTAAACTGGTTTGTTCTAATTGTCCATCTCTTCGTTTGTTTCAGACAAAAATTCGCTTTACCTCGTGAACACAGCACAAAACGGAGCCCAGATCTACGAGCTGGTGGCGTCTTCGTTGAGTGAAAAGAAAACGTAAGTTCATTTCCCTTCTGTGCATGTTGGGTGTCAAGTAGTATTTAGAGAACATTTGGATCAATTGATGTGAACTTTGCGTTATTGCATTTTGTGAAGCTTATCAACTAAGCACAACCTTGGGGTCAGAGGTTCCCAAGTTCGAGCCCTCCATGAGCTAAAAAGTGGAGTTATGAGTTTCCTATGTTGCCGTCACTCCTTTTGCTTGTCCTTGATCGGCACACTCATTTTTGATGTAGGGAGGTATTTCTGTCATTTAGTTTTCAGACCATCTGAGGCAAGGAGGTAGTTGTGGATCTAAGATAGGCTCAAGGGGTCTCCTGTTGGATGGGGGAAATTAGTGTCCCTGCCATTGATGGGAGAAGGGGGCAAGGAACTTGTGCTGCACTCAAGGGGGAAAATTGAAAAGTACAGATGATGGGGCGATTTCAGTACAGGTGCTAACGGGAGTCGCTGCCGAAATTGGCAGGAGTCTCTTTAGTTAGCAATTCAATGGTTTTTCTGAATATAAATGTGGATTAAAGACATTATATTGTACTCTATACTAGGAATTAGGCAAAGAATATCGAAAAATGCAAGACACACTGATATGGGTTTATTAAAGATGTTTAGTGAATTCGAAAACTGCTTTTGCATCAGATATGTTTGCCAACTGTCAAGGCCCTTGATTTACGATTAGTTCCACCTTGAGTTTTACTACTCAACTGCACTGTTTTCACTCAATGTTTGCTTTTATGCACTCATTTCTCCAATCTTCTTTACAACCTCTCCTTTCCAGTCCATTTTATGCTCCCACGAGGCTTATGACTGTACGATTTTACTTTCCAGACAATTTTAGAACTATTTCCTTGAAGTTTCTCCAACTTTTTCTGTATATTCGATTAGTAGTTTTATTATTGAGTAAGCAAAGACCATTTTACTGTAATACTTTGGTTTGAGACCAGAACACTATAAAAACAAGTTCTAGCTTTCAAATTGATTAAAATCTCCATCAGACAATACCATTTTAAACAACATTAAAACTTTAACTTAACAAAAGTAGTTAAATAAATATTATTCTCTCGGTAAGTTGTCACGTGATAGCCTGCACCCGTAGTAGCGTTGACTGTCTATTGACGTGTCGGGAGCTGCTCGTATTAGGTTACCTTCTCACCACAAGTGACACTTTTAACGCTTGTCTCGTCCTCTCGTACTCTTACTGTACGATTTACAGGGCTTCTCTGAGAGTCGTGAATCGGTAATGGGGCAACATTTACACAAATAAGAGGTTTAAATAAGGTTTGTACTAAATTTTGATGACAATAAGAGAATATTTGGAGAATATACAGGGTGTCCCATAAGTAAAGTGCCATACTCTAGGAAAAGGTTATATGGGTAAAAATATAGAGACAATTAAAAATACAAATGTTTCCAAAAGCAAGTTAACCAGATATTTGCCATTTTATATTTTTCACTAATTATTTATTATCTCCCACACCATTTATCGGATTTGACTCAAACTTAGCATAAATTTGTATCTAAGACCATTTGTAGAAAAAATTACCAGCTTGATCTGACTTATCATTTTAAAACGGTGGCTATTTTATGGTAATTTTAGGGCATTTTTGGCGTTACACCTTAATTAGCGGAAAAACGGTGAGTTTTACAAGAAAATTTAAAGAATACCGTTTTGTAGCAAATATTATTACCTATCTATTGAAGTTACAGTGGAAACCGTGGCATCATCGATAAAACAACATCAAGATAATAAGGTGGAAAGTTGTCTGTTTTCAGCCAGAGTTTCCTCTAAAGCTCGTTGTTTAAGGATTTTACGACCTTAATGTCAATAGATAGGTAATAAAATTCACTAGAAGCGTTATTCTTTACATTTTAGCGTAAAACTCACGTTTGTCGCTATTTAAGGTGTAATGACAAATATGCCTAAAATTACCATAAAATAGCCACTAATAAAAATGATAAGTTAATCATCCTATTTTTTCCATAAATGGTCTTAATATAGATACAAATTTATGTTAAGTTTGATCAATCAACATAAGCGACTAAATAGCTAATTAGTGAAAAAATATAAAATGTAACTAATATAAAAGCGTTAAAAATTTTATCCTGATTTTATCTGATTTTACGACTCATATAACCTTTTCAGTCTGGCACTTTCTAAAACACCATGTATATGTTATTGATAAAAAAACCACATTTGTTTATATTGAATAATGAAGACAGAAAAATGAATTTTTGCACCAAATTTTGTGAAAATCCGACAAAAATTTGACAGTTATAAGTGTAACAGAGTCAAAAATGGGTAAAAAAAGTGACTTGCGATTGTAGTTTATACCTCATTATAGGATATTTGCTAGGATTCCCAGTAGCGGTTGTGGCTACTTTTATATATTGTTTGGATATGTTTTATTTTAACCATTCATATTAGCCCCAGGATAGTATTCAACAATTAATGGGTATTACCCTTGTCACTATCCTATTTTGTCTTGCGTCGGGCAGCGTTTTGCGACCTAATAGGCCATAATCATGTCTTCATCCAGGTTGCTTCGTCTTCACATTAAAACATCCACATAAAGTACATAAACCACACGAACAATGACGAATAAACGAAATAAATTTAGACAAACACTTTATGTGGATGTTTTAATGTAAAGACGAAGCCAACTGGCGGATGAAGACATGATTATGGCCTGATTAGGTCGAAACGCGTCGTCCATCGACAAAATAGGATAGTGACAAAGGCAATACCCATTAATTGTTTATTTTAACATCAGTCGTCAGTATTTACTATGACAGCTGTAAGTTTTGACTGCGGAGTCGGCATATCACAACTGTACAGCTTGACAGAGTTGAAACTCCCCAACTGTGACTGAAACCCTAGAATGTTGACTGTTGTGTCGTCTGCATACGCAAGCAACTGTGAGCATTGTAGGTCAGTTCCCTTGTCAAACAAACTTGACGCTTACATTTCAATATTTGACACGTGATTTTAGAGGGCATAAATGTTTGGTTCTAACTCAAACCCTTTATTTGTAAAAATAACATTTTGTTTATCATACAGCCAAAACTACTCAACTTAAATTTTGGACTAATCTTGTTGTAAGGGATTAAACAGCCACTTTAAACCAAAAACTGTATTAATTTCCATTCCTGTCAATTTTTAGTTATTAAATTTTCAACAACAGAATTGTATGATAGTCAAGGGATTTTGTGGAACAGTTTTAAGCATGTATTTCCTTTGTCTGATTTTCATATTTGGTTTTGTTTTTGTAACTTATGGTTAATTTCTTTGATTTGTGGTGTGAGCATTAAATTTCGTATTTTTTGTGAAAAATATTCACAGAGAATTCTGTGGGATAGGAGTAAAAGTGATGGAATATTAGTGACAAGACGAGCTCCAGTATTTAGGTTAGGGTTTGGTAGAAGATAGATTGAGATGGATAGTGTAATACGATGCTACAGATTTACAAACTTGCACATTTCTTACATCACCACAAAAATAGTTAACCTTGCATTGATCGCTTCAAGCAGGTTTCTTCCATGTATTTTGGTTTTTAGTCATAAGTCTATATTTTAAGTGTAATAGCGGTTTACCCTTCAGAGTACCTTCTCTCTATTATTTGTCTAAGATTTGCCGTTTTTAAACCTACCATCATGGCGAGTCCTAAAACTTGACTTTTACCGGGAGAAAACCTCCATGAGAGGATTGAACCGTTGTAAAGTCATTATGTAAATTTCAACTACATTCAGTGTATTGGTTAAAAAGATAAGTTGATTTTAGGATAATAAATTATTCTGCAAAATCCTTGTAGAACTTATTGTGGGTTAAAGTAAAAATACTAAATTTTTGGATTAATCTTGTTGTAAGGGATTAAACAGCCACTTTAAACATTAAAACTGTATTAATTGCCATTCCTGTCAATTTTTAGTTATTAAATTTTCAACAGAATTGTATGATAGTCAAGGGATTTTGTGGAACAGTTTTAAGCATGTATTTCCTTTGTCTGATTTTGCATATATTGGTTTTGTTTTTTGAAACTTATGGTTAATTTCTTTGATTTGTGGTGTGAGCATTAAATTTCATTATTTTTGTGAAAAATATTCACAGAAATTCTGTGGGATAGGAGTAAAAGTGATGGAATATTAGTGACAAGGCGACAGTATTTAGGTTAGGGTTTGGTAGAAGATAGATTGAGATGGATAGTGTAATACGATGCTACAGATTTACAAACTTGCACATTTCTTACATCACCACAAAAATAGTTAACCTTGCATTGTCGCTTCAAGCAGGTTTCTTCCGTGTATTTTGGTTTTAGTCATAAGTCTATATTTTAAGTGTAATAGCGGTTTACCCTTCAGCAGAGTACCTTCGAATTTGTCGGTTTTAAAACCTACCATCATGGCGAGTCCTAAAAAACTTGACTTTTGCAGGAGAAAACCTCTGAGAGGATTGAACTGTTGTAAATCATTATGTAAATTTCAACTACATTCAGTGTATTGGTTAAAAAGATAAGTTGATTTTAGGATAATAAATTATTCTGCAAAATCCTTGTAGAACTTATTGTGGGTTAAAGTAAAAATCCTAAATTTCAATATTATTTAATTTTACACAAATTAGTACAAACCACATTTAATTATTATTAACACTGTAATATACAGGTTTAGAGTAATTAAACAAGATTAAAAATCATTTCTTGATTAAAATTTATTTGTAATATGTGCCAAAACCAAGTTAATACGTAACTAAATATGTTTTCAAGCATCCGGAGTAAACCTCAGTGATGTAGTTTTGAAGTTTAAGTGCCCAATGCAGGGTTAAAACAAAATTTCCCTCAGTACAATTCCATTTTTGGAAGTCAATGTCATGAAATTAGTCACAGAAAGGTTTTTGTTGTGTTCAGCTGGGTAGTTATGTATTTTAAATAGGCTAACCGAGCTATATTAGCTAAAGAAGAGCATTTTATTCAGTTACTAGGAGATCCTCAAGGTGATGCATGTTTCATTTAGTGACTTTGGACAAACCTCTCAGGAATCAATATATACTTGTACATATTGGCAGTACGGTCACCTTGAGGCTAGGAAAGTTAG
The DNA here is from genome assembly GCA_018831715.1 of Matsumurasca onukii. Taxonomy (NCBI): domain Eukaryota; kingdom Metazoa; phylum Arthropoda; class Insecta; order Hemiptera; family Cicadellidae; genus Matsumurasca; species Matsumurasca onukii. Next base: position 47,083,671 of record CM032065.1, on the reverse strand, counting down.
CAAACCTTGGTTCTTGAGATTGCATCATTGAATTGAGGAAAATTCAACACTTTACTTTAATTTGTTGTGTGGTTTGTATTGTTCAAAATAACAGTAGTATTTATTACTATTGTGTTTCTTTTTACAATAATGTTATAAAGGAGAAAACATTGGAACTATGTGGTGATTTACTGAGACCAAAAGTATTAGCCAATTGGTGTTAGCTCATTAGCCATTAAAAAAAAATAATAATTTCATTTCTTGACAATATTTGTTAGTAATAAATCAAGCCTTTAACTTTAATATGCCGGTTAACTTAATTTGTTTGTTTGTTAGTTGATGTAAATAGTTTATTTTGTTAATAATTTAGTTTCCAAAAAAAGTTGGTCAGAGAGCTGTTAGTAAAAGAAGAGAAGTAGCCTGGACCGATGAAAGAAAAAAGCTCATTCAAAAGGATGAAGCAAGTCTGGAGTCTGGACACAAAGAAAAGCCAACTTTTCAAAACAGAATTAACATATATTTTGTGGTCCTACTGGGCCCATACGCGAACAAGAAAAATAATAATGCAAAATTGACAAAACTAATTTATTATAGGCCTACACATGTAAAGATAATGCACTTAGAGCCATGATTACAATACAAGGGCAGAGGGAAGAGGAGATTGTAAAGTTAAGGAAGAGCCGAGCTAAAGTAAACCGGTCATCCGTCTCAATATACGGGATCAATGCAGTAGGAATAATGAAGCCTTCCCGTCCTATCCCAATCTGAGCCGGGATCCTTGTCAACCCACCATAGTGTTCAGCATATAGTTCTTAGCACAAACTAGACTAAAAATATTGCAACAGAAATAGTTATACTTCCCTATTAAAACTACAAATAAACTCATAAAAACCAAACTCATTTTGAAATATCTTTAAATAAATACAGGTATACTTTCTGTTTTTTTTTCATCAGATTTTGTAAAATTAAAATTTAAACACTTTTAACTTTAATTATAGTTGACACAATAATTCCAACCCTTTCATGATGACTTAATAATAACAAAAATGACAAACTAAGAAAGATTTTAAAATATTGTGATCTGTAGTATTGATGTAAATAAGCTACCTTATACAGTTGAATTGGGGTTTTTACATTGTTAAATGTTATTAATTGAATAAGCATTATTCAATCCCTCTATGTGTGGCATGTTTTTATCTTTAAAATCCTGAAGTATTGGTCTTTTTTCTAATCTTCTGTTGTAATTTCCGATTTCTTCATATTTTCCTTAGTTTTTGTAAACCACCTAATGTTAATTTTACAGTTCCATAATTTCTCCAGTATTTTTCTACTAACTTTATTTCACACTGTAGAGGTTTGAAATGCAGTTGGAAAACGTTTTACAGTCCACAAATTACAATATGCAAGTCATTTCCTTACGACACTATTTTAATTAATTTGTTTGTTTTTTTCAGGTAAGTGCCTATTTAGTTTTGCAGTTTGGTGAGTGTACATTGTATTTTCTAGATGTAAGTTTTAAACTAGCCTAGTCATAAAATTTATTTCCTATTATTTTAAAATCACATAATTCAACGGTCAACTACGGAAAATGATTGTTAATTTTATTTATTCAAGTTGAATTTGAATTAATTCAAGTAGAAGTTATTTTCCGGCAGGAATTTTAAGTTTCTCCCGCTGTTGACCAGCTCAGAGGAAGTTAGAGCAACAATTGGTACAATTCGCAGAGAGCAGAGAGAAAGCGTGAGCGTGAGAACGAGGGAGAGGGTGATGAATCATCTCACTATCTCGGTGTGTTGTCTCAAGGCAAGATACATCCCTTGTGCTTTAAGCAACTCATTACCTCGCTGCTGCCTGATACATGAACCTGCTTTGTGTTCCGTGTGTTTGGTAACTGAAACTCACGTCACAATTGTTGCCAGCGAGACACTCTGAGCGGTTTATGACCAAGTAGGCTTCATTGTATGTTACTTTGGTTATCAACTTAAATTATGTATGGCTATTATTAAATTTTATTTTCCTAAAAGCTGCGACCTGCTGTTGTCCCAAGACCACAGTCCATTTGCAAGACGTAGCAACCCGGGCCTCCTATAGTCCGGGTAGGCCTGTCCACTCGTGATATTTACGCTCTGCCGCGCTTGAATGCCAGTTTATTGTCTCGCATTATAAAATTACATACAAATATTAGTTGAATTCAAATTAACAATTAAAAAAATACTGTTAAGTTTAGTAATTGGTTACATAACTGTACAAGTATAACCTACCTTTACACGTGTAAAAATGTTATGCTCTGCAATGAACATTAAAGCCTGTATAATTTTTAAAAGTTAAGTCTTGGGCTGAATACGGGGAATAAATGTCTTTTTAGTATCTTCATGTTTGAGCTGTTTAACTTTAAAAACAATTGATTTACATGTCTTTAGGTAGAACTAAACAGGGAAAACTTTGGTGTGATTGCCGTAATTTTACGTTCATTTAGCTGCATATAGCAACCGGTCAAATCTCGAGTTCATCGGTTTTTGAATCCGATAGTAGTTTGTCTTCAAATTTGGCCACATGGAATCTCTGTGATTTTACTTCAAATTGCGTAAACTATCAGCGCTTTGATCTGTTTAGTCATCTCTTCTTCTGAAACACAATTGACCATTAGACTTTTGAAAATTGCACATAGAACATTATTATCTTGACAGCTTGTTCTGATAGAGAAGGCGTTGCAACTTCCTAGAATTGGTAATTAACTACAAGGCTAATTAATCTCGAACTATTATGAATATTAATAAACACATTTTCATCCCAAGTCTGAAAAAGTTAATATTCATTCAAGGGCTTTGCAAAATTCCAAAAATATGAATGAAAAAAGCTTCCTAGTTGAATATTTAAAGAAGTACTGACGGCCTGTTAAGAGTTCAGTTATAATAACTGTCTTTGTCAAAATATAACTTGAGACTGAGGCTTTGTTTGTAAAGGCAGAACCGGCTAAAGTTCTCTGTTCTCGTTAAAACTTCAGATGAGGCGCTACACTTTACAACTTTAGTTTTAACAAGCGGTTAAACGTCAGAACTTTCATTTGTTGTTTTTTATAAGTGTTATCATTTAATTAGTATTGATGAATGATACAAACTTTATACTTGAGTTTCATCTCCGAAGTAAAAAAACATTCCACTCTTTTACTTCAAGTCATATCTTTCAGGCTTCAAAAATTACTGTAAAATCATAGAAAAGTAGATTTATATATATTACCAAAAATATTTCCTTTTTCTTACTGTACCTTTAGATTTCCCAATTAAATTTGCATTGTTTTCAACCTGGCTAAAACCCCATCCATTATAAAACTCTTAAAGATGTCTAAAGTGGCAAGAAATACATTTTGTTATACACTAAGACAGCGGATTTAGTTGGGATTTGTTGCTTCGGACAAAATGTAATCTTCAGAACCTGTAGGATTACTTGCCTCTACTCGCTAGGAGGTGAAATCATTTCTTGAACACAGAAATCTTCCAACTAAAAAATATCACAAGTAGTTTCAGAAATAACGTACAGTACAACGTACTGTATTAGTTAAAAGGTCTAAAATTCAAAATAGTTGAATAGTTGTTACTTTTTGTTTGTTACATCATATGTTTTGTAAGAAAAATTGCTAAAATCTAAATCCATAGGACAAGTTTAGCACACAAAAATAACCATCCGAGTTGTGAAGGCGTGACAAAATCTATAAGCGAACTGAAGGAAACATGAGTGTTGACTCATTTGTGGGAAGTTCAACAGTTAATACTTTTCTCTTCCCATTAGATGACAATAGCTTTATTCTGCTATACCAATACAAAACCAGCGTAGCACAACTTAGGCGGATGAAATAAAACAAATAAAGTTATCCCAAAAAGTAAAAATAAGTTGACATAATGTAAAAATTATGATACATACCGACAGTGATCACATGAGAACAGTGTTTTGCGGATTGCAAACCCTTGCTAAGCTCCTGAAATGTGTTTGTTCAAAGTTGATTCGAGGTTTTGTAGTTTCTAGTTGCTGTTAACTATACTGTATATAGTTTTAAGCATTTAGACTTCAGTCATCGTTTATACTAAATTGTCATTTTTTTGATGCTCACATGTCGCTGGTGCACCTTTAACTCAAGTTTAACCTTAAGTTTCTTGTTTGGTCTTTTCTTTATAGAAAATGTTGAAAAATCTGTCAAATGGTACTTACCAACATCAAACTTTGTTTTAATGACTATCATTGTTGATTTGTTTGATTTCTAAAGTGTTAGTTAATAAACTTTTATAAAAATGTTTGTTGCTAAACAAACAACTATGATTTAGCAACACCATATCAATCTTTGTAGTGTAAAAACAGATAAAAGTGGGTCACAATACCGCTTTACTTGATGTGAGTGGTTTTCCAAGGAAACTGGGTTACAAACGACTCTGTGTATCTTGTGTTGACAATGGGAATGGTGGATTTATCACATTACCAATGTCACGGGGTCGTATTCACACTTCTAACTGCGCTGTCGAGTGTCAGAATATTCGGACAATTTTCGATACCGGTATTACACAAGTTGACGATTGAATTATTTACATGTGCACAAATTACCTATTAGTTTATAATCAAGTTTATTTATTTATTCATTAAAACAGAATACTTCTTCGCTTCGTTTCGAAGAACCGTTTTACTGGTGACGAATCTGTATAGCACACGTATATTTGCCTCATCATTCAGTCAATTTAGTTTGGATTTGCAGAATTCGGTTTTGAATTGAGAAGACTTAGTTCTGATGGCATCTCAAGCCAGTTTTTTTTAGCAGAGCCTTTCAGGATATTTTTTGGCCGCTTGCTTTAGAATATTGTATGGAATCCGGGCCCTTTCATAGGGTTTATGAAGCCTCTCCACTGCGGGCTCGTGCAGTTGTCTTATATTAGTAGTAAACTCGATTCTGTAACTCGAGAAGTGCAGCTTCGAGTAGTGACCTGATTAATCCAAGTCCACTATCAATCAAGCCACGCTGAACTCTGAAGCTCTAATCAAGTCCACTCAGGAGTGGCGTTGTGGTTTTCTTTGTCACCTTTTATCTCTTCGTTGCAGCAACTCCGACACTTACAGTGGCACGTTCAAACCGCAAAGTAGGACCTGTCTCAGGTTTACAGGTGTGCTAGGGCCTTAAGTCCGCCAGTGGGACTCCATGCACTGTATTTCTGATCAGTCGGAGGAGCAGAGATCCCTGTTTACCTATCAGACTGATTTCTTCCATCTTATTAAACATTTAAAGGAAACTATATGAGATGCTTTTACCCTCCCCTCTCCTCCTGAGCAACCAAAGTTGTCAAACATAACACAATGTTTCGTAGTCGGGGCTGCCCTTTAAAAATTAAGGTTTCAGGGTTAAGCTGTCGTAAATAAGATCCTTTGTGCCTTTTTTAAGTACAAAACTAACGCTTTGCTCTGCATTAGAGTCTCGGTAATTGAAATTCCTCGATAGTCAGGTTTTACAACTCTCCTTGAAGTCTTAACGTGAATTGAGGTAGATCGAATTATGGATTTTTAACACAAGTTCCTCGTCTTCCTCGTTAGCTTTATTTGATAGATAGAACTTTGCTTCAACGAGAACCTTGACGTATCGACTTGTCTGAAATCTTTCTTAGATTCGAGTTATTGATGTTTCAAAACCTTAAGGCAAGACGCTTCTCCATCAAATGTCTAAAAAATGAATCAACCGTCCCAAAATCTGCTGAGGAAAGGCAGATAAGTGTTACTTCAGCACGTTTATAACTAGAGTCGAGCTTTGTAGTACAGTATAGAGAAATGTCATTGTTTCCGACAATCACGGTCGGTGGCGGCGGTGGCAAGAGAATGGAAGCGATTCCATCACAAAACTGTTACAATCAATTCGCCACGAGAAAGCAAGCCCGGGTTACGTAATATCCGTTATTTCTCATCAACAGTACGATACGAATATACGATACCATCAATGACTCATCACACTTTCAGTACTTGATGCAAACCCATTCCGTAAAGTGTTCTATTGTTAGGAATAATAAGTTTTAAGCGATAGTAGGCTCTTTCAAGTTTATAGACACTTTGAGATGAGATGTCAACTTTTATTGCCAGCAGCTGTACTGCTTCCAATTGAGAATACTAGTTCTAAATTAAACTTTTTCCAGAAAAATAGTACTTTTATGGTTCAATTGGGTTTCAAGAATTTTGATATTTGGAAACGTTTTGATTAACTGAGTAGAACTTTTTTTATACTTTTGGCTTCGAGTGACCACTCTTAGCGGGTGAATATGGAATGATGGCGAGTGTGATTGGTGTTTTGATGGATGTTGAGGTGTAGTCTTGTTACAAACCAGGGCTGACTGTTCCCCAGATTGGGTCGTTAATTAATAACTTTATGACCAATGGAATGGACCAACGGCTAAGCGTGACTTCCGAATCACGGGGAGTAGCCATCGTGAAAAGTTATCACTGCGCCCGTAAGTCGAACCCGGGTTGATTTGGTGAAGCACACACTGTACCACTGAGAAGAACTAGAGATCTTCAAAGATTAAACAATGTTATTCAGTGGTCTTTATTGAGAACATTCAAACAAATGCCAAAAAAACTCAAAAATAAAATGCCTTCAAATTGTGTGTATAATTTAAAGAAAAAATGTTATAATATTTTATTTGCTCGACAGAAAAGTAGTGACTGATATACAACATTTTCATAATGTTTTTAACAGTGGCAACGGCTAGAAACTACGGACCCTGGCGTCAACAAATGCCATTTACTGTGGCTTTGCAATCCAATAACCGCTGTTCTCATGTTGATATGAAACAGATTATCTATTGCGGATTGAAGAAGATACATTTTAGAAGTGCACTTTTAAATTTGGGTTTCACAGCTCTATAGCTTATAAGCTTGGGCGGCGTTTGCCTCTGCATCCAATCTTTTCCGCTTGTTTCAGTCGATGGATATATTATAAAATGGAGTTTTGATAGCCACTCATAGAATTTATTGTGAAAAGTCTTTATTAAACACATATCTACCAAATGTTTTACTTGATTCAAAAGTGTTTTCATAGTTGTCGACGCGTTGTCACAGTGACAGAATGCAACACAATGACAAGTCCAATGTCACACACAGAATGTGGGTCAGCCAGTGAAGAATGCTGACCGAATGTGTGACAGTTGATAGCGATATAACAACAAGGCCTACTTGGCTACCAGTCGACATCGAACCTTCGTACAAGTGTGTCCCTCGGTCTTCCCGCCCTCTACCGTTGAATCTTGCTTTGAGACAACTTTCGGAATACTGCCCAGTTCAGATACTGACGACGGCATATTTTGGATTAATCTACTCACATCGTTCTTATGGATTAGCTTTGTGAGGTGTTGCTCAAACAAAATTTTGTCCAGAATTTTTATTCTAAAAAGCTTTTTGGACAGTAGCAAAACTGTTGTTCAACAATGTTCAACAATTTAGAAGTTGTTGACACTATCTGCTTCTATATTCTCGAATCTTTTATCTCTTCAAATCAAAAGAGATCCGACAAGTGTAAGTGACATTAGTTTTAAATTTTAATGAAACAAGAGGCAGAGAGATCTACCGAACCGGTGGTCGCAGAACGGTAGTTCATGAACATTTTGAATATTCAGGAGAGTTTTATCTGCGTATAGGGTCACGCGAACTAAAATTAGGTTTTTGTTTGACAAATTGGTGTTTATTTCCAACTAGAAAATCTCCTTCGTGAATTTTATTTGGGCGGATTTGCTGTTTTCATCTGGGGTAGGTGCTGTTTCGTTCGCTCTCTTCCTCCTTACAAATGGTATTATTTGTTTGTTTGGTATTTGTCTGATGCCACAGTTCTTATCAAGTTTTCTTCTCATTTTGATGTTCAAACTCTTTCAATAGTCTAGACTCTAGAACAAGCGAAATGTCTTGTCTGAGGTCTCCAGTCGAGCTCGGCTCTCGATCTATTCCAATTATTGGAGAAGTCGAGATCCTATCTCACGTGACGCCTCAGATTTATTCTTCATTCATGTTCAATTACGTTTACGTTTTACGCACGTGGATGACACTATTCACTTTTTCAACTTACGTACAGAAATTGCAGAAATATTTTTCAGCTAAAAACGTTATTTGAGAACAATACTCAGCTTTTCCCTCCTCGAACACCGATAGGCTGTGTAAAATGACGAAGAAGCTTCTGTTGTGCAAAGTGAGTAAAAAAAGTGATCGACGTTTCACTGTTCCGCACAAAACTTAGTGCAAAGAATAAATACATAAATTTCGCTGACTGACAGATCGTCGTTGAAACCTTGACTCGACAAAAAGGACGTTTTGTGACTGAAGTTGCAAATTTTAGACCTTCAAGCTAATATTGTTAGTGTGAAGTGTGGTAAAAATTGGCGCAGTGTTTTCTGTATTTAGTTCTATCGTAAATTAACTACAATTACATTCTGCTAATTGACAGATCCAAAAATTGCGGCATAGTGCTTTTGATCCTACAATTAGGCTTGAAGTGGACAAGAACCAACCCATGGCTGCAGTAAATGAAGAGAAACAAACAATTTATGAACCCACATCGGATTACTTCAAAGAACATTTCAAAATTACAAAATTAGAAGTTATTGGTTTGTTTATTGGTTCAAGAGGAACGTTGACAAAATGTTTTGTGGATTTTTGGAAAAAATTTTATTTGGACAAACATATTTAAAAATTATTGTTCGTGATACTTTAAAAGGTTCTACTGGAATAATTAGAACCCGTTTATATAAGAACTAACAAAATTTTCTGTGTTAAAATTGTATTACATACGAGTTTATATGTGTTCCGTGTATTTACAACCCCCAAAAAGGGGCGGATAATTTTTATTTTTATGTTTTATAGATTAGAATTCGAACGTTGCGGGCTCGACCAATGTCCGGATCAAACTCATACCAACTTTTGTCAACGAATCGAAACCTGAACCGAACTTTGAGAAAAGGTTCAAAGTTTTAACTTAGATTTTCCTCGAAAGCAATTCGAAACCCTTTTGACGAGGCTTAAAATTGCCATTTCCATGTTCGGTAAACAGTTCGGACCAAGTTCTTTCGGCGGAAGAATCGAACATGAACGTATTCGGAAAAACTTTCTAACAGGGTTCGTCTAGTTCTAGCGTAAAATCAGAAAAGGCACTAAGCAAATTTAATAAAAACCTTGATCCAACCGTAATAGACATCTGCAGGACACCTATAAAATCAAAACCTATTACATAAGACATCCTTGAATTGATCGGAAGTGAAGCTTTACTTGAGGCCGTAAAAGCACCCCTAATGAAACCCTATAGGAGTATCAAACTCGCATAGGTCGTATGCATTTAGATGGATTTACTTGCAACGAATCGAGTGCAATATTTACACAATTACATTCTTTAAGGGTTTAATAAAATGGGAAGATTAAAAAGTTTGGGAGCATCTGGTGGATGGAACGAATTGGATAAGTTTCTGCATCTAGAAAAGCGCTGCTGGCGGAGAAATATGGAATCGACAGTGATTTTAAATTGGCTGTTTATCAAACGTGTTTATTAATCTTGTTCATAAACTGCAATTTAAACGTTCTAACTCCTCGATTGAACGACGTCAGTTTTTCTTCAACGCTTCAATTCATTATAGCATTATGCAATTAGGAATTTCTTTCGCTTAAAGATGATCTACACATTTTCAATCTTTTTTATTATTGTGGGTTGGATAGCAAACAGATTTCACTTGTCTGTGACTTGTAACGGGCTCTAATATGCATCAAGAATGTTTCAACTGTATGGTTTATAATCACTGATGTGCTAACCCTGTAGAAACTTCAAAATTAAAGTACATAAAACTGAGAACTGAGTAACGGTAAAAAAGTTCAGAGCAGTAAGAGGACACCTTTGAAAACGATATCAAGCTAACTTAAGCTTCTAGAGTTGTTGAGTTGGTTATTTTAATATAATTACAGTTTGCTTCCAAAAATGAAATGTACACCACCGCAAAGATTTGCAGGCCCAATGTACCAATGCACGTCGGTCGCGATGCACAAGTAGTCACACCATCAATGTGTAGTCCACGGGCACAAACTTGTCGCGTCAACTGTGTACACGCGCCTTTAATCGGCTGTCTAAGTGGCTGTTAACGGCTAAACTCTGTTCTCATCTGATGATTTTTGTATGTATCATAATTTTTATTTAACGTTTAACAACTCGTATCCAGGACGGTTAGGAGCCTCATTTTTTATTTGACTTTTTAATGGTGGGTTTATCTCTAAACATACTGTATTTTCTCCTTTTCAATGTAGAATTTTTGGAAAATAATCTGCTTTTGTATGGCAAATCACTTGATTTGTTCGTACTGCGAAACTATCGACGCGAGCAGCTTCCGTTTGAAAGTGCACGCAAGCCGGCGCGTATTCTGGTCCTGTAGATTCTCGCTGTGAACTCCACGCTTTACTCTTGTCAGGCTCGTGTAGAATGTATCGATCATCAAGACTCTTCTATCAAGACTGTGAGACAATAGAGCGACAGATATGCTTTGTCTGTGTGTAGCTGCGTGTGGCCCCGGTCAACGTACCTCACTCCCGGCTACTGCTGTAACTGTACAGTAGGTCCAGATAACACTGTCGTCATCGGTGATCAGTCTCAACACACCGGTGTCGGTGTGACCGATAGTCTGGCGTCCACAGAGGTCCGATGGGATAGGTAAAGTCAAGCGCGGTGACTGATGAACTCATCAGACCACAGACTCTCCTCAACTTCCAATCCAAAAATCGATCCAATCCATTTAGTTAAAGATGTCGCTCACTATTTTCGCTCAGTTGTCTAGCACTTTCCCAGGACATAGTGCAAACAAAATATTTATTACAGTAGTTCCCCGGATTTCTTACTGTAATCATTAAAGTTTTCCTCATGCATTTATCCCTGACGGGAATTGCGCAAGGTCAATTACGGACTAACTACACAAACGTACGGATCGTGACATGGACCTTATCTAACGACGACCACAGGTGAATTGCACATGCACAGCACATGCTCTATTGTCAACCGGCGACGAGAACACCGACACCGTAGTGTCACCTTTGTCGTTGAATGTTATTTGTAGGGGGTGGCCATAGTGTGTGCTTTGCAGGTTCAACAGCCCGGGTTCAATTCCCCAGCCTCCCAGGAACAAGTTTTTGACGATGACCCCGTGGTTCGTCAAAGTTAGAAATCTGAAAAAATAGTTAAAGAAGCCATTGAGTATGTAAAATGTCACGATTATAGGTTGACTTTTCCTGAACGCTTTTGAAAGTAAACATGACTTTTTACCTTTTTATATGTCATGCCCGTTCGCCTATCTAACTATTTTTAGAATTATATGTTCTCTGTTATACAATATGTTAGGAGAATACATTTCGTCATGTTTTATTGCAATAAAACAACAATTTGTATAATCCCACAGATATAGCATCTGTGGGATTGTACAAATTGTTGTTTTGTTGTTTTGTTGTTTTTAGCTTGGCTAGCGAAAGATCTAGCAATTAAATACAAAAAACTGTCTACTAAATTATACAAGTACCCAATGCTATGGCTCAGTTACGTTTTTTCTGGTTTCCCAGATACATAATTATTAACATTACGGCTATGTTTTATAACACTGTAAACGTGCAGTTTCCACATACAGTACAGCAGTAGCTAAGGGAACTGGAAACAATACACTGAGTAGAAGGTCGCATATTGTTCAGTTTCAATTGAAGCGGATAAAAACTATTGTTGTCAGCCAGTGTTGTTCTTTCTTCTCTCCCAACAGTTATTGTATTCTGCACACATCGTTAAACTCGCTCTTAAAACGTGCCAACATGCAAGATGCAGTGATTCGGAAATCATGTTTAATATTTCCACAAGCGACAGCGATGTAAATGTTTTCAAATTTGACTATTTTTGTGGACATTTTAACGTTGAATTTATGCCCACAGGTCAACGATAAAAATGCATTCAAATCCGACGAGTTTCTTGGTAATTTAAAATAGAGCAAACTATGTTGTTCATAGGCTTTTAGGTAAATAATACATTTTTTGTAATTTTGCTCTAAAACCAGCTGCTTGAGACACCTGTACAGACGAACTAAAGTTGCAATTTTTTTGGGAGATAACGTTTTATTTGATAATCTCTATTTGGCAAAGACACTAGCTGGTCTAATGGTTTGTTTGATCAGAATGATTTATCTATCGTGAAGAGTCGTACTGTATTTTGTAAATAGACCTATTCTAACTATCGATCTTAAAATAGTTTAGTTTACTATCCGAAAAATAATCTATTTTAAATCGATACTAAGCACTAATTGATGATCGGTCAAGATAAACTAGCGTAACAGCAGCTGTTTCTTAAAGTAAACATATAAAATTGGGTTAATGAGTAATATATTAATATTTATTCCAAAAGGAAAAAAAATGTTTTTTTCTTAATGAAAACACGAAACCTGGTACTTATTACCTAAAGGAAACCACTTGATGTAAATTCGTGCTATAACAAGAATATGTTTACGTTAAGGCTAAATATACCTGGAGTGCGCGGTGTGTTTGTAAATATTTGACTAAATTATCTACAGGGTTGTGCAGAAATCGAGTGTTTTACTTGGAACCTGGCTCACTGGGCAATGAAGGCTATTTGAAACATGTGGTCGGTTACTGTTGCCTCATGGGCGGAAAGTAAATAGCCTGCGCTATTCGCGGCCGTACTCTGAACTTTGATCTTGGCTATTTGCTATTGCATTTTGAAGGCTTGGTTAGCGCTAATGTGGGAGTTTATATGTTGCAATTCATTTCGGGTTAACTTTGTAAGCGTCTAAGAAAAGGCTAAGGCATAGTTTAGGCTGGAATGTGCGTGGTCTTAGTTTATATATATGTTCTTTACTCGTGTGGTTGTATTTTTAAACCTGAAACAAAAGGAGATAATTTCGGAAAGTTTTGTTACAAACTTTTAATTTTAGATCTTAATTTTTTAAAACGCTAAATAGTTAAAAACCGACCCCGGTTGGGTCCAAACATTTTGTCTTCAACTTTCTTTAGTGATAAAATAGCTTCTTAGCGTTTATACAAATTAAGATCTATAATAAGTCATTAGAATGTCATGTATTTGAATTCTGTTTGTAATGTTTCCAGCTTGTTGATTTAAGTAGCTATAGGCAGTCACATGTTTCGGATAAACATTCAGATTTCGGTACTTCTCTAAATTTGAAGGCATTAATAGTTGGGCCGGATGGTGTAGTGGTTAGCATAATCTCCCGGCAAACGAGAAACTCCCAATATTGGTGTGGAAATTTTTTTCAAATCAATGAAAGATTAATCGGTTTTGAAACAGATCTATTACCAATAATTTTCCATTGTCATATTAGAGCCTTAGAACAGAAAAGTGTGATCAGGAAAGAAATCTTTATACTGTACTTCTTAACAATGTTGTCAACATATTTTTAAATACTTCAAACACATTCAACAATCTTGGAGGCCACACTGAAAAATATAATACGTACATGTTGTTGTCCTGATTCTTGCTACATTTTTCACTAGCTTTTTGTCGTTTCTCAATCATAATCAGTGTTATTATTCTAACTATCTAGTTTAATAAAAAAGGGAATTTCCGTTTATTACATACTTTTTTCGCTAAATGTCCCTCTGAAAATACAATACCTGACAAGGAGACCATACCATGGATTGTCATGTTAAATGTAGCAACTACTTCTAGTTCTATTTGATAAACACCATGATCTACACTCTCACCATTATAAAACCATATAACAGCCTTCATTTGGAAACATGTTACTCGAACATTTTGCCAAAAGGGACCTTAAAAAGGTTAGCCAAGTAAAATTTCGGTTCAGATGAACTTTTGGACACAGAAATAAACTGTGAAAACCAAGCACCATTTTGAATAAATGAAGATTTACATAAATGTTTATTTTTGTTTTCACTTCCTTATATTTTTTCTAACTTTTCCTTTTGACGATTGCGGTACAAAATATTTTGTAACATTTGCAATACAATATTTTATTATTATTATTTCTTCTGTTTGGTGTTCTGTAATTTACAATTTATTGTTTAAATAACTAAACTCTCGAAACACACAATACTTGGGGTTTGTACAATACATGTACGAGAGGTTGTTGGGCAAAGCACGCTCGATCTATTCCCCTGTATCGTGTTTTTGACATATGTTAGCCCATGTTTCCACATATCGATGCTCAATACAGATAAACCCTCGCCCCTTTCACCCAGTATTTCCCTCTCTGTGTGTATTTTTGCTCTATAACTCTTTGTGTAAAAGTTCGGTTTTAGGATAGGTGAAACAATTTTTCAACTTGATATAAATGGTCCTTAGTGGTTTTCCAATTTAAATAATTGTACGGTTTGAAATTCGCATCCTCGCTTTTATACTCATCGTAAGGAATGCAATTTAGTAACGTTAGTTTGAAAGTTCAAAATAGTGGTGGGGAGTAATTTAGTAAAAAGAAGAAACGGACTTTTCCTGCCACTTCTAGAGAAAACTACTCCTAACGTGTTTAAATAATTTTTGGTAAAGTCTTAGGTTTGATCTTAAGTTAAGATATATAATTAAATGTTGTTTCTATATTAGTGTAGTCCTCTGAAGTCGGGTGGAGGTTTCAATTGCCCGAAACGTTAGGAGTAGTTATTTTCTCCAGAAGTGGCTGGAAAAGTCCGTTTCTTCTTTTACTAAATTTAGTGTTATTTTTTCCTGTCCAAGACTAGTATGAAAAACCAGTACTGACTGCAGTTTCATTGACAGAGAATATATTAATCGGAATAATAGAGTAAATTTGAGACGATTTGCATCTTACACGAGGGCATACAAAATGCCCTATAGCAGAAATGGGCACTTCCAGTGTAAATGATCCCCCGTTACAGAAGGTTCGCTAGAGATCACGTTAGCACTTGTGGCTATGTGTCGGTTATGTTATCGTATCTTCTTGCAAATACACATTTAGAATATAACCATTATGTAGGACCAGTGTTCGGCTCGTGGCGTTGGACCACAACTGATAACTGCTATACTGTCACAATGGCACGTAGCCATGTTCCCATTATCTACATTATCAGCTCTCCCCTCCTCTTCCCCCAACCCCTACATCAAACCTCGCACGTTGCTATCTATGTTATCCACTATTGTCTGTTCTGGCTGTTCGTTGAATATTTATCTCTTTTGGTAAATTTAATATTAGGTTGAACGACGAGATTCGAACCTATCAGTTTTGAATCTCCTTGTATTCTTGAAACTCTGAAAACTTGCCCCGTACTCCCAGATTTACTTCAGCAGGACATTATTTTTTCACTGAAATACCTTTTACTTTTGGTTTGAGACACGGACCATTCCTAAAGGGTTGAATTTTAAGGTGAATTTGGGGTGAATGTTGAGTGTGATGATGGTTTTTATGGATGAATTACTGTTACAAATTAAGGCCAACAGTTCCTGAGTTTAGACCAATAATTAATAGCAGGTCAAACCGTTATCGAGATATTCGCTCAGTACGAATGGTCTGAGACACCCTGTATACGCATTGACTGCGCAACAGACCCCCTGTATAAGCGTGGTTCACCTGCGAGCTACTTTGCTAACAAATCTCTCACACTATATGCAAACACACCGGCCAGAGCCATTTATAGATGAGTTCTACGTGTAAACCTGCGCTAACCAGTGTCCAGTGTAGAACGCCTTGGTAGACAGACAGACGTGCAGATGGCTGTAAAACTGACGTTTCGTTGTTTACAGTACTGTGTACTAGCGAGAAGATTTATTGACTGCGGGTCTGTTTCATGTCGGAGAATCGGCCTGGTTATCTCGATACTTGACCTTAAATTGTGACCTATATACTCGTACATTCCCAACGGTTTAGTGTAAATTAGAATTAAGCGAGTTTGAACTTTTTACGCCGCCAATCAGTAAAGTATGGAGCATTTAAGCGCAATATTATCTCCCCTTAATGCAGCTACGACAAATTAACAAAAACCATAGGTCCAGCTCTATCTAATAATCTAATGGATTGGGCCAGATACGAAAAAGTACTGAACCAAAGTTGTAGAGCGTTTTGAAAGAGGTTTTCAAAATGTTCCCCTCTTTGTGATTCAACGTGTTCGTCCGTTATAGCTTGAACACTATTTTTATTTACTGGGGAAATTCATTAACTTCTTATAATAATTTATAATTAGGCCCCTATTGAAAACTACCTAACTGATTCCCTTAGTTTTCAAAACCTGCCATCAGTAGAAACTAATAAACAAGTATGCAACATTTCAATCAATTCTATTAAGTTTCCTTGAGTTTTCGGGCACGCTTACAGCATCGCGTACACAGACAAACAAAGAACTTGTTGACCCCTGGTTGAAAGATTCACTCATCCAAAACACTCGATATTCGAGTAGTAGAAACCTGACGACTAGATATCGCTGACCGATGACGTGTCAGCAGAAGTCTCAGCACGCTGATGGAAAGGTCAAAGTTCACACGATTGTTAGTCTACTCTTCTGTTCTTTAGTAGCTCGGGTTTCTTCCTAATAACAACAGCGGGCTCCTGTTAGTAACTTGACTCTTGTGTTTCACTGCACTAGTAATTTTAGTAATTTTCAATTTTAGAATGATACAAAGAACTTTAGTCTGTGTGGATTTTTAACGGTTGACGATAAGAAAGTTGCGTACTACAGAGTAAAGTTTGTTTTACCAAGCAAGTCCAAACTAGTGTCCTGAAATGAGAATCAACCAGGATAGAATTCCGTTATGATCATTGAAGTTACTTACGAAAGTATATATTTACAAAATAACTATTACGCGACACTGACATTTTCTTTTAGTTTTTATTATTTTAAATGTGTTTTTACTTTCGCCCTGCAGGAAACTTAAGTGTTCATTGATTACTGTGTTTAAAATTCGTGAGTGAAAATAAAAACGATCTCGAGTGAAATAAGACAATGGACGGTTGTGTATGGACGATTGAAAGCGGCAGTGATTCAGGACAGTAGTGGTGAAATGTAGGTTCTGCGCCAGTGTCAGTGACGTCACCATGTTGAGAGATCGCCGCAAGTCGTTGACCCTCGACCACCACAAGTCGCCGCCCCTGGAGAGGCTGAAGAATGAGAGGCGGGGAAGTTTTGCCGCCCCCAGTTCCGGGAGTTCTACCCCGCCCCCGCACCTGAGTTCTAACACTCTCCACCCCTCTTCGGCGGAACACCACCCCTACAAGCACGAGCGACGGGGCAGTCTCGTCTCAAGGTACCTGTTCAATGTTTCTACACAAATCCACTGAACATTTTGTCGTATAGCTTTGTTGCCGAAATTGTATAACGCCCACCAGCTCAGTACTGGTGACGGCATATTGTGAATTCATCTACCGACGTCTATCCAACGGAATAGTTTTGTGGGGAGGTTTTGCAAACACGCATTTTTCGCGGAAAATTGTATATACCAACGTTCAGAAATCAGAAATTGTTGACGTTACCCTACCTGTACATTATAGAGACGACTCTTTTTTTTAAATTATCCAAGATGTGAAATTTTTAGAGGTAGTTCCGTACAAGATAATGGGGAAACTACCGAACTGGGAAACATAGAACGGTGGTTTTTGAATGTTTGCTAACTCAGACAGGAGTTCAATTTGCCAACAAACTACCAAATTTATCAAAGGCATTTGAAACTCGTCTGAAATCCGCGATGGTTTCAAGTGCGTTTTACAGACGAGACTTGGGAGACCACATAACTGACGACTGACACTAGAACAAAAGTAAAATGATTCGAAGTGACTTGAAATTTTCGAATGAATGTAACTTTGTATATTTGAATGGGATCGTGATGTGTGGATGAATGAATTGATGTTTCTAAGCAATAAATGATTGGATTAGTTTGTATAGAAGTCCTTTAAATTCTCCAGATTTGTACGACATCAAGTGATGGTCTGATGGATATTTAACTGAGGTATTTCTTAAGACTCGTACATGGAGAGACTGTTTCGGTGACGCATTTTTTATAACTTCATCCGGAAATTACTCGTTATGTGTCTCTTTTTCCGTGAACACGGTTTAATTCACGTACTTTTCGTTATAAGGTCTAGTATCTGCATTTTATAAAGGTTTTTCAGTGCTTACAGCTGCCCAGTTGAGAGCCAAGTTTTTATGAATCATATTTGATGAGTTTGCTTTTATCACTTACAACGCATGTGTTGATTGTAAAATGCAATTGTTTCCGTATCACAGACATTAGCCTCGAGCTGAACAAAAGAAAGGCGAGTAATGGAAGTAAATAAAGACGATGAAGATGAAATCACTCAAGAAACGCCGGCGGCGGGTCGGTTCCGTTGATTCAAGTTGATATTATGTAATGCTGTATAAACTCACGGAGCAAAAATAAACCCTTTCCCCGCGCATCAACACACATTGTATGAAAGAAGGATAATTAACAGAGATAATGTAATTAATTAACTGTGAGACGCGCGCCCCGGGCTAGCTAGGTGACGGAGGGGGGAGTTCAGGGGGTTATATTTCATCTCATCTTTGCTTTGAATGTGGATGGGTTGGATTTGTTAAATGTTGCGAAATATATATAGAAATATATATTTGTCGCGTAACCACAAGTTCTACCGTGAATCTTACCGAATTTCCAGTAACGGGATATAATTTACACCTTACCGCCCTTTGGGCGATGAGGGGGTGTCCCCCCTAAAAATTAGGGGTTATGCTGTAAAGTAGCGCAACACATATTTTACTGGTCCAAAGAAACAAACATTGATTTAGTTACGAGGTGCCTGAGCTCGAATATTGGAAAGAATAATATAATTTAAAAAACACTTCTATGTCAATATTACATTTTTATTTTGGTTGAGTAGATTTTTCGGAAGCTAGGCTTTTTTCATCAGGTCTAACCACATAATTAAAATACTTTTTTCGTATTTAATTTTGTATTTAGACCCTATGCACGAAGCCTAGCTGCCGAAAAATCTAGTAAACTAAAAAACTTAATATTGACATTTATTTAGCTTTTGTTACCTTGGTTTAAGAAACTCAGTCTGATTGTAAACTACATACTAAAGCTTCAAATATTTCAATAATGAACTTTTAATTACCCTTTTAGTTTAGTGCCTCTGATGATAAACACTTAGTGTTTGAAGAGTCTCAAGCCAATTAAAAGAGTATTATTGGAATATTTGAAGCTTTAATTTAAAATTATGTTGTTATCTTTTTAATTATTGTATCAATATAACTACATTTTGCACGTTTATTTTACTAGACGCGTACTGTAAGTGTTATGTAACATTTGGATAACGTAGCCCTTTCGGTTCAGGAATCGAATTTCAAACTCAATGTGGAAAACCCCTTTTGTGTTTGCATGTTTCTATGTAACTACGAATAAAAACACGTAAGCTAAAGAGAAGGTAAACCCTTGTAAATCTCGAGTGCTTTTAAGTAATCCAGCGAGTTGTTACGGAGTTGAGGGGGGGGGTTGATATCGGAGTGCTCTAGTGTTTGTGGGGAGAGGTATGAGGTGACCTGGTGGGGTGGGGGTGGAGGGGTTAGGTCAAGTGCTCACACAGTACATAACACTTTAGGTTAACACTAAACCTGTGACCCGTTCTTTCAAGCAGGTACACATTACGTGGTTTATTTACTGCCGTTGTAAAAGTGTCTTTTTGCGAGGAAGCCAATTTTAGCTGCACAGTTTAAACATTTGTTTTCTTCTAAGTTTATTTTTTGTGCGAAATATCGTTTGAGTTCGCATAAGTATGCGTGTTCTAGAAGCGCCCCCCTACCCTGATCTTGTGGCGAGACTAAAGTGCACGAAGGTTACTTAGGGTAACCTGAGTTGTTTATTGACATATTTCGTGGTTGCAATCCCTCCCGCCATCCGCAGTAAACACTTGTAAGGGCTGGTCTTTGAATAGTCAGCATTAGTCGTGAAAAAAATGTTCTTCTGATCAATAGTTCTAAGATGAGCATTTTTCAATATGTTAGCGTATATCCTTAATGAAACAAAAACCAGGCCAATAATTTCCAATTTCCTTTTCAATTGGTTACTCTTACTTGCTACGCTCACAGCCTCGCTTCTGTCTTACGTGTTCTTTTACTGCAAGCTTTATTATATATCGTGTAGGTAAAACGTATGTTAAATGTTATTGAAATCAGACTACTAATACCTTAACGCTGTTTGTTAGAGCGAAAAATCACTTTTTTGGCCTCCATTTTGAAACGACTCAATGAATTGTCATAATTTTTGGTACAATGGTGAATACCTTAAAAATAAATATTTATTTTAAATGTCATCAAAATCGGATGAAAGTTACTGATTGATTATTAAAACCACGTTTTTGTTTAAAACTCCCCCCAAAAGGGGGGTTAAAAATGCTCCTAAAAATTCTCAAAACGTGTTCTGGGGGTCAGGATCGGTCGCATTTCACGGTCCCGGGTCTGGTGGGTCTTACCATGCTGACGGCATGAATCTCATTTTTCCAAAGAAAATTCGGAAAAACAGTTCACACGTGAAAATGGCTGCTATTTATTTTAAATTTTTGTTACGGCCACCAATAGCTTTGACACAAATTATGTAGACTATTCATCTCGTGTTTTAGTTGTTAAATCTTACGGTAGGGGGAATCTTTTCGGAACACCGACTAAGTCTACCAATACCGTAGAAATAATTTTCAAGTTTCAACTATACATTCTGGCTATTCATTTCAAACAGTACAACAATTTAATTTACTTTTTAGTTATTATTGTCTATTTAAATTTAGGAAAGAAATGGAATTGCCCTCGTTTAGTTTCAATCAGCAGAAAGCTCTGAACGAAGCACTGTGAACTCCTGGAGTCCGCTATGGCTATGAATATAAACGCTAGGTTGAACTGTGGCACGCCACGTCTAGCTTAGCAGTGGCAACAACAAACCACCATATCTTTATGTGGCATTTTAACGTGCTGCACGAATCCCCACTTAAACTCAGTTCCACTACGTAGTTAGTTGGCTTGTAGTATAATATAGCTCAGTCAGTATGCTGACAAAGTAGCTTACATCTAAGTAATATAGTTAGTAGTTGGGTCATTTATACGCAGGCAAACTGAGCAGTTTAATTATGCTGTTAGATATTGTGATATACCAAACAACTATTTAAGTAAAAGCAAAATGGCGGCGGTTTGGAGAGCTTTTAACCTGCGTAACTACGAATAAACCAACCTATTGTGATTTACCCGAGCTTGTTCCTTGGAATCATGTTGACAACATGTTATAGCATTTGAAGTATCTGTAACGACACTCGTATAAACCTCGTACTTATCAGTGGGTTGCTCTCTTCGTTTACAAGGTTTCTTTAGTGCTTTGTTCCTAAACCTTACTTCAAACACATTTTACTTAGTAATTACACACTTCACAGATGAGATTCAGTACTAAATTTTTAATTTTGTTTACTTCAAACTATCTTTCCCCTCTTGTACTAGCGTTTTTCTAACTTTTAAATTTGCATTGAAATAAAACACAAACCTGTCGAAAGAGTCAAATACACGCAAAGGCGCAAGTTTCGGTAAAATAAAAATTAATATTTTATTGAATAAACATGTTACCATACACATTTCGCATATATTCATATCCCATTCAAACTGTGTAAATAACATAATTACATTTGTATTGTTTCATTCACCCGAATCTGAATCTACCCAGTCTACCCCAGTAGTCTGTTTGAACCTCTTTGTAAAACATTTTAAGCTCGTCAAAACTGGTTTTAGACGAGCTTTTAACGCCTTTTCATTGGGGCACTTTTGATCAAATTTGGAAGTCTGTTGACCTGTGAGGTTAAGCGTTCATGTTTCAAGTCGGTAGTTCTCCCTGTTTCTGGATATACCTCTTACATGATTGCATTTAAATTTTAAAAAGTTCACGTTTCCAAAATGTAGAGGCAGAGTATTTGTCGCATCAACAAAATAAATGTTTCGTTGAAACGCCTACGCTTGGTTTGTTTAAAAGTGTCCCAGTCCAGTACACTTGATTAAAACCGCTCATCATGCTGAATGTGTTGGCAAGGGACAGTGAGAGTGTATTTAGGTTGATTGTAGCTGCGAGGCTGTTTATAATCAGAAATATAGGCCTGAGGTTGTTAGGTAACTGTTGTGTCTAGTGAAATAGAACACTGTCAGAGTAGGCCTCAACGCGCTGGCGGGCTGGACAATTTAAACTGTGTTGATAACAATATAGCTGTCGCGTAACTACAAGCGCTACAATGAATCCCAGCGAATTTTCTGTAGAGGGGAATAATTTACAGCAAATACCTTTTGGGGAGGAGCGTTCCCCCTTTAAAAATAGGCGTTGTGCTAGAAACTGCATTTACTTGAAGATTCTATTTAGATTAAGCTTGCTCAAACATTGATATCACCGCACCATACGTGTGTTCTTAAAATCATCAGAATTCGTTTAACTAGACCTTTAAGAGTATTTACATATGGCTTGGTTATAAAGTGTTGTCATTTAATTCAGTATGAGTTGAGAAGCTCATAACTGCTTACGGTTTGTTCTACGACGTTTCGGTCTATATAACGAGAGAAATGTATCTGCATATCCTAAGGAAATTCGCCGAAATTTGTTCTTATTTTCTTAGCTACGGCTAGCGTGAATTTAGCGAACCCGTGGCGGGTTGGAATCGTGCGCGACTCCGGAGCTTATCCCTCCGCAGGCACGGGTTCGATCCCTGCATTCACCACTTACATTTGTGAAGTGATTTAGCGGTAACGCTAGGTAAAGGTTGAGGTTGAGTGGTAAAGAGGACTTACTTAGCCTCGTTAAACACACGCCACGTTAAGGTAGACAAACTCTGCCTTTTACCTTTTAAACATTGAATTCACTTATGAAAAATAACAAGAGAAGGCTAATACTTGTTCGCTAAACTGTCAAATTTCGCTTAGTCCGGGATAGATTTAACGAGGTAGGTTCACCACTGGTTGACCTTTGACAGCTGGCCATTATAGTTAATAGACTTAAGTTCACTATTTACCAAATCATTAATAACCTCTGGGGTTGATACCGACTCAGCGAACAAGAGTTTGAGCCTTATGTGAGGTTGACAGAATGTCTATGCACAAAGAAAGGTTTGGAGGATTATTCGGTTAATAACCCCGATGCTTGTGTCCAATGTCTAGCCTATAATTTGAGGTTCTATAATATTTTAAACATTTGAAAATGTTGCCTCGGCAATTTCAGAAGCGAGATAATAAGCATCCAAGGTCTTGATAATTCGTTTTGCAAGTTACCTAGAATCATCCATAGACATGAGTATGGTGTCTAAGGCGACCGCGGATTTGACTCGCAGCAGAACTACATACTACATAAAGCGCGCTACGGGTCGGGGAAGTGTTTATTTAACAGGTTTTATGTGATTTCGCGCCCCACGCCCGACACAGTGGACCCCGCCCCGCCACAGTGCTTCCGCAAGTCCCCGTACACTTGCAAATGCCTCCGTTCATGGGTAAACACCATTAGAGTCAAACACAACTCCGTACTTAACCACGACGCTTAGTCACTTTATACACAACTGTCGCCGTATTCCTTTCAGTTTGAATAACAGAATAATATTCTAATGAATTCAATTACTTTCTGATGTTTTGAAATGAAAAATGGTTTATCCCATTACGTTTTACAACGATAGTTTAAAGGCACACTACGACGAAGCTCAAAGTACGAGAAGGCAACCTGAAATAATTCAGGTTCTAGGTTTTTGTTCATTGCTGGTTTAGTTGGTTTAAATCAATTTGGAGTGCGTGTCGCCGTGGGTTCATAAGTTTATTACGATCGTTTTTTCATGTGTCTGTATATGAGACACTGAATAACAGTTACTATGCATGTTTAACGCGATCAAATAAACATTCAATGTCTGTGACACGTTAAAAATAATATTTTTTAACGGAAATGCGATTTTGTGAGGAGTATTTTTCTCCTCGTGGTGATTTTTTTAGTTTCGTAATTGCAAATGATCTACCGAACTGGGCGACACAGAACGGTAGTTCATGAACATTTTCCTCACAGACTGGAGTTCACTTAGTCAACAGACTTCTAAGGTCTAAGGTCTTAACAGAATCAAATAAAACGTAAAATTGTCAAAAGTCGTTTTTAGTTTCTGTTTACATGAAGACAGGCCCGACTTAACCTTAAGTAAGCAGGGGAGCTCGAAATAAAAAGTTTGAGAACCCCCTAAGGAATTGAACACTCTTCTGAAAACCATTTAAATGGCACTACCGCTGTACTAAACAGAGGAAATTCCAATGAAATAGTTAACGAGTGAAAATATTGTACCTAAAATGGGTTCTAAATTTGAGCGAGCGGAAAATTCAGTAACTCTTAAGCTGTAAATCGCCTTGCGTCACTCAGTGTTTAAAATTACAAATCGTGTAAAGCGAACTCACAGAGAGCGTGTAGAGATCACTGATCAGCATGCAGGTCAACCCTGGCTCGTCTCGTATTTGCATACTCTGTGTTTTCAACGTAACAAATGGAAACATACATTGTGGTAAAGTTGCCGGGAGTTAGCAAGCAAGCTGTGCGGATACTGTACTGTAGCTACTTGTAATTTATGGCTCGCCAGGTTCGCTTCACTAGCTTATTCTGTGTACTTTCTTATCTCTAAACCGTACGTTGCTGTTTAACTATGGAAGTTGTAATGGAATTTGCGTTACTTTTTGTACGTAAGCTCGGGTGGATATTGTTTCGAAGTAGTGTGTTTGAAAATTGTGTCTTTTCTCCAATAAAAATGTCGGGAGTTTTAATTTATGAAATGTTTACACCCCACTATAGACTGACGCGGTTTTAAAGCCTCGTACCTCCTTTATTTGTTTCTTGAAACCCGACCGCGCAATAAAAACATACTTCTCCCGTCGATTTTACTAGGGTTTAAACAATTTATTGATAGTTTACAAATATCTTTGCGTTAACAACAATAAATAGTAAACAGAAAACGAAAATCAAACTACTTCTAAAACTAGTGAGGAAAGGTAAGAACGAATTTTAAACTACTAAACTTTTGAGTAATAATAATAATAAGTGTATGTGCACTATTTTTGGACTTTTACTGTTATACAGTTTATCCTACCTACGTGTTTCACTTGCAATGTTGATGAAAGGTACATCATCAATGACTTAAAAGTGTGTAATTAAAACATTTTAAAATTTTAGGTCAGCTGCAATTGATTTAGCTAATTATTTTAAATTTACACATAATAAATGTCTGTTTGTAAAACACTAATTGAAAAATAAAACATTAAACATTAAAGATCTTCAATATTTGTTGTCAAGGAGCAAACCGATTATGTCTTCCGAAGCTTAAAGATGCCTACTTTAGGTTTTTTGTAACTAATGTATCATTAACACAGAAATCGATGGACTTTCCTCCAGGTTTTTGTGTTTAAAACTACACAACGTTTCGAGAGGTTTGAGAACTCCTGTCGTTCTCAAGTGAAACTTAACCTAAATCGTGTTGTAATCATGTATCATCTCCAACAACATCTAAGACGAAAACACTTGATAAACTATAACAATAACAAGTTGAAAAGCAGCGGCTCGTCCCATTTCTTGCACCGTCACAGTGTAAAAAAGCGCTAGTGTCGCTTAGTCGAGTTGAAACAGAGACCTGCGCTGCGCTCGAAGTTACCTGTTGTCTGTACGATTGAGCAACTATGTTGTGATACACGTGGTGAATCAATGTTATCGACAACTGGCGAATTGCTCTCGTATCTGAAGGTTATCTGGGAATCGCTACACGGTGCACGGTGGGTTAGGCAACAAGCACTTTGGAGAAAGAGATTGACAAACACAATTCTCATGGAAACTGTACGTGAGTCACTCCTTCATTCGCTTACTACTTGATGCGTTTTGTCGTCGTCTTTGGCCGGCCGGATATATCCTCATCACATTCGTGAGGAGCAGGTAGAGATAATAATCTTCATGGATGTCCTATTTATCTACAAACCAATAATCCTGGAGAACTTAAAGTGGTTAAAGTGTTTGACCCAATCAGAAATGATCAGACGGTGTCAAATTTGTGGAAATTTCTTAAGAAACAGAGAAAATCCACAAATATTTATATAATTCCATTGGTGAATTAATACATTTTTTATAAGTATACGGATTATATTTCATAGAACGCATGGAATCATTTTTGAAACCAAGTCTGAAAAAACTAAAAAAGTGAAATATTTTGATTATGAAATTTAGCAGAAAGCCTGTAGCATTAAACACAATTAAAACGGAGTTGCTAGACCCACAATGCTACACCGATCTTCTATTCAACAACAACAAAATTCTCAAGCACAAAATTTGCCAAGAAGATCCCCGATGAAGGAGGGGAGCTGTCAGAAGGCACACATATTACCAGAATCAACAAGGCTAACCCAGGCAAGTCAAGTGAAGAGGCAAGACACACCACACACAAGGGGGATCATTCATCAAAACCACGAGCTCTCACGAGAGCTTGTTTATTTTTATCCAGAGACCAAAGTAAACTGGAGCACTCCCTTAATCTGCGGTCTCACAGGTTGGTAAACAACAACCGGACAACAACAGCCTCTTCGTTGTGTTCTATTCATGTGTATCGCCAAAGTGACTGTCAAGTCGTAGAACAGTGCAATTTGCAGTTTTGAGCTCCCCAACATGGCAACATTTTATATGTACGTGTGTACCTCTCTGCAGTTTGAATTTTTCCGATTTTTCCGAAATGTTCCTTTGCAAATGTTTAAGTAAAGTCAATCCACCAGAAGTAACCTTTCGGGGACCCTTTTCCCTTCAAAATTAATTTTATCATATATAATCTGTGTTTATGATCTAATTTCGATTAAATGTAGCATAAAAGTTAATAATCCCGTGCCTAACATGTGTACGACCCAATCAGGGGAACAGTCGGTCCTAGTTTGTAACAATACTACAGCTCACCATCCATCAAAACACTCATTCCGCCCACCATTATTCACCTTAAAGTGTCCTCTAATGGTGGTCGGTGTATCAAAGTATGCAAAATTAACAAAATCAATTCAGCTAGACCAAGATGGCGGCGGAAAAAAAGTATTTCTAAAATTTGGTTTGTTGGGCTAGAAGAACGTGATTTCTTTATATTGCCGTAGAATCTCAATATTCGTCTCTGAGTGTAAGATTCCCCAATGATTTATATAACACTTATGCGCGGGCGCGGCTCGGGTAGCTGCCGGGTAAACCGACACAAGGCCTACTGAGTATTGTAGCCTACAACTGTGTACCAGTATTTACCGTATTGTCCAAGAGTTCAAGGCGGACGGTACAGGTCTACATCTGGGTTAGCATTAGCAACTGTCTGTCCTAACATGGCAGTCGTCACTGTCAGTGTATCGTTACTCGTTAGTGGACGCCTTATACGTGCGTCAGCGCTATAGGCTGAATAAACATGTCGGAGGTCGGCTCTACTGTTTATGGCCGTGTTTTGACCTGACGTAGACATCACACACAGTGCGAACAGATCGGAGATAGAAATGTCTCAGCGGCGCGGCGACGCTCAATTCAGGGTCTGCAGTACACGCTACCTATACGTTTTTTTTTTCATTTTTTAAGTATTCATAGTGGGCAATTTTAAAGATTATTTGAAAGATTATTATTAATAACTAGCTGAAAGTACTCGTTCTACGCTACGGGATTCAAAAACTGAATTTTCGTGATTAAATTTATTAATATATTTCTAAACAAGTTTTATGTCAGTGTTGTTTGGTAAATTTCATTAGTTGCCAGTCAATTCACCATTTTATGGTTTTTAGTACGTACAACTTTAACCCAGTGCCTTGAATGTTGAAGTGAAGAAATCTGCCCAGTGCCTTGAATGTCAAAGTGAAGACATTCTGAGGTAGTTTTTCCAATATTGAACCCTTCAAAAACCCACATAAATTTTTGAGTTTAGAAAAATCCTTTTCTAGTTGGTGGCTATACTATAAAATGAGTTTTATACAACATTTCAAGTTTATAGGCCTTTTAGTATTGGCTCAGCGTTGATGAGTGAGTCAGTCAGTTAGAACAAAGCCTTTTATAAATATAGATTAAACCACTTATGACAAATGGGGTTTCATACAGATGTCGGGAATCTTCTCTAGTTTCCAAATATATCTTGGTTATTAATGTAAAAATTATTTTGAAAATCGATGCCCGTTCGCGCGTTAACAAGCGTACGCATACGTTTGAAAGTTAGGCCGTATCAGTTGAAAGAAGGTCCGTTGTTTAGCCAGCTGTTGTTATACGTGTTTTACTAAACCGTACCCTTATATAAGACTGGTAAAGAAGTCAAAATGCTGTGTCTGTGCTTCTTTACGGTTTAAGATACAAGGTGGACCAAATAAACGAGCAATATTTACGTTTATTAACATAATTACCATCGGAATTGTGTGTGTTATATCTGCACTAATTATAAAATTATCTATTTCGGGCCACCCTAACGAAATAGTCTTTAGAACTGCAATTTGAACAGTGCACGAAGTATTTGATTGAATTTCTGATGGTTCGGATCTCCATTAGACTGTGTGTTTTGTCACGACTGGTGCCAGTGTGGAGTGTGGACTGGAACAGAACGGATTTGTGTGAACAGTCTCGTCAGATGACATGGAAATCTACTTTGAAGTTATGATCGATTCTATCTCCAGGCATATCCCATTTCACCACATGCATGTTGTGCACTGCCGCAATGTCTTTTCCATCTTGGAACATGAATAAAGTATAGTGAAAGGTGCGATTTGTTAATTTAAACCAGAAAGAATAGAGAAAATGCCGTGCGTAGGAATTTTTACATGAAATGATGTTAGAAACCCTTTTGAAGGGGATACGTTGGAAAACAAGTCAATTTGTTTTATTGCTAGGCCTAAACATAATTGTAGCTTGTTTAGGGTATCTTATGTAAAAGTTAAAAGTTTGTCTTTTTTAACGAGGCGAAGTTAGGACTAAGCCCTCCCTACCACTCAACCTCGCCTTTACCTAGCGTCACCGTATAGTCACATTACAAATTGTAAGTGGTGACTGCGGGGATCGAACCCGCGCCACCGGAGTGATGAGCTCCGGAGTCGCGCGCGATACCAATCCGCCATGGATCCGCTGTATTCTAAGTATATCGTATAACTGTTGTAAGTTTTAGGGATATGTAGGTTTTATTTTGTTAACGTGTTTAAACGTGTGTCTGTACGTTTACGAGTACAAATTTAATATTTTAATTGCTCGAGTATTCTTCACAACGAGTAATATTATTTATTCACGATGTAATAACGAATAAATACACTCTTAAATAGCATAAGCAGTTGTATATGTAATAAGTTTTTGTTCCATATTGAACTCTGACTTCAGCATAACGTCTTTGAAATACTCCTTAAAGACAATGAATCTTGTCTGATTAACTAATAATGATAAATTAATAAAATAATGATTCCAACATTCTCAGAAGATATACAGTATTGACTTTTGTGTTATTCCCTGTTTAACTCTCTGCGTTATATCGAGTAACATAATGGCAAGACTTCTATTGTGTAGTGTAGAGTGCAGACTATATGAAATGTAAGGAATGTGTCAACGCGTCTATATTATGTCAATATGTCACTCATCGCTTGGATCGCAATTTTCCCCAGTCTCCAGATGACATTTAGGGTGTTGCCACTTTACGTTATCGTTATTGCTGTACTCTTTTGTACTTTGTCGTTTTCAATTAATTCAATTTTTTATACAGCTTTTAATTTCTGTGAACTTAATTTTAGAAACGAGCAATTAATCAATTAACTTTGGATCTGCCACCATAGACGTTCAGGACATTCGAGTTTTCTGTTCTAGTACAAGTTTTTATGGAAGTAATGAAGCTGTATCCAGGATATTTGCCCTAGATACAAACAGCTATATCGGCCATAACCTTCCCTTACTTGCATGAAATTGTATTTATTATTTCATTTTTCAAGTATCATACAGTATTGTCTAGTCATAAGCATCTTAATAAAATGTGGTAAGCCACTAGTAACAAAATGTTATAGACATCGAAATTAGATATGTCTTTTTCTCTCCTGCCGCCACCAAAATATCCCGCTCTCGAATCAAACCCAAGGGGGTTAAACATAACCACACCACTGGATACATTTTCAAAGCCTATAACAGATAATGTTATCTGTTTACGAACAGTAACAGTTCCAATTTTGTCTGTCACAGTTACTCGGTTGGCACGGCGCGTATAACAGTTTCGTAGAACGGTTATAAAATATCGGTCAACGCGGCGCAGAACGGGCCAATAACAAGAGAGTAGTAAAACCGACTGTATCGATCTGTTTCATTGGTGAATTCTGTAGTTTATGCACGCGTGTGGTCATTTCTCGTGTCGACCGTGTTTATAGTAGATCAGTATTACTTATGAAATTGCAATAAATAAGCAACATTTTTATAGTATTCAAGCAAGTTCGCTCAAATTTATTTGTTCGTAACTTTTAAATAGGTTACAATTTGTATCTGTCAAACATAAAGGTTCGAAATCGTTAGAAGTCAAGACAGGTGTCCACCAAGGATCGGTTCTTGGCCCTTTTTTCTTTATTGTATATATTGCTAATTTTCCAAATAACATAAATAAATTCGAGTAACCAGTCCATCTTTTATGCTGATGATACCACTTTACTCACTAGACCCAGCAGTCTACATTATTTAAACCAGATAACTCAACAAAGACTATAAATGGTTTATAATTGGTTTTCTGTGAATAAATTGTCCTGAAATCCTGAAAAACACGGTACTCAACATTGAGCCTTAAACCAGAAATTTAATTTGAATGGGGTTTTCTTGAGCTATGTAAAAACCGATGTATGTTTTTGTTATAGTAGAAGTACAAATAACTTTTTAACTCCCAGAAAAAAAACTGATGTTTCCTTTGTTATGCTGCGTCAAAAGCAAGGAATCCATATTGAACACTTTAATATGCGTTGGGCTTAACTAATACATAATTTACATTAAAAGCGCTTTATTCGTGTCCAATCTAGGAACTACGACTGGTCATAGATTATACTGTGAAACAGCCATGTGCACATTTCAATTAATTTCCCGATATTGTTCAGTAGTACTTTTGCCGCATATATCGACGAGACGAATTAATCTAGCAGCATTAACAAAGCCGTATTCAGGGAATGATATTTCCCAATTTCTGAAACTCGCAGATTATAATCGAAACTGGCAATAGCTGTTTGTAACATTCATTTACAATTCTACTAGGTTCTTTCCTTGTATCTACACATTACAAAAATATCTTACATTTAGTAACATTAATGTTGCCTGCTTGTGTATATATTGTTCAGGAAGTTGTTTGTATTTGTTGGATTGCAATTTGCAAACAATGATATAACCGATGTTTATAAAATATATTTTCTTTTTCAGGTAAGTTGTGAAAGCTGTGTATGCTGGGTGGTGAGTCTTATCAATTATAAGCTTTATAAAGTTATAGTTTCTGTATTAACCATATAACTACATTACTAGCAACACACCTTTTTCGACAGAAAAGTTGCACCTTTTTGACGTTTCTCCTTACATTGAATCGTAATCTTTAACTAGCATGTTTCAGAATAAGATAATAATATCGTTCTCTTTAGTCTTAAAGTCGAAGGCGAATTTAAAAATACGATTCTTTCAGTTTAATTTGTTTAATTTCACACCATTTTCTGATGGTTAGCCTGTTTATATACCGGACGCATTTTAACTATGGACTCCTATGTAGAACTTTCGACCGAAACAAGTAATTTTGAATAACCAATTTTACATTGTTAAAATTAAATTGATTTCGAATACTTGCCTATCTACAAAATTTGACCATTTAATGGTCGACGTGTGATGTCAAAATGTTAACTTTTGTGTCAAAATGTTAACAGCTCAATAGTTAACTGTGTCAAAATGTTAACAGCTCAATAGTCTCCGAAAAATTGCTTGATTTCATGTCAAATGTAAAACTTGTAAAAAATGTGCAAGAAGTTTCCTACTTTAAGTACGCTAGATACATAAATATACATGACTTTCTACCCACTTACAACGACAAAATACAATTGTGTAGAAAACCTCGCCTCGCGATGTCAAAGCAAGAAAACACAGTCACTTAGCAACCTTGTGATGTTTAAGTGAGAAATAACGAAGTTACTTTGAACGAAGAACTTTTGACTAGTTGAAAGATATTGTAATTAATTAAACTCAACTCCTTTGTCTCAAGAGAAGAACAATTGTTAGCGACTGCAGTCGTTAGTGTTGGGTGTTTTTACAACACTTTAAACTTAGTCTAAGTTTGGAAGACATTAATTAAAGGTGCAGTTTCTTCGAAAAGGTGTTTTGTGTTAGTTTTCATTGATGAAACCGATTATTTTTAAGTATCATTAATGTATTAGTAAATTATCGTATTTGTAGTGTGCATGATTCTTAAAAGAAAAAATTGTTTGAAAATTTTGCTTTCCAGCGCGATTGTAGTCCACTTTTTGTGTGTGTTTTTCTAAATAACCAACCAACTACACCGTTTTGAAAACTACCAAAATCCGCATCGCCCGTAAAGCCGTCTTTCGCAGTAATAGTGTAAAAGTACCATCGGAAGGTTTATTCCTATTTGCCTTATGCCAATGGGTATACACAAGAGTTATAAATCATTTAGCAAAACACTACGTAACCGTAAAATATGTATTCGACAGTTTGGTGACCACATGTTTGGTCCACTATAAGCCGACAATCCACACATACATAATTATACCGACACCTGTACACTCCAATTAGCTGAAGTAAGTCAACAAAGCCTGAATAGTTACCCAGACCGCCGCTAGAGGGGGTTAGTATCAACAAGAACGCCGCCAGTCAATTAATTAATTATAATCAACCTGTGTTAAATCATCATTAGTGGACTAGTAGAGCACACTACACTAGCGCTGCCAAGCGGACCGTACAGTCTACTCCACTTAAGCATGAGCAGGCGAGAACTTTCTATGTAGTCAGGAAACCATTAGGTATCAGTTAAAATGAAATGAAAATCAATTTGTATATTAATGTATGTTTTAGCTGCTCTGTGGTTTGATAAATATTATATGTAAAAAAAGCATATTATTATTATGTTTGTCTTGTTTAACGAGGCGAAGTTAGGACTACAAAGTCCTCTCTACCACTCAACTTTACCTAGCGTCACCGTGTTAGTCACATTACAAAATAATGTAAGTGGTGACTGCGGGGATTGAACCCGTGACACCGGAGTGATGAGCTCCGGAGTCGCGTGCGATACCAATCCGCCACGGATCCGATACTTTGAACGTAGTAGCGATGGTCAAACTTGTGTGTTTGTTATCATAGGGCGAGTAGGATTCAAAAGTAAACTAGGTTTTAGTGTTGGTTTTGGAAAGAAAAACTTAGATTTTTAGGCCGTTTAAACGATTGTCTATATTTATGAAAATTCCATTTATTTTGCGCCATGATATATTTTGCAGTTGTACAAAAAATTATACATAGTACACTTAATGTATGAATTTAACAAAAATATTTTAAAATTCCAAAAATTATCAATGGTTTCGAAATGTGCAGTAAATAATTCGTCCGTTTAAATAATTTGTGTTTGTCTTGCCCTGAGTATAATAGGTTTAGAATAATACTCGTACTAGACCGCCTGAAACGCAAATTAAACGTTCATTTTCAAAGAAGGCGTTAGCAGACTGTGGCATTACTAAGGAAGGTATTGCCAGAATTACAAGTTTCTAATATCTAACAGTTACTCATGTTTAATTGCATGGAGATAACTTGCCACCGCAAAAATGAATAGGAAAAAGTACTTGGATGCTCGGATGAAACACGGGTTGTGTGTGGCAGAATGTTGGTTCACATCTGACAAAAGGCAATCCTGTAAATGGATAAGCCAGATGTGTTACAAGCCGTTACTGTGACTGTGATTGCCTACATTGCCAAGTTTAGATTAAAACTCGACCAGATGCGAACACATATAACATGCAGGCCAGTACTGGATTGTTATAGGCCTACACTGCAAAGAATGTCCAGTATCATCAGTCGGCCATTTTCTCTATTTCCCATGAAAGCGATGTAAAAACAAACATTTTCTTTACACACTTCACGCTTACAATTTTCATATGATATAGGTTTTACTTGAAAGAGGGACAAAATTCAAGGTGACAGCCACTAATCTTAGGAAGTTGTGGTTTCGAAATTTTTCAACAGGGTATTATTTTAAAATACCCCCAACTTGAAAAGTGTCTGTACGAGGTTTTTCCTCCGTCTCCAAAATTGAGGCCTTGAGGTGTTAAGAGCAACACTTTTTCCGAAAACTGCTTTTCTGTGATCCCTTATTGTAATTCCATTATCACAACAACAACGATTTAATAGCTTCTAAAGTTTAATGAATTTGTTGTCGTTTCATTCCCGAGTGGCTGCTTAAAATGTACGACTTTTCGCTCGGGCTATTGACCGACAACGGTTCAGTTTACAATATGTTGGCTTTTGCATTAGCGTGTCATTATAATTTGTCTACAACGTGTATTTTTATCAATATTATATAGTTGTTTAGAACGTGAAATGCCTTTTCATAATCCAGCTTACATTTCACTATTTTGTATGGCCCAATTATATTGTATATACACATAGAAACCAATAAAACACTGTTCTTATGTGATTTAATATTACAAAAACAAAGTATGAACTGTCCAGTGTGCGGGAAGACACGGACAGCCGATGTCTATATCGACGGGTTTGATGTGATGTGATGGAAGTTGGACGTTAATTACATAACGGATATCGTTATCGTGGAAACAATATTGTGAGTGAACTGGGTCAGCAAATTGTGCTGATGAATAATTGACGCGATGCTGTTCTACTTACTCAAGTTGACACGGCATCACCTTACACGCTGTGTGTCCGCTGTTTATATACGTATTAAACACTTGGTGTTGTTTATTGCGTGCGAATCTACTGGTAGTTGGTGTTTTATATAGTATCAGTAGTTGGGTCGTAAACTTACTAAATGCTGACGATATTACAAAAACAACCTTTTAGCGCTAAAATGCACCGATATGGTAGAAAAACAACGTGGCAATGGCAGTTTTTTTACAGCTTACCTGTTTTTATCCATACTGTGACTCAGTTTTGATAATGAAATTTGTTAACGTTGGTTATTCTTCAAAATTCGTTGAAAAAATCATAGTTTTGATTCTATATAAGTTTAAACCTTTTAAACGGCAATAACTCAAAACCACAATGAGATTAAAATCAAACTGAATTTTTGTCTAAAACTAGTTTTAGTTAGACACAAAACTGTATCGAGTTAAAAAAAACAGATACAAAATGCCAACTAAGCTAAAAGCTAATAAGCTAAAAGGAACATGTCGGAGCTACGTTTCCCAATGAACAATCCTCCACAGCATTTCCAGATAGTTCAAAACACTTAATATAAACACGTAGTAGAGTATGTATTCACGTTGAGATTAAGTGGAAGATAAAACCAAATAGTTCTGAATTTGCCTCGTTATTAAAAACATGTTTATTCATTGATTCAATTGATGACTACAGACCACCAATCAATATACATACTTTTACGCGCTAAAATTACAAACACATGGCGTGTAAAAGATATAGCTCAAGGTACTGCTGTAATGGTTATGTTGCTTTTCTGGCTTGCTGGTAGAATGATAGACCATTAGATTAAAAATATTATTACAACGCAATTGAGTGCATTCGTTTTTGAAAATAAGGATTAAGTTGGTATGACTTACTGTATCGCCTGCAATACCATCGCTGCCACATGACACGCTTAAATGTAACGCGTTAGTCGCGCTTATTTGCAGGCGTTCCCCGCATTTAGTACAAATTTTCGGGTAGATCATTAAAATATAGTTTTGTAAAAATATTGGCACCAAGATGAAAATCAATTTTAAAAATATTTGCTAATAAACAAAAAATAGTATTCGCCTCATGTTTTAGAATTCGTACAATGCAAATATACGGTTTCCTAGAGTTTTCCTTAACGAGATCTGTCTCTAATTGAAAGTCCACTCTCAGAGTATTTCGGAGAAGAAACCAGTAATTGATTACCTCGTTAAGAAATGGAAAGAAGTTCTGAAGTGCCCAAACAAGATATCCTTCTTAGACTTTACATCCAAGTCCCCATAACGATATTGCCAACTTTGCAAAACAGCGACAAACTCTCAGTTGAAGTTATTTAAAAACGTGTACTTAGCTCGATATTTTTCATATAGGGGGTTAATACGCTCAGGTGTCTTAAACGGATTACGGGAAAACTATTAAATCGCCTTCGAGGATTTCAAGAACAATATATCCGAAAGTTTTTGTATACAGGGTGTAGCAAAAACTCTCAAGCATGTAAAGCTAGGCCGTGTTGTACACAATTGGAAAGCTTTTCAATTTCCGACATTTCTACGAAAACATTTGAAAAATGTTGATCCGTGTCAAAATGTAGGCCTGTGCAGTTCACTTACGTGACGCTCTGTACAATATTTTGTGAAGACACTGATTTCAATTACAATGCATGATAAAGATTCAATTTTTAATGTAAATCATCTTTCCAACGTAAGTGTAAATTGTCTTATAACAAAAAACGTGAAATGTATAAATGTTTTAAAATGACCGCTATTGATTGTTTAAACATGAGAATGTATAGCAATTTGCAGATTAATTACGAGCTATTGTAATAAAGCAGACTGTTCCTTGTTTCAATCAGGATTCTTTCAATTCCGGGGTTCAAGTTAGCGTTAAAAACTAATTATTTCCTTAAGCTATTATTGTAATTACGTCCTCAGACTTTACTCGCTCTCCTAGGTCGAGTAAACTCTATTTACAATGAAGGCTGACTCTATCCCTAATAATGGCCTTAACAAAACAAAACTAAAAACTGTCAATTAAGGGTCCGCCTCAGCCGCTCAAGAGAGCGTCGTCGCAGAGGTTTGCGGGAAATAAAATGGAAACATATTATCTAGGTCCTTATTTAAGAAGCTAAAAATAGGTTTGTCAAAAGTCTAATCACAGATAAACTCTTCCTCTTTCCATAATAATTAACATATTCGAATTTATCCTTCATATAAGAGCTACTTTCTACGAAGCCCTTGCAAGCGGAGGGTTTGACAGTTAGGCCGCATCAGTTGAAAGAAAGCCCGTTGTTACTTGCGCGGTGTCATGTGTTCCTTGGGTGGACAAATTCACCCTTCCTCTGCGGTGACCACTGAAGCGGACCCTTAAGGTAGTGATTTTTTTCTTTCCCCACCAGTAACAATGATTTCTCTTCTTTTGGCATAATTTACTTCTTATTGGCGAGGTAGGCTATTATTGTGTAATCGTATGTCTGGAAGTCGTGGTTTCGTTGATATCATTAGCGTTGAATCGACACAACTTCTTCTCTCTCATGAAACTGTGTATTCCGTTCAGCTAGCAAGAGATGTGTTCACCAAGCTTTCCTTACTGACAATGGCACTGGAACTGGAGTATTTGAATGGAAAATTAGCAGATTTGAATGGAATCTGATTGAATGGAAGTCGTATTGAAGAAAAAACAATCTTTTGAGGTTAAAACTCTGTTGATTTTACCATGGCTTCTGGCTTATAGAGCATTTTTCCTGCCTAAAACACCCAAAACATGTTTATAGTTAGCACGCTCCGGGGTTAAATCAGTTATACAGCGTGTACCGTACAAGGTGTTTCAAACAGATTACAGCAAACTAGTTGACCTAGAACGATGAAACCCACTATGATCCCAGCCAACCGTACATGAGGATCACAGTGGAAATAATTTCAAGCATCCTTGTACACAGGGTGTACCGAAAACTGAATGTCACGAATCCTGATCTCGCTATTTGGCACGTAAAGGTAGATTATTTTATAATAACTGGAAAGCGTACTAAGTTTCCAGAATTTCCGTGAAAACCGATACAAATGTCCGCCATTTTGAAAGCGAAGAAAATTTTAGGACCTTTTTTTCACGGGTATACTGGAAATTAAATAAGATTTCAATGATTTATATCTACCTTTAGGCCTACATGACAAAATATCAAGATTTGAACATTGAACCCATTAACCTACAGTTTTTGGCACACCTATGTATGCTTTTCTGTGATCCTCAGGTACGATTTGCTGGTGATACACTTTGTCAATTAGTTTGCTATAACCCGTTTACGACAGTGTACACTGACACACCCTGTATATGTTCTATCTAGATGTACAGGGACTAACATGAGTCGGAGGCACTTGAAGTAA
The DNA here is from genome assembly GCA_018831715.1 of Matsumurasca onukii. NCBI lineage: Eukaryota > Metazoa > Arthropoda > Insecta > Hemiptera > Cicadellidae > Matsumurasca > Matsumurasca onukii. The sequence goes on along the minus strand of CM032065.1, from coordinate 47,045,481 downwards.
TGATTTGTAAGGGAAGGCGGGCGGTGGTGGAATATTTGGCCAGGCAATGCAAATAACGCGTCTGGGTCCGGGTAGCTTGCCTTGCTTGAGCTCCCCCCCCTTCACACATTATCCCCTACTCAGCTTGTTGCTTAACGCCTTAACGGAGGGATCTTAACACGTTTCCTCTCTGAGATTTTGTATCAATTTCATCTCGTTTCATTATTTGGATAATTTTCATCTACCCATAATTAGCATGGTTTTTAGAAGAAGTGCTTATGAGCTTGAAATATTATCAGTACGGACGTTTTCCATCGTTTTTAGTGAACAAAAAAAGTACACCACAAACACGACCTTTCACTCATAAACTTTAGAAAACGTCTGAAATAATAATATTTCAACCTCAGTAATAATTGTACCTTCATCAGCAACAAACTTCAGATAAAGAGGTGGTTATGCTTTTCTCGCGTAAATATACTATGTGGGGTTTTACTATCACCCACGGGTTTTACTTATTAGGATAGGCATACATCACTGTGAAATGGAAGCAACTTCGTAGAGTTCCTTCAAATTACAAAACACTATTCCCGCTTTACTTTCCTGTAGCTACGTAGTGTTACGGGTCAGCAGGCGTTCTATTAACGAGCGATCCTATTGCGAACTCATTATTTTCTTCAGTCTTTATGCCCTACAAGTTCCCTATTTCAAGTTTCTATTTGAAGATAAATGATAATTCAACTATCGTATTACTATATTTCGTGTAGAAATGTTCTGTTACTTTGAAATACCAACCCACGTAATTAAATTATACAACAAAATAAAAATATTAAGGTGTAAGAAATTCCTTACTGGTCGACTGGCTCTTGTCCACGAGTTAAAATAAATGCAACATTCACTTATTTGCTAATATTCAAACATGTTTGCGGACCCGTGGCGGGTTGGAACCGTGCGCGACTCCGCTGGCGAGGGTTCGATCCTCGCAGTCACCGCTAACACATTTGTAAAGTGACTATGCAACAATGCTAGGTAAAGGTCGAGTCGAGTTTTAGGAAGGACTTTGCAGTCCTAACTTCGACTTGTTAAACAAGACAAACTTTATTTTTTATCTCTACTCGATAATCAATAATTGTCTCTGGACAAAACGTTGCAAAACCAAATGTTTAAAAAATCTAATTTTCTGCCGCGTACTTTTTATCTATTCTACACGTAATTGTATGTACGTATAAATAATATGTATATACGTAATTTAGGATTAAAATCCGTCATCTTTAAACATGATCTATTTTCAAAACTCCTTACACATCATTTGGTGCCGATTTGAAGCAAAGCGTTTCAGACAGACGCCCAGCGGTCCACCTCACCGTCGCTCAGTGCTACGGTAACACGTACACTATAGTCTGTGCGCTCTAGGTTGGCTGGTACAGGTGGATCGTGTTGTTCGACTAGATGGCTAGTGGGGGGGGGACGCGCTATTTCTGTCGACCTTGCTTCCTAGCGCCCTGTCCAATGGTTTAGTTCTGCGTACCTCTGCTGTATTACCGTGTGTACTGTGTTGTGTCCTCTCGTCACAGTGTCAACTGGCAGTGATGTTTGTCATTTGAGTGCTCGGTGCAAAAAGTGCTATTTCTAAAAAGTTGGCAATTTTTATCATTGATTGTTGGTTATAATTTGCAATGCATTAACATATTCTTTTTATTGTTGTTTTTATGTAAATATTCTTGAGGTTAACTTTTGTATTTGATTTAGTTACGTATTTTGCATACAATAATTCAGATTAATACAATAATTTAGCAATTTTGTTGTCCTTAAAATATTTTAAATTTGTTTTTAAATATTTTTATACTTATGATTTTTACCTTGTTATTATAATTTATTATCTTTCCAACATTTTTTACGTGTATTTTTGTAAATGTTTAATATAAAAATAAATACTGGTAATCAAGGATAAACTGAAATATTTTAAACTACTGCACTTAGGTCTTGTTATTTTTAATTACATAATAATATTTGAGAGAAACAAAACAACCCTACTATGCTCAGGGAAAAATCCATTGATGAATTCATGTTAAATAGTATTGTATCATACTAGTGAATAGGCCTATATATTTTTAATTTGTACATAAAAATATTTAAGAAAAAATGATAATCTTGCGTTGACCATGCAGTATTTGTTTTAATTTTATAGGACAATCTATATACGCTGATTTTATCTTGTGAATCATATGATGAACGGTTAATATCTAGCAGATAGAGATGCTGTACCAAAGTGAATCAGGATTGTTTATGAGACCTTGGTGTGGGCGAGAGGTGTATTTCGGTGCGCGACAACGCCGTTCAGACCTTGTCTCCAAACCCGTGTTGACACCTCCTCTCACTGTCGCATTATCGCAGAAGTAGACTGACACTCGTAATCACGGAGTCCGTTGATCAAGAACACATTCCTACCAGGGGCAAATCCGGTACCATATTTAAGAGGAGGTCTAACCGGATCAAATTTTGGGTTTTTGTTTAATTTATTTAAAGATAGTTCTCAGTCTTCAGAAGTCTTAATCAATATTTTAATCTTTTGCTGTATGTTTTAATTGTATTTAACATATTTTAATCTACGCTACGGTGAGTTGTGTAAATGTTTAAAAAGCCCAGGCGTTATATGACGTTTTAAATTTGTAACATTACAAATCTTGACTTTTTTAAATGATTCAAAGTATCTGTATTGTAGTACACTTTTGATTTTTTAAATCATTGAGAACTGATGAATGTCCAGTAAAGTGGGGTTTGAAAAATATCTAATTTACAAGTAGGGAATTCGTTCAAAGCGTTAAGGAAAATACATTTTTGAGGGAATGAGAAAGCTCACAAAGGTCAAAGTTATTTAATAATCTAGACAAAGTTTCAGTGATATGTTAATAATTGTGTAGTATTTTGTTATTAATGTAATGATAAGTTTATGCCATATAATCAGAAACAGTAAGGAAAATTATTGTTTCATGCACAATGCACACAGTGAGACTAAACAAAAATACTCTATAGAACAAATCTGTAAAACACCTTAGCATGCCCTTCCTAGTTACTTTATAAAAACTGCCAGGCTGAAAACCAGCATTAAAAGTTGAAGCCGGTTTTGTCATTAACAAAGGTTGTAGGTTAGTGAGGTAGGAGTTTTAATCAATTTGAACTTGACATCTACTAGCCTCGCTAACTTGACCAGTCATTCAAAGAAAAGAAGACCAGTATTGCTGCAAACCTGTCATTTAGTATTTGACTTTCGGACTCACCAGTAGATAAACAAAATTGTTCGAATGATTGATCCTCAAATAACCAAAAAGTACTGAAATAAGTGTCTAAAACAACGGCACCCAAATGCGAATTCTCTTACAAAAAATTTCTAAAATACTTTTTCCAAAGTATATTTTTACTCACAGATCTTCTTGAAGCGAGCGAGTAGGAAACTGCCACATTTGCGGATTGAAACTTTGGGAAACTTCTTCCAAGTTCTGTCAGTTTTCAACTTATCTGCTGTAAAGATTTCCCCTCTATTGCAAGTATTTTTCTTCGCCATTTACTTTATTTAGAAAAACAGACTTTTCCGGCCACTTCAGGAAGAAAACTAGATAGATACATATCTATACTTGTCTATAGACAATTATCTACAATTTAGCGTAAGTTTGGGTTAGGCCTTGAGAACGGGTGAAGTTTGCCAACTGCCCGAAACGTAGGGAGCATTTTTTTTCCTGAAATGGCCGGAAAAATCCGTTTTCAAATTAAATTGATCTCCGTTACTATTATGAATTTTAAATCTAGCATTTACTTTAGTTACTGAACTCATCTTTCAATCTGTGGAATAGGAGTTGAAATAAAATAGCGTTTAATTAAGTTATTAACACCCTTTTTAACACATTGTTCTTTTGTAATAGTACCAGGTGATTACAAATGAAATAGACAGTTTGGATAGCTTGTAAAAATTTATTATTTAAAAGTTTAGATCATTACTTACATGATTATATAGAAGAGTTCTTTGAGTTTTTATTGAAAATATTAATTCCGGTTACTGATGGTTCTTGGAAGAAGAACGGTCCGTAAACCTATTCACAAGATAAAGCGCAAAACACGTTCACTTTAAGAGAACCGCGTATATGCTGTACAGTCTCTCTTGAGTTTTCCCCATAATCGTGCATTATGTCAATTAACTTTTCCACTAATGTGAAAAGTGCATTCATCACTGAAAATTAGGGAATTTAACAATGTGTCGACATTTTCAAGACAATGTTGCTTATCATTGTCATAATTTAAACTTTGTACTAACTGTAATTTATAAATGTCATTATAGGTGTCATTTTCAAACGTTTCAGCAGAATTGTCCACCATAATTTATACCAACATAAACTTTAAGAAATTCCCCACAAACCTATATCACTTACTATGTTGAAATACACCAGTTTAATTTTGTAGAGGCTATTGAAGTTTCTATTTCATTTGTAATCACCCGGTATTTTTTTATTCACCTAATTTTTGAAACGGCCTTGACCAAATGTTTAATAATTTTATATTAAGAAAGTTACATAAGTCATTGTAAATTAATCTTCCGTTTTGTACGAAGTTAGGTAAGCAGAACATATTTGCTTTTGATACAGAGAATAAAGGAACCGTAACTCGACTTGTCCCTTGGGACGCGGGTTTGCACTGTTTTACATTTTTCCCTCACATTTCCTTTGTTGACTTTCGTGTTATCATTTCTTGTTGAATGTAGAGAAATTGCTATCATAATAGGATAAAAACTAATGAATTTGAATGTATCCCATAAATTTAAATCTTATTACTGAAGATAAAAGATAACAGTAACGGTTGAAATTAAATAATTATAGTATTGTATGATAAAGTATAACATAAAAAAATTAAAAAGTATGGCAAAACTACCATTAAAGTACAAGGGAAAGTCTAACCGCAAACAAATAAATAATATTATTAAACAAATAATCCTCCATATAAGGATTTGCTGGCCCATAAGTTCACTAACATCATAAAAATCTGTTTAATCAAACAATACTTTAGCTCAAGTGTTAAAATATTTTTTTGAGTTTTAGAAAATGGTTTCTATAAATTCTTTCTTATTTAAAGCTGTTATTTTGAAAGATGTTTATTATGTGGATTTACATGATAATGATCCTATGTTGGAAATAAACCATTAATTGTTCTAAGTCTCAGTTTAAACAAATAAAACATCAAATGTTAAAATTCCTCTTTGTGTCAAAAGAAACAAGCGCTCATTTCAAATTAAATTTTCTTTGACTAATACATAAAACAAATTGAAAATACAAACTTCTGAGTCTTAGTTAATAACAAACTGAGCAATCAAATCTGGTTTAATCCACAGATCCAGCTAGTTTCTCCCTTAGAAAGAGGAACATTTAAATTAATTTTTCTGAGTGATTTGACGAGGAGCTGAACAACACTTTAAACCTGTCAAGCTCAGCTTGTCTCTCAATCAAGCTCCGTTCTCGCATTTCGGCTTTAATTTAATACTCGTCTGGATTATCATTTCGTTTGTCAAAGAATCCACAGCTGAAGTTTTACAGCAGACAAGCTTTTGAAAGGAGAATCTCAAAGAATAATAAGAAATTATTTTAGTACTTACCACACAACATTTTACACTTCACACCTTATAGAGAATGACCCAATCCTGCCAAAAACTCCAACAATTTTCTCGGGAACATTAAAAAGCTCCTTTATGGGCAGAAAATCTTCAATTTAACATTACTAAAATGTAGAGCTGTATTACGGGCATGCTCATGTATGGCTATGGTAGTTTCATTTTTAGTAGTAATTTGAATAATATGTTGTTGGATTGATATTTTAAAGAGAAACGCACAAATGTCAATCTTTCAACACCAATGCTTAGACCTCAAAGAGTACACTGATATACTTTGGGTGTACTTGGGTGATTTTGAAGGTTGTTCGTCCGCTTAATTCAAACATTCATCCAATTATTTAGGATCAATTATAATTTTACAGTTTTTAAAACACAGGAAATTATAGAAGTACTCCCTTTTTTTGTCCGTGAATTCTCTCACCTCAAATTCTAATTGATACAATATCTTACATTATTTGTCCCTACGATTCAGGAAAACTGTGACCAACAAACCTATGTTATAGGCTAGATTGAAACGTTACAGTCAAACAATTATAGTGAAATCGTATTCAACGTTTGTAAGCACAACTGGTGCAGACACACAACCAGAAGCGTTGTGAACAGTTGTGTGTACACTGTGAGTGAGCGCGATGGCAACGTATAGAACTAGTGCACGCCACCGACATCGCGCAGTAGTGCAAGTGACAGTGATAGTGTGATATCAGGGATGAGACTGGTGGAGAGGATGTCTTCTCCCCCGACCTCCCCCGGCAATGCCATCAAGAACGTCTTCAACGGAGTGCAGACGCAGGCCACCAGGTAACTAACTATTTGGGGGAATCGTTTAAAATTCTGCAAGGCTTTGAATTAGTTTTAGGGAAGCACGGTAAATCTAAGTGACTTTGTATTTAATAACACTGCAAAGTGATACTGAAACGTAAATTTTAATTTAAAAGAAAAGTTCTAATCAATTGTTTGGGACTTTTTGTAGCTGATTTTCTGACCACCTCAAGTCGAAGTTGATTAAAAATTTCGTTTTATATGGAGCCACCAAGCATACCCACACACTGTGCTACAAAATTATTATAAGTGCGTATAACATTTTCATTTTGTTGTTCATTACAGTTGTGTTGATTCATTCTACCTTTGCAATATAAATAAACTATTTTAAAAATCATTATCAATTAGGAGTTGGTACTTCAAGTGGATGTAACTGTAGATAGTCAGATTAACCCCCCTGGTGGCAGTGTCAAGCTTTATTGACGATCACTCAACCTTAAATCCCAGTGAATTCTCTGATCAGTGCCGATTCCAAAGCTGTTTTGTGTTGATACAAGTTTTATCAATTGGAATAGCTCAATATCACAAACAAATTTGATCTAATTTTTGTTTAAACAAATTATTAGTGGAAACGTTACAACTGGATAAATAATAGCACAGTGAGTAATTCCATTTTGTCCTCTGTAAATATGAGGTATTTTCTCATAACCTTGGCTACACTGGCGTGAGCCCGTGACAAGAGAACGCGGATAACATTGAATGAAGTGGAGGCTGTGGCAGAGTGGGAAGAGACAGATTTAACTTGCCAGATCATAGCTTAGCGACTTTTCACTTCTGTAGCTAGTGTTGGCAAGGCCATCAACAAACACTGCGCTGGGAGTCTCAGCTGGTACAATACATTCTACCCCCTAACCCCACTAGGTACTAAGTGTTTAATATTGGGAAATTTCCTAAAAATGCCACAGTAGTGGTGGTCCCTGACCATCCAAATAAGCTGGGACAAAGCGGGTGAGATGGATTTAACTAAATACGGTAACTTGGATATTTGTATCAAATTAAGAGATATAATTCTTATTTATAGATATAAAACTTAGCAATCATCACATACATTTAAATTTAATAAACCCCAACGTCGACTCATAGAGACATTTTCCGAAGTTTGGCACTTTACTTACACCCTTTATATTAGTCCCTGAGTTGCTTCTTGAGCTTTTATCGCAAATGGAACTATTGAGCCATCAAAAGCACTGAGTGCTGGCAATAACAGAATGCTAAGCAGCAACAAGGCAAAGCATGTCAACAGTTGAATCAGCTGATTTATTCTTAGCTGTGACGCCTGACTGGTGGCTGCTGGTTGGTAGGATGTGCTCGGTTAAGAAATGCAGCTAATCACTTTACACCTGGAAATGATGATGTAATGTTCTTGATTGACAAGTTCTGGAGGAGGGACGGAATTCCCTGGTTCATGTCTCCCACTTGTCGGTTGAATTGTAGTTTCTTGATGCAGAATGCAAATACTTGTTTAATGTTGTTTATTTTCTTTGTAAACCCATCATCAAAGTTTCTCAGAGTTGCTTGATAGTTAGATTCAAATCTTGTAAGTTGAAATACACATAAATATGTTTGAAGTGTATTTCTCTTCCAGTTATAGTAGTGAATATTTTAGGACTGACCTTCTTCCAACATATATATTTTGTTACTTTATCACTTAAAATGTTCCTCAGTACTATATAACGTTTCTCCATATATATGCATTTCAATATTCATGAATGGAACTTATTTTTTAAAAAGCCTTTGTAGATGTTTAAAATATAGAATACCAGTTTATTTCAAATTTGTCACTCTAAAACAGCAGTTTTTGACACACGTAATAGCGTGCCAAAGTTCCAGGGAAATACAAATTTGATGATTTTTCACTCCCTAAGGATAAAGACAATCTTTATATTGCAGGGGTTGCAGCTGTTTCAATGAAATTGTTTTTAATCTTCACTGAATATAAGTAAACCAGTGAAACAGCTGCTGTTTCTGCTAAATAATATATACCAGTCTACTGAGTTCAAAACATAGTTTTCTTGAGTGCCTTTCTTTAAACATTAAAACGTTTCTTAATATTATTGCATCTTGACAAAAAGTTTCTTCTTGATTCTCAAATATTGAAACTTAAGCTCGTATCAAAAAGCTTGACCTTAGAAACATAGAGAAAAATAGAATGAGTAATACAAATAGTAATGCCAATATTATCGAGAGTCCAAATTGTAAAAAATTTGTCTTGTTTAACAAAGTGAAGTAGGTCTACAAAGTGCTCTACCTAGACCTCTACCTAGCGTCACCGTATAGCACTTTGCAAATTGTAAGTGGCGACTCTTAAAATCTAACCCATGCCACCAGAGTGATGAGCTCCGGAGTTGCATGCAATACCTAACTGCCACAGATCTGCATACAATTCTATCAAATTTAAATTTTAAAAAATCTACTTATTAACTAACACTCCAAAACCAGTCATTGATAATGTCAAAAGTTAAAATAATAAATCAGATTGAATACTGTATAAGTAAAGATAAGCACATGGAAACAATCCTTTGCCTCCATTAAAGGGACAGTGCTGCAGTGGGGCTAGGTTGAGTCAAATTCAGACTTCCTCTCCATAATGGGGCCCTGCTTCCTGCCTTTTCTGTTCCCTTGTTCCCCCAATCCCCCCTTTCCATTCACTGGTAATGGTCTTCCTTGCTTTCACATAAACAATACCTGTCTACCTTTATTTGCAACTGATGGTATAGGACTCAAGTAAGCGTTTACTATAGGTGTTCCATGAAGGTGTAGATGATTATTTATATTTTTGTGGGAAACAGTTATGAATATATTTTTTTTTAGTTATTCTTTTAATTACTTTTTCACACTTGTTGGTAGTTGTGACATACATTAGTCACACGGATGTTGATCAAGCGCATACAATTTGTTTGTTTTAGGGAAGTCATTTTCCTCCATAAAAGCCTTTTTTTAGTTACTAAAAATTTGCTAAAATCCACAGCGGCTATCTGATATGTTTTATTTTCTGATAGTGCGGTGGATTTTTTTAAAGCTGACGAATTTCTAGAAATATTTAATTCATAACCTTTTTATGTGTAGTGTATTTAAAACTTTACTTGTTTATTACTTTTATTTTAACCTTTTGGCTTGGATTTGTTTTTCAATATTTAAACAAAAACTTTAGTGTTACCTTTTTTAGTTTTCTTATAGCCGAAAGGATAAAACGTAATACTTGATAAAATTGAATTTAACATGTTGCAATTTGCAAAACTAGCATAAATCTGTCATTAAATCACAGATTTTATTACCCTGTTTTCAAGTGATAAAGTCTAATCAGTATCAGTGACCTTTTGATTGAATTCTGTCATGGGAGAGTAGTGTATTTAATAATCAGTCCCTGCTTTAGCGGCCATGTCGTGTACTCCTCCTCCAGTTTTACGGTAAACTCACTTTTTAAATTAACCTCTAAATATTTCTAGTGATTGTTTGCGGTCAAGAATAAGTCCCAACTTCGCCCCAAATAGTTTCATTTTATTTCATAATAAGTAAAAATGTAAAAATCCACCAATCTTATTTATTTTTTTAAATCTGTACATTTATTCAGACAAGTACAGTGAAACAAGTATACAGTAATCTAAATTCTCTTTTGCTCATAACAAAAATATTAATTTTGCTGTTTTAACACTTATTTTACTGTGCAGATTTCTAATTACAAAACAATTTGAATGAAAAGCCGACACTACAGAGTTTGAATAGGATTTGGCTGTGGAGCTTAAAATAGACAACACTAACAGCTTTAGTTCTGCTTCTGCTAATGGCATAACCCTGTTAATACTCCACTAACTTTCCTATTCTACTGCAGCGAAATGTGAAAACAAAACAGAAAACAATGTTCTACTCTGATAAGTTGTGTTTCAAGCCTTTTTATCTCATCCTCATGGAGTTAAAACTTTAAAACACTGATTTTAACCAACTTAACCACTGATTTGCCCTTTGATCGTTTTGTGTTGCTGCAGGTCAAAGCTTAAATGGTTTTGGGTTATCATTTTAATGACTGGTGTAAAATTTAAAACACCATTTTTAAAGGAGATTCAGTCTTTATCTTCTCAAAATGATTTATAAATTTTGCTGTACAAATTCTACTTTGTTTTAAAAATAGTGTACTTTGGATATATTTTGTTCTGTAGGATATGGTTAACCTTCCAGGGGTGTAATGGGTTTCAAAACATGAAAGTTGACACACGAGGTTTCCTCCAGGTTATGAAATAAAAGACGTACACATACATGTCTGTTATATATCACATAGGTGCCGGTTCACATGAACATGTCTTTATAATTAAAACAAAATGAAACCTCTGTGATGATACCTCCGGGGGGTTAAAGAAAGTTAGTCTTTATTTGAACACAACATTCTAAGCTGGCAAACGCTTCTTGTACACATTCAATTGATCTTTTCCATTATTATTGACATCACTCTCTTGCTAATAAATGCTGCCCATCACAGATTTAACGCCTGTATTACACTGGAACACTTTGATCATTGGAGGATTAGTCTTTTGGAATTCCATACCCCTCAACACCAAAAGGGAGGTCCGGAAAATGTTGAAAAATAAAGCATAAAAATATGAGTTTTAAAGGCATTTAAGCCTAATTTTCATGTCTGCATTCACTTTCTTACTATTAGTCTGAAAAAATTTGATAATGTATGATGTATTTCCATTGTTTTTTTTTTAATAGAACAGTTTTTTTTCCTTGATTTGATCCAAAACTTGAGTAAATACTGAAAAATCAGCATTGCAATCGGTACATTTAATTAATTAGAAAAATGTAAATGGCATTGTGAGTAGAGCTGGGTTTAGTAGTGGTCAGTCTCGGTAGAGCTCTAGCACCGCGCACGTCACCACTCACCTCCGGACTCCCACTGTGAACCACAGATTATAGTCGTCACTTCTACGACATAACGTCACCTGTTGTTGGGTGGCATCATCTCTGCAGTTCACAGCATATCACAATGTTTGGACAGTAATCAATTTGTATGCAAGTTTATTACCAATAATATCACTTTATTTTAATAAATAAAGCTTAAGAAAATAGTTGACATTCTTAAATCAAGCAATCAGCAAATTTGTCATGCAAACAGTTGGTGACGGAAATTTCGGTAGGGGGATATATCCCCCTGATCTTTCCTCTGCCTGCGTAAGCCACTGAACAAGTCTGCTTAGGTTTAACTTTCTGCGACTCAATGTAATCCTGGAGAGCTGCAGTAACTTTTTTGGCTCAAGCAATTAACCATGGGCAAAAGTGGCTTTTTAGCGTTCAAGTGTAATAATTCCAACAAACGCTTTCGCCAGTGGTGGCTTGTCAGAGGAGGCAGTGTGGTAATATTTAAAAGCCACCACTTTTGTTCGGTATCTTTCCAATGGTCGCAATGTGTCCCAGCGCAGAACTACTAGCCAAGGGGTAAACATGAAAGCTAACAGAGAACTGGTTGACACTCTACTTGTTTCTGCGGACCTCATCAAACATGCAACCGTATGTTGACCCCTCGCTAACCTCTTGTTGCTTGTTTTTCAGATGGTTCAAGCACATATCAGACGCCGCGGAGGCCTACAAGACGAGAGAGGGCAGACACCGCAGACAAGAAGACAGGTCCCATGACGACAGCCTTTCACATGACAAAACCAAAGAGTAAGTCCCTTCAATCTTCATCTGTAATAGTTGTGCAGCAGCCGATGACATAAACATGGTTAAATACCCTAAGCTTACATATCTAAACAAGGTTCAGATCTATAAATAATTTAAAATATTTATATCTTGACTAAAACTTTGTTTAGAACAGGAAAGTTTTATAAGTTTGATTTTGAGTGGGTTAAGGAGTAAATTAATTATCTGTAAAAATTGTGATACTGAAGACAAATTTAGGAACGAATTAATCGGCAGTAACTCAAGTCTAAATATTGTTATCTTCGGTGAGAAAAAATAGCTAGGGGTCTCAATAAAGTAATTAGTTTTCAGGTAAAAAACTAAATGTTTCAATATTACTTTGCTCTTTAAAAATTTGTGCTTGTACACTTTCTGCCTCTTTCACATAGTCTGAACTGAAGAAATCATAAGCAGTGTTAAAACATCCAACAATAGCATAAATGAACTATCGAAACACTTGGCTTACCATTAACATTGTAGTGAAAAGTAATTACCGATAGAACAAGGATTTAACATTTTATTGAGGTTGAAGAATTTCATTCTGGGATGGAATCTAGGAGAGCAGAGGGTTTCGATTTCCCCACCCCATCCCTCTCACTCTTGGACAAATACACAGAGCCAATATTGGTAATCTGACTTAGCAGACACTGTTTATTTTCCTTTGTGTACAGATGTTGCCTGACCTGATTGAAAAAGCTATATTATAGTATTAGAGAGAGAGAGAGAGAATGTCAAGGGGACAAGTGATGTCATTTTTATGCTTTCCAAAGATGACCTGCTGAGTTTTACTCTCATTGAAAACAAGGTCGTTATTGGCACAGTACTCCATGGCTTTACTGATCGAGATGAAGTTGTTTATCTCCAACGCCTGAGATTCCTTATCTCTGGTCAGAAGTACTGAGTCATCTGCAAACATTACAGTATGACTGTAAATACTCTTTTTTTGTATACTTAGTTTTTAACTGTCATGAACATAAGTACCATATATTTTGAACTGAAGTTTTGTAATAACCAAGCAAATCTCTTTTGTTTTTGCTCTTGAAAAATATCAAATAATATTTTTTGCGCTACAAAATATTTACCTAATCTGAAACAAGGTACAGAACGAAACAATAATGAGAAAAAGAAAAATCTGCACTAAACTAGGAGCTGCTCTCTGGTTTCCCCGCCCAGGCTTTTCCTCGTTCCTCTTGTGGTATGCGAGGTAACCTTTCGAACGTTAGTTATTCCTTAAGAGTCATAGCTAGTCCCCGGTCTTTAGTTGCTCAATAATGACCATTACGCTCATAATATCATCAGAAGCTCAATAACAGTGTAGTTTTCCTTTAAGGTCAATATGAGGAAATATTTGTCAAAAATTCCGCTATTGCAAAAATTAACTAATCTGAACAGGGTTGGTCCCAATTATTTCAAATTAACCAGACTCTACTGTACTAAGAAAATAAAAATTAAACCAATATAATTTATGACACAAAATGTGTTTTAAGATTTTAAAACAAATAATAAAATATGTCAGATGATTCCAGTTTTGCTCTAATTATAAATTTTGCAATATTAAGTATTAGTGTTTACTCTTTAAAAGAAAATGCCAATAGGCTTCACCTAACACTTAAAAAAGGATTTAAGGAAGGGAAAAGAAGGAGGAGGTAACAGAAAACTTGTTTTTGTTTTGTAAATAAGTTCATTTCCTACCTTTCTTCTCTTGAAAAAGTTTGTATTATAACAAAATATAGAGTTTTCTGTTACCTACCTTCTTTTCCTTTCCTTAAATTCTTTTTTAAGTGTGTAATATTATTGTTTATTTATATTTTGGTGTTTGTTCTGATTTTATTGTTCCTGTATGTGTGACAGCTCTGAGGATGCAGCGGGGGGCGGTTCTGACCTCTTGTCACCGCCGCGCACCAATGGGGCCGAGGAGTGCTCCAGCCCCGCCAGTGACACCACCACACCTCTCCCCTCCGAGGACAGTACCCCGCAAGCTTCCCCTTCCCCCCACCACCTGCACGACACTCCTGACTCCATCTCCCGCAAGACAGGTAAGCATCACTTCTTCCTCACTACCTTTTTTGTATAAATTATATTTTGTATACAAGTAAATTTCATGTTTTTATTTCCAATTTATTTAAGAGGTATGGAAATTCAAAAATGTATGGTCTGGTTTTTGTAGTTGAAGCCGATGTCAAGTTGGTAGCAAATGGTAGAATTAAAACCAGCAATGACCTACTAGCCTATTTAAACCGTATTCTCTTTATTGATCCTCTATGGGTACTCCTGCTCCCGGAGCAGGCTCTTTGCCTAGTTTTGGCCTGTTGAACTTACACATCACTGTTGGCTGTGTACTAATGAATGTGGGTTGGTGCAGGTGAGGGGTTGAGCCCCAGCCCCAGCCGGAGGGTGCAGAGGAGCCGCCCAGACGACAGCGGAAAGTTCACTCATAGAGCCGTCGGAGGTGCTTGTCTCCTCCAGCCCCGTCCTCACCGCAGAGCCAGTTCTCACACCCTTAGGTAAACTCAGTTACTTGAAGAAATTAGTTTACAAATTGTTACTAGAAAAACAGGTTTTAAAAGCAATTTTACAGTGATTTCTATATTTTTAGATCAAGCCTCAAAAGGTCTAAACATATATTATTTTGTTAATACCTATTACTACTTAGTTTATGAACACCTTTTTTAATCATCATTAAAGATCAGGCTTACGTGAGTTTAGCTGAGCTGTGGCAAGTTGTTAGAGCTCCCGACTACATCAGTACTTTCACGGGAGTGCAAGGGTACGTGAAGCATTTGAAAATGTAGGAAATGTAACTTTGACTATAAAAAAATATTCAAATAAATTTTCAACCTTAAATTTTTCTCTTTTGACTTTGAAAAACTCCTGAGTTTAATGTACAGTGGACATCCTGATTGCCTTTTGTTCATAAAATGCAACAGATTTCACGGTATCGAGTGCCAGCCCAACATCCCAGTGCAACTGAGTCACACCAGCAATTCTCACACAAAGATGAGCTGATTGAATTTAAAAGCAGTTGGTTTGACTTGTATATTTGAACTCTTGACATTGTTCCACAGAGAAACTGAGGCGGACGGACGAGGTGATCAAGCAGGCGCTGGAGGAGAAGAAGAGACTCGTGGCTGACATCCTGCATGTGCCCAAGGATGAGTTCGACAACATTGCCGAGCTCGCGGCCGAGCCCAGCAAGGATAAGGAGGCTACAGAGATTGTGCTCGCGGCTGTTAACCAAGGTACACTGTCAAAACAAATAAATAAAATAAATAATGTTTTATTGCCGTAAACAAGAAATTGCATTGACAATTAACAATATATAAGGCTAAATAAAAATAATTAAACAACCTGAATTTGGTCTCAATTGCTAATCTTGAATTTGTCTTCAAAGAAATCTTCGAAATTGTAGTATACACTTGCTTGTAATCAACCTCTTCCTTTCTTTGGCCAGAGCTTAAAAATATGAAGCTGACCTCAAAGTTGTTTAGTTGGAATTTTGTTGTGATTTTACCTGTTGGATTTGTTTTCTTTTATCAATACTCTGAGACTGGACCTAACATGTGAGAAATTAAGCTGTAAGTTTCAGATTCCCTCATTCGGTTACGAACCCATTTCAAACTTAAAAGTTAGCCTTTTTGGTTTGAGAGTCAAGCTTTGATTAACAAGGTTTGGTCAGGTGAAAATTCAACCAATAAATAACACAATAACATAAAATAACACACATCAAATAACACAAGTTCAATTCTACCTATTCATACTTGAGTATTGTACTAATGTTGATTGCAGCGACAAAGCTGTGGTTGGTGGTGAACGACGCGATGCGAGTGAGTGAGGAGGAGGCTGTGAGTGCGAGCGTAGATGTGACCAGACAGAGGTATCCGGGCGTCCCAGCTCACCAGCTGCACGACATCAGCAGTCAACTCAACGCTCAGCTCTCCTTACTGCTTGTGAGTACTGCACACTGTACCTTCTGGGCATGGTTTTCATCTCCAGGCAAGTGGGGCTTCGAGCCCAACCAGCCAAGTTTTGTTTTAATGTAGGGTTTCTTCAGTCAGCACAAAGAAGCTGATGAGGGCTTGCCGATTGATGGTTGCAGAAGTTACCGAGGAGAAGTTGGTAGCCTTAAACCGATGGTGAGGACTAATTGTGGTGACATTGTGGTCGGGTCGATACTGAGGCCCTATTTCTGGGATACCAGGGAACCAAGTGGCAGTCGGGAATATAGAGCAGTGGGGTTCTAGCTGATGGCCGCTGCCCAGTTTTTTCAGGGTATATATTTTATATATAATATATATAGTATATATAAAAGAAATATAATGACCTTCCCCAGTTTTTAAGGTCTAGAACCGCCACTGTATAGGAGCCCAGATAGGACTTGAGTTTTAATGAATCATCCAGAATATTGAGGCAAAGATTATGTTGTGGTAGGTAGATAGCGTATAGATGCCGAATGTCTTGACTCTTGAGGCAGGAAAATCAACATAATTGTGGCAGCCCAAGCACAGATAGCGTTGCGAGAAAATTCTTTTAAGAGTCTCAAGTAGAGCCACTGACGTACATGCAAGTTTGTTTGTTCTCAAAAGTCACAGCTTTTGATCACATTTAAGGCACTGATATCAGACAAACTTATATATAAATATATATTAAAAAACTTAGTTGAATGTTTATTATTGTTCACTTATCCCAGATACTGCAATACCTTTTTAGCTCAACTATAAAAGTTCTCTTTGTATTTGCTTTAAGATACCAATGTTGAGTTGTTGAAGCTAATAAATCATTATACTTAAGCGGTGAACTTCCTGCATGTTATTTCTCCATGGTTATCATGAGGCTGTGACTACCATAACTTACCTGTACATTGTGTGTTGCAGAATGTGATGACAGCAAGGGATGAGGAGAGGGAGAGGCTCCGACAGGAGGTGCAGAGGTCGAGAGAGCAGCTTCACGCGATGTACGAGCGACAGAGTAGCGACACACCTTACGACCCTGGTACGTACTTACACCTTACGAGTCTCTTCTACATGCTTGTGATGCTACATGAGACACAAGACCTACCTGTCACCACTCACTGTACTTATATGAGATCCCATCTGTTGAAGGGATGATCGTTAACGGTTGAATCTTGTTCTTCCGAATCTTGCTCCTTGATCCAAGTTACAGACTATTCATGTCAGTTTCTGAAAACACAAAATAACTCGTTCTTAAAAGCTATTTACAATTAGTATTTTATTTTTTAAGAGCTTATTTTGAATTTGAGAAGTTATATAGATCACTTGTAATGTTTGTTCTCTTTTCCTACCGTATTTAGGAGTCTCTAATATTTACAGTTAATAATAAAATTTTTCCTTGCTCGAGTTTTGTCCGGCCAATGTAAGGAAGAACAAGGTTCTTCTGTTTAATTCACAATAATTAAGACAAATTTTCTTATCATCTTTTATGTATCTATTTTTTTTAATATTATGTTTGATATATCCTGGTTGAAAACTAATTAAGCTGTTTTTAACACAAAAAGCAGTTTATAAGTTTGTAATTTTTAGTTCATTTAACTTCTTAACATAAACTCTTTGCCACCCAAAAAGTGTGTTCTCCTGTAATATTTATGCTTACAGAATTTGTGTTTATTGTAGTTAATAAGTGTCCATTTTGTATAAAACGTAAATTTTCCTTTTAATTTGAGTGGTCTTTTTCTGAATGCAAGTTTTGTTTGAATTTGGCAAACTAACTCTGCCCTAAATTAAATGTTTATTGAGCATAGTACTGACAATTTCAGTTTATCCCACTAGTTTGATCTGATAAAACAAATAACATTAGAAATGTCATCAACAGAACTCAAACAATTAAACATTAAATATATCAACTTTGATTATTTTGATGTTTAATCATTTCTTTTATTTATAAATGACAAGTACTAACCACCTTACCCCTGTTGGATTGGCAGTGTTTGTGTAGCGTAGTTGATAGCACTGTAGTGTCTAGCGGGAGCATGAGAAAGCATGTTTGTGCAGGTACGGACGCACCAGAGCTGACCACCTCTTCAACTGTACAGAACCCCACCACTCCCGAGGTAACACTTTCCTTCTCGAGAACTTAGGGCATGTTTGGAGTAGGGCTGGACAAAATTAAATAAGCTGAGTTTAATACGGAGAGACAACCAGTGGATCAGCCAACACACTGCAATCTCTGCGTCTGAGAATGGGTAGCAGCTCCGAGGCTAGACGCTAAGTGAGACAGTACAGTGTCCTTGGGCAACTGTGAAAGAGCGTGAATTTGGCCAACCGTGATAAAACCGGGAATATGCCGTGTGTTTTCTGTATTAAGCCGAGAAAAAGCTACATATTACTTGCTACTCCTAGTTACTCCCGCCTTTGGAATTTGGGGTGAAAGAGCACTTGGGACACTCAAATATCATCACGGGGAAATGGTTTTGAGAAGCCATCGTAGCAGTTTAATGGCACTCGGTAGCAATTGCAAGAGTAAAATGGCACTCAGAAGATGTTGCGGAAGCAAAACAGCACATAGAGCGGTGTAAATTTACTCTTGCGATAGCTACCAAGTTCTAGCGGTACACTCCTGCAAAAGCTTGAAAGTGACGTTTTGATACCGTGATGGCTTCGGAGGGTTATTACTCCTGCAATCGTTTCACTCCAGCGATGGCTTCCAAGTGCTGTTTTGCATTCTGCGGTTACTTCCGAGTACCGTTTCACTTTGGTGATCCTTCTTGAGTGTTCTCTCCCACGATGGCTTTTAGGTGTCTTTTCACTCCCTTGATGGTTTCCGGAGGGTATTACTTTTGTTTCTTAGCGGATTTATGTATGTATAAACTCAAAGCTTATTCCTGGTTTTTTTTAGCTCTGGCTGAACGTACGGCTTATTCACGGTTTTCACGGTCAAGTTGGACACCTGTTATAAGTGTATAAAGGTCCAACTCAATACTAGTGTCTAAACATGGGTCAAAACATTGTTTAAACTATCTACTTTTGCCGCATGAGTTTAATGTGGATGCAATTGGAATTGGATGAGTTAACATCATATCAATATTGAGTACACAACTGTTTTTAGTGTCAACGTTCATTAATAAGCATCATTAAGCATCCACAAACAATAAATTGTATAAAAGTGTGTCAATACTACCCTTTTTTTGTCGTCAACATATCTCCTGTGAGCACTCTACGTTTTATGGTTCAATTATTTCAATCAGTCAAAAGTTACGAGGCCATATAATTCTTAAGTCCGGATTGTGACAGTATTTATTAGAATCTCCTACAAAATAAATCAAAGAAATTCTTAGTTTGTCCGTAAGATGAATCAATCAAAACCCTTAAAATAGCCAATAATTATGATCGACTCAAAACACATGATTGTATTCTTATGTATGGTTTGTGTTGCAGGTGTTTGTTGATGCAATGTCCGGTGAAGCGGAGAGTCACTTGGAGGCCGAGGCAGAGTAACCCCCTGGACCCCACACACCCCCTCACCCCTCGTGTACAGTACAAGCCTTGCCCTAGTGCCTAGCAATGTTACCAAGCCCAGGTGCTCATTCCAGCCTCCCGCACAGTCACTTGTTATGTTAAATAGTATACAAAATCATGTGGATAATCAAAGAGATTTGTTATTATTTTGATAAGTTTACGCGAGTGTTGTTTGACTCATTATCTATTAAGTTTCGTCGATTAATTCTGGGTTTATTTATTACGAAGCAAGGTATTGTAGAGTAGTCGTAAGATGTTTCCTATATGCATTTATACAGTATTGTCCCGGTGCGGTTCTTGGTGCTATGGCTTTAGGGATAACTTTGTAAGATGTTTTTTTGGGAAAAGTCAACAGCTGTTTTTTGGTTTAACGCTAACTACAGCTGTATTCAGAACTTAACGGCTTGGAAAAGTAGTGTAAGGTGGACAAAAATTGAAATTCCTATAACAATTATTTAACAGGAATAAAGAATTTATTTATTAATAAAAGCGGATACTTCCCTAAAAGCCATAACTTTTAAATATAATTATTTGAACACAAATCAAACACAAAAAGGTTGGTCGTTTAAGTGCAATTAAATGAAAAATATCTTAAATTCTTCCTAACGAAAAACTGTTTCAAACCATACTACTACAAAGTACTGTAAATAAATTTTTATTTAATTGAAAAATATTTAGTTATTTTTCATATGGATCTGCTATTCACATAAGTCTAATCCATACAGACAAAGTTATCTCTATTGCCAGTTAAACATGTACTGTTTTGTATTAAAATCTGTATATTCAAGTTTAAAGCCTAATCTATTTATTTAAGTTGAAATTTCAATAATTTCAGCACTGGCTGTTACCACACTCTTAGAATGTCTTGCAGTATTAACTAGCTTTTGTTGTAGATCTTTTCATGTATTCCATTAAAAATACATAAAGCCAAAATAATTATTTTGGATACATCTGGAATTTTAAAAATAATTAAAATAAGAAGTTATTTTGTATCAAACTCTATGTACATAATTCACTTTTGGTTACTTAAAGTAACTTTTAAGTTTAGATCTCTTTAAAATTTGTTAAAAAATATTATTTTGTATTAATTTTAGAAAATGCAAATTTCTTTTCTAATAGTGTAACTATTTTTATTTTTGTATTTTTATTATTACTGTGCCAAATCCAGGAATTAGGAAACTTAAATTCGGAATACTTCTGAAATACTTTTTGTTTTCACGTTTTATTGATCTGTAATTATATTTTGTACGAAATATTATTGTTGTGGTATTTTACAACCAAAGTATCATTGTAAATATAAGATAATCTGTAAAATATATTTATATATAAAGTTAATAGAGCATTTACTCGTCAGAAGGCCTATAAAATTTGATAGACAGCATGCAATATCAGATTCAGCTAATGTATATTCTTGTAACTCACAACATGTATTTGTATATAGACTGATCACGTAAATAAACACATATTGATATATAAATCCCTGTGTTCCTCTTATTCTGTCCTTCCAAGCAGCAGGTGGCTTAGACAAACCCTAGGAGGCGGCCGGGTATCTAAATTATATCAAAATTAACTAATATATCTAACTAAGATATCTATATTAACTATGGAAACAAGTTGATCTGTTGTTAATGATTAAATTGAAATGATAACAAAACCAAAACTTACATGCAATAAGTTGGTTCTCTAAAGTTCCCATTCTTCTACAATGTTTCCTCTGAAATCCTGAAAATGTTTAAGTAAGTGTTAGACAATCATGGGAAAAGCAACAAGGCCACTGGTAACACAATTCCAAGACAGAGAGACTTTGGGGACCTCCTCCCCAGACTATGGCAAGCTTTCTTCCGCGTCTACCATGCTCCCATCCCCTCATTGATATCTGATCCAACCTCCTCTGGTGGGGAGCGTGTTTAACATCCGGACATCTAGAAAGCTGCCAAGTAATTGGGTGAACTACTCTTTCAATGAATCCCAGTACACAGTAATCTGAGCAGATAGTAGCTGTCCGGATGCTGAATACGTTCCGTTCCCCACCAGGTTGGATCAGACATCAATGAGGCGCATGGCAGCAGAGTAGACTGCGACTTCAGGACAGGCTTGCCTAATCTTGGGGGGGGGGAAGGTCCCCCGAGTATTGTCAAGGCTCTCCGTGTCTTGGGGGTTAAGAGTCCCCTAAGTGGTCGTCAGCGGCAATAACACAGTGGTAAATTTGATCAGTGTTTACATATCACTATAGTGTTAGGCTATAAGGCTTTTTGTGCTAGCCTATGGAGTGGTAAGGATGTGGAACAAGGTAAGGAAGGGAATAGGTCCGCTAGCATCATGCTTGGGCAACTGAATTGGCCTTCGACCTGATGATGGGGGAGGGGGTTTATTCTTTGCCACCTAAACCAGTTGTCTCAAAACTGCTGTACAGAGGTCTTCTAGATCCAAAAGATTGCAATGGAGGGTATGTGAGAAAGACATAGCCTAATTAAAACAAACAGAAATGATGGAGAACTGCCATTTAAAAAATTAGGCCAGGCTTCAAAATGTAAAGATAAACACACCGCACACTACCAATAAAACTCAACAAGCAGAGAGTGTGTAGGGTGAATTCAGCGGAAGAAAGAAAAGCTTGGTCTGAGCGAAAGAAATAATATTGGGCAATTAAGAAAAGAAAAACTAAATCCATTGACTCATGCAGTCCGATGTTGGCCGTCAATGGGCGAAGGGATATCGTTACATGGAATGCTAGAAGCACAGTAAACTCCCACAAGAGCGGAACAAAATAATTTGGATACGGGCTAATCTAGACCATCTAGTATGAGAAAAACTTAAAACGTTCAGAAATTGTCACTTTGACGGTTAATTGTGAATAATTTCCGAACGAAACAAGATAGGGTTAAATGGTTTGCAGATTTGTGTTCAGCGCGACGAGGCGGTGCAAAAAATGTATCATATGTGTGGTTTTGAAAAAAAAAATTTCACCCCTTGTTGGCGGTTTATTGTGAATAACTTTTGAACGAAAAAAGATAAGGTACAACGGAGTGCAGATTCGTAATCAGCGGGACGAGGCGGTGTTAAAAAATGTATGATTTGTCTGATTTGAGACGCAAAGATTTTTGCCAATCGAAAAAACCAAAGGTTAAAGCCCATGGTCGGAGCGATTTTTGGCTCCGTGTTTTGTGAATATCTTCCGAACGAAACAAGATAAAATTTGTTAAAAATCAGATTCGAGTTCAGCGGGACGAGGCGCTTCCAATGATGAAAAGATTTTTTGGTTGCAATGAAATTTTTTTTTCAAAATTACTGTTTTTTTTGAAAATTTTCCAAACGGAACAAGATTAAGAAAAAAGTTTTGCAGATCTGGTTTTGGGTCGACAAGGCGGTGTCAAAAAAGGTATCACATGACTGATTTTCCAAAAAGAGTTTTTACCCAAAATTAGCGCGCGAACGCGGATTTTCAGTTTTTGGGAATAACTTCCGAAAAAAGATATTTTAAAACGGTTTGAAGATTTGTGTTCAGGGCGACGAGCCGACCAAAATAATGTGTCATATGTCTGGTTTAAAAAAAAGTTGTCACCTGACGAATTTTTACTCTTTGGCCGCCATTTTGAAACTGCTTGATGGATTTTATAATTTTGGTCTATTGATGTACAACAATATAATACATATTTATTCCAAATTTCATCAAAATCGGATGAGAGTACTGGTGTTTTGATCATTAAAGACACTTTTTTGGCGAAAAGTCCCACCCAAAAAGGGGGTTCCATTAGTCCGATTTTGCTGGTTAACAGACACTAAGATATTTACAAACAGAACATTTGTTCCAAATTTTATGAAAATCGGACAAATTTGAGTACTACTTTCAATAATAACCGATAAACAGATTCAACTTCTCAAGAATTTGAGATAGCCTATGTTTTAAATGTTCATTTTCGTTTGCAAGCTTTTCAAAACAGACCAAAATACACCATAATAAAAATTCAATGAGATACCCTACTAAAACTTAACTCATTAATATAAAACTATCACATTTCTTGTTGCTGACTTGGGTTTGATCAGTGTTTACATAATAACTTCCGAGTAGAACAAGATAGGGTTAAAAGGTTTCCAGATTCGTGTTCAGTGTGACCAGGCGGCCCAAAAAATATATACTACTGTATGTCTGGTTTTAGAAAAAGAAAACTTTCACCAGACGTTTTTTTCAATGGGTATTATTTTACAAACATTCCCAATTTACTACACAAGGTAAGTAATAATCAATCCTTCAGTTTGGGTCTGAGCCAGGCCCAGGACTATGACGGCCCTGCATTTCATGCTCTGTGCTGAAAGCCTGAAAAGTTGATAAATTATAATGTGTTTACTGTTTACCTGCAGTGTCTACAGGTTGCTAGCGCCAGTCACTTGTCATCACAGACTATTATTGGGAGATAGCCCTGAACACTTCTTCCAACAGCTGGTTCTGGGGTTCACCTTGTACACACACACGCACCGGTTCGCCATGTTGAACGAAGTCTCCAAGTGGCGCACGCCAGGCCCAACTGTGATGCGATGCTAGAAGTAGACCACAAGCGTGATGTAGAGTTTATTGTGACTGACAATTTGAAAAATCAGTTATAGTTAAGGTCGTCGGCAAGACGTCAAGGAGAAAAACGGTAAACGGGTTTGTAGATTTCTGGTACTACAAAAGAAAGTGTTGAATTTTGCTTAACATAAGAGGGATAGAGTGAGTAAAGAAACACTTGAATTGAAGATTCTTACAGTCTATGATCAATATATCTTAGATTGTATTGTTTGTATATCAGATCGGGTTAGACAAATTTGATCTCCGAGGCGAATGTCACTTGTAGAGGGTGACACACTGGAACCTGACAGTTTATGAATGAACAGTGCATGGTTGTTTTTATACCAAAATGAACTTTGATGGTACAAACAAAATATGATACCATTTCAAAGAAGTTCTTGTGTGAAAAAATAACTTTTAGCATGTGTTATCCACTGTCCTCAATGCATGCCTGAAAGTCGTCTTTCATTGAAAGCAATGCATTGCTGCTACCTCCTCTATGATCGCCTCTTTCAGTTTGATATAAATGACCTATATGTTTGTAGGTTAAGAGTTGTTCTTCAAGTTGCCCCCAAATAAAAGAAAACCGCAAGGGCCTCAAGTCAGGTGATTTAGGGGACCATGGGATGTCTCCGAAACTTGAGTTGAGCTTTCCTGGGAGCACTCTCGAAACAATCGCATAGTGTCTCCCAATAGGCGCAGTTCCATTATTCTGTTGGAAATAAACATTTGCCGTGTCAAGCCGCCGTCATTGAAGCTGAAGGCACAAACAAGTGTTCAGTATGCACATGAAACGAGCTCACCGTAGCATTACCCCCATTATCATTTTCAAATAAGTGGGCTCAATAATGCCAAATGAAGCTGTTGCAGACCAAACAACAATTACTTGCTAGGACTTAAAAAAAGAAGACAATGAACCCGTTTTGTTGTAAATTTAAATTGACACAATACTGTAATCATGTATATGTAAATAAAAAATTATTAAATAAATAATATTTAGCGCTATACAAATTAAGATCTATAATAGAAGTCATTTGACACAGTATTTAAATTTGTAATATTTCCAGCTTGTTGATTTAAAGTCACTATTTGACAGTCACATGTTTTGATAAACATTCAGATTTAAGTACTTATTTGAAGGCAGAAATAGTTGGATGGTGTAGTGGTGAGCATAACTGCCGGCAAGCAGGAGACCGGTTCAACCCGTTCGTCTAGATATTTTGTCTTCAAATTTATTCAGTAATAAATAAATATTACATATACATTTTTACAACAAACATTTTTGTCTTCAAATTTCTTTCGTAATAAATAAATAATTTGTAATTCAGTAGTTTCATTGTAAATTTTCAAGTGTACTCAGCAGCACCTTGTTTCTGATCCTAAATCTGGTTAAGACTTGGGTATCCACGGTAGAACAGAAAAGAAAAACTTACCTCATAATACTCTCTTTCTCGCCCAAAGTGTAACTATCTTTGTCAAAGAACACGTCATCATTGAAGCTCCCTTGAAGGTGTTGAGGATTTCTACAAGTCTTGATTAGATAAAGAAGTGTCATTTTAGTCAGGATTCTGAAAACAAGAACAGGTATAATTACAGAGACATAAAAGGAATAAAAGAGATTAAAAAAGATGTCTCTACAAGGTTTTCCGTGGATTGGAAATTTCTATTAACATTGTTACGCTCTAAATTTTAGGGGTACATTTTTGGCTATTCCGTTCGAGTTTACCAAAGACGATATAAATAACCCTCGAATGGAAAGAACCGCCGCGAGCACCCGACAGTCCGACACGTTAGCGATTGCCACAGATTATATGCAAGGCGTTTATACATTATGTTGCTGCTACCCAGAGATAACTCCACTATCAGTAGCGTCGTACTATGTGTTACTTGTTTGACAATGTTTGATAAATCAGATGATCGCAGTGACACCAAACGTCTGACTCTAAAGACGTAACTAGCGATATGCGCGGTACGCGGACTAGGTACGCGGACTAGAGCTTATTTTAAAAGGAGACCCTGAACCGCGGCATCTCTCTCTTGATTTAGACATCGAACTGATCGGACGAGTTTGGTTGTGCTCCCAACTTCTGAGCCAATTTAACCTCAACGTTCCCCGACAGACAACAATCAGGGCCAAGCCCTAAGAGTACCATGTGATATACTCACGACGACATTACTTATTAAACTATGTACATTAAGCATAACCATTAAGGTCAGTTATTTATTATTTAATCTATTTATTTTCTGATATTTAAGTATTTTTACGACTTAGCTGTCCTTGAAGATTATGTTATTCACATGGTTGATGTTCAAGTTTTAGATTAGGTCCCTACTGCTATTGACCTTGTGGGTTCTTAACCCCATGACTGAAACTACCGTTTCACCCGCCATAAGACCGCATTCAAATTTCCCAGCAGTCAAAATAGCGTTTGAGCAAGCACAGACCTGGTCAAACTTGCAGGATACAAGTTGGGTTCTGTAATGCATTTTAGCTGTTAAACCATTACTAAGTTCCAAATAGACCTGAATAACAATCAAACCTGCCATCAACAGGTTAAGCCCATAAAAGTGCCTGTTGATTAAATCAAGCGCTAAAATTATTCAAGCGACTGACATCGTGAGGGTAAGGCTAGCATCGAAAGAGCCCTTGGTGGATTAAACCTGGCTCAGCATCCTAGGTTTCGCTATACGTAAGTAGTTTAGATTAAGTTTTTTTACGATTTGATTTACACGTTTTTGTTGCTTGCATACTTTACCCTAGGACTGGGCTCATATAAGACCTTGACCCTAGCACTGACATAACCAGGTGGTATATTTTCATCACAACATAATTTGAAATTGTTCTTTAAATTAGGCCTTACACTAAGATAAACATATTTTCTTTTTCCAAATTAAGAGCGATGATGAAGACAAACTAAGTTCGTTCAAGACTGTCACACGACTGAGCCCTATCATAGCAAATATGGGTCCCAGTCAGTGGCTACATCAGTCATTCGACACACCAACACATACAGGAAAGCGCACACGCATATTCGATACATGGGCCAGCGCCCAAACAGTACACCGAAGAGGCCATGTACAGTTTGCCGGGGTGGTCAGGTCGAGCCCGCACTGGCTACATCCAGCATTCAGTACATGTGCCTTATTCGCCCTGAGGGCGCACCAGACCAGTGATAAATTATTGTACGGGTTCACGTGTACAGAGCCGCTGGCACTCTGTAAGCTTTCTGTTAAAATATATGTATTATAAAATATATATCCGATCGACCTTTAGAAGTTTTTGCAGTATTTTTTTATTTACAGTTTGCAATTTTGTATATCTATGGTGACATTTTATGTCTACTGCCGTGAATTTTGGAAAATAATCACTGTTTTAACGGTGTATTTTGTAACTAGGTCCTAAAGTGGCAATTTTTTACACGAGGTTAGGAAGTTAACGTTAGAGGCGCAGCCGATAACATTAAATTACTGAGAATCAAAAAGACACTTTTGGGCCAAGTGATAAACGACACTTTTTGTCATGATGCAAATAATAATGAGAAATAAATTTCAACAATTGTTTTATAGTATCTATAATATAAAAATGAATCGCAAAATGTGTTTATAACTCAACAACGCCTGGACCAATTTGGCCAAATTTTTTTTGAAATGTTCGTTGGAGTTCAAGGATGGTTTTACGGCGAAAAATTGAATAATTGCCGGAAACCCCTTAAACAGTCCTTTTTTTTCCCATACAAATGTTTTCTAACTAAAACGAGTCAATTTGAGCTTTATTGCTATTCGCTTGCTGATATCCCTATTTTACAGACATAAAACATGTACAGAACAAAAAGCTACCTCATTACAAATTTTTTTGACAGGACGAAGTCTGTCGGGTCCGCTAGTAAATAATAAAATTAATAAGGTATGTAAACATTGTTTTGAACTCAGCAGTCTGAATTATATTGTTTTGAAGAAACAGCTGTTACACTGATTTACTATAAGTCAGTGTTAACATTCAAAACAAACTCGTTGAACCAGCTAATATTCATGCCACAAAAAGACCATTAAAATGATATTTCTCTCCCTAGGGAGTAAAATGTCACCAAAACAATACTTAATTTACCTGAGTGGAAAAGTTACACTTTAGCACTGTCAAAACATGTGTATAACTTTTGTTCTTTATGAATATTACAAGTAGCCCTGTGTACAAAGCTTTTCAAATATAATATGTTAGTATTATTATATGTCTTGCGTTTAATCGCGGTAAGTAACGGGACTCTCTCGAGACGCACTTGTTCATTTGTAATACTTAAACCTTTATAATAGTAGAGTTGAGTTAGGGCCGAACTCGAACTACCATAATATACCAATTCGAAATAAGATTCTCTATTTTGAATTTGTAACTCAACGCTTTAACGGTTCAGAGATAGTGAACAGGTGGAGAGTGTGTGTGTACGTGCAGAGTGTAAACAGTAGCAGTGACCTTGAGTGGTCAGGCAGCCAAGATGCGGAAGGACTCGGAAGGTCATTCCTCCTCCAGATATGTAAGCTTGCATTTGGAGGCTACAAGATCAGCTTCAAAACACGCATAAGAGATTAGGAGTGAATCAACCGGACACCTGTCGAGGGCTAAGTTTTTATTACATCCATTTTGACTCAATAATTAAACCCACAGCAAATACGAGATTTTAAAAATTGTATCTAAACAGCTATTCATTTATTTTTAATTTTTTAAGTATGAATAAAAATAAAATTCTGTAAATTCTAAATATTTTCTGGAATATGCATAACTGTAGAAGTATGCTACACAAAATTCAGCACTTATACGCTCATTTCGCTATCGAGTGTGATCCTTCCTACTTAGTAAAAGTTGAAACTTTAAACCGTCATAGTTCAAAACTCAATTGTTAAACAAATAAAAACTTGTTTAACGAAGTAGTGTTGTGTGATGGTAAAAAAATCTTGCTTACACGGCCTTAAGTGAACAAGCTGCAGGTTTAATATCAGCAGATATCACGCAAACGGAAATGTGCAAAGTGAGGTAAGTTCACTGGTAACAAATGAAATCTCTAAAAATTGCTTACCTAAATTTCAAAATTTAAAACTTATTCATTTTAAACATTGTGCAGGTGACAATGATGTGACTCCTATTACAAGTAAAAAAGAGCTTTGTTTCCGGAAAACCTAGTTAGATTAAATAGCTTGTTACAAGAGGAAAAATGGTCTCCTGTTAAGAAATCTGTATCAGTTGAATCAAAATTTGACCTATTTAATGATAGATTCTTGGAAATCCTAGATACAGCATGTCCTTTTAAAACGATCAAAGCTAAGTCATCGCAAAATAATTCGAGTTGGATAACGCAGGGAATACTGGTTTCAAGGAGGAAAATCAAAGTGTATTCAAAAATAAATAAAAATTCTATCGATGAAACTTTTAAACAATTTTACAAGCATTACAAGCGGATTTATAGAAAGGTGATTCGAGCACCGAAGTCATATGACATTAATAAAAAACTTGAAAAGTCTGATAATATTTCTGAAACCGCATGGAGTATTATAAACAAACATAGACATGATTTCAATAAGAATCTTGAGTTTAAACTGAGGAAAAAGTCTCTTTTACAATTCTCCTGAGTTAAGTACTAACAAACTTAAAACTCTAGTTACAAGAAAGTACCACGGTTAAAGTCTAGTTTCTCCCCTTGTTTTCAACTCCAAAATTGTTATGTAGTAAAATGGTCTGTTCAAAACCTCAACAGTATTAATGCAGAAGCTTTTTTTTTCCTTGGACCACCTTTTATGTCTTTTGATGAACTAACAAATTGCTGCCGATGATGTTTTTTTTTTTTGAAACAGGAAATGGTTGGTACTAGGTAGGTGAAATTTATGCATATCGAAGTGTTTTACCCATGATATCTTGGTCTAATATGAGTTTTCAACAAAGAGAATTACTTCTTTTATAAAAGCTGATTAGGGTTAGAACCCAATGCTTCGGAAATTCATCTGTAGCTTTCTCTGGAAGCTGACATTATTCTAATGGCCTTTTTTTTGAAGATACAGAATTTTATTAGTGTTGCGCAAGCGGATGTCTCCCCATATTATAGCATATCTCATATGTGACTCAAACAGTGATGATAATGCATTTTGTTTGGCGTCACGCTGATACTCTTGATCCTCTTAACATAAAGGCTGGAGTTTACTTTTTTACAAGTCTAATAACAAACCGTCCATTGCAGGTTACTGTCAATGGTCATAACAAGAAACTTAGTATGATCTTCAATTTCTAGCTCAGGCGAAGCTTGAACCATCTATGTCTTCTTCAAAACCCAGTTGTTTGGTTTTTCCAACGCTGGACTACTACAATCATTACGCCAGGGTCTTGGTGTTTACAGCAGCAATTATGAGTCTATGGCTAGATTATCGGCCAAGCGTTAGAAATATGTGCACTATCATCCTTATTTAAATTGATAGGGTTTTTGAAAATTTCTATGGCCTCTCTGAGTACTCGTGGGTGATAAAACTGCTCTCTAGCTAACATAGTGGTTTTGTCAAATAAAATTGCATGTTTTGTTTTAAAACTATGCTCGGCTATGGCTGATTTTTCTATATTTTCTGTTTTTGTGTGTCTGATATGTTCTTGTATTCTTGTTGAGATGAGCCGTTTTGTTTCGCCAATGTAAACTTTACCACAGCTGCACGGTACTTGATAGACTCCAGGGTTGCTAAGTGGAAACTTGTCCTTTACTGGTCTCAACAGATTCTTTATTTTACACGTTGGCTTGAAGATAGGTTTCACGTCATGTTTTCTTAGAACCCGGCTGATTTTGTCAGTTGTACCTTTAATGTAAGGCAAGTATATACGCTTGAGCGATTCTTGATTGTTCGGAGATGGTAATTGGTTTTGCTGTTGTAAGTTCTTCATCTTATTTTCCTGGTTGTTCCAAGCTCTATTTATTTGTTTCATACTGTAACCATTTCATACGTCAAAGATTAACGTCATTTCATCGCAACTATTAAACCTTCACCTTCAAGACGGAGATGTGCTTGTAAGCTTCGATGTGGAATCTCTATTCACTAAAGTCCCTATACCTGAAACTGTCCAAATCATCAAAGATCTACTAGACCTGGAAGTAGCAGAAATGGCAGAGCTCTGTCTCAAGTCTACGTATTTCCATTTCAACGGTAAATATTACGAGCAAACGGAAGGAGCAGCTATGGGTTCGCCTCTATCACCTGTTGCTGCCAACCTCTACATGGAGCATTTTGAAAAAGAAGCGCTAGACTTAGCTGAGTTCAAACCTGGTGTGGCTACGATACGTGGATGACGTCTGGGCTATATGGCCGCATGGGAAAGAAAGACTACAAGAATTTCTTAATCACCTGAATTCCATCCATCACAACATAAAATTTACGGAAATAGAAAAAGGATGGCCGCTGTGTTTTTCTGGATGTATTAACATCTAGGAAGATTGACGGAACTATAGGCCACACAGTGTACAGAAACCCAATACGATGAGATATCTGAATGCATCTTCCAATCATCATCAGCTCAAAAAGAATGGCGGTGAATACCTTAATCAATAGTGTTTTTCACATCTCAGAGCCAGAACACTTGAATGAAGAAAAGAAAACTTTGAAACGTTCACTTTATTTTTAATTTTTAAGTATGAAACAAATAAATAGAATTTAAATAACCAGGAATATGCATAAGATGAAGAACTTACAACAGCAAAACCTACCACCATCTCCTAACAAATCAAGAATCCTTCCTTTATATACTTGCCTTACATTAAAGGTTCAAACTGACAAAAATCAGCCGGTTCTAAGGTTACTGTGACGGGAAACCTATCTTCAAGCCAACGGTAAATAAAGAATCTGTTGAGACCAGTAAAGGACAAGTTTCCAATTTAGCAACCCTGGAGTCTACTGGCACCGGACAAATGTGGTAAAGTTTACATTGGCTTAAAATTAAAACTTATTCATTTCAACAAGAATACAAGAACATATGTGACTCCACAAAGCAGAACAGAGTAGAAAATCAGCCATAGATTAAATAGTTTTAAAACAAACATGCAATTTCCATTTTGACAAATCACTATGTTAGCTAGAGAGCAGTTTTATCATTTCACGAAAGTACCAGAAGGCCATAGAAATTTTCAAAAAACCTTAACAATTTTAAATAAGGATGATAGTGCACATATTTCAAGCTTGGAAACGGTATTGTAGAAAGCTGATTCAAGAAAATCTCTCCCTTACAACGCATTTGCAGTACACTCATGAACACCTGTATATCACCTGGCAAACACCTGCAGTACCTGTTTCTTCTGCCTGGTCTATATAAACTTGACGCTTGAACTTTCTTAAGCCAAAGCTGTGTAGTCACTGAGGATGCCATACATCTTAGAAGTGTTAAACGCCTGACTCTTAGTTATTAGTCCACCGTTGGGTCTAAAAAGAATAATTGTGTTGGATCGGTTTTAAACTCTATGTTTCTAGGTCCGGTTTCAACTTACGAAGTAGTATCTGTAATAAAAAGTCTTCCTTCAAAACACTCAACAGATATTTATGGTGTTTCTACT
The DNA here is from genome assembly GCA_018831715.1 of Matsumurasca onukii. NCBI lineage: Eukaryota > Metazoa > Arthropoda > Insecta > Hemiptera > Cicadellidae > Matsumurasca > Matsumurasca onukii. The sequence continues at coordinate 47,012,790 of CM032065.1, read as the reverse complement.
TGGTTGTTTCAACAGTGTTACCATATTATTATTGATATTTTTACCGAACTAACAAATTGCTCGCTCACTGAGGGGATGTTTCCGAATGTTTTGAAACAGGCCAAAGTAGTTCCAATTTACAAAAAGGAGACCGCTGTGAGGTTACAAATTATCGTCCGATTTCTCTTTTACCTATATTTAGTAAAGTTTTAGAAAAGTTATTCTTACTTCAATAAAACCTATTTTTAGAAAGAGAACAAATAATTTCAGAAACCCAATTTGGCTTTAGAAAGGGAAAGTCAACTATGGATGCTATCAATAAACTATACGAATCGGTTGTCTTGAGCCTTGAAACTAATAGGAAAACTCTCGGCATATTTTTAGATCTAACAAAGGCCTTATATTGTGTTGACCACAATTTACTTTTAAATAAATTATATAATTATGGAATTAGGGGTATCCCACTTCAGTGGATTAGATTTTACCTCTTTCGTAGAGCTCAACAAGTACAAGTGAACAACCATCTATCAACTAAAACAGAAATAAAAGTTGAAGGTTTTCCTGTTATATGTTAATGTCATCAGTCAAGTTGTAAATCCTTATCAAATTTTCCAATACGCCGATGATACTACATTGGTTTTTTCATCTGAGTCAACAGATGGTCTTGAAGTGTCTTCAAATGTTCTTACTAATGTATGAATACAATACTTTCAAAATCTAAACCTGTTTACAAATTTAAAATCTAAATCTAATATTATAGGTTTTCAGCTAAACTCTTTGTCCAACCACAACCGACTAATCCGAAAGCTTGTCATTGACAAGCTCTCTCGAAGAAGTCAACTGCACAAAGTTTTTAGGCGTGTATTTGGATAATAATTTGGATTGGGATAGTCATGTGGAGTACATAAGTATGTAATAAGCTTTCGTCAGCGGTATATTTGTTAAGAAACATCTCTAGCTACTGCACACTGAAAGTATTGCTAATGGCATATTATGGACTTGTGTACCCTTACTTGTCTTACGGAATCAGTATATGGGGATCTTGTGCCGAATACGAGTTTGCAAGGATTTTTATATTACAAAAGAAGGCTTTACGAATTATATCAAACGCTAATGCTCGTGATACATGCCGAGATATTTTTCAAAATTTAGAGATCATGACACTACCTAGCCTGTATATATTTGAAACCATAATCTCTAGCCTTACTAGGTGTCATCTAGTTAAAGGCACTGATATACATGACTAGGACACAAGGCATAAAAATTTGTTTCGGCAAAAAAGCCACAGGCTAAAACTGTTTGAGAGCATGCCTTCACAAGTAGGTGCCAGATTTTTTAATAGACTGCCTGCAGGGATCAAGTCTATTCAACCCATGAACCTGTTTAAAAACATCTAAAAAGCTTTGACAAAACATGCGCATTACACTGTTGATGAGTTTATGCACCAAACATTTAAGTTTCCAGTGCACCAAAATTAAAATGATTAAATTAGGTTAGTTGGTTTTAAATTAGAATATTATATAGATTAAAACGACACATTTGGCTGTAAAATTTGTTACCAGTGGCTTACCATACTTTACTTTAACTTTAGAAATTATGTCTACACAATTATTAATTGTATTTGACAAAATAAAATAAATAAATAAATAAGTAGGATTTACTAACGCTCATCTAATAAAAGCAACAAATAACAGTACGAGTACAATCCTTTATTTGTTAAAAGTTTCAATTTTAAAAATACAAAGTTTCAATTGACAACTAAAACGCCAAAAGAATTATTACTGAGCCGCGCATTTTATATTGTAGGCGCGCATAATAAATTTTTTCCCTAAATATCGTGGCGCTTGCATCACTTTGTACGCAGTCCAGTCCAAGGTCCGATGTAGCGCTTGCAGTCGCTGGACCTTGAAGTTGAGAGGGATCAGAAAGCCGTGATAATCGGGCAAACTGCACGGTACTGTTTGCCGGCGTATCGCTCTGCTGGTGCCTGCTCATGTACTGTTTGACGCCGCAGGACCATTTTTTTAACTTTAGGAGTTATAACATGGGTGTAGTGTTTGACTGATGTAGTCAATGACGGGGCCCCGCAAATATTTGGTGTTGCAACGAGCAAATGTTGAATTTGTTGGCATACGACTTATGGATTAAAACCCAGCATCCGAATCTGAGCAATTTTGATAAAAAACGTATGACAAAACCATTCTGCAACTTCAGACACGAATCTTAAGTCACGTTTTAATCGCACTGGGGAATTTTGTCATAACATTTGTAAGTTTAACTCATGGCATAAGTTGCTTTGACTAATTACTTACATGTATGTCCGAGGGTTGGTTTGGCAGGGGATTTTGTACCGAACAAAGTTTGGTGTAGCTCCATTGCACAAGAAAGACGTCGTTGGCTGAAAAAGAAAAGAAACACACTATGAACCAAAACAGTACTTTCCTTTTTTGTAGCTTGATTAAGACCCACTTCCATTTCGCTTGTCTGTTTTTTATTACTTCAATTAGGCTTGACGGGGTTTTATTTTGAAGTTGGCTGACAGAGCAGTGTATCGTTAAGAAAAATTAACCTGTTCTGTATTACTAACCATCCGAGCAACATTCTGATCATGATTTTTTATTAACACCAACTCAAGTCCATCCTCTTTTTCTTGAAAACTAAACCACCAGCGATAGTTATCAATGCATGTGGTTTAAAAGCTATGCCCATACCTGTGTTTGTATTATCTTTTTCAAAATACAAACTTCAGACATATCCAGGCTTTAAGCTCAAGAAATAGGATAAAATGCTTGTCTAACTCTTAGATCATGTTTCGAAATAGTACAAATTAAATTGTTGTTTTGTAATTTAATCTCAAAAGTTGATGAGGTGTCTAAACGTCACCAACTCTAAAAGGGTTAACAAGCTGGGCTTTGAGTTGACTAGCATTTCAAGCCTTACTTGCATCACTAAATAACTGCTCAAAAACTGTTAACAACAACAGTCATGGTAAATGCTAGCAGTTCACTCTTGCTAAGGCAACTTGCAATTTCTAATCAGAGTTAAATCTGGCACACGAAATTTGATAAGTGAGATACTGGCAAGTATTTGACCAGTATCTCTTTCCTATTTGGACCAACCTTTGAGAGACTGGGATTTCTGTGTGGAAACATAATTTGAATGTTTACACGCTTGCAGATTTTTGACTAAAGGAAAATATCGTTTTCAGATCATCTTGACGGTTTTTGTAAGATACTAATGCACCCTTCTTGTTTAATTGTCCAGCCAGGCGCAAGTTTGTCAGTCTGTCACTGGAAAACAGTTCCTAGACTTCTCTCTTGCTGGGGGGGGGGTGGAGGCGGAGCATACACCCACCCGAGCCTGGATCTATCAGGAACAGCCCACCCTTAACAAGAATCCTGGCTTTGCCCCTGCGGACTTAGATCCCCTACTTGTATGTTCTCAATAAACACAGACTGTAAAATTGAAAACACTGTGCTCCTGTTAATAATCCAAATTTACCAAGTAAAATTCTCCTGTGAAAAGCTGCCTATCTTTGCTAACAAAAAATGTTCTAGCGAAAACTATACTGTCAAGTTAACTATCATGAACTCACTCTGTACATCTCATCTTTTGACCAAGCATCGCGCAGATTACGTACCGCTTTGAATTTTACGCTGCAGCGCCACGGTTACGTGCCCACGATGTGCGTTGTGTACCTGCATCTCTTGGTCACGCCCAGATACCAGTACGGTCATTTTAGCTGATGCCTACGCTTGTCTGTGACGGTTTAAAATGCCTCCGCCTATCGAAAGTCCTGCCGACTCTAAAGTTTGATCTGTGATTTGTTTTCTTAGTGCCAAAGGCCTAAAAGCAGTCGATATTTATCGTTAGATCAGTGCAGTGTACGGAGCAAACATTATGAGTGAAGGAATGGTAAGAAAGTGGGTTAGGCCGAAAATGGCCGTTCCAATGTTCATGACGTACACCAGACTCAAATCACCAGTCTATGGAATGGCAACATTTGACCTCGCCCAGGAAAGTCAAGTTCAAACAAACGATGTCTGCCCGAAAAATCATGTGCACAGTGTTTTGGGACAGGAAGGGGGTGTTGTTGGTGGAGTTTTTGCCTTGGTGGACATAAGCGATTCAGAGACCTACTGTGACACTTTGAGCAAACTCCGCCGTGCTATCCAGAACAAAAGGCGAGGCAAGCTGACTAAAGGTGTCATTTCGCTTCAAGACAATGCCCGCCCACATGTCACAAACAGAACCCAAGATTTGATACAAAAATTTGGTTGTGAACAATTTGAACACTCTCCCTACAGTCCAGATCTTGGGCCGAGCAACTTCCACATGTTCCTTCAATTGAAGAAGCACCTGGGCGGCGTGTGCCGTAGCGACAACGACAAAGTCAAAACGGCTGTGCTGGATTTTTGTCAAGTCAGGCGGCAGAGTTCTATGACATCGGGATTCAAAAGCTAGTGGGACGTTGTGATAAGTGCCTCAATATTGGTGGCAATTATAAAGAAAAATAGTTTAAAGGACAGGCTTTCATGTAAAATAAAAACTATTATGAAATCTCTGCTCGTTATTGTTTTATTTAAAAACGGTACTTACTTAAAACACACGCCTCAACTATCATGAACTCACTCTGTAAATCTCATCTTTTAACCAAGCAACATACAGATTAGATGCTTTGTCTGACCTAATCTATGCTGTAGTAAGTAACCTGAGTGTCTACATGAATTCCAGGCTTGCTCAGCTCAAATGGCTTGGAAAGTGAACATTGTATACAAGTTTCAACTAAGTTTTGTTGAAAGTAAAATTTGCAGAGCTCACCGTTAAACCAATACAGAAGTAGTTGAACATGTACGGAGAAAGTTCAAGTTCAAAACATCTGCTTAAGATAGCTGAATGTTTTGAGCGTTTAGAAAGTTGATAAGATTTCATGAAGACTGCCATTTTTTTGGAGAAACCCAACCAATAGATTTTTGGATTAATTAAAAGTCAATTCCTAACTGGCTTTCTACGGAGGCTTGACCTTAAAAGAGGTGACTGACAAAACAACTATTTATCAGTGCCCTTTTGTTAGGCAGGTAGAGGAGGCATTGTAACTTTTGAAAACCAAATGATCAGCAATACTTCTTGAAAGGTAGCCACAAAGCATTCTTTCAAGAACGGTGTTCTACACACAGTTCGAGATGAATCGTGTTTGTTGACACGAAACATCCCGTGACGAGAGAATAATGAACTTATTCAGCCCAAATGCGGTTTGTGGCGTCACCACAAGAGCTTGTGGGCTAAGAATACCTGATGACGGTACTGTTTCTGATCAGTAAGTTCAGGGCTGAGACAGCAGCCGAACTTTGATCACGTCCGACTCCCAAACAGAAACTCTTCTTCATCCCGCTTTCATCGGCAGGCTGACAAACGCAGCTTCCTTGGATCTCCAGAATAGGAACCACAACTTACAGCTTCCTTTATTGTATTAAACTAGTGTGGTCTATTTTTATTCTTCATTTATTTATTTTTGTGTTAAACCAATTTATAAGAAAAATTATGACTGTACAGTATTTGAAATGGTAAGTCCTTGCATGTGATAAATGACAGCGAAAGACTGATTTATAACATTGATGGAAAATAGGTACATGGAAAGGTTATCAACCTAGGGACCAACTCAAAGGAAGTTATTGGGTGGTGGAAGAAGATAGTGGGATGAAATTGTCTTTACCTTAAGAGTGTGCAGTGGTGGCCGTGACCTTAAATTACAACACAAGAAACACATTCCAGATATGAAAGACAAACACACTACACAATTCAGACAGAAAGGAATACAGACAAAGAAAGATAACGCTTACGTGAGAACAAAGGACTATTGGACTGAAAAAGACAACCCTTAAACAGACTAAAATGACCCAATGCGGGCCATAAAACAATATAAATATCAAGCACTGACCACTGTGGTTGTTGTAGAGTGTAGAGTACCGACGTCGGGTGGATGTGTAGGTCTACTCCGCCTCTAGCGCTCTTATACACGCCGGAGTGGTGGAGGAACGCAGCGTTCGGGAAGAAGCCAGCGGCAATACAGCGACACACCTTCTTGCTGTCACCTGCATGTGAGAAGTGTTATGTCACAAACTCTGTATTTAAATCAAACACATTTTCACAGATTTTGGCTCGATTTGTCTGTCTTAAATATAACTTACGAGAAATTGCTTGAAACTGTTTGTAATTAAATACACACATGGTGTTTTGAAATATTAATTGTTTGCTTTTTTCTTCAACAGCCATGCTCTCCCGGATTATTAGACCAAACAGTCCTTTAACTTTAAAACATAATTGTAACAATTTGGAGATGTACAACCATGAAATGCGCCTCATAGTAAAATTAAAATATTTGTTTTATTTGAAATTTGTTTTTATCATAATGTAATATCAGAGCTCACCTTTCAAGATAAACAACCACGTTGTATAACTTCACTATTTTTGGAGACACAAACTAAACTTAGGCCTTCCAACTAAACCTCGATGCCTACCTATTAGGCAAATATTTATGGACAAAAGACATCATGGAAGCCAAAACTTTTCTTTTCACTTTTGATTTATTATATGAAATAGAAAACGGCCAAAGTGGACAAGAGGTATTTCATGTTCGAAACAAGGTTAAATACAATAGAATCCATCAAATAATCCCAGATGATACAATAGTCCTTATTGCATATACCCATCCCAATTTAAAAAGGGTCTATCCAAAACTTTTTTAAATTTTTGTTAATAACAAAATTGACATAATTTGGCTGTACTTGTTGATGAGTAAAGTTAGTTTGACTTCACCTTGGGCGGAAACGATGGGCACACCAAGCTTGCCGACGAGTTTGATCATGTGCTCTCGTGGTATCTCGGACACTCTCTTCATGGCCTTGTGGTTGACGAAGTGCTGGTGACACCAAGCCTTGCTGGACTTGTCAGCTCGTGCGACCACCTGCTTGTAAGCCGTGTAGACGTTCAGCAGAGTCAGTAGGTCCCCCTCGCCACCTGTATCAGCGACAATGCACACATTGCAGTACATATGGTAGTTATAAGATGTAACCAACTAAGGTTGTGCCAAGATAATCTGCAGTGGTGACTTCATCTTGTCCAGGTTTTCTTCCAACTTTCTCGCTATGTTTACTCCAGCATCAGCTGCTTGGTTTTATCTTCTGAAATACTCAACGGGAGTTTTGAAATTTGTACTTAGCAGTAACTTGACAACTTACCCCTTCTACCTTTGCAGTGGACCTTTGGCAGGTTGGTATCGTGCACGTCTCCCGAGCTCATCTCTATGGTGGCATGCGTTCGATCCTCGCAGTCACCACAATTTTTTTAATACGTTAATGCTAGGTAAAAGTTTAGGTTGAGTGGAGAGAGGACTTTGTAGTTCTCACTTTGCCTCATTATTTAAGACCAACTTTACCTTTTACTTCTGTTGTTTCACCCGACAATAGAAGAAATACACCAAATTAAATTCAGTTAATAACCGAGTTTATTTACCTCAAATTTGCGCCTCTCAACTCTAGCTTTGATGGCAGCACTGCCTCCTTTGGGTTTCACAAACACGCTCTGCACTTGGAGCAAGGAGAGGATGGAAGCCATCTCCTCAGAGCAGCCAACTCTCCTGTACAGTCAAATATAACAACAATTACTTGTAGCGGTTGAAAACTTGACCTAATATATGCTGTTTTGTTTGTACATACACAGCAAACCTGATCTGACAAGAATATTTCATTCAGTTATACCTTTCGACCCCAAAACAATGAGAAGACAGGCAACATTGCACAACTGGAGCAGACCAAACAGCTGGTTGTTTAGGCGGTAATTTAGATTGGTGTTAAATTTCGGTAAAATACTTAATAGATTTTTTAGCTTTTAGGCGATTCTTAACTTCCTGATTATCTTACACTACCATTGTTTATACAAACCTTGAGTTGCCGCAGAGGTTTTTGAAACCAGAGATTTTCTGCTGATGTTTCTAGAATTTTCGAGCTGCAAGCACAAGGTTTACGGAACTTGGTAGTTGCTGCCAATAATAAGTTACAGAAGCTTCAGCTACAATTTTTTCCCATGCAAAGGCTTCAACAAATACTTGTAGTTTGAAAGTCGCAACAGTTTTTTCTTTAAAGGAAAAGGTCTTTTTGGCAATTTTTTATCTATTAGGCTAATCAACTTAAATATGCAAAATTATGTTTACCAAAATTACAATACATACATACCATATAAAAAAGTACACTAAAGAGATCAATAAGAAATTTGTCTGCCTGGTGGCGACAACTATAAAAATCTGACTCCAACAAACCTGAAACGAGCAAGGCCTTAGAATGCAGTGGCGGTAGGGGGAACTCCGCCATCTTGACTCCTAGGTCCTGGGTTAGCTCTCCACTGTCATTCACCGCGTAGAGCGCATGAAGCAACTCGTACGCGGTGACAAGGTGTCGCGCGGGAGGAGGGGAAGGGAAGCAGAACCGCAGCACATTGTCGATGCCTAGAGCTTTCAGCTGGAGAACCGCACTGGACAAGTCCACTCTCTGCATCTCGGCCGGGGTGTTGTCGGCAGGTTGGCAAAGTCTCTCTCCGTATACAGCCTGAATAGACATAGGGTGTTAGTTGACAGACTTAAAGTTTATTTCTATTATTGCAGTTTTAACCTCAAGTTTTAAAAATTAAATTAATTATAATAAAAATTTGAGGCATTAGCATTCAATTTATTATGGCCCATTGTTTACTGTTAAATTGTTAATTTTATTGGAAGAAGTAAGTACGACTCCTGTAAGAAGGTCTATTGGGGATCAAGGAGGCGAGTAGTATGAAAACAATCTCGTTGATGATCATCCATAGAGATCTATTACGGTTTTATGGATCATGACTGGCCATTGGAAAGGCAAGGAATACTGATACCATCGTTATGATCCTGAGACTTGATGACCCCCTTGTGAGTCGGCATATCACTCAGCCTATCCTCTTATTGTCAAATTTACAAAAATATAAAGTTTGTCTTGTTTAACGAGGCGAAGTTAGGACTACAAATGCCTCTCTACCACACAACCTTGACCTTTACCTAGCGTTGCTGCATGGTCACTTACAAATGGAAGTGGTGACTGAGGAATCAAACCCACGCCAGAGGAGTAATGAGCTTCAGAGTCACGTATGATTCCAACCCGCCACGGGTCCGCTATGACAGTCTCAATGTATTCAATACACCCGCTATTACGGTAGAATGAAGCGAGCAAGTCCCGTGGAGCCGTGTAAACCATTAGGACTGCGAATAGGAACGAACGTGAAATTATACGGGTGTAAAGAACCCAGAAGGATTTTTTACACATCCGGCACCTGGAAATTGACCAGGTGGCGCTCACTAGATTTTCTATAGTGGCGCACTAGACGAACATGAAAATTCGTTAGCCTTGCCCGTTGCAGGCAGGATGGGACAGCAAAAAGTGAGTAAGCCTCCCATTCGAAGCCTACATCGCTACCGCAAGGGAAAGAGGATAATCTAGCTGGGAACCTGTCAGCAGATCTTGACTCAAAATTAACTATCAAAGCATTCAATGATTGAGCTATTAGCACAGTTCTTAAATATTTAAAATGTCAAAACTCTGAGCTAGTCACTAAATCATAAACTGACCGGTAAACTTTGCCCGGCCTCACTCTGCCGGCTCGGCCAGCTCTTTGCTCCGCCGCAGCTTTGGACACCGGTACCAAGACCAGACTGTCTGTAAGTGTGTCACCACTGTACCACTGCATCTTCACAAACCCGCAGTCCACCACTGAAACAGGAGTATACAACATCAGTGGATGGCTGGAGTATAAAGCACTAAATGATGGAATACTCTCACAGAAAGGCTCATTAAAGAATGAAACAAAGTAACTTCCACTGGAGATTTATGGTCTTTTGGAATTTTCTTGGTATTAGTTTATTTCTACTGCCTTTGCTTATGGATCTCAGCACCAGTCTGCAGAAGGGTTGAGGAGAGTGAAGGATCCTTATGTGGCCACAACTGTCCCCTCACTGAAACCCATAATTTAGATCTGACCTCAGATTCTGTACGACGATTCAACAGCTGCATACTCATTGAGTTGTACTCACACCTAGGAATGTTGGTATCCCAATGTACCGTTAATTCAACAATACAGCACAGTTTTATTATTTGGAGAATGCAAAGAGGCGAAGAGTCTGGAAGAAGGAGTCTCTACAAAGAGAACTCACAACAAGCTCCAAAGGATTCCCCAAATCTGTAAGAATTACTCTTCTAAAAACAGAAGTCTCCTGTTTTATAAGTTGAAAAAAATGCACTGCACAGAAATTAATATATGGCTCTTTCAAAACTACCCAGTTATGCTCCACTGACATAGCACCAACGATACCTTTGAAACTTTTGATCAAATAGTCAACGGGTTGTCATTCATTCTCTTTCAAAACCAGGGTTCTAATTTTCTTAACTGCACCAGTGTGTTGAATTTTTTTAATACATTTTGTATTTGTGTCATTAATTACAATTCTTCAAGTTTTGCAAATAAAGTTTTAATACTATCACTACAGCAGATTAATATAATTAAAACTGGAACTCATCGACATGGCAGATGTTACATAAGTTACAAAGACTTTGGTAAAAAGGCTCAAAACTTAATCTTAGCTATAATACTTAAAACTAACTTGATTTTCACTATCTGTTCATTTGTTCCAGTAGACTGTCCTTTGTAATGAAGTTGTATTGTTTGAATTTGAGATGTTGAACTAAACATACCATAAACGATGCCTGGTATTGTGATGGATGTTTCTGCGATGTTCGTTGCGACTACGATCTTGCGTTGATTTCTGGGTGTTGTCTGGAACACTTTCAGTTGATCTGCATTCGGCAATGAACCATACATCGGCAGGACCACAAGCTCTACTGAACAAAGAAACAAAATAGGCAAGATGATTTGCTTGCTAAATGTTTGAATACAAGAAGTATTTGTATGTATGAAACCATAATTTTATTACTTTGGAGGTCTGTTGTTAATGATTATTTTAGGGAAAGCTATTGGTTCAAGTTTGGAATGAGTTTACACTTTTCGGCATTGTTTGTCATTTTAAGTGTTTATTCATGATTATCCTTCTGTAATTGGTCTTTAATATAATTATAACAGGTTACCTTTCAACGTAGCAATTCCTTCAATAAAACATATGTGTTTACTATAGTTTCAACCATCAAGTAGTCATTATCAAAACATAACGTCCATTATCAAAACGTTAAGGATCCATCTTCGATTTTGTCAAAATTAATAAATAACACAATACATAAAACATATGCTTTGATTTAAACACTGAAATCTTACATGTGTCCAAAAAAAGACTTATGCTCAACACGCTTGAAGAATACGAGATCTACAAAGCTACTAAACAAGACCCGCATAATATGCTCAATGAGAAACTTAACTATGGTTCCAACAAATTGTTCAACACAGACTTGAGCATCTAGGAAGTAGCACAGTTGACATCAATGACCAAAAACGAACAGCTGATAGCAGGAGTGGAGTGGGCTAGTTTGACAACGTCTAATCAGTTCAGTGACAAGTACCGGCCGGTGCATACAATGTTTTATAAGTGTTCTTTATGTTTTATGTATTGTGTTATTTATTAATTTTGACAAAATCAAAGATGGGTCCTTAACGTTCTTAATGTTTTGATAATGACTACTTGAAAATTGAAACTATAGTATACACCTATGTTTTACTGAAGGAATTGCGACGTTGAAAGGTACGTAACCTGTTATACATTAAAGTGTTATTATTGACAAAATTAAGACAACAAAATTAATTTGTTCCAGGTAAAGATAATCTTCCTAGTAGGATTTTCATTGCTAACTAGGAGGGGATTGTCCATTTATTACCAAATGTCTTTCCCATTTCATGACTCATATGGCCTAAATATGATAAATTTTGACTTTCTGGTTTTGAATATTTCTGGAGGAGGACCCTTGAGTCCCCATTATTTTACACCAAACCCGTGTATATACCCCACAGGGCACCAATAGCTTTAGCGACACTACTGTACACAATAACAGGAATATAATATATACATTTATAGAACATTACATCTATAGAAGTCGTATTTACTTGCATTGCTTAGCAGGAATAACCATAGGCTTAACAAGAAAGGAAACATCTCAACCAAAGCACTTAAATAATAGACATCGTTGAATTCATATCCGATTGAATCACCTCCTGGTGTATAACCCAGAGATAAATGTTAAACAAATACTAAAATACACATACTGTTACCATACTCACAGCTACCTCGACTTGACTGATTGTAGAAGATGGGAAGTGGATAAGTTAAAAGAAAATAACAAAATACTCACAGTCTCTGCGAGGATTGGAAGAAGCATGCTCCCGCAGAAGACCGACCGCCCGATCCACTTCTTCTTGGCCAGTCAGGAAACACAAGACATCTCCTGCCGGTTCTGCTTGGTGAATCTTGATAGCCGTCTCGACAGTGCCCTGTACGTAGTCTGGGACTGGTTCTGGAACCAATCAGATTATCTATACTTGTTTGGAGTCAGTAAAACCGACAATACCCCGCTGGTACAGTACAGTCTCTATAATCTGGCCGTTCGCCACTCCGTCATGTCCAGTAATCCGGCGCTGTGACCGCTCCAACTAGCCACCTCTGCTTGTCTGTAAAGCGCGTGACGTCTGTATTGATTACTTCAGTTCACTTCACTGCAAACAGCCAGAGAAGTGTGCGTTGTTTAACGTAAACATGTTACTTTGACACAAGATAAAAAGTATGTGATTTTTGAAAATATTAGAAAGTGGTGATCATTGAGCTACTCTATCCAAGGAATTCAACATCGGCAGATCATACATTCACAGATATAAGGAAGAAAACAAATGAAATTGAATAATTTTTAAGAGTAATGAATCATCTTCAACGTAAGAAAGATTATTCCTGGCCAATTGAGTCTTTTTTAGTGAACCTCCACTAATCTGGCACTTCCGATCCCGATATATGGCCGGATTAGTGAGATCGTACTGTATGTTAATATCCGTGTATTTTGTCAGGTTAATGGTGTGCCATACTTTGTTTGTTAGTTCATACCAGAATGGAATATAGAAGGAAGTTTTTATGTTAGGTTATGTAACCATATTTTAGAATGGTTTCAGGGTTTGTAGAAAAGGAGGGCATTTCAGGGGGTTAACCCTATTGACTTAAAGTTCAAAATGTCATGGTGTTAGGGTAGAGAACAAATCTTTCTTCAATGGCCTAGAACTTTGTCGTAACACCTGTTTGGCAAAACTCAAAACTTTCAGATGTTTCTGACTGTGACAAGTCATTTCTGGAGGTCGTTCATTGTAGGCTGCTATGAGTAGCTCGACAATTAAGTCCAACGGCATGCACCAGTTTTACAAATTGAATAACATGGTCGAACAATATACAAATTGTTTAAGATATAGTTAATTTAAACATGTATAGTTTTGAATCGAGTCATAGTTTCAGGAGTCATTATTACTCAACGGGTAAAACTATGAGGTGCAAACACTATTTAGAGTCGATCGGCAGTCGCAAACCTCAGCGTAGCCACACGGCAGTTGATGTGAAAAGGAGCTGATCCGTGGACACGGGTGATAGTGGGCGAGCTGGTCGGTATTCAGGATGTTAAATAATTGAACCCTAAAAAGGACTCTCCTAAATAACTAAAACTGCTAATTTTTATGGTTATGATAAGTCCTCCTAACGGGCTGAGTGACTAACACAATACATATTGTTGAAAATTCATTAAGCCACTATATTACTTAATAATCTTTCAACTGAAATGTTTTTCTACTGCAAGTAAAAAATGTTCCGGATAAATTAAACACAAATAAAAATTCATATGAAAATCAAACTTGATCGATTTATGTTAAAATTTACCAACCTTTGAGAAAATGTGCCTGGACTGGGAACAGCCTGCCTTCCACGCTCATGATCACCGCAGACTTCTTTCCTTTCTCCGAACTTTGGTTGAAAAAGTTGCAGAGATGTTCCGCATCCATCGTCGCGGAAGTCACAATCAACCGCAGTTTCTTTTGTTTCTAAAAGACATCACAAGTATTGATTAAAGAATGAAACACACTTGGGTTCACTAAGCATACCTGTGACATGAGTAACTAAATTTGTTTCTAAATAAGGTAGCCAAAAATTATTTTCAACTTCCATATCAACCTAAAGTTTTCTCAACGTGTATTTTTTTACACTAAGCTGTGGTGTTTCCGAATGGTAAAGGTGAAATGAGAACACTTGTATGAATTTGAAATGGACACCGGCAGGAGCATGGGTACACACATGTGTTGTCAGTTACATGGCTAATGATGAAACCTCACTGCAGGGACGCTAGGAGCCTAGACCAGGGGGTGAGAGGGGATGATGCTTTCAGGGGATTGGTTGGAATAAATCAGGCGATGTATCGGATGATGGGTGAGGTGGAGGAAGCCCAATGTCCTTCTTTATTAATCAGTAACAAAAGTATTGATTTGTGAGTAATAATACAATTTGAGTACAAACACTACATAAGCTTAACTACAGCCAAGGACCATTAGAGAAGATTAAATCTGAGGGATATCCCAAGGTCTTACAATAAGACTATTTATCTCTACAAATTAAATTATTTTAAATCTCTCTAAAAAATAAAAACTTCCTTTCATTCACCTTTAGTATTAAATACAACAAAAGCTGAATACCCACTGAAACTTACCCTCAATATCTTCTTGAGTAGACCCATGAGTATGTCGGTGAACAGCGTCCTCTCGTGCACTTCGTCCAACATGATGACAGAGTACTTGCGCAGCAGAGGGTCTGCCATCATCTCCCGCATCAGAATACCTTCCGTCATGTACTGTAAACAACCATAGATGATGTATCAACCACCAAGACATGTCAGTTGTATAACAACCAAGTGTGAATCATAAGTCAACCACCAAGTGTCTGTAGGTGGTGAACCAACCACCAAAAGTCAGTAGTGTAAAAGCCACCAAGCAGCTGTGGTGCAACGACTCAGTGTGAGTCGGAAAACTACTTGTTTGTACATCTATAGGAGCTGACGATAGAAATGTAAAGTTTGTCTTATTTCACGAGGCGAAGTTAGGACTATAAAGTCCTCTCTACCGCTCAATTTTGACCTTTGCCTAGTGTTACTGCATAGTCACTTGGAAATGGTGACTGCGGGAATAAAACTCGTGCCAGCAGAGTGATGAGCTTCGGAGCCCGCACCTTTCCAACCTAACAGGCCAGGAAAGCAGGAATATTTAGTGCAAGTTTTCTGTAATCCAAACAGATTCCATTCTCAATTAGTAAGTTGAATTATATTAAATTAGCAAATATTATCCAGAGAGCTCACCTTTATCTTGGTGACGTCAGGCTGACAGCAATCGTCAAAGCGGATACTGTAGCCGACCGTTTGCCCCAGCAGAGTTCCATTCTCGTCCGCAACTCGTGTAGCTAACGTCGTAGCTGCCACCCGTCTAGGCTCCGTTACCCCAACCACCTTCCCTCCCTCACACCAGCCTGCCTCCAGCAGATACTGAAACACATGTAAACAATGGACAAAAGTGAATTTGTGACCAAACAATTATAGACACACAAACAATCATAGAACTCAAACCTTGGAAAGTGTATCTGATAAATAAATAAATAAATATTTTATTGAATTGACATGTTTACAAGCATGTATCTCAATCGTCTACTAATTTATATAAAATTTTGCATTCATCCACATCTAGATCCCTTTCAAACATACAGAACTTACATTCGTACTATTCCCATTTACTCAAATTTTTCCAGTCCTACCCCTGTTAGTCTGATTCTCCAATATCCCAATCGTGTGCCAAAAACTCGTTTGAACTGTAAAATGCTTCTGCGACCAAAACTGGTTTTAGACGAGCTTTGAAAGCCTTTGGCTCTGTAGCACTTTTAATCGAATTTGGAAGTATATTGACAAACTGAACTCCTGCCTGAAAGGTAAAAATTCAATCGTAGTAAATGTTTAAGGAATGCTCTTCTGTAGCATAACAAACTTTTTTTTTCTAACTGAATCGATAAAAAGTCTATACCAACTGCACATACATATCCAAAGACAATTTAAAGTCAAAAGTATATATTTTAGAGTTTATTTGGTGTGATGAGTCATTTTGCCCAGGGGGTATTTTCTTGTTTGTTCTTGTTTTGTTTGACAACAAGTCGTATGTGAGATTGATGGCCTGTGCAGCTGGGCTGTACTGGGCATGCAAGATCATGCGGTGTGATCAGCTGGTGCTCTGGTTTGTGAATGGTGGACACTGCAAGAATTTTGGACGTAAGGCCTGCCGTTGGATTTGAAAGCAGTTAATACTTTCACCGGAGTCCTAGCGTAGTAATAAAACCAAATACACTAGAGTCCCGCTAATCCGAACTAATTGGGACCGAACCCTGTTCGGATTAGCAAACATTCGGATTAGGCGGATTTTCTGCATATATTGACCTTATAAGGTCATATATAGTCTTTGAGGGACTAATATTCTATATATAAAGGTAAGAAATTATGTATTTTAATCCTGTAGTACTCTGCAATAATAAACAGCTCGGAATAAACGTACGCGGGCAGTATACAGATGGCTGCGGCAGTAGGGCTTACCTGCATAACACCAGGACACTGACCTTTCCACCCCAACCCCCATGCCCAGGCCTGAAATTCCAGGTAGAAAACAGTATGGTCATCCGTTCTAAAACCAAACGATGACTCACCGTTTCATACTGTCAGGGTGTTTTGTTCAAAGCTATTTTTTGAGCGCATACCTGGGTGTATAGTGCGTCATTATGATTGCTGGTTTGTTACTAACACATACAGTATGACATAACTTGGAAAACTTGTTTTATTAATTTTACCGACTCAACAATTTTATAACTTTTTCCCTCTAACAGTGTTCGGATTAGGCGGATTTTCGGATTAACGGGGTTTGGATTAGCGGAACTCTAGTGTAATAAGTACGAAATTGAACTTGCAGTGTACTCGGGACCTTGTTTTGTTAACCGCTACCGGTGGGTATTGTAGACCCCCGTTGTGCAGGTAGCACCAGGTTGGAGCGTGCAGGCGACCAGTTCTGTGCTACGTGTATTATCTGGTGGTGTGGTGTTTGATTATAGAGGTCCTGCCCGTATATACCTGAACCCTGGAATAATACCCAGCCAATAGTAGGCTGAGCCGTCTGTGGCAATAAATTTATTTATGCGAACTAAACTTGTTCTTAGGGCAGGAAAGTTTGTCACATAGGAATAAGCCTAAGTTACTAGAACTTCAAGCTTACAGATATAGTGGATCATTAAAACACTGCTTTATCATAACATAGACAAAAGGATCTTGCCAATGTTGATAACAAGTAATGTAAGCCTAATTATACACAATATCTATGTTTCTACTTAACAAAATAATAAAATCAAAGTATCAAACCAAATAAAAACTAAGTAATGTATATTTTTAACATTGCAATCTTATTTTCAACATCCAAATAAACTAAGCCTTAGCAATTTTTCAATAACGCTAAAGCTTATTAATAGGGCATCAGACAAGAATAAAAAAATGATTTTAGGGTTCATCATTTAGAGTTAAGGGCTGTGTTTGGTAGAGAAATAGATTAACAATGGATTTTTAACTTAAATGTTGACTAATTTGAATTTGATGGATAGAATAGATGTATAGAATATGATACCTTGCTTTCTTTTCTTGGTAAAAAGATAAACATATTTGTTGCAATTTAACATTTTTTATTACAAACTCAAAAGATATAATTCAAAACATGAACTACAAAACAAGGCTTGTTTGTACACAAAACAACATGGCTTGGTAACAACAAAATCTACTCTCATTGTTAGACAAAAACAGCTGATTTAAAATACTGTTAAAATAAAAACACAGATTAACATTTTTAAACTAAAACAAAGGTTAACATTTGACAGGATGTTTGATCAAAACAGTTTTAGAAATATACCAAAGCCCTCAGCTTAGATATTAAAGCCTATATGAAATAAAACAGGAACATGTGTCATCAACTAAATCAACTTTTTTGTTGATTGCACTCAATATATTCAACTTAAGTAAGCATAGCCTCTGAAAAATTAATTAGAATTTGTACGTTTTTTTTATGTAATGCATTTTTTTATGTAGTGGCTCATATAGTTATATTTTCTTGTTATATTGTTAATGTTCCAACACAATTTTATATTGTTCGGAAATAAAGACCGATTATTAAAGATCCAAGCCGATTTTAAGCTACACTCATCTTTAAAATGATTTTCAGTAACCCTGATCACGGCACAAGTCCTGAGCGTATGAACTATGAGCAGGTTTTACTACATTATCAAGAGTTGTTTTTGAATATTAAAATCAAAGGCCTACCTGAGGTATCTGAGTGCTTTTGCCACATCCCGTGTCACCCACCAACACCAGTGTCTGGTACTCCTCCAGCAGATACAGTATGTGATTTCTGTTGCGGAAGATTGGCAGTCTTTGTCTTTGTTGTTCTATGGCCAGTGATATATTTGGGTTGTAGACAAATGATGTACCTGTCAAAGCTTCAATGTCTGATTTGTCTTCCTCCCAAGTAGCTGAATCACCTAAAAGTGTATGATGAATCACTAAAATAACTAAATTTCTGGACACAAAGAAAACCCAACTTTTAACTTGTAACGTATTTCGCGTGGTCTGACTGGGCCAACACGAGAATAATACAATTTTGTAATAATGGATAAATAGCAATAAAAAAATGTTCCGATGCAAAACTTGCAATGGGAAAGTAACTATGACACTTAAAAGGTAGCCAAACACCAAAAAGTGCCAATTTTGTATGATATATATATATAAATATTTTATTGAATTGACATGTTACAAGCATGTATCTCAATCGTCCATTATTTGATCTAAAATGTTACATTCATCCACATCTAGATCCCTTTCAAACATACATAACTTACGTTTGTACTATTTCCATTTACTCAAATTTTCCCAGTCTACCCCTGTTGGTCTGATTCTCCAATATCCCAATTGTGTGCCAAAAACTCGTTTGAACTGTAAAATGCTTCTGCGACCAAAACTAACTTTGAACGAGCTTTGAAAGCCTTTGGCTCTCGGGCACTTCTGATCGAAGTCTGTTGACGAACTGAACTCCTGCCTGTGAGGGCAAACGTTCATGAACCATCGTTCTGTGTCTCCCAGTGTGATAGTTCTCCCTGTCTCTGGTTTTGTAAGAATGTACATCTATACCTCTTACAAGATCGCATTTACATTTGAAAAAAGACACGTTTCTAAAATGTAGAGACAGGGTAAAGTCAACAGTTTTAATCTTTTGAATGCTGGTCTGTACGACTCTCTCCATTGCAGTTTTGTGATTGTTTGCACTGCTTGTTTTTGAAGAATGAACACTGGAAAAGTTTGTGCTTGAGCAGCCTCCCCACAACGTTAGCCTGTAGGCCAGGTTAGTCCATAATAAGCTGTCATCAGTACCTGAGTGGGGCAATAATGACTATACGATGCTTTGAGATCAGTAATTTGGTTCAGACTCCTGGTGTCTATTTAAAGTCCATATGTAGTGCTAATAATGTATACAAAACATACCTAACATACTATAAATTTGACAAATGGATGACATTGTAATAAATTTGAACCTGTTTCAGATCAGTATCCTTACACCTAACTGTAAAAACCTATTTCAGCAGAAGTTATAGACTACAATTATTATTATTACAAAAATTGCATTGCATCGTATAGCCTAAAGGGTTGCCAATGGTCTTGGGACGTAGAAAGTTGTTCAACCCAAAAACCATGCATCTCATAGGTAGATTTCTTACCTGGTTTCAAAAATATCGGTCTGGAGGACTTCATATCAAAGTATTAGTTCAAAATAGGCTGAAACCATAAATGCAGAAACCATTAGCATTAGTATGCTAACAAAAACTGAATTGAAAGAGGCTTCAGGCCTAGGACCTAACGTTCAATTTTCTTTCCTAGGCTTCTTTCGCAAATTTGTGAATATAACATTTTTGTGAATATTATGTGTTCTTGTAACTTAGCGTTGCGGTGAAAAAATAATAATAATCGGTTCTGGATATTAAACACAAATTAAAGTGGTGCGTAGATTATAAATAGCGTAAATTAAGCGTAAATTAGTTAACAAACAACACAGAAAAGTTGCAAACTTCTTTAAGTACTCTATTGTTGCAACGATGTAAACACATGTTATTTATTTCAAAACATGATACAACTAAATTTTATAGACATCAGAAAACGTGTGCACTATAATAAGCAAAATTAACAGGTTTCATAGCCTATCTCAAAGTACAAAACGTAAAGCACTCATGAAAATAAAATGTTATATGTACTACATTTTTAGAAATTAGAATGTAGCTTGTTGAACTCATTATGTATAAAGAAACTTTTATTAAAACTTACACCTTCCATTGAATTGAAATATATATAAAGGCATACATCGCCCTAAGAAACTTAAGATTGTACCTAACGCTAGTCCCGATGCGTTTAATGACTTCTTCATTGGTACAGTTAAGGAAATTGTCAACGAAATGCCTTCTTCTGATAAGGATTTAACAGCTCCCGCTCTATCCCCAAAAGTGGGTCGACCTTTCAAAAATTGGAAAGCGGTAAGCCCTGAGGATATAAAAAGTTAAATCATTTAAAAACTCGAGAAGTCTGGACATTTATGGGTTTTCGTTTCATGCCCTGAAGGCTGTGATTCACTAAATCACTATTTGAGATGCCGACCACTCTCATGAGGGTATTTTAAGGCAAATGTGTGGTGAAGGATGAGTGTGATGAGTGGCAGTAATGAGTTATGAGGTGTAGTCTTGTTACAAACTACGACTTTCCTTAGACGTCATTAATAATAGCCTAAATGACCAATGGAAATACAAGAACCAACGGCTTAACGTGACTCGAACCACAAAGGTGATGGTAGCTGATATGTCTAAATGATGGTGGGAGTTGATGCGGGTATCATCAGATGATCACTGAGACTATCTGAGCCGCTTTAGATCTATATCATCATCAAATGATTGATGTCATTGCTGTTCCCATCGCCAAGGCAGTTAACCTGAGCCTAAAATCTGGTACTTTTCCAGACTTTATGAAAATAGCTAAGACTATACCTAATTTCAAGAAATGAGATCTTAGCTTGGAAGCTAACTACAGGCCTATCTCAGTCCTGCCTCCTTTTTCATAGATACTCGAGACTCAACGCTAACGGCTCTTTTGTCCCTGATGGAAACAATCACTGACTCTTTCGAGTCAAAAGACTCAGTGTCCCTAGTGTTTTGCGATATAAGCAAAGCATTCGATTGCGTGTCACCGGTGTCACACAAAGTCAGTTCATCTGAATGTTGAAAAATCCCTCTCATCGCTACATAGCATGATAGCGTACAACAATAAATACTCGCTAGGCCGAACCCCTTCTCTCACGATGTCCTACCAAAGATTATGTTATAATAGTTAGTTTACGCATATATACCACATGGCTGAGACAGGAAAATCAACATAGTTCGGCAGACCAAGCACAGACAGACAGCGCCGACCGTTGGTAGAAAATAAATAAATAAAACTCCAATCTTAGCCAGCAAACATCCTGAAACCATGTAATTGTATTTTTTATTAAATAATGTTATATTTGATCTTTTTTTGTAAACCAAAACAAAACATTTTTTGTAAAGGTCAATAAATCAATAAAAATGTCGCTATATACTATGCTCCGATATATTTCATATTAGTCTGTGCTCTATGATAAAATAGCGGGAAAAAACTGTTTCTTGTTTGACTTTTGCTTGTGCAAATGATGTGAACTGTCATTTGGAGTTGACTGATGACCCTGCCGTTCCATGTATTTGATGTTATTTAGTTTCACATTTTTGTTTGAAGTTTATTAACTCGAAACTCTAGTATATTTCTCTGTATTCGTAACTGTCTGATTGTACCAGTTGCTATTTTGGAATACTAATTCAATATTTACGTTCATTCCCATGATTTTTCCCCTACTAAATACTTCAATTCGCTGGCCTGACTACTTAAACAGATAAAGCCCTGCAGGTAAGATTAGACTCACCAGTCCTGAGCTCTTCTAGTTGGCTAGTTTTGAAGTGATAGTCTATGTCATGGTGTAGGTTTTATGCTAGGTCATCAGCTGCGTCCGTGCCAAGCAAAACAGGTCAAAGAACTGTACCACCATAGTCCCTTAAAGTCTTTAGTAGATATAGATTAGGTACAGTAATATTCCCTACATCATCAAGCTATGGACGTTAAGATTAAGCCACCCATCTCCTACTCATCTTTTCCAGCATGCTAGCTTGTGCCAGCAAATTCTGCTTTGGCACTGTCCATATATTAACACAATTTCTGACAATTTAGACCTCCCCCCGCCCAAATCTAGCTTGGGTCATGCTTTGCCAATCCACCTACCATCCAGGTAACTTAACGCTAAATAATTATATTTAAAACCACTTGTTGAATGTTGAATTAATCTGGATTTTGTATGTATCATAAGCATTAAAAGTATTCCGTTAAAATTAATTATCTTTATTATAATCTTTATTTATTATCACTCATAACTACAACAAGAGGAAAAAACCACTTGCAAATTTTTCAACCTAGAACATTTTAATTTAAACAACTTCCCACGCAAGTAAGTATAAAACTCTTCAACCACCTTCCTAAAAATTTAAAAGAAATTGAAAATACCCACAGGTTGAGGTCAGTATCTGACTGGAGTAATCAGGTTAACATCAAACTCTGCTCTTTTCAAATCTCGAATAAAACGTTTGCTGTTAAGCAAAGCTTATTACTTGGTGGATGAGTTCATAGATGATCTAACGGATAACTACGTCCTTTAAGTCTCATTTTAATTTAGCTTGTCTCCCCAAAGCCAGGTCTGATGTTAAGTGTGAATGTGGAATGAATTTGAAATAATGTAAGTATGAGTAAGTGTGAATGTTTCATTTTATGTTATTTTGTTTGTTTTTTTCTACACAATATTTGTATTGTACACAGCAAATATATATTGTATATTGTTATATTAAAATTATATTTATTAAGTAAACAGAAAATAAATATTCTTATTCTTAAGTAATTGAGTAAGTATCCCCCTCCCACCCCTTTATAACATACAGTAACATTAGGCCAAACTCCTACCTCTCACAGGTTACGTAATGTATGGGCAGCCCTTATTTTATGGCTTCTACATGGAAAGAGTGAAACTAAACTTAGGTAAAGTGAATTGTACATATTTCAAGTAGGCCTAAACACAGTCACTGTTGCAACATGTAAGCCATGAATTTTAACCACTAGCTAATCCTCAGTGCCAATCATGGATTTTGTCAGTACAACAAAGTTATTTTGTTGTATTTAAAAGTAAGTAAACTATTCAGACTACACGTCAACTATTGGCAACGTATAAGCAACTGTTACAAACTATTGTTCAAAAAATTAAACAATACAAACATTTAATTTTTGGAAATTTAATTTTTAAACTTGTAACAGTAAGTTATTTTCTATGTTCCTGTAGGATCTAAATTTTGAGATAAAATGTTTCACCTTCATCTTCCCACCCTTGTCAATTTACATTTTGCTAACTAATAAAAAAAAAATTACTCTTTGAGAAAAAAAAATTTTTAGGTAAAAAGAAGACAAAGTAAAATGTATACTCCTCAGCGTCTTCCTTTGAGGAGAAAGAGAAACCAAGAAGATATGGAAGAAAACGGAAGCGAAAAGCTTTGGTGAACCGGCGGAAATCTCTCAGATTACAACACTCAATGTCTCTTCACATTCCCTGGAAGATCTGGAGAGCTCTGATGTTCACATGAACTGTTATATTGATCTTCCTCAACAAGCCTTCAGTCTCACTTATCTTGAAGTTGACAACACTCAAAATCCAGACACGCTGCAGTCTTTGGAAGGTAATTTAATTTTAATATTCACAATTTGAGTCACATCTAGCTAATTTAGTCTACACAGTTTGACCACTGTTCAAAGACTAAATAAATAAGACAGATCATTCTAAAGCATAGATCATAGACAACAGATTTGTACTTTGAATTGATTTTATTGAAACGCATTTCCTATGCTCTTATTTATTTTATTCCTCTGTGCTAAACCACCTGTCATTATATTCAGTTCGTTCTGAAATTTATACTTGGTTTGTGTCTGAAAAAATTAAAATTTTCCATTTAAAATTGACCGTTGTGAAAAGTTATTACTGCAGTGCCGGAGTATGTTAGAATTGCAAAAGCTCGTATAGTAGGGTATATCCCTTTTATTACTTTTAGGTTGAAATCTGCTATGGTTTTGGATTATAATTAATATTTAATTTTAGATCTTAATTTGTATAAACGCTAAAAAGCGTTATCTAAGTAATAATATTTAATTTTGGAATTGTTTAAACAAATTGTATTTTTTAACTGTTACAGCTTTTAAAAGAGGGCGATGGCAGGTATACCTTGTTGGCAATCTGTACAATTTTGAGCCCACAGAGAACAGTTGTGATCGGTTGGCCACAGATTTGAACAAAGCACTTTCCTGTGGGTACCAGAACGTGCAGCGAGGTGTCAAGTTCGAAGCTAACATCACCCTCTTGGACGATCTTAGTCCGACAGACAACGACAACCCAGCGGTGGTGGTTAGTATTTATATCGATAAATAATTTGTTGATCTAGAAGGTTGTTTCACCTGTAGCGACTACAGTAACTGCTCCATTGTTTGTAAATGCTTGGAACTCCCTCACGTCATTAGTGATATAAGACTTGGTGCTAAGGTCATAAAACACGTTGTTTGGGTGGTTTGAATCTTCATTTGATGCTAAATTTATGATGAAATTCTGCCATCTTATTATTTAAACTGTTTTAAAAGGCTGCAGTTGTACAGTTTTAAACAAGGTTTTCCATCATCTAATTTGGATTTTTATATAATACACTTTAATTTCTTGTTACAGCAATGTACTGAAAATTCTTGAAGTTAAGTAATGATAATATATATGAAAAAAGCAGTTTTATAACTCAAGATGGTGGATATTTCAACCAAAAATACCTTTACTTGGGGTTAACGTGACTTCCGAACCAAGCAGGTGATGGTCTGATAATATGTCTAAACGATGGTGGGAGTTGATGCGGGTATCATCAGATGATCACTGAGACTATCTGAGCCGCTTTAGACCTATATCATCCTCAAAACCTGACCTCCATGAAGCTGGACTACAGGACCACGCCACGAGTCCCAGTCAAATTATATCTGGAGGCGCCGGGTATCTGAACACCACCCTCAGAGTTTCAGCCATCAAAAAGCAAATTTAACTTGTAACTGAGAAAGGAGTTATATTGTCAGTTACACATTCAAGTTGTTTGGATATTAAACTTGTATCACCAATGAAGTGTCGTTATAACACAGCGTTTTTGAACAATTTCAGATTGAAATCTCACAAGTAAGTGGGGACGAAAGATCGCCCGTCGTTTACAGAGGCTATCTTCTCTCGTGGTGTTGTCCGACACAAGTGAAAGGCGTGTTTTAC
Organism: Matsumurasca onukii; assembly: GCA_018831715.1. Lineage (NCBI taxonomy): Eukaryota > Metazoa > Arthropoda > Insecta > Hemiptera > Cicadellidae > Matsumurasca > Matsumurasca onukii. Next base: position 46,987,251 of record CM032065.1, on the reverse strand, counting down.
CCGATCTTACTGTGCTGCGGCAGTGCTAAGTACCAATCTTCCATCAACACCGTACTGTCGAAGAGACTGGATGTGTGTGTAACAAAGCTGACGTTGGCGCAAGACGAACTGTTCCACCTCTCCACGTATTGCCTGATCATGCTCAACAATCACGACACGCACAACGCAAAGTTCACTTACGAGCTTCCGAGTGTTGGAACAATGCAGGTGCATCAGCCTGTGGAGAAACTCATCAATATTTGGAAACTGTAAGTGTAATTTTTTCTAAAGGAATTTGAAGACAAACATGTTTGGACCGAACCGGGACTTGAACCCGGGTCTTGAAACATGTGACTGTCAAATAATGACTTTAAGTCAACAAGCTGGAAATATTACAAACCGTTTCAAACATAGTTAGTCACACGTTTCGAATAAACATTCAGATTTAAGTACTTCTCTAAATTTGAAGGTATAAACAGTTGGGCCAGATGATGTAGTGGTCAGCATAATCGTCTGGTAAGCCAGAAACCCGGGTTCAAGTCCCGGTTCGGTCCAAACATTTTTGTCTTCAAATTTCTTTAGTAATAAATTAGCTGTTTAGCGTTTATAAAAATTAAGATCTGTAATTTTTCCTCATGTACTTATTGTTTTGAAAAGGAAGCTTTCATTGGTACAAAGCAAGGAAATATTTCCTATTGGTGGTTGGCAGCCCTATCACCAATAGGACAGCAGACGGCAAGTATCTCAGTTTCAGCCAATCTGTGACTGAAGATGGTACTCTACAGTGAGACCGAAATATTTCAACCTAACTATGAAGTTTTGACGCGGTGTGAACCGGAAGAACTAGATTATAGTTGTGACACCGTCCGCAGAAGCCTAAGAGTTAAACCTAAAGTAAAGTTCAGCTTCTGAGTTTTGACTTACGATTGCAGGATACGTGAAGAAGATACAATCGAAGTGGACCTGAACGATGTGGTATTGTTCAACGAAGAGTTGGAGCTGTTTTTGGAGGCAACGTTTGGAATAGTATTCAGCGGTGCTCTTCTACAATGCTTTGATATCAATAAATGTGTCTCTCTTCAAAGGAATTGCCAGGTGCGCCAGAATATTTTATTGTAATTACTTACAAACCCTACTAAGTAGTTACCTCAACTATAACCTAGTTTTATTTGCCGTATGGTATATTAATGTTAAGCTAGCACAAATAGTTGTCGGATGATATGCCTGTTAATTATTCTGATTGAGTTGAATCTCTTCTGATATTGAATATTGACACACGTGCAGTCAAACCCAGGCCCGGATTAGCCACTATTTACGCCCTAGGCCAAAGTTCTATATTTCGCCCCTTCTGTGTTCTAAGAGGTTTGAGGTGTGTGGAATTTTTTGCTATATTTAACTGTAAATATGGCGGTTTGCACTGCGACTGGTGACCGAGTCTAAACCAGAACAATGCTGGGAAGGTAACCTTAACAGCTTGTTGGACTAACCCCTAAATCTACCTGACCCGAGAGACATCGTCGCTCTTCCACTGGAATCTACCTTACCACCATCAGCGCTTCATTGGCAGTTTCGCGAATCTTGACTCTGAGTTTTTTCATCAAAATAGAATAGTAAAATCATTTAAATAATCCACATAAATAAATGTTGAGGCGTTTCGACAACTAAACAAAGTCTTTAACAATATACTGTATACTAAAAACAATCAGTTTATTTATACGGTACTGATGTTTTACATTGATTTTAAAACTAGTTCTCCGCGCTCTGTTTACAAGTTCTGAAGTTGGTATAATTTTTCGGTCCACTTTCTCACCAGGCTAGTAAGCTAATAACGAAAACATTTTCTCAAGAAAGGGTCGGAATCTTATGGTCTTGACCCGCACAACATACCGTCTACATAGAACAAGTAATAGTATCTAATCTCTATAATCTTAGAAATAAGAGCCTAAACGGCCAGCCCAGCTAAACGATTAATGAACGTAAATTAATCGCCCGTAGACAAATGTAAGCGCTTACTTCCTTGCTACAAATTATGAAGGTCTAATCGTAATTAACATCACAGTTTATACAAAATTTCAAAGGCCATTCACTCACTGTAACTGATGACTGCAGGATAATCTAACGTAGTTGTCATTGCTACTTGCTACAAGAGGCTGCAATAAATATGTGCCTCGGTGTCTTCTGCATGTCCCCTGTCTCTGTCGCATGAGCGGACTAGCGCCCGTTCAAAGCTAGATGACAAATACTGTACATAGATCGCGGTCACCTGTTTCTGGTCTCGGTCTTCGGTCGTGATACGAGCCACCGCCTTAACACTCGTTCTAGAGCCTATTTTGGAACTATTTTAGCCATTTACTCATTTTTAATTAATTAAATAATAATGTAAATAAATCACACAATAACAGTGATCGAGATTCCAAAAAGTGTAAAATGCAAATACAGTACTTCATACTTGCAATTTGTCGTACTTCGTACAGTACAACAATTTGTCGTTTTTCTCCGCGACTGCGCCCCTCGCAAGTCTGCGCCCTAGGCCATGGCCTAGGTTGGCCTTATGGGTAATCCGTATGAGTAATGGGTAACTCTATTATGTTACTTACGCTTAAATCTATATTCATTGTTAATAGCTTACTCTATGTATATCTCTTTCTCCATCTATAAGCGTACTATAATTATATTCCATTTACACTATCGCTATTATGTTATATACCATTTCTTACATGCATATTATTGTAAAATGACACTGTCGTTGATAAATAAATAAATAAAAATCAAGCTCATTTTCTGCCGCTGGTGCCAAACTTCGCAGTCTCTGGAATTGTAGCGTGACAGTGAAGATAACCACACAGGCTCAAGGCTCAGGCCTCAAGGCTTTTTTAATAAATATTGTTTTATTCAATAAGAAAAAGTTTTTTTAAAGTTGTTAACAAATAGTAACAAAGGTCTTGAGCTCCAATATTGGAATATTAAAAAACACTTCTATGCCAATACAATTAAGTTTTTATTTTGGTTGACAAGATCTTTCGGAATCTAGACTTCCTTCATCAGGTCTAACCACAAAATTAAAATACAAAGAGTAAGTAAACCAAACATTGTGTGATACAAAACTGATTTCAAAGTCAAGTCAAAATATCTTATTACATTATCATTAAAATTGTTGGAAATGTTCACAGAAGGGCTACTTTTAGTATTATACTAAAAGTAGCCTTTCTGTGAACAATTTTTTCCAAAGCAGGCAATGTTTAATTTTAATTTATGTAGTTATAATGGGAAATTCTGATGTCTAACCTGTTAAAGTAAGTAGTCTTAAGCATGACAATTGTCAATGATTGTAAAATCCTAATGACAAATAAAGATATATTTATTTATTTATTAAGATAAGTACAGGGTCAAAGTTATACAATTCATTAAGGAAGGCTGATCTTGTAGCAAATCTTCAGGTGTTGTTCAAATGGTTGCTTTTTATTAATTTAATTATCTTGTTACAATTATTTTAATCACAATAGAAACATTAGAATGATTGTCATGAATTTGATTGGAGAATGTAGTTATTTTAATTTTTAATATCTATATTTTTTTCACTTCCAGATGAAATTTCACTCAACAAAGATTATTCACGTAGTGTTCAAGTATCTGAATTACTTGGCAACCAAGAGGTTAAAACTGAGCGTGTTGGGGCTTGCTCAGTAAAGCAGACAGAAAACGGACGTCCTTCATGTTAAATATGTAAATAGTATTAATAATGTGTCATAATTTTAACATTTTAATGTATAACCCTTTTTGTAAGACAAATTTTACTAAATAAAAATTAAGTTTTGTTAAGAATACAAGATCTTTATTTTCCATTAGGTTTTACAGAGCATTATAATATGCATCGTCCGTTACAATGTACAATACCTTTACAAGTGCTTACTCATTTTCATCACCGCTTTTCAATAACTTAGTATTTCACAATTTGCCTTTAACTTGTAATGGTGCTACACACTGGGAATTACGTGTATCACTCTGTGAATTTTAGGTAGGCCACAGGATTGTGGGTGAATTCTGTGCCTAATCAGTTGCTATTTTTCTGCTTACGCATTTAAAAAAAACAACCGTGAGGTCACAGGGCAGGAGCAAAGTTTTGTCAGGATGTCATTCGTTTTGTATTTTTTGAGCTTTAAGAGCAAAAGGTGTCTCAATAGCGGTTCTTATGAAAAGTTTCTTACTAACCATCCAAAAAATTAACTGGGCAAAACCCCCGACTTTGTCAAGTTATTTTGGATACTCCAACATCATGTGGCAAAGGGTATTTTAACATTTTCAAATTTTTAGAGCTGAGAGGGGACTTTTCTGTATGGTGTTTTAACACTATAAAAATCAATAATACGGAATACAAGAAGAAGACCAGTATGACAGTAGAATGAAAAGGAGGAGAAATTAACAGAGGCTTGAAATCTAGGTTTTCACAAATAAACTACAAGATTGCTATTTGCTAAGATAAGACTTTTTACTTACAGTACATATAAATAATATGAGAGTCTTTAAACGGTTTATTTAGGCAATAAGGTTGTTTTTGCTAGACTTCCACTTAACTGAAAAACAGCTGCCAAATTGCCAAAAATGCAGTTTTTTAAGTAAACCCCTGTTTTTAGGGGAAACGCCCTTCCTAAAAACACTTAGTGTAAAATATCCCCAACACCATTACAGGAAATTTGCTAAGATACACGGTAGTGCTTGCGGCTACGTTTTAGTTATGTTTAATAGAATTGTTAACAATTAACATTATATAAACCGTTTTTTATAGTTTAACCACATTAAAGAAGTTTTTTATATTCTTCCTCGCTGTATGTAATAAGCTGTCTTATGATCAAAATAAATAATTTCTATGCCTTTGAAAATTGTTACAATTAATTATATCAGTTGATCACAATAACAAAAGTGTTTGTTATTGAGAAATGCAGGTTGTGGTTTCTTTGTGCAAGTTTATACCAAGTATTGATATTCTTTCAAGACCAAGTTAAATTTTTGTTTTTGAATATTACCATGAAGTTCAAGATGTAAGATAATAGTTTTTGTAACAAAGTATTTTAGTGCTACTTACTATTTAGTCCAGTATTACTGAGAATTACTGAGTTGTTTTGTTCAACAATACTTCAACAAGTCCATAAAGTCACTAGCCACTAAATGGTTGTGTTTAAACCAAGTATTCTACCCTAGACATAAACATTAATTAATGGAGCAAATATGAGTTAAACAGATAAATGTAGGTTTAACTTCAATAAAAAAAACATGGGCAGAAAATAAAATATGGTTTTCAGTTTAGACAAGGTCAGTTTTAAATGCTCCCACGCCCCAAATATGGGATTATGGTATAGGGTTGTGATGTTTCCCCTCAGAGTATTTTGAAAAAAATATTGCCATTTAAATTTAACTGTATGTGAAATGTGGCATTTTAAACCTGATTTTGGGTCATCTTTAAATTAATATAGCAAAAATCTAGTCGAGATCAAAGTTTTCCTCTGCGTCATTGAATGTGTGTTGAAATTTCCTTTCTTCTGAGGTGCCACAAGGAGGGGTTAGTATTTAAAATTTTGGGGGTCCTCCCCTTAAATTTTGAATGGGGAGTGGGTGACGCAAAGAATGTCAACAAACCTCAGAATCCTATAAAAAAGGTCCCCAAAAGGTTTAAAAAATATTTCCTTTTTCAACAAAATATGGTATTTACCTCCGTCGTTCTGTCTATAAAGTGTCAGTCTGAATGACGCGTTTCGGGTTGACTAACCCATTGTCAAATCCTCTTCATTTCAGCCGTAGGCTTAAAAATTTCCTTTTTGAAAAGCTAATGTTGGGGGACATTTAAAGCTCAACCTGTACAATACAATCACGCATATTCTACTTCCTTATCCTGAAAGTTGCCTTACCTCGAGTGAAAACTTTGCTGAGTAGTGAGTAGTGCACTTTCAGTGCATCTGATTAACCGGAATTTCAAATTTTCAAGTAGCCCTTTTTTTGTTTCACAAGTTCTCAATTTGAACAATAAATATAATTATTTTGCAAATTATGGTAAGCACCATAATACTAACTCAACAATTACACCACCTGTAGTATTTTTCATATGTATTTGTAGTTCTAAAACAACTATTATCATATTTGAATGTTTAAAATTTGAAAAAATGTTATCAAGGCATGAAATGTTTCTTATATTATTTTATTTATAATATTATTACCGGTATTTCTTAAATGTCATCAAGGGCAGGACACGTTTGGGTTTTGTGTGTAGTAATCATAGTTTGTGATGGTTTCTGTACGTAAATTGTGTAAGGTGAAAACCAAATTTTACAAACAACAAACTAAAGTTAAAGAATATTATCTGTCTTACTTATGTATGTATTATTGTAATTAGGTATTGCAGCATTGTTTAAATGTTGCAGATTTAAGTGGTTCTTCAAGAATTCTAAAAATAACAGGAACTCATCACAGCAATCCCTGAGTGAGGATGACCCTCATCAGGATAGTACTTCAACAAATAACACAATTCCTCGTCAAGTATCTCAGAGGCGAACACCGCCGCGTTCTCATAAAAGAAGATCAACTAACAAATATATCACTACTAATATGAAATTGAAGTCTTACCCTACATCACCAAGAAGAGTGAGAGAAGAAGATCGAGGATATGTTTCAGATTGTAGATCATCAAATATCAAGATTCCACGACAAGTAAGAAAGACTGTAGATTCAGAAACCACACCAAACGCACAATTTATACCTGCAACGGGAATGAAACAATGTACATTCGTGTACATGACAGATGAACAAAGAAACTCAACTCCTTTCAAACCTCGAGCAACTCTGAATTCTAATGAACCGTTTCCGTTCTTGGTTCCGACAGACCCAACTCCGAGACATTCTTTATTTTACGATCTCAGTTACGGTGTTGACGCTAAACATGCTTATGAAGAAGAAAAAATTATTCGAACCTCAATGGCTGCTCAAAGCTCAAATGCTCCTCGAATCTCAACTACTCCTAGAATTTCAACTGCTCCTCGAAGGTCAACTGTTTCAAGAAGGTCTCAAGTTATGAGGCATGGTCCTCAAGTTAGACGTGTTTCTAGAATCCCACCAGCCCACGAAAACACTCGTGCCTCAATCGCACACACACAAAGGTATGAAGGTATGGAACCTCTTGAAAGTGAAGAACCCTTAAGACAAACTATAGTCAAAGTCAGACCTTACAGAATATCCAACATTAATGAATCACCCCAAGTACACAGACTATCCTAAAACCACCAAAACGTTCGTCAGTCAAGATATCTATTGATGGGAAATTGTTACATCCAGTAAAGAAAGATAAAATAAGAAACTCTCTTCAATCAGAAAGTTACATACAGTCTACAATGAGGATTGTAAAGCAAAGTTCAAATGAATACTTGCAAGGAAATCTTGAAGAAGTTCCTACAAATGATCCGGGGTTAAGTGTGGAGGATCCATATTTGCTCGATAATACAATTGAAGCTGATGAAACACGTGTTAGTCCTGAAGATGAGAAAATAACTTACGAACATTTTCACTTCAAGCAAAATGAAAACGAACCAGTTGTGTATGCTGTGCCTACAGTTACAAAAAAAGGGAGGAAGTCGATTCTGCAAACTGTGTTTCCGTCTAGAGGGCGTACTAAATCTATTTTGCAAGACTCAGCCAAATCGTTGACCTCGAAAAGTCAAAACGACAGACCTGAAATAAACAGGAAGAATATCCGCTCCTCGATGGACACGGATGTGTTAGCTTCTGAGCCTCGACGGAGGAGTTTTATTCAACAACCGACCATGTACGTCAACATGGAACGAGGAGGAACTCCCATGTTAGTGTCCGAGGTGCTCAATCCGATAACTTCCCTGTTCATTTCAGACTTGAAAGATCCTGTTCCTAAAGATCCTGCGAACAAACCCAAAGAGAAAAATGTTTGGGTAAAACCGAGAAGTGCGCCGCCGCCGGCAACTAAAAGACCGACTCCTCAAATACAAGTTTACCAAGAACCTACATCGAGAGTACAAGGTATTCCTAAGGGAAAGTCACAGAGTCGATCTTACACTCCTTACGAGGAAGAATATTCCTCTTCAGACGAGAGTGTGATAGTTTACAAACGATCAAAGCCAAGTAATATCCGCAAATCTCTTCGTAAACAAGGAGTTTACGCTGCGCACACACCGAACATGGCTTTTCCACAATATGCTCCTGGTCCAAGTGAAGAACAAATACAGAATGAATCCTCCGTCAAGGCTACAGATTTGTGTGGACTGCAGTTGAGACAGAATGACAAAGTTCCAAAGCCCAAAGGCGTGTTACTTGAGGGAGTTGAGTCTAATACTGATCACTTTGCTGATTTCGGAGACGAATTAGATTTGATTTGTTATCCGTCAGAAAACATGTTGAAAGATTCAGCAAGTGCATCAGAGTCAAGATCCAAACTCAGATGGCGAATAATCATAAAAAGAGGAGAAGACAACTAGTTTAACTGTCAGTAGTTAATGATTTTTTATCTAATAAAAAACTGTGAATTTATATGTGGTTTTATTACTTTTTGAAAACTATATTCATAGTTTCATGCTTGACTATCTTACAAGTCTCATTACCTGGGTTGCCACTATCAGAAAAACAGGGAATTTTAGGTAAACTAGTTTTCAGTTTGACAGGGAAAATATTTAAACTATGGTGCATTCTGCTACTTATTGTAGGAATTCACTTTTTTCGGGTTTAAACAAAAGTTTTGGATTTTTGTTATCATACTAGCAAAGACAAATTTGAACAATAATAATTGTATTTTGCAAAACAAAGCAGGAATTTATTTTGTGAAACACTAGATTATAACACAGTTTTACATGATTTTTATTGTGTCCACTAGTAAGATACTGTTATTCAGTACACATTAATATCTATCCGTGTGTAACATGTTTACTGTGATTATCATGTTTGGAGATACATTTAAGTTCATAAGAGTAAATTTTATACATACAGAAACCCTTATATGAAATTAAAACTGTTTATTTTAAATACACAAGTTATTCCTTAACGACATCTTCTCATATGGTTCAAGAACAAATATTTACTCAACCTCAAAATTAGTTGTATTTAATATTTAGGAATTAATTTTACTATAATTGGTATGCCATGGTAAATTCTAGTATTTATCAGTCTATATAAAAACAAATATTAACTATGTCCAAGTAAGTAGAAATTTACCTCTGTAAAGTATGCTGTAGGTAAAAAGGTAGTTCCAGTCCATGGATATTGGATGGATGGTGGGAGGAGGCATCCAATCTACATACGGTATATGTAATGCTGAGAGTGCTTGCCGAGTAATGGTGACATCCCTCACACTCTGTATGTATTATTATATTGGCAGCTGAAATAACTCCTTAACCCATTTTACTCACCCATCTATTTTTGTGTCTATAACACACAATAAGTACTGTGTGCATCTTTGCCTAATGTACTGGTTACAAAGCTACTTAAAGTTTAAATGGTATATGACAACTTTACATAGATTAGAATTTGCTCTCTTTTCGTCTAACTGTTTATTTATTTTTGGCAATATCGACTGTAATACCCGTATAATCCCACCATATTTTTCTTGTTTCATTTGTACGCTCGTAAATTTCAAAACTTTTTGAACCTCACTCATCTTTAGGTTAGTAAAAATATCTTTTTACTTTTAGCATTATCATCAAGACAATAATTATTATGATGTCTTAAATTTGTCAATAGCTACAAAATACAAAGTCATGGCCAGTTGAAGAATTCATTGAAGAGGAAGAAAGGTCCTCAGTGTTCTAACATTAGCTCAAAACTTGACTAAAAGTAGCTAAATTAGCTACTTCTTTCTTTTGAGTTAAACTCCCTACTTTTCTAAATTATTTTATCCAACTTTAAGAAACAGTAATGATCTTTCATCTCGTGTCCATCCTCCACTCTTAATACACAGCAATGAGTGCTAGTTAAGTGCTAACTAAAAAAACATAGTACCATTTTAAAAAAGTTGTGTTATTTAAAACAACACAATTCATGTTTTTTTATTACCATCTATAATATTATTAAGTACTGTATTCCTGTTCATAATTATTTTCTGATAGTTATAGATGTTGATAATTAGTAACATTAAATAACTGTCCAATTCATACTAATATTTTAGATTTGGATCATTTTTTGGTAAGAATAAAAGAGAAAGCAAAACAGATGAAAAAACTGCGCCAAACCCCAAAAATGCCATTGAAAAGAAGTCTAACAAAAAGAACAGACATTCAGGAGTCAAGCAAGACACTATCGATGAATCAAACCAAAATCAATATAAAACAAATGTAAATGGGCTCGTCAATAACTCTGCACACAACAATCAGCTCAATTCTGATACTATGAAAATGCCTCGAACTTCTGTCTTTAAACCAAGAACTACCCTGGTCGAACCTACGGACCAATTCCCCTACAAGTTAGGGAGGGAATCGGTGCCTCGAAGATCTACCCTGTACCATGGAGTTGATTTTGAGCAGGTGAAACACTTAACAGACAATCAACTAAGGAAGTCCGTTCGGACATCTAAAGGAGACCACGAAAGGCCTAGTACCTCAAAAGACTACCAAAATTCGTATCCTTATAGGGTTAGTAATGAAATGTTTAAAGAAGAACGTGTCGACTACGGCAAACAAATTATTGATCCAAATGATTACAATACGTACGAGTATAACAAGGAAGAAAGGCTTAGCTATGCTGATCCCAATCAAAAAACGGTTGTACGATTCCGACCCCACAGTGTAGCTCATAGTAAGCCGAGTGCTTTGTCAAGGTTGATGGTGTTTAGAGCAGACCAAATAGAACACAAATTAGTATTGGGTAAACATGTACATCCCATTCCTTTCAAACACACACGTCCAGTTCCCACTTTGCTAACTGATGATGGGAAACTTTTGCAACCTCTTCCTGAAAATTATGCTCGAAAATCGATTTTAAAGCCTGATAAAAATTCTAAAACTTTAGATGTGGGCTTGACAGAGATTGAAAATGTTGGGCAAATTCATCGAAAGTCTGTAGTTTTAAATGAAAATGGAGTAGAAGACAGCATGCCAGCCTGGCGAAAATCGATTATGCAAGATAAAAATACAAGGCAGTCTATAAGAAAATCTATTCCTCCAGATGAAAATGTGATCTTATCTATGAGAAAATCTACTATTCAAGACGGAAATATTAGAAAGTCAATGAGGAGATCTGTTGTTCCAAATGAAAATATGATGAGAAAATCGACCATTCAGGAGGGAAATGTTAAAGGGTATCTTCGGAAATCTATTCCAGATGGAAACTTTAGATCATCTGTGAGAAAATCTGTTGTTCAAGATTCAAATGTAAATGTAAAACAGCCTATAAGAAGTTCCAATGTTCAAGATGGTAGAAGATATTCAATTCCTTCTTCTGTTCCTAGAGAAGAAAAAAGATACAGTGTTATCAAATTTGTCAGTGATGATGCAAGGAATAATCAACGCCAAAGTGTTTCTCATAGAGGAACAGATTCAAATGAGCACAAAGTACCTGTGATACCTGCCAGATTTAATACTTCCAAGTCTGTTCTAAGACACTCCATTGGTCCAACAACTGATCCGGCATATTTAGATTCCAAAGCCATGAGGAATTCCAGAGTTTCAAACTGGTCAGCAGAAGAATCTAAACGTATGAGTACCATGTTGAACACTCCAGTGAGGAAAAGGCACTCCATAGTTGTATTAAATGTAGAAAGCCAAACCAATCCCTTTATTTCAAAAGCTAGACATTGTCCCCCATCATTAGTCGAGAACGAAAATAGAATTGAGCCATACTCTAGAGCAATGAATTCTCAGTTTCAGTCTTCTGCCCGGAATGCTGGGCCAGTTTTACACTTGCGCCCTTCCAACTATTATCAACGGAAAAATTTGATGGAATACGATACAGAATCGCCTATGATCAAAACATACTCTGAGTACTATAAACATTTGAATTCCCCCGTTCATCAAGTGTACACTACTCAAGTTCTTAAGCCTACACTAAAGCACAATGAAGACTTTGACATGCAACAAAATCAGTCTTTGAAGAAAAAAATTACCTCAAAAATAGAATTACTCCGGATGAAAGTAAAGTAAAAGATTTTTGTGGCTTAACAGAGACACAGGAAATCAACACTAGCAACTTAAAATCATTTTCTAACATAAAAAGAGTTCCGTCTGCTCTAGATAATGATATAGACTCACTATGTTTTCCTGTCGGAAATTATCCTCAAAACAATAACAATAATAGGCAGAGTTTAAGGAGGCATACGTACAGTCATAAAGCATATTGAAGTAATTAGTTTATTTGAAATAAATTTTATACTACATTGTGTTCACCTAATTTACATAGTAGTAATCCACAGTTTATTTCAAATAATGGTTAAAACTTGAACACAATCAAATTGAGTATGTCTCGTATTATTAAAATAATATTGGAGGATGCAAACACTGGTCAGTGGAGTAAGTATAGTTTATTAAGAGTCAAATTGGAAAGTTTCAGCTTTTTTTCTTTTGATAGTGCAAAATAATCAATTTGACGATGTGGGAGTGTATGATGGTTCCTTTCCTCAGCCATATTACAACTATGCCGTCAATGCAAGTTATGCAACAGATCAATTACCTGATATAATGTGGAAATTAAAAATGTAAACAGACAACCGAAAACATTCCCGTGTTTAGTTGGCACTTTGTCACTAACATTTGAAACCCCATTTAAATATCAGAAATTATTTATTGCCATAGGTCATACATATTGACATTACCATCCTATTTATCGTTGAAGGGTTGAACCCAAAATGGATTTACGTGACAACTTGTATATTTGATAATATATTACGGCTATAAATTCTAGTTAAGATTAACTAAAATATGAGGTTCAACAAGTAAACTTCAAACAAACCATGAGTAATTAAACGATCTATAATTTTAATTACAACCAAGTGCAAAGTTTACATGATAATCTTAAATGGTGTAACTTCTCATTAGCAGAACTTTATTTAGGTACCTGCATTATTCTGTAGAAATACAATTAACCCTTCATTTTATTAAGTGAGTGCACACGTGAAGTCCCTGGAGAGCCCATGAAAGAAAACGTGTCTTTGGCAACAGTTACTCACTTTCCCCCTGGTATTGATGTTAATGTCGGTTATCGAGAAGTTGTTCAATATTTTTGCAATAATCTAGATTTTCATAGTGTATTTTGAAATTAATTTGGGCCCTAAAACAAGTAGCACTATATCACTATTTGAGATGCCGACCACTCTCATGAGGGTATTTTAAGGCAAATATGTGGTGAAGGATGAGTGTGATGAGTGGTAGTAATGAGTTATGAGGTGTAGTCTTGTTACAAACTAAGGCCGACTCTTCCTTAGAATAGGTCATTAATTAATAGCCCAATGACCAATGGAAATACAAGGACCAACGGCTTAACGTGACTTCCGAACCACGCAGATGATGGTCTGATATGTCTAAACGAAGGTGGGAGTTGATGCGGGTATCATCAGATGATCACTGAGACTATCTGAGCCGCTTTACACCTACGGTATCCGGACTGTATATCATCCTTAAAACCTGACCTCCATGAAGCTGGATTACAGGACCATGCCACGAGTCCCAGTCAAATTTGTTATTACTATTTTGTTTTTAAGAAGTACAAAATTCAAGATATCTGATGCAGCAGAATCCCACAAACACACAAAAATCAAATTTTCTAGTCAACAAATAAATCAGGCATATTTCAAAATTCTCCTTTCCTCAAATGATTTTAATTAATCCCTTTATAGTATGTTGATGCACCTTTTTTTTTATTTTATATTTTTAAATTTTTTTTCCTAAAATTTATTTATTATATGTTTTATTCAATATTTTTAAATTTAAATTATTGTTCCTTCAGTTTGGGTGCCTCTCTGAAGATGAATACTTAGTATTTGAAAGGCTTCAGAGCAATTAAACAACTTCATAAGATAATGTGAAGTTATTTTTAAATTATATACATCTAATAAGAAGAGCTTCATCTCTCCATGGTATGTAGTAATTGTTCTTACGCTATTTATTATCACCATATTTGTCTAAATCCAACTCTTCATCGTCAAACCGTTTGTGTTAATTTAGTCCCTTGTTGTTACCCATAACCACCCCGAACATTAAACTCAAGTAAAAGAATAATATTAATTTCCTATCAAATGTTTTTATTGCATAGCATCGCACGAACTCTTCCATACTGTACACTCTCATATGTACACTCTCATAATCATTAATTTTGTATAATATATTTCACTATTTCCTTATTACAAGTAAGGGCAATACTTACGGGGCTTATAAATTTAAAATATTTCCAATGAGCAGTTTTATATACAATTATTTACATGTAGACTATTCATTTTTTCAATTATCTTGTGCACCACCAAAAAATGTGTAAATAAGATTCATCCTTATGTTTGTCTCATGTCTCAAATGGTTGATTAAACACCATTTGAAAAGTTGCTGTTTTGAAAATATGCAGTAATAATAACTACTTACTTTAACAATCATTTCTACAACTATTATTTGGCCGATTAAAGCATAAAATAAATTTAATGACATTTGCCATACGTTTCTGTATGGTCTCAGATCAATTTAATTAGAAAACCGGACTTTTCTGGCCACTTCAAAAAGAAAACTATTCTCAGGAAGAGACATTGATTTTAAATGTATATTTAAAGTCAATGGAAGAGAGATCAAGTAGTACAGTACTTAACATTTGGATTATATACAATTTGTTCAGATTCTTTGGTGATTGCAATTATTCTTGTAGTGAAATTTATTTTAAAGTTAAAAGTAAGTATCCACTTAAAACTTTTAATGGTATGTAGTAAGTAATGTTTTATTTTTTTAGACATTGTTAGTACTCTAACAGGTTACTTGTAGACTTTAGAAGGACACCCGAGAACTAAATCATGTGGTCTCAATCAACTAATGCCCATAACATTTGCAAACCGGTTCGGTGCTTTGCAATGCTTGGCTTCCTTGAGAGTCATAGTACTTACATTTACATAGCATTGTGGGGACGTGTCTTATATTTAGTTTGTGTTTTCCATATTATTACAAAAAAATATTTATGGACGTATAGTTTTTTGCTTTAGGAATATTACTGTTTGCGTGCAGTTGAAACCTCCACAAAATCATTTCTATTGTA
Source organism: Matsumurasca onukii (assembly GCA_018831715.1). Lineage (NCBI taxonomy): Eukaryota > Metazoa > Arthropoda > Insecta > Hemiptera > Cicadellidae > Matsumurasca > Matsumurasca onukii. Next base: position 46,972,059 of record CM032065.1, on the reverse strand, counting down.
TACATTACATCCCTTAAGGCCCGTATATCAAGGGTAACTGTGGTAGGTTCTGCGGAAACCGCCCCGGCCCCTGCCACCGATCGTCATGGCTACGCCACTGTGAGAACCATAAAACATAGACAATGGTGAGAACCAAGGAGGTTTAATATGTAGAACTCATATTTTTAGGTACTCTGTGGTGGAACTGTACTAGAAAACAGAACAGAGCAATACTCTGTGGAACAGAGTACAGACGCTGTTTTTACTTTATTTGTCAGTTGTCACTTTATAATTCTTACCAAAATTCCTAACGAACGTCAAGTATCGATGTAAAATTTAAGTAATACTCTAATAAATCTATTGAAAAGATGAGTTTAGCAATGGCTTATATTTTGAAAGTGTTATATGTAAAGCTTGAGTAAGGAGGAGGATCTAATGAAAGATAGCGTACATAACCTCAAACAATCATCGAGGGATAGGTCTATAATCACCTAAAAGAATTTAGCAAATTTATTTGAAGATTGTAGACATTTTTAAACTACTTTTCGTATTTAAGAACATGGGATTTTCAGAAGACACGCTTATTATTGTAATAAGTCAGGTACGTATTACAAGTTCAGCCCATACAGAAAAATAATAAAAATTGTTTGTGTTCAATTCCCTTCTGGAATCACTCCAGTGTTGTGATTTAAACTCTTGTTTTGAACATGTAACTAGCTACAGATCTAGTAATTACTACTTTAAGTAGGCCTACATGGAAAAATAGTGAACCTATTTTTACTCTACTTTTATTGTTTTTATACATTCCATTTCACAGGTTTGCAGTAAGCCCCAGCATTTCTTCCTAGACCAAATGTCCTGATGTCACTATATCACTATTTGCGATGCCGACCACTCTCATGAGGGTATTTTAAGGCAAATATGTGGTGAAGGATGAGTGGTAGTAATGAGTAATGAGGTGATGCCCTACACATTCGATTTTCTCACAGATAATTGCTAATTTGTAAACTCACATTTATTTTCCCTTTAACCACCAAAGCTCACCTAATTTTGGGTAGGTTTCTCCAGCATTCACTAGTTCATATATCAACCACCAGTAATGTATCTCTATGAACACCCAAAATTAGGTTCACTTTAATCCATGCGCAGGGGTTGATATTTCAAACACATCCAATAAAATCCAGTATTAACATCAATAAAATTTAAAGGTTAAAAATTAAATAAGATTAATTTTGTAAATCAGAACATTTTTTCTACAGCAGATAGCACCGGATCGAGCTATCAAAACATTGATCAAGTATTACCGGTAGGCCAACAATAAACCAACATAAAAATGACATTGAAATTCATTGTACTACTTTTTATTTTTATTTTGGAATAAGTTTAAACTTTTTTTCATAAAGATTAACTCATACACATTATTTCACTAAAATTAACTTTTTAAATTTGATATTCCCTCAAAATGTTGCTTAACTTTCAGAATTTAGAGGGGGCCACATAATATTATAATAATTATAACAATTACCATAATAATAACAGTGATTTTATTTTTAGGTATTCTTTTTTCTGGGAGGATGGGTGTTTTTTGTCCAGAAACTATTCAGAGACTACGAAGTTCATCATCGACTAGTACAATTGATATTTTCTGTAACCTTATCTTTGTCATGCACATTGTTTGAACTAATAATTTTTGAAATAGTTGGATACTTAGACTCTGGGTAAGTGTATAACGTGTAACTAGTTTTGTAGGCTTAGAGAGTTGTTGCAACTTACAAATACTAGTAGATATCTTTGAATCATAAAAACCCTGTTGATCCCAAGTGTGTAAATAAAAGGGAGAGTAAATAGAAAGGCCCCATTTCGTCTTATTTGAATCGGCTATCACTCCAGTATTGGCTTTTGGTAAACATAGTAAAACATCTAGAAGAGCTCCTTATTGGATTTATAATTTTAAAGTTGATGAAGGGACAAATTATCCAATAAAAATGTTTAATAGTTGGTTAGGCCTTTAGTTGATGTTGTGGTCTGTAGATGGGAACATTGTTCCTGAAAGGCCTAACCTACTATTAACATTTTTATTGGATAATTTGTGTCTTCATCAACTTCAAAATTGTAAAACAGTATAGTTTTTTTAGAGAGCGGTTCGATCACGGCACTAGTTATCAAGATAGCAAGTAGAACTCTTTGTAGATTGTGTGGTAAGATTAACCTTTTCGTGCGGTAGTGACGTTAAACTCATAGTGTTGTTTTCGCAGGAAGGGCTATTGACTCCTTAGGCTATTCGCAATACCATTGATCCTATGCTGCAACAATGAATAGTTTGGATTGATTGCTGGAGCTCAGCATGGATAAACTCAGTATCCCCTTTCACAGATAATAGCATGTCAGCTGATTCCTCCCAAATATATTGGCAAGAAGGCAACAATACTTGCTCGCAGCACCATTGCAGTAGCGAGCAGGTCGATATAGACGTTTCAACACGTTGCAGATTAGTTCACACGCTGTCATTGCGTAAGCTAGTAGAAATATTTTTTAACTTGGTGTCATATTACTCTCACCACACCTTGACCTTCAATCAATGTCTCAATACATCATCAAAAATTTAAACCAAAGCATATACATGAGCGTACGTTGATTCTTTTCAATTTATATCTCTAACATATTACGTGCTATTGATGAGTAGAAATTGTTAATTTATAAATGAAACATTATAATAAATCTTATTCTTGTTTGAACTAGTTCCAGATATTTCCACTGGAATGTTGCTTTATACACAATTTTATTCATGGTAATTGTGATTCTGCCATTTTACATTGGGTACTTCATTATAAGCAATGTTTCATTTGGTAAGTAAAATTTTTAAATTACCATTAAATGAATTATCATGTCTTGTAGTCAATTCAATTACTTTTCAATTACTTTTAACCTCTATTAGACAGAATGGTTTTGAACTTAAATTTGTGACCATTGAGCAGTGACAATCCAAATAACTCTGCAGTTTACTATTTTAAAATAAGACATTAATGTATCTTTCCATATTATTATACTTGTTAACTGAGGTAAAATAAATAATATTATTTCTTTTCTAGTTCGCCAAAGATTAATACGTCCCCTGACGATACTGATATGGTGTGTGTATATCTATATATTCTGGAAGCTTGGAGACCCGTTCCCTATTCTGAGTCCGAAACACGGGATCTTGTCGATAGAGCAGGGAATCAGCAGAGTGGGAGTGATCGGAGTAACTGTCATGGCGTTACTCTCTGGTTTCGGAGCCGTCAATTACCCCTACTCCTCCATGGCTTACTTTATGAGGTATTTCACTGTTTTCTACTGGGAGGTTTTCTATGGGTATATATTAAGTTCTAAGACTCACCCTGTTAGTTTTAAGACTAACCGTGTCTGAAAACGGCAAATCAGTAATTGATTACTATTCTTCTATGAACAATGGAGAGATGCTCTGACGGGTAGACCACAATTACACTTAAGCAATTGGTTTATTAATTAAAAAAGACACAGAGGAAACTCCCTTGAATTGTCTGATGCAGGGTTAAGTTTGACAATTTATCTTTATTAGCAAATTCTTTGAGAATAGTACAATCCTCCTAGTGTTTTGATTGTAGTTTGTTAAAATACAGGCTTAAGAGTTAAGGTAATACCTACTCCTTGAATTGTAAGAGTGCACAGTAGAGCAAACAGTTACACTGTTTGGATGATTTTTCAGTTGCAAGTTTTTGGATTTTAATAAGTCCTTAGTAACGCACATATAATGCCTGAACGCATTGACTTACTTGATTTAACTCCTGTAGCTCCTATCTGGAGCAAAGGGCCTCGACAAAGACTCGCCAGCGGACTCGGTTAGTAGCCAACGCCTTCACTTCTCCCCATGTTTTGCCAGCTTTAAAAGCTTTGTCCTCGACAGTTCTTCTCCAGGTTACTCTTGGCTGACCTCTTCTTCTGCTTCCTTGGGGATTCCAGTCCAATGCCTCCCTTTCAATTGCGTCTGGCTCTTTTCTTAGGGTATGCCCGATCCACTTCCATTTGCGTTTCAAGATTTGCTTGTCTATCGTCTCTTCACGGGCTCTTTGCCATAGAGTTTCATTGAAAGCATTATCAATATTTTATTACTCATATATGCTAGAGTAAACTTAAGTACATACTCTGTGGGTAAGGATAATCAGTCTGAGGTCTTGAAAGGGTCACACATTTGTAACAAAAGTCCAGAACCGCAGACATGGACAACCTTCTAAATCCTCCAACTCTTAACCTTTACGAAAGACGTTACCGTATTTGTCTACATTTTATTATTCTCGTCCTTGTACATCTTTACGAGAAATGTTGGTTTTCAGGCCAGTTTCGGCAGCTGACATCCGTGACAGAGAAGCGACTGATGCAGACTATGGATATGATTCTAGTGAAGAAGAAGCGCATTGCGTTGGCTGCGCGGCGTCAACGATGCAGTCAGAATAAAGGAGCTGCAGCCTCGGAATATGGAATATGCTGAGGAATGTAACCTCTTCCAACAGTACTGAAAGTATCCTTTGTTGCCAATTACTTGCAAAAGACTTATCGTACTGTTTTATTGTTGATGAGCTTGCAGCCTAAGTCTGACAGGTGTTCAATATTTTCCCAGTCTCTATCGGTTGCAAAGTTAGGTGAACAACAATAAATATGCATTAAATCGAAAACACATTACAAGTAAGAGTTTTAACTGAAAAATAAAAGAAACAAACACATAAGTGAGTTAACTTCAACTGAAAGTAATTTTATTCTTTTTCTTAAGTCTTTTTATCCTGAAAGAAATGACGTCGATTTTAAGTTACACACCTTTTATTAGCTTAAAGTGTGGAAACGCCTTTATAACTTTTAACCAGTTTTTTCAATGCAAATTATTATTGATCTTAATTTGTATAGACGCTAAATAGCTAATTTATTACCAAAGGTTTGAAAGGAAGAGCTTTATGGATAAACTAGGTGAATTTCACAAGGAGAGAGAGGATAGTAGCTAGCTTACCTAAGAAAACCAAATTTAGGGGCCAACAAAAAAAAGATATAGTCACACACAAAATTCACTATTGAATTTTGTGTGTGACTCTTATGTGTGCTTTTTGCTACCCTCCCCAATTGCCCATTTTGAAAACTGGGACAAATTGTCAGTATGTATTAAAAGGTACTTTGTTTTACTCTTATAAAGTGTACCGAGTTTGGTTGCGCTGAAAAAACTGGTTAAAAATTATAAAGGCGTTTCCACACTTTTGCCTGACCCTGTATACAGTAATTTATTTGCTTTAAAGGTGTGCAAATTTATCTTTACTTTCAATGTAGACGACATGGTACTCTAAAACTGAAGGAACTGTAGTGCAATATAGGCCTGCTCTCTCTGAATTGTTCTATGTTCCCTAAATCTCAAAACTGAGGTATTTATTAGTGATGGACCAGATGAAGTTTTTCCTTTCTGGCAAGAAACATTTTTCTTGCTTACAAATTAAAAAGGAAAAGTTGAAAAATTGAAAGTGTTTTTTATAGTTTATAATAAAATATTTATCTTAGAAATCTTTAATCGTCTTTAAATTTGGGAGTTTTATAGAGACATGTAGATGATACAGCATGATTGTTCTTTGATTTGATATTATTATCCATTAAATTACTATAATTATAATAAAGCTTTGTCAGAACTGCAGGTTAATATTGTTAACATTAAAATGTCAAAAAGAGTTAAAGTAATAATTGGCATATATTCCTTAAAAATGTTTTAACAATTTTAATATGGATTTTTCAGTACTTAAGGTAAATTTAATAGCGATTAGCCTAGAAAACTAATCAGTGATCAGAGAAAAATTATCAAAAAGTGACAGATTAAAATTTTTTAAATTACCATATCTACCAAAAACTTCCCTTTAAAATGTTGCTCTTTCTACCAAAAATCTCTGCAAATTACCCTATTTACCAAAACATGCAAAATCCCTCCCGCCGAAATAAATTTATTCTGAAAATTCCGCTTAATTTTCAGGATTTAAATTTTCATAGGGAATTTCCTGATCTCTTAGGACCCACCGAATGCTATTATTTATTTATCCTTCAATTTCATTGCTTAATCCAACTATTTTATTACTCATATATGCTAGAGTAAACTTAAGTACATACTCTGTGGGTAGGATAATCAGTCTGAGGTCTTGGAAAGGTCACACATTTGTAACAAAAGTCCAGAACCGCAGACATGGACAACCTTCTAAATCCTCCAACTCTTAACCTTTACGAAAGACGTTACCGTATTTGTCTACATTTTATTATTCTCGTCCTTGTACATCTTTCCGAGAAATGTTGGTTTTCAGGCCAGTTTCGGCAGCTGACATCCAAGTGACAGAGAAGCGACTGATGCAGACTATGGATATGATTCTAGTGAAGAAGAAGCGCATTGCGTTGGCTAAGCGTGGCGTCAACGATGCGAGTCAGAATAAAGGAGCTGCAGCGCCCTCGGGAATATGGAATATGCTGAGGAATGTAACCTCTTCCAACAGTACTGAAAGTATCCTTTGTTGCCAATTACTTGCAAAAGACTTATCGTACTGTTTTATTGTTGATGAGCTTGCAGCCTAAGTCTGACAGGTGTTCAATATTTTCCCAGTCTCTATCGGTTGCAAAGTTGCGGTGAACAACAATAAATATGCATTAAATCGGAAAAACACATTACAAGTAAGAGTTTTAACTGAAAAATAAAAGAAACAAACACATAAGTGAGTTAACTTCAACTGAAAGTAATTTTTTATTCTTTCTTAAGTCTTTTTTATCCTGGAAAGAAATGACGTCGATTTTAAGTTACACACCTTTTTATTTGGCGAAAGTGTGGAAACGCCTTTATAACTTTTTAACCAGTTTTTTCAGTGCAAATTATTATTGATCTTAATTTGTATAAACGCTAAATAGCTAATTTATTACTAAAGGTTTGAAAGGAAGAGCCTTATGGCTAAACTAGGTGAATTTTACAAGGAGAGAGAGGATAGTAGCTAGCTTACCTAAGAAAACCAAATTTAGGGGCCAACAGTGAATTTTGTGTGTGACTCTTATGTGTGCTTTTTGCTACCCCTCTCCCCCCAATCGCCCATTTTGAAAACTGGGACAAATTGTCAGTATGTATTAAAAGGTACTGGTTTACTCTTATAAAGTGTACCGAGTTTGGTTAGCTGAAAAACTGGTTAAAAGTTATAAAGGCGTTTCCACACTTTTGCCTGACCCTGTATACAGTAATTTATTTGCTTTAAAGGTGTGCAAATTCATCTTTACTTTCAATGTAGGCGACATGGTACTCTAAAACTGAAGGAACTGTAGTGCAATATAGGCCTGCTCTCTCTGAATTGTTCTATGTTCCCTAAATCTCAAAACTGAGGTATTTATTAGTGATGGACCAGATGAAGTTTTTCCTTTCTGGCAAGAAACATTTTCTTGCTTACAAATTAAAAAGGAAAAGTTGAAAAATTGAAAGTGTTTTTTATAGTTTATAATAACATATTTATCTTAGAAATCTTTAATCGTCTTTAAATTTGGGAGTTTTATAGAGACATGTAGATGATACAGCATGATTGTTCTTTGATTTGATATTATTATCCATTAAATTACTATAATTATAATAAAGCTTTGTCAGAACTGCAGGTTAAAATTGTTAACATTAAAATGTCAAAAAGAGTTAAAGTAATAATTGGCATATATTCCTTAAAATATTTAAAAATGTTTTAACAATTTTAATATGGATTTGTTCAGTACTTAAGGTAAATTTAATAGCGATTAGCCTAGAAAACTAATCAGTGATCAGAGAAAAATTATCAAAAAGTGACAGATTAAAAGTTTTCTTAAATTACCATATCTACCAAAAACTTCCCTTTAAAATGTTGCTCTTTCTACCAAAAATCTCTGCAAATTACCCTATTTACCAAAAACATGCAAAATCCCTCCCGGCCGAAATAAATTTATTCTGGAAAATTCCCGCTTAATTTTCAGGATTTAAATTTTCATAGGGAATTTCCTGATCTCTTAGGACCCACCGAATGCTATTATTTATTTATCCTTCAATTTCATTGCTTAATCCAACTCTGTAATTACAAATAATGGCACTTGAAAATCTCCTTGACGAGCTGTCGTCAGACGTGTGGCAGTTGAAGCAGGAAGTGCTGGGCCTGGAAGAGTTGAGTCGACACTTGTTCCTCGAGGCGCACGACATGCAGAACATCTTGTGAGAGTCGAGTGAAGCTCGCGATGTGCAAGTACTTCAACTGTCTCGGCTACTTCTTCTCACTCTACTGTATGTGGAAGATTGTCATTGTAAGTCAGGTGCAATGTATTCTGCCGTACAAATGTATTTTTATATAGAATTTAGTGAGGCAAGTGTTGTATTTTGGTGCCAAAAGTTATTATTTAATTTATTTAAAGTTAAGGCTACACAGTACAAGTGGAAATAGCAATGATGCAGAGGGTTGTGGACCAAACAGCATTGCTGTTATAAAAAGTATTAACTACTAAGAGTTTAAAAATTAGCTGGCAAATTTGGGAGCAAAATGTTTTCATTTTGACAAAATTCCGTTGCAAAATGTGAAAACATAGTTCAGTAAAATCTTATTATCCAGGGGCCAATTAACCAGGTAGCAAATCATCAGTGGAGAGTAAGGAATAAAAACTTTAACAAAAAAAGCGAGAGGTGGTGATTAACCTGTGCAAACCGTTAAAAGTGGAATAACAACAAATAGGCTTGAACCTGTCCTACACAATCTTTTTGACATCATGTAAAAGTTATGGTCCATACAGAAAGAAATCTTGAGAGCAGTGTTTTTGCATTACAAACCAACTGCCACTAAGGCAGGTGTACAAAGTGTATGCTTGTATGCTGGCACTATACAACCTTGAGATGCTAACTTACAAGTCCACATAGGGTTTATTGGAATGTTTGTGCAGTCCACAGTTAACATCGTGTTTGATCGGGTCGGGAAGAAGGACCCGGTGACCCGAGGGATGGAGATTGCGGTTCACTGGATCGGGTTCAACATTGACGTAGCGTTCTGGTCACAACACATCTCATTCTTCCTGGTCGGATGCATTGTGGTGACGTCCATCCGAGGTCTTCTTCTCACTCTAACAAAGGTTTGTCACCTTGTAAATAGTATACTATCATCACTAAGTCCTAAAAGGGCGCTTTTTTGTACAAGCTCAAGTTTAACACTCGAGACTCAGCACATTGAATGAGCGAGGATCAAAAAGAGACTTTAGGGCAGTGATGAAATATACTTTTTGTCTTGATGCAGGTATAATAACAATAAATATATCTATGAAATTCTATTTTAATTTAAAATAATTCACATTTAATTAGACTCATTTAACACAATAGTCTGAGAGGTAATGTTTACTTGAAGACGACAGCTGTTGTTACGCTAGTTTGTCCTGACCAATCATCAGTCGGTGGTTAGTAATGATTATTTCTCAGATAATAAATTAACCCCCATTAAGATCAATAGTTAGAGTAGTTCTATTTACAACAGTCGACCTTTTTACAATAGATCAATCGTTCCCATTACATCTCTTTCAAAGAGATTCCACTTTTATCAACAGGCTAGTGGCGCCTGAGTCTGAGCCATAATTTTGAAATTTGTATTCGGACCACTGACAGCTTCAGCAAAGGTTCGTAAAGTGTATTGGTGCTGAGGACCACATTTTTTTACCACTGTTAAAACAAACTAAACTGCATTGCTAAATTTGAATATATTTAAGTTCTGATCCATGGAAGAACTGTTCAGTTATTTTTGAAACAACCTTACTTACATCATGATGAGCATATGTTTCCATACTCTTTTCTAGCTCTGTATAAAAAATTGTGTTTTCGTTTTGTTTCTGCTTTATCCAGGTAAGCCTGCTCTCCCTTCTATTCCTTTTGATAGTGTATCCTGGCCTAGTGTCCTATTTCCTAAATATAATCCTGTATATTGTATAACCTGTTTGTAGTTTTTAATTCACAGCAAAATCTTGTATTGAAATTGGTTTTTATTTTCAGTTTTTCTATGCAATCTCTAGCAGTAAATCCTCAAACATAATAGTACTGATCCTCGCACAAATCATGGTAAGTGAAATTGATTATTCACATGAAATCATTCATTGGTTATAAATGCCATTATCATCTCTCTATATATTAGAAACGGTGTTTCATCAAAATATTCATTCATTGAACGAATAATGACTAGTTTTAAATTCAAATTGTACAATAATGGCATATATTTTTACTGTAGTGGCTTGTAATTTTCATAAGTTGTAATTGTTTTGTTATTACTAACACAATGTTTTTGTATTGGGAAATAAAAAATGTTAAAAATGTTAAAATGAATACAACACCAGGAACCAATCGATTCGGCCAACAGACTACCACATTTGTGAAATTTGTGACAAACTATGGAAGCTGGTAGACAATTGTATAACAAACTACCCACTAACATTAAAGATACAAATTTGAAACAATTTAAAACAAAAATAAAACTACTTGCTTCAAAATTAGTTTTTAAATTAGAGTTTCTGGACAGCTAAATTATTTTTGGATTCATACCAATTGGCAATTTGTACAGCTTTAGATGTAAACTATTTCTATTTTAGTCTTACCAGTGGTATTAGGGGTTTTGAACGTTATCTTAATTTTAATGTCAAAAACAATTTTATTGTATAATTTTGACAATAAACGATGATTGTATTGTATTGAATTAATGCAAGTTTGTCTTTACGTATATTAAAAGTGGAAAAATATACAGATTAATGACTGTTAGTATTTTTAAGTGAATGAACAACAGTCGGCAATGTTCTAAGAACTCTGCTCTACAAATTGTTCTTATTACCCTTTTTTGAATAATCAAAATGTCTTTTATATTTGTATATGTTACATATACCTAAAACATATAATATGTTCTCTTAAGTACTCTCCTATTTAAGTTTTACTTAGTTTATCCTAATGTGTAACATTTATTAAAGTGTGCATTTTTGTACAAATGTATACCTATTGGAAAATAAACATATTTATTTATTATCTCCGCTTACATTCCAGGGGATGCACTTTGTCTCTTCGGTTCTGCTTATAAGAATGAACATGCCGCCAGAGTACAGGATAATAATCACTCAAGTTCAGATTTGCAGTTCAACTTCTACCATCGTTGGTTGATGTCATCTTCCTAGTGCTCTTTCCTCCATAGGCTTCTTGTACTTGGCACATAAAAGGACCAATTGATAAATAAGACCAGAACAGTCTTGTCCTCACATGCATTTTATAAATTAATAGAGTTTCTGGACAGCTAAATTATTTTTTTGATTCATACCAATTGGCAATTTGTATAGATTTTAGTCAATGTAGCCTTTTATTTCTATTTTAGTCTTACCAGTGGTATTAGGGTTTGAACGTTATCTTAATTTTAATGTCAAAAACAGTTTTATTGTATAATTTTGACAATAAAGCGATTATTGTATGTATTGAATTAATGCAAGTTTGTCTTTGCGTATATTAAAAGTGGAAAAATATACAGATTATTGTTAGTATTTTTAAGTGAAGACAACAGTAGGCAATGTTCTAAGAACTCTGCTCACAAATTGTTCTTATTACCCTTTTTGAATAATCAAAATGTCTTTTATATTTATATATGTTACATACTAAAACATATAATATGTTCTTTTAAGTACTCTCCTATTTAAGTTTTACTTAGTTTATCCTAATGTGTTATTTATGTGTGCATTTTTTTTGTACAAATGTATACCTATTGGAAAATAAACATATTTATTTATTATTCGCTATTCATTCCAGGGGATGCACTTTGTCTCTTCGGTTCTGCTTATAAGAATGAACATGCCGCCAGAGTACAGGATAATAATCACTCAAGTTCTCGGAGATTTGCAGTTCAACTTCTACCATCGGTGGTTCGATGTCATCTTCCTAGTCAGTGCTCTTTCCTCCATAGGCTTCTTGTACTTGGCACATAAAAAAGGACCAATTGATAAATAAGACCAGAACAGTCTTGTCCTCACATGCATTTTATAATTTATTATAAGTTGTACAGGTTAAAGTTGTTTGTAAGTGTAAAAGTAGTCTTTACTGCCCTTGACCTCACTTGTAAAGTTAAGGACTGTGTTGATCTATTGAAGTTCAAGACTGATGCAATCAAGATACATCGTTTTATTTGAAGATTAAATCATGTTTGAATGCGCTGATAACTGACACTGTTTCAATTTAGGTTTGAAAGGAAGAGCCTTATGGCTAAACTAGGTGAATTTTACAAGGGGTTAAGAGGTTGGCCCCTAAACTTGTTTTTCTTAGGTAAGCTAACTACTATCCTCTCTCTCCTTGTAAAATTCACTATTTCAATTTAGTGTCACTGATAAAGAATGGTGCCTCATATTCGAATCACGCTTAAAAAGGACCTCATAGTCCTGGAAACCCCCTCTCCCTATTCCAAATTCTACAGCTACGCTACTGCTGGTGGCGAAGTTGCAATTCGGCTCTTGGCTGTCATTACCAGCTACTGCATATGACTTAAAAGTTAAAGCTCATCAAGATTGTAACTATCATTGAAGAATATTGTCAACCACCTGACTACGTGTCTCACTGGAAATAATGTGGAAGCCTTCCTGCATGATAATGCTTCACATGGTAGAGTTATACTCACCATTGATGCACGATGTTAGTATACAAGACCAATGTTAGTAAAATTTCTCTACAATACGCTTCCCACACAATAAAAATCTTGAAATCAAACATTTCCATCTGCCCTCTTGCATTGTTACAGAAAACCAACAAATATCCAATTTATTCAATTCATTTTTTTCAACTGTTGCTGAAACTAACAATGTCTCGACAAATAGTACTGAATATATGGACACTAATATTAATCTCGCTTCTATGTTTTTATACCCGGTAACTGAACATGAAGTGTTGAAAATAATTCAAAATTTACCTTCCAAAAAATCTACAGATATTTACGGAGTTTCCTCATGGTTATTAAAACAATGCCATTCAAGTCTGATTAAACCATTGACAAAACAAATTAATATTTCCTTTGAAAATGGAATATTTCCTGATGATTTAAAACCAGCTAAAATTATTCCCATTTATAAAAAAGGAAACGCCAATGAAATGACAAATTATTGTCCAATTTCATTGCTTCCTACAATCAGTAAAATATTTGAAAAAGCCTTTCTAGCTAGACTCAATTCTTTTGTTTCAAACTACAACATTTTATCTAATGATCAATTTGGTTTTAGAGAAAACAAATGTTCATTAGATGCTACGATCTAGGTTGGAATATGCATCGGCCATTTGGTATCTCGCTTTTAAGATTGTCTTTGTCAACTAATGGCGTTCAGCGTTTTAGATACCTTTATTTCAAGGCCTTTGGCCACTATACAACAGTGGTACCATATCATGAACTTTTGAATATGTTTGAGTTGGATCTGCTGAGCTCCAGTGGACTGGCGTGCTGGCCGGGCTGGTGGGTTGGAAACAGCGACATGGCTCTCTTAGCTTCAGCGTGCATTTTACAGTGCCTCGGCACAACTCTGATCAGCTGTTCCTCCCCACTTCTCCGTACTAATGTGGGAGCCTTTTCACCTCTCAATACTATGACTAAGTTATATAATTTAATAGTTTGCAACAATCATTGTTTAGATATATTCTCCAATTCCAAAAACGAGTTTTGTAAATGAATTTTAAACTATTATAGTCATTGCATATAATTAGTAATGATTCTGCATCATTTGGTTTGTGTTATAACTTAAGATGGACTTTTACTCGTATATTGTATCTTTGTGCATCAATGAACATTTCAGTTATCTATGATATCTAATTGTTATGTTTTTAAATGCTCCATTGTAATTGGGCACGCCTGTTATGAAGCATTATAATAAATAAATAAATAAAACTAGGATACAGGGATGCTTGTAAAGAAATTTGCAAAAAATTACAAATTTTAACTCTTTTAAATATTTATATCTACGAAACTATCATTTTTTGTTAAACTCATTATGATTTAATTAGAGGAATTACGAGACCAGAAACAATTTTCGATACAGATTAGAAAGCCACAGAACAAACGTATTTAAAAAATTACCAAGCCAAATGGGAGTAAAATTATACAACAAACTCCCAAGAAATTTAAAAAATATACAAAATTTGAACACTTTTAAGACTAGGCTCAAACATTATTTAATTGAACATACGTTTTATAGTGTAAGTGAATTTATGGGCGATAAAAATCTCGATTTGTAGTTTATTTGTTTAATAGGAGTATTAATAGTTTAATGGTATAAATGTCAGCCTTTGTCATGTACTTTGGTGGTGATTTTGCCTTACTTACTTTTGATCTTTAATCTTCTTTTTTTGTCACACAATTTGTATTGTAAAAGACAATAAACAATTATTATTATTAAACAATTATTACAAACGGCGATCGCCAATACATACATGAAACAATAGATGGTTGGGATTAAAAACATAAAAATAATTGTTTTACATGTGATAAAGTTAAGTGTAGTACTACATACAGTAAAGCTGTGCAATAACTTGATTGATACATAATATAAATGAAGCTGTGTAGTAGAAAATAACAATGAAATAAATATGTGTAGATGATTGAATTATTAATAACTATGTGATAAAATATAACTGTTGATAACAATAAGATAAATAATTGTGGTAACACGAGTAGATAAAAAGTAAAAACATTGCTGACAGTTATATGAATGAGGCAGTGTAATGAAGTAGCAATAACAACAGTGATATGTAACAATAGATTTGAATAATAACAATATGATAAAATATAACAGTTTATAACAATTGATAAATATTTATCATATTTAGATTTAACGAATAAATAATAACATTACTATACATTACATGAGGATTACTTTAGCGGATCCGTGGCAGATTGTATCGCACGCAACTCCAGAGCTCATACATTGACTTTAAATATACATTTAAAATCAATGGCTCATAACTCCGGTGGCGCGGGTTTGATCCCTGCAGTCACCACTTACAATTTGTAATGTGACCATATGGTGACGCTAGGTAAAGGTCGAGGTTGAGTGGTAGTTTTAAGGTAGTGAAGCACAATTGAGGAGGGGCCAGCATCACCGGTGAAGACCAAAGAGAAGTTATCAGCAAACAGATTGCAGATACTCTCGGGAGGTGACTCAGATTTGTTGTTGAGATGGTATGTGTCGGTGGATTTGGTAGATGACTTTAGGCTGTTTATGAAACTCCAAAAGGATTTGACGTTGTGAGTTATAGTACTATTGATACTTGTAATGTATTCAGAGTAGCATCTTTGGCTTAGAGTTTTGCATAAAGATCTAAGATGTTTGAATTCGACGTAGTGCAAGTGATTTAAGGTACCGGTAGTCTTGTACTTTTTCATCCAACAGGCAAAATTTGATTTACTGGATCTTTTGGTAGGTGTGTACTCCAGAACAGTGCTACTTATTGTTTCAACTATACATGATTGAAATAATCCACTGTATTATGGGTTTGGAAGTTAACAGTTTTTTAGTAGATAGTGGAGTTTGTGTGAAAATTTGTCAATGTCACATCGGGCAAGTTGTAAGTTGTGGTGAAGATGACTTTTGACGGTTCAGGGAGGCAAGCTTCGAAGTAAAGGGCAGGATGAGCAGGTTCTTCAGGTAGTAGTATAAGTCCACAGCAGGCAAGACGCGGGACCTTGGGACCAGCCATGCACCCGCCGAACACAGACCGACAATACACGATCCTTTACGATCTTCCAGCGGGGACTCCTCCTCAAGTACGTCCGACCATTGATTTTAAACTGGTCCGACCGACAGTGTTTGATGACTATCACAAAGTAAAATATAAAAATATCATTAAGAATATAAATAGTCTACTTACGGAATATTTGAGGTTTTATCGTTATTATTAAACTGGCGTTAAGACAATAATAACAGAAACTTTATTCTGTAGGGCCATGCCACTGCCCTCTTCTGTTATAGACATTGTAACTACTAAGAAATGTTAAAGTGAAACCAATCTTGAATCCCAACAAATTTAAAGTCCGAATTAAAGAGTACCTTATAATAAAATGGATTTTGTCAATTTACAGAATAAAGTAAGCAATTATAAAAGATAGTTTTTTTTGTAATGTCTAAGCCAACGGCATTTTTATTAGAGTCTTGACTTAGGGTTTGTGGGTATCACAAAACGCTTTAAGGGAAAGCGGTCCAAACCCTTGTGCCTGCGCCGGGAATCGAACCCGCGACCTTGCGCTTTGCAAGCCGTGACTCTACCCACTGAGTTGAGAGTGGTAGTGGCCAGCGGGTCAACAGTTGTTTGGAATCACCGCACTATTGATGTTCAAGTAGGTTACAACCGACTTTCGTGTTAATTTGTTAATTTTATTATAGTACACTGAATCAGATAACGTAATATGAACATGAAAAAAACTAACTCTAAAGGCTTTGAAAACGCCGTGAAGGAGTCAGTTGATCAAGTAAAAAGTGCTGCCAACTGTTGAGAAAATCCGTTGAGAATATTCCACAGCCTCAGAAAAATGAAACAATTGATTTTTTAGTGGTTTTTGGTAGTCAGCGTTGGTCACAGTGGAAGCTTCCCCATTTGGCATTTCAGGTGCAGTGTCGTGTGCTGCTAATTGATAAGCATAGAAACAAAACTAGGCCTTACTTAGTTAATTGTATCAATGAGTGGAAATGGTGTGCAAAGAAGACGTTGTTTCATGGTTTAAGAGTTTGAAAAGTCATTCACGCATAGATGTCATGTGTGGTTTGCTTAACTTGTGTCTACCATTTGAACTACGGTTTCTGGGCACATGCCTGGAAGACCTCGGAAAACGAGATTTTCATGAACTTAGGAAGCATGAAACAGGGGCTAATAATCCCCTAGAGATAAGTTCCAAAGAACTAAGCAGTATAAGTGATCAGCGTGCTCGAACTAAACTAGCATTGTACATTTCATTGCTTCATTCTTGTAACTATGCATGCTCCAATGGTTACTACAAAATTTTAAATAATGTTGAAGAAGTTAGTAGTCTTATTAAGTGTAATGGTGTGTCTAGTGCTGATGACGATGTTTTAGAAGAGCTTCTCTTAATCTATACAATAGCGTTAAATCATCCTGCATTTACTTTTGAACAAAAAATGTTCCTTACTGAAGTTTTCTTGAAGCTTCAACAAGAAGAGGAAAGAAGACAAACAGTCAAAAGAACTAGTCCTAGGTCTAGTCATGGACCTCCTGGAGTAGAACCAATGGACAAGCTTCCCATGCAAGTAAGTGTGTAGCCCGTTGCAATCTGTTACCCCTACAGTCATAATGCGACCAAGAAAAGTCTTTGGGCTAGCCCAATATTTTACCCACTACTGGTATTACAGGCTTGGCGCAAGTTATTTATATAGGCCTATGTTTAATTGCTTTCAACATAACGTCTATCGCTGTTGGAAATGCTTGGATTCAAAGTGGTTCGGTAGATAGCTCCTACAACTAATACGGCCGTAATTCTTTCTCTGATGAATGTAATCGCAATGGGTTTGGCTAAGTTAGCTGTGCTATCCTTCTACTCGGTGCTCAAACCTTTTGGGAATTCCAAGTCTCTAGGTTTTCATAAGTTTTATAGGCTTAGCTGAAATTTTGTTATGGAAGTAGGCTATGTTAGCTAGCCTTTATTTAGGTTAGTCTTTTTGACCTTTGGTTGCCAAAATAAATTTTGGGTTAGTATTTCAAAATATTAACACTCTTAAAGAAACATAAACTCCATATCATTAATGGAAACACCCAATCTCAAGACTCCTAATAAATAAATTTCATTTATATCTAGTGACTTGGTAATTGAGCTGAGGGTATTTTGAAGTGACAGCAAACATTAAAGGATACGTCTCCGTAGATTTTTATGTTGTTTGACAACACTAAATCTTGTTTATTTGCTAAAAATGTAGCATAGGTTGACAATCATTTGGGAGTATAAACTATACAAATGGCTTTTAATAGATGACATTGTTCAATCAGATAGTTTAAATCCTGTGAGCCTATCGGTTTTATTGTAAGTTTCGTTCATTACTTTTCCTATAACAAAATAGCTTTAATCAATTTTAATTTGATTTAGGCTATTAAAACTTTTTAAGTATTACTTAAATGAAAATCTATTAAAATTTTATTGTATTGATCTGAAGAAGCCTAATGTTATTAGGCGAAATATAATCAGTTTTAAATTCAAACTATTATTTTAATGGTTTTGTGGAAGACAATGCCAATTAATTGAAGGTTAAAAGTAATTAACTCTTGACTGAATGCAGCAGTAACTTAAGTGGCCATCATTTTAAAAAATAAATGAACACTTTTGGATGTTGTAGTTTTTAATGATGATTGTAATTCTGTTGGTATACTTTAAATTAAGCAGATTAAATTGGTCTTAGCCTATTGTGGCTATAAGTAAAGTTACAATTGTTCAACTTTGGTTGACCCGGGCTCGGTCTTTGTTTCAGACTTACCAAGAGTGTCCCTCGCCGGATCCAGTGGCAGCTCACCCGCCGTCTAACTCCATATCTCCGCTTGCACTCACAGGTAAGTTACAGAGTTTGGTTAATTGTAGAAGAACACATTTTCTGATTATAAATTTTGAACTTGCAATGACAGTTGATGAATCATTATATATATTCTAGATGTAATTTGTCATATATAGTGACAAAATATGAATAAAGAAGATTGGAATTGAAAGGATTAGCCTATATTATTAACCATTTATGTGGTATATAATTCAAGCTGTACGCAAGCAACAGTTAGCTTGATGGACCACTTACTTGTAAAAGTGTACCTACTTATTTTGTGTATTTTATGTGTACTCTGCAAGTACTTTATTTGTACCTTTCAAACTAAAAACATTGGGATTTGTGCTTTGACTTAATTTTTGACAACTGAAATGTGGAACAGGTGACCCCCTGGTGAGCGGTGTGCCTGACCTAATGGGCTACGTGCCGTTCTCGATGTTGCCCGGTTACTACCACCACGCAATGATGTTACCCCCTCCTCCCGCCGAGCAGAGGTCTCCGATAGTGAGCCGCACCAACTCCCCTAGCCAGTCCAACTCTCCTAGTCGCCCTGGATCTCCCGGCAGGCCTAAGAACCTGCCGCAGACCTTCACTCGCCCCCCGCCCACGGTGGAGTCACCGCACACGCCCGCCGCGGCAGTCAAGCTCTCCATGGACCAGGTAGAACACACCGTCCATTCATTTACGTCAATAACGATTCGTTTGAGGGCTGATACAACTTGTGTTCAAACAATAACATTGAAAAATAATCTTTATTGATGTACCCTTTGTTGGAAATATGCACAATCCACCATCACACTAAATGTACAAAACTTGTATAGTAATAGTAAAATATTCCTGGAAATTATGTAAATGTATCTCAAATTTGAGTAAACTCAGGCATATTATCAAAATAAAATAAAAAAGGTTCATGATAAATTCTTATTAAACTTATCTGAAAATAGAATCCCCAGAACTGGACCAAGATATACAACCGAAAAACTGCAAATAAATGTAAAAGAATGTTTTTTAATTTCTGAATTCAAGATAGAAAATACTTTAGGTAAAAGATTTATTATCGGGATTCAGCTCTTTACCTGATATTACTTTATTTTTTGTGGAACACTACACTGGGCTGAAACCAGTTTCAGAATCGGCAGCTACTGTGTAGTTTATCTGTTCAGGGATAAAGTTAACTTGTCAAGGTCAAATGCCACATCGGGCGTTACCTGATGATTAAGTATTATATCATATTTTAAACAAATAATTGAACATTTGCAAGCTCTCTACGCAGGATTTGTCACAGTAGATCCTGACTTTAAAAATTCAAATACATATAAATATGTTAAATGTGTAGTTACGCTATTTTATTTTGTTACAGTATTTTTTTAGGAATATACAATAATATTTATTAAGATTATTGTTTGGCTACTTTGGTTGCTGTCAAAGTAAAACTGTAGGGCTATAATTTGGTACAATATATTGTTTTGGAAGTACAGTAGAGTCTCTCTTTTCTGTCATAAAAGGTAGCAGAAGGATAGATAACCAAAAATGTTGGATGACAGGGAAACCTTGAGAAAAAGCCATTTAAATTTCAAATGGGTATTATTACTATCATTTTCCATTTAATACAATTATTATTCTTTAAAATAAAATGAAAATATACTCAACAAAAAGTGAAAGAAACCCATGTTACACAAGACACATCATTTTCTTTGACATGTTTCATGTTTTCTTTGGTTGGATGACGGATAATACAGACTTTGAATAAGCGAAGACTGGATAAGTGAGACTATATATATATTTAATAGTTCTTTTGTAGTAACTTTAGTTGCGATAAGAGTTATTTAAGTGAGTTAAATAATGATTTTCGCAGCTGAAGAGACTGACCGACGAAGAACTGCGAGAGCGCGGTTTTGACAACCAGTCGATAAGTCAGTTTCGGTCGTTAGAGAAAGTGTCTGCTACCAACGGCTTCTGCTTGGGGGCCAAAAAACCACACACTCACGAGCCGGAGCCTCACAGTGATGTTAGTGTGAGTATCGAACAGAATCATTCTCTAAATATACAATGCAGTTGCTTCTCTTCTAGTTTTGTTAAAAATCTAACTGCAAAGTTGTGATATTGTTAGCAAAAATCTAAAATGGGTATGCTTACAAAAGTCATATTATTTTTATTTCATTTATATTTAATTATTTTGTTGTCAGTAAATCTTCAAATATTTGGGAAGGGGAAGAGCCTTATTGCTTATATTGATGGTTAAACTAGAAACTAAATCTGAGACTGAAAAATAATGAAGGGATTGCATATGATTTTGTTTATAAAAACTAATATTTTTTATTACTAAGGAATTTAAAAAAGTTCATGCTATATTATAATTTAAATTGGTATATTTAGCGAAAACTACAAATTTAGATGTTAATATATCAGATTTAATGTGAGTGACAAAGCCTGTGAACGCCTATGACCAGATACCACAACGGCCTGGTCTGTGGCCACAAAGCTTTACATTAGGTGATTTAAAGTCATGTGTTTTTCTCTGGACTTACACTCACGTGTTATGTAGGGAGGGCCGCTGAAGAGGTACAACAGCGTGGAAGGTCCTCTGAACCCGCCGCCGCTGTATCTGCAGTGGCCCAGCCTGACACAGCCGCCGTGTTCGCTGTGCGTGTTCCCGGGCGTGCAGCGGTTCAACCGGCCACACCCTAACCACCTGGCGAGCCACGTCAAGTCCCTCAGTCTAGACAGAGACTGCAGTTTGCACAACTCGTCCACTAGCGACAGCGCTTCGGACCACTCTCCCGGACACACCCGGCCTCTCCACTGCCGCGGACAGAGGTGCTTGTCCACTGTCTAGTAGTCTTAAGTATTATACCATTGCAGGCAGTGTTGGGTAGTACAGGGTCACATTTAGCGCAATACTTTAGTTTAATATTTTTCATAACTATTAGTTTTAGCGTTAGCTCATTACAACTCCTTCCTGTAAGTTTTAGGGGCTAAAGGAAACAAAAGGAAAATGGCCACTTATGTGACGAAACGACAGGATAGGCCAAAAATGTGTCATATGACAAGAATCACAGTGGGGTTGTAGGCTAGCGCTAAATTTGGCAAAACCCCCTGCGTTTGAGG
Organism: Matsumurasca onukii; assembly: GCA_018831715.1. Taxonomy (NCBI): domain Eukaryota; kingdom Metazoa; phylum Arthropoda; class Insecta; order Hemiptera; family Cicadellidae; genus Matsumurasca; species Matsumurasca onukii. The sequence continues at coordinate 46,950,411 of CM032065.1, read as the reverse complement.
TAACCATGTGACTTAAGTTCAAAAAGCCTTTCCAAAATTAACTCTAAACTAGCGTCAAAGTAGTTAATTTTTCTAATAGTTTTAGCTCACCAATTTTTTCTAAATTAGTTTTATTAAAGCAAACCAATTTTTTAGTTGAGTAGTTTTATTTTTTTTTAACAGTGTTGGCTTTTTAAAATTAGTTTACCGAACACTGTTTGCAGAGTCCTTTGACATATGAAATGTTCTAGAACCACATCTTGTTAATATGAAAAGTCTCTGGTAATGTGTCGATAGGTTATAATCTTCAATGTGATTTATTAAGTTTCATCAGGCTTCTCCTCATGGAAACTTGGAACTTAAAGACAGATTTAGTGATAGTATGTAAAAAGGATATGTTGTTCAGGAGTTGTGCACGGACCAGTGGAAGGGTGGGACGAGGCAAGACTGAGCGAGCAGGATGAGCGGAGGCTGGCCGGGGGGCCTGGGCGGGCCAGTGGGCGGGGCCTGGGCAGGAGCCAGCGGAGCAACCCGCCCGGCATACAGACCCTCCCTCGCGGCCGAGGCCACAACCCCCCTCACAGGTACACATTTTATTTCCTCCAGGACTGGGTCAATTGTTTGTTTGCCATTTAGAGAAAGATAAAAGACAAATTTTGAGAAAAGGTCAACTAAAGGAACCTCAGAACGTCAACTATTTGGAGTATTAGTGTTGACGTTCTAATTTGTTGTATCTTTTAAAGAGAAATCTAGTCAGAAAGTATGTGTATTACCAAGTTTCACTTTTATTCTTTGCTTTCAGTTTAGACAATGGAGCAGTAGACAATAACAAAAACTTACAAATTTACAAACAATTTTAATTTTTTTAAGTGTGTAGATTGTGTTGTCTAGCAGCTAGTCCTGAATTTTCCTCTTCAAAGTATTTGGATCAGCTACTTTTGAGGTCTTTCAGAAGAACTTTATTGCCGCTGATCAGCTTTAGGCAGTATGTTTAGTAGTTTCACTCCAGCAGAGGACTGCTTCTTAGTGAAAAGCAAGAAATTTTACTCATTTAGTTGGTTGTATTTATCGATCACCAATTTCCTCTAAAATAACTTCATGTCCAAACTTTATTTGTTATATATACTTAAAAATAAATATAAAAATGTATATCTAAACACTTTACTTCAAGATAAACCTTTTGTGTAAAAAGGAGAGGCAATTTTAAATATGAAAATGAGTCTTGAGGGGTTGTTCAAACTTTTTAAAATATATTTGCTCTTTTATAGAAGTGTTTAACAAGTTTTAACTGTTAGAAGGAGAGACACAAACTCGGCCAATGGCACAATGGAGGCGCGGAAGTTGTTCTCAGCAAGCGACGGAGGGGGAGTCACTTTCCCCTACCCCGCTCCTCTGTTCCCTCCGAACCCATCGTTCATTCACACATATCCTTCCTTCTCACAAGGTGGAGTTTTCAGGTTACCTTTCCATCACCCCAACGGTGACATCATGTACCAGCCCCTGCCTCGGTGAGCAACCGTTCTATCCGCGCGCCCGCCCGACCCCCACCTGCCCTTCTCACCGCCCTTCCCCCCACCAAAGATCTGCTGCTACAATTGCGGAAGCCAAAACCACATCGGGACTGACTGTCCTGAGGCCAATATTGAAGAGGTTACCATCAAGGGTAAGTGGTTTTAATGGTCGGTAGAGTTTTGTATGACACGTTTGAAATAGTTCCATATTTTTAGCAGTTAAGCTATTCCATCTGTCTGATTTAATAATAGTTCTGATTCAGGAAATAGGACACTGAGTTAGGATTTGTTATTAAAAAGGAATAGAAATTTATTTATTTTTGATAAGATAAATAATATTTCAGTGATTTTAAACCCAAAACCCACAGACTATGTTGAATTAAGATTAAAGGACATGTTGAACTTATCATAAATTAAGTAGAAAATATTCAACAAATTAAGATAATAATATCAAATCAAAAGATAATATTTTTTATACAACTCACATCTTCAAAAATCAAACAATAAAACTGTTTTTCACCTGATTCAAACCCAAAAGAAAAAATCCATTCCCGTTCACCCCTAGTAAACAGCATGCTTGCAGAATCTCTTGTGTTCTCACTCCTGCAAGGTTTTAACGTATGCGATGTGTCGGACAGGTCAGTACAGGATAGACTACAGCAACAACGTGAGCGCTAACGCCAACGCCAGGACTCCGAGTGACTGCACGGCGCAGGACAAGTGACCCCACTACCCCCACCACCACCCCCTCGTGTGCCAACAACACTAACGACTGTCGCTGTACAACTCGTAACCACTGTACTCTACTCCTCTAGTGTTAACCTCTAAACACTTATTTAGTCTTATTTGCGCACTTTTATAAGTTTTTAAACGGTTAATTTATTCAAATTTGCTAAGTTTTCTTTAGCTTGTCTGGCACGCAAAATATATATTTTATAATTCATTTTTTACGTTAAATTTTTATTTGTTTTAAATTATTTATTTTTATTAAAAATGTATCAAAGCTCTATTGCTGGAAATGTATACTGTTGATATTATTGTTATCTGATTTGTTCTGAAATTTTATTGTACTCATATTTATTTTTTAGCTGTCTCAGGACTTACTTTGTTTTCAAAGATATATTTTCAAATATACTGTTTAATTACACAATGGCAACTTACTCGAGTGGAGCTACATCAGAAAGTGTCCTTATTGGTTGAATTGTTGATTCTGGTACTTAACCCCAGCTATCTTGTGAATACTCCCTCTCTGATTGTAGATATACTATACAAGGATCTAGTGACTTGTCTGTGTTCACGGTGTATATACCCGACCGACTCATGTTATATTGTTGTACATAGGAGTTATTAAATATTAATAAGTCACAATAAAAATATATTTGTTAAGTTGTAACGTGTGAATTAAAATATTTTACCTTTGTGTAATTTAATGAAGAAAATATTTAAAAAAATATTAAATAAAATAAAACCTACCAGTGTGTTTTATTTGTACCTGCTTTTCGCTCATTTGTTGATTAAGTTGTTTTAGCCAGATAAAGACCTTGTAATTTCATTGGTGTTTCTGGGTTGGATTTCCAACCATTCAGGCTGCAGTTTTTAATAACCTAATTTAGTGCAGATGTTTGCCACCAGAGTATAGCACTAGTTAAACACTCATTGGTTTACTTTTATTGCACAATTCTTGCTGTTTGTGAATTTTCAAAGATGACACACAAAGACTTGCACAATCTTCCAAACTTCACACAAAGTAAGTATTTTTTATTTTGTCTGACAAATTATCTGTTTGAAAAAATATTTTTGTAGGCTTTCTCTGATTTTTTAAATTTTGTTTCAGGGCTTTGAAGGACTTTCTTTGTTGATAGTTTTATCTCGGTGAACTGTCAGATATTGAGAAACTGTCCGATGTTGAAGATGCCCTCTTAGCATTTGCCGCCACCTCTGCAGAGATATTCTTACGGAAGGTTATGAACAAATGAGGGAGAACCTACACCATCTGCTGATAGAACTTTTGAATCAGCAAATGGCTGAGCCAACTAATGATGGACACTGAGATCCTTGTGGTTGGAAGCTGCAGGGCCGGATTTAAGAATAGGAGTGCGCCCAGGGGCTCGCACCACAGATAATAAAATGCTAGTGATCATGTTTTATCACCGTATATAGTACATTGTACGTACTTACAAGACAACCATGATTGTGGATAAACACCTTCAGTATGGAGAAGCTTAGACAGAAACCAATCTGCAAGAATGACTGAAGTGAATGTTGCGTAAACTATCAGTTAATAAATTTAATATGATATACATGTTTTTACTTTTGTTATTATTGTTACATGTGTTTTGTATAATCTGTGTTGTAATAATAATTTTTACTCTATTGCTTGTAAACAAAGAACACATGTTCTCTAATAATAATAAACATTGTTCTTCCAACCTTTGTGTTGTGTTCCTTCTCTCTCTACCATAATTTTATAATATTTAAACCTTTCTCGTTCTCTTTCTTCATCATACTCATATAATTTATCCTCTCAGTATCTTCCTATTTACATTTATCATCTCCCTCTCTCTGGTCCTTCGAGTTTCTCTCATTTTAATCCATTCCAAAACAGTGAACGTGATTTAAGTACATGATTTGAAGTAAATGTAATTTATGGCTAAAAGTTTACTCAAAGTACTAAATTTTGACCTGTACTTTTATTGCTGACTTACCAATGTTCATTACAGTGTTAAAGTTACGTTTGCTTTTGTAGCTAATATTTAACTAAACTAATCTGAGTTATAAATTATCGATTTTAAAACTGTGTCTTAAATTTTCCCACTTATATGGCTGCAGCAAATATTTTATAACTGATGAATCGTTAATTCAGGCCACACAATACAGACAGTTTGGTGCAAATTCCCATTTTGAAGCTTACGTTTCAAATTATCTCAGGGGATGGCTCCTGGACCCCCCTTTCGTAAAATATTTTATTTTTGTGTAATTTAATGAAGAAAATTTGTAAAAAAAATGAAATAAAATAAAACCAACCCAATGTTTTTAGTCTCTACTGACTAATTTGTCAGTAGGTATTTGATTACAGTATTTATTTCTTCTCGTAATTACTTAACTATTCCTTCAAAGAAAATTCTCTGGGTTATAAGTTATAGTTTTATTCTTACCTCGACAGCTTGGAACATCCTTACGTTACTTTTCTCCGTTGCTCACATTTAAAAGATTCCAGTTTTCATTCAATAGCTTGATGTGTTTAACCAGGCAATCGTGGGTGGCGAGTGAAAGGATGGTATTGTCACAAGCACAAAAAGGTTGTTTCCTACGCTCACAGCCTCAGCTTTACATAATCTATTACTATGGTTGTTACTTTCACAATAATATATACATTGTTTAAAGGTAGGTGTTATTTGCTCAGAAACAAAATAACTGTTGTGTTTCCTTAATAAATAATTTTTACTATCTCACGAAGACTTCAGCATGGGAAACATCATTTATTACTATTGGATGACAATATTTGATATTTTATAATCTAAAAGGTTATAGTAGAACCTTTCTTATCCAAAGTAAAAGAGGGAGGTAATTTCGGATAACCAACATTTTGGTTACTAAAGTACAGGGTCATAGAAAAAGGTGTACGGGATTTGAAAGTCAAATAAGAACTTAAATATAACTGGTAGAATGTTGACTTTTACATTAAAAAACACAGCAAATCTTAAATTTTTTTATGTAATTTAAAAAGTTTTAATCTGAGTTCCCCTTGCAAGACAGACATCTAGCCGATAGTCAGCCTCCCGCCAGGTGTTTTGGAGCATTTCAGGAGTCACCGTTGAAATGTCTACGTGGATTATTTGGACATGTTAGAAATGTATGTGTTCCCTCAAGTTGAAGAAATCGAAAGGGAAAAGGGCATTAATGTCATTTTCCAGCAGGTAGCAGGATGGAGCTCCATGTCACTACAGTAAAGTTGTCCAAGAAATTCTCAACAATAGATTTCCTGATAGTTGGAATAATCCTGTTTTGTGGCCACCTAGGAGTTCCGATTTGACGCCTTTAGATTTCTCCTTTTGTGGTTACATTAAAAACTTTGTTTATGCTGAGAAAATACGTGATCTACAGCACCTGAGAAGAAGAATCAACGTAGCCGTTTCAACGGTGACTCCTGAAATGCTCCAAAAAACCTGGTGGGAGGTTGACTATCGGCTAGATGTCTGTCGTGCAACGGTGGGAGCTCACATTGAAACTTTGTAAATTACATAAAAAATTAAAGATTTGCTGTGTCTTTTAATGTAATAGTCAACATTCTACCAGTTATATTAAAATTTGTATTTCACTTTCAAATCCCGTACACCTTTTTCGATTACCCTGTATAGTGGTCAGCTGCTATTCAGTCAAGGTCAGATATCCCTCACTTTTCATTGTGCATATCCATGTTGTAGAGGGGGGGTGAGAGGAAATACTCTAGTTGGACCTGTGGCCACTCTCAATTTTTCCCAACTACACAATACTTTCCTCATCAATTTTCTGCAAGTTTCACGCATTACCAGGGGCTTTGATAAAGAGTGGAGGTCCGGGAAATTTTGAAAATTTAAGGTGCGACTATGATTTTGTTTTTTTAGTTCATTTGTAGTAATACTTGCACACAGGTTTCATATAATTTTGAGGAAAAATACCTCTATTTTATAAAATGTTGATTTGAAAATGCTATTTCTATCTTAAGTTTCTTGAAGGTCATTGTAAAATAAGTATGAAATAGGTTTTTGAGTCATAGGCTGTTACAAGATAACTTGAAAGAAATTGAAAAGGTAGGACTTACAGCTCCCCTATGCTCATTATTTCATCCCCCCAGGAGTTCACCCATTTTGGATACACCCCGTGTCATTTTCTGATTTTCATATTTTGTATGATATGATTTATAGCTTTATCTTGTAGTAGGACAAATCATAAACATCTCTTGGGGAAGCAAAATGCAGTAAATCTCTCTTTGAAGCTGAGCTATTAATCGTTTAGGTTCGATGCTATTTCAGTTGATGCTATTTAAGAGATTTTACTGTAGTACTGTAAGCTCAAGAAACAGAAATAACTAACTTTAGTCCATGTGCTTTGTTTTGTGTTTTTCATAGCTTCAGTATGTTTTTTGGAAACATCAATAGAAAAAATGAATGAGTAAAAGGAAATGTGCTAGGAAAACTAAAACTGAGGCATAGAACATAAATATCTTTACTGTGTAGTAAATTAATACAAAGCCTTAAGATATGAAAAGATCATAGTAATTGTTAAGAGATGCAATTCAAGGGAAGCCGTCATCATCTTCCTCAGCCATCTCCTTGGCGAGCTCCAGGTCTTGTTGTTCTCTCTCTCGTCGCTCCTCAGCAGACTCCAAGTCCTTGCCGTAAGACTTGGGAGGGTAACGCATTGCCTTGACACTCTGGTTGTGCAAGTCCAGACAGAACGCTATGCGCTGGTGGAAGGCGAGTTGTGGTTCTCGAGTGCAGTAGATATCGGTAGCCTCCTTGCTCTGCATGTACCCGTGCTCCGGGTCAAGAACAGCTTCGATCACTCCGTCTCTGATAGCCTTGGCCACAATGAACTCTGCGTCTTCTGGAGAGTCCAGAGCAAGTTTGCGGGCGATGTTTGCCGGAGTTATACGTGAATAAGATAGACCGATGCTTCTGATGGCGGTTTTGATGACGTTGTGCCGAAGGCGTAGAATCAGAGTGAAGGTGTTGTCAGCTCGAAACTGCGGTCCGAAGTGTTCCAAGACTTCTCCGAATCTCTGGAGATTACCCAGCCGCACTGCTTGGGTCAGTTGGAAGTAGGGAGCTAAGGATCTTCTGAGAGCTGCTTGTCTGAAGATTTGACGGTCGGGAATGTCTCCCAAGAGCAACTCGACAGTGACTGCCAACTTCTGTGATGTCTGGCGGAAGCCCACAGCTGTGGATTGTGGCGCCTTACGCATGGCTTGCACCAGATGTTTGTGCGCAGCTGAGTATTCTAGCCTAGCAGCCTTGATACATCCCAGGTAGTACAGGAAGCGAGCCCACTCATTGTTACTAGCAGTTTCAGGAAACACTGATTTTGACACTAACTTGTCAGCTTGATCGTACAGGTTGTAGTGCAGGTAATTACGGAGTAGACAGTTGATGAGTACAGCCTGCCCTTCAAAATCATTTCTTAGAGTCGCAGTTCGCAAACGGGAGTGCAAAAAGCCTCTGATTTTGTCTAGCTGTTTTATCAACTCGTATGACCTTGAGTGATAAAAGTAACATTTGGCTGCAATCAGATCCAAGGTTCGGCGATTCTGCAAAGTCACTTTGTTCATCAGCAAATCCGAACACTGGACGGCATCTTTATATTTCTCATTGTCGATTACGTTGACCAAAACCAACAAGTGTAAGTACCAGTCGATTTCAGGTAGAAGTGGAGTGCTAGAACTCTTTCCACTGCGCATTTTCAAACTGTTGGTGCTCTCTTCCATTGGCTCCTCGACAAAATTAAGAAGGGTGTCTTTTTCAGTGTTTGAGTGAGTGTAAAACCCAGAGATGAGACCACGAAGAACAATAGGGTTCAGTTTCCTTCTTGTATTAGGTAGTGCTCGTAAGACCCTTAGGATGAATCTGGGCTCTTTTGTTTGCACTGCTTTTTCTATCTGACGAATATGTTCTCGGATGTCTTGTATTGAGAGGTTGTCGACATCTTTTTTGTCCACCACAGCCTCTGGTTCAGTAGGACTGTCTACATTCTTCATTTCAACATCTACTACTGGATCTGCTGACGGCATTTTGACTAACTTGTAGTTCTCTACCTGAAAACAACAACACAATTATTAAAAATAAATAAAAATGTGAGTTTAGTTGAAATTTTAAAATTTTACGACACATGAACGGATGTTACTTTGTAGACAGATCTCGTTAATTAATATAGGCTTATGTTGAATTGAATTTTCCCATTGTGACACCAATGTTAGTCTGCTAACCACTAGGTGTTTCAGATGTGTGTCATAAACTTGTCTGCACTAAAATGCTTCTTAAGCCTATGTAGTTTTCAAAGGAAACTTTGCAGCCTTGGGAACAGTGGCATTTTGCATTGAATTTGGAAGGCCGTCAACAAAATGAGCCTAAGACAACAAAGTTTTTCTAGCCTAGAAGAACCATAATTCTTCCTGGTAGTTACCACTACCCTTATCCCAACCACTACAGTTAAAGCTTATATGAGTTCTTAACGTTCAGCTTTCTTATGGTGGTAGGCGAGCCAATGATGACACAGATGGTGCCCAAATGTTGAGAGCCCTCTCCTAAAATATTTATATCACTCACAATAGATTACACCTTGTCAGTACAGGAGTCATCCATAGTATACTTAGAGGTGGAAATCGAAAAGCCACATTCATCCCTAAAGTTCAAAGCCTAACTTTGCCCAGACTTGGCTGAAAACCTAAACAACAATAAAGTACTTACGTTGAATGCGGCAAATCTGATGTGTTGGTTTTGTCTGTTTAAATAAATGTAATATAATCCAGGAAATTAAAAAGCTTCACAAAGTTAAATATAAAGCATTATAATTTCAGAATGAGAACACACTACACAGACTACTTTGACAGGAAAAAAGTTTAAATTGTGTTTGTCATGTCAGGAGTACATTGTGCTATTGTGGTCTATCATCTGTGGGTGTTTAAGGTTTAAATGCATACTATGTGACATGTGTACATTTTCATACTCAAGACCGTGAAATCGATAAATAAATTTTATAGAGTCATTGAAATATTATTCAAGTAATATGCAAAATCAGAATAAGCAAAACAATATCAATATCACAATATTAATTTTTCAATCTGTGATAGTTTGTGATAATTCGTTCATCGCTACCTGTGCAACCCATCTTCGAATTGAAAATAGTGAGTTAATATAATTATTGTTATCACAGTTTAACTTTTATGTCAATCGGTTTATTTTTGTAAATATAACGTTAAATAATAATAATTATTATACAGTTTATAAGAAAGTTTAAACTTGAATCAGAGATAATTAAAATTGAAAAAATATGACTATGTACGAAGTCAACAACAAGGAAAAAGAAAAGAAATTTGTGTTTATTAGCAGAAGACCAGGTTATAATGTTAGATGATTAGGGTCACTTTTTATTTAACAATGTGTAAATTGTGTAAAACCATCTAGTGAATCTCTTAAACTAATCCATGTGGGTGTATACACTGTTCTGAAACCAAAAATGTGTTTCGAATTTCTACAAACATGTATTTGATAATAGCCTAGTTGAAGATCTTTGGTAGGCCTAGACCCAATTAAATTTATTTACAATGTTGTTGGCCTTAGCTTACTGTAGTTTTAAGATAATTAACGGTTAAATAATTAATTTAAAGATCATAATTATTAGATTGTTAGCCTAATCTACAGTCAAGGCTTTGCTGGGATTAAGACACATTTTCATTGATTTTTGAAATCGAGTTGACACTGACCTTTCTATTCCTTTATTGAAAACTTGTAAGAGACTCAATTCTAGGTCTGTGCTATCTAAAGCTTAAAATGTCAAGTTTAAATCGAGTCAGAACTCTGCAACTTGGAAGGCACCCCTACATACAGAGTGCTTTCGAAAGAATCAATACTGTGGTCAAGATGACTAGGTCTGGATCTACTGTTCATTCAAAGTCTGTACCATCCTCTCACAGTTACTGTTTGAATCTAGTCAGGTAAGTCATATGCCTTGGTTCTTTTATTTCCAATTTGCAATTAAAGGCATCACTCGAAAGATAATTTCTCCCGATGACCATCATCCCCCTCTTTCCACCAATCTGGCTAATCAGTTGCATGTATCATCTCCCTTTAGCTACCTTAGTCACAATCTGGGGAGCACTCAGCCCTAGTTTGTAAACAAGACTACGCCTCATCATCCATCAAAACACTCATTACACTCACCATCATTCCATATTCACCTTAAAATACCTTCCAAATATTGGTTGGTGTCTCAAATCAAAGTAAAGTAAAGAACTATGTTAAAACGTCACAATTTCCTACAACGACAAATAAATGTATGTTATGACGTCTTTGATAAAAAATAAATAAAATTGGACATTATTACCCACGATGTCTACAAGTGTATAAGTAAAGTTTTCCTTATTTTCCTTGTCTATTTTTTAGGAATTATGATTATGAAAACTTTTTGTGTTGCTTGTTGCTGCCCGAAAATGTAAGACCTGCAGCCTTTGCCGTGAGGGGATTCAATGTGGAAATTTCTAAAGTCCAAGACCAAGTGAGTGAGCCTCGAATAGCTCAGATGCGTTTTCAGTTTTGGACCGAAACTCTCGACAAGCTCTACAATAGAAATGCCCCTGAACACCCAGTAGCTCAGGAGCTGATCAAGGTAAGTCACATTTGTAATCAAGTAATTGACAGGTCCAACAACAGTATGCTTTGTAGTTAGTTGGCTTTCAAGAGCACAATGGGGAAGAAAATTGTGATGAAAATGTTAGGCTTATGTTATTGGCGCTTAAGAGTGAAATTCAGAAAATCTTACACTAGTTTAGAACTTCTAGCTAGCTTGTGTAAACTTACACTCTCGCTCACAAACACTTTACTCCATGTTTACATTCACTTACAAAAAGTGGAAAAACCTTCAATTACACTCGTTATAAAATAGTTCCATAAATTGCTTTATTTGTATGTGAAATTTACTATTCTCGTACAAAAAAGAAACAAAAAGTTAAGATACTCTAGAGACGCGCAAGGGGCACACATCCTCTCATTATCCTTTGTCCATGCGGGCTGAGTTAGATGGCAAAAAGTGAGTAAGCCTCCCTACACAAATAACTCATATTTGAAGGCGTTTGCAAATTGAAAAAAGTCCAAAGAGGAAACTTTTAGCTGTTTCTAGTTTAACGCATTGTTATTTTTGTCTCATTATTTTAATTTGGCTCAGGCAGATTTTCTGATTAACACGGTTCAGACTGAAAGTTGTGGTACTATTTCAAAATAACTTGTGAAAATACTGTATATTGATATCTATTTGTGTTGGTTTGAAGGCAATAGAGCAGCACAAGTTGAAGAAGCAGCACTTGAAGAGTCTGGTGAGCGCACGCAGCAGTCAGCTGAGTTCTGCAGGGTTCTCGACTCTGGAGGCAGTGGAGAGTTACGCAGAGGCGTCTGTGTCCTCCGTGTACTACCTGCTCTTCCAAGCAGCTGGTCAGTACTTACACTTGAGTAGTAGAGGGATATGGAGGCAGCTCGGGGTTGTCAATCTTGTCAGAAGTTATTCATAGAATAACGCAGATTATCTCTAAGTACTTTGTCGACTGCTATCTTGAACTCTGCGGAGCTGAGGTCCCTTAAGTTTGAGAGAAGGCTGTTGAATAATCTAACAGCTGAGATCGGGAAAGCTGAGTTTGACTGAGTCGAACCTTCAGTGGCTGTTGTTATGGTTGAATTAGAGACCATCAGGCACTGCACGAAATCATTGCCTCCTTCACTGGCCAGGCTATTCCCCTCACTAGATCTTGGAACTCCCCACCACGCCATTACTACAGCAGTATAATTTGTCCTAAGTGCAGACGTTCATGGAGTAAATTCATATAAACTCTCATAATCTTAAATGTAAATAATCTAATTAACTTGCACAAAGAATAGCTGGTGGCTGTGTGTTGGATCCACTTCAGCTTTTTTGACTTTTTATAATGCAGGCAGACTGGTTTCAAACATGTTTCATTGTTAAGTCTAACTAATTTTCAACAATGCACAGGGGGTTTTGTTATCCTTGCCTTATGAAGCGCCGTTATGTATTAGTGGATATCTCATAAATGGAATTAATATTATTTTGTTCTTAAAAAAGAGATCGTTTAACTAAGACTATAGAGATCTGTCTGATTATTATTAGTTCTTCAATCTTTCACTTGTTTCCAAACACAAACAGTATTTTAAATACCATTACAGTCAACTCCTGATTAACGGCGATAAAGTCGGGTTGAGGCTTCCCGGATAAGCAAAATCACGGTTAAACCGCAAACACTCAAAATCATTGTACAATGAGGTATATAAAGACGTAAACAACTAAAAATGAGGATAACAGATTCCAGTAAACAGTGCATGTGGAATCTAGTCATTAATTCTCATGTATTTTAGCACCGCGCGGTCGAGCGTGCAGTTACGGTTCCAGGATTTTAGTTAGCTACTGAGCGATCAGCAGCGCTAGCGTCGAACTCTGACAGGTCACGCGGACTGGTTACCACAGCAACCAGAAAATGGCGAATGAGTATTGTTAGTGTTTATGCTGTTATTGTTATCTTACTTTCGTATATCACCCTGATACCGTTGTATTGCCAATGCTCAAAGTTATACTGGTTGCACATTTGTTTATTGTTGAACCACGATCAATGTTTTGCATCATGTCGAGTTTTGCTGTATTGTCAATACGACCCGTTTGCGTTTAGTAGACATCGTTTCATAATCACCAATAACCACTCCGATAACAAAAACAATTCCTGCAACCGCTCTTCAGAAAATTATATGCCCTCTTATACCACAGTCAAAACCTTCAATAGGCCTAGATTTATCGGTGAGGCGGATGAGTAATTCCGGTAGGTGGAGAGAATAACTATTTTTGGACTAAAATTGTCAGGGGAGTCAGAGAAAACAATTCAAGGTCACACTATTATTGTCTGTTTTGTGAGGGATGGTGACATTGTATTTTTTTCCAGTTGGTGTTGCGGTTAATCTGCAACACGGTTAAATTGATTACGGTTAATCGGGAGTTGACTGTATTATGATAGGTTTATGGATGTGTGATATTCTGCATATTGCTTTTAGTCACAAAAAAGAGTAGAATAGGTTTGCAAAGTCCAGGCCTACAGCAAGAATAAAAAAACAAAAGTCAATAGCTATTTTTTTAACGTTTTAAGCAAACAGTATTTTGGGAAAATTAATTATTTGTTTCAGTCAGCCTTTTACTTGTGAAATACAGACAATGTATTCAAAAACGATCAAGAATGTTTTGAAGAAGAGCCCAGAGACCACTGGTATACCTGGGAACGTTCTAGACTCATGATAAGAGGCCCCTTTAAAAGTTGTTTGAGCAGAATTTTCCACGCTAGCTTCCAAAAAATTACAAATTCGACCAACCATTTGTTCACCAGGTTGTTTGATGTAGGTATTGTGTCAGTGCACGCCGACCACGTTGCCAGTCACCTGGGCAAGGCGCAAGGTATCACAAACTTGCTGCGTGGCCTGCCACACCATTGTACGCGGCGCAGTGTCCCTCTGCCACAGAGTGTACTGCTGCAGCACGGTGTAGCACAAGAGAGAGTACTGCGCGGCAGCCGTGACCAGGAAGTCCGAGACGTTATCTTTGATGTAGCCACTCGAGCCAAGCAACACCTAGACAAGGTAGAAGCACTTGGAGTGGTTGAGTTGTATAGGATGTAAACATATTTGGGTGCTATTTTTTTGAGACATTTTGTGTCTATTTTAAGTTTTAGCTTCAGCACGTTACAATTAGAGCGATTATCTAGAGTCAATTCGGCTGCAGTAGCTCCTTCCGTTTCTTTCGGTGCCGAAATACTCAAAACAAAACATTATGTATTGCTCTAGTAATACAACACATCCCGTAGCCATAAACCCCAAACATTTTGTTCCACCTGGTGTGGCCTTAGCTTAGCGTACAGTGTTGGGTAGTAGTGCACTATTTTTTTGTAGTTTAAGATGTAGCACCGCTATTTTATTATATAACTGTTCGTTTTAGTATTGGAGAGGTTATCCTGTGTGCATTACACTGATTCTTTCTGCTACTTTTGGTACTGAAATAGTTAAAATTAAAATAAATTATAAGTGATATGTCACGTTCCACAGCGAGTTGCACCAAACATTGCGTCATGAGATAAGAACACGGTGCATTTGTCGGTGTAAAGTTTTATTTCAATAAACAAAGAATTATTTAAAAGTATCAAAATTATAGTTTAATATTAACTAAAGGAAAACATTACAAGGAACCATGTCATAAGTAGTTTCTAATAAACAAACAACATAAACAAACATATTGTCCATTATTAAGAAATATAAAACAAACCATATGTTATTAACAAATCATTAGATAATTTAACTTTTTATAATATAAAAAAATTATAACAAAGGTTGTTTAATTATTTCCAACAGTCGTGGTTGGAAATTAAAACTCCATACTTGAACTGTCGGTTCTCTAAAGTTCCAAAATCAAATATATTTAGCTAAAAGCTAAAGCATGAAATCAGCTTGTAGGCAAATAATTTTAAAAAAAGTAGTTTTAGGTTTAGCTTCTTTTTTTTTAAAAATTAGTTTATCTATCACTGCTGTTGACCTGTTAGAGCGGACACTGATCATATTTGAAGGATTCCAGCTTCAGAAATTGAAGTGAGTACGATGGAATTACTTTGATTTGCTTACAATTTGGTTGTACACCCCAGTCCGGTTAATCCAAACCCCGTTAATCCGAATTTCCGGTTAATCCAAGCAGTTGGGAAAAAATTTGAATTTTGCTAGAAATATTTAAAGACATTTTTGTTGTCACAAGGAAGAAACAAAACAAAATTCTAACTTTTAGAACACATTTTAGTGAAACAGTTTTTTGTATTTTTTTTTGTACTGTCTACGCCATTGGCATTTTTAATTAGAGACTTAACCTAGGGTTTATGGGCATCAAAAACGCTTTTTGGGAAAGCCGTCCAAACCCTTGTGCCTACGCCAGGAATGGAACCCGCACTTTGCAAGCAGTGACTCTACCCACTGAGCCATGGACGCAGGTTTGAATACAAAAGCAATACAGATAGTTAACACGTTAAATCGCTAATGAAGCATTGCAACACCAAACCGGCCGTCTTTCTGAGAAAGCAATAATAAAATGAAACTTTATCAAAACACAAAGATTACTTACATACCTAATTCTCGAAGTGTAAAAAGAGTTGTTAACTAAACCTGTTTTAATGAACAAAACCGGTTTGATGTTGCAATACTGTGCCATCGTCTGATGAACATTGTGTCGGCAGGGGTTGAGTTAGGTTGTTGCTCCATGTAGCAAAGCGACAGTGCCGTGTACAATACCTGACCTTGAACCGGCACCCCAGTCAATCGCGACAGTGACAAGTCGCTGTGCATGCAGCTAACCTCACACAAAAGTATTGCAGCCCTTCACGATGAAATGACCTAACATTTATACAATACTGATAAATAAAATATAATGTACGTTGTTGTTCTTGTTTAGTTAGCCGTTATTTTGCATACAAAATGTTAATTTTTGTTCAAACTTTTCATTTAGTGAATTTTTCCGGTTAATCCGAACTGGCTCTGGTCCCAATTGGTTTGAATTAAAGGGACTGTGGTGTAGTTTGGTGGTAGAGTTTCCGACAGTGTTGAATGAATCGGTTGCAGGCGAGGAATATGAAGGACAAAGTGCCCAAGGAAGCCTATCCTCTGCTTCTGCCGGCTACATCGACCTCCTGGTTCCTGGACAAGCTGCAAGAGCTCGACTTTGACGTCTTCCATCCGAAACTGCAGCGGCGGAACCACTGGCTGCCATTCACGTTGTATGTGAACAAGGTTTTAAAACGCTACTGAAGAACTAGTATTAGTTATTGTAATTAAATTGTTTTGTTTATTTGTGTATTTTTTCTCTTCCCTTCAGCTCATAGGCTAATCTCTTCCGACCCTGAATAATAAATGAACATTCTCATTTTAAGTATCAAGGTAATCTGGCCTTATTTACTTCAATAAACAACTCAGTTAAACAATGAACATGTGATTCAAACATAATAATAATTATAAAACATAGAGGATTAACATTTAAAATATTTGTTACTTCTCCCTTCCTTTATGGGTAATCAAACAAAGTCTTTGTATTTCTCAGGCCCTTTAATAATTCCACCACTTTATGTTACTAAAGCTGGTAGGCCTAATTTTTGTTGGCAGTTAAGGTCAGGCAAGTGTTCAGTTTTTTCATATTTGAAACTTGAATTATTTTCAGTTGATAAGTGGAAGAGGAAGGGAGAAGTAACAAATATGTTAAATGTTAATCCTCTATGTAGAGCATTAACATTTAACATATTTGTTACTCCCTGTGTCCCCTCTAGGTTACATTATTAATTGTAATGAATAACTTCAAAGCCTTTACATTTTTGAGACTGTCCTGTATTGCTGCTTTAAGAGTTTGCCTTTGCAAGGAAGCTCCATACACGAGTATGAGACAAGAATTAGAAAGGATTTTCGTGTTCATCAACACAGAACAAAATTGTTTAATAAATTACCTTCTCAAATTGGTGCAAAATTTTTAATTTATTGCCAGAGGATATAAAATTGGAAAGTAATCAAAATTTGTTCAAGGCTCGATTAAAGAAATATTTAATATCACGTGCATTTTATGATATTGCTGAGTTTCTGGACCAATCAAAATCCTAAAAGTAACAATTTTACCTTTTTTCCAGAGAGTGAGTGACTGTGCGTATGAATGACATGCCTGCATGCATGTGTGTGAATGGAACTACAATTTGTTTGTTTGTTTGTTTTTTTGCAACACATTTTTAATGTAAAGTGCAAATAAAGTTATTTATTTATTGTCTTTGTATATTGATCCTAGGACTGAAGAGGCTAATAGTTGAATAGTATAATTCTGAACAACTCGATCCTTAACATTCAAACTACTCCATAAGCGTGCACACAGACAAAATAATCAGACATTAGCAAAAATAATTTAACCTAGGTAATTCTTTAAAAAAACTAAACTTTTTATGTACTGTTTTGAAAACTTAAATACAATGTAATATAATTAATAAATAATGTATACCTCAGTGAGGCTTTAAAATGAAGAAGTTGACGCCCTACTTTGTATTGGTATCATCAAAGAAATTAATGTGGGCTTGGGCAATGGTGCTGCTTCTGTTTATGAACTGTAGTAATAATGTCTTCTGCAAATCTACTAGCCTCCATCTCTAGCAACAAAGGTAAGCTTAAATAATTTTTAGTTCAAACTAACATGCCAAATTCACAGCTGTTGTGTAAAAACAATTGTATTGTTGTGGTAATTTTTTGCCTGTTTAAAAAGTATGAATCACATTCTTCAACTTGTAATGAAAGTAAGCTCAAATTATTACCATAAACTTGATTATTTACATTTGTCTGCTCAATAACTTATTACAATTATTAACCAGTTTCAGCCAATCAGTACTCAGACTGTAGATGGTACTCTACAGCAAGGCCGAAATATCTCCACCTAATTAAGAAGTTTGGACTCGGTGTGAAACGGAAGAACTAGATTATAGTCATGACACCGGCCGCGAAGCCTAAGTTAAGTTTTCAATTATTGATTAAAATATCTCTTATCTTGTCCTTTTTTTTACGTTAGACCAAATACAACAACAAATTGTTTGTTTTCAGGTTGGTAATGCTCTGCAAAGCCCTAACGTAGATCTCTGTCAAGCTATGGAAGACATCAAGAGTTCAGCTTCTGCTTTGTTGGAAATGAGAGACAGTGAATAAGATTTATCGATGATTTGTAAAAAGAAATTATTGTGGTAATTTTATTGCCTGCTTGAACATTATTCATCGTATTCTTCAACTTGTGGTGAAGTTCAACTCAAATTTTAGACATAAACTAAGGACATATAAAATATACATAAACTTGATGATTACATTTTAGAATACTGAGTACTCATATATTTCAGCTATGAACTCAATTATTTGCATTATGTATTTTTAAAACCAATTTCACAATATTGTATCTCAGTTGTTCTTCAAAGACGCATGAATTCAAAATTCCCATTTATATGTATAATTTTTTTTACCTTTGCCTAGTTGTCTCTTTTTGCTGTGTTTTTTTTATTGATAGTTGTGTTTTTATCAAAGCAAACCATTAAAATTTGTGTTTACCTATTACAATATCTCTTTTGTAATTTTTCTCTTGTCATACCAAATTCAACAACATTTATTGAAGTTATTATTTTTTCAGGTTAGTAATTCTTTGCAAAACCCTAATGTAGAGAATTTGGCTTCTGATTTGGTGGAAATAAGAGACAAGATAAGAAGTGGAGATAAGAAGTTTTGATTGAACAAGTTTGATGTTTCAGTACCTAAAAAAGTGTCAGTTCTTCTTAATGACTGAAATCCAGCCCAAGGTCTGCCTTGACCTTTTATGAGGAATACAAAAAGAATGAGGTAAAAAGAATGTTTTCGCATTGCCTTGTGTTGGATAGTTTAATCCAAAGACCAAACTCACAGTTTAGCCAAGAAGTGAAAAATGTCATATCAGCTACTGGCAAACTAACGAATTAATGAACTGAAGGAGCTCAATATATCTTTCTAAGTATTTGATACATCAGAATAGGAACAGCCTAAAGCTTGCGATAGCGTACCCTATTGGACATGGTCAGCTCAGAAACCATCTTGCTAAGCTGGGTCTTTCTAAGGCGACGTCAGCTGCAGAAAATGTGGGGAGTATGAGGAGACTGCCAGACATTTGCTCCTGAGTGTGAACCTTTAGAGTCTAGGAGAAGAGGAATCTTTGGGGGACAAGTTCTGGATCACACACTGGGGAGCAAATCCTGAGGCTTGTCAAAGTCATAGGTATCCCCTAGCAGATCATTCTCAGAGAGCTCAATAAGCCACACAAGATTGACGTTCAGGGCATCAAACCTTTCTTCAATCTAATCTAATGAATTGATCCTTGCAGTGAACAAGTGTGATAGAAGAGTTTAAGGTGTTATCAGAACAGTATGGAGTTGGTGCTTCTGAGCTAGGCGCTGAGTTCAAACTCTTAAAGAGTAGACAATGTAAAAATAAAGAAAGCGACTTCCCTCCTAAGACAGTCCATGGGTGGCTCAACTGGCTTGACAAGTTGCAAAGAGCTTATACGTGTGACAGTTTTACCGCTGTTTTCAACATTCCCTGTCACTAACTGCAGCAATCAGTACACTTTCTTGAAGTCAACCATGCTGGGAGAGCGGCTAGAGCAGTTAATGATCTTGTTGTATTTTATTTCTAATGACGTTGATGTTCATAATTAAAAATATTGTTCAAATGGCTCATGCTTGGTATTAAGATGTACTGTATTAAAATACAGAAACCAAAGTTTGAGAGAATACCTAGCTTTAATTCTTATTTTCATTTCTTTAAACCTTAATCCTTGTTGACATTAAGTATCGAATTAAATGGTTACTTACTATTGCTAAATATTATGACATCCAAGCCAATTTAAATTAGTACTAAACAGATTTTTATAGTCTATGTTGTTATACGGTACAATCTTGTCTAATTTATCATTTAAAGCCAGCTGAACTGAGGGAAGTAGTTAACTGTGACATTTCTGAAATGGTTTTTGGGGTTATTTTTGAGTCATAAATTGGTTTTAAGAAATCTTCAAAACACACCCTCAAACTCCCCGTGTGTTGGCACCCCTATTACTAACACCCTCCACACTCCTATGAAACTATACCCTTCTCGTACCTCTTATAAATTTGTTACTAGTAGCTTACCAAGTTTTTTAAGCTCAATTGTTATTTTTCTTTTGAATTTTTGTAATTTTATTTTCAGATTTATATTAATACAAATAGCTTGTGTAAACTGAAAATAAATTGTTAAATTGGTTCCGTCTTTAAGTAATATCATGAAAGAGGAAATTTCATCACTTAAATAAAGTTAAATAAAAATTCAAAATTTCGCCTAAATTCTAGTTTTTTAAAAGATAATTTTTAAAATTTTATCTTTGATAGAAGCTTTTTCTGGTCAGGTATACAACTCTCGCACAATATTTTTTTATTTATAGGTGAATAAAACTAGTATGACCATTGCATTTTAACAAGGCTAATGCTATAAATAAACAACAATTAAGAGTGGGTAGTAGTACTTGGTGGCCATCTTGAATTTAACTCCCATAAGAGCAATGTAAACGCTTGAAACACTTCACGCGGTTATTTTTCAACGTAAAAACCAGTTTAATGTCTCATTTGAAAGATAATTTTATTACACAATCGTAGGCATGATGTGTCTCAAGAAAATGCTTGTTTTATATTGTTCTTATGGGACAAAAAACAAAATGGCCGACAGGTACTATGCATTCTTAAAGTAAAACTTTTAAACACCTAGCACCGTGTGACTTTTTGGCCGCTATGGTTATATAATGACGCTAAAGAGTATATACTTTGCCTTAGTTATAAAAATATGGTGATGTTTTGTTTGTCTTTAACTTTTAAGAGAGAAGAAGTTTTTTATTCCCTGATGATAAATTACAGTATAATTATACTAAATCCCAAGCTGATGATATATCAGTGTGTCGTCATCCAACAAAAACTACTTCACTCGGTAGACAATTTCCGCTAAAGTCAATTTTATTGAAGAGAATATTGTTTTCAAACACTTACTTTTACTTGAATAGAGATCAGGTATTTTCGACTTTTACATTGTTTCAAATTAGTCTTAATGTTATAAAAATTTAATGTATGTTAATTATTCCGATTTCAACTTTGAACTTCCATTTGTGTTCCTAATTTGAAAAAGATATTATTTAATTATAGCTCACTTCATTGCTCTTTTACTAAATGAATTCAAAGAATTATAATAAAAGCAATAATTAGAATATAAATTTGCCTAAGGCAATAAAATATTATGTAGCGAAAAAAATTACTTAAAACTAAACATTCACACTCACTCGTGCATGATTTCCCACTTATTCCACATTCACAGTTAACATCAATCTGACTTTTACGCACTATTTTGGTTATTCAAGGAGGTAGGGAAACGACACATTATCTTAATTACAGTGAAAACATCCAAGCAAAGTCCATGGTCAAAAGCATGTCGAACAGCTTCAATATTAGCAGGTGTTCTAACCGTTCGAGGTGATCCTCCTCTTCTTGTTGTCCCAAAAGCAGTGTTCTGAAAGTTTCGAACTCATAGAAGAATTGTGTTTAGAGACGGGATCGCACCACGAGGAACATTAAACCGTATACGAAAACTCTTTGTGTTAGAATCACAGAACCATTATTTCTAAAAAAAAGTCTCGACTACATACACACGGTGTTCGCGGTCCAACGCTCCATCTCGAATTTTCGCTCACAAGTTCAACAGAATGGCGACCATTCCAACTGACCAGACATCCTCACCACTACCTATCCCCACTCAAAAACAGTCATTCGGCGAGAACTTCGTGAGATCCCGTGCCAAACATGGGGAGAATCATGACTAACTTCTCCAAGAGACCGTACAGTGAAAATGGTGGTCATTATTTCAGTGACATAACTTTGTTATAAGTTATTTTGTGTTTTATTATGAATATTAAATTTCCAACTCAACTTTACAATAAAAATAATTTTAAAATATCTCAACAACTTTTGATTTATCCTATTTTAAAACCGTCAGGTTTGACTGCCGGACTCTGTAAAATGTTAAATTGTTAAATTTAATATGAATAAAACCCTTGAAATCTAACCCTCAGCTACCTGTGAGGGTTGAGTGGTGAGAGGGCTAACTTCCCTGTTAAACAAGACAAACTTTACCTTTACCTGTGCGTCTGAAGGCAAAATTAATGTATAACTGAGAAGAGAATAAATGAAACCTGTTATTTTTTACAAAACAACATTTAAAACTATTACAAATGGGTTTTTAAGTTTAAGTTGTTAACTTTTAAATTTTAGAAGTACGGTACCATCAGTAGGTTGGTACCGTATATAAAACAGGACCCTGAATTCTTTACTGTTAGTAGAATATCCGTCCGTATACAAACGGAAATGAATGTTTATGTCTAATTTGTAATACATGTATCCTTTAACTACAAAAATCACGAAAAACTTGAGAGAATCACATTGTACAATATTTTACTCTCGCTGTAGAAATCCTGTTACACGTTGTTGACAATCTGTGTCTCGGGGACGCAGATTTTCTCAAATCCAACCATTCGTCTTACTTATCGAAGGCTTTGTTGCTATAAAGTTTTTGTTGTAAAACCTAAATTGCAAAAGATACTTCTACTATTCATCTTATAGTTTCTATACGGTTTACATAAGGATTAAAACGGCTGAACCTTTTAAAAGTAATACCATAAACGCACACTACCAAGATTGGACCAAATAATTCTACCAACTGAAAGCTTTAACAAAGGGGGTGTGGAACCTTAAACGAACCGTCGAAACTTTGTAAGAAGGAGTTGATTAGTCCAAGGACTACTTTCAACCTGGAGGCTTTTATAACGGGACAACTAAGTTGTAAGTTTTAATTATATATATTATTACAAGGAATTCAGTTAACTATTGATTTGAACGTTATATTCACGCTAGGTACATTAACACAATTGTTAACCGACTTTATTAATAGTAAATTAAACATTTACTCGATTTATTCTGTTACCTAAACGTGCACTAATTATAAAATAAAAACAAACCTCAAATAGACTCATTTAACGATGCATAAAGGAGAAGAAATAATAAGCTATTGAAACATTTTAAACTCCTTAAGGTAATTATATAAACCACATTAACTTCACGTTGTATGATTTTTTTTGTATTAAATTACCGGACAGTTATTACATAACAACGTTTAAAATGTAGATTCTAGCCTGTAATTCTCCTTTCGACTTTATCGCTTATTAAATAAACTTTGAACAAACTATTCAGCTCAAATTAAAAATTGAATCTTTGATGTTAAGGTTCCAATTGTGGTTGATTGAAGGATTCTGACGTTGAACAAAGGAAGGCTTGATGAACGCAGCAATAGAAGAGCTTGATTGGTGCTTACAGTGTGAACTAAAGGCAACAACCATGGCTTGTGTTGTCTATTAGAGTCAACTGTGTCGTAGCGTGTGGCATAGGTCGGTGTCCTTGTATATATACACTCAATACTTTCCTTGTCACTGAATTTGCAATGTTAGTAACACAGTTTTTTGTAAGAAACAGTTTTAAAATGGTTTTGAAACTGAAGATTAAAATTTAAAATAAGTACCTTTAGCAGTATTTTAATTTAAAAATCAACCAACAAGTTTCGAACTAATCACTTTTAATGCTGGATTATTTTTGGAGGTTTTTGTCTAAAAATTAGGCAAAATGATGTACCATCTTAATTTTTTAATGAAACATTGATCAAAAGTATGTATGATTTTGTAGGTGTTAAAAAACCAGGCCAACATGCAGATAAGCGCTAAAGCACTGCTTGCATGAGCTCTACCCTACTGAGGGATTCCCACCAAAAGTTACTTGCTCTCAAAAAACGCCCCTTTTTGTGATTTTAATTTTGCTGAGTTCCAAGCTCATAATGAATTAAAATACCTTAATCAAAAAAGGAATTTAAAATAGGTTTGCTTTTATTCAATCTTTCGCTATTTGGAATGTAGTCTCGATAGTGTATTCTTTGCATAATGTGTTTCTATTGCAGACTGTTAGTTACATATACAAAAACACATATATAAATAAAAACAAAGAAAAATCATCTTTAAAAGAAATTTAGGTCTACCTATGGATACCCCAGATAACATGATTTATGCACCGAAGAAATTTAAAGGGCTCGGTATTTTTAACGCAAAGTGGGAGGCCGTCCTTCAAAAAAATTAACCCTTTAAACCTACTGAACCGAAAATCCATACATTAGAACAGAGAAAGGATGAAGAGTTCTTCAAAATGTTAGAAGACTTGTTTGACACCTTGTCGAGAGTTTTAAATTCTAAATTAGATAGATTAACACCTTTACATTCGGGCTCGTCTACGATATTTACAGATTTGAACAATGGACAAAATATTCGCAAAAGGAAAGAGCGTCTTGTACAGTGAATGCCCGTTTGCAAATAAATGGATTAGACATGACGGTTAACCATGATGAATGGAGAGACAGTTTAAAAATGGTGGCCAACGTTGCAGCAGTAAGTGAGCCATTCCTGGCAGGTCCCTTTTGACAACAACCGTTGTAGTATTGCCACAGCGAGATTGAAATCACATGTCTTGGGATTCTGTCAGTTTGTGAAACATGAGGAACACGAGGCACAACCAAAATTAGAAGCTAATAGCCGCAAGTCTAAAAGAAAACGGGTTTGAAGTGTATGAAGAAGTCCACGGCCTTGCTGAAACGTTACCTGAAGAATTGACATCATTTCATGAAAACTCTATCGGAACAATTTTAGATCCCACAATTAGATTCGAAATTGATCAAACCAACCAATCAAAATAACAAGAAAAAAAAGTCAAAATTTATGAAAACATTCAAACTAAATACGAGTATAACCTAAACAAATTGAAATTTCGGTCTCATGATTGGCGCAAGAGGAACAATACCCAAATTTACAAACGACATTTTTCCAAATTCAAAACCAAAGTCTACAAATAGAAGAAATTGTAAGAACAGCTCTGAAAATTCAGTATATATTCTCAGAAATCTTCTGTAACAAAATCAATCTAAATTTACAGTTATTTATATTATTGTTATTGTTATTCATATTACTTGTTTTTTAGCAAACCCGAATTAGGTGTTGTTATTCATTTGAATAAAGTTATATATATGGCAAGCCCTACTAAATCAATTGGTTGGCCGTCGTCCCGTATTTGATGATTTTCGAAAGGTTTTGGCTTTTAGAAAATATAGCAACTTTTGGTTCCAACAAAGGTGCGACTTATCACAGTACCTCGAAACAGTTGCTTTGTAGCATTGAGTAAAACTGCTATTTTATAAAAAAGTACATATAAATAAATCAAGCATAATATTTTGTATTGGTCAAAATCTACTATATATATCCCCAAACGCCGTTACTTCTAGTTGTTGAAAAGGTAAAGTTTGTCTTGTTTAACGAGGCGAAGTTAGGACTACAAAGCCCTCTAATTTACCTTACCTAGTGTCACCGTATTAGTCACATTACAAATGTGGTGACTGGTGGATCGAACCCGCGCCACCAGAGTGATGAGCTTGAAATGTGCGCGATACCAATCCGCCATGGATTGCTCAACCGTGGCGTATTGAGTTTTATATGTCATCCCATGAAGTGTTTATAAACACTAAACCATTCTTCAAAAAAATCCGAATGTTTCGTGGCCTAAAACAGTTAAAATACCAACGTCCATCTCCATGGAGTCCTGTAGTATCTTTATACTATAACGCTATAATAATCTGAATTAGTTAATTGGTTGATTAATTAAACCTCAGATTGTTATTAGAGAAGTTGAAGTTGTTATAAGAGAAGTTAGAATGTATGCAAAAATATTAATTGATAGTGATTTTAATATATACTAGGCTGACAACCAGCTTAGCGCTAAAGCGCCGCTGGCATTAATGCAGAATAGAATTTCCTTTGCAATTTGTTGCTCTAATTCACAACGTTCTCATTCTTGTGTCAGCCTTCGGCCGTTCTATTAACACAGGCCTTCGGCCTAGACGTTCTTTTACTGCAAATTACATATTTTGATGCGGTAACATATTTCAAATTCCATTTAAATAGGACTACTCATTCCGCTGTTATAACGAAAAAATAACTTTTTTGGCCGCCATTTTGAAACAACTTTATAGCGTTTCATAATTTTTGGTACACTGATGTATGAACATAAAATACATAGTTTTTACAAACATCAAAATCGTTCGAAATTTAGTGTTTTAAAGCATAAAACCCTTTTTATCTAAAAAAAAAAAAACAAAACTCCCGTGGACCCAAAAGGGGGGATCCGGTAGTCCGATTTTGCTGGTTAACGAACTCGATTTTGGTGAAAATCGAACAAACAATGCGAATGTATATAAGTTAAAGTGAGAAAAAATGGCCAAAACGTGTTCTGGGTCAGGATTGTTGCTCGTTTCATGTCTCGGGCCTGTGCCATATGCTGACAGCATGAATATCTCATTGTTTAAACTGTTAGTAAGAAACAAAGTACTGTAACTGCGCGTATAAAACGTCGACGACATCCCGTACCGTCGGGAACGATGAAATCAATAACGTATGACGCGTTACAATGACCATTGGGAAATCACTAGACTGGGATATGTTCCCTCGTCCGACTTCATTTACTCGTTCAAACACACTTGTGTGATATTTCTATCGAGCTTGGGCTCGATTATAGCCAGAGGAGAAAACAAAAAATTAAATTGGCGGTTTAGTGTTTACAAAAATGTACCTAACACAGCTAGGAGGACAGCAAGAAATTAAAATATCAAAATATCAACTACTAAAAAGGTTAAAACTCAAGACGAAATAAACTCTGAAATGTTTCAAATTTTAATAATTATTTTCTTCATTTAAGTCTTATTTACAGAAGAAATTATTCATTATAACATTAATATATCCATAATAGTAGTATCAAGATAAACCAAATCAGCCTCAAACAACTAGCCATCAAGCTTTTATACATAATAATTACACCCAATAGGCCTAATTCAGAAGTTTAACAATCCATTACGATTTATCCATTTTAAAACCGTCAGGTTTGACTGCCGGACTCTGTAAAATGTTTAATTGTTAAATTTAATATGAATGAAACTGGAAATCAAACTCAGCTACCTATGAGTAGAGAGGGCTAACTGCCCGTTAAACAAGACAAACTTTACCTTTACCTGTGCGTCTGAAGGCAAAATTAATGTATAACTGAGAAGAGAATAAATGAAACCTGTTATTTTTTACAAAACAACATTTAAAACTACAAATGTTTTAAGTTTGTTGTTAACTTTAAAATTAGAAGTACGGTACCATCAGTAGGCTAGTACCGTATATAAACAGGACCCTGAATTCGCTTTACTGTTAGTAGAATATCCGTCCGTATACAAACGAAAATGAATGTTTATGTCTAATTTGTAATACATGTATCCTTTAACTACAAAATCACGAAACTGGAGAGAATCACAATTGGCCAATAATTTTACTCTCGCTGTAGAAATCCTGCTACACGTTGTTGACAATCTGTGTCTGGGACGCAGATTTTCAAATCCAACCATTCGTCTTATTTATCGCTTTGTTGCTATAAAGTTTTTGCTGTAAAACCTAAATGTAAAAAGATACTTCTACTATTCATCTTATAGTTTCTATACGGTTTACATAAGGATTAAAACGGTTGAACTAAATACCATAAACGCACACTACCAAGATTGGACCAAATAATTCTACCAACTGAAAGCTTTAACAAAGGGGGGTGGGAACTTAAACGAACCGTCGAAACTTTGTAGAAGGTTGATTAGTCCAAGGACTACTTTCAACCTGGAGGTTTTATAACGGACAACTAAGTTGTAAGTTTTAATTATATATATTATTACAAGGAATTCAGTTAACTATTGATTTGAACGTGTTATATTCAAGCGCTAGGTACATTAACACAATTGTTAACCGACTTTATTAATAGTAAATTAAACATTTACTGATTTCTGTTACCTTAAACGTGCACTAATTATAAACTAAAAACAAAACCTCCAATAGACTCATTTAACGATGCATAAAGAGAAGAATAATAAGCTATTGAAACATTTTAAAACTCCTTAAGGTAATTAGTATAAAAACCACATTAATTTCACGTTGTATGATTTTTTGTATTAAATTGAATTTGTTGTTATTTTTTTTACATAAAAGGTCATATTGATTAGCCTTTTTTTAACAGAGAACCCCCTATTAACCTATGTTTACTAATTGGGGGTTTCTTTTTAAACTATAATTCTTAAAAATGTTTGTTAAACATCTGGTACTGGTTAAGTAGGTGCTGGTACTGGTTCAACGTGGCAACGCCGCGCTGGCACCGTGTCTTGTAGTAGTTAGGCAAGTGGCCGAGAGGTGGCGCTGCTCCGATATGTTAGTTCGCCCTTGCGCGTAAGACGAAATCGGCCCAGCGGGTACTGAACTATCCACCTTAATTTATATCGAATTATTGAGTTTTAACTGGTGAAACTTTTACCACCAATCCCACCTAAATTAAACTTTCGAGTATTACCGGACAAAGTTATTACATAACAACGTTTAAAATGTAGATTCTAGCCTTTATTCTCCTTTCGACTTTATCGCTTATTAAATAAACTTTGAACAAACTATTCAGCTCAAATTAAAATTGAATCTTTGATGTTAAGGTTCCATTGTGGTTGATTGAAGGATTCTGACGTTGAACAAAGGAAGGCTTGATGAACGCAGCAATAGAAGAGCTTGATTGTGCTTACAGTGAATCTAAAGGCAACAACCATGGCTTGTGTTGTCTATTAGAGTCAACTGTGTCGTAGCGTGTGGCATAGGTCGGTGTCCTTGTATATACACTCAATACTTCCTTGTCACTGAATTTGCAATGTTAGTAACACAGTTTTTTGTAAGAAACAGTTTTAAAATGGTTTTGAAACTGAAGATTAAAATTTAAAATAAGTACCTTTAGCAGTATTTTAATTTAAAAATCAACCAACAAGTTTCGAACTAATCACTTTTAATGCTGGATTATTTTTGGAGGTTTTTGTCTAAAAATTAGGCAAAATGATGTACCATCTTAATTTTTTAATGAAACATTGATCAAAAGTATGTATGATTTTGTAGGTGTTAAAAAACCAGGCCAACATGCAGATAAGCGCTAAAGCACTGCTTGCATGAGTGCTCCCACCCAAAAGTTACTTTGCTCTAAAAAACGCCCTTTTGTGATTTTAATTTTGCTGAGTTCCAAGCTCATAATGAATTAAAATACCTTAATCAAAAAAGGAATTTAAAATAGGTTTGCTTTTATTCAATCTTTCGCTATTTGGAATGTAGTCTCGATAGTGTATTCTTTGCATAATGTGTTTCTATTGCAGACTGTTAGTTACATATACGAAAAACACATATATAAATAAAAAAACAAAGAAAAAAATTATGTTGGAAACTTCACAAAATTTGAGTTGAAAGATTTAAAACATAGAATATAATAATTTCAAGAAAATACTCTGTGGACTGGTAATTCTGATAGTGACGCATTTGCTTTTCTTGCAAATTATTTCCATTACTCCAGCCCCTCTAAGCATCTCTTGCAGCCCTCAGTTCTTTCACACTGCTAACAAATAATACAGCGAGTTAAAGCCTGCAAAGGTTTTCACAATTGACAAGATTATTTATTTCATTGCCAAATTATTAATCAAACTAACAAATTTATGCGCATTGAGGTATTTAACCGACTACAAATGAGTTCATCATCTTTGTCCGTCTTTTATCATTCTTTTTTACAGAGGCGCCTGTTTTAATGTTCAAAAATTTTAGAATCCATGAAAGAGGCGTTTAATATTTTCATTAGTGGGGGTACTTTACCAAAAATGTGTTGTTATGTACCAATATTATGAAGAATATTGGTATTTTGCTCTTACAGATATTTACCGATCAGCTAAAGTTTAGTGTTTTCTGTGAACTTATATACGTTGAAATCGGTCGATAAAAATTCTTTTATAATTTCTGTGTATTGTAGTGTAAAGGTTTTCCTTGGTATAAAAGAAAATTATTTTAAACAATCTTCTAAAAAATTATTGTAATGTTGAAAAAAATAAAATAATTATTGACAATTATTGTAATGTTAATAATTATCTTTAAGCGCCATATCAAGACATCATTAATTTTTATATTTTAGTACTTCTAGTCACTTTTATCAAGTTTCATTCATTATATTATTTGAGAACATAAATTTACGAATCTTTTAGTATGACTGTGGTCGACGTAAGACCTATACCGCGGGTGGTATAGCCGTTGTAAAACATCAAAATCTAACGAAAGTACGCACTTTGGGTATTTACAAGAAATGTTTTATGGCCAAAATTTATTTTTTAACATTTTTTCCGCATAGTGTTTTTTAGTAGTTTCTATTTAAGTTGGTTTTCGTGATCATAAGAGGTATATAAGTACCCATTAATTTATCCCAAACACACGAAAAAAGTAAATTTTGATCAGTTTATCTTTAAAGCAAAATAGCAAATTACCTATTGGAGATAGGATAAAATGTCAAATAGAAAAGTTGTAGAAAACTTTTTCCACACTAACGATTTTTCGTCAAATCAAAGATCCGATCACTAGTTCAGCCGCTACAGTCAAAATAGTAAACCACTGCACAACCCCATTTTCGGCCGACGCCATTAACGACCGCTACCGCGCCGGGGGTTACAAAAAGTAGAGTTTTCAGATTTTTCCTGGCGGTTTCACACCAAGACCTTTAAAACGAATATATGGTTGAGGGGAGTAGCTCTACGGGAAGTGCCTAAACATTTCTCTCGTTCACCCGTCAGTCACCCAAACGGCTTTATAGTATATTAATTTGTATTAATAAATTCAGCCTAAAGACAGTAACTATTTAATATTTTTCAATTTAAAATGATTTAACTTTGAAACTATAATACTTTTGTGTTTTAAATAACTAAAACATTTTCAGTAGCTTTTCTTCCAAATATATTTTTTATTTAATGTTTAAATTAATTTAAATACAGTCCAAATTCAAGATAGTAATGGCATAGATAATGTTTTTGACAAAATGACAAGAAAAAATATGTTATGAAAATATTAGCATACAAATAGCATTAAAATGCAGTGCTTTTTAATAGTACAATCTAGTTTTTGATATAACTTGAATTTCATGCAAACATGGACGTAGACGAAACTGTTGCTGTATGTAAAAAAAACACACACCACACAGTTTGTATATAATTTAGACTAGCACTAATGTAAATGAGTACTTGGCAAACGATGAAGTGGCCCTTGAAAGTGAAGCTCGCTTACAAAGTTTGTGTAATGAATGTAATGAAGCGAGGATCCAATCAAAGAGAGAACCATTTCACTTCCTGTCAATGACAACAAGTGACAAACAACATTGACAAGTTGTAACAGCTGGCTTGTCAATGAATAAAATTACGGTGTTTCATACATAGCGCTGAATTTAAATGTTGGATTTTCTTTAGCGACGGTTGGCAGTCATGATTTTATGTTTATTGTCAGCTGTTGTTAGATTACACATAATGGTATATTTTGTGAAGCTCGTTGTTTTCGTGTTTAATAACAAGATGGAGTGAATATCGGAAGTTACAAACAAAACGAAAGTAAAGCAACAGTTTGCGTACGTAGACTCCTTGGACGAAATGCTGCTCCTAATATCAATTAGAAGGTTAGTTAGTAAGTATGATGCTACTAGCTCTAATCTAATGTTGCTACAAGTTCACTGGTAACGACATAACGAAAACATTGCTATTGTGAACCAAAATTATAAAATCATCTTTAAAAGAAATGTTAGGCCTACCTATGGATACCCCAGATAACATGATTTATGCACCGAAGAAATTTAAAGGGCTCGGTATTTTTAACGCAAAGTGGGAGGCCGTCCTTCAAAAAATTAACCTTTTAAACCTACTGAAATCGTCGAAAATCCATACATAGGAACAGAGAAAAATTGATGAAGAGTTCTTCAAATTTTAAAGACTTATTTTGACACCTTGCCGAGATTTTAAATTCTAAATCAGTATGATTAAATTAGTCATCACCGCCCACATATTTACATAATTGTTTAAGTGCTATTTTTACTGGGAAAAACACTAACTCGATTACTGGATTGTAGTGGTATAATTCGAATGAATGAGAGAGAGTGAATGTCAAAAATGTATGTTTGATTGGGATTTCGATGTTAGAATGTAAGGAAAATTTTAGCCAAAAGAATTGACGTATGTATAATATGTAAATTGTTAACACAATAAATTATTTATTTATTTAAACACTAGGAACCATTCTCTAAAAAAAATCCGAATGTTTTGGCCTAAAACAGTTAAAATACCAACGTCCATCTCCATGGAGTCCTGTAGTATCTTTATATTATAACGCTATAATAATCTGAATTAGTTAATTGGTTGATTAATTAAACCTCAGATTGTTATTAGAGAAGTTGAAGTTGTTATAAGAGAAGTTAGAATGTATGCAAAAATATTAATTGATAGTGATTTTAATATATACCAGGCTGACAACCAGCTGCCTTAGCATAGAATTTCCTTTGCAATTTGTTGCTCTAATTCACAACGTTCTCATTCTTGTGTCAGCCTTCGGCCGTTCTATTAACACAGGCCTTCGGCCTTAGACGTGTTCTTTTACATATTTTTACGTGCAAGTTTTATTACATATTTTGATGGTAACATATTTCAAATTCCATTTAAATAGGACTACTCATTCCGCTGTTATAGCGAAAAAATAACTTTTTTGGCCGCCATTTTGAAACAACTTTATAGCGTTTCATAATTTTGGTACACTGATGTATGAAAATATAAATACATAATTTTACAAACATCAAAATCGTTCGAAATTTAGTGTTTTAAAGCATAAAACCCTTTTTTATCTAAAAAAAAAAAAACAAAACTCCCGTGGACCCAAAAGGGGTCCGGTAGTCCGATTTTGCTGGTTAACGAACTCGATTTTGGTGAAAATCGAACAAACAATGCGAATGTATATAAGTTAAAGTGAGAAAAAATGGCCAAAACGTGTTCTGGGTCAGGATTGTTGCTCGTTTCATGTCTCGGGCCTGTGCCATACCATGCTGACAGCATGAATATCTCATTGTTTAAACTGTTAGTAAGAAACAAAGTACTGTAACTGCGCGTATAAAACGTCGACGACATCCCGTACCGTCGGGAACGATGAAATCAATAACGTATGACGCGTTACAATGACCATTGGGAAATCACTAGACTGGGATATGTTCCCTCGTCCGACTTCATTTACTCGTTCAAACACACTTGTGTGATATTTCTATCGAGCTTGGGCTCGATTATAGCCAGGGAGAAAACAAAAAATTAAATTGGCGGTTTAGTGTTTACAAAAATGTACCTAACACAGCTAGGAGGACAGCAAGAAATTAAAATATCAAAATATCAACTACTAAAAAAGGTTAAAACTCAAGACGAAATAAACTCTGAAATGTTTCAAATTTTTAATAATTTTCTTCATTAAAGTCTTATTTACAGAAGAAATTATTCATTATAACATTAATATATCCATAATAGTAGTATCAAGATAAACCAAATCAGCCTCCAAACAACTAGCCATCAAGCTTTTATACATAATAATTACACCCAATAGGCCTAATTCAGAAGTTTAACAATCCATTACGATGTATCTATTACGTTATGGTTTATGCAACTAAACAAACCTGTAACAGTTTTAATTAAAATAAGTTTGAAAATTCTACACCAGCTATTCAGAGATAAAACGGCAACAACTCGCACATTTCACATATTCTTGACTAATGGTTAATATCTAAAATTGGCTGAGTACATTCTTTTATGGATGTGGAGTATTATTTCTATTTCTTTTGTACTAAATTTCATGAAGATTGGACAAGAAATGCGACCTGTAGAGAGTACACACATATACAGGGTGGCCACGATAAAGTGTCCTAAACGGATTACAGAAGTACTATTACAGCTAGAATGATGAAACAAACTTTATTATATGGAAATCGTACATGGAGATTTCAGGAAAAATATTTTTAAGATTCTCAGTATACAGAGTGTGTCAATAATAAAACTCACGGGGTCAAAACTCGAGATTATTAAATACGGTGGGTCACTATGTACGAGTACATAACTTTAAACAGAAGACAAATCTCGACAAAGTTGTAATTAAAACAAAACATGTTCATATTAAAATTAGCTTTACAATGATATGCTATACCTTACTTAGTGCTATACCTTACTATTTAACGTTTTTGACTTATTCATCCTGGGGGTCAGGATCGGTGCTCATTTCATGGTCCCGGGTTGAGTCTTACCATGCTGACGGCATGAGTATCGCATTTTTCAAAAGAAAATTCTATAAACAACTTGTAAAAAAACCTTATAAACATAGAATTTTTATTTTTGCATAAATCAGCTTTTCGTCAATAAATAAAAACCACAGCTGTTTAGTTTAGCACCATGACTGTTTAAACACCCCGTATATGATCCGAATAGCTGGTTTTTGTCAAATGAACGTTTTTAATATTTGCGTCAGAGTTTTCCCAAACTGATATTCCAATAGTTAATATGATAAAATAATTCCTAAATAAGCTCTCAACAAAATCTTCTTAGTTCCATATAGTGCCATTTTTCTCAAATTGAAAAGTCCTTTAGGTATTTTTATATATTTTTAATAATTCACCTTGTTGAGAATCGATACTTCTTGAGACAGGAATTATGACCCAACTGATGCTGCATTGCTGGTATTTTGCAACGGAGATATTATCAGCGTCAAAGCCAAGTATAACTAATTGCATTCTAACGGTGAAGTCGGATTCCTACTAGAAATCTGATTCCCAACTATAATTCAATATGTAACATTGTTTGCTCTGTAATCAATGGTTTGTAGTTTTGGTAGAAAATTGTTGAAAAAACAGAGATTAGTCATAACAGCTACATGTTATTTGGTTATGCTTGACCGGTCAGCTTACGCTTATTACTTTAGGCTAGCTCGTTTTCTTATAATCCGTGTTATGATTTAGGTTACTGTTCACCTGAAGACAGGATCAGACTGTAGATTCCGAAAAGTCGTGGTCATCTTAACGATGGAAAATGTCCGCAATAATGGTTTAAACTCTGAAATTCTCCCATCGTCAACTCCAAACATTAAACAAAACATATATTTGTTTCAACCGTTTGAAAAGACCGTGACAAACTTAATGGTTTGTGAAAGTGTCGCTTTAGGGAGACCGACCACACTTTCCCTTAGTGAATAAATAACAACTCCAAAGTAAACAGACTTCCGTAAGTGGAGTTTAACCCTCGGCCAGTGGACGTTTCTTTCAACACAATATCTTAACTTCGTAGAAAAATAATGAACATAGCTGGCCACAATTGCTACCGTGAGTCCTAGTGAATTCCTTGTAACGGAGGATAATTTACACAGGAAATCTCTTTTTGGAGGAGCGTTTCTTCCAAAAAATGGGATTTTATACTATACAAACTGAATTTATTGTTTAATTTCAATAAAACTCGCTGTAAATGTATACAGGGTGTCCAGTAATTAAGGAATCAAACTTCACTGAGTGATTTTTATTTATTTGCTACCAACGGTCAGAAACCAATTTCAATATTACATACATTCAAATTTGAAATTACACTAATTCGGATATGCTTACATGCTAAGGGTCAAGCCAAACATGCAACTGGACTCTATAGAGTAATAGGACTCTATAGATACGTAATAGAATAAATTAGTAATACATTTGTAAGATAAATAAAGAAGAGAAACCCGTACAGCTTGGCCCGAACAAACAGGCGACAATGGGCTCTGGGAAGGAGAGAATAGATGTGATAAGACTGATAAGAGAGGAACTCGAGACCACATCACATCACTCTTGTGAAAACCGAGACCGCAAGCTAGAGTACATAACACACAACTCTCCTACCCAAGCACTATGTCATGCTCCTATACTTAGAGTCGTTGTTTATAGCTTGTAAATGAACGATCACCAGAGAATTGACTTACTGTACAGGGTGTCTCCTTCAGCAAGCTTTGTCAGTGTTAAAATATCTGAGCATGTTTTTATACTTGGCGTTTCATCTGAGAAATACACGTTTGGAAAAACATTGGTTCGATCTATGATTGGTAGCGGTTTAAAGTTGTATAAAGTCGGTATAATAGTCTATAAAACGAATTTATTAGTGAATGGTGCAATCACACTAATGGGGGCCCTGGGTGTGAAATATTATGAATAAGGAACACACGACGTTTCGGGATCTGCAACCTGATCCCGTCAGTGTGAAAACAACATGTAGATCTTAAAGTCAAAAGGAAGATTTTATTTTTATCTATACTTCCGATTACCATTTAACGACTCTCTTTCTCAAGTTAAGAAAATCAAGGTAAAATTATTCAAAACATTAAATTACGCGATATTAACATAAAACAGCTGAAATCACAACTTTGATTTAAATTCAAATAAGATCTAAGGCTTGGTTTACACCGCGTCACAGTAGAAATACAATTACTGCTAGACGTTTCGACCTCTGTGGAAGTCATCCTCAGTAGCTTGTTGACTGGCTGAGACTGGATTGACCGGCCTGGCGTCTTCCTTATATACCCCAGTGGGTCCTGTCACCTGATTGGCGAAATAAAATTATCAAAAACTTGGCAGCCAGTTCTTCGAAGTTCTATTGAAGCCAGCCAATCCGTTCGACAACGAGCAACAGGCTCCGCCCACTTTGAAATCAGGTGACAGGACCCCCCTGGGGTATATAAAAGACGCCACAAGCCAATCAATCTCAGCTTTCAATCAACAACTACGAATCAACGAATCAATTTATCTAACATCAATATATTCCTACTATGACACGGTAACCAAATACAAATCTAGTGATGACACCGTACGCGAAAGCCTAAGAGTTCATATTAAAATTAGCTTTACAATGATATGCTATACCTTACTTAGTGCTATACCTTACTATTTAACGTTTTTGACTTATTCATCCGGTCAGGATCGGTGCTCATTTCATGGTCCGGGTTGAGTCTTACCATGCTGACGGCATGAGTATCGCATTTTTCAAAAGAAATTCTATAAACAACTTGTAAAAAACCTTATAAACATAGAATTTTTATTTTTGCATAAATCAGCTTTTCGTCAATAAATAAAAACCACAGCTGTTTAGTTTAGCACCATGACTGTTTAAACACCCCGTATATGATCCGAATAGCTGGTTTTTGTCAAATGAACGGGTTTTTAATATTTGCGTCAGAGTTTTCCCAAACTGATATTCCAATAGTTAATATGATAAAATAATTCCTAAATAAGCTCTCAACAAAATCTTCTTAGTTCCATATAGTGCCATTTTTCTCAAATTGAAAAGTCCTTTAGGTATTTTTATATATTTTTTAATAATTCACCTTGTTGAGAATCGATACTTCTTGAGACAGGAATTATGACCCAACTGATGCTGCATTGCTAAGGTATTTGCAACGAGAGATATTATCAGCGTCAAAGCCAAGTATAACTAATTGCATTCTAACGGTGAAGTCGGATTCCTACTAGAAATCTGATTCCCAACTATAATTCAATATGTAACATTGTTTGCTCTGTAATCAATGGTTTGTAGTTTTGGTAGAAAATTGTTGAAAAAACAGAGATTAGTCATAACAGCTACATGTTATTTGGTTATGCTTGACCGGTCAGCTTACGCTTATTACTTTAGGCTAGCTCGTTTTCTTATAATCCGTGTTATGATTTAGGTTACTGTTCACCTGAAGACAGGATCAGACTGTAGATTCCGAAAAGTCGTGGTCATCTTAACGATGGAAAATGTCCGCAATAATGGTTTAAACTCTGAAATTCTCCCATCGTCAACTCCAAACATTAAACAAAACATATATTTGTTTCAACCGTTTGAAAAGACCGTGACAAACTTAATGGTTTGTGAAAGTGTCGCTTTAGGGAGACCGACCACACTCCCTTAGTGAATAAATAACAACTCCAAAGTAAACAGACTTCCGTAAGTGGAGTTTAACCCTCGGCCAGTGGACGTTTCTTTCAACACAATATCTTAACTTCGTAGAAAAATAATGAACATAGCTGGCCACAATTGCTACCGTGAGTCCTAGTGAATTCCTTGTAACGGAGGATAATTTACACAGGAAATCTCTTTGGAGGAGCGTTCTTCCAAAAAATGGGATTTTATACTATACAAACTGAATTTATTGTTTAATTTCAATAAAACTCGCTGTAAATGTATACAGGGTGTCCAGTAATTAAGGAATCAAACTTCACTGAGTGATTTTTTATTTATTTTCTACCAACGGTCAGAAACCAATTTCAATATTACATACATTCAAATTTGAAATTACACTAATTCGGATATGCTTACATGCTAAGGGTCAAGCCAAACATGCAACTGGACTCTATAGAGTAATAGGACTCTATAGATACGTAATAGAATAAATTAGTAATACATTTGTATAACTTGAGTAAGATAAATAAAGAAGAGAAACCCGTACAGCTTGGCCCGAACAAACAGGCGACAATGGGCTCTGGGAAGAGGAGAATAGATGTGATAAGACTGATAAGAGAGGAACTCGAGACCACATCACATCACTCTTGTGAAAACCGAGACCGCAAGCTAAAGTACATAACACACAACTCTCCTACCCAAGCACTATGTCATGCTTCTATACTTAGAGTCGTTGTTTATAGCTTGTAAATGAACGATCACCAGAGAATTGACTTACTGTACAGGGTGTCTCCTTCAGCAAGCTTTGTCAGTGTTAAAATATCTGAGCATGTTTTTATACTTGGCGTTTCATCTGAGAAATACACGTTTGGAAAAACATTGGTTCGATCTATGATTGGTTAGGTGGTAGCGGTTTAAAGTTGTATAAAGTCGGTATAATAGTCTATAAAACAGTTAAACGAATTTCTTAGTGAATGATGCAATCACACTAACCCTGGGTTTGAAATATTATGAATAAGGAACACACGACGTTTCGGGATCTGCAACCTGATCCCGTCAGTGTGAAAACATCTAAACAACATGTAGATCTTAAAGTCAAAAGGAAGATTTTATTTTTTATCTATACTTCCGATTACCATTTAACGACTCTCTTTCAAGTTAAGAAAATCAAGGTAAAATTATTCAAAACATTAAATTACGCGATATTAACATAAAACAGCTGGGAAATCACAACTTTGATTTAAATTCAAATAAGATCTAAGGCTTCCGGTTTACACCGCGTCACAGTAGAAATACAATTACTGCTAGACGTTTCGACCTCGCTGTGGAGAGTCATCCTCAGTAGCTTGTTGACTGGCTGAGACTGGATTGACCGTGGCGTCTTCCTTATATACCCCAGGTCCTGTCACCTGATTGGCCGAAATAAAATTATCAAAAACTTGGCAGCCAGTTCTTCAGAAGTCCTATTGAAGCAGCCAACCGTTCGACAACGAGCAACAGGCTCCGCCCACTTCGCCAATCAGGTGACAGGACCCTCCACTGGGGTATATAAGGAAGACGCCACGGCCGGTCAATCCAGTCTCAGCCAGTCAACAAGCTACTGAGGATGACTCTCCACAGCGAGGTCGAAACGTCTAGCAGTAATTGTATTTCACTGTATTTGTGTAAACCGAAGCCTTAGATCTTAGTGATGACACCGGCCGCGAAAGCCTAAGAGTTAAGATTAAATTCAAATGTTGTATTTGGTAACAATTTTATTCACCTGAATAAGCCTGTCCGTGCCTCAGTGGTAGAGTCAAGGCTGCCTCGCGGTTCGATTCCTCCGTTAACAAGGTTGTACCGCTTTCCTAAAAGCGTTTTGTGATGTCCCAAGTTAATAAACTTATCAAAAATGCCACTCATGTAGTCAGCAATAAAAAAAATATAGTGGATTTATCATTTTGAAAATCTTTTAATCTACAAACTTAAACTTGCCATCCTTAGCCCTCTCTCTAATTGCGACGAGCCATTTTAAGAAGCAACTAAAAATCGATGCGCTGAACAACTACTCTATCTGACATTTGTAGATTTAAGGCAAAATTTCTCAAGAATGGGAAATTTAGCGGGATTTTTATCTGAAAGCTAGAAAATTACAACTTTGTTTAATTTCATTTCGGATGTTGTATTTGCTACAGCTTTTACTTTCACTTCACTAATAGTTTCATCAACTTATTTTATCCAAATAATTTCATCAACATATTTCAATCTACAAATTTCAGTTTTGCCATTCTTAAGTTGTCTGCATCCCCCCTTACCGCTCACTACAATCCTGTTAAAAGACAACTAAAAATGCGAGGCGTTGTAAGCAGTAATTTTAGTTTGGTTATTAGTAATAACACAAAAGTTAAATACAAAACTATTTTGAAACACTTGGTAATAAACAGTGTTCGCGGGAACATTGAGGAGGCAATCCTGCCGGGGTTCAGGTGCGGATAGAAACCCAGTTTCCGCGACTCTCTTTGAAGCAAATCTCAATTAATCACCAGTTTATTGCGGAGAAACGTAATCGTTTTCTGCTCAAAGCTACAAATTAAAAACCAGGCCGACACGCATCCGCTGGAGTGAGTGACGCGAATTTTCTTTGTAATTCATTATGTAATTAGCTGATTATGACTCGCCCCGCTCACAGCCCTGTTTCAGATCGTATTGATGAATGTGCAAACCTTAGGTCGAAGGTCGAAGGGAGGCTGTGAATGAAACGCTTTTAAGCTACAATTAGCAAATTAAACTACCAAATTACAAAGGAAGTTCGCTTCTCTCACTTTTCTTTAATACTCTCTTTATATTTTTTTACTTTGAAAGAATTGAGATTTAATATACGTAGATAGAATTAAACTAGGCGTGGTCTTAGACTATTAACTTTTTTAATATTCGTTATTTCGTTGGACAAACTATCGGTTTTATGGAGAAATAAGACCAACATATAGATTATTGAAAATACATTTAATACAATTTAAACAAAACGACAGAACATTTTCCACTTAAGTCACACTATTCAGTAGAGTAGTAAAATAGATATAAATCTTCAACTTCAAAACAAATTTTTACTATAGTAAAATTTTTATAAAAATAAAGAGGATAATAAATATTAAAATATTTTAAATTTAAAGGATTTTTAAAAAGTAGGAAACAGTTTTGTGGGGTGTCTTGAGTATTTGGTTATTAGTAACACACGGTTGCTTTGAAAATATACCCTTTTTGACAAAGCTGTAATCAAACGACTAATACAAACCCAAGTTTTGGGTTTTGGGTACTAGGTTGTACCGTTGCACCTCTCGTCAGCTGATGTAAGCTACTTGCGTCTCTGACTCTTGTCATATCTTCTGTGTTCTCTCCTCCTCGTGATGGCGGATGGATGTGATCGTGGTGCTCACACTGTCAGCTTTCCTCCTCCTTGGTTGTACCGTTGCACCTCTCGTCAGCTGAGGTGAGCTACTTGCGTCTCTGACTCTTGTCATATCTTCTGTGTTCTCTCCTCCTCGTGATGGCGGATGGATGTGATCGTGGTGCTCACACTGTCAGCTTCCTCCTCCTGGTTGTACCGTTGCACCTCTCGTCAGCTGAGGTGAGCTACTTGCGTCTCTGACTCTTGTCATATCTTCTGTGTTCTCTCCTCCTCGTGATGGCGGATGGATGTGATCGTGGTGCTCACACTGTCAGCTTCCTCCTCCTGGTTGTACCGTTGCACCTCTCGTCAGCTGAGGTGAGCTACTTGCGTCTCTGACTCTTGTCATATCTTCTGTGTTCTCTCCTCCTCGTGCTGGCGGATGGACGTGATCGTGGTGCTCACACTGTCAGCTTTCCTCCTCCTTGGTTGTACCGTTGCACCTCTCGTCAGCTGAGGTGAGCTACTTGCGTCTCTGACTCTTGTCATATCTTCTGTGTTCTCTCCTCCTCGTGATGGCGGATGGATGTGATCGTGGTGCTCACACTGTCAGCTTCCTCCTCCTTGGTTGTACCGTTGCACCTCTCGTCAGCTGAGGTGAGCTACTTGCGTCTCTGACTCTTGTCATATCTTCTGTGTTCTCTCCTCCTCGTGATGGCGGATGGATGTGATCGTGGTGCTCACACTGTCAGCTTTCCTCCTCCTTGGTTGTACCGTTGCACCTCTCGTCAGCTGAGGTGAGCTACTTGCGTCTCTGACTCTTGTCATATCTTCTGTGTTCTCTCCTCCTCGTGATGGCGGATGGATGTGATCGTGGTGCTCACACTGTCAGCTTTCCTCCTCCTTGGTTGTACCGTTGCACCTCTCGTCAGCTGAGGTGAGCTACTTGCGTCTCTGACTCTTGTCATATCTTCTGTGTTCTCTCCTCCTCGTGCTGGCGGATGGATGTGATCGTGGTGCTCACACTGTCAGCTTTCCTCCTCCTTGGTTGTACCGTTGCACCTCTCGTCAGCTGAGGTGAGCTACTTGCGTCTCTGACTCTTGTCATATCTTCTGTGTTCTCTCCTCCTCGTGCTGGCGGATGGATGTGATCGTGGTGCTCACACTGTCAGCTTTCCTCCTCCTTGGTTGTACCGTTGCACCTCTCGTCAGCTCGTGAAGCGTACTTGGCCCTGCTACTCTCTGGTCGTCATCACATCCCAGGAGGCGTTGAAACTCTCGGCGGAACTTTGTCGACATAGCGTTGTATAGGATTGGATTGATCGCACTGAAACAAAAGTGTCAATTTTTTAGACATTATCCTAGATAGGCCTGTTTTAACGTTGTCAGATCTCATTGATGGAAGCAAATATTATTTTATGGTAGGTAGATTGTGCATAGATGCCACGTGGCTGAGGCAGAACAATCAACATAGTTAGGCAGTCCAAGCACAGATACGAGGGAATTCTTTTAAGAGTCTCAAGTAGAGCCACTGACGCGCAAGTTCTCGAAAATTGTATGATTTGGTCACATTTAAGTCATCGGCATCGGACAAACTCGAGCATGTGGAGCCAAGGGGGGAGGAGAAAACGGCAAGAGATGCAGCCTCGCAGCGCTATCTCTGCTCGGGCTGCAACCACTATGTTGATTTTCCTGCCTTAGCCACGTGGCATCCATGCCCTATCTACCTACCATAACACAATCTTGGTTGGAAGTTTTCCGAGGAATCCCTCTACTACGTCAATGTATGAAACATTCTAATGTAGATGTAATGTAGAATAAATGCGAGCGTTTATAAAAATAATAGGTTTGATATTGATAGGGACTTATGTGTGTGTGCATGAATAATTTTCGCACAACATGTCTTCCAGTTATCCGTTTCCTACGTTTGCTTTGACAGTTGACGATGTATATTATTACAACTTGATGTTGGTTTAGGACCATCTCTAATATAATAATAGCAGAGAGCTGAAACATCCCGTACAACAGATCCACTCCCGGGATTGCAACATCATATTAAGTTATTATATTTATGAAATACTCAGATTAATAATTTTTCCTCGGTTCGACGTTGAATTTCAATACATTTTGGGAAAACATTATTTATTTAGCTTTCACGTATTTAACCAATATAAATCGGCTGAGAAAAATGAAACTCTACAAGCCAACAGTGTGGGATGATTTTTATCTCAAACAC
The DNA here is from genome assembly GCA_018831715.1 of Matsumurasca onukii. Lineage (NCBI taxonomy): Eukaryota > Metazoa > Arthropoda > Insecta > Hemiptera > Cicadellidae > Matsumurasca > Matsumurasca onukii. Next base: position 46,907,019 of record CM032065.1, on the reverse strand, counting down.
AATCGTTTTATATCAATATGAAAATAATAAAACATATTTTCAGTAACAGATTTTTGAAAAGAGTACGTTCCCTCAATTATGGAAACATTCAATTTCATCACGGGTCGGTTCTGCTGACGTTCACAGAAAATTATTCATCTGATTTGACATTGAAGCCATCACCGCACCGAGTGCGAGTTTACTTTGATTGTTTATTTTAATAACAGACAGACCAGCTGAGTATTTGTGATTCGCCACGGATGAAATATGTTACTGTATCATGGCTGTTAGTGTTTACAACAACCTAGTATTCTTTTAACAAATTAAAACATCGAGTTATTTAGGAAACATCTCGTGGAAGTATCCGTGCATGTATCCCATGGAGGTTTTGTTTATGTAGATCCCCTAGCCTAATAATTAGACATCATTCCACAGGTAATCTTGTTTACTCAGATCCCCTAGCCTACTGCTTATATCTCTAAAAGCGAATGAACTTAAGCAATCGAATGATGTAAGTTTAAAACTAATTAAGTAAATAATTTGCTCAAATGAAGCCGAGTAGTTTGGGTAGTGGCAGCACGCATGCCAGTATTCTTCGCTCCACAACTCAGTTACAGTGCTACAGTAAGAGCATACCAGTTAAACTGCAAGCAAATGGGTGGTCATTAGAGGAGATGTGTAATGTGTTTAGAGTTTGTTGTATAATTTTCAACAAACCATAGACCGTTATCAAGAAATTGCCTAAACCAAGAGTTTTTGAATGCAGCGCTTGGCTCAGACTGATGCAGCCAGATGGCCAACTTTATGCTCGCATTATTTAATGGGTAAGAGAAACTAGCATAAAAATAAAAGTAGATGGAATTCACTTAGATAAACTTTCGGGACGAACCAAAAGTCTCTATAACATGTCTTGTCTCAGAGCCCCTATGCCTTTTGCTCCAAGGCCCCAACCTTGTAATTAGGCCCTGTGCTCATGGTGAAACCTAAACACACAATAAGATCATTGCGATTGGCTCCTTAATATCATCAGTTTGTTGGGAGTAATCTATGTCAAACCCATTGTTGCCACGCTGATGTTATTATGCTATCAGCTGTTCGACAGCGACTGACAGCTGATTCTGTTCAAGATTATCTGTGTTTCAGCTAACACAATACGTCATCGTTTATCTTCGTTACTCTGTGACTGTGAACAGTGACATTCTAGTTAACACTACGTAATGATTGAATAGGTTCTGGTACTGAGAATTGCGTTTCCTGTTCAGTTATGCAATAGGTTAATTAGATTGACAGATTCATTGAAGTGCTTCAACGCTTTTTGGTTTGTTTTTTCTTTTATAAATGTTTAGTCGTTATCCGCCTATTTTGACGGTGTAATGTTTATTTAAGTTTTCCGTGTAATCGTAATGTGTAAATTGTTTAATTTGAACAGCATACTGCGGATGGTATGCTCCTACGTCAAATAGTACCAACATATATGGGTCGTAAAAATTGTATTAACTTTAAAAGTCCATAAAACCTTCTGAATGTTGAGTTTAAAATATTACTGCGTCGTATAAACACACAAAAGACTTACACACAACAGGTCAGCTGGTTGTCATAACTTTAGGCTAGCTCATTTTCTCATGTTTCAATTATTACGATTGCTTATCCCGAAACGTTGTGTTTTCCTGTTTATAACGATAGTTAGAATTTTCATGATTTTAATATTGTATGTAAGTTAGAAAAGAATCTCTTTTACCTTCAGTTTTGACTACTAACACATTATTTCTAATACCATTGTGTCACAATGTTGTGCTGACAACCTGCAGAGCTGCTTCCTTGTTATCAAAGCAATGTTGGCCAGATTGTTTTGATAGTCAAGGTTATGCTGAGCAAGTAATAAAAGGTTATTGGCTTGGCTCCTCTGGGTTCAGTTGCCTAGGAGAATCCCTGCGTGAGGGGGTCTCCCTTCACGATGCTGCCCCTGGGGAGGTAGGTCCTAACCTAAGTCTCAATCTAAGTCTTAGTTCCAAAGTCAGTTTTTATGTTCTTTTAATTTTAATTTATTTCCAAACGTTATTTGCTCAGCTCTTGCAGTTCTAGTTGTCTCACAGTTATATAGATTCATTTTATAATACTTTTATTTTAGCTTACCTTTCAAATAAGATTACTTTAGATAGTTAGATTCAGCTCTTAATATTTAATATTCCAAAATCTTGAAGTTACTAGTATGAACACATCTTAACGTAGAGTCCAGTGACGATGACCTTTTATAGTAGTTCACATAGTTAACATTTTAATTTTGATCTGTCTATCTGCTTTCTTAGTTTGTGTCTTATTAAATAAACATGATTTTTAATTTGGTTTGCGAGTGCTTTTACTCTACCATCTGGCTACACTAGTCCCCAGCTCCTTAGCTTTCTAAGGGGAGCGTAACATGTTTACTAACGACGTAAAACGTCCGATGAGATACTTTACACTCACAACCTTAAATGGGTTGCCTAGCTTCGCCTGACTATAGCAAGAATAAACTTTAATTAGTCGAGTATTTTTAATAGTTTGTAAATTGTTTTCATGAGTCTATATCGTAGTAAGTTTGTTACAAACCTGTTAATGAAGACACAGGTCTTGGCGAACATGAGGAACCACAAGTCCATGTACTTCTCCTTCTGGAGTAGGATGGCGAAGGAGTTGTACACCATGAGACCTCTGTAAGGCAACCACAAGGTGGCAAACACAGCCACTACCACTGCCAGCATCTTCACCACCTAAACACAAGGTATGATATTACATCACAAGTACTGGAGAACTACAAGTCCATGTACTTCTCCTTCTACAGGAGGAGTTGTACACCATGAGACCTCTGTGGGCAACCACAAGGTGGCAAACACAGCCACTACCACTGCCAGCATCTTCACCACCTAAACACAAGGTATGATATTACATCACAAGTACTGGAGAACCACAAGTCCATGTACTTCTCCTTCTACAGGAGGAGTTGTACACCATGAGACCTCTGTAAGGCAACCACAAGGTGGCAAACACAGCCACTACCACTGCCAGCATCTTCACCACCTAAACACAAGGTATGATATTACATCACAAGTACTGGAGAACTACAAGTCCATGTACTTCTCCTTCTACAGGAGGAGTTGTACACCATGAGACCTCTGTGGGCAACCACAAGGTGGCAAACACAGCCACTACCACTGCCAGCATCTTCACCACCTAAACACAAGGTATGATATTACATCACAAGTACTGGAGAACTACAAGTCCATGTACTTCTCCTTCTACAGGAGGAGTTGTACACCATGAGACCTCTGTAAGGCAACCACAAGGTGGCAAACACAGCCACTACCACTGCCAGCATCTTCACCACCTAAACACAAGGTATGATATTACATCACAAGTACTGGAGAACTACAAGTCCATGTACTTCTCCTTCTACAGGAGGAGTTGTACACCATGAGACCTCTGTAAGGCAACCACAAGGTGGCAAACACAGCCACTACCACTGCCAGCATCTTCACTACCTAAACACAAGGTATGATATTACATCACAAGTACTGGAGAACTACAAGTCCATGTACTTCTCCTTCTACAGGAGGAGTTGTACACCATGAGACCTCTGAAAGGCAACCACAAGGTGGCAAACACAGCCACTACCACTGCCAGCATCTTCACCACCTAAACACAAGGTATGATATTACATCACAAGTACTGGAGAACCACAAGTCCATGTACTTCTCCTTCTACAGGAGGAGTTGTACACCATGAGACCTCTGTAGGCAACCACAAGGTGGCAAACACAGCCACTACCACTGCCAGCATCTTCACCACCTAAACACAAGGTATGATATTACATCACAAGTACTGGAGAACTACAAGTCCATGTACTTCTCCTTCTACAGGAGGAGTTGTACACCATGAGACCTCTGTGGCAACCACAAGGTGGCAAACACAGCCACTACCACTGCCAGCATCTTCACCACCTAAACACAAGGTATGATATTACATCACAAGTACTGGAGAACCACAAGTCCATGTACTTCTCCTTCTACAGGAGGAGTTGTACACCATGAGACCTCTGTAAGGCATTCACAAGGTGGCAAACACAGCCACTACCACTGCCAGCATCTTCACCACCTAAACACAAGGTATGATATTACATCACAAGTACTGGAGAACTACAAGTCCATGTACTTCTCCTTCTACAGGAGGAGTTGTACACTATAAGACCTCGTTTCTTTACGCTGAAGAATGAAGATATTACAGATTAGTTTTAGCGAGATAGGAACATGGTACCCACGCAGATAGTTAAAGCTACGAATTTAAAGCTACGGTTGTATATTTATACATCAACAAATTATATAAAATCCTAAAAAATTTAATTTTAATTCATCACTCCACACTTTAGAATAGAATAGAAGTACAGAGTAGGCAGCCTGGGAAACGAGGGTGCACAAAAAGCTGTATAGCCGAGAGGCAACTACCAGAAAAGCCGAAGTCTGGCCCTCATGAATGAAACAACCTCATACTATGTTTAACCCCTTACTTCCTTAGGGGAGGATATTTCCCATTTACAATATCAATATAAATATTATAACTAGATTTATCGAACAATGTTAACAAACCCACCGTCATATCGTTGATAAATAAATAGAATTATTTTGTTGTATTGCTGTTAATATTATCAACAGCCGCAGAGATTTGACGAATTGATTTAACAAGGTCGGGCAATGTTACCGCATTTTTAATTAGGGAAGTGCTCTGGTTTCCACGTTGATGTTTCGATAGAGAGAAATACTCCGATTAAAACCCAAAAGTCTCCTCTCGAATGCTTTTTGTTTTACGTTCATCAACAGCAATCCGATTACCGAAAATTTATAAAGTAATCCTCTCTTGTTAAATGGCTTTGTTCTTCAAACTCACTTTCAGGTTGGCGTTCTGTGTACAGATGTATGGAGGTTAAATTTTATACTTCGGTTACTATGTACTATTACGTTTGTTAGCGGATCTCTATATGAGATCTTAGCTATTTTGATTGAGTAAATATTCTAGATACCAAGGTTTTTTTCTTTTACGGTTAATTTATACGTTTTTCATTGAATCAAAACTAAGATACGGAATCGTCCTATGGGGCTCTGCATCTCGTACTAAGCTTTTACGAATATTTCGCCTGCAAAAGAGAGCAGTTAGAATTATGTCAGGGGTATTTACACATTTTGACTCTTTCTTCATTGTACATTTATGAACTCCTTATGTATTACAAATTTAAATATGACTCCCTCCTAACCGGAAATGAAGTTCACGAATACAATACAAGCGCCCGAGAACAGCACAGGCAGACTCCGCATAGATAACAACTTACTGCCGCGCTACCCCAAAACCTATGACCAAAAATATTCAATAAATTACCAAGAAATATAAAATTTGAAAATAGGCCAAACAAAGTTCAAAATTGCAATAAAAGAATATCTTTTGGAAAGAGCGTGTTGATGAATTTTTGTCACAAGAGTAATGATATTGAAACTAACATACAATAATATATCATTTTAAAGAAAACACTTAAGCCAGAAAGAAACTTTTGGTATATTATGTTTTTAGTTAAACCGTTTTTTGAACTGTAAGCTAGAATATTAAACATAATCTGTATCATTGTAAGTCTAGACTAAGTGACATCTCTAATACAATTATTGTAAATTGTCAATTTACAGAATAAAGAACTTGAATATGAAGATAGAGTGGTTGACTGGGACTCGTGGCGTGGTCCTATAATCCAGCTTCATGGAGGTCAGGTTTTTAGGATGATATAGGTCTAAAGCGGCTCAGATAGTCTCAGTGATCATCTGATGATACCCACATCAACTCCCACCACCGTTTAGACATATCAGACCATCACCTGCGTGGTTTGGAAGTCACGTTAAGCCGTTGGTCCTTGTATTTCCATTGGTCATTGGGCTATTAATTAATGACCCATTCTAAGGAAGAGTCGGCCTTAGTTTGTAACAAGACTGCAATTCATAACTCATTACTACCACTCATCACACTCATCCTTCACCACATATTTGCCTTAAAATACCCTCATGAGAGTGGTCGGCATCTCAAATAGTGACATAGTGATTTTCATTTTATCTCCGGGAGAACGAAACGTCGCAGAACAAAACGGTTGGTCCGTTAGAAAAAATGCATCACAAACCATCCAAACCCCCCTAAAGGGACAGCAAACCACCACGTGTGAAATACCACAGATGGTCCACATAGTCTCTGTCTATATTGTGGTAGGGGTGGTTAGTTCAGGTGTCCCCCCTCTCCCGCCACCACCACCACCCTCGTCAACATTATTACATTCCGTCCTTGCTTTGTAATACACACGATACAATACATATGTAATACGCTCACATCTGCCTGTGAGATGCGAAATTACATTTCACCCGCATACATACGTAACGAGTTACTCTTTTAAACAGTTCAACCGAATGAAGTCTCTCCACGTTTAAATTAAAGTGTGTGGATCTTTTGTGTTTAAATGTATACGCGTCGTTTGCAGATCTTTCGAAATGTTAATTTACAACGGTGAGTGGGACTCGGTTATCATAGTCTGCGTTGTTTAGACCGGTAATGTTTTTTTGTCATTTTGCACGTAACTAATAACAAGGAAGGAGGAAAGAATATCAGCCGACAGTTTTTAGAACAGCAATTAAAAATAAATAGTGCATGGGCCGTGATTACCCGTAGGTGATGTAGTTAACTGTAGTTGTAAATTGAATTAATATAAAGACAAATACAATCAAAACAAGTTATTAAATGAAATGTTTTTTTTCTTGTGCATGTGGTCCCCACCGACAAGTTGTGCACAACTGGTAGGGCCAAGACTCTGAAGCTAATTGATAATAAACTAATTGAATCGATTCTTTGTTTCAAGATTGTGGTTAATCTCTGAGGTTAAAATATTGTTTACGGACGTTTTCCATCATTTTTAGTTGAACAAAAGTACACGACGTTTTGGAATCTGGAATCTTCAGGTGAAAAGTAACCTTAAACATAACACCAAACATTGGGAAATGAGCTAGTTTAAAAGTAGTCAGCGCCAATCACTCACCATCAAATAACCTTAATTCCACCCCCTTAAACTTCTTAATTTTTATAACGGCTAGCTTAGAAAACAAAACAGCAAGTACAACTTTACGAAATAAAAAAACCAGACAAAAAAATAGAGAAATCAAGCACGTCCAGTGACAGCTGACTGATTGCCTATCCAGGCGCCAAATAGTACCATTGGCTGGCTCGGGGCAGCGGACGACCAATCACAGTCGTGAATCAGACTGACCACCTGTAACAGAGAACACAAAAATACCTATTTATGCACAGCCATTGGAAGGGGAATTCTAGTCATGGCTTCCATCTGATTCACGACTGTGATTGGTCGTCCTCTGCTCCCAGCAAGCCAATGGGACTGTTTGGCGCCTGGCCAGGCAATCAGTAAACAATAAAAGTTTTACTTACTGCAAATTAACTAAATGATCTAATTAACATATTGAAGCATTAAATATTCAAATTGTGTTCTGCCCGCATCTAAAATGTTATAATCAGGTTACAAAAATGTAAATATTCCTAGCCTCAGCTAATTTAAGAGTGCATAATGTTGAAAATACTAAAATATTTATTATGAAGGTTAACGAAGCATTCACGTTTTGCATTTCACCATATCTAAGATGAAAGATTGAATAGGGGTAGTTAGGAGCTATTTTCAGGGTAGTTTGTCAATCCTACATGAAGGCCTACTGTAGACTAAATTATCGTGTTGCAAGAAATTGGCTGGAAAGGTAATCTCAGACCTCAGCATGGTTTCTCCTTACACAAGAAAGATGTACAAATTGAATCGAACATCGAGTGAAGAGAAAATACGAGAACTCTTTTCCTCTTATCAAGCTAGCTTCACAAGCCTTGGTCGTATCATCAACTTAGAAAACTGTACTATCAAACTTCAAAACATAGCCGACGCGTAGCCATAAGCGCTAAATCATAAAATGATTTACCGATTTATGATCGATTGCCGAAACTTTGAATCGACATTTATGTCACTCCACCTAAGTTGTGATCCAAAAATCCACAATATCCAACCAGCCGAACCAAGATATCGTTAAAAATCGGGGTTTTGCCATTACAGTGTTTAAATAATAACATCTCCATTTCAAGAAAAACGCCTCCCTCTCAAAGAGCCCTTTCGATAGAACGAGTTTGCCTAGAGACCTAGAGATAGGCAAAAGGAATATTTCTACCAAATGTCCTAAAATATGGACAAGCAATGCGACCTGTGTAGTGGTCACACTTATACAGGGTGGATTTTATATTTCCCCACCTAACTTTTGAAAAAGGAAAAATATTTTGAAACCCTTTAGGGAATGTTTTTATAGGATTCTGAAGTTTGTTTTGACGTTCTTTGCGTTGCCCACCTCCTATCCAAAAATCGGGGAGGAGGACCCCAAAATTTTTAAATTGCAATCCCCCCTTTGTGGCATTTCAAAAGAAAGGGAATTTTAATACAAATTCAACGACGCAAATAAAAATCTTTTATCTCTACTCGCCTTTTTGTAATATCTGCTTAGAGATTGCAAGAAATCTGCTTTAAAATGCTACATTTCACATACATTTTTTAAATGGCAAAATCTTCTCTAGAATCTTTTGAGGGAAACATAACAACTCTATAACATAATCCCATAGAGTATTTTGAAGAAAAATTTGTTATAACAAATTTGTTTATGTGATATTTAGCATTTTAAACCTGATTTCTAGTCATCTTTAAGTGGGTATTACAAAGAAACAAGTAGGGATAAACGATTTTTCATTGCGTCGTTGAATTTGTATTGAAATTCCCATTCTTTTTAGGTGCCACAAAGGGGGGATTGCAATTTAAAAATTTTGGGGCCCTCCTCCTCGTCTTTGGGGGGGGGCAACGCAAAGTACGTCAAAACAAACTTCAGAATCCTATTAAAACGTTCCCTAAAGGGTTTCAAAATATTTTTCCTTTTTCAAAAGCTAAGGTTAAAAGGGGAAACACATAAAATTCACTCTGTATATAGGGTTAGTTTTAAATACCCCCATACCTTAACTTTTGAAAAAGAAAATATTTTTAAAGGCTTTTGGGGTTATAAAAAATGTTGGTATAAGAAAGGTTTTCACATTCTGAAATTTGTAATATCCATTTAAAGATTACAAGAAATCATGTTTAAAATGCTAAATATCACATACACATTTTTAATGAACAATTTTTCTTAAAAATACTCTATGGGAATAAAGTACAGGGTTGTGATGTTTTTCTCAGAAAACGTTCAAGAAAAATTTGTCACTAAAAGAAGTTGCATGTGAAATGTTTCATTTTAAACCTGATTTCTTGTAATCTTGAAATGGGTATTACAACAACAACAAAACTAGTTGAGATACAACATTTTATTTGCGTCGTTGAATTTGTATTAAATTCCCTTTCTTTTGAGGTGTCACAAGGGGGGAATTGTATTTAAAGAACTTAGAGGGCCCTCTCCCCGGCTTTTGGGTGACGGTGGGTGACGCAAAGTATGTTAAAACAAACTTCAGGATTGAATAAAAACATTCCCCAAAGGGGTTTAAAGACATTTCCTTTTTCAAAGGTTAAGGGGGGACATTTAAAACTAACCCTTTATACGTATACGTATAAGTGGATGAGTGGATAGATAGGTATTCAAACAGTATTGCAGAAGTAAATTGCATTGTAAGTTTGGTTACGTTGAGGGAGCAGAGAGCGCTGAAATCTTTCCAAGCTCACCCAAAGTCTTAGTGGACGTTAATTAATTAATTAGCAGACCTATAATTGTCTCATCTCATTACTGTAGCCTTGATTCAACATACAATTATAAATAAATGAAATTGAACACGTCTTTTTCAGGAGTTTTCAACTTATTTTTAAACGATGCTCTGCCAGGCTTTATGTTTTTTCTACATTAACGCTTTGTTGCCTTTTAATCTTGATTTGTTTAGTTATTTCAATTACGGTTGGTCAAAGTGAGCTTTGGTTAATAATATTAGTATGGAGGGTTAGATATTTATTTGGTCATGGAGAATTCAAAGGTTTTCGAAGTATTTAGCAAGTTCCTTACAAATGGCTTCATTGTTCAGAGCCAGATCTCCACCTTCCCTTTAAAAACAAAGACTTTGTAGTTGATAATTGGATAGTTCATTTTTGAAGGTGTTGTAAAGGCTTTTTGTGTTATCTTTCTGAAAGTGATTTTTATAGTACAATAGTTCATCCACTGTACTGTTAGATTGTCTTACTAATTTACAAGTGTTCTTTATGATTTTGTACATGTGGTCGGGTTTTTGCTATTCAAGTATAAATGAATTCACCCGTCACATTCACTTTGTCATTAAAAAACATTGTTTGTTTCATCCAAGCGGAATCTACTAAGAGTCAGACTCTTCCAAGAATTAATTAAATCCAAAGGTATTATACAATTTGTATTGTAAAAAAATGTGGTATTAGTAATTATTATTAAAACAGCTTAAATTTAAAAACTCTAAGATTTTTTACTCGCAGCTTTAAAATGGCAGTTTCATTAAATCAACGGAAGCTAATGGAACACAGTTGAGACGAGAGGTTTAATCCTTTGAGACCCTCTAATGATCTTCAATTCTTCTTACTCCTTTCGTTCTCTTTATTACATTCTGTAGTACACTGTACCCGAGAACAACGAGTAATGTGAAAATCAGACACAGTCGTAGGCTGCGAATGGTTTATTATTGATTTTGACTAAAGGTACGGGGGTCGACAATAATCTAGGGCTGATTAAAAGTAGGGAATTTAGGGGGTTAAAAGACTTTCAAGTCATGAACATCAAAGCTGGAGTGAAGTGACATTTTGAAATAGCCTAGTTAAAGTTTAAATTAAATCAAATGCACTTGTAATTTCCCAACTCTAAATAAATTTTCCCAACTTGGAAAGGTTTTTTTTAATACAATAAAAATGCTATCATTTTGAAACAAGGCATTAATTACATCATGCTGAAAGTTTTTGGATAGGAGTCTTTTGCCCCAATTAACCATTTTCCGAGGTTTGTATCACTTCTGCAGTTGAAATTTTATTGCGGACGTTTTCCATCGTGTTTAGTTAACAAGTAAAATAAGACGTTTCGGAATGTAGAATCTAATCCCATCTTCAGGTGAAAGGTAACCTAAAACATAACACAAAACATTTGAAAGGAAAACAAGAAGAGCACGACGTTTCGGGACCTAGAATCTGACCCCGTCTTCAGGTAAAAAGTAACCTTAAACATAACACAAACCACTTGAAAAGAAAACAAGGAAAGTTCAACGTTTCGGGACCTAGAATCTGATCCCATTTTCAGGTGAAAAGCAACTTAAAACATAACACAACACATCAGTTAAGAAATAAACTACTAGTACTGACATAATGAGAGACTCTTGGGGCTTACCCACCTGACTCCTGGACGAGGACGAGGAGCACTCCATGGTGGCCGTGGGCTTGCCGGCGGCGCGGATCACCTTCCGGTTGAACAGAGCGCGTGCTATGAGTCCGTACAGAACACAGGAGACAGCCAGGGGCGCGACGTAGAAGACGATAAAGTCGGTGAAGTAGTAGGGCAGGTAGTGGTCCCTAGGGCGCTTGAAGCCACACTCCCTAGCGTGTGGGTAGCCCTGGTAGTTGAGCGGCTGGGGATACACGGGTTTTGTACATTATAAAATATACTTTACGTATGGAAATAGAGGTTTACACTGACATATTTTAAGAAATGTAGATTAAAATGTTACGTCCTTATACAAAGAATCCAGCAACCTTGTAGACTAACAAAGCAAATTTAATTGTGGCGAAAGTAGAAACAATTTCATAGATATAATCTAGTTCTTCCGGTTCACACAGGGTCGAACATCATAACAATTAGCTCAAAATAATTCGGTCTCGCTGTGGAGTACCATCCTCAATCACTGAGCTACTTGCTGTCTGCTATCCTACTGGTGGAAGGGCTGCCAACAGTCCATTGGAGCAGGGATGCAAACTGTCCATGTTCTCATTGGCTGTGACACTATCGCTGGCAATCAGGAAGTTTTTTGGATAGTGTCACAGCCAATGGGAACATCGACATTTGGCATCCCCCTCTGATGGATGGTTGGTAGCCCTGTCACTAATAGGATAGCAGACAACAAGTAGCTCAGTTTCAGCAATGAGTGACTGAAGATGATACTTGAATTAGATTACAGAATTGTGACATAGGTCGCGAAAGCTTAAAATTTAAGAGCTCAGTTTTAAAATTCAATGGATCGTGGCAGTTAAAAAGATTTAAAGGCGGCAGATATCACAAACGGACATTTATGATAAAACACATTTAGATTAAAACGGTTTGATTGGAAAGTTAGTCAGAGGAAATTAAAAGAGAGTGGTTAAAAGAGAGGAGTAGCCTGGAATGATGAAGGAAACAGCGCTCATTCTGAAAGGACGAAGCAAGTCTGGATACAACGAAAAAACTTTTTAGGACAGGGCGAAATTATTTCGCGTCGCCCTATACGTGAATAATAATGAAGTATACTTTTTTATTATATAGATTTCAACTTGTCGTCATTATTTTTATACTCTTATTGCTAGTTGTACCTTGGTGGTAGTGAGAAAGAGCCAAGGCGAACAGTAGACCACGGCCACCACCCACACCACCAGGATGATCTTCTTAGCTCGCCTCTGCGTGCAGACTTTGTGCGCCTTCATGGGGTGGCAGATTGCCATGTACCTTGACCAACACACAGAACAACAGATAAAACAACAACAACCTGTATAATATCATCAAGAGATTCGATCTGTACCGTGGTATTTCTAGTCAAACTTTACAGCCTTTAACTTTGAAAAGCTAAAACATTTTTGACAATTAAATTTTTGAAGTAAGGTTTATGGTGCTGCGTGCAGGTTATTCTGTATATAATACAATAGCCTTTACTTCCTATTATTAAGGATCCGCCTCAGTGAAAGCCTGAATTCGACCGCACAAAGAACACACAACAACGTGCACGTTACAAATGGGTAGCCAACGGACCTTCTTTCAACTGATGCGGCCTAACTGTCAAACCGAGCGCTTGCAAAGGTTTATGTGGGTACGTTTTTCACCTTGAAAATAATTTTTAGATTAATAAACGTGAAATATTTGGAAACTATAGAAGGTTTGTACGACACGTCCCCAAAGAGTGCCCGATTAAAAGTCCGATTACTCATATAAGTGGTTTAATAGTTTTACAAATAAACTTTAAAACTGTCCAAGCTTTAGTGCTTTACAGCTCCATTTTGTACACTTAAAACGTATAATTTCGAAAAAGATCCGCTCTATTCGCGTGTAGATTAGCTTCTTAGCTCAAAAACGAATGTTAAGATAAATTATGTCAAAGGCACGGAGTAGAACTCAAAACGTAAACCAATTTTGTGGGTCACAACTTCCAAGCCAACCTTCAATAAAACGCTTTAAAAGAAATGTGTACAGGTTAATCATTATTGCTTTCTCAGAATATCACGGCAGACTTTGCTCTTTGTACAGAGTTCAAACGTGTTGTTTTAATTAATTTGATTGGCCGTTAGTGGTATTGATGTTGTGAAGGAAAACTATGATGACAAGTTCTGAGTTGGTTCGTTCGACCCTATATTATTCCTCTTCAAATTTTATAGAAATAAGAGTAAAATCATTAACGATTTGTTAAGGGATTTAGGAGTAACTCGTTTACTAGTAACAAAAGTAACTCTTTAAATAAAGCATAAACTAGTCATTATTATGATCATAAGAGTACCTTTCAAAAGTAAAGGCAATGAGACTAAGCGAAGAAGCGTTGATGCCCAGGTACTGAAGAAATACGAACAAGGAACATCCTAGGTCTCCCCAGATCCAGTAGCTGCACAGCAGGTAGTAGCTGAGGATCTCGTTTGGAACAGAAGCCACCAGGACAGTGACGTCAGCAACTGCCAGGGACACCAGGTAGCAGTTGGTGGGTGTGTGCATGCTCCGTGTCCTCTTCACCACCAGCACCACCATCAGGTTCCCCAGGACACCAACCACCAGCACAATACTCTGAAACCAGCAAATTGTCAGACACCAGGACCGTGACGTCAGGGACACCAGGCAGTTGGTGGGTGTGTGCATACACGTGTCCTCTCTTCACCACCAGCACCACCATCAGGTTCCCCAGGACACCAACCACCAGCACAATACTCTGAAACCAGCAAAATGTCAGACACCAGGACCGTGACGTCAGCAACTGTCAGGGACACCAGGTAGCAGTTGGTGGGTTTGTGCATACTACGTGTCCTCGATCTTCACCACCAGCACCACCATCAGGTTCCCCAGGACACCAACCACCAGCACAATACTCTGAAACCAGCAAATTGTCAGACACCAGGACCGTGACGTCAGGGACACCAGGTAGCAGTTGGTGGGTTTGTGCATACTACGTGTCCTCGATCTTCACCACCAGTACCACCATCAGGTTCCCCAGGACGCTTGTTATTAAAAACTAGAATTTATGAGGTTGAAATATTACAGGTTTTTCAAAAGTTAGAGCTTCGACGCTCGTATCTGGGAATCTGATTCCGTCGTCGGGTAAAAAATACCTAGAAACATGACAGGGCCTTAACTAACAACATTTGCTATAGAACTTGTTGTTTTGTCTTAATGGAATTGTGTTTTCTTTAAATTTTATAGTATTAGCATATACGATCCTAAGAAACTGACAGTTCTTTCTAAGTTTCCAACTTCAATTCAAAGCAAAAGGTACAGTATAAATTGATGAAAACGAAAGAAAATACGATCAATCAGTCTTAAAAGCATTTGCCGGACTGCTGGGCAAAGTTGAAAAGGATAGTGTGGAACAAGCCAGAACTGATTTGAAATTCAAAGGACGGACCTCAGCACACAACTTTTGTTTCCCCGTCTGCCCTTCCACTCACATATCCACAGCCTCCTACATAGTTAATATGTCTCAACAAACTCTCTTTTCGTTCACTTTATTTCACCAAAACAGTGCTTAAACCAGAGGACGGATTTTATCGTATTGCTGTTTTACTTTTATTTCGTATTTACCCTTTCGTTAGATAATAGAAACTTATCATTGTGTTTTTTTACTTCTTATCATTTACATAAAGCTTAAGTAAAATCGAATGAACGATTAATTGAATGGAGGAGCTACACAATGCCTTAGGCGTAATTGGATGTTTTAACTGTCCTGTAACGTTATTTTATAGGGTTATCCTAGTTTTGTACAACGTTTTACCACTAGCATATGCAGTTGTTCAGCACTAGTGTAACCAGAGCTATTTTATATCCTATTTATTAATCGGGCGTAAGCAAAGGTCTCTATTTCAACTCTTCCTCTCGGTCTGTGACGCAGATCAACCGCAATCATTCACAATCTGTTTAAAGATTGTGCGAGAAATGTTGAATTACATTTTTACTTCAAGATGGCGACCCTTAAGTTTGAAAAGACTGTCGTGTTTGTCAGCTATTTACAAATTACTACAATTTGGATCACATTTTCACCTTTCATGCGAGTAAGAAAATTAAATTTCCGAATTAAATTCGAGTAAGCGAGTAATTTAGACCATATAGTTATTTCTTCTTCGTAGCGTAACGCGCTCGTGGATACCCGTCAGCTATGTCTTCTTCTTTATGTCTTTCTGTCGTACTGGGACTCGTGGCGTGGTCCTGTAATCCAGCTTCATGGAGGTCGGGTTTTGAGGATGATATAGGTCTAAAGCGGCTCAGATAGTGTCAGTGATCATCTGATGATACCCGCATCAACTCCCACCATCGTTTAGACTTATCAGACCATCACCTGCGTGGTTCGGAAGTCACGTTATGCCGTTGGTCCTTGTATTTCCATTGGTCATTGGGCTATTAATTAATAACCCATTCTAAGGAAGAGTCGGCCTTAGTTTGTAACAAGACTACACCTCATAACTCATTACTACCACTCATCACACTCATCCTTCACCACATATTTGCCTTAAAATACCCTCATGAGAGTGGTCGGCACCGCAAATAGTGATTTAGTAGTTTTAGAGGAGTCAAATTAATTTTAGAATAACTGTTTAGTTCATATTATTTAGTAAGCTTACTACGATAGTTTATCAGTCAGTCCCTACATGAATTTGACAGCTTTTTATACTAAAAACTGTTCGTAGTTCGTAACTTCTCTCATCTGCAAATAGACTCGAGCATGAGCAAAACCCTCTTGTTTAGGAACATATTAAACGCGTTATATTTTTTGTGTAATGTCTTACCCATTTATAATTAATACACTATATAGAGTGTCACAAAAATGTGTAGCGCGCTATGCAGAACCGGATTCTACATAAAAAAGTAAGTCAAAAAGGCCGAATAACATTTTTTTGATTTCGGCAGTAATGTGCCATTTCGTAAACTTTTGAAAATAATGAAAAATTCAAAACCTTTTGAGATATTTTTGTAAAACTTAGTATAAACCTTAATTGTGTTTCTAATAACATTTGCCAAAAGTATATTTTATCCAACTTATCAAACTCTAAAATGGCGACCATTTCAAATGTTCAAATTTTAATGGAATCAAATTGAGATTTAACTTAGAAATCTTTAAATGACCGCCATTTTGAAATTTGACAAGTTGGGAAAAAATATTTTAAAATGTTATTAGGAACACAATTAAGGTTTATACTAAGTTTCACAAAAATATCTCAAGGAGTTCTATATTCCACATTTTTAAAAATTTACAAAATGGCGGATTACGGCTAAACGAAGCTAAAATCTAAAAAATGTTATTCTGCATTTTCGACTTATTCCATGTAAAATCCTGTTCTGCATAGTGCGCTACACATTTTTGTGACATCTTGTATAAATGTATATTTACAGTTTTAACTTCTAACTGCGAAACAGAATGGTTCCAAGATTTGTTTTACTCAAAACTGCATCTCTTCATTTTAAACTCTTCATGCCCTTGAATGTCATATTGATCATAAACGGTGCAGCATAAAATATACTCTGCTAACACGTGTTCACAATGTTGTTACACAGTTTCAACATTGTTTACACATGAAACTATTAGCTCGAAATCACACTGGTAGCTTGGGGCTAAGTTCAACAATCATTTCCATTTGCTCACACAAACATTGGACCAAACAAGCCCATTAACGTAATGAAAATTTTATTTCATCCCACGTAAAAATATTCTAGTTTAATCTATTATACTTCAACTTGTCTTAAAACTTGTGTAGTTGTACGTTGTAGAACAAAAACCAGGCCGACACGCAGCTAAGCACTTAAGTGCCGCTTGCATGAGTGAATCGAATTTCCTTTGCAATTTGTTACTCTTATTCACTTCGTTCTCAGCCTCGTTTTGGCATTCGACCGTGTTATTGCCACGGGCGTTACAAGGCTGCTCGCTACGCTTACGGTCTCGCTTCGGCCTTCTGCCTCAGACTTACGTGTTCTTTTTACTGCAAGTTTTATTACATATCGTGAAGGTAAAATCTATTTTATATTTTATTGAAATCGGACTACTAATAATGCTGTTATAGCGAAAAATAACATTTTGGCTGCTATTTTGAAACGACCTATGAATAATATTTTTTGCTACATTGGTAAATATCTAAAAAAGCATACTCGTATTTACTATAAATTTAATAAAAATTGGGTAAGATTTACTGTTATTAGATCGTGAAATTAATTTTTTGACCAAAACTCTCCTCCCCCCACCAAAAGGGGTACCTACGATATTCAGATTTTGCTGGCTAAAGAACATGACAATATATTTACAAAAAGAACATTTGTACCAAATGTCATGCAAATCGGACAAAAAACGCGACCTGTACGCAATTTTCCTAAGTAAAATATTAAATATTTAATCAACGTCCTTAAGTGTAACTGACTCCTTTAAAGAAGGGCTTGCTTACAGAAAAAGTAATAACTCAATAGACTTTATTTTTACTAGGAAATACATTTATTTTGCTATTCACGCTAGAATCTTAATCTAAGATTGTTAAACTTAGTAATCTAAGTAGGATTTAAAATGCTCTCACAGAAAGCGGTCTAAACACACGTGCCTCCATCGGGAATCGAACGCGTGACCTCCTGAGGCCGCAACTCTCCCACAAATGCTACTGTGAATCCTAGCGAATTTCAAACAGCCGGAGGGGGATAATTGACCACAAAGGTGTTAACGCTATAAAAACTACATTTGTGTGCCAATTTGAATGAAATTGACTATAAATATTTAAGTCACCGTAACATAAATGGCAGTGAAAAAACGAGCTCAAAACTTCTTTATGTGTTGTTCTTCAACTTTTCGTTCTTAATAGGTGCAGAAATAAATATCTCTATTTCCTATGAGATTCACTAATTCAAGTTTTAAACACTCAAAATATGATTTAAACGCTGCTAAAAACCTTTTAAACGTAGTGGCGATCCGTAGTCTTGGAAGGAAATCAAATCAGTTTATGAGAGAATGAACAATCCTCTTTGCTTGGAATAAAGAGCTATTTAATCAAGACACTTGAGTCTACAAAAGATCCTCTTGTGAAGAGCGCTCGCTTCTCTCCCACGCTCTTCTGTCCCTAACATTGACCTTTAAACTTTCTGAATATACGCATTGTGTTTAACAAAATTCAAAATCAAAATTCTTTATTTGCAAAAGACAATAATCATATCACTATATCACTATTTGAGATGCCGACCACTCTCATGAGGGTATTATAAGGCAAATATGTGGTGAAGGATGAGTGTGGTGAGTGGTACTAATGAGTTATGAGGTGTAGTCTTGTTACAAACTAAGGCCGACTCTTCCTTAGACTGGATCATAATTAATAGCCCAATGACCAATGAAAATACAAGGACCAACGGCTTAACGTGACTTCCGAACCACGCAGGTGATGATCTGATATGTCTAAACGATGGTGGGAGTTGATGCGGGTATCATCAGAAAGAAGTACAAAAAATAAAGTACCAACTTAGTAGGGGTGGATTGGAAGAACTAGCCCTCATTCTCCACTTCATTCAATATCATGTTTGTTTTATTTCAGCTTCTATTCTATGTAAAAAAGGTATCTACCGTTGATAAATAAATAAATAATAAATAAATCACTGAGACTATCTGAGCCGCTTTAGACCTATATCATCCTCAAAACCTGACCTCCATGAAGCTGGATTACAGGACCACGCCACGAGTCCCAGTCAATAAGACAATAAACTAAAATCATTATTAAAAGTAAGCATGATAAAAATATAAACAATCCATATCTTAATAGGGTTTACCATCAATAAAAATAGACAAGACATAGCTTAGTTGGGCTTACTATCAATAACAATATATCAAGTTATACATTTTGAACTAAATACTCATCAACAGAGTAAAAAGTTCCATTTATGACAAATGTTTTAAGTAATGACTTAAATTTGTGTAGATTTACTTCTAATTTTACTGAATTTGGGAGTTTATTAAAGAGTTTTGGTCCTATATTTTGGGGGAGTGAGGCCGCGATTTTCAATTTGTGTTGAGCCACTATGTGCTCATGCCTGTGCCTTGTGTTATAATCGTGTACTTTAAGGAAATCTCGCAATCTTAAATTTATAAAAGACTAGACTTTCGTAAATTTAAATTTTTTCGTAGATATTTCGTTGCCAAAGGCAATATCTGTAATGACTTGAAGATTTCCCGACATGATGCTCGTCTACGTACACCGGCTATAATACGAACTCCTTTTTGTGTAAGCGGAAGACTCGTAACAGTGCAGTTCGAGACGCAGACCCAGCGAACACAGAATACTATAATATATGCTATATATAATAATACAGAATATATAATATATGCTTCTCTGTATTCATTGCGCAGACCCCTAAATCACCATACAATAGACGAGACTCTATGAGCGATGATGTAACAATCCCATGAGGAACATCACAAAAATTATATATAAAAAATTAGCCTGTGCTACGCACAAGTATTATTTATTTTAAGAATGGGCATTACCTGTCGGCCATCTTAATTATGTCACATTAAAAGACATTGCTTCAAAAAATGGATTTCCCAAATAGCTAGCCATTCAAGTTTGACTGTTATTTAAAAACATTAGCTAACAAATGCACCATAGTTCGACGTAAAATGATCAAATACAGTTTGATTGGTTTAATTCCCATGACAATGGTTTTACAATGTTTTATGGTTCCAAGATTACTGAAATATACTGTGAAAGTGTATAAACAAGAGTTTTGGCCAGTTCAGCTTCTGATTGACACAGTTAGTCAGAACAAAGTGTTTTCAGGCGTGTAATCGCTCCAGTCACAACAGATACTCTGAGTTCTTTATAAGTGAATCCATTTCCGTTGCAAAACTTTACACTCCACTGATCGATCGAACACAAAAGTCGAATCAAATTGTAGAAGTGAAATGTAGTAAATTTGAACACTTTGATATCGTCTAATTAGGATCTTTTATAAATTGATAGGCCTAGTTGAAAACTGAAATATACTTTTTTGTCGCCCCAAAGAACTTCACTCAATAAAGTACTGGCGCACAGCTGCTCGGTCATTCAGTATATTTTTCAAACTGTTGTGCTCTTTTAATATTTAAAATAAGCCTACGTACGTAAATAAGTTAACTAGTTGAGGAAACGGTTGAGCAGAGGCAAAAAGTGCGGTTAACATCGCAAAAGATAATATTTTCAATCGCTTCAACTCCACAGAACCCAAAGATAGGCTCATAGGCTGGAGTGGACACCCAGTATAGCAAGTTTGAACAAATCCCTTGGTGTTAGGGAAAAAGAATAATTTGTGAAAACAAGCAGGGGCTAACGATGAAACACCACCCAACATTTCACTGTTCCATTTTTTACCCATATTTCATAAAAGCTTTTCTTTTTTTTCACCAACAACCTATTTTCAAAGTTTGGTGGCCTATTTGTGTTTTTTTAACCATATATTGGGCTCATAGGCACAACCAAGATGGAGTTAAAAAGGGGGTTCTACCAGGGACCTGAGGGAGGAAATGCAGTAGCCTCAGCCTGCCCCGCAAAAGAACTGGCTATTTCGACGCAACATGATAAATTTTAAAGCTCTTTTAGATAATTTTAATTTTACTTTTAGAGTATAAGGGTGAGGGCTTGAGGTTCTCCCCAGCAAGAACCACGAAACCAGGGATTGTTCGACGGGAAATTTAGATACAAAATACAATAATGTGTTTCGAGGCTAACTTAACCTATGTAATTTACTTTTCTGTCGCCATTCCCCCACCTGTAGTTACGTCACTGATGTTTACACAGTTCGCGACGGATGTTACAAAAGCACCAAGTTGCTCGGATAATTACAGCTGATTGCAACACAAATTGGCTGCTCGTTAAGTTTACTCTGTGTCGCTTGTTAGAACTTGGCTGTGACGAGGGTAGTCACGTGACCGTCTTACCTGTCAATCCTCCGTCCCGGACACTTGATACTCTGTGGGCTAACTAGTTCTATGTTCATTCCGAAAGGATGATGCAAGTCTGGACGAAAAGACAGCCCAACTTGCGTACAACAGACAGCGTACTTGCGTTAAGAGTGCACAGTACCTGGCGGCCATTTTGTTTTTTGTCCCATAAAAACAATGTGAAAACAATCAAACTCATGATCTGTACTATCAATTAACAAATTATGCATGACAACGTCAAATATTTCTTATAACCTAACCTATTTTTATAATTAAGGTACAAATAAATTATTTGTAAAAATAAATTACAACCGTATCATAATTTACACTAAATACATTTAAAATTAAACAAGTTATCAACACGATAAAATTCCTGTTCAATAAGAAACCCAACTTGGAATCGTTTTCTTGAGACACTCCACGCTCACAATTTTCATGTGAACTTTTTGAAATAAGTTTTATTTGAAAGATAACAATGTACTGCAGTGTTTCCACCGACAACGTTTTTGAAAGTTGTATTTGTTTAATAGTAAAAACAAGAAACTTAAATACAACGTTTCTTCAATTTTTGGATTGATGCCATGGTTTGATAAATGGATAATCGGCTCAGCGGAGTCACTAAACTATTTAATGCACTGTAAAACAAAGTTTATTTAAAAAAAATCAGATGAAAACTGTAGGCGTAAGGTGTCCTAAGAAAATTCATCTTATGGGACGAAATTCAAGGTCCCTGCGCACTCTTAACGTACTTGCGTGATCCGACTGGACCCAAACGCAAACAATAATGATAATAAAATGATAAATGTCAGTTTAAAGTTCAACATTCTATAACTTGAAGTGGGTTGCTCTTAAGAGTGAGTTGTTGAGGACAAAGATGGCAACACGTGTGTGAACAGATGGCCGGAAGGAGGACACTTTGTCTCACTGAAGATCTATAGACCCGAATTGGATCAGTAAAGATCAGTTAAGACAAGTGTTGGACGTGAAAAAAAAGAGAAAATAGCACAAGATCTCGATGTGTATTTTATAGTGAAGACAAAATATATGTATATATGTATATATGTATATCATTGTTATGAGGCGTGGGTTTGGTTGGTCTAGAGGGCACAGGTGTAAATATAGCCTAACATAATTATTTTGTTATGCGAACACTATTGCGCGATTTCAAAATCTTACTTAATAAAACATTCTTAAATTTTATAGTGACAACCACCAGACCTATAGCACAGCTTGTATATACTTACACTTCCAAATCGACTTGAACATTTCCCCCAATTCTTTCTGTAGACTCTATATTCATACATAACATTCATGAATTAAATTAGTAATCATTGATGAAAACGAACGAGCCATGGAATTATGTCCGACAAAACTAAGGTGCTCGCCAAAATATCATGATATTATCCAAGAATCATGAGAGAGTCGATAGAGAAGAAAACAATTGAAACCGTGAGGATAGTTACAAACTTCCCAGAGCCTGGCAGCCAGCCATAAACCAGGTTAAATATGTAAATAATTAGAACGCGGTTTAGCCAATGGGAGTGCAGAGACACCTTGGGGATCGTCCAATGAAGTACGTCGGTGTCTATTGGCTGAAAGTGGTAGGCAGCTTCGCCCAATCGTGTTCGCTGTATCTCATTACGAATGTCGATCTCACAACTACGGTACACCTGACGCAAGAAGAAAGCCGATGCTGATGCCGCAGGACTGCAACTGAAAGTTACGTAGTTACCAGATCACAAATTCAGGAAACCGAGGAAATTACTCAACACAAACTGTGTGTGGATGATTGTGTGAGATGGAAACTGCAACACCGGATGTTGTGCTTGCTCACACAGCTCTCACCGGATGTTACAAAAGCACCAAGTTGCTCGGATAATTACAGCTGATTGCGTCACAAATTGGCTGCTTGTTAAGTTTACTGTGTCGCTTGTTAGAACTTGGCTGTGACGAGGGTAGTCACGTGACTGTCTTATCTATCAACCCTCTGTACAGGACACTCGATACTCTGTAGGGTAGTGAAGTAAATGGTTTAAAATACTACTAATTTTACGTTTCTTACAGTATGGCTAATATGATGACTACAATTTCGTCAGCTTCGCAGTTTTGTTTCTAATTTTGGATCAAATACGCTTTTCAATAAGAACTGGTGATTTGGAATACACGGCATCATTATATTAGGATAAAAAGGTATTTTAAAAGACTTAGCTCGCCGACGCGTAGCCACAATTGCTACCGTGATTCTAAGCGAATTTCTTGTAACGCCACGTTTTGTTTTGGGGAATGTTTCCAACAAAACAAAAATATATAAAATCCAACTAGCCAGGTTGACATTGCAGTGGAAAAACTGTTTCCGCCGTTACGTGGTCTGTTTAAATGGTTTTCGTACAAAACCATTTAGGTCACTTCTCAACTTAACTTAGAAATTTACAAAAGACACATTTGTACTGAATTTGTTTAAAATCGGAGAAAAATTTGATTTGTAGAGTAGTCACACAGATGCGTATGTAAAAGATTTATATAAATGGTAATTGTAAATATATACGTATCACGAAAATGAAGTGGATAAAAATCAGCATTAGTTCTCTGGACTGCCAAAATAGATATGACAACAAGTATAGTATAAATTAACAGTTAAAGTAATATAATTGTAAAGGGATTGAACTATTATAAAATAATGCCCATTCTAGCCTGAATCCATGTACGAGCCAGTCTGTTAGTATTACAATAGAGATTGTGGCGGCATTGTATTTCAATGATAGGAAAATCCACATTGTCACTGGCTTAGAGGGATCTTTGTATTGAAAGCTTAGTGAAACCACCAAAACCACTTACAGGACTGCACAAAAAGGATTAGCTAACTACTTTCAAAAACATCGATTTTTCGATTAGTATATTACTCGTAAGTGACATTATAAAAAATAAGTCAACATCTATCTGTTGGTTAGTAAAGAGTGATTTTAGCATCCAAGTTCCTAAATTTAAGTACATTTTTTAAATCAGAACATACAATTTCACAGTTCATTGTTCAAAAAGAATGCCACACCGGGAAGAAAATGAACTAAAATGAATTGTACATGCATAAAAAACTAAATTACGGTGCTAAGTTAGCGGGTAAGGGTAGTTATAGCGGACTCGTGGCAGGTTGGAATCATGCGCGACTCCGGAGCTGATCACTCCGCTGGCGCGGGTTCGATCCCCGCAGTCACCACTTACATTTGAATGTGACTATACGGTACGCTAGGTAAAGGTCGAGGTTGAGTGGTAGAGAGGACTTTGTAGTCCTAACTTGTTAAACTAGACAAACGTGTTTTGCCTTTTTAATTACAAGTTCCACCAATGAGCCGGAATACCTGGAAGAAGGTTCCGACGATGCGATACTCCGGAGAGAAGAAGGTGGGGACGTCGAGAGAGTCATTGAAGGCTTGAGAGTCGTTGCAGCCACTCAGCGTCAAGTCGTTGAGATCGTTGAGAGCCGTCGTCACGTTCCCAGGCACTTCCTCGCAGTCCATCCCTCGCTGCAAAGAATAAACAAAGAATAAGCAATGAAGAAGAACATATCCTTTTCGAAAGGTCCAAAAAGGCTTAAGCGGGATCGTATAACGTCGGATCCAAAATATCGTGAAGCGGCATGAATCTTATGCAGTCAGCTGCTGAACCACGTTCCCTTAGTGGAATTTGGACTTGTAGAGTTCACCTCAGGTCGTCGGAAAGTCACAAGCCAACCTAATTAATCCACTAATTAGAAGGCAACAATGAGCGAACAAAAAATAACAATAGGCCTATATTGGCGACTAGGTGGGGAGTGCAGTGTCTGTCTTGTTGTGGAGTTTTATATATATTACTTTGTAAAGGCAAGGGTTTGGTTTAAGCCCTAAATTGTTCGATTGTATTTGGTTTGGTCGTACTTCTTTTTAGTGTTTTTTTTCTGTTAATTGCACATATTCACTGATGAAAAGGGCTCTTTTATTAAATCGCCATTTAAGTTCCCTAGTTACCTTTACAAAAATGAAACCTTTAGCGAACCTGTGGTGAATTGGTATCGCGCGTCACTCTGGAGCTCATCATTCTGGTGGCGCGGGTTCGATCCCCGCAGTCACCAACAATTTGTGAAGAGAATTTTCGGTAACGCTAATAGTAGGTAATGTCGAGGTTGAGTGGAGTAGTTCTAACTTCGCCTAGTAGAATAAGACAAACTTTACATTTTCACCTTGCAGTACGAGGAACAAGCTTCCCTATCCTGGTCTTACCCACCAAAAATAACATAATAGGTAGGCCTACACTTTATTATATTTGAATGTAATGGAACCCCTAATCGGACCGATAAGTCTCAGGGGCACTATTATTTCTCCGTAACAAGGTCAGCCTGGTAGTGTAGGCCTACTTTACATTGTCTTGAATTTCCGTTGCCCTCCCCTCACGGGTTAACTATGATTAGTGTGGGCTGGCGAAAAGCCGGCTGCGCTTACATAAAGACAGCGTCTGTGTTGGCATCCAGCCCAGGAACGCTCGGGTGCCTTGTTCCGGGGGGAGGGTAGGTTCTTAGTAAGAAATTTGTAACATGTGTTTCCTTAATGTGAGGTTATTTGTGAAGACTGTAATTATCTGTGGTGGCTTATGTGACAATTGTATATCATGTACAAAACATGAGAAAAAAGTTTATTATTATTTATACTTCCAACAACCGATCACAAATATCTTGCTTACTCACACTGTCCACCACAAACAAACTATATTTTTACTCCGCTACCACCCACTACCAATAATGAGACCCAAGGTTGGTTTTCTTCTCTAAACGCTCTGAGATAAACCATCAACACTTTAATCTAAAGCTTAAAGCTACGTGCGTTATCGCAATCATTGGAAACAGAGAGAAAATAACATTCGGGTCGAAATGTGTGATCAAAGCGTTTCCTTTTCCTGAGACGTCGCTTTCAAATAAGCTGTTTGCAATAATCAACAGCTGGGTCTGATATGACTAGTTTCCTGTAAACACAGCGAACTCTAACATGAAAGATGAAAACTACAATCGAGTTGATATAGTTTTCTATCTTTTGTCTATTGCCTTTCGCGTGTCTTTGATTCATTGTACTGACAGGATCTAACTTGGCGCGCACCTATTTATCGTCTAATCTAATCTAACCTTACCTATCCTAAGCTGCCATGTAACCTTACTCCCTACCCTTCCATAGTTCATTACTTAACTATAAATTAGTTCTTTTTGTTCAGACCGCGTCAAAACACATTATAATTATTTTTAACATTCCTTAGCATAGTTGCAATACGAAACACGCAGTGGACTTTGACTAAACCAAAGTATCCAAACTTCACATTATTACCCGAGTTATCCGAGAAGTGATTGAAATAATCAAAAATGATCATTTCAACTTTCCAGAAGCTGGCAATCAATCCTGAATGAGTTTTTTCGATAATTTCGCAGTCCATGAGGACATCGACAGTTGGCAACTCACTCCAATGGACGATTGGCAGCCTTACTCCAATGGACGGTTGGCAGCCCTACTCCAATGGACGATTGGCAGCCCTACTCAAATGGACGATTGGCAGCCTTGGACTTGGCAGCAATGGACGATTGACAGCCCTACTCAATGGACGATTGGCAGCCCTACTCCAATGGACGATTGGCAGCCCTACTCAAATGGACGATTGGCAGCCTTACTCCAATGGACGATTGGCAGCCCTACTCCAATGGACGATTGGCAGCCTTACTCCAATGGACGGGCAGCCCTACTCCAATGGACGGTCATTAATGGACGATTGGCAGCCTACTCCATGGACGGTTGGCAGCCCTACTCCAATGGACGATTGGCAGCCCTACTCCAATGGACGATTGGCAGCCTTACTCAATGAGCCCTACTCCAATGGACGATTGGCAGCCCTACTCCAATGGATTGGCAGCCCTACTCCAATGGACGATTGGCAGCCTTACTCCAATGGACGGTTGGCAGCCCTACTCATTGGCAGCCCTACTCCAATGGACGATTGGCAGCCCTACTCAAATGGACGATTGGCAGCCTTACTCCGATGGACGATTGGCAGCCCTACTCCAATGGACGATTGGCAGCCCTACTCCAATGGACGGTTGGCAGCCCTACTCAAATGGATTGGCAGCCTTACTCCATGGACGATTGGCAGCCCTACCAATGGACGATTGGCAGCCCTACTCCAATGGACGATTGGCAGCCCTACTCCAATGGACGGTTGGCAGCCTTACTCCGATGGACGGTTGGGAGCCCTGCGACCAATCAGGTTCAGCCAATCAGTGACTAAAGATGGTACTCCACGGCGAGACAAAATATGCATGTGTTGATGCGGTGTGAACAGGAAGAACTAGAGTATAGCTTTGACACCGGCCACGAAAGCCTAACTAGCTACCCTAACCTAACCGCCCCTCCACTTAACCTTCCACCTTACCCCCCACCTTTCTAACTTAATCTAAGCTACCGGAACCTAAACCTGCTCGTCAAATCTGTTACGAGGCCATCCGTGCTTATTAACTTCAAATTTCTACCAACATACGTAAGTAGAACCTTCTAAGGAGCAAACCATAGTAGTTGAAATAAAAGGAAGACTAAATCCAATATTTCTAGTTCAAGTACAAACTTCAACTATAACGACGAGTTTGAAAGTTAAAAACTTGTTTCCAGCTAAGGATGTATTTTCAGTAGTTTAGTGATAACAATCCAAGTTTTTACGACGGCTCTTCAACAGCTGCTAAACTATCAGAAATAAAACACGACATTAGAAATTCCATCGTTAAGTTATAAAAACATCTCGTCCTTGAATGCACGTACAACAGTTACTGTTTCTGTTTGATCTACGCAATATTTGTTCAACGGAATGGAAATCCTTCTGTTGGAGACGCAAAACGTTTTCTGTCTGATGATTTTAATTAAAATGCTACTTTGAAATGAAAACATGTTGTACATTCGAATCACATTAGTTAAAATTAATGTGATTAAAATGTGCAGTATGCTTTTATTTTAAAGTAATAAATGCTATAAAGTTAATGGAAGTAACATCAAGAATAAAATTTCACTTTTATGAGTTGAATAAATTACTGCTAATGGATGGTTGTTGTGAGGTAATTTAGGGTAAAAGTTTTAATTTGCTGAGTAACGAGGAATTTAACAAACTTGCCAAGCATGGCGTACGAGAATTCATCAGAAATATATAACGAACAGCTTATAAAACTGTGGACAGCCAATTATAAGTTGACTATCACCAATTATTTTATTTCGTGGAAACATGGCTACATTTATTGATTTTTCCTAAAACTTTTTAGAAATCATAGGAAATAAAGACTTTTTTCTTTGCTGATCGTACAGCGTTTGGAAGCGTTAGCTTAGACAATGATTTGTATAAAACACTTGCTTTCATTTCCCTTCACAATTTATCGTAAAGACAAAAATATAACAAGAGCTTTCTAAGGCGTCTGAAAATTAAAAGTCACAGAATTATGACTAAATTAACTCGCACGGAAGCTAGGAACCGTACTAAAAATAACAAAATAAGTTATTCACAACCAGCTTACTGCAAAGTATTTGCTTATTTCCTCTAAAAATAAACGTTTCCGGACGTTTTAAAATTGCACAAGCAAATAAACCGGGGTCCCTTTGAATAATACTGTTATTAAATTCGAGTACTTCAAAAGAAAACTCATAATTACGCTTTCTCAAAGTTCAAAACAACAACAAAGATTATTCCTCGCTTGATGAGAGTTTATGAGAAAGTTGCTTAATATCAGAGCAAACCTCTCGACAATATGAATCTGTTTTACATTGTGTTTTATATATTTATATACAGGGTGTCTCAGACCATCAGTATCATATGTATATCTCGAGAGCGGGCTGAACGACTTTAATAAAGTGAAAATTTCAAGTCAAAATGGTTTAAAGAATTAAGGGAATTTACTTTTGAAATTTTAGTGTTCAGGGCGTATTAAAAACCTAAGGTTAGGGGTTCGAATCTCGAAATCTCCAAATATAAGTCATGTTATACATAATTTTAAAGCTCTTATTAAATAAAAACAATGGTGTAAAAAATCGTTTTGTTGGGCCGTTACAAACGGCGGCTGAAAATCTAAAAATAAAAGGGTAGTACGAAACTGCCTGTATTTTATTTATTATGTTTCAAAACAAAAATCTATTTATTGATTTTTATTTGTCCTAACGTAAGCTTTCCAACGATATACAACAACACCATAATTATTCAAAAAAGTGTGTACCCACAAAAAACCCCAAATTTTGAAAATGCTCTGTTATGAATATCTAATACTAGTATTTGAAAAAGTCAAATACTAAACCCTATCGTGTTATATTGTTGTAAAAGTCTATGTGCGTAGACAAAATTGATGAAAAACGTTTGAAAAATATTTTCTCGTTTTAAAATGGCGGCCAAAAACGTAGTTTATGTATCTTCTACGAGACACCTGTATACATCTATCGAGCTTTACGACGTACCATTTGTGTTAGACATAACACTCGTAATGATACAGAATGTTGTAAATAATTCTTTAAACACTATGTTAAACTTGAAGAGTGTTGAAAAAAATCAATTCATTATTTTGCGAAGAAAGTTCTATGATGGGATTTAAGTATACACGCTTGAAAAAAGAAATTTCTTTGTGATTTTTGTGTTACAAAACTGATTTTTGAGACAAAAATTGCTGAAAAAGTTAACCACGGAATAAACAATAGAACTACCATAATTATTTGTCAAAGAAAACTTTTAAAATCGTATAGATCATGGTTTTAAAACCCTTATCTTTCTAATTCAAAGCAGTCATTAGTTCGCTGACAGTACAACCAACAGTATGTGCACTCAGTGCTAGATACCCCAAGCTTTGGATACCGTCACTGTCAAGAAATGGATTACCCCTTGTTCTTACCAGGCCAGCCAGGGCCAGGGCGTTACCAAAGGCTGGGTTTCTGTGGTATTACCCTATGTGATCTAAATATCTACGAGTGTCTACGATGTCATGGTTTGCTTAATACTTTATTTTTTAAGTTAACATTCTGAAAATCAACAAACTTTATCTTATTTTTAACTGAACTCTAATGAAATCATGTGACTTTTGATCGCAGATAATCGTCGAGACTCACAATACACTCGTACAAACCTAAATGGCTTGACTTTTAAAATCTGAAAAGGCTAGAAGTGATCGACCTTCTTCAATAAATCCTCGTTATCAAAGTGTAACAGTTACATTTCTTTTTATTACAGTTAGTTAAACATATTGAGCCACACCATCGTCACATGTACGAGGAACGACTCTATACAAATGTAAGGACATGTAATTTCCGGCAATATAAAACTTGTTTGGAATTTAGAACCAAACGTAGTAAGCTCTTGACATTTCATTTCGCGATGTAATCTTCTAACATATTGACGTAATGGTCCCAATCTTTGATACCTTGAGAGGGGTAGGCTCGCTGAATAGCTTCAGTAAATGACTTTGAATTGGTATAATTCACATAAAATGTGTTAATAATTAGAAATATTTATTTAAGTAGACCTATTCATTTCTACCGCCAAAGAGAACAAAACATCGTAGAACAAAAGGGTTTGCGTTTTGATCTACTTGGCCAAATGGCAAAGCAGCCAGACCAGATATGAACTTCTGGCGCTAAATGTTTATACCATGTTCAATCGAAATTAGATTTTAAAAACGGTGTTCGTAGCATAAACCCCACTTTTGGGCACCCCGCGAAAAGGTCACTTCCGGTGGATTGATTTTCCTGGTTAACAATCTCAACTTAAAAATTTACGAAAGGAAAATTGTACCAAATTTCGTTAAATCGGATCCAAATGCGACCGGTAGAATGGTAACAAGGGTCAAAAAGGGGGCAAACTGGATACTTCCTGCATAACTCTTACCACGAAATAGGATATTCACTAGGATTCACGGTAGTGTTTGTGGCTAAGGGGTTTAA
Organism: Matsumurasca onukii; assembly: GCA_018831715.1. NCBI lineage: Eukaryota > Metazoa > Arthropoda > Insecta > Hemiptera > Cicadellidae > Matsumurasca > Matsumurasca onukii. The sequence goes on along the minus strand of CM032065.1, from coordinate 46,875,664 downwards.
ACATTCACAATTACAGTAGAGTGCATCCTTAGCAACAGCTGTGTGGACAGCAAGAGTTGTACGGACGCAGTTCTGAGAGCGCCTTCATTTCTTCACTCACTATACCCGCAGTACAGTTGTGTAGTCAGTTCATCTCTCGCGCCGTCACTGATTCACCCACCTCTGCAGGATTCACAACCGAACGTTTCAAACAATACATACTGTACTTCCGGTGTAATTTCTACTCCGTTATAAGAAATACGCGTGTATTCACGGTAACCCTTTGGGCTACGCGTCGGCTATGTTTTTCTTTCGTCTCGGGCTTCCGGTCGACTTATCTTGAACATTTTAGCATTGAGCGATTCCGTGGCGGATTGGTATCGCGCGCGACTCCGGAGCTCATCACTCTGGTGGCGCGGGTTCTAATTCCGCAGTCATCTCTTACAATTTGTAATGTGACTAATACGGTGATGCTAGGTAAAGGTCGATGTTGAGTAATAGAGAGGACTTTGTAGTCCTAACTTCGCCTCGTTAAACAAGACAAACCTTTTTTACCTTTTACGTTTTTCTAGTACTTTGCAGCTTGCTTACATAAGTGTCGAATAAGGTTTGCCTTCAGCCCTAAAACTTTACAACCGACTGGGGAGGATCCTACCCCTTTATTTGTTCATACTCGTACTTATTAATAATACCGCTGAAGAGTAAATTTACGTTAAATTTAACGGAACCTCTAATCAGGCATTTGCCTTAAAGGCCCTAAGTTTTCTCTGGTCATATCTGTAAGTTTGTAGCAGTAATGTACTGTATGTTAAGTATAATTTTTGAAAAAAATTGTCAATATTAGTTTTAAATGTACTTGGCAAGTCACCTTTTGAGAAGCTTTATTGTTTTCAACAAACTGTATAGTTTGTTTACCTCCTAACTAGTCCAAACAAAGTTGCGAAGTCAAAAATTGTGTTCCATTCATTTCCCTCTATATGTCTCTTCGAGCATTCGTTGCCTGGACCATCGGCCTACGGTCGACTTAACTCGTTAGTTTTCTAGTAATTTGCAGCTTGCTTACATAGGTGTGGAATAAGGTTTGCCTTCAGCCCTAAACCTTTACAGCATAGTGGGGAGGATATTACCCCTTTATTTGTTTATACTCGTACAGTTTATAAATAATGTCATCTTGAACCCAATATACAAAATGATAAACGGGAGCCGGACGTTTTAGAAATGGCGATTGCAATGTCCTTATTGAGGTAAAGGTGCTTTACTTCAATTTTCAAGTATCTTTATGCTACGACATTCTTTCAAATTGCAGTATTAGTTTATTGCTGTGCACATATGTCAATGCTGAATTTTGAAAACTTTTTAGAAAGCTATCTACGTAACAAACAGTAAAAGTATAGAACCCAAACCTGCAAGCAATGTCAAATATAATTTGTTGAAGAGCTAGGTTCTTTGAAACCATCACTTTGTTCAAAGGATCGAGAAAAGTGCTCATGTTTTCAAAGCAGTAGTTTAGTTCAGATGTTTCAAGTACTTTGATCTCAAGGGAACAACCAGATTGAACTTTTTTAATTGATTGTTAAAACAACTGACTTATCATATTTTATTGATCTGAGCAACAAAATGGCTCTAGTCATACAAATATTTAAGCCAGACCAATACGCAGCTAAGTGCTAGAGTGCCTCTGGCGTGAGTGAAGAGAATTCTTTGAGTCTGGATCTCACCATGCTGACGGCATGAGTACGAGTACATCATTTTGCCAAAGGAAACCCGCTCAAAATGCAACTTCTAGCCAAAGAATATTAATCAGTGAACTTTGCGTCGTTAAATTATTTTGGTTATTCTAAAAAACTTTGTACGCTTTTCAAAGTTGTACGAAAGATTCCCGATTTTTGACAAATCAAACGCCTTAATTTGTTCTTAAATACCTTCTTATTGAATTGCTTCAATTAGTGTAATTTTGGAACTGAAGGTATTGAAAGGGAAGATTGAATTTAAACTTTGCAAAGTTTTGTTAAGATCGCATGTAATTCTTCAATTAGTTGGTCTGGAATTTTTAATATTGGCCTGAAGGTTATAATTTAACCGCGTTTAACCCCCAGGGAATGTTATAATGATGTAACTTTCACCGAAATTAACAACATTAATTAAGATTTGGAAATTTAAGTATTCAATTGTCCAATTTTACTATTCAGTGGAATTCGAAGCAATATTACAGATTTCATTTTTTGTTTAGTAATACATTTTTTAAATGTAATAAAATGTCGTAAAATAGTGTTCCTTTAGCTACTTTAAACACATCACGTTAAAATTTCACGTGAAAACACATCACGTACTTTGCGACACCCATTCTCCCATCCAAAACCTGTTTAAATTGGTATTACAAAAAAAAGGAGCCGAGAAAAATTAGTTTTCTTTTGAGGTGCCACAAAGGGGGGTTTGTATTTAAAATTTTGGGGGCCCTCCCCCGTACCCGCGTAAACTCTTGCTAGGAAGAATGACCGTTGTTTAGTCAAATACATGCGCGTGGTTCCGTGTTCCTTTTGCGGACGAATTAACGCTTCCCCGAGATGACCACTGAGGCGCACTCTTAACATTTCAGTATCAGGAAACCAGCTGTGTTAAGCAGTTGCTAAAAATTCGTTCTCGAGTTGTTTAAACTCTCATTATTTACAGCTGACGAGAGCCTTATAATGAAGAGCTGGTGTTGACAAAGTGTACTTCACCTTTATCCGCCAGAATGAGCTGGCTGCTAGTGTAATGAGACTGAAGGCTGTTGCTGCTCCCTCCCCTGTCAACATCCCTCTGCCGTCATTACTGGCTGTATTATTACACCAGGGGGTTCAGAGGTCAAATTAAAATCAGGCTGTGTTTTAGAACATAGCCGTTGTTATAGACCATTATTTATACTGTTTCTCACAAAACACAAGATGACTTTAACGCTGGGCAGTTGTGACTGTGACCTTGAATTTCGTCCCGTAAGAGCAATGTAAAACATACATTTTCTTGGAACAAATTCACGCCTACAGTTTTCCTCGGATTTGTATGAAACAAACTTGGTTTTAAAGTGTATTAATGGTATTTGTGTTTCCGCTGAGCAGAATCCCATTTTCTTATTTATAAATCCGTGACATAAATCCAAAATGTGAACACACTTTGTATTTTAATTTTTCATTTTTTACTAGTAAACTAATACAATTTTCAAAAAAGTGGTCAGCAGAGCACCTACAGTACATTACTAAAACAGTACATTAACTTTCAAATAAAACTTATTTTAAAATGATCTGATAAAGGTTATTCGTGAGGTGTCTCAAGAAAATGCTTGTTTTTACATTGTTCTTATGGGACAAAAAAAATATGCCCGATAGGTACTTTGCACTCTTAAAACCTCGTGGCGCAATGGTAGTGCGCATGTCTCCAGAACAGAAGTGTTCAATTAGGTGCAAGGTCTTAAAACTAATGTAATGCGTACGTTAATCTATATTTCAACTAAGTTTTCTTCATGTGTAACTTAGTAGTTTTAGTAAATAAATTAAGTTTTGTGACATTAAAATTAAATTACGTGTTGATTCCTTAGTCAAATGCCGGGTGTACCGGGGTATGGAACCAAACTTTAATGATCAAAATACTCCAGAGTAGTTAGGGGTTTTTTACTGCCTCTTGAATTTTGGTATCAAATTAAAGGTTTTATTAAGTAAAAAACGTTAACCTTTAAACCTTTATGCTATTTGATATGGTGGCGAAAGAATTTCAAAACTTCTAAAATCAAAGAATGCGCAGTAGTGGCCGTGACCTGTAATTTCGTCCCCTAGGTCGAATTAATTAAAATTAATTTTAACTATTTTTTAGAAATTTTAAAATAAACCTAACATTAATGTTCTTGTGACACCTTTTTCCTGTAGTTGCCCTCAGAGTTTTATGAAATAAACCTCCAAAAACTCAGAAGAAAAATTTAAGACATTTCTATTTTTTTTCTAGTTTAAGCCTCAGTCAGGATTGGTGCTCATTCCATGGTCTCGGGCCTGGATCTTACCATGCTGACGGCTTGAATATATCTTCTTTTTTTTTCAAAGAAATTTGATAAAATGCTGATATTTATTCATTATTTGACCTGGTATTCATTCCAGATCATTTGTGGATCTGAACTTTCCAATCCCGCTGTCAATCAGCCAATTCACTGGGATTTCCAAGCAATTTAAAAATTCGTTATTGGGCCCTAACGCCTCGTTAAATAATTCATTCGCCTAATAGAACTCAAAGATTTCTTTGTAAAGATTCAGCTTCGTGTCGACGTTGTAAATTATTTATCAAGGCTGTACATACTTTTATCAAGTTTTGTTATATACAAATCAAGATATTAAATAAATTATCTAGTTCGCTGTTGATGATGGTAGAATTTCTGAAATATTATTGCTGACTGTTCCCTTCGTTTTTGTACGATTTTTAGTTGAAATAAGGCATCTGTTGCTACTTCTCATAAAAAATAAACTAAACGTAAAAATAATCATAGCTTTCGACTTAGGTTAACCTTCAGCAGGAATTAGTACACAAAACTTATAGCATGTTATTAAGGGCTCCAAACAGTTCATAGAAAACGTAACTTGTGTAAGACGCCCTATTCTAAAATCCTACAAACGTATGAGTTGTTCAAAACGCATAAGCCTAACGTTCCACTTGGGTATATATTCTGATATCATAATTCAACGAGTATAAAACTTTCTAAACACCTTTCTTAGAAAAACCTGACTCAACCGAAGAATTTCGTCCCTTCATTGGCTGAGCATAAACAGGTATTTTCGTGTAACAGTTGGTCAGTCTGATACACGTTTGTGATTGGTCAGCCGCTGCTCTCAGCCAGCCAACCAATCAGTCGGTGGGCAGCTGTCACTGGCCTTGGGCGTCCTTGGCTTCTCTAACTGTTTTTTTTATTTATTGACGTCGTTTTGCATGGTATTATTGTTTTTAAATTAAATAAGTTAAGAACAAAAGAAGAAAAAAAAGAAAGTTTTATGGTGCATGAGTTTAGATTACGCTGATCACTTTTTGGCTCGGTACTTTCCTAATATTTTGTGTTACTTTTTAAGTTTCTTTTACCTGAAGACAAGAATCCTGTGTTCTTCTGGTTCACCATAAAACGTAAGTTATTTCATTTTGATTATCACTATATTAATTTCTTGGCCAGATACTTTCAACAAAGATATTATTATGGATTATGAATATAAAACTCAGTATTTAAAGTCTGTTTGTAATATTTTCAAATTGTTGATTTAAAGTGACTATTGGAAGTCACATGTTTGGGATAAACTTTTAAATTTAACAATTCTCTAAATTTGAAGGCATTAATAGGTTTGCCGGATAGTGTAGTGGTCAGCATAATTACCCGATGGTACGGTACGAGTCCCGGTTCGGTCCACAAATGTTGTCTTCAAATTTCTTTAGTGATGAATATAAAACATATACCTTAGGCAGGCAGGCAGTATGAGAATTCGATATGACGATATGGGTGGGTGAATTAGTGACGGCGCGAGAGGTAAACTGACTACACGGCTGTACTGCGGGTATAGTGAGTGAAGAAATGCAGGCGCTCTCTGTAAATTGTGATCGATTAAAAAAAACCGACTCGTAGCCACAAGCGCTACCATGAATCCCTTCTTATTTGGTTTTAAGTAATTCTTCAGGGTATCCATCATTGATGAAAGCATTGTTAAGTTTGGAGATGTAGTGTTCGAAATCAGATTTATCACTGCAGAGTAATTTAGCTCGGATAGTCAGACTTTTTGGAATAGATCTTTTCATATACATGTTGCTTCTGTTGACCCCTCTTTGGTCACACTATATAAACCACCACTTTTCGTCGAGTTAAAAAAATGGTTACAAATTTGTCTCTTGTAAATCTCTAGGTCAAGTTCGTTAATCAGCAAAATCGGGTCACTAGAAGTAATATGTTCAAGGAGAAACGTAAAATATTGACTTGATAATAATATTTATACTTATATTGAACTGTGTGCAAGCTCCTTATACCAATAAACGTTAACCAAAATAGTTAGAGTTGGATAGTAATGCTTTTCACTACGGCACTTTGTAGTTTACATAAAACTAATGTTTCTTTTATATTTTGAATTACAATAAAATTTTCATGTTTATTCATTCAGTATAACATAACAGTTTTGATTTCTCCATGTATCATTTACTTGTAGTTTTGCTAATTAGCGAATCTTGACATGTTCTATCTTACAGACAAAATATTATAAACCATTTCTTTGTTCCCACCCAAGGATGAGTTGTGACAATAAATGAATTTGAAAGGATGCTTGGTTATTTTTTAATCCATATAATTTATGTATAAAGTTCTTTCATTTGGCTCAGGAAGTGTTGGAAAGCTCAAAGTTTTTTCAACGACGTTTCATCCTCTATGGCGATAAAAATGAACCGCTATATTTCCTATGGACATTAAACAACTTAAGATTACACATTTGTTTGAAACTTACATAGTTTGAATTTTAGTCCGAGTTACACGTAGACATATGGTGAGTCGTATCCTTTGGAACAAGTTCTTGCATACAGAGAGAACTGGTCGGCGGCGCGGCCAAGACACTACTGAGGGGTAAATCAACCTCATCCCCCCACCGCTCCCCCAAACAACCCCCTCCTCACCTACTCCTCAACAACCCCCGATCAACTTCCTCTGTCATCACGAGCGATTTAATATCAGTCGTCCAGCTTGTTATAGAAGCTAGTTTTCAACGTTAACATTTCCAACGTTCATTCTAAGGTTCTATGTTCAAATTCGAAATTGTATAGCGTCATTTCTAGAGCACAGTAATTTAACAGTATACTGTAGGTGTAGTAGCTAAATACGGTATTTTATTCTCTAAAATAGTTGTCATTTACATTTTATATCCCACGAAAGGTAAATAGTCCTATCGACTTTGATCAATATAGCTGTTGTAACAGTACGTTCGTAATAATCAAACAGCCGTTATAGTGTTGAATTTTTTAACAAACGTACTATTGGTCAAATAAATTTGAGTTAGTCAAGTTGACTGTACCGTTAAAGATTAATTATGGGTGTAATTTTGCACACCCACAACTCACCTGCTTTCAAGTGTGCCGCCGCACACCGGCATCTGCGAGTCTGTCAGATGGTATTTTTATCTGCAAATTATAGTTTTGGAATCACTCTCCGGTCAATTTTTCACAAATATCTGTCAGATGTTTTTAGTTGTGCTTGCGCTCAAAGCCGCTTGTAGCGCTGGATGAATTGTTTTGACAACAATTCTGACTTATGGTTTTATTTTTGTGTTTATTTACTCATTTTTAGTAGTTGTATTGTTTTTGTAATTGTATTGTGTTTAATTGTTTTGAAGCCTAATGGAATTATTAATAGAGTACGTGCGAAACCATGCAAGTGGATAGATATTTTGCAGTGTGCGGTGGTCTGTTTATCTGTCATGCTTGTCGTCTCCTACGCAGAAGCGCTGTTGGTGTGCCTTTAGTCAAACTAATATTCATTGTGACTCTTCATTTTAAAGAGCGTGGAATGGTATCAAAGTCAAACCCTTTTAATACACGAAGAATATTTCGGAATTTGTGCTTGTGCGTAAAAATAGCATTTTTACCTTCTTAGATATTAACTATGGACCTCTTTGTTTATAAACGTATAAAATAGTCTATATTCAATCATTTCTAACATTAAAAATCTAGTTGTTTTTTCCAGCTATAAGGCCTTTTGATAATGTTAATTCAATTTTATACAAAACAGCAAAAGACCTTGAAGACAGTTTCACGAATCGCCCATCTAGGCCAAGCCAGCCCCCTCACCGTCCACAATACGACTCGCCCCATTATTCAAGGGCTCACGGGGAATCCCAACCTACCCCAGCCGGCGGCAGGAAGACCAGTTGAAAATGTGCCACCGCGCGCTACGCCCGCAAACCCCCTCGCCAGAGGGTCCAACCGCGTCGCGCTACCATAACATATAATGGACCAACATGTGTACATAGTGTTTTTTAGTGTAAATAGACAACAGCCCCGTGAAGATGGCCTACCTTTAGGCCGAAATGTACATCGGGATACAATACCCATAAGGTCTACAGGCTACAATAACAGGTAACTTAAAATTAAAAAATCGTTATTGATAACAGACGAATTTTCACATTATTACTATTACTACTACTACTAAAGCTGTCTATTACTCTCCTAGTTTGTTTGGCATCAATCAACAGTTGTAACAATTCTTTTAACAAGGAGAAATAGGTTCTATACTTTTGCTGAACTAAAGATGAGACTACAGTAATAATATTATTGGAACAACTACAGTAAAGTAAAGCTGCCAGTGATTACCAATTAGAGTCTACTGTTGAAGCTATAAACGGTAATTGCTTGGGAACACAATTACGACGTAATTAATAATGAACATCATCTAGTATTTTCCTTTGTATAGCGCTAAGCTGACACAATTAGGTGTTTAAGCCAACGCAGTGTTAACCAGATCTGTTTATCAGCATTACTGACATTTATGTCATTTCACGTAGTATTTATCTACGATGAAATGTATCTATAATTAATCATTTGACGTAGTATTTAAATTCTGTTTGTAATATTTTGAGCTTGTTAATTTAAAGTCGCTATTGACAGTCACGTGTTTCGGATAAACATTCAGATTTACGTACTTCTCTAAATTTGAAGGCATAATTAGCTTGGCCGTTTGGTGTAGTGGTCTGAATAATCGCCCGGCAAGCGAGAGACCCGGGTTCAAATCTTGGTCTTTTTTGTCTTCGAAATTCTTAGTAATAATGACATGTATGTAGTTTATACCTGATAGGAGTACCTTTCACAATCTTATATTAATTATCTTATCTTGTATTAATTTAAATATACATTCCACATAACGAGTTTGTTTGAAATTTCGATAATAATGCTAGTAAATTTGCCAACAATACCATCGCACTGATAAATACCATCGAAATACATTATTATTATAAAATCAAAGCATCGTAACAATGCTATCAAAATCTGATCACAATTACTTGTTGTAGATCATTAAAACCACTTTTCTGACCAAAACTCCTCCCCTCAGAAGGGTACTTCCGGTAGCCCGATTTTTCTGGTTAACGAACTTGGCCGAAATATTTACAAAAGGAACAAAAAATATTGAACACAAGTCTACAAAAAAGATGGCTTATATTTCGCCATTGAACATGGATTAGTCATAGCCCAACTATAACAACACTTCTCTTTATCTATACTAATAATATATAAAAATGAGATGGTGTGTGTCTGTCTGTTTCTCAATCACGCAAATACCACTGGACCAATTTTAATGCAATTTTACAGGAATGTGGCTCTTATATCTGGTCAACACATAGGCTATTAACATGTTTGATAATTTTATTATTTTCAAGATGGCGGTCATTGATAAGACCTCATTAGATGTAAACATGTGTAAGCCCAATACTGTAAGGTGAAATTCTAGAAAACCCGTAACAGATATTTCAGCTTTGACAGGCCATAACGAGCTTAAAATTTTAATTTTCACACAAATGGTCCTGAGCACTTTTGTCGTATCTTCAACCGTTTGCTCGGAAAGCTTGCTTCAGCGTGGAGAAACAGGCTCATGATGCGCGCCGCTGCACGCTCAAACTAGCACTTCCACGGGTTGTACCTCCTCGGCGCGTCAGTACGTCTGACCGACAGTGTGTTGACCATATTACTTACTATTCATGCTTTACAGCGTGCAAACCAAAAAGAGTGTTGTACTTTAGCCATGTAGCCTAATTTTCCATTTTCAACTAAACAAGAGTAGTTTATTTTGGATTTCAAACTTATGTGGTTTGTCATGAATAATTGAATAAATGTTGTACTATAGCCATGTAATTTTCCATTTTAAACTAAACAAGAGTAGTTTATTTTGGATTTAAATCTTATGTGGTTTGTCCTGATGAATTAAAATAAATGTTGTACTATAGCTATGTAATTTTCCATTTTCAACTAGCTAATCACAGAGTGTGTCTTTAGCTACATTTGATGTCCATATAACATCCTCAAAATACATCGCAAAAAACCAAAGCGGGCTCTAAAAACGGCCGGAACGGCGGCACAAGGTAGCCAACACCTATAAGGAGAAGATGGTGAACTAACAGGCAAACTAAATGGTTTTTCTAAAGATAAATAGGAAACTTGTTTGTTTACTTTAAATTTTCAGTTTTATTGTGAGTATATTTTAACACACAGCTATGTTAAGAAAGCCCTGAGGCAAAGCGGGGATTCTCTCAGCTAGTGTGTATATAAAGTGTTGGAAAAATGCTCAAAACGTGTTCTGGGGGTCAGATCGTGCTCATTTTATGGTCCTGGGCCTGGGTCTTACCAGGCGTGTATATCTCATTTTTCCAAGGTATTGAAAAAATAAGATATACACTAATGTTATAGCAACCTGTAAACCTAGCTTAGCTGTTTGAAGAACGAACCAGGTTTTATGTTTTTAAAATTAGTGTTTTTTGTATTTCTAATACTCTAAAATGGACCCGATGGAAAAAGTTGCAGCTAGTTTGCAAGTTCATTATGGACTTGCCAGAACGTGAAAATGGGTCAAAGTTGTCCTCAGCCATCAAACTTTGAGCTGTTCATTTGTTAGACTTGTGAAAGTTTTAATGATTGCGAAAATTAAACTTTTAAATTGTTTAACGGACGTTGTTCCTTCTGAATAAAAAACAAGTAAGGACAGTTTAACTTCTTAGACATTATATCATGTGACCCAAATGCATAATAATCATGAATAATACCCATCGGTTCCGAACTGACTTCGTAATACTTTACGACTTCATGTCAAGTATACAGCACTGCATGGAGATCCTATAACTTAAATTTAAGCTTAGAAAACCTTTGAACACTTTAATTTCAAGACAGAAAATGTGGCTGTATATTAGCTTTTTGAATAACAACACACATCTTATTTTGAGATTGATTATAAAGCTCTCGTTAATCGAAATACACATTTTCTTCCTTTTTTACCATTTTACTCCAGGCATCAATCCTGAACTACGCGAAACTGGCAGTAAAGGTAAAAAATAAAGTTTGACTTGTTTAATGAGGCGAAGTTAGGACTACAAAGTCCTCTCTGCTACTCAGCCTCGGCCTTGACCTAGCGTTGCCGTGTGTAAGTGATGACTGTGGGGATCGAACCAGCGCCAGCAGAGTGATGAGTTCTGAAGTCGCGCACGATTCCAACCCGCCACGGGTCCGCTCCGGGACCACGGGGCCGGGCAGACTTGTATTAGCATTTAGATGAACTTCCACGAGTATAAGTAATTGCAATAGTTTTACGTCAAGTCAGAGGGTAATTGTGTGGAAAATTGTTATAGACTATTGTTATATACAATACTGGAGAAAACGAACAATTATTATTGTTCCAATACACGTTGTTCGCACACTTTACTTACTACAAACCTACGAAAGAAATTTAAATAAAGAAGAATTAATGTAAACTGCAAACAGTATAATAATAAAACTTGTATATTGTTTGAGGCCTTTCACATGAATTGGCATTTATCTTCAGAAACACTCGGTAACTGAAAAAAAACACTGTTTAGGCTGTATGTATATACAATTTTAGACTATTCACTAAATCACTATTTGAGTTGCTGACCACTCTCATGAGGGTATTTTAATGCAAATATGTGGTGGAGGATGAGTGTGATGAGTGGTAGTAATGAGTTATGAGGTGTAGTCTTGTTACAAACTAAGGCCGACTCTTCCTTAGAATGGGTCATTAATAAATGGGCCAATGACCAATGGAAATACAAGGACCAACGGCTGAACGTGACTTCCGAACCACGCAGGTGATGGTCTGATATGTCTAAACGATGGTGGGAGTTGATGCGGGTATCATCAGATGATCACTGAGACTATCTGAGCCGCTTTAGACCTATATCATCCTCAAAACCTGACCTCCATGAAGCTGGATTACAGGACCACGCCAGCACGAGGTTTTTTATTCATATATACATATATTCTTTAGGTACACAGACAAAGAAAACATTGAACACAAGTCTACATAAAAGATGACTTATATTTCGCCATTTAACATGGTTTAGTCATAGCTTACCTATAACAACATATTTTCTTTTGATGTGTGTATATAAGGTGTTGAAAATTAGTTAAAAAGGTGGTCCTGGTGCATTTCAAAATTCTGTGTTTCTTGTATAGTACCTTTACGTTACCATTAATATAGTTTTATTTTATTTAAATAATTTCATCATTTGTAAAACATGTTTATGTAACTATTTTTAATTTTTCCTTCAGTTGCTGAATGCTCTTGAGGATAAATGCCAATGCCTTTGAAAGGCCTCAGACAATATACATTCAGATAAGTACTTCTCTAACTTTGAAGGCATAAATAGGTAGGATGGATGGTGTAGTGGTCAGCATAATTACCCGGCAAGTGAGAGACCCGGGTTCGAGTCCCAGTTCGGTTCATAAATTAACTTTTGTTTTCAAATATTTTTAGTAATACGAGTATATTAATCATTGTATATTTTTCGTTTCAAATTCAGTGTGTTTTAGGAGAATAGTCAACAGGCTACAAAATGACTCAGCTTAAATAAGTTCAAGATAGGCAATGCACTTTGATAGTTATTTTATTTAAAAAAATCAAAGTCCCGACCTCCACTCGGCCTGCGGCCTCGTATTTTGCGAGCATTCGCTACGCTTAAGATTAAGACAAATTTGCTTCACCCACTGGTTTTATAGGACAAATAATTTTGGAAGATGTAGCTGTAATAACCAGAGCAAAAATAATAGGTGCCATATAACCACACTTTTTTAATAAAGAGTGACTTTCTGTACGTTTTTCTCAAATTAAAACATTTTTATACACACACATACATTTTACTCGTATATGTCTGGGTGGTTGATAAGTACCGTAAATAAAAGCCCTAACATAAGGAAAAGTTGAATTTTCGGCAATTTAACTTCAAACTGATCGAGCAACGAAACGGTAAAAGGTGGGAAAAAGCTTTAAATAAAAAGTTGTAGGAAATCTGTTTCCAAAATAACAATGTTTCATTAGATTGAAGAGCCGAGCAACTGTTTTGCCGCTATGATGGAAAATATCAGCCAAGTACAAGGGCAGATTCTTTTAGACTCCACCTTTTTTGGTCGCCAACTTGTCAGAGCCTTAAAAAAAGTATGTTTTCAGATTTTTCTCGAAGGTTTCACACCAAGAGCTTCAAAAAGAGTGTATGGTTGATTATATGGGGTAGCATGCCGGGAAATGCCTAAAAGATTCGCTTATTCAGCCACCAGTCACTTATACAACCGGCTTTATATTATATTAATTCAGTCCGAAAATGTCATGTCCTTGTCATTTCCCAAGAGGAAACCAACGCTGACTTCAACTTAGGAATTAACTTTTCTAAGTATACACCATAATAACCAGCGAGTTTTGAAATTACGTTGTAAGGATTAAATGAAAATTATAAATCTCACTGCTTGTTTAGTTTGTCAAAGCAGTGCTTGATTAAATAATGTTCACACTATTACCCTACGTTTAAAGAGCAGTTGAAGTAAACGAATAAGCGGAAAACTGGTGTTAACTTAAATTAAATCGCTGAACGAAGAAAGAAAGTAGGTCAAATGATCCGTCCAGTTCATTTCTGACTAGGATTTAATTGCTCGCTAGCACGTGAGGAATATGACCCATTTAATTTTCAAGTCGTTGCTCCAATTTACAACGGTTCAAACTTGCTTTGATGTTTTTAAAAAAGTGTTGGTAATTTGTCTCTGCTGGAGTGCTGGAATCCCAATTAAGCAATGTAAGTTTCCAAGTGTTAATAATTTCACTCCTTGATTATGGCGGAGAAAAATCAGATCCTTTAAATTCTTTTATTCAGTACTGTATATAATTATTATTCTAAGTCTTTGTCACGTTTCACTTATTTATACAGGGTGTCACAAAAATGTGTAGCGCGCTATGCAGAACCGGATTCTACATACAAAAGTAAGTCGAAAATGTCTTGTAACGGTTTTTTATTTCGGCTTAGTTTAGCTGTAATCCGCCATTTTGGACATTTTTGAAAATAATAATAGTTCTAAAACCATTTGATATTTTTGTGAACCTTAATTGTATCCTTATAACATTTTGCAAACATATTTTTTATCTAATTCATCAAATTTTAAAATGACGGTCATTTAAAATCAAATTGGAATTTGGCTTTGAAGTTTTTAAATGGCCGCCGTTTTGAAATTTAGAAAGTTGGATACAAGATATTTTTGGAAAATGTTATAAGAAGAACAATTTAGGTTTGTACCAAGTTTTACAAAACCACCTCAAAGGAGTTTTAAATTATTAGCTATTTTAAAAATTTACAAATAACAAATTAAGCCGATTAGATAAATTAACTAAAATTAGCAAAACTAAGCCGAAATGAAAAAATGTTACAAAACATCTTCGACTTCCTTTCGTATCTAAAATCCGGTTCTGCATAGCGCGCTACACATCTTTATCAAACCCTGTATAAGGAAGTTCACGTTTTCGGGTCTTTCCCAAAACTTAAGCACAAGAGAAAGCATACATTTACTTTGCTTTGAGACACCGACCACTCTTTGATGGTATTTAAGGTGAATATGGGATGATGGTGAGTGTGATGAGTGTTTTTATGGATGATGAGATGTAGTCTTGTTACAAACTAGGGCCGGTTGTTCCCCACATTGGATCACGAATTAATAGTCCAACAACAAATGGAATGGACCAACAACTTAACGTGACTATTGAACCAATTTTAAACGCCATCTAAGAGTAACAGGGTGTCCCATAAGTAAAGTGCCAGACTCTAAGAAAAGGTTATATGGGTCAAAATTAAGAATAAACATTTTTCCGAAAACGCTTAGTTAACCAGATACTCGCCATTTTATATTTGTCACTAATTATTTATTATCTCCCACACCACTTATCGGATTCGACTCATTCTTAGCATAAACTTGTATCTTATTAAGACCATTTATGGAAAAAATTACCAGCATGATCTAACTTATAGTTTCAAAACGGTGGCTATTTTATGGTATTTTTAGGGCATTTTTGGAGTTACACCTTAAATAGTGAATAAACGGTGGGTTTTACGATAAAATTTAAGGAGTATTGTTTTGTAGCGAATTTTAACTAGCTATCTATTGACACCAGGGTCAAAATAATCTATAAAGAATCAACAAAGTTACAGTGGAAACCGTGGCAAACATCAAGATAATAAGGTGGAAGGTTGTCTGTTTTCATCCAGAGTTTCCTCTAAAGCTTCGTTGTTTCCCAATCGATTTTTATGGCCTTGCTTTCAATAGATAGGTAATAAAATTCACTCCAAAACGTTATTCTTTACATTTTATCGTTAAACTCACCGTTTATTCGCTATTTAAGGTGTAACGCCAAAAATGCCCTAAAATTACCATACAATAGCCACCGTTTTAAAATGGTAAGTTAGTTCATCCTGGTAATTTTTTCCATAAATGGTCTTACTTAGATAAAAATTTATGTTAAGTTTGAGCCAAATCTGATAAATGGTGTGGGAGATAATAAACAGTCAGTGAAAAATATAAAATGGCGAATACAGTATCTGGTTAACTAATCATTTTTGAAAAGTTTTTATTCTTGATTTTCTCTTTATTTTGACCCATATAACCTTTTCTTAGAGTCTAGCACTTTACTTATGGGACACCCTGTATAGAATCCATGACTTGAAGATGGAAATTAAAGAATCGTTCATTGAAGGAGAAGTCGTATTGTTTACAAGTGAACAGAGCCGAACTGGGAATCAAACAGTGGTATTGCAGCCTCGAGCCCAACTGGGTACAAACCTAGGAAATCCTCGAGCAATGTGAAAAAGGTCACTTTACTTACATTGAACTAGATGTGTATCCCATCCAGCCTACGGGCTATACGGGCGTAGCTTAGAGACGGGTTTCCGGAACATGAACCCTTGATAAAGGCCTCAACATGATCCTCATGGGATATAATGTAAAAAAAGATAACGTTTTCTTGTTGAACGAGGTGAAGTTAGAACTACAAAGTCCTCTCTACCACTCAACCTCGACGTTTACCTAGCGTTACCGAATAGTCACATTACAAATGTAAGTGGACTGCGGGGATCGAACCCGCGCCACCGGAGTGACCGGCTCCGAAGTCGCGCACGATTCCAACCCACCACGGGTCCGCTAAATAATGTATTTACAGCAGAATTAATGTTATAAAATTATTCTTCACCAAAGCAGTAAATAGTACTATTCCCAGCATAAAACCTATACTAGTAAGAATATTTTGTAATAATAGACAAATTTAGTAAGTAAAAAGTGTACACGCAATGCTTGGTGGCCAAACACCGATCCGGTTGGCCTAATGTCATTGGCATTATGTTAATTGGTGACCAGTGATTTAGTTTTCAAGTGTCCATGTAAATACTACATGATACATTCTACCAATATAAAAGAAACATTTGAATAGTATTTGGCACTCTATGAATTTAAAAATATGAATTAATAACTCAGAACAGTACTTAATTCTCCCCAGGTTAAATAAAGATCATCAAACCAAACAGTTCTTTCCCTAGGAATAAAGGTGCAACTTTATATGGGTAAAAGCAGCTGTTTTAAATTAAAACAACGAAAAGGTGTTTATTGTCTAAGAAGCTTTTCACTTTTGCATTAAAACTTGATCATTACGATACTTACTTCAGTTAGCTCGAGTTTGAAACTTATGTTGATATTTTGACTTTTCAAGCAAACATCTTAAAAGGAAAGTTAATCAGAACCAGTAACTCGTATCAAGATGAGTTTCAGACCGGTGCGTTGTCTTTAGATGCTTTTACTTCTTGTTTGAACGTAAGAAATAAAAACTTTTACATTTATTTTCTATTTGGCTTGGTGATAATTGAGGTCTTCTTTGCAGTCTCACTACCTTTCAGCATCTCAGTCGTTTCTTCGTTATTCATTTTGTGATCAGTTTACAACAAATATACGCATAAAGGTTAAATTTAAACACCATTTACTGAGAATTCTCCCTTTACATCGAATTAATGTGACAATAAAATGTTTTTTTGCGTTTATAAACAAAATAAAGGGTATTCCAAAAGTACCCGAAATTCTCATGCTAGTGGCCTTCATTTCGAAACGAGTCAATATTTTTGTGATCTTTTTCAAATAAATAACCTTTCCTGTGACGTACAGCCAAAACACCAAGATTAGAACCATGACCCACAGTTAGGTATACTCTGTATTTTGAGGTTTGGACATTTACCATCGTTGGTGAGCAAGATGATCACGACGTTTCGGGATCTGCAATCTGATCCCGTCTTCAGGTGAAAAGTAACCTAAAAGTTAACACGAGGTCAGCTTACGCTGATTTCTTTAGGCTAGCTTGTTTTCTAATGTTCTGTGTTATGTTTTAGGTTACTTTTCACCTGAAGACGGGATCAGATTGCAGATCCCGAAACGTCGTGATCATCTTTCGAGGCCTATTGGTTCGTCTGTATTTTTAAAGATAGATTACGTGGATTACCCTGTAATCACTGAATTACAGTTTCGTATAAAACTTGATACGTAAGTGTATTTGCTCATTTAAACTTTCCGTCTAAAACTTTTCCTTTTCCTACCGTTACCTAAAAAGCCCTTTAAAAGGTAAGAGACTTTTATTTAAGTAAGACTTTCTTACGTATAACTGGGGGAAAGGTGGTCACAATGCCCTATTACCCCAGCTTTATTTTATGACGGTATATTTTCACTGAAAAAGCTCCCCGTTTACACACAGAATTCACGCATCACCTCTCTTTACGCCTACACGGTTGGTTCAAAGAATGTTTGGGATATGAGATGTCTGCCTACAGGTATTGGTTCTCACTGACGGATTCCTTCGCTCACGAATTTCTGGGAATCCATGACTGTGTACAAATACTTTCCAAATCCAAGCATAACAAAATGCGTTGCCTCAGGTACCCTTTTTCTGAAATGGCTGTGTAAAAGCCACTATCAATAATTATAGGTTGAAATACTACTGACGTTTTCCATAGTTTTGAGTAAACTTTTTGTACACGACGTTTCGGGATCTGGAATTATACCCCGTCTTCAGGTGAAAAGTAACCTACAAAATAGCATAAAACATTATGAGCACATAGGAAATGAGCTAGTCTAAAAGTAATCAGCTCAAGCTGACTCATCCATCACCTTATAACCTTAGTTTTTTTCTCCATAAACTTATTAAACTTTACAGCAGCTAGCCAAAAAAATAATACAACATGCATCCTCAGAGGATTACATAAAAACATTGTAATTCAAAATAAATTGTATGTGAAGTGTGACATTTCAAACTTGATTACATGTAATCTTTAAGGGGATAACAAAAAAAGAGTCATGATAGAAACCTTTTTTGCGTCGTTGAATTTGTGTTGAAATTTCTTTTCTTTTGAGGTGCCACAAGGAGGAATTTCGGGCCTCCCTCAAACCCCTGCCTTCAAATAAGGGCGAAACCCAAAAGCTATGTTAAAACGAACTCCATGTTGCTCAAAGCACTAGGTATGCTAATGCGTGTTTACAAAATTGTAGTTCGTTAATAATTAAGAGGCACTTTTCAATGACAGCTGGTAAAGTTGTAAACCAAATGATTTCAATGTTTTATGTAGAATTATGTGCGTCAGTTGAAAGTAAGAGTTTGTCACTTTCAGTTGACGACTCCAAAGTTGACAAATAAAGCCTGTTTCAAGCTTTGCACACACCTTTTCCTCGCAACAACATTAATGCCTCCATTATACGGGCGTTTCAACTTCTATCCAGAATTTAAATAAATAAAATAAAAACATCCTTATTCAGTGCTTTTGTACAGCAGATATGCTAGTTATACAGAGCATTAATGTACCTAATATTTTAACGTGCTTGAAGAAAGCAGCAGACAAGAATAACTGACTTTTTACTGTATATCAATAAGTTACTTAACTACAATAAATATTGACAATACAATAAATGTAAATAGACAATAAATATTCATGCAAATGAATGATTGGGATGTAACTGAATTAAGCTCACACCCCCAGACCAAGGCACTCAAGCGTTCCTGGGCTGGACCCCAACACAGACGCTGTCTTCAAATAAAGCTAAAGACAGCCGGCTTTTCGCCAGCCCGTTCTTATCATGAGTATCCAAGACCGGAGAAGTGAGCGCAATGCGTTTAGAAATAAGTTACATAACTAACAGCAACAAGTTAAATAAGATTTATACTCTTCAACAAATTATTTAGTCTGAAATATACCAGTTAAATCCAGAAATATGTCAACATCATGACAGTAACAATTATAAAGTCGACAATTAACAACAATTAAAGGGATAATTATAACCTAGATTAGTTCTTGAACTCATGAGACTAAATGAAGCCAGGATATCATCTTTATTTTGCCGAAAGTCCCCTTGGTATTTGTGCAGCCGCCATTTTGTTTTCTTCAAGGTACAATGGAACTCCGCAAGTTTTGACTCTACACAAGGCGGCAACAGTTTGAAGTTGGAGAGTTGGACACTTTCAAAGGCTTCCATTACAGTTGAAGGGAACCTATTCAGATAGGATTTGCGACTAACAGAAACCACTAACTTAAATTTTCTACCTCAAAAACATCTTTAAAATTACTTATTGTAGTTCCAAACGCATTGGGCGTATAAGGAGCTCATATAATATTCCTTACGTTTGTTATATAATGTAAATTGTTTTGTCCTTTGAAAAGAAACTTTAGGCTCGTATGGCATTTCTTACTTTTGTTCGAAATGTAAATGGTTTGTCTGAAAAGCTAAATGAAATATCAAAACAGCGATGGCGCATTTTCTGTTTTAACGTGTAAAAGTAAAGGACTGCGTTAAAAAACGTCAACATAAATAAAATGCTACAATTTCATTTAAAAGTACTCACCCAAAACAAAATGGCGGCTAATTAAATTTTAAGAGTTTCAAAAGGTTTAGGCTTTTAAGTGTAAGTTTTGCGGGTAGTTTTTGTTGTTGTTATGTAATTTATTTCGTTAAGCTTTGCGCTCTTTTCCCGATCCTTGGTTAATAATGATCAGTACGGGCTGGCGAAAAGCCGGCTGTCTTTTATTTTATTTGCAAAACTGCACTCCACTTTGTTCTGCTGCGTTTTCTTTTATATGGAAGTTAATAACTGTATACCCTATGGAAATTCGCTCTAAGTAAAATACTACATACACTATATAAGTGGTAAATTACCTCGTCAAACAGTTTCAAATTAGTGGGGTTCCACTACATATTTCGGAACAACGGTCCCACGAGTAGACATAAAAATTATAGAAAAACACTTATGGTAGCTCCAGCTAGGGATTGTCGAAAATGATGAAACAGGTTACAAAGTACACGGTGACGAATATAACACAAAACACAATTAAACAAAAATCACAATGAATTTCAAAATACTACATTTAAAACTACACAAGTTGTTTTCGACAAATATCAAGTAAAATATATATGAGATAAATTGTAAATAATGAGCTATATATATTTTCCCTTTACTAATGTATTCCACCGTGCTAAAGGTATATTTTAATATTTGTACTTCCT
Source organism: Matsumurasca onukii (assembly GCA_018831715.1). Classification (NCBI taxonomy): domain Eukaryota; kingdom Metazoa; phylum Arthropoda; class Insecta; order Hemiptera; family Cicadellidae; genus Matsumurasca; species Matsumurasca onukii. The sequence continues at coordinate 46,855,111 of CM032065.1, read as the reverse complement.
CGTTCCTTTTGACCGGTTTGAGTTCACTATGTTCAAACGTGTAATGAAGCCAAGTTATTACAATTACTTATTGTAAACTATTGCTTCAAAGTGGAACGGAGTCAGCGGAGTGAAGTCTTCCGACTGAAGGAAAAGTTGACACTCCATGAAATTACGTCTTATCTTTGACACGAGAGACAAAACAACAAACCCTCTCTTTTCATTTACAGAAATTTCACCGCCATATTGTATCTGATATGGTGAATCTTGATTTTGGTAGAATAAGGAAAGCCGTAAATAAATAGTGACTTATTACTTATAAACTGTTATTAGCAATTTCCATAGGAAATAGAGCTATTAATTTCTATTCCTAGAGACATGGTTTCCCAATCGTTGTAGACAAAACTGTGTGCATTTTTTTAGCTTACTAACACCTCCTGAATAAAATGGCAAAACTTATTGTTTTTCAATATTTGTTTTATTATATTCTTTTGCAAATCTCCAGGTTAGGCTCAATTGCTTGGAAAATTGGTCTAGCGGAAGTAGCCTTTTGGGATGAGGGGTTTCCAAAGATATTGGAGGTTCAATGCTATAAAATTGTATTTATCAACCGATTTAAAAAGCTTAGTTAACATTAAATATAATTTAAAAGCTTCAAAATTAATATTAACTTTTATTTAGCTTTGAAATTTTAAAATATATTTATCACTATTGTACCTCTTAGTCCTCTTTATTAGTTAACCATTAACATCTTACATTTATGTGATATCGTATCATAAATACGTTGTAAACCCTCATTTTGGGGTAAAATTTATTCCCCCGTGATTGGTAATTTGCCTAGAGAACTACTTGTGTAACTTAATATAAGCTGACTAATCCATGTTCCAATGTGTATTAAAGTGTGTTATAAAAACTATCTTTATTAGCGAATTTCCTTTCAAAAATGAGACATTCATGTCGTTTTCATAATAAGACCCAGACCCAGGACCCTGATCCTGACACCCAGAACACGTTTTGAGCATTGTTCCAAAACTTTATATGCATATGTATATATGTGGGTACACTCTACAAAATAGCATTTTTGTGTGATTTTCATGAAACTTGGTACAAATATTCCGTTTTTAAAAATCCCGGTCAAATTCGTTAACCAGCAAAATCGGACCATCGAAAGTACCCTTTTGGGGAGGAGATTTTTTATCAAAAAGGTTGTTTAAACGATCGAAAAACAGCAATTTTTATTCAATTTTGATTAATTTTAAAATAAAAATGTAATGTAACGGCCGGGTTATTATTTTAAATCATGTAGGGCCTATGCACAGCCACGATCGTGACAAACTAGCGTATGACGTGCGTGTGGGGGTGGGAGGAGGAGGTAAGGGGATGAATGTGGTGGGATCGTACGTGATATTAAATAAGACTGAACAGCGCACAGCACTTCAGGGAACAAACAAACCACCAGATGTGTGTGGGCTTTCGTTCATTTTAAACATTTTAGTGCGTGTGCCTTTTCAATACACTGTCAAAAAGAAGACCTGAGACAAATGCGTTAAAGGTAAAAGATGTTTCTTTGGATTTGACTGTAAAAAACTAGGAGAATATACTTATCGTTTTAGGTGACGACAAAGTTTAAATTTATTGTCACAAGAACGTATTTTCATGTTGTTTATTTCTGCTATTACGAGTATAAGAAAGCTTTGATTGCAAGGTGGCTCAATACTTTGATACTTTGATTTGAGACACCGACTACTCCTAGAGGGTATTTTAAGGTGAATACGGGATGAAGGGTGAGTGTGTTTTGATGGATGGTGAGGTGTAGTCTTGTTACAAACTAGGGCCGACTGTTCCCCATATTGGGTTATTAATTAATAGTCCAACGACCAATGGAATAGACCAACGGCTTAAAGTGACTTCCGAACCACGAGGAGTGGACATTGTGAAAAGTTATCTCTGCGCCCGGGAATCGAACCCGGCCCTTATAGCACTGGCCATAGAGACTTCCACGTTAAGTTAATTCTGAACAACTTATAAGGAGTAAACTTAGACACTTCAAATTAGGTAACCAAGTTTTCGGGTTTCTATGAATTTCAAAATGTTATGTACATTTGTACCGCCACTAGTCATCGATGGGCTCAGGGGAAGAACTTTACAACAAACACTTTAGAAATTATCTTGGAGTGGGTTGAAAAATGTATGGACTTGCTTCAGCTGCTCCCCCACATACTCAATATTTACAAACTTATTGCCCTGGGATGTCTCTTACTTCCCTGTATGGTTTCTAGTTCTATTCAACGGCAACGAATACAGGAAGAAAACAACGTCAGGCAGTTAAATTCCTGAGCTAAACCACGGTTAAACCATTGATTTTGTATACCTCTCTTAGACGTGGGATGCTATAAAGAAGGACAACACATGGTTTTTGGGTGTCTGAGAACTTAAGTCTCAAAAAGGTTTTGAAATCATTGAGACGTCGTCAATGCAGGGAACCCATGAAGCAATAGCGGTTATGTCACTATTAATGAACCCTATAGAGATAAGAATATTATTAAGTGTTGAATGATAGTAAGTTTTCCAATCGCCAGCGTATTAGTGAAACTTAGAATGATTTATTTCAGAAGTTCTGTAGTTTAGATATATTGCAAACAATAGAGGACCAAGGGCAGAACCTTGTGGTACCCCCTCAGTTGCAGGTCTCCAGCTGGATTTTGGAGAGTAGTAAGCTTATTAGTAGTACAGTAACCTTTTGGCACCATTCAAACTGTTAAGATACTGCGATAATAGAGCATGAAAAGCAAGGCCGAAGGCCGAAGCGACGCTGTAGCCTGGCGAATTACAAATTGTAGCGCAAGTTTTACTCATGCCGACGGCGCTTTAGCGCTTAATTGCGTGTCGGCCTTGTTATTTCAATCAACCTTAATACATACATTTCTCATTTCACATTTAAATAGACCTCATATGAGTATACGATCCTTCTTCAGCTAACTAATTAGTAAATAAACTAAATAAACCAATGTGACAAAGAAAACAAACGTTGATTGGGTTAAATGGAACCAAATTATTTACTTTCATCCTCGACACAAGGGCAATCAACGCTTGTTGATTAACTACAATCAAAACTGGTATTGTGAAAATCATTACCATACCTTTTATGTTTTATACCCTTTTTTACTACATTTTACTTATTATAACTCATTTTCGTGTTTTTATTCTACTTTTATTTTGTTTGTTCATCACGACCTTTAAGAACCCTACTTTGTGGATATATGTAGTTATTATCTACCCTCATATGTGTGTTTTAATAAGAGAATCGTTTCACAAGGTTGTATAAAGTGTTGTCAAACACATATTTTCCTGTTGGACAATTAGCTTGGCTACAAGGATCATAAATAAACATAAATAACAATTTATTGTCATATTACATACAAGCATTGACAAAGTAATATACAGCCAAGAGACATAGTCAAATATACAATTAGAGATTACAAAAGAGAATAATGTATCAATATAACTAAGATTAAACATATAACAGCCCTATTGATACAAATTTTGATGTATTAGAAATTTATATTGGAGAGATTAAAGAACTCATCTAGGTTATAAAAAGGGTGATTTAAAAGCCATATGTAGAATTTAGTTTTAAAAATATTTACAGAATATTTAGATATTAAACTTATGAGCTTATTGTATAATTTCAATGAGATGACAATGTGCTATTTATAGTTTGTTTTAGTCTAAAAAATCTATGGAAGCATATAGTTTATTTCTAGTGTTATAAACATGGGATTTATTTTGAATGAGATGAGGTTTCTCAGAATATATAATAACAAATCAAATATATAGATGTTAATAACAGTAGTATTTAATTTTATAAACAGTGGTCTACAATGTTCTAAAAGGTGCCTGGGAAATAATTCTAATGACTTTCTTTTAAAATTAAAATTTCATCTATCCTGCTGCAATTACCATAAAAATAAGACAATATCTAAAGATGGATTGAAAGTATGCAAAGTAAGCGGATTTAATGTAATTTAGATTAATACACTGTGTTAGTCGCGATATAAGGAAGATCCTCTAGAAAATTTAGAAGCTATGTAATCAATATGAGCTCCCCAAGAAAGTGTTTTGTCCAAAAAAATACCGAGGAATTTAACTCTATCCAAATAACCCTCTATCATATTTGTTTCAGAGTGCCTTAGGCTAAATATAATTTGTTGGGTTTTATCTTTATTTAAAAGAAAACCATTAGTTTCAAACCATATTGAGGCTTCGTTAATAGAATTTTGAGCTAATGTTTGAAGTTGTTTTAAATTAGGATTAGTATTTAAAAGAGTTGTATCATCTGCATACAAGTAAGCTTTACTATGTTTGCACTCTGGAAGGTCGTTAATGCAGATTAGAAATAATAGAGGCCCAAGAAGTTCCCTGAGGAACTCCATATTTTATGTCCAACTCCATATGATCGCCAACCAAGGAAACTCTTGGCTGGACTATCGCAATTTTATGCTATTGGCTAGCCAACGAAGTAGGAAGGACATGAAACAAGGTAAAGTAGGGAATGGGTCTGCTAGCATTATGCCTGAACGACTGGTTTGGCATTCGACGAGGGTGAAGCATTGGTTTTTTAATCCTTATCCATCTAAGCCAGTCGTCTCTAAGCTGCTTCACAGAGACCTTCTAGATCCAAGCCGGAGGTAACCAATAACATTCACCCTCTTGTCATGGTCTCTTCAGCAAATTGACTCTCGAGAGTGAAGCTTCTTTGGCGCTCCTCCAGTTAGTCCTTCTCTTGACCCATAGAAATGTACTGATTAGCCAACATCCTAACCAGCTTTACACATGATCTCTCTTTGCTGTACCCCAGTATCAGGTCATCTGCACATCTTAGTCCGGTACGGTCGGCGATGTTGTTGTAATTTAAACAGTAAATACATGTCAAATAGTCAGATTGTCTCAGTGATCATCTGATGATACCCGCATCAACTCCACCATCGTTTAGATATTGCCCAACTCAGGTATTGATGGCGGCACATTATGGAGTAGTGATTTAGTGAAATAACCTAAGGCAACGCTAAATAGTGAGTAGGGTACTAATTCTATTATGACTTAACTGTTTGAAAAGAGGTCAACTGAGCGGTAAAGTTGTAAATGTTAGAGGGGATTTTCTCAGATCCTGTTTTACTTCAGCCGACCTCGACAAGCGACGAGTAAATCCTATCAGGTAAAGTCTCAAGATTATCAAAGTCTTTGGAAGCTTGTTCTGGTTCCAATACGCATCTATTCCGTGTGAACGGAAGAAGTTTATCTTTCTGTCGTGGACGCCGAAAACGAGAGTCGAAAACCGTTCGGAAATAAAGTATTGAAAGTAATGTGCAAGATTTAACAACCTTGTTAACTTAAAACAACATGTAAAGTTCTCAGTAATGTGTTTTGGATGCAGTAGTTTCCTGGTTTTTCATACTGGTGTTACTAACATGTTCGTTAGCAAACATTCGTTCAAATATTGACTCCACTATTTGTTAATGTTTTTAACTTTAGCTTTTATGAATTGTGTATAAAACCACTGATACAGGGACCATGGTTGTCAGCATACAGTATTTCCTCTTCTAAGTTCCTATACAATAGTAGTTTTACTTCGTAAAAAATGATACATGAGTGCAAACGTTCACGTAATATATTTGTAAATGAGTATATTTCACAAATCACAGATCTCTCTATCATTATAGCTCGGTATCCCCGACCTGAAAGTTTTCAAAGAGGATGGATATGAATAAATAAATATTTATTAGCTAATTTCCTTAGAGAAAATGAGATATTCAGCATGGTACGACCCAGACCTAGGACTGTGAAATGAGCATCGGATCCGTCCCCCAGACTACGTGTTGAGCATTTTGTCAACACCTTTTATACATATGTTTATATATTAGTAAACTCTCCACAGGCCGCATTTTTGTCCAATTTTCATACGATTTGGTACAAATGTTCCTTTTGTAAAAACTCGGTCAAGTTTGTTAGCCAGCAAAATCAAACTACCGAAAGGCAACTTTTATAAGGAGGAATTTTCACCAAAAACGGTGAATTTCATCAAACTTTTATGACATTTGAAATAAATATGAATTTTACGTTATCCACCAATATTCTAAAGGTTTTGAAAAGCTATCCAGTCATGCACCGAAACAGCCCGGGTTCGATTCCCGGGCGTAGTGATAACTTTTCACGGTGGCCACTCCTCGTGGTTCGGAAGTCACGTTAAGCCGTTGGTCCATTTTATTGGTCGTTGGGCTGTTAATTAATGACCCAATCTGGGAACAGTCGGCCCTAGTTTGTAACAAGACTACACCTCATCATCCATCAAAAACACTCAACACACCCTTCATCCCATATTCACCTTAAAATACTTTCTAGGAGGGGTCAGTGTCTAAAATCAAAGTCAATCTAGGCTTCCGGTTTACACCGCGTCACAGTTGAAATGTAAATACTGCTTAACGTTTCGACCTCGCTGTGGAGAGTCATCCTCAGTAGCTGGATGACTGGCTAAACTAGTGTAAACCGGCAGCTTTAGATGACACCGGCTTAAAGCGGCCGCAGGTCCAACTCAGAGTACCGCTTATAACATGGGATAAAAACTGCGAACTACGTTTTAGGTAAGTTAATTTACTTACATGTGAAAATGTTCTTTCGGGAAGCATAGATCTATTGATGCTGCTTCATATAAATACTAAACCTTTTACTTTCGTCATCAAATTGATTCAGTACTTCTGAACTAAAAGCTGGGGTTTTCCATAAGAACATAGCACTCGAAATTCAGTAATTAAAATTATATTTTGTAACCAAACTCATTTTTTTTTTTTTATATGCTGCAGGACTAATTACTCTATGCTTCCCGAGAAAAGCTTTCCACGTTTTAGTTCATTAACCTACGTAAAACACAGTTTGCACATTTTCCCCTGTTAAATTCCCTATCCCATTTGAATGCCGTTCGGGCTCTATCTGGCCCCCTCTGAAGAGTTAAGATTATCAAAGTCTAATTGGCGGCAAAAAGTTGAGGACATTTGAATGAGTAGTCCAATTTGAATGCAATTTAAAATGTGTTTTCCTTTCATCATAATATGTAGTAAGACTTGCAGTAAAAAGGTTTGAAGTTTGAGGCCCAAGGGTTGAAGTGGCCTCGTAGCACCCGTGATAATAGAACATGATTAGCTGATGCCGAAGTGAGGCTGACAGCACAGTGAACTCTCGTAATAATAAAGGATGCAAAGATGATGCTGTGAGCGTGGTGGGAAAAAATGCTTCTCAGTTTTCAGTTAATTTTTCTCTTTTAATCGTTGAAACCAGTTCAGTATTACCTATCACGTTAAATTGTATAGGTAGGTTTTAAAGAGGAACCATGTCAAAAAAGTTGCCAAAGAATAAAGCAAAGGCTCTTTTGTTTTAATCTAAAGATACATTACTGGAGACTTACTCTTGACTATTACTTTGCCGAGAAAAGATGAGACAAGAGTAAATATCCAAGTTTGTGTGTTGAGATGTTTTCAGGCACAGATGTCGGAACGGAACTCATTTCTAGTTCACAAACAAACCCAGTTTGCTCAACACTTTCCAGATTTTGTTCATCTGTTTACTTATCAACTTACAAACTTTTGTAAGTTTCTGAAACGCCATCTTAACAATTCGGAGATTTCATCTCACATTCTTGTTCTTTACAACAGCTGGGGCCCGGGCCTCTGCCAGGGGCCCAATCATTTTGTAAGAGTGCGCAGTAGTGGCTGTGACCTTGAATTTCGTCCTATAAAAGCAATACAGTATAAAAACACGCTATCTCTTGGGAGACTTCACGCCTACAGTTTTCATCCGATTTTTGTGAAATAAACTTTGTTTTAAAGTGCATTAATTGTTTTAGTGCCTCCGCCGAAGTGATTTTCCATTTTATCTTCTATAAGACCGTGACATAAATCCAAAAATTGAAGAAACTCTGTATTTTAATTTCTTATTTTTACTCATAAACTAAGTCAGAGTCACTGCATTACATTGTCATTTTTCAAATAACATTTATTTTAAAAGATCTTATGGAAATTGTAGGCGTGAATTCAGTGTCTCAAGAAAATTCCTGTTTTACACTGTTCTTATGGGACAAAAACAAAATGGCCGACAGGTACTGTGCACTCTTAACCTTCTATAGATAGTCCAAATTCGACAACTATTTTGAAAGCGTAGAAATTACACATACAGCATCTTTCTTTGTTTTATACAAGTTAACTGTATCGTCGATAAAAGATACTTCTAAAGACCAAAGAGAATATTTTGACACAAACATCTCTCTGTGATTCACTTTCCTCTTGCTTTCCCCCTCTCCCTCTTTACCCTCGCTCTCACTCTTTCATGCATGTGGTTATAAGAGGCAAGAGCATTTCTGTTTCAATTGACCTTTTAGTTACATAAAACCCCCTTTTGAGATTTACACTGAGCTTGGCTTCTGATATTTACTATACACAATTTAAGGAAAAGATCCTAAAACGCTCTGTCATGCAAATTAAACTATCAAAATGCAATCAATTAAAAAAAAAGTTGTTTTGAATTGACGATTTCTTCTAGTCAAGAAACAAAAAGCAATGTATTGAATGACTTGTTCAAAATAATACAAACCTGTGCCACACGAACCAATAACTAAAGTGCGGCTTTCCACTGATTGTCTAATAACAAAGTTTAATAGAATATCTACATTTTTATAAGATTTGAATACAATTCTTTGTTTAAAGTTTGCTAATGACGATGGGAGAATTTCAGAGTTTAAACTATTATTGCGGACATTGTCCATCGTTAGTGAGCAATATAATCACGACGTTTCGAGATCTGCTATCTGATCCCGTCGTCAGGTGAAAAGTAACTTAAAACATAACACAGAACATTAGAAAACGAGCTAGCCTAAATTTATTAGAGTAAGCTAACCAGTCAAGCACAACCAAACAACATGTGGCTGTTAAAGTAAAAATACTAAAGCTTAAAAAACTAGCCTAGAAAACAAAACCACAAGCTAAAGACACACTACAAATGTTTGTTGTCCTATAAATGTTATTGAAAAGTGATTATGGAGAAAGGCTTCTAATAATACAGTTTAAAAAGAAGTAGAACAAAGTACAATGAAAATGAAACAGATTTCATTCTTGGGACAGTTGATGAAGACACCAGAAAATGGAGTTAGAAGAAAAATAATAGAGAAATCATGGAAGAAGTAAAGCAACGTCAGGTGGATTACAGAAATGAAGGAGGAACCAGGATGAAGAATCTGGAAATCACAATAGAAGATTTGAAAAACAAGACCAAAATTCTCAGGATCATTGAAGATAAGTCACAAAAATATACAAATACTGTACCGATACGTAAATTATACGTAATAAATATTATTACTTAATAAGTACCGATACAAATCAATAAGTAGAAGGGTGATTTGACAGCGGAATAAAGAAAAACACAGTTTGAGCGAAAAATCAATATTAAGCGACGAATATCGCTAAATCACTATTTGAGATGCCGACCACTCTCATGAGGGTATTTTAAGGCAAATAATATGTGGTAAAGGATGAGTGGGATGAGTGGTAGTATAATAAAAGGAGAAACCCCTAAACCATTGACTCAAGTTGTCCAATGTTGGCCGTAAAACGAAAAATAGCTATATAAAAGTAATTTAGTGTTGTATTTGTACCTTTATATTGTCATTTGTTCTGGTCTTATTCCAACAGTAAATAGTTCTGATGTTCTATAGCCTAAACTTTAAAGTGATGTAATACATATTTTTAACCCATGAAAATTTAAGGGTTGATAAGCTCGTGAAAAACGCGTTTGATATGAGTAACATTTAATGTATGCCGACATCATTAAATGCCAAGCTCTCTTGATCCTTGAGGCATGTCAAGAAAGGAGATATGAAGATAGCATTTCTGTGTTTCCGTCAAACAATAAATGCCTAATGAACTGTCAGAGATGTCAGCGTCTGTCTCTACATTTCCTCCTGGATAAGGAAACATGTCAAGAATTCACCAGCAATGTCTCGTATCTCCTGTGGAAGGAGTTTGTAAACTAAAGTTGTCTTGAAATATAAATAGAATTTTGTAAATTGGCACGCAATCAGCCCTACAGAATATATTGACATTTCAATTAAAAGTTTAAAACTCACAGTAACACTAATAAAAACAGCAGCGTGCATAATTTTGATTATTAAAAATACTATTTTCAATTATTACTTTTTTCAACAAATTTCAGTACAATTCTTAAAACACAACTTTGCTGATTTTAAAATTAAACTAGAAAGTAAAACATTGTTAGAACAGGGCACGTAAAACCATAACGTAGCGGAAAAAGTGGTTTAAGAAGTTAAGATGTGCAAACACAGAGTCAGTTTACATAAATGGTTACTGGTGTATTATGATGGGGAGTTATGTAGACACCTTCTATCCACCATGACTAATCATCAAAGAAAACATCAGGTATCAAGAGGTATCAGGTATCAATGCTGGAGCCCCTCTATGTTTAGGGCTTGTGGGTTATCTTGTGGGTAGTCTTAAAAGATCAGGAAGAGCACCAGCAAGGGTAGGAGGTCCAAGGGTCATCCCCCAGGTGAGTTTCACTTTATTTATTTTTGTTTTATTTAAAACTAAAACTTTAATTCAATATAAAATGAAATTTACAGTAAAATATAAAACAGTATTAGATTTCATGGAGTTACAAGTACGACAGTACTTAGCTTTTTTAAATTTTACAATTTGTTGTAAATATTGCAGACACTAACCACGTTGATAATTGAAAAACGGCCTTATCACTTGCTTGTTGTGTTTTTGTGAGACTTTAGATTCTTTTATAACCTTGCTTGTTATAATGGTAATAATATGTCGTTTATGTTATACTTTTATATAACTTGGTCCAAAGTGGGTAAAACTTCAAAGATATGGTGGCAACACTGAAATAGAATGACACATGACATCTCCATATTCATTCCGCTAAATAAAAATAGTTTATTCTGATAGCATAGCATAGAAGAACGAAAGTAGAGTTTGAGGTTAAATTTCGGCTTATTTCAGATGGGGTTTCGTAATAACTAACTCTATCGTTTTCTAGCCGGTTTTATAAAAACAATTAACGTATTGTAAACAGTTTATTTAGTATATTCTAATTACATTAACACCATTTAATAGCCCTTTTCCAACAATCAAAAGAAATGGCTCCTGTTGACAACTCACCGCCAGTGAAATCAGAAGGGAACTTTTATTTAGTGTGTTCTTCTAAAGCTAATAATTTGATTCCTGTGCATAAATACAAGTCCTCTCTTACAGGCTTAACTGTTGTTTTGGCTGAAGTTGATGGTCCAGTCGTTAATGGGTACTTTTGCTTAGGTAAGTTATAACTTCTGGTTCAGGCTACAGTGATTACATTATTGTAGTTGGCTGGCCTAGCCTGGCTAGAACATTGAATTTGAATAAAAAAAGAGGCAGTTTAGGAATAGCAAATCTATAGTGGGACTGTATCTACAATGATACATCATTATCTTCAATTTGTCATTACAGTACAGTCTCTATAATCCGGCCGTTCGCCACTCCGACACGTCCAGTAATCCGGCGCTATGACCACGTCATTTAGCCACTTGTTTTCAAGTCTACTTGTCTGTAAATCGTGTGACCAATGTGTGCGTTGTTTATTGCTAATCAGTGCTTCCGTTCAGTATAGGTCATGAGATATCGCAAAAACATAAACATGTTAATTTGACATTAATAATAAGTGTTGAAAAAGTTATTTTAAAAATATTAGAAAGTAGTGATAAGTTAACATCGGCAAATCAAAAACTCACAGACATAAGGAAGAATAAGAATGAAATTGAATCATTCTTAAGAGTAGTGAATCGTCCTCCAACGTAAGACAGATTATTCCTGACAAATTGAGTCTTTTTTAGTGAACCTCCACTAATCCGGTACTTCCGCTAATCCGGCGCTTCCGATCCCGATATAGGGCCGGATTAGTGAGATCGTACTGTATTTTGAATGTGACGAAGTTGGAGAGACTTGCTGCCGAAGCGGCCACATATCAAATTTTGCTGATTTACAATGTGACATAATTATCCTTTTGGTATTTGTCTAGAAGAGTGACTTATGATTTCATACCATACTTTTAGCTATTTATTTCAAAACTAAACTATTAGATTATAGATTACCATATAACTTAATATTGCAACGCTATGCAAAATAGGAACCACAATGAAATTTGTCAAAAACTTGGTGTAGTGATAAAACCTGTGTATAATTAAAAACTGAACGATTACATCAGGTTAAACTGAAGTTTGCACTTGTGAAAAGGACTGGAATTCATGGGTTTGAGCTCATGGAGTGCATGGAGCTTCTGGTCTTGATCTATCAGACAGCATGTGTCAGTTCCTCATTGCTAAAAGAAGGGACAGGGAATAAATCTCCGGAGCTTTTGGCAGGCCTTGTCAATGACCACAGCCGTTTCAACTTGACCATTCTCTTTTTATTTTCAGCTACTGAGGCACATGATGATGACGGCTTGCCTCACACTTTAGAACACCTGATTTTTCTTGGGAGTGAGCAGTATCCGTATAAAGGAGTTCTAGATCTTGTTGCTAACCGTTGTTTGGCCTCTGGCACAAATGCATGGACAGGTGGGTTGTAAATCACTAGTTTAGACCTAATTAGTCTGTCCATTAAAATCATTACTCAATTTTCTTTATTCACGGAAAATCTATTTTACATTTTTTAAATACATAATTGTTTCAATAATATTCTCTTATAAGTTAGTATAGTAGAGTCTCACTTAAATTAAATCTGTCCTTCGCTTATCCGACATTCTATGTATCACTCAATTAAGAAAAAAACAATGTAGAAAGTCGAACCACAATCATGATTTGCTGTCATGGCGGATGTTATGGGTTTTCCCTTTTCATTCATATATTTTTATTTTGTTTAACAGCACAATGTTGCTATTAAATGGAACACCTTCCATCACGGAAGGTTATATCATCATATAACGTATTATTTTAACATATTTAAAATCTAAATTCTTTTCTCTTAAGGTTTCCGGGTTATCCGAAATGTTTGTTTTCTGCCCTTTTCTGACAGATAATGTAGGCTATACTAGAGTTCTAACCGGATGTTCACTTGTATTTTTAATGGAACCACTGCTATTTTCAGACACTGATCACACTTGCTACACCATGACGACGGCTGGCAGTGAGGGGTTCTTGTCGCTCATACCCATCTACCTGGACCATGTGCTCTACCCTACTCTGACGGTACGTAAGGAGAATATCGTAGTTGGTGTAATCACTGCTAATCAGATGTGAGGAGGTTATTTGTGATATTTGGATGCCAGGAAACAAGGTTAACTCTAGATTATTATTGACAAGTAGTTAGAAAGGTTTACAGACTGTAAGAAACATTTGTAAAAATTAGAGATGGAAAAGATTAAATTTTTTGTTTGATTTCAAGGAATGTTTGGGTGTGAAAGCCATATTTACTTCATACAGAATTCAAATTTAACTGTGTTCTTGGATAAATCAAATAATAAGCTTATGTCAGCGTATCATACAATTTTCATACTTCCCAGTAAATTTTTGAGTTAAATTATCCAAATTATGTAGTAGACAATATGATTTACCGCAAATGTTTGTTTAATATACAAACAATTTGCAATAACTGATTTAAATGTAGGGATCAAAACTGTGAAATTCATCATTATTTAAGCCAGAGCTTTTCAAACTGAAAAACATTTTAAAATTGAGTTATACAATCATTTAACAATATTTGTTTACAACGTTTTTTGTTGTCGTTAGGGTCATGTTTTACAAGAAATTCTATTACAGATTTTTTGCAATTGCAGTCAAATGACCATGAAAAATCACTCCTGAAATTAGCGTACTCTTTTAGGATTTAATGTTCTTAGAAACGCTCAGCTTTTCTTGCCCGTTTCTTATGAAAACCCTCGGTAAGTTATTTCTCCCTCTGCCGAACAATGCTTGACAGACTGCGCCTTGTTATGCAGGACTCTGGGTTCGTGACGGAGGTGCACCATGTGACAGGGGACGGGGAGGACGCGGGAGTAGTCTACTGTGAGATGCAGGGTCGAGAGAACAGCTGTGACTCACGTGTGCACCTGGAGATGCTACGAGCCGTGTACCCGGGCCGCTGCGGCTACAAGAGCGAGACCCGCGGCATCATGAAGAATCTCAGGGAATCCACCACCAACGAGAAGGTGAGCGACAGTTGTAGACAGAGTTTCACAAGGGCTGTCCTTCTAGTAAGATTTGTTCAAGAATAAACTCAACTTTTGGTTGGTATTAAAAAGTATTTAATTAGAAAAACAGACTTTTACGGCCACTACAGGAAGAAAACTACTCCCTACGTTTCGGGCAGTTGGGAAACTCAACCCGTTCGTAAGGGCCTAACCTAAACTTACGCTGCATTATAGATAACATTTAGCCTAACCTTAACCTAAGAGGGCAAGACAAAATGAAGTACAGTATTAACAATTATATTTTTAGACAAATATTGACAGGCGGGAAATATTTACACAAAGAAAGCCTAAAAAAGGTTTGATCGGGTGAGTACGGCACTCTGCGGTGGACCAGATAACACTTCTCCACTACCCCTACTACTGAATCTGAGCTTGCTGGCCGCCTACGCATCCGTCCTGTGTAGAAGGGGTATTAAGGAAGGGTAAGGGGAGGAGGTCGGAATACCACTGGCGCTAATTTACAGGGCATGGAACTTAACCTATTGGTAAAACAGGGTGGCCACAGACCGGAAAAACCGGGAATTATGCGGGAATAATAAGTACCAGGAAAAACCGGGAAATATGCGTGAATTCTGGGTGTAACGGAAAATGTTATATATCGTATCGGGCATAATTTGATCCTCGGGCGTGTATGGTATGACCGTCAAAGCGTATGCGCGTAAAATGGTGGTGGTAGCGTACCGTGGGTTTCACCTCGAATGGAAATGTATTGGAATGTATCGTGGGGTTTAAAAGCGTCGGGCGTGCAGCGGGTGTAAAAAGCGATGGGAAGGGTCAGAACTTTAAAGCGAGGATTGGTGCAGACTGTGGCGTAAGCGGTCCTCTGCAACAGTGGAAGTGCACTGGGAAAATGTGTATATTGCGGGAAAAACCGGAAATATCGTGAATTTTACCAAGCTACTTCTGCCCTGTAAAGGAAAAAAAATAAGAATTTGGCTTCTTTTTTTCTTTTTGAAATGGCTGGAAAAACCTGTTGTTTCTAATTAAATTGATCTCTTCCACTATTACAAATTTTAAATCTAAAATACAAATTTAATTAACTTTACTTGTGAATCAAGAGAAAATAGTCAAATACTTATCAGCTGTTTTATAGGTGTAAACAAATCAAATTAAATAAAATTATCATTGTACATAATATCATATCTATATAATTTACAAATACTATTAGATGTAGTATTTTTGCCTGCAATGTTATGCTGGTTCTTTGGTGGTTTTCGGATTTACTAATTTTTCAATCTCAAGATTTATTAGTGGTATCATTTCAGGTCCGAGCTTACCACAAACAATTCTACAGACCGGAGAACCTTTGTCTCATTATAACAGGACAAGTAAAACCTGAAGATGTGTTCAAAGCTTTGGAGCCATTTGAACAGAAAATCGTTTCAAAAGTAAGTCGTTGCAATAAGGTAAGCCGGTTGTAGGTGAGATTACAAGTTGCATGAAATAAACAGTAAACAACTTCTTTTTTACACTTTCTTTAAAAAAGTACAATAATCAAAACCCAAACAACTGTGTAAGTTGTCTTATTTTTCTTATTAAATGACATTTGAACAAATAAACAAAAAGAAATTGTTGAATACTCTTGAATTCTGCAATTGCTAGACTTATTTTTGAGGTTTTTAGAAAGTATGTTCAGTAGTTTCGCTTCAGCAAAAGACGGCTCGTTAGTGAATAGAGTTTTCTATAGGACGTCAAATGAAAGTTATTTGCATATTAAGTGTTTTAGCTAGATACTTCTCTGTGCGTTGGTAAAGATCGTTTTCATGCACACACTATTGCTTCAACGATCTAAATTGATGTTAACACTGGTTATTGAGATTTTTTCAAGTATTTCTGCAATAGTTAATATATAGGAAGACTGTTATTTTAAGACCATCGAGATATACCATTCAGATCAAGATTTAATTTTAAACTTTGTGCATGACAATTGCAAGAACTTGGTTTCAAACATTTTACTTCTAGTATCGATCTTCAATCTCAAGATATTTCTTTTTTTGACGTTCAGTCTTTACTATAACCTGCTCTACACACATGTACAAAGTCAAATACCGCTTTACGAGTTAACATGTGTGTCTCGGTACAGGGCAGCAGAGGAGAGTATGTGAGACCATGGCAAGACCCGTTCCCCCCGCTGGTCGAGTCTCAGGACATTGAAGTGCAGTTCCCCTGTGACGAGGAGGATAACGGCACCGTCTACGTGGCTTGGAGAGGGCCGTCAGCTGTCACCGAACTGTACAAGTAGGAAATCAAATTGCATCTTTTTTATGTCAAGATTTCTTAAATGTTGTGTAAACAAGGTTGTTTTTTATAGGTTCGATTTCATTCAGAAGAAACAAAATCCAGAGATCATCAATAACTCTCTAGTAGTTAAAAAAATAAATAAACGTGACAATTGCAAGAAGACAAATCTATTTAGTGTCTCGCTACAAACAAAGAAATATAAGGAAAGCCTACAGACCAGTCAAGAATCGAGAGTTGAAATCTTGAAGAGAAGTACCTATCCCAAGTCAACTTTATTCCCACCATCTTCTGCCAAGATAAGTGACCCTTCTGAATCATTAGAAGAGTTTTTTTACTTGGAAGAATTTCTAAAGTGCAAGAGAAAAACACCACACAGTAACACAAAAATCCTGACAATGGTGTCAATACAGAAATACCTGAAAAACACTTGCAAATTTAAAGAGCCAAACAAACACTGTAACGGATGGTAAGCCTTTTTTAGAACAAGCCAAAATGAAGAGAACCCGCTACAAAATTTACCACAACTCAAAAATGAAAAAACCACCAAAGTATACACTGTTAGTTATTGTCCATCTAAACTCTATGTAATTTGATTTTATTCTTGACTCACATAAACATTGATGAATACAGATAAGTACTTTGAATTTCAAAAGGAAAATGGTCACATTCTCATACAATATTTACCATTTGATCTGTAACTATTACCTGCCCTTGTGTTTAGGTTTCCATGCTTGCTCTGTGCTGTTGAAATACCTGTCGGATACATCCATCAGTCCTTTGCCGAAGGAGTTTGTGGAGATCCCAGATCCTTACTGTAGTAAGGTACGTCAGAGCCTTTCTCAAAACAGTTATTGTTACATGTATGATTTCCTGAAAATGCTTGCTAAAAATAAAATGAAGGAATTGAAGTGTTAAATGTGTCATATCTTCTTTGGGTCAATAAATTGGCAACCCAAGTTTGCCAGTCGAAGCCGTTCGACGCCTGAAAGGAAAGATTATTGGAAAGCTGGTGAGGGGAATGTTGTATAGACGTCTTAATCTTCCATGCCCAGTTGTAATTCCGGGACCAGCCAAATTCCAGACCATTCATATGAGCCTGACTGGACAGTCAGTGATACCATATTTTTCTGCTTGCTCCTATCATCAACATCATCAATTTACAGTCTTATTAATATAAATGTTTTGTTCCTAGGTTTCATATAATCTCATTGAAAATTCAGTGTCAACTTTAATCATTCAGTTTGAAAGTGTGCCTATAAAAAAGCTGAGTGCAGTGAAACCCCACCTGTTTAAGGTAAGTAAGTTTCGTAGGTACTTGTGTTTAATATTGAGCCAAACTAGGCCAATAATAATCTGTAATCAGTAATACACGCGGGGTGTTCAGTGTACGGGAAATCCAGGAATTGTACGGGAATTTTGTGTGTACGGGAAAATACGGGAAATGTACGGGAATTTCATCACTGATACAGGAATTTTAGACTGAAAATTTAAACTAGTTTAAAATTAAAATTCTTTGTCCATCAAAAGTATTAATGCTGCCAAAATGAAGTGGAATTGTCTGAGGAGACGCTAAGTGACTTATGAGCCAATTTACTATGATGGCGGGCGGGAATAACTGAGCGAGTGACTGAGGTGCAGTCGTCAGAGGTCCTTGACTCCTTAGTGCAGTCTACAGTGAGCCTGCAAGGGTAGGGGCGGTGGGTGCGGGGAGGGGTTGTTGTTTAGATTAGCTGCACCTGTCACTTCCGCTCCTCCTACTTGGTCATTAAACAACACTGTGCAGTTATCAGCTGTTACACCAAATCCACCTATCTACACCAGTGCACCTCAACAATCTTCCAAACTACACGCGCCTTAATCAAGCGAGCTTATGCACATGCGTGATAATAATAACACTTGTCAATACCTTATCCTACTTTTCGTCGAATCGCCTTTGAACTGTATTAAATAATAATTGAATTGTCAGTTACCCCATTGCATATTCATTCATTTGCAGCACCTCTGGAAATACTGGCGCTTTGTTGATTGTACAGTACTTTTGAATGTATACCGTTTTGTGAATTAAATACGGTATGTATAATTCTGATACTCATATTTTAAAATAGGACAGACTTTTATTTATTATTTTAATCAGTTTGTAGTTTTGTTGTAGTTTTCTTTAAGATGTAAATACTTTAGTGACAACATTTAACCTTGCTGTGGTTTTCTGTAGAATAACAGATCTCATTTATGTTAATGGTGTTTGTTGAAAAGTTTCTAGATCCTATTTTCGCTTAGTATATTGTGACTCAAAACCTGTTGTAAAAATGTAAATTCCTAACATTTAGAATTTAGAAACTGTGTCTTACAAATAAAATCATCTTGAGTTAAATTACATATTTGTTTTCATTTGTTAACCGAAAACCTTATTCAAACAATGCACAAACGTTAAAATTGTATCAACTGCATTCACACATGTCCTTCAATGATCAGCTAAGGAATTAGATTTAACTCATTACACTTTTCACATAGTTGAGGGTTGTGTCACATTCAGGGATTAGCTGCAAGTTGTGTCACATAACCTTGATGGGCTTTGACCTTGGGTGAACTGCAGCAGTCTAGCTGCAGCTGTTGTGTATCAAACCATGTCGAGTAAACAAGGATGTGGAGGGCCGTGACTCGTGATTGTCTGCACTTCATTGCTTCCGACGTTATTGCCATGCTTTACTTCCGAAGTATGATTCTTTAAACAAATTATTAATTAATTATTAGTTTCTTTTTAAAACCTTAAACTATTCAATATAATTTTGAAAACTGTTATAGGCTTACCCTTAGAAGACTGTAGAACAATATTATACTTAAATGTTTGTAACCCATATAGTAGACAGGCTGGCTGTTTAGGTTAGATATAAGTCGACACAATTTAATGAATAATCTTTTTTCAAAGCGTAATTCTATGTTGGAATAAGTTCACTAGTGATATATACATATAATTTAACTTCACAGAAAATATGATTTAAATACATTTTAGTAATGGCAGGTCAGTAAAACAATTTTTGAGATGTACGGAATTTAAAATGTGTACGGGAAAATCGGGAAATGTACGGGAATTTCATTTTCCTTGGCCGCTGGACACCCTGACATACATATATAGTTTTTAAACAATGTTTTAATCACTAGTTACCTATTTTCTCAAGGTTACTAGTAGTATTGAGTAAACTTAAAGTAGGCTTAAAATAATAGCGTAAACTTAAACTATTAAATAATTAGACTTAAATACTTAAATATTCTTTTCGAATTAAAGGACAATCTGGTTGTATAATACACAATTTTTATATAAACCTACTAATATAATAGGAAAAGTGAAATTTGTAAGGTTAACTTGGTCCATTCATGAAAACATAAATACTGCCTTATTTTGAGCAGTTCATTTGGAACTTCTCATTAAAAAATTGCATTAAATCTCACCTGAAGATTTCTTGAAAGTAAAGCAAGAAAAGTTTTCTCCGCCTGCTTATAATTGCCCGAAAGGAAAACCCATTCCAGTCAACCTTTACTCTTTTGTCTGATCCAACATTTCATGTGGAAAGACAATGTCGCTAACTCTGTTGCTCGGACAGGTGCTGGAAGACATCGTGAACGCAAGGAGCCAATAGACATGACGAGACTGAGCACCGTCATCAACCGGCAGCGACTCGAGAGTCTGAGTCACCTGGAGAACAACCCTCACGACAGCATCGCCTTCATGGTCATCGGCGACCATCTGTACAGCAACACCAAGCAGGACGTGAGTGCGCTCAGTTGATAGTGGC
This sequence comes from Matsumurasca onukii, assembly GCA_018831715.1. NCBI lineage: Eukaryota > Metazoa > Arthropoda > Insecta > Hemiptera > Cicadellidae > Matsumurasca > Matsumurasca onukii. Next base: position 46,834,814 of record CM032065.1, on the reverse strand, counting down.
GGTTATTAAACGAGTAATGAGTCAAGCAGTAAATATCTGCGTAAATGACAAAATAATGAGCACCAAGTCAAAATAACAATCTTTTTTGTGCGAGTAGTGAGTATTCAAGTCTTGTCGACTCAAGATTTAACCTTAGAATTAGAATTTTACTAGTGTAGAATTTTCTTCTTTAACTGTAGAACGTAATTATTTTAAAACTTCTCTTCTACTTGTTAAAATCTTTTACACAATTCTTTAATACTTCTAAACAACTTCTTTAAAACTTTTAAACATCTTCTTTATAACTTCTAAACAACTCCTTTAAAACTTCTACTTAAAAAAGTAACTAATTGTAACCGAATTCAAAGTTACATTATGTTTATCCAAATAAAAACAAATCTAGCTGTATTACTTTTGTATTTTTATACAAAAGCGGCATTAGCAGCTTGCCATGGTATGATTGTCTTTCAAAACACTACATTAGGCTCTAATTCAGCCAGAGCCCCACTTACTTTGTAAAAGTACTTTATTGACACCATTTCATAACTTGTGACGTGCCTATTGTTAACATATTCGATCAGCTCAAAACATATTGTATTTATTTTGCTATGTAAATTGTTATACAGCTTGACAACTTAATCAGCTGTTTTGTTTGTAGATGGACCACAGATTGAACTTGGTGGCAGACCTGGAGAAGATGCAAGGTGAGGAGTTGACTTGGTGGGTGGCGTTGGCAAGACAGTACTTGGTGGAGGCTGCGAAGCGTGGACGGTCTTGTGGCGTGCAGCGTAGGTACTGCAAGCAGATGGCAGACGAAGAAATGGAGCGAGTGGAGAAACAGAGGAGGGTGCTAGGAGCCGAGGGGCTCAAGGAGAAGGAAGAGGAACTGGCCAAAGCTATTCAACAGAATGAAGTTAGTTTTAATTTTTACTAGGGTTTCTTAGTGGATGTTTTATTCTTATCTTAGTTTTTTTATTAAACTGCGTGTTTTGTTTAATTTGTCAGAGTGACCACTTAACTGTGGAATCTTAGGAAAGAAAACAACTATTGGATTATTGTCATGCCATCTAACTTAAACAACCTTCGAGTTACGTACTGCGGGGCTAAAATGATGCTTGGAAAATTTGAGGGAGTTGAAAGGTTTTGGAGGTTTAACAGGAGTGAAACGGCACTCTGTAAGTATTGCAGGAGTGAAAGGACACATAGAATGAGTCGCCAAGTAAATTTTGGCTCTAAAACCTTGTTGAGGGAGTAACTATAAATTCAAAAGACTATTCAAAATTAATTTTAAACTTTGAAAACTAGTCTTTTATTTATTTACTGCCAACGGATTTTACACCAATTTTATGTGACAGGCTCCACTTAGACCATGAGAAACCTTAAAAAGCTGTGAAGTTTATCTTCAGGACTCAGTGAACATCTTTTTTTAAATGATCTAAAGCACAAAAATATGCATTAATATTCTAAGCCAAAACTTACTGCCTTAAAAGGCAAGTGAAAACCGTGGATATAAGTAGTTGAGCTATATAATTGTGTCATCACCTCAACTTTGCTATTTTTCCTTCAAGACTTACAAAATCAATTCCATTTGTAGATTCCACCTCCGAACAGTATGCTGACTTCAGTGAAGATCCCGAGCACGAATCCATCCAGTTCCACAAGATAGAATCCTTCACGACCAACTCCAGAGAGACTCATCCCAAGTTTGACGTCAGCCAAGTGCCTATCTACATACACGTGGATCACATTCAGAGCAACTTTGTCTCACGTAAGTAATTTTAAAAGAAAGGTTTTGTTTGATAAGATGAAGAGTGCTGTAATACAGCTTTCTACATATAGACCTCAGAAAATCTTTGCTGAAGTTGGGATGTAATTACATTAGACTCCCTCCAGATAGGGTCGGTTGAATCGGCCATCTCTTGATCAGTCAACCACTAGAGAGTGAGTCACGCACAGTTGATTTGCCCAAGCGTAGCCATAAGGGCTTACGTGAATCGTAGCAAATTTCCTATAACGTGGTAAAATTGCACAGAAAGAAGCCTTTTGTACTCTGTGATTTTAGGTTGCAATTTGTGGCCTTTTCCACAACATTTGATGCATACATATGTTCCTTTTGTAAATTGCTAGGAACATGTAGTTTGTTAACCAACAAAATCTGTATACCAGAAGTGATATGTTTTAGGGGGCCTAAATATTGGTTTTTAGGCTGTAAAAAACTGTATGTATGATCCAATTTCAATTCAATAAACATTTGACACCACAGCATTTATGAAAACCCATTTTTGGTGGACCAATTTTGCTGGTTAACAACAAAAAAAGAAATTTTTGTACCTATTTTGGTGAAAATTTGCCAAAAATGCAATTTGTAGAGTGGTTAATATATAGAGTTTTGCTATTTGACTAAGAAAGTGTTGGGGAGCTCAAAATCGCAAACTAGTTCATTCTCTCTGGCGATAGAAATGAATAACTCAATTTGCTATGGAAGTTTGCTAATAACAGCAGAACTAGTTGCATATTCCAGTGGAAACCAAACAAACTAACTGTCGCTTGTTGTCCAGTTGTCAGTGCTGATGGACACTACCGGCGTTCACTAGCACTGAGACCGTTTGCCACTGCTGCTGGAGAGTCTGCTGGAGTGTCCAGTGAGGCGAGGAGATGTACTGGTGCCGTGCGAGGAGGTAGTGGCTCAGCTGGAGGTGGACCATACGCAGGACTGAGACTGGGGTGGAGTCCGGTCACGCCCAGTGCGGCCCTTACAGTCAGACTAGCTGCCTTCTCCTGCAGGTTGGTGCTTAGAAGAGTCAAGACTGATCACAGCAAGGAACATTCTGTGCGTTGGTTCCGCCAAGAGCCAGTTACTCATAATGGTGCAACTTGGGAAGCGATTGATACTGGCTTTCAAGGGTTGCTCGAAGAGAACTTTGTTTAGTTTTTGATTTGTAGCTGAAAATAAAGTTCTCAGAAGCTAAAAACAATAGTATCCTGGAATGTACGTGAAAGAAAGTACAACTCATGCATTACACACCTTAGAAATTTTGTTTCTAAAATAAAAAAATGGGAGAAACTCCACTCGGTACGACAAGCAGTTTTCATCTCTTAATTGGGACCAATTTTTTTTAAGGTTACCAATATTGACTTAAATTATCATTTGCAATCATTGAATTATTGTCCTCTACTTCTCGACTTCCAATCAACTTCTTATAGCTTTCATGACCGCAACTTTTTTTATTGTTCAAACTTGTTCTCATTGTTGTACGTGCCAACCGTTGTTAACCATTTCAAAAATACTGTAGACAAAGCCATAGTCAACATTTTTGTTTAAACTAACACAGAAGAAAAATCTTTTAATAAACTGGAATCAAGAATAAAATCACAAAAAACATTATATTCTACAGCTGCGATAATGGTTCATATTGAAATTTACATTGCAGCTGGAGCCCAACAAGTATGAGAAAGGAATTAGTTGGATACGAGAGCTGCTGTACCAGACAGAGCTTACTGCTGAGAGACTGAAAATCATCGCGGCCAAGATGGTGAATGACATGGCGCAAACCAAGAGGGATGGGAACTCAATGGCACGAGCACTCATGAAGGGACTGATCTACAACAAAGGTAAAAGCATCACAATTTGCGTCTTTTGTTTTTGAATAAGAACTGGGAACTGCAGGTATAACCAATTTGTTTACCAAGATTTTACTTTTTGGGCTGCTTTTTTAGTGAACTTATGTGTGAACGAAATACAGAGAAAATGCTGTGATTGGCTATGTAACCCCGCCCCTATGTGGTTGCCTAGCAACAGCTAATGATGTAGTAGACAGCTGATAAGGATGCAGCTGTCCCACACTGATACAAAACACCTGCCTTCCCCTCCTGCCCACACCTGCAGCTGCTGTCTTCCCCTCTCTGCCTTCTTTTATTTTTCCTTGTCCTTTCCATCTATCTTCTCTTTCTTTGCCTTCACCCCTCATCTATGTGCTTGAACTGGTAGCTTGACAGTCTGATTCCTTCTCTCTCACTCCTTACATTAGCAGCAACCTCATTGTTATTTAGAACCTTTTTGTGATTCATACTCCTGACTCCCCAACTGTTTTTGCAATGTTTGGGGGTAAGTGAGTCAGTGTTATTCATTGTAAATTAGTGGGGGTGAGTGGGTTCTGTAATAGTTGTGATGTACTTTGAGATTTTTTATTTTAAAACTGCACGTTGTAAGCCACAAGCAACGGATTGATCATAAACAAAATAATTTAATTGAAGAAACTCAATTTTAATTAATGTTTCTTTAATATGTTTATTTTCCAACTTTTCCCGTTTTTGAATCCCGGATTTTTTGCAAAATCCTTCCCATTCCTGTCTCAGACCCAAAATTCTGCTCCCTTTTACAGCTATATTTGGAATAGTAACAGAAAACAATAAATAGTTGTGAACGTTATAGCGACCGTAAATGCTAACAAGAAGCTAGAGATGCTTGGGAATGTTATGACAATGGAATATTTGTTGTTAAACACACTAACAGCAGTGGAATCATTGCAATCAGAACCCCAGAATTAGTTATTGATTGACACTAATAGAAACCAAGACAGTTCACACTTACAAATGTGAACCATGAATTTGCCAAGTATTATAACAAAAGCTAATATTTCCTGTTTTAGCTTGTATAATCAGTACCTAACCTAATCTGAACGTTTCAGTCCGTGTTGACCCTCATCTACCCTTTCTGTTCCCCCTAAACCTTCGTAACTACCAGTTTTCCGTCAAAACATACCGTGTGTTGCAGAGAGTAACCATGGAAGTGCCAACGTGCTGAAGCAGTACAAGTTTCTCACAAGAGTGTTGGAGAGACTGAACTCCGAGCAGGAGTGTGGGCAAGTGCTCGCCGAGATAGACAGTGTACGTCAGATCCTGTCTCACCCCGGTCACCTGGCACTGCACTTGGCTGCTAACCTGGACCTGCTGGCCATCAAGCATCCTGAACCTGCATCGTGCTGGACACAGCTGCTCCCACCCACCAAGCAGTCTGTCAAGAACAAGTAAGTTCTGAAATAATAACTTTTAAGAAAAATGTAAAGTTGCAAAGTAGTGATAAGTCGGATTCAGAATTTTTTGGCTCAATTTGTTGGAGCTGGATCTACAATTTTTGACGATGTCAGACTTTGAACTGAGATCCAACTCAATAGACTGGGCAAAGAAAATAGATTTAGATGTAAGAATAGATTTTGATTTGAGATCGGAACCAAGAACAGGCTTGGATTGAGAACTGATTTGGCATCAAGATTCCCTATTAGTTCTATTGGATCTTAGTCCGAGTCCAACCCCAAGACTGCGGGTAATGAGAACCGGCTCTTAGATCTAAAGCCAACTTACTACAAAGTTACAGTTACAGCCTTCCCTACTACCACTTTTCCCCACATCTGACGGCAAATATAGCACTATTCAACATCTAGACAGCTACAAACCATGTGAAACATAGCATAGCATAATTTTAGCAATACTGTCTGCGGTAAGGGGGAGTATCGCCTTATAGCATCGCTTGTCAGTCTGAAGAAATTGAACACAATATACAAACGATCAAAACCTGTTAAACTTTCTCTTTCCTTATTTATTTTGCATTCAATTGGCATTTTCATTATATTTTACGTGTTTCAGGTTGCGAGTGATCAGCGACTGGGAACTGATAGACAGCGGGAGTGCAGGGATCAAGAACTGTGTGGTTGGTATTGGTGCCGTGGAGTCGACATTCTTCTACCAGACCGTGCCGGCTATCAAGAACTTCCTGGACCCGGACCTTGCTCCTCTGCTCGTCTTCCTGCAATACCTCACTCAGCTTGAGGTGAACTAACATAATCACATCTACTGGCAAATTTAGTTTGTGAGTTAGTTAGTGATGTGCATCAGAAAGGGACGCAAACAAAAACATTGTATTACAATAACGCTACGATAACTCATGAATGTTACACAAGCAAAACTACAGCCATCAAAAGAGGCACATGAGAAAATACATCTCTGGGAATATGTAAGGGAAAAAATGGAACTTGGAAAATCTAGATGGGAGTGGCTCTGGCTCTAAAAGGTATCTGTGGGCGCAATTTAACTGTGTTCTGTTGTTCCTGGTTACTATTTAGTGTTTACATCACTTTTCCTTATCACTGAGGTTTTCTACACACACTACACTAAATTTCAAACAAATTTCCTACACAACCCATTCGATTATTGTTGTTTGTTTTACTTTATTCTCTGTTACCCCTTTGATACTAAAAGTCCATAAACAATACAATATCCAAAGCTTGTAAGAGTTGTTCTATGAATAGTGTGTTGTGCACAGGGTCCAATGTGGAGGCTTATCAGAGGCATCGGACTGGCTTACTCGTACAACATGCTGCCTCGACCCAGCGAAGGCTTGCTCTATCTCACCTTCTACAAAGCCACTAACCTAGTCGGAGCCTACAAGAAGACCAAATCAATCCTGGTGGGTAACGCTAGCAAAATTATCTTAAATTATCAAATTGCAAAGTAGCAAGATTTACGCTAGAATATCGTGCAATCGCTAAAATCTTAATGGACTCAAAAATATTCCACTATCTTAATTAATTTTGTTTTGCTATTTATCAAGCTTAGCAACATTAAAAAATATTGTTGGAATGTTTTCTGAGTAGCACCAATAAGTCAGCTTTATATCTTGGCAGTTTGCCTACATTGATATCCAGCAGATCGCCAATGTCATAAGCTTTTTTCATGGACGGCGAAACCAGAAGGTCAGAGTGTCAGTTGACCCCCTAAGGGTAAAGGTAAAGGTAAAGTTTGTCTTGTTTAACGAGGCGGAGTTAGGACTACAAAGTCCTCTCTACCACTCAACCTCGACCTTTACCTAGCGTCACCGTATTAGTCACATTACAAATGTAAGTGGTGACTGCGGGGATCGAACCCGCGCCACCGGAGTGATGAGCTCCAGAGTCGCGTGCGATACCAATCTGCCACGGATTCGCTTAAGGGTCAGAGAGGTTATGGAAAAGATATTATTTCCTTGAGTATCTGAACTTTTCAAGTTTATATTGAAACAAAATAAACCATGTTGTTAACAGGTTTTGTAAAACTTAACTTAAAATTGCTCGACAATAAAGGCATTTTCTTTTATTTACTAGCATAGCTGGCTTAGTTAAATTCTTAGGAAGGAGTTAAAGGTTAGGAAAGGAGGGATGACGTTATAAAGAGATAAGGGGCAGTTGCCACGGTGTTGGGGAAATTCATAAGAGTACCTAGAGGGGCTGAGGATAGTTTGACTCATGTCCCTCAAAGTATTTAAATCTCTAGAGGTTGTAATGCTAACTTAAAACTAGTAGCTATACGGGAGAGGGACAAGTGCTTGTGGAGTGTGTGATAGAATGTGTGAATATTGTGTACAGGAGGAGAAGTTGTCCGGAGACGGAGTGTGGGACCAGGCACTGTTCGAGTCTGCCAAGAGCTCGGTCATCTTGAAGTTATCGAGAGAGAGGAGTATCGGAGACGTGGTGCTACAGTCGCTGCTGTCGTACTTCAAGCACGTGCCTCAGGACTACAACAGGTGAGTAGCCTCCTGCACGGCCCTACGGTAGGCACACTGCTGTCTGTTTAAGCTTAGCTATGTAATCGCCTTCATTCAGTCGTACTGCCAAGAAGTTAAGGGGGTGCTTCCCTCCTCTCAAAATTGCAAATATTACTTTCACACTCGTAAAATCCTAGAGGCGTGAACAACAGTCGGCTAAAGGGTCTGGCAAAGAAACGTCACTGCTCCAGCGTGCAAGATGTTATTGTAGCAACAAAACCAAAGCCTCCCTCTCAAAGCACTTGATGAAAAACATACTGCATTGGTAAACCTGGTGAACCATTTAAAATGTGGTCTTAAAATTTAAGTTAAAAACTATTAAAAAATCATTTATTTTTCTTTGTGATTTTTTTTTTTGAGTTAACTTACTTTTTGAAATTAGTTTACCCATCACTGACCTAACTAAATACTGATTTTAGCTGCTGGATTTCATTTTTGCTTCACAATATTTTTTCAAGAGTAGCAAAAAAAGCTTTAAATTTAGAGTTTTTTTTACACTTTCTTCTAGGGGAGAACCACTTGGACCTTCTCTCTATGCCTGGTGGTATTCGTGGTTAAGAGATAGAGAGGACTAAGTCCTAACTTAGCTACGTAAATACTTTATAACCCCCTCCCTTCTACGTTCAAATTCTGGGGGTGCACCCGTCTTCAGTAGACATCCTTTAACACATCCACTGAGTCCGGCATACAAAGATCACTCCAATCTATCACAAAGAATCAAGTGCAGTTTTATGTTTGAACATGATCATTCGCAGTAAATGTGTTAAGCTGACAGAGCACTTTATTTCAGAAACAACAATTTTGTTAAAATCTTTTGAAGGCCTATTGTAAAACGATTGGCTCCAACTTCTGAAAATAATATTGGAAAAGAAGTGCTCCGCTCTTTTCAGCACATCTCTAAAAAGAACCAATCTTGAATATTACAAGCACAGAGCTGAAATTTCCGAGCCTCACATTTCCCACCTAGAAAGTTTCATGATGCAGACAAAATCGGTAGTGGTTAATGTCCACAGGTGGCTGGTGTCGATGATATCCAAGGTTACCACGGAGGATCTGGGTAGGATCGGGCCCAAGTACATTAAGTCTCTGTTTGACCCGAGTCAGGCTCGCTGCAGCGTCGTCTGCCACCCAAGCAAGGTCGAGGAGGTCAAGACTGGCTTCACCGAGTGAGTTGTGAACATGTCTTACATTCTTTGTTTAATTTACACAAATCATGATATTTCAGTAAACAACAAGTAATTCTGATGAATTATTGCTATTGTCACTCATTATGAACGGTGTTTCGAACATGTTGCTACTGTTTGAGTAGAGAACTGTCACCTTCTCTTATGTGTTTCTACATTATCCAGGTGATCCTGCTCTCAGCTCTTTTTCTTTTTGATAGAATATCCTGGCCTAGTTCCTTATTTGCTAAATATATTTTAATTAATGATTTTCACATATTAAAATTTCAGTTTTCTAAGTAACATAGCAAATTGCTTTTTAAAACAATGTTGTGTAAAAGTACCTAGTTTTGTACTTTTGCACTCTTGATTTTAAACATCTGACTTTCCTCTAAGTTAACAAAAGTCTAAACTGAATTACATGGAAAATGTTGTATTTTTCAGCCTTGGGATTGAGTTGAAAGCTTACTCGTCTTTAGAAGAAACATTCCTCAACGATGTCTAAAAGCTGCGGCTAGTCGAAAACAAGTCTGATCCACAAATAACACCAAGAACTGCGCAATAAACCACTAAACACGAGTGGCAAGATAAATAAGTTTAAATTATTTTCTAAAAATTGGCAAGTGCCTTAATGTTTGGTTTTTTATTTTTTATTTATAAATGTGTGATTGTTTATGATTTTGTGATATTTCCTGACACTTTTCTTTTAAAATTAAGGCAATAAGTGCTAGTTTAATACAATAATACCTATGAGTAGTATTCTTTAATTTTCTTTCTGCTTGTAACTTACTTAAATAAAAATTGTACCTTAATCAACAAGTATCCTTGCATTTATTAATTAAATATCTTTTATTTTAGTTTGTTTTGTTAAATCCTAAATTTCATTTTCTGGAATTGGTGTTTGGAAGGAACCTTGATTTACATTCTACTGAAACCTCTTTAAACGCTCACTGTCAGAGTATTTCTACATTTCCTATTTTCCTTATGCAGGGTGTCCAGGGTTCAGGAAAAACAAAACAAAATATCTGTATTTTGACTCTTTTCCCAAGTCAATTTTACGGATTTGCCGGTTTAGGGGTTCAATATTAGTAGGCTTCAATTCACATTTTAATTGCGAAACACTGTTGACAATTAAAATGTTAACAATAGAAAAACTTAAAAGAGTAAGAGAGATTTAGTTACCCCCACCCATTTCAGCATTAATCTTACTCATATTAGAGTCTGAGATTTAATCAAGACTTTCGCTACCGTTTGCGGCAAGCCTCGGACTGCCGTTAGTGCCTGCAATTAATTAACAACTTTTATTACTGTTCGCTACGATATCTAGACTGCAGTTGCCGTTCTTGACAATAACTCCAGTTAGCGTTTGTGACAAAATCCAACTTTCAAAACATGCCTACTCATAATTTCTCAGTTTGGGAATGAAATTCCCACGCAATTTGCAACGTTTTCCCATGTATGGAAAATTCTTGTAAAATTTCTGGAGTCTGTATATTTGTAGTGCAGTGTTAACTATCCTATTGAGAACCATTGATTTCATTTTAAAAACGTTCAGGGTTAATCCAAAAGGCTGTTGTAATAATATGGACACTTTGACAAAAATCTCTCAATTAGGTTGATGATTGATTTCCTGATTTCTGTAAGACTAAGGTTTTAAGCACTTGATATAGGACTTTTCACAAACTGGAGATCTGATTATAGAAATTTTTATAATGAAATCTTTAAAATAACAAATGAGTCTGGCAGAGTCCCTCTTCTTAGTCCTGGGTTGATGGTGAGCTCTTGAATCACAGCCCAAAACTTCTTCAGGAATTTTCAGTTTCTTTATGTCTGAAAACATAATTGAATTTACATAACAATAAAATATAATAACCCATGCATTATTTATTTATTTCACGCTGACTTCAGCCTCAGCTTAGCCTTCTGGGTAATCACTAGTGCTACAACGCTTTGAGTGTAATGAAAAAAAAAAGAATAAAAAGTTGAAAGATGGCTATGGACAAACGAGAGTGTTTCTAGAATGTGAATGAATAGAAATGTTTAAAAAATTTAATGAATTGAAGATGGCTGCTTTCTTGACAGAGAGAAAAGTGTGTGAATGGCCCTTCTTAGAATTCTGAAAGAGAACAAAGTTCGCTGACTTTCACTACCTTTCACACTGACACAGCATAGGCAAGATACGGATGTAAGAGGCCATGATAAGCTGTTACAAGCAACTCTTGTTATGTGTCAACATGAATATGCCTAAGGAGACCTTCTTTGAGACCTGGTCTCACCTAAGAATTTGACTTCGTTGAAGAATCAACTACTGTCATGCAGAAGAGTACAGGCGATACCATTCGTGGTTTTAAAGATCACACTGTACCGTATTGCTAAATTTAAGCTGAAAGTGTCTGCTTACTTGCACTTTGTGCATGTGTAGAACACAGTCTGTCCCTCATCTGCCGAGCGGAGCTGGAGAGTTGCGTAAGACATCTTGTCGTTGTTACACTTTGGACATCTGCGTTCTACAACTGGTCCTTCAGCCTCTTCGGTGTCATCCGGTTGTTTTGGTGCAGACTTTGTAAACTTGTTGAAATATATTTTGTAGCAAGCTTCCATCTTACCGAAAACTGAAACAGAAGGAGAGTGCTGATTTGTTAAGAGCAAAGAACTACTGAGTCAAACGGGAGTTAAATTGTGTAACGAACTTCCTGAAAATTTCAAAGTATTATCTACACTTAAGGATTAGGTTAAAGTTTTATTGTATTCACAACATGTTTTTATGATCTTGATGAATTTTCGGTCCAATTAAAACCCTATATGAAGGATTATTGTTTGCTACATTTTGACAAAAGGATATTATTCTTGAAGATGGCGAAATACTATGTACTTCTGATATATACTTTTGGAATAGTGAAAAAATTTTGTTAGTGATTATGTTTTTATCTCTTCTTTGAAATCAATCAGTAAGAAAGTCACTTTCAATAACTTTTTTTCAAATATCACACACTCAATTTTAACAACACTTATGTTTTTGATTCAGACATTGAGTCTTCCAGTTACATTGATTAATGTAGTCTAGCAATTTCAACAGGGAGATAGGTAGGAATTCTGGGACCACATCTAACATCTCTATTTCTAAAAATTTGGAATAAATGTTTTAATTGCTTCAGAGGTAGAAGATTTGTTGGGTATTATTCTAGTTTAGTGACTTGTCTTCTCATGAGCTAAAACTGATGTTATTCCAGTATAGTGACATGAGCTAAAACTGATTTAGGATTAGAAGACCCTTATACATATGAAAAATTATTTTGAGGGGCGAAACTTATTTAAAAGTGGCTTTAAAGTTGGGACTATTTTACGATCGGCAGACAAGCGGTGGCGGTGCGCGGCACTCTGTGGCAGACGATAGTCTCTGTCACCCACTTCAAATTAAATTAATAGTGAATAAGTTATTATCGTGAGGTTAAGTTTGTGTGTGAAATCATTGTTTTTAATAGTTTTCGCAACTTTCTCAAAATTAAAACATTGTTTTTTGGCTCTTTTGGAAGGTTTCAACATAGAAAAGTGCAAAATAGACACCAGTCACTATACTGGAATTTTACCGATTGTTGAACAGTGTTGCCATTTCCATGTATACCTTGAGAAGGTCAGATGCAAAGTTATAGCGGCTCTAGTGTTGTTTATACTCACCCTCAGGACCATACGAATTTTGGCACAAATAACAAGTAACTCCACCAGCCTCTCCTATCAAGGGTAATATTGTACCACAATGGGGGCAAAATCCTGATTCCCTTCCAGTGAAACTGCTCATCTTCAGACCTGTAAGTCTTGAGAAATATGCCCTGTATAAGATACGGTCTAGGCCTAACCTAAAATATGAAATATCAGTAAAAACTGAAACTATTGGTGCCCAACAATACTATGGCTTATTATAAATAATTGTAAACACTATGAGTATTTTTACTGTAATATTTCCCTCATCTAAATGTTATAAAAATATAATCATATTTCTTAGTGCAAATAAATTATATTGTGACATAAGCATGGGACTGGGAAACAACAAACAAAACAAGTAACAATAAAAGTCGGACCATAGAGTAATTTGATTTGTTTCCAAACAATGACCATTTGAAAATAATTTTATTACATTATAATGTACATTCGTTACAAGAAAATACATTAGCATATGATAGATGATTATAACTATATAATGTCGAAATTGATGAACTTAATAAACTTGACGTGACAATCAGTAGTTTTTATAATATGTACAATATTTTGAGAAATATATACAATGAACAGTTACGGATTTAGCACTTTTGTTTTTTTTTTTCTGAGGGGAAAATGCTTACGCACCATAAGGGTTGTCGGTGAGCTCCCCGTGTGTGAAAAATTGGCAAAAACACTAAACCCCCTCAGCTTCAGCCATTCTGGCCAAGGAACCACACCACTGTAAGGCGTTCTTCTTGGTCAGATGCTTATTTTGACTTATAGTCGTCTTTGTCCTTCTTGATACTTACTTGATGTCTTCATCTATGAAAGGATTTCCCCGATTGATTGCGTCAGTAGTGATTGATCCCTTCTGTGATGCTGCCATTACAAAGTTCTTAATTCTTTTCTTTTCATGGTACTTATAATGTAAGTTTCTATTTTTCCCACAACTTCTGACTTTTCAGCATTTATAATATTCATTGGACTTATACTCGTATTTTCCCTCACTTCTTCTCCTATGGGCTTAAACACTGACTTCGAGAACCTTTCCCATCGTGTTTAACAGACAAATGGGTCTGTAAGACGAAGTGCTGTCGAGGGGTTTATGACCTTTCCTTAGCAGGATAAGCTTTTGCCTTTTCCATATTTCTGGGAAAACAGCCTCTTCGGCTCTTCCAAAAAAATGTTGAAAAGCTCCAAAAACATCTTTACGGATTGAGTACTGATTTGATGGACAAACCACAAGATATGAAGATAACAGAAATAATTTGAAAAATGATTATAAAAGTTAACAGCAATAAATTCTGATGAAGATAACAACGATAATATTCAATCGTAATTTTTATTTTGTTGATTGTGCAACCATTTATTTTGCCAATATCATGGATGTAAAATGAAGTCTTTATAAATTAGAATAAATTCCACTTGTTATATTTAAAATTCATAATACATCTTTCGTTCAAACTGATGACGTTCATTCTCTTAGAACACTGAAACTGTTGGTGCCCAATTATTATACTGTGGCTTATGTTAAATAATGGTAAATACTATGAGTATTCTAAAAGGTATAATAGAAGTACCTCCTTATCTTCCCGTCCTTTTTATAGTGTATGGGTTGCAGCTATTCACGATGTACAAGCTTTTTTTTTAGATGTATATCTCTGAGTCACTCACGCGAACAAAACAAGCCATAACCGTCAGTCAGTCTCTGTCAAGAGAACGGTCGTGTTTAGTAGTAATGATGTATTTATATTTAAAGTAAAGTTAACGTTTGTTTACGACCGGGATAACTCTCAAGCAAAGGTTTAAAGTGTAAATTGTGTTGTTGGTGATCTAGTTGTACAAAGTGTAAATTTTAAAATTGAAACTTAACTGCTGTGTAAATTTACAAAGTGAAAGTACTCGGGGAGGTCAGCAGTTATACCTCAAACTTGTTTATTATCAATTTCTAATTGGGCTTAAATTAGGTTCTTTAGGGAGCACTGAGTACCGTGCATTATATTGACGATTGTATCTTTGTAACCGTGAATAGGCCTAAATGAAACTCAGGACGGCCTATCATATTTCTCTTACTCTGAACCTAGATGTATAGGCCTAGGCTAGGCCCATCTTTGCCATATTTGGTTAAAATCGGTTATTAATGTGAGATGGGATATGGCGAAGGTAATCACAAGCATGAATTACCAACTACCCTACCAGTTAACTCGGTCATTAGACAAAATTCTCGAAGAGGCCCATCTCAGTGGAGAGTTAAAATTAAGTGGGAGAAAACTGAAGGAGTTCCCAAGAACTGGAGGAAAATATGATCTTTCAGATACAGTCATTGCTGGTGAGTTGCAACATCTATATATTTTATCTCTGCCTAGCATAGGTTTATTTTAAGTTTAGACTTAAAACACCTTTAATTTACTTAACTCACATACCTCATATCTGACAGTTAGCAAGAATTAGGAGTTCTTGTAACTTCTTCAACATTTGCGTGGCCCGTCGGTGGACCCACGTAATTTTGAAGACATTTGTGATACTTCCTAGAGTGTCCTAATAGGTAGACCTAGGCCAGCCATACACAGTACTCAGTAGTCAGGTGAGACACTTGTAAGACTTATAGGGGGTATAGCTCATCATAGTTCCCATGTAATATTTTTAATGGACCTATAGCTTGTGAAGATCACTATCTGATCCTGATCCATTCAGAATTTGAAGGCTGGCTAAGAGGGATTACCTACATCACTAAATATATATATGTATATAAATATTATCATGTAGGCTACCGTTTCACTTTTTGTGGGTCTAGACGTTAGCTGAGCATCCTTTCCTTTACAGTCCATCCAAATATTTAGCAAATTGATTTGACTATGCTGCTAGAGCATCCTTGAATAGAGCTAAAGTTTTTGTTATTGTTAATTCTTTTAGGTTTTCAGCAGTTATTAAGTTTGGGTCTATATTAACTAAGTTACAAATTTAAATATCTTTACAGATTTACATGCAGTTAGTTTTTAACTATTAATAATTTCTGTTCTTTTTGTCTCTTTGTTTTTATTAACAAAACCATCTTTTAAGTGTAATAGCAGTCTATTCATCACAGTACCCATCCTAGTTTGTAACAAGACTACACCTCATCATCCATCAAAAACATTCATCACACTTACCCTTCATTACTTATTCACCTTAAAATAAGGTGTCACAAATCAAAGTATTTATTTATCAACGGTTTACATCTTTTTACAATTTTTAGAACATGCAAAACAAACGAGTATTGTCAATTGTAGGTAGACAGGTCGATTTCGTCCAATCCACCCCAAATAAGTAGTGTGGTACTTTGTTTTTTGTGCGTCTTGTTCTTTTTTCTTGCGTTTATTGTTCAAGGTGGTTATGGGTAACAAGAGTAAAGTATTGAAAATTGTTAGACAAGTTTGGGTACTACCTATTTTAAGATGATCAGAAAAATCAGTCCCCCAGAAGTGACCTTTTGGGCTTGTCCCTCCGAAAATGGGTTTGTAACCTATAAAAACTGTATTTATAATCCAATATTCATCACACTCCGCACTGTACCCATCTAGCATGTGTACCAAAAATCAACAACATCCGTTCAGCCAGACCAAGATGGCGGTGAAAAAAGTTTGTTTGCTGCCATTTTGGTCTGATTGGTTGGAATTTGTTAGTATATGGTGTAATTGTTCCTACGGTACGGTGCTATTTAAGTGCTTATACTAAGGTTAATCGAAATCAGATTATAAGTACTGTACAGCTTTCATAAAATAAAATCCTATTTTGAGGGGAGGCCCCTTAAAGTTTATTTCCTGTGAACCTAAATTGTTGGACCAATTTTGCGGTCTGCCTCCATGGTCACCACAGAGAAATTCTGAATTCGTCCACCCAAGGAACACAATCATGACACCTTGCACGTAACAACGGGCTTAACAACAAGTTTTCTTTCAACTGATGCACCTCCGCTTGCAAGGGTTTCGTAGAAAGTAGATAGTGCTCTTATATGGAGGTTAAATTCAGATTTGTTAATTTTTATGGAAAGAGAAAATGTTTATCTTTGTTTGTGTGTGATTAGTTTGAAGGAAGAACGTGCTCAATATTGGAAAGAGTAATAAAAATAATTTTAAACGTAAAAACCAATACTTAAAACTTTTATTTTGGACAAGGCCTTTCAAAGGCAATGCCTTTATCGTCAGGTCCGTTTAAAAAATGACAAAAAGTAAGGTTGTATACATGTTTGAAAATATAAAAACAATAATAATCATATGGTTAAATAAATCATATTTAAATTAATAGGATTTAAAATAATATTATACTATACGAATTGTTTTATAAAATCTTTTCTTAATAAACTAGAATTTTGAATAGGTCCGTCTTCATGATTTAAAATGTTGTTTTCTTCAGCTAAATTTATAAAATATGTTTCCCAGGCGTTTAAATATTTTGCCGAAGAAGAACTTTTAAGAATTTTTAAATTTTGATCTGAAATTAAATGATTAGATTCTATGCAATGTTCTGCAACTGCTGATTTCTCTGGACGATTGAATTTTATGTGAGCCAAATGTTCTTTATATCTTGTCTGGATGTTTCTTTTAGTCTGTCCTATGTATAATTTATCGCAATCATTGCAGTTGATTTGGTAAATTCCAGAACTTTTATTGGGATCAATTTTATCTTTAGGATTTGGTAGGCGTGATTTTAGTTTATTAATGGTTTTAAAAGAAATGTTGATGTCTGTGTGTTTTTAAATATTTTTTGAATGGGTTTTGAAAGTGTAGTGTAAGCGGTGCTCATCCAATGTTTCTTTTTGTCTTCTGTTGATGTTAGTGTAGTTTTCTGAGATTTTTGATGTTTTCTTTTTGCTTTTCGGAACATGTTTTCAACTAGTGAAACTTTGAAGCCATTGAATACTGCAACGTTTTTAATGTAATTTAGTTCCTTTTTAAATCTATCTTCTGATAACGGTACGTTGAGAAGTCTATGTATTAAAGTTTGAAATACAGCTCTTTTTTGTTCGGGTGGGTGAAATGAGTCATTGTTTTTATATTTTCAAACATGTATATAACCTTACTTGTTGTCATTTTTTAAACGGACCTGACGATAAAGGCATTGCCTTTGAAAGGCCTCGTCCA
This sequence comes from Matsumurasca onukii, assembly GCA_018831715.1. Classification (NCBI taxonomy): domain Eukaryota; kingdom Metazoa; phylum Arthropoda; class Insecta; order Hemiptera; family Cicadellidae; genus Matsumurasca; species Matsumurasca onukii. Next base: position 46,817,280 of record CM032065.1, on the reverse strand, counting down.
AAATAAAAGTTTTAAATATTGGTTTTTACGTTTAAAATTATTTTTATTGTGATTAGTTTGTTGATAAATCTATTTTTATCTTCTTAAATAATGTCTTAAAACACTATATTCTCTAACTTTAATCGTTAATAGCATCAAAACTAAAAGACATTTTGACAAATTAACTACGGGCAAACCTAGATAAGATGTATATCTTTCATTTAAGAGTTGTTTCGTCAAAATATCATTAGTACTGGTACTAAAGTCTCCGTTTTTGCCGCAAACCTCTGCAACGACGCTCTCCCGAGCAGCTGAGGCGGACCCTTAACGAGCCTAACCTAGACATTTACAGAAGGATACATTGTACAGGATTTCGCGAAATCGAACAAAAATGCGACTTTTCGTAGTAGTATATATATTGTTTCGTCACATCTTTTTTCACATTCATATTGTATTTGTATTCATATTGCATAGCATTGTATTGTGTTTTTTCAGCGTCAGCATTTTCAACTGTATATGTTATCTTTACTGACTTTTCCTTTATTTATTCAGTCCCCCTATATTGTTACCCATAACCACCCCGAACAATAAATCTTAAAAAAAAGTAGCTACAAGAAGAGTATTCCGGTGTAATTTTACCCCCAGTAGGCAGTTCGCTACGATTCACGGTAGCGCTTGTGACAGCAACTAATCGAGTATTTAAAGTAAGAAACGTCGCAACCTCAAATAAAAGTGTTTCCAGTCTGGCATGCACCACAGCCACGAAGAGGGGTTGCTAACTCAGACCCCTAACCTACCCCACCCCCTACACCCCTCCCCACGCGGTCTTATCGATCTGGGTGGGGCGGCGGAGATAGCAGACATGCCGGCCGGCTTCCTAAAATTGTTTCCGTTTTTGTACCTGTAGGGGAAAATGTCAGGAGGCGTTATCATTATCGCCTCCAAAATAGAACCATCTGCTCTTTTTCTAGCTAAAATTAGCATTTGGTTACTTATTGAGCTGTTTTTTTCTTCTGACGGTTCCTTCGACTTGAGACGAAGTCTAGATGTGGACATTCTCTTTTAAACTACGAAACGTGAAGTCATCATGTGAATAGAAAAAATAAAAGTTGACTGGGAAATGAAAAGTAGACTTAACATGGCTGAAAAAGTATGACAATCCTAATGGAGAATTTGCTCTGAGTAAAGGCAATTGACTAGCTTTAAACTAGTTTCTATGAACAGTATACTTTGCAGCCACTACTTATACAAAACCCTATTTCAGTTACTTTCAGTATACTTTAGAGCGCGTCGTCGCCCTCTTTAGAACTCTTTAACACTTTTGAACCAACTACAACCAGTTAAATTAAAACTAAAAACTACATCATAGAACAGTATTTGATCCATCACCTTTTTACGAAATTTTTGTAAGGCTAAGTCGTAAATTTGATAATTGTACTCCTGATTCTAGACGCCTGTATTAGCAAACATTATAAAGTTTTATCCTCGTACAACCTTATTTTCCCAGTAATAAAAATATAAACTTACATTTCGTATATAATACAAATTAGCCTACATTTCGTATGTTGGCAGCAAGTCATGCAAAGAAACGCTTATAGGCCTACTTGCCTTTAAATGCACTTTAATAAACAGTAATTTTGTTAAGCCAAAATTAGATAAACGTGGGCAAGCCAGATGTTCGCTTAATCGTTAAGAGTGTGCAGTAGTGGCCGTGACCTTGAATTTCGTCCCATAAGAGCAATGTAAAACATGCATTTTCTTGGGACACTTAACGCCTACAGTTTTTATCAGATTTTGTTGAAATAAGTTTTATTTGAAAGATAATAATGCTCTGCAGTATCTCCGCTGACCACTTTTTTGAAAATGTTATTACTGTAGTTTAAACGTAATAACAAGACATTTAAATACAACATTTCGTTATCGTTTTGGATGGATGTCACGGTGTGATAAATGAGAAAATGGAAATTCGGCTCAGCGGAGGCACTAAAATATTTAATGCACTTCAAAACAAAGTTTATTTCATAAAAATCCGATGAAAACTGTGGGTGTGAGGTGTCCCAAGAAAATGTATGTTTTTATTTTAAAGAACATCATAAGACTCCTGACAAAATCACTACTCAAGAGAGTCCTTAAAGAGCTTTTTCAAGCAGTTAGAAACCCTCACTATTCCTTGAACTGTATATTTTTAATTGTCTTTGGTTTATTTACACACACCCAGAAAGGTTATGGTAGAAACCACGCACATCATCATTTGACTAGAAATTCCGCTCTGGTTTTAACCAGCAAACATTTCGAATTCGACGATTGCTTAATGCTGTGTCTTTGTCATCATGTTGTATTCTTTCCTAATGACCCTTCAATGTAACAATGTGGAAGCAGCACTTGAAAATGTTGAAGACCCCTTCCCCAAAGTTCACTGCCTCCTCCCTTCATTACCCTCTTGTGCTTACATCTTCAGGTCGCCTCTCGCTGTTGCTTGACATGTTTTAATGAAGGCCGAAATAAATAATTTCATCGGACATTTTGGAGCGTTTATCCGATACACGCTGTCCTTAGAAAATTTTCATAGGAAATCAAGAATGATAAATAAATAGTTTTCATTTCTGCCGCCATATACAGTAGAACGAAACGGCGAAGAACATAGCTGAAAGCAGCTTTGAGCTTCCCAACGTTTCATGAGTTAAATTTCTCTTTATATTTCTTATTATTAAAATTTTGTTGAGAAAGAGAAGATTCACTTAATGGGGAATCTTGTATCATTTTTATGTAAAATGTTACCTGTATATTTGTATGTTAGTGACCACTACACGTCGCCATTTGTTTGTCCGATTTTCACGAAACGTATTACAAATGTGACTTTTGTGAAACGCTAGGAGCGGAGAAAGGGGACGTCCCCCTACTAAAAAAATAAAGTTTTATGCCCTAAAAGAAACTATCTGATTTTGACTAGATTTGTTTAACCCCATTTTTGGGTAAATTATCTTTCCCCCTTTTGTTGGAAATTCGCTATGGTTCATGGCAGCGCTTTTTCGGCTGTGTTTTGTTTTATTTGGCTACGAACTTATTTACAGTATTAGTTTACTGGTGTGTCTGTAGGTTGTGCATTGTTTGCCTTGTGAAGGATTGGTGCATTGCAGATGCAGAGTTGATGTACAAACAAGACATAAATTTACGATACACTCCCGCCATGTGGTCTGGCGAGACGGTATCGACTTATCGATACGATTATCTGTCAATAGTCGATACGTAAAGCGAGTTCAAGCGTGGATAAATCCACATTATTCGCACTCGCATCTATAAATTTCTTCTAATTTATCGACTCCTGTTGTAAATTGATTTCTAGATAGGTGATCGATTCCAATTTGGAAATTAGCACAATGGAATGTCAAGTGTTTGAAAATGAAGAGTTTGTAATAGTGGGTGTGACCGTGAATTTTGTCCCATACGAACAACAACATTCACCCTTCATCCCAAATTCACCTTAAAATACCCTCTAGAAGTGGTCGGTGTCTCAAACCAAAGTATCACAATGTAAAAATGTATACATTTTCTTGAGACACCTTATTCGTACGGTTTTCATCGGATTTTTATGAAGTAAACTTTTAATGTGTATTAAATATTTTAAAGACTCCACTGAGCCAAATTTTATTTTCTTATAAGTCGTTCAGAATTTGCTAAAAAAAAGGTAAAGTTTATCTTAACCTTACAGTAATCTCTACCACCTAACCTCGATCTCTACCTAGCGTTACCGCAAAGTCACTTACAAATTTATTGGTGCTTACTGCGGAGATCGAACCCGCGCCACCAGAGTGATGAGCGATACCAACCCGCCACTGCTCCGTTGAGAAATTTGTCCTGGAAAATTCTTTTTCCAAGAGTAGTATGTTGTAGGACGCTGTAATTTGAGACGTGTTTGGGTGTGATGTTTTCTTCTCTAATCTCCGGTCCATACCCTGATGGACCATGGAAGTAGTGGCGCTCTCTGGTCTATACAGAGTCGTCTGTTCAGCTCATCAGTCACTGTTTCCGTCCTATGATTGATGTGCTGTCTCACTCTCTCTCTCTCTATCCTTTCAAACCTTCTAAGCCAGTTCTTCCTTTAGTGTGTTTGTGTATGTTTAACGTACAATTGGATTAATTGGAATGCCATGACCAATTATCTCTGGCGTGCTTAGCACCGCAGCTGCTAATTAAGTAGCGTGTTTGAGATGTAGGCTTTGATGTGGATACAATATTGTTGTGGGTACTGCATATTCTACACTTACGCGTATTTTCGCAGATTGTGTCTTGAACAGTGGCGTTGTACCGACTATCTAAACAAAAATACTGTAGTTAATAAATCCTAACTGAAAAATAAGAATAAAGTTTCCTATAACGAAGTATAAATTACAGAGAAATTGCCCCTTAAATATCGAACTGGGAGACACAGAACGGTAGTTCATGAACGTTCGCCTTCTCAGGCAGGAGTTCAATCCGTCAATAAGTTGCCAAATTCGATTACAAGTGTCCCAATGCCTAAGACATTTAAAGCTCGTCTCAAAAGTTTTGATCGCAAAAGCATTTTACAGCACCGACGAGTTTATGGCGCATGACTGGGAGAACACATTAGAAGACGACTGGCTGACCACGGGGCTAAAGTGGGGAAAATTCGAATGAATGAATCGTGTGATTGGAAATTCTGTATGTCTGAAAGAGATCTAGATGTGTGCGAGTGGAAATTTTAGCTACAAACAACTGACGCTTGCGATCCATGGATGATGTAATTATGCAATAAATTATTTATTTAAACCAAGCCAAATTGAAATCGGATCATAAAATCATTTCATTTTTGGATGGTAACGCCTATAATACGTTAACAACACTGTTTCTCATACCAGTATTCAGAGTAATCATCTCTTCTACATTCTCTGAAAAATGGGTTTATACTCGTATATAGCTACCGATACCACTAAAGAAACTCATTAAATTTCCACCGAAATATTCATTTTGGTGTAAAAGTGCAATGAGTAGCGGGCGGAGAGCGCGGCCGCGGAGTCGCGGTTGAATGGAAGAGAAAGGGGGATTGGATAATTGATGGAAGGGTCTGGGAGTGAATGGTAGGGGGATCGATATGATGAAAGTGCGAGGTAGAAGGATCAGGGATCGTATAACATCTCCACGCTCAAACATTAGACCACTCGAGGCTATCAGACTGTTCAGACCACTTGTCCTGTCATGGTGCGCCGGCTTGTTAACGAGGTAATCTCGTGTGTTCTGAGGAACAGTCGGCCCTAGTTTGTAACAAGACTACCATCTCATCATTCATTAAAAACACTCATCACACTCACCGTCATTCCATATTCACCTTAAAATACCATCTAAGAGTGGTCGGTGCCTCAAAGCAAAAGTATTATAAAAAGTGTTGAGTAGATGATCAAGTTGTGTGAAAAATATTTTCGAAACATAGCCGAAGCGTAGCTGCAAGCGCTACTGTGAATCCTAGCGAATTTCTTATCACGAGGGGGAATTAAACCCGAAATCCCCTTTTTGGCTTCTGACCACTCTACAGGTCGCATTTTTGCCATATTTTCACGACTTGGGTACACAATTTTGAAAGTCACTAGTTTAGATTCGTTAGCCAGCACGATCGGGTACCCTGAAGTTACCTTTTGGGGAGGAGTTTTCCCCTATAAAAGGTTTTGCCATAAAACTGTGCTTATGATCGAATTTGAAAATCATTGTATACCGAAAATATAAAATCAGGCAGACCAAGAATCCTATGATGCATTTTAAGCATCCCCTACCTCCCCAAAAAAAGTACGCCAAAATTCGCGAAAATTGAAAAAATTGCGATGTGTACGGGATTTCTCTGCATCTCTTACACACACATATATACACGTAAAAGACCCAAGAGATTTGAAAAGTTCAAAACTGCCACCATTTTGTCTACGACGTTTCGTTTATACAGATAACAGGACATGCAGATATCACTATCAGTTCTAGTTGGTGAATACTGAATGTGTAATCAGCCTCATCGTCTGTTCTGCGCAGTTGAAGCCAGGCTACGTCATGCACTAGACAGTTGGAAATCTCAACATGAACAATTGAATTCACAGTCAAAGGGGCGATTTTTCCGGATCATCACCTCCCCATAACTCTTGATAAAATTGTTCCAAAATGGCCCTTACGGAATATTATATACAAGCACAAAACCCGTTCTGTTAATAATACCATTTTGTAACAACAAGCTAAAATATTCGTAACGGCGGGAGTAACTATGACTCTTGCACCGTAATACCGTAAAGCACCGATCTGATCTGATCGAAACACATAACTCTGATTAAAGTTTGGATTCTTAAAAAAAACTATCCTATCGTAGACTTATACGCCTTGTTGTATCATTCGTCTAAAGTTGAAGGTACGATAGAGGTGTCAGGAAACCCTGAAAGCCATTAGTGACTTGATAAATGAACCATCAGGACTGTACCTTTGTTGAAGATACTATCTTACTTCTATACTGCACTAGAGGAGAAACTCTATAACTTCTATGTGATTGTGAATAAGGCGTTACATCTCGCCTGTAATCCGCAGGGAAGTTCCCCCTTTCATGAGCCATATGACTGACAGACCCTATAACTATACCCCCGGGCCACTCCCCCACTGTCGTACATACAACAGCTGACTCCCCCCTTTCCCCTACCCCTTCAACTGGTCTGGACACCTCCAAATGTTCCGTTCGGTAGTTTAAAGTTGTCTAAAAATTGAACGGCAGTTATAAAGTATTTTTCATGAGGAATATCACTCAGTAGCCTATTTTGAGAGTTGGTTGTCGACAACCAAAGAATGCCTCTAACCTGAAAATCCTTCCAGTTGGAGAGTTTTGTTTGACCTGAAAATTCAGAACAGATTTTTTAATCATGCTCGAAAGTAGGATTTTTGAAACGGAAAAACACCTCGAGGTAGTTTTTTACTTTTATCATCATTTATCATCATGTCAGTATTCTGATTGACTAAAAGGGAGGAAGCCAAAATGATAGATTTCAACAATTAGTGCGCTGGAGAGGTATGGTTGCTGTCCTATGTTTCTTGAAGGAATGAAAGGACTTAAGTCAAGTGAAAATGATCTCAGAAACTTGACCATTAAGGAAGGAGAGACAAGAGATTTGGTGGCTAACAACTCTTTCAAAGTTTACTTTGTAAAGCATCCTTAAATATGATTTAACTAAAAATTGCCTCCTAAAATATGATTTTACTAAATTGACGAAATTTTCGGGGGGAAAATTGCAATAACAGCTACTCTGTAAGAAATTATACCAACATTTAATAAACACGCTCGTAGGTAGGTTCTCATCGAAGGTGTTGTTGAAAGTAGACATGGTCGGGGTCAACTATGCAAAGTGGGTCGGACTAGAGCAGTAGGGCTGACTGGTGGAATAAACGTGTTAATTGTGTTAATTGATGTGGAGCGGTGAGTCAGGCGAGTGGGCGATAATCAGCAACTCAAGCGACACCAGCCGTAGCTGTTGTCAGAGAGAGTGGTAAATTGTACCAAAGATAATGTTATGGTGGATAGATAGCGCATAGATACCATATGTCTGAGGCAGCCCACGCACAGAATGCGCTGCGTCTCTCGAAGTTTTCTCCCCTTGGCTCCACATGCTCGAGTTCGTCCAATGTCGATGACCAAACCGCGCGATTTTCGAGAACGAACGAACTTGGCCGTGCGTCAGCGGCTCTACTTGATACTCTTTAAAGCATTCCCTCGCTACGCATTCTGTGCTTGGGCTGCCTCAACTTGATTTTCCTACTTTAGCCGTGTGGCATCAATGCGTTATGGCATCTACTGGGTTAACTTATGTATATTTATATTTGATAGGAGAGCAATCTTCAGCACCTCTAACGCGCAAGTTGACAAAGAAATTCTTCTGAATGTCTGGCTCTCTGGTGAGACTTCGGATCGTAACAAGACGGTCGTTCCAACAATACGTTTCGTCGAATCTAATTAGTACCTAAGCTAAAATTATCCTAAGCAACCTGCCTTCTCGTTTTGCATTTTCCCAAGATAAGTTTTATCTTTTTGAGCGATTTGGAAACTTTGTCCAACACAAGGCCGCCTTTGTCTTACCAGACATGTGTTCTAATTCCCACCGTTGTACTCTACGCAGACGACGCTCACGTGTAATTACTCACACACGGGGTCACGGTGTGTTGCGTTGACATGGCGGGTGTGTGTGTGTGTGTACGCACAACAATAGACTCTCAGGAACCGGAAGTAGCTCACTTCACCTCACCTGCCTTGGTCTGCCACCTGTCTGCTCTGTCTGGTCTTTACAGCAGCCGAGAACAGATTAAAGTTCGGCCGTTTTCAGTTTACACTTGCTCTCGTCATCAGAATTTCACTGTTAGTTGGTAATGGCGCAATCCCTATATCACTATTTGAGATGCCGACCACTCTCATGAGGGTATTTTAAGGCAAATATGTGGTGAAGGATGAGTGTGATGAGTGGTAGTAATGAGTTATGAGGTGTAGTCTTGTTACAAACTAGGGCCGACTCTTCTTTAGAATGTGCCATTAATTAATAGCCCAATGGCCAATGGAAATACAAGGACCAACGGCTTAACGTGACTTCCGAACCACGCAGGTGATGGTCTGATAAGTCTAAACGATGGTGGGAGTTGATGCGGGTATCATCAGATGATCACTGAGACTATCTAAGCCGCTTTAGACCTATATCATCCTCAAAACCTGACCTCCATGAAGCTGGATTACAGGACCACGCCACAAGTCCCAGTCAATAACAATAACAAGTCAATAACAATATCAAAACAAGTTCAAACAAAATCAAACTTCACTCAATTTTGTTTACGGGAAATTACGACTCGGATCTAGGCCTACTCTTCAGATGTCTACTCAACTGAATTCCTTGGAATACACCTTGATCGAGGTTTGACTTGGAACACTCACGTAGACCACGCTTTTGCTCAAAACTATCATCAAGAATGTATGTGTTGAGGAAACCGTCAGGTACGGATGACGACGTATTATCTACCCACACATATCTTACGGATTGACGTTGTGTGCATTGAAGAGTTTTGTAGGGAAGTATTAAAAACCTGAAACTGTTGTCTCGACCTTGCCTTTACATTTGAAGACGTGTCTGTTTTTTCTAATCAATATGTAGTCCCATTTTGTGTAACACACAGTATGTAAGACGATTTTGGTACATTTACTGTAAATATCCATGCAATAAAATATGTATTTATTTATGCCCCTTTGGAAATCTTTTGTCGATCCTCCAACTCGGCCCAGTCCCGGTGTACACCACATGAACTCCACGCACGATCCAGACATTCATTCAAGTATCAAGGTTTTAGGCAATTCGTTACCTGGCGTTTGTGGTACCTTTTACACATACTGTACTAACAGAGAATGTAGAAGCCCTCTGTCTACCTTGCATTGCTCTGTGGTATTGTGTGAGATTCTATTCTTTGTGGCGGTGGCGGTGGTACAGGTTTGTAAGGACTGGAACTGGAATGGTATGATGATATCTGGTCCATCATCAGGTTGACGACACCGTGCGACGTGTAGAACTTTTTATTCCTAGAGAGATGCGAGGCAAGTTCTTACCGTTGAAAACCTGTCTGTGTGCTTTTCAGCCTCGGGGACAAGGAAATGTGACTCGGACGATCCCGAAACATATCTAAACAAAGGATAAACACAGCCACGAGCGCTACCTTGAATCCAGCGGATTTTTTGTTCTGGAGGAATAATTTACACTGGTAGTTCTTACACTTGGGTTGTAGGGGCGTTTCCCCCTAAAAATGGGTTTTTATTTTACAAAACCACATTTATGAATTGTGGTCAACTCGTAAGGTTCGCTGGCATAATTGTTTTTACTAGGTTTCATCAATATTGCTGGATCTTAAATAAGCAGTTTTTATAGCATAAAACCGTTTTACCCATACTTGAGTAAACATCGAAGAGCACGTATGGAGAGATGCCAGGAGACACGGTGTAGCGCTTCCAAACTTTTAAACTTCCGTAAAGAAACTTAAATTAAAATAGGTCGGTCAGAAATATGTCGTAGGTCAAACTTTTCCACTGATCAGCCTGTAAGTTCCACTGATAAGTCAGCTGACCCGTGGCAGATTGGTATCGCGCGCGACTCCGGAACTCATCACTCCGGTGGCGTAGTAGCTTTACGCTAGGTACAGGTCGAGGTTGAGTGGTAAAGAGGACTAGGTATATAGTCCTAACTTCGCCTCGCTAAACAAAATTTACCTTTGAGTTGTCCAATGACACTCAGTGGTGATGTTAAATGCCTTGTCGAAACATTTACACTACTCGTATTGGCTGGAAGGGGGTAGAGGGGGACCAGATTGGTGTGGAGTTACGATGTCATAAAGAGGGTCGTCAATATTTACAGCGGGAACTCTATTACGGAACGTGTCTAAATTGAGACTTCACTCCGCTCGCACGCGGTGTAACAGTGAAGTTATAGTTTTACGAGGCCTGACAGTAAACTGAGTTGAGCTAGCGTTTATATTTGGTTTGTCACGAGCATAGAGCACAGAATTAAAATAGAGTAGACAGTCGAGAGGCGTGACGATGCAGAGGGTTGCAACAAACGCCGCCGTTATAAATGGTGCGACTGTGAGTTTTAAACTTTTAAATGAAAGGTCAATATATTTTTAGGGAATTAAAAGCCGGTCATAAGTTTTATTTTGATTTTGAGAAAAATCAACTTTGAAAAACGCCATGAAATACTTAAGCTCTGAAATCGCCATTTAAAAGTGGAATTTGAAAACTTTGATCCAATTTACCCTGGATAATCTGTTTGACAACTTGTACAAATTATGACATTTGTCATCACATAAGAACAGTGTTTGTTAGATTGCAAAGGGGCTTGTTCAAAGTTGACGATGGCGGTGGGTATTTTCTAGCCGCTTTGGTACATATTGATGTGTACCAAAAATAAACAAACTCCACTTGTTCTGGCTGATTAGACTATTTTGATTTGTGGTGCACATGTTGAGTATGGTGTCATAATCGAAATTTGACCATATATACAATTTGTATGGAATAAACCTCATTTTGGGGAGGACTTCCGTTGTACATTATACCCCATAGGATTCATGTTAGTGCTTGTGACTACGCGTTGACTATGGAACTACATTTTCTTTGTCTAAATTTCCCGCTCTAGCCCTACATGTCGTGGATTCCGTGTGCATTGTTGTTGATATGAGATTGTGCCGGATTCGCTGAATCATATCGCGTTCCACTCTGTAGAGTCAGCAGGAAAGGGATATGTTCTGGGAATGCTACAAATGTTGATGTGTGTCTGTCTCCGAGAACACGTCTGTCAGTGTGAGTCAAGTTGTACTTGCGTGCGACAAATGGTCACACGACAAATAATGCAGGTTTTGCAAATTTCTAAAATAACATTGCTCGTGGCCCTCAGTTAAAAAATACATTCTTATTTTAGCACTATTCACAAGCCGGCGCGGAGTCCTTTCCACTCGCTGTTCCTCCTGGAAGAACTGTGCGGTCGGTAGTCCCATGTTGCGCTGTCAATCTTTTAACAGATGTCTACGCACAATGGACTTCGCTGATACACTCACTGTATGTCCACAAAGCACTATCGTGGTTAAGTGGTAGAGAGGTTTATAAAGTCCTAACTTCGCCACGTACATAATGTACTATTTTTCACGGGTTACAAATAATAAGGCGTCAGTCTTTGCTAACTCGCTATTTATTTACAATCTAATTATTAAATTAATTACACAATTAATTATTAACTTAATGACTACATATTATTACACTATTTGCAGTTCCTTATTTCACTATTTGCACTTCACAGTCTATTCACACTCCGGCGCGAAGTCCGTTCACTCACGTGTCCTTGTAGCACTCTTCAGTCGGGAATCCAACGGCGGGTGACGATGCCTCGACGATGGCTAACGCTGACACTGTTCACGCACTGAGATGTGACCCTGTATGTTCACACAACACTTACACGTTCACAAGGTACGCGGACCTTCTTACACAGTCTTACACTGGACTATTCGTTCACAAGGGGAACGCGGCCCCGATTCGTTCACATTCATTCACTGTCCGGAACTGACTGCTGAGGGCTCCTAAGCGCGGGTTTATATATCACCGTAGATAATTCTCAGAGCTTCTCGAAACGACTAGAACATCACGTGACTAGGCTCTCAGCCAATAGGATTGAAGTTCTAGGTCCTTCGATGTTTATGGCGCGTGCATTCAACCGTACAAACATCGAAGGCAATATACCTGTCAGTCAATTAGGTCTCCGAATTCACGCAGGTTCATTGAAGCGGTCTGCCTATTATCTCGGGGTAGGCCCCGGCGTCCGCTACAATAAATATTTCTTTCATTCTTGTGAGACCGTTCTCAAGAGACGCGGCCCGGGCTTGCGCACTTCTACAAACGAACGGTACGGAACTGACTCCGGGGCTCCAAAGGGGTAGTTATAGAGAACTTCGTAGTCCTAACTTCGCCTTAACCAGACAAACTTTATCTCTTTACATCCACCTCTAATAAGGACACAAAATGCACACATCCAGGGAAATTTAAGTCGAATTCTCCATCAAAAGTGTTGGGGACATGGTGTGGCATCCCAAGACCAAACTACTCATGGGCTACGGCCAATAAATATTTTTCTGTGTTTAATTCAAGTATATTTACAATTTGTAAACTTGAGACTTCTGGTTATCAGATGTTCGTTGCAGCACAGTAGCCAGCTGGGGCTGTGGCGGGGTGTGATGGCTGATTGCAAGGGGTGGATTAGAGACACTCTGTGTCAATATTTGATGTGATGACGTCACTTGTGACCACTTCACTACTTCACATCCCCTACACAAGTCACACTTAACGTACTGCCGCGAAATCTGAAAAAAATACAGGTTACTGTATTTCAGGATTTTGAAATCTTTAACGGCTGTCGAGTAATGGTGGACACGTGACGATGCGGAGGGTTGCTAGACAAAAAAAGGTAGAGTTTGTCTTGTTTAACGAGGCGAAGTTAGGACTACAAAGTCCTCTCTACCACTCAACCTCGACCATTACCTAGCGTCACCGTATTAGTTACATTACAACTTGTAAGTGATGACTGCGGGGATCGAACCCGCGCCACCGGAGTGATGAGCTCCGGAGTCGCGCGCGATACCAATCCGCCACGGATCCGCTAAAAAACGCCGCCATTATAGTGTTACTGTAAGTTTGAACATCCAATTGATTTTTAATATATTTTTTAGCCAATTTGGCACCTCACTTACCTAATTTTTATTTTATCTAGAAAAAATCTACTTAGTATAAATAATTTGTACCTTACCCAACATTTGTATCAAAAATCAACAAAATTCTTTCAGCCAGACCAAGGAGCGTCGACAAATGTTAGGTTCGTTTTCACAATGTGTAAACCACGTTAAATTGAAGTCAGTTCATAAATACGGTTTTATAGCATAACACCCCTTTTTTGGGGAAACACCCACCCTCCCCCAGGGCAATTCCGGTCTAAATTATACCCTGTTATAGGAAATTCCCTAGGATTCACGGTAGCGCTTGTTTTCTTTTCATAGAAATTGTAATACACTGAGAGTAATTTGTTTAAAACATTCACTTTGCAACTGGCCAGGTCGCTTGGGGCAAGGACTCTTCGCATTACGGAAACCTCCATTACCTTAATTGTCGCTGTTTTTCTTTCAAACTTCTCCGTCTTGCCATGCATATGGCTTCCGCCGTAATTGGCAAACTTTTAATTAACAAGGGGCGGATTTTACCGGTTTTATTTTACTGGCTAACTTGTTACAGAACTCTGCCGATGGCTTGAGTGTTGACACGTAGTTAACACGTTTATAAGTATACTACTTATAATAATTACATAGTTTTGAAACAATGTTCAAACGTATTCCGGATGTCAGGATCGGTGCTTATTTTATGGTCCCGGGTCTGCTGACGGCATAAATATTTAACTTTTTCCGAAGAAAGTTTTCCAAAAAGTGCCAATACCTGATTTTAAGTCGTTAGTGAATAAGTACATATACGTAGTGAGACGCGTTGGAGCGGAGGATATATAAATTAATGAGACTACGTTATGATCTAATGTCATGCTCAGTTAACGTGCATAGCAATAGCAATTATATTTGCTTATCAGAACGTGAAATCTACCTGATCATACCGAAGTGTCAGCGCAGCAGAATCATTTTGTTTATATGAACATCTGCGTAACTTTGAGTATCTCTTGTGTTTTCATAAATTTTTAAAACTGCCCCTTGATAATTATTAAATGAATGCGAAATAGTAGTTTCTTACAGTTTAGTTATATTTTCAATTTCAGCCTCTCTTTGACAAGGCATCGATCTGCAGATTGACCTTTCCTGTATACTCTGTGTGTTCGGGTGCATCTGTTGACGTTGTCACCAACTCTGAACCCTGAACAGCTGGTATTCAGCAAATGTCAAGGCTACATTACATTGTCGTTATAAGATACATTAACCTGCCATGAAGTAGATTGTAGAAGTAGGCTAGGCATCGATCTGCAGATTGACCTTTCCCTGTATACTCTGTGTGTTCGGGTGCATCTGTTGACGTTGTCACCAACTCTGAACCCTGAACAGCTGGTATTCAGCAAATGTCAAGGCTACATTACATTGTCGTTACAAGATACATTAACCTGCCATGAAGTAGATTGTAGAAGTAGGCTAGGCATCGATCTGCAGATTGACCTTTCCTGTATACTCTGTGTGTTCGGGTGCATCTGTTGACGTTGTCACCAACTCTGAACCCTGAACAGCTGGTATTCAGCAAATGTCAAGGCTACATTACATTGTCGTTACAAGATACATTAACCTGCCATGAAGTAGATTGTAGAAGTAGGCTAGGCATCGATCTGCAGATTGACCTTCCTGTATACTCTGTGTGTTCGGGTGCATCTGTTGACGTTGTCACCAACTCTGAACCCTGAACAGCTGGTATTCAGCAAATGTCAAGGCTACATTACATTGTCGTTACAAGATACATTAACCTGCCATGAAGTAGATTGTAGAAGTAGGCTAGGCATCGATCTGCAGATTGACCTTTCCTGTATACTCTGTGTGTTCGGGTGCATCTGTTGACGTTGTCACCAACTCTGAACCCTGAACAGCTGGTATTCAGCAAATGTCAAGGCTACATTACATTGTCGTTATAAGATACATTAACCTGCCATGAAGTAGATTGTAGAAGTAGGCTAGGCATCGATCTGCAGATTGACCTTTCCCTGTATACTCTGTGTGTTCGGGTGCATCTGTTGACGTTGTCACCAACTCTGAACCCTGAACAGCTGGTATTCAGCAAATGTCAAGGCTACATTACATTGTCGTTATAAGATACATTAACCTGCCATGAAGTAGATTGTAGAAGTAGGCTAGGCATCGATCTGCAGATTGACCTTTCCCTGTATACTCTGTGTGTTCGGGTGCATCTGTTGACGTTGTCACCAACTCTGAACCCTGAACAGCTGGTATTCAGCAAATGTCAAGGCTACATTACATTGTCGTTACAAGATACATTAACCTGCCATGAAGTAGATTGTAGAAGTAGGCTAGGCATCGATCTGCAGATTGACCTTTCCCTGTATACTCTGTGTGTTCGGGTGCATCTGTTGACGTTGTCACCAACTCTGAACCCTGAACAGCTGGTATTCAGCAAATGTCAAGGCTACATTACATTGTCGTTACAAGATACATTAACCTGCCATGAAGTAGATTGTAGAAGTAGGCTAGGCATCGATCTGCAGATTGACCTTTCCTGTATACTCTGTGTGTTCGGGTGCATCTGTTGACGTTGTCACCAACTCTGAACCCTGAACAGCTGGTATTCAGCAAATGTCAAGGCTACATTACATTGTCGTTACAAGATACATTAACCTGCCATGAAGTAGATTGTAGAAGTAGGCTAGGCATCGATCTGCAGATTGACCTTTCCCTGTATACTCTGTGTGTTCGGGTGCATCTGTTGACGTTGTCACCAACTCTGAACCCTGAACAGCTGGTATTCAGCAAATGTCAAGGCTACATTACATTGTCGTTACAAGATACATTAGTCGGCGCTCATTCTTTAGACCTTTGCATCAACCTTTGTCATACGATGAAACGTCGCCTGAGATATAACCTGCAGGAGTGTCATTAACATATAGGAAATAGACGTTTCATTTCTACCGCTAGAGAGAACGAAACTAAACGCAGTTTTGGGGTTTTCAAAACCTCCCGAGTAAAATGATAAAACCTTATAATGTATATGTCCTACTCTGCAGGTCGCATTTTTGTCAGATTTTCACGAAACTTGGGACAAACGTTCCTTTTGTACATTTCTAGGATAATTTCGATTACCAACGACATCAGTATACCGGAAGTGTTCTTTTGGATACTTTTCCTCAAATATTTGTACTAATCTTACATTTTATTTTGTGACACCGTAATTAACATATGTACCGTATATCAATTAAATCCGTTGAGCCAGACAACGTGGTGGTGGCGGAAAATCGTTTTTCGGCCATCTTGGTCTGGCCAATTTGATTTTGTTGGTTTTTACTACACATGTTGTTTACGAACGTGTGTACCAAATGTTACTTACTCCAGCTTTGCAAGTCTTTAACCCCATAAATTCCCAACTTTTAGTCATGTCTAGATTATTGGGGAAGTTGACGATCCTAAACCCTCCATCGCGACGGCACTAACTACTCTAGAGCTGTACTAAAGATCATGTTATGGTAGGTAGATAACGCATAGATGCCGAATGGCTGAGGCAAGAAACTGAACTATTTGCGGCAATTCACTCACAGAATGCAGCGCTGCGAGGGAATTCTTTTAGAGTCTCAAGTAGAGCCATTGACGCACGCGCAAGTAAATATTGTGATTAATATTTATCATCAGCACTCATCAACAAATCGTCTACTCTGTTATTCATTAATTTTTATTTAAGACCAACCATGTTCTTTGAGGAATTTATTATTGTAAATGGTGTTCCTTTGGAAGAATAAATAAATTTAAAGTTCGGTTGTTCTCGAAAATCGCACCTTTTGGTCACCGACATCCGGATAAACTCGATCATGTTGAACCGAGGGGGGAAGGACGGTGCAAAACGGCAGCGCTATTTGTGCTTGAACTGCCGAACTATGTTGATTTTCTACCTCAGCCATGTGTTATCTTTGCGCAATCTACTAACCACAACATTATCTTTGACTGTACTGTCTGGTTCCTTGACTACGGGAGTGTACAGTGAAGCATTTATGCTGCAACTTCTCTGTGAGGTTTCCGGCGTCTCGCTGTTGAATTATTCAGCTATGCTCGCGGCATGGGACCATTGTATCATTTATCGAGCTCAGAATCCAAATCAAACCCTCCTTGTCGCTGGCTGGA
The DNA here is from genome assembly GCA_018831715.1 of Matsumurasca onukii. Taxonomy (NCBI): domain Eukaryota; kingdom Metazoa; phylum Arthropoda; class Insecta; order Hemiptera; family Cicadellidae; genus Matsumurasca; species Matsumurasca onukii. The sequence continues at coordinate 46,799,898 of CM032065.1, read as the reverse complement.
TATCTTGCACGATTATACTGTACTTTTGGTCACGGGTTACAAATATTCATGTTCATTGCAATCTAGTATAATTTTGACTAATTTTTAACACAACTGATTATTTACTCGATGGCTACAAACTTTAAGGCTCGTACGATTCCTTAGTTTTATTATTTAAACTTAACATTGCATTCACAATCCGGTGCGAAGTCCCTTCCACTCGCTTGTCCTCCTGGAAGCACTCTTCAGTCGGTAATCCCACGTTGCGAAGCGACATTGTCGAAGATGACTCATAGATGTCCACCGCGGACACAATGTAGTTCACTGATACTGAGACTTGCTAGTCACGCACAAGGGATGGGACACCGTACTATTAGTTCACAAGGGACGCGGAACAGACAGACTCGCCGGGCTCTCAGGGGGTGACTACTCGGATATTGGCTGACGGAACATTCCAGAAGGAACATTCCGAGAACATTCCAGAAGGAACATTCCGAGAACATTCCAGAACATTCAAGGAACATTCCATTCCAGAACATTCCAGGAAAATTCCGAGAACATTCCAGAAGGAACATTCCGAACAATTCCAGAGGAACATTCCAGAAGGAAAATTCGAGAACATTCCAGAAGGAACATTCCGAGAACATTCCAGAAGGAAAATTCCGAGAACATTCAGAAGGAAAATGAAAAACATTCCAGAGGAACATTCCTGAAGGAAAATTCGAGAACATTCCAGAAGGAAAATTCGAGAACATTCCAGAAAATTCAGAGGAACATTCCAGAAGGAAAATTCCGAGAACATTCCAGAAGGAAAATGCCGAGAACATTCAGAAGGAACATTCCGAGAACATTCCAGAAGGAATTCAACGGTTTTAGAGCTATTGCTGCTTGAAATGTTTGTAGCCACCGTTTAGTTCTTGTTGAACAATTTTTGTTTTGTTTATTATTTCGTTACAGACAGACAGATTATTGGGCTGGAGTGGAATAATTCGAATGAATGAATGAATACCTCTGTATGTCTGAAAATACTTCGATGTGAATGAATGGAAAATTTTAGATAACCTTAAACACTGACGATTGCGATACAATGTATATTGTTTATGTAATAAAAGATTTATTTATTTATAATCGTTTCTTGCAAGAGTTCAGTCGCAGGTTCATACCTCGAGTTGTCTAAGTTAAAAATTCAATTAGAAAATCTTTGCTGCACAGGTTTGCTATCTGTGTCACTTTATACAAATACGGCGGTCTGACGTCATTTAGTCCCAGGAACAGTTTTGGAACACCCTGTATACATGGGGGAAAGCTACACAAACTACACAGTAGCGACTAGCGACAGGACAGTGTCGGTTGTAACAGTTATAACAATAACAAGCCCGCGGAACATAGCGCGGTGTCACAATAAACAACAATGACACACACTTTCACTCGCTCTACACACACACTCACACGCGCCTGGGAAACAGCGTTATACAGGCTGGATATTTCCCACAGTTCCACCTGTTTTTATCTGAATTTCTTTTGGAAAAACGAGATATTCAAGAGTCCCATGAAATGAGCACCGATCCTGACCCTAGAACACGTTTTCAACACTTTATTTACATACGTATATATGTGCATCATCTCTACAGGTTGCATTTTCTGTCATTTACAAATGTTCCTTTTGTAAATATCTCCGTCGAATTCGTTAACCAGCAAAATCGGACTACCGGAATCCCCTGGGGGGACTTAATCTCGAATAAAAGGGGTTTAATGCTTTAAAGAGAGTAAATTTTCATCCGATTTTTATGACATTTGAAATAAATATGTATTCATATACATTTACCAATACCAAAAATATAATGATAATCCATTGAGCCGTTTCAAAATGGCGGCCAAAAAAGTGATTTTTCGAAATGTTAGCGAACAGCCCCGGCCGTAACGCCCGTGGTAATAGAACGGTTGAATGCCGAAGCGAGGCTGTGAACAGAGCGAATTAGAGTAATAATTTGCAAAGGAAATTTGCTTCACTCATACCAGCGGCGCTTTAGCGCTTAGCTGCGTGTCGGCTTGGTTTCGTTGTTGTGTTGTTAACGTGAGATGTGGAAAACGTGTACTTTACGTCCGACTGTAGGGTCTGCACTACAGGATATGTACAAATGTAACTTCCACAGGAAAAATATCTGCTGATTGTATTAGTCCAAACCCTTGTTAAATTTCTCTAAGTTTGGTAATCAATCATAACAATCTCTTCCCAAAAATTAATGAACTTTTGTCCGTCTACATTTTTTGGAAGAAAGAAAACAACACCTTAAAACCCCTTTGCAAGGTTGGAGCTGCGTAACGGTAGCAATACCTCAAAACCCATATTTTAGCCCGGAATGCTTCAAATTTGGCAGTGGAAGTTCCTTTCTTCTTTTTTTACAAAATTGGCGTACTTTGTGCCCTTGAAGAGCGTGGAAAAAGCCTTGAATTTGGCTTGCATGATTGAGTGGGTGCTCGTGGTACGTTTTAGCTGTCCTGGAAATAGTATAAAATTTTCCTTAATCCTTAATGTTTTTTTCTTTTTTGCCTGAGTTTAGTTTAATTTCTCGCTTGTCCAGCTAGAACTGCGACACTGGCTGAGAGGGGACGTGTGGCAGATAGTGGAACGCGGTGCACAACTGTGAGCTATTTCCGTGCCATAATCACCACACGGGGACCCCCTGCATCTCACTCACACGCATACTGTAGGCTAAACTCTCCTCTGGCATGCTGGACACGTTCCTCTCCCCTCCCCGTCACCGCGACACACGCGACACGAGACGTGTGAATGTCAAGTCGATACTTTGAGCATTATTCAAACGCTAGGGGTTGATCTTTGTTCTCTATCCGAGGAAAGGCATGGTTCAGCTGCACGGCGACGCTCAATGGAAGGTTCTGCGATTTTCCAAAATACGCCGACACTATACAAGTTAAGATTAAGTGCTTATTATTTTTAAAGCTAAGAAGCTCCCTTCTTCAGTATTCTTCAAAGTCCCACACAACTGTACCTGACTACGCAAGAATGTCGCCAGTTTTCGAAACGTTGCTGATTTCCTCGTGCTGCATGATTGGTTCCCTCACTTTGTATAGATATTTTGCATAAAAAACTAAAATAATAGCATTTTCAAGTGTTTTTTGCATCTCAAAGCGGGTGAGTGTGCGGGCTGCACGAGTCAACGATAAATTAGTTTACTTGTTGTCACCACTTTTCAAAAAATAAATCCAGTCTCTCAAATAAATGCCTTTTTTAAATGTATTAGACCTAGGAGTAAGAGATTTGTTCGTGAACAAATATAAAATCTAAAAGCTCCCACTATTTTTCCAGTGCCCACCAGTTGGCCATTTTATTTGTTGTTGTTCCATAAAACGATGTGGAAATAGTATACAAAATGGAGTTGAAGCACTAAAACTTAGAAGCTTTCCAAGGTTAGTTTGTGAAATCGGGGTATGTTTACGTATAGAAAATTTCCTCTAGTTTCCAAATATATCATGAATATTAATGTAAAATTATTTTTAAAGGTGAAAATTGTCTCCCGTAAACCATAGGGTCCACCCTCTTGCAAGGGTTTGTTTGACAATTTAGTCGCATCAGTTGACATATGGCCCGTGAGCGAGGTGTCGTGTGTCTTTTGTGAGGACGAATTTACTACTAAGACTTTCTCCTAAGCAGCACTTTAACAATACACGTGCTCAGTTCGCTATTATGCCAAGCAGTGGACTCCTGAATCCTGAGTCTAAAGAACTCAACTTTCGTTAGCTATTTAATGTTTGTGTGGTAGGTTCTCTTCTGCAGAAGCACTTGCAGTGCTGCATGGGTGTGGTGTGGTATGGTATTATGGTGTGGTGAAATGGTGGTATGGTTCATCAGTCATGACTGCCAGTACATAGTGAACTGCTTGTTGACTGAAATGTCAGACTTCACAGGCGGTGTCCAGTGTCAACTGCACGGCTTGGACTGGTTCTGTGGTAGATCTGTGTTGTATAACCACAGTACCGTCATCGTCGTGTGCTTCAGTCAGTAAAACTAAAGTGTGTACGAAAAACTCACCATTCATTCTGATTCTAAAAGTTCTGAGTTAGTCTAAAGGCTGCTTAACTTTTTTGGAAACTTATTTTGTTAACAAATTTTATTATAGTCAGTAACTAGCTGAGAGTACCCGCAGTTCGCCTCGAGGCTTTATTAACATAGCCGTGTGAATATATTCCAAGAAAATTACAAATTTAAAGTAAAAAAAGTTTTATTTATATCCGTAGAAAAAGAATTTAGTTTGCCTGTTAGTTCACCATCTTCTCCTTATAAGTGTTGGCTACCTCGTGGAAGTCATAGTTACTCCCGCCATTCCGTGCTAAGAACTCGCTTTATTTGTTGCAATTTATTTTGAGGATGTTATAAGGAATTCAAATGTAGGTAAAGACACACTGCGTGATTAGCTTAACCCTCAAACAAAGTTTCATTGCCATAGTCTCAGCCAATTTTGACTTATAAGCGGTCCAACACGCCTAAAAAACGTGTTCAGAGCCCACTTTGGCCCCTTTTCATTTATTTTGTGGAAGTTGTATTGATACAAAACATAGGTAAAGACACACTGTGTAATAGGCTAAATCCTTAAACAAAGTTTCAGCCGATTTTGAGTTATAAGCAGTCCAATATGCCTTAAAAACGTTACAGACAGGCAGGACTTTTTTGGCGCAAAGTATATAAACACCAAATAACCAAAAACCGATGGATACATTGCAATTTACAGACAAAAGTCTTGTTTTATTTACATAGATAAGCATGAAAGGTAGCTAGACAACTCGTGCCTCTAGAGCATCTGGCCCTGGACGTACAAGTGTGTGGGCCGTCTGAAGTGCACAGTTTACTGTCTATTGTTTTCTCTGCACCAGCAGCAAGTGCACCTGGGTACACACTCTACTGCAAACACTACACACATACACACACACACACGCGTAACAGTACTGTAGCTACCAGTCCGCCTCTGCAGTCCCACACACCTGTACCTGACGACGCAAGGCTGTCGCCTCGTTTCGAAACGTCGTTGATTTTTCTTGTATAACTGTGCTGCATGATTGGATGCTTCCATTTGTATGGATATTTTGCAAACAATGTGCGTATTTTTTGTCTCGTAGCGGGCTGCACCAGTCGACGGAAAGAAGCCTGCTGCGCAAAATAACTGCCTGATTAGGGGTAAAATATTTGTCCGTGACATTCATCCCGTTTTCAGAAAAAAGAAGCTTGCGCTGATTACTTTTAGGCTAGCTCATGTCCTAATGTTTTATGTTTTTGCTACCCACGGGAACATATTACAGATCCCGAAACGTCGTGCTCTTCCATTTTGAACAACTCCATTGACTGGGACTCGTGGCGTGGTCCTGTAATCCAGCTTCATGGAGGTCAGGTTTTGAGGATGATATAGGTCTAAAGCGGCTCAGATAGTCTCAGTGATCATCTGATGATACCCGCATCAACTCCTACCATCGTTTAGACATATCAGACCATCATTTGCGTGGTTCGGAAGTCACGTTAAGCCGTTGGTCCTTGTATTTCCATTGGTCATTGGGCTATTAATTAATGACCCATTCTAAGGAAGAGTCGGCCTTAGTTTGTAACAAGACTACACCTCATAACTCATTACTACCACTCATCACACTCATCCTTCACCACATATTTGCCTTAAAATACCCTCATGAGAGTGGTTGGCATCTCAAATAGTGATTTAGTGAAGTCGTCAATACAAGTTGAGGTTCTTAAATTAACTGTCATCCATGGCCAAATTTTCTTTTGAGACACCTTGAGCGTTGTGACCGCTATTTATTGAATTTGGCAATATGTTGACCATCTGAACTCCTGCCTCTGAAGACAAACGTTCGTGGACCATTCTGTGTCTCCCAGTTCGGTAGTTTGCCCTGGCCCTAGTATCGTAAGATTTAAATTTCACTCTTATGAGGGCATTTAAGTATCATAAACACGATTTACCACGAAAATATTATAAGCTTTTTCGGAAACCTTCAAAATATTATACCGTAAGCACGTTGCTCTCTTCAGTCCTCCATTTGACTCACTGATTACAGATATAATTACGAATGTGGGCTTGTTTGTTTGTTTGTAGACACTGCGTGGTGTGATTCATGGCCTTGGATATGATAAGGCTTATCTTCACAGTCCAGTTATACAAGCGAGAACGCAGATATGCTTTGTAACTAACATCAGCACGTTAGTTTACATAATTAGTCAACTAGTATTTACCGGTGTTCTCTACCTCTGACAGAAGACTTACAGGGGACTCGTGGCGTGGTCCTGTAATCCAGCTTCATGGAGGTCAGGTTTTGAGGATGATAGGTCTAAAGCGGCTCAGATAGTCTCAGTGATCATCTGATGATACCCGCATCAACTCACGTGATAGAATCAGACCAGGATTGTTGGTTCGTTAACGTTATCCGATGTGACCTTGGATTGATAATTAACCCCATTCCTCATTCAAGCGGAAGAGTCGGCTTAACAAGACTAACCATCAGCATTTATTTCACCATCATTATAACCTTAATAATACCGCCTTAACAGTAGTCCAGCACAAAGTACATTAAATGATTGTCAAACAAAATCTTCCGAACTTTAAATTTTTCCTCTTTGCGTTGTTTTTGCATTGCATTTTCTTACAATTTTGACTGGGAAACATGGAGGTCAGGTTTGAGGATCGGCTCATATGATCATCTGATGATACCCGCAGCGGTCTTGGTCTTGTATTTCCATCATTTCCTTATTTTGTAACAAGACTTGCTAAAGCCTTAAAATACCCTCATGAGAGTGGTCGTCCTTTTTTCCCCCACTTCGACACGCACTTCGTGTGTAGAGTTTGTGTACAAGGAACAGTTGTCGGGCATTAAACTGTGCTTTAGATTGAAAGTGGGTAAAGGATGCCAGTGCTGATTTTTGAAATTTAGAGAGACCACTTTGAAAAAACTGAAAAATTGAATATTTGTTCGACAGACTCACTAGTATTTAAATGCAAGAATCATGAACAGATGTTTATACAAAACGTAAAATTACAACACAGATCATGTAAAGTCATGGCTCATTCACAAATTCTTGCACCCCAAACATTTACGACCGTGAACAAGAACAGACGGAAAATCACGCGCTCAGCCTTTCGGCAAGCTTACTCAAGTGTTAGTGTAGATGTATACTACGAACATTCGAATGCGGCTTCTGTTCTTGATTCTTTGAAGAAACCTGAGAATTGGTTAGTTTACTAATCGGTAAAGTTTCACAGATACTGAATGCGAAGAAATGAACACACGCAATTTCGCATGTTCAAGTCATCTAATTAAGTGGCACACAAGTTGAACGTTTACCGACCGTAATTAATTAAACAGATGCAACAGTTCTGTTCTGATAGAAACCTGTTGAATTGTTGTTTTCTTCATTTTATTGGCGCTCACTATTTGTGCACGTATGATTCGCTCTTTAGTAACTAACGTGGCACGTCTCAATCGAATATTTTTATTTTATTTGTTTTTCCATCTGGAAAATAAACTATTTTGATTAGATCAATGAAATGCCAAACAATTACTATAGTCTATATCAATTAAACGAAGTTTGTATCATGTGATCATGAGACTATTTTCATTTTGACCAATGAAATGTTACTATAGTGTGTATATACATGTATAATATATTTATAGTCATGTTAAATAGCTTGGAAACGCCCAAACTGACGTTAAATAACAACAATTTTCGGAAGTCGCTCTTTCCGTTGGTACATCTCCATTGGTCGTTAACTAAGTAATGACCCAATATGAGGAACAGTCAGCCCTAGTTTGTAACAAGACTCCACCTCATCATCCATCAAAACACTCATCACACTCACCATTCACCCCATAAAACCCTCTAAGAGTGGTCGGTGTCTCAAATCAAAGTAAAGTATCAAAGTAAATGACAGGAAGTCCCTCTTACCGTTGGTCCATCTCCATTGGTCGTTAGGCTATCAATTAATGAGCCAACCAGAGGAACAGTCGACCCTTGTTTATAATAAGACTACACCTCACCAACCATCAAAACACTCATCTTTCATCCCTTTTTCACCTTGAGAAAGAACAGTACTTGCCGGCCATCTCTTTTGTCCCATAAGAGCAATATAAAAACAAAACCTTTCTTAAAACACCCCATGCCTACAATTTTCATTTAATTGTTTTGAAATAAGTTTTATTTGAAAAATTACAATGTAATGCAGTGAATTAGCTGACCACTTTTTGGGAAATTCTATCCGTTTCGTAGTAAAAAAAACATTATAATACAAAATCTCTTCAATTTTTGGATTTATGTCACGGTTTGAAAAGAGATAAAATGGAAATTCAGCTCCACGGAGTCCCTAAAACATTTAATGAACTTTAAAACAAATTTAAAACCTTTTAGTTTTTATTGATAAGGATCCAATAAAAACAATGTAGACAAGTTTTTTCGGAAATTAAACTGTGCCTTAAGAAAATGCATGTTTTGCATTGCTCTTATTGGACGAAATTCAAGGTCACGGCCACTACAGGCACTACTGGCTACGCATGACTGGGACTCGTGGCGTGGTCCTGTAATCCAGCTTCATGGAGGTCAGGTTTTGAGGATGATATAGGTCTAAAGCGGCTCAGACAGTCTCAGTGATCATCTGATGAACCCGTCAACTCCCACCATCGTTTAGACATATCAGACCATCACCTGCGTGGTTCGGAAGTCATTAAGCCGTTGGTCCTTGTATTTCCATTGGTCATTGGGCTTATTAATGACCCATTCTAAGGAAAGTCGGCCTTATTTTGTAACAAGACTACAACTCATAACTCATTACTACCACTCATCACACTCATCCTTCACCACATATTTGCCTTAAAATACCCTGACATGAGTGGTCGGCATCTCAAATAGTGATATAGTGAAACCTGCTCTAAACCCATCTAAGCGTGGTTGATTTCTCAAGTCAAGTATAAAGCTCTTTATGCTAATGAAAGCTCAATGGACATCAGATCACAAACGACTGAGGATATCGTGGAACAGCGGTCTAAATGTGGAACTCTGTGTTTAGTGTTTATGGTGGATTAGAAGCAGAGGCAGCGTGGCTTACATAAACACTGGCTGAGTGTTGTGGTCTCTTATCTATCACTTCCCGCTCCATTTCCGGTCCAGGACACTCTGTTATCATACCATTCTCAACACAGGTCAAGTGCTGCCTCTTTTCTGTCATTCGTGTTGGTGACTGATTCTGTTTATACTCCTGAACTACTTATATTTCAAATAACAACTCCTGAATGACTAAGTGGGGTGGGGATTCTCGACCATATACTTCTAGCGGTCTCTTGGCAGGTTGGAATCGTGCACGATTCCGGAGCTCATTACTCAGCTGGCACGGGTTCGATCCCCGCTGTCACCACTTACATTTGTAAAGTGACTATGCGGTAACGCTAGGTAAAGGCCGAGGTTGGGTGGTAGAGACTAGAGTGGACTTTGTATTGTAGACTTCGCCTCAAGAAAACAAGCCACACTATTTTACTGACTCGTAGAACTGCAAAACATTTTCATAGTTCACAATTTTCCTCCCAACTCTTTTCAACATTATTTTATACACTTATGTACTTTTTATTTTCTATCGGCTGTATCTATTCCATCCATGCTAAACTGAAATGAGTCAAAACTAAATTTTGTTTTGGAACCGTCTACTTGCTTGAAAATCAATAAATTTCATAAATAGTTAATTATTTAATTTGCTTAAGTTAAATACTCCGACACAAGTTTGGTTTTATTTTTGTAGAACTTGGGGGTGAATGCCATAAAATTAAACAAGAGTGTTTAGGTATAACATTTTCGTTGTATGTTAAAGGAAAACACATACAGCAATATGTAACAGTAGCTTACCAAAGCAACATTTTTATTTTTGTTGTTTTACGAGGTTAGTAAATTTCACCTCCCTGTATTCTGTACCAACCACCTCTTCCACATTGTATTACTTGTCACCCAAATTGTGTGGTTCGGAAGTCACGTAACTGAAGAAGATAAAAATTAGCTAAAATATTTCGGTCTCTGTTGATTATCACCATAATCAACAGTTATCACTGATAACACCATAGTCACTGTTTCAGCCAATCAGTGATTAAGTTTCAATTTCAGGTACAGTAAAATGGTACTCCACAGTGAGTCTGAAATATTTCAAACTAATCATTATGAAGTTTTGACCCGTGTGAACCGGAAGATTTAGATTGTGGTTGTGACACCGGCCGTGAAAGTCTAAGAGTTGAGATACGGTATTTCTAACTTTTTATTCTGATAATATGCATATAAATTTTCTCACCCTAAGATAAGTTCCATTCTCTCACTTACCCTTGTCGTCTCTCTGTTGCAGACTTGTCGAAGAATCGCTTCTTTGAGTTGCCCACGGAGGTGACCCAGTTCTGGTCCCTGGAGAAGCTCCAGTGTTACCACAACGTGATACGTTCAGTGCCTGAGTCCGTAGTCTTCCTGCAGTCGCTAGTGTACCTGGACCTGAGGTATGTATAAAAAAGTAAGGTTTTCATATTTAGGCGACGTTAGGACTCTGAAGTCCTCTCTACCTCGACCTCTACCTAGCATCCCGTTTAGTCACTTAACATATTGTGAGTGGTGACTACAGAAATAGAACCAGCCCCACCGGGTGATGAGCTCTGGAGTCATGCATGATACCACACTGCCACGGATCCGCATTGTACATGTCCTAGGTGAGAGGAGAGCACAAAGAATCTAGAAACATAAAGAGTTGAAGGTCTGGCCAAGTAAGGAATTAGAGTAGGGCAGAGTAGGGATGAAGCATTTTCCATATTTAGGGACCGGAGAATGGGAAGAAGTACATTTGGAAGTTTTCTTTTGTTGGATTACAATGAAGAGATGACTTTTAAGTTTTCTTTTGTCAAATTACAATAGAAAAGTCCTGCAATCAATACTAAAAATGTCAAACACTCCCCTATCTCTACTTTTTAGAATTATGTCTCTTTTTAAATAAAAAAATGTGACAGCATAAGAGGAAGTGATGCCACTTAAATCACTAGAGGGGGATGACTACCCCAAACAATAGTCTTCCAAGCCTGCCTTTCCAGGCAGGAGTTCGTTATGTCAATAGTCTACCAAATTTGATCATAAGTACAAACACAGGTACAAAGTACTCAGATGCAGAAGGCATTTGCTTCATAGCTGTTTTGGTCGCAACGGCCTAGGCGAGTTTTGCACACAATTGAGAGTTTTGATTAAATTTTGACATACTAACCAATGGACTGGGGAGGATCAATTGGGATGGATAAATATTTTGTATGTTGAATAGTTTTGAATATCTTGGATGAGTGAAAAAAGTTATGTTAGACCATTTTTGACAATTTCCGTGCACTGTCAAGTTTTTGCTAATAAATTATTTATTTATTTAGTCCTGTGACTCTTCTAAATAGGCGGTGTCAACACAACCATCATGGTCTCGGGGTCTATAAAATGCTCCAGATGGTCCCAAGGAGGTTACAGTGTAAATTAAATTACTTTCTTTTTATTAGGGAGCGTTTTTTAACAGGCCAATGTTGGTATTAACTTAAAAAGCTCTCTCTCAGAAATTACTTGATATGACCAATAAGCACGAAGGCAATTAAGAAGTCTGCCTTCTTCCTTGTTTTAAGAGTCTCTTTGGTAAAATTGTTCTGTATTTGTGTTCCATAAAATTACAAGAGCAAAAGTAGAAACAACATATAGCCTTCTCTCACATGTAACCCTTGAAAGTCATTTGTTCTAAACATCTAAGATCAGTTTAGTTCTCTGGGTTGAAAAGAATGGTTCGGAAAGAATGAACAGTGGATATGTTAAGCTGCCAGAAGTGTGTTTTGAAAACACAACTGCTGAGTGGTTGCCAACAGCGGGTCCAAGGGCACACGCGTAAATACTCACTCAATTTGACATTCCTTACAGCCATCATTTTATGCACTCTTTCAACTCAATTTATTGCATCAAATGTGATTATAAGAACAATAGATTTTGCTTTTATATTGAACACTGTAAAATCAATTGTTTCACTAGACTTATGGAAATGTTTTATCATTATAATGTTGACTAAATCACAATCTGTCACATCAAACAAACAAGACATTTTTAAATTTTAAAAGCGTGTTATGATTTTGCAACCCAATTTTCATTGTACTTAACATTGGACTCCGTAATCACCTGTAGGTTAAGTGTAAGAGGACACTTTGCCTAATACCATTTTTCATCTCACCTTTCAGGCTCAAGCTCAAATCTTTAACATGTTGAAATGTACTTCACTCTTAGGCTTTAGGACGGTGTCACAAATATAATCACTTTTCCCAGTTCACATTCGCGTCAAATCATCATAATATTTATAGTTCTCAGCCTGTCAGCCGGCCCTAGTATAATCTACGGCATGGATAAATTTACCCAAATGATTACAGGACAGGTTTTAATGTGTTGCATTAAATTAGCAGCTACCACAATCAACAAAATCATTAGTTTGATTATATTTTACTGCAGCTATTGGTGAAATTAGCAGCATTGGCGAGACTAGCCACCAGTTGATAATTTCCTTCTTGATAATCAGACCAAACCACCTAGATCATAATCGCAAACCCTGGTGAGATTTACAAGCAGTAGAGTAGATTTTCTTGGAAGATTGACTGTCCCGTTGCAGGAATACCAGTCTGAGACTACCTGAGGAACTCTTGGATAGAGTAGAATGATTTCTCTATAAGCCAGTCCGCCAAAGTCTTCTTAAGGGTTTTTCCAGCAGCATCTTCAATTCATGTGGCGAGAAGTGGTAGAAAGCTGCTCCAGCCTCCACTGTAGGAAGGTTTTTTTTTAAAGCACTAAGGTGGTGTGTGTCAAGCCATTAGTTGTGCCTGTACCTCTTATTATTAAACTCTTTTCATCCTATGATTGATTGTGTTGTCGGACAGCCGGAACCACCTGAGCAGCCTGCCCGCGGCGTTGTGTCAGCTGCCGCTGGAGATCCTGCTGGTGTCCAACAACCGCCTGGCGTCGCTGCGGAGGAGGTGCGGCGCTGCAAGAGTCTCATGGAGTTTGGCGTCAGCTGTAACCAGATCACTCACCTCCCTCCGCTTCGGCCAACTCTCCGCCTCGTATCCTCAGCGTCGCAACAACCTGCTGCTAGAGTTACCTATCGGTCAGTTCAGTTCCACTTGTGCTTTCTGGGTTCTAGAGTCGGGGATGTCCAAATTGCACAAGGGTAAATTTCCAACTTTGAACTGATGATGATTCAGGCAGGGATTGTAAAAGTTAGATTGAAAGTTCATCCTAGTGGCAGAGCTCAATTGCACAATTATTTATCTTAAAATTTTCCAAACTTTGTAGGAGAAAAGTACTCCCTACGTTTTGGGCAGTGGGAAGCTCTGCCCTTGACAAGGGCCTAACCTTACCTAAGATTTTGTCTAAGAGCCATAGTTAGTTATTAAGTGCCCGAATGCGTTAAAGGTAAGGTAAAGTTTGTCTTGTTTATAAAGTGAAGTTAGGACTACAAAGTACTTCGACCTTTACCTAGTGTCACCGTATTAGTCACAATACTATGTAGAGAGTAGTTTTCTCCTGAAGTGGCTGGAAAATCCATAATACAAAATTGTGGATTGTTAAAGCTAAGGAACACCTGGACTAAAGAGCTTTTCAGTAATTGCAGGTTAAGTCATTGGACAATTTTTTGTGATTGTCAAGAGTTTTGATGTTTTTAAGCGTAACTCAACTCATTTACCTGTAGTGGTGTGAGTAGAAAATGGAATGAAAAACTACTCCTGAAAAGTCGGTTTCAATAAATTGTCAAAGATTGAATGAAAGCTACTTTATTTTAATCAGTTTTGGAACTAAATAAGCATTTCCAGATTAGCAGTTGTATACAGTGTTAGCTGCATGGAAGACATAAAGTCAGCACCACTCTTAAATGGAAGTATTCTCATTTCTAAGTATAAAACATAATAATAAAAATATATAAAATACAATTTCATTGGTGGTTTTATCTTTTTAAGTTTTATATTCATTTGTTATGGTTAGTAATGTTCCATAATGATTTTAATTTAATTTATAGGTTCTCTATTTGTAATTAAACAAAATATTTTTTTGTTCAAAATTGGTGGTTTATTGTTGCAGAAGTGGCGTACCTGAAGCTCTTACAGATGGACTTGAGTGAGAATAGGATAGCCACGTTACCTGTAGAGCTGAGAACCATGACTTCCCTGGTCAAGTTGGAACTCGCACACAACCCTCTAGTCTCCCCTCTGCTAGCGTAAGTCACCAGTAATGAAGTGGAAACATCCTCGTGGTGTGTGATGATGTAGACTACAACTTGCTGCCAGGGACAGAGTTAGGTATTTGCGCTCCCAGACAGACTAATTTCTCAGCTGCCCCTCGTTACACACAATAAGAAATGAATTTGGTAATATATAATTTTAATATATTAGTTACAGTCGTGAAGCTGTAAAAAATTATTAATGATAAAAATATTATCACGGAACCTTTTCAAGACACAGACTAGTGAAAATACTTGCAGTTATTAAGTGCCTTTTGAAACTAATTTCAAAGGTTTAAAACCAGTTCATAGAAGTCTATTATTTATTTAATTATTTCCATTGAAAGTGTCTTTGTTTGATTGCAGATTTGTGTTAGAGGTAGAATTCACGTCTTCAAGTACCTGGATTTAAGATCTGTTAAAGAGGATAAGGTGAAAACATTAGTGATAGAAGTTCAAGAACTTGTTACAAATGGTATAAATCTGCTTTGTTTCCTCCATTAAATAACCATGTCAGTTATCAAATGAGGGTAGTTTTACAGATGTTATATAAAATGTTGTTTAGATTATATATAATTGGTACAGTTTAACTCTGTTCGGTTTTCTTTTTACTGTTCTTTAAGTTCTGGTGAGACATGTTATTTGGCTTACTAGGAAATCCTAGATCCTATCACAGCTGTCTAGATCCTATCATAACTTCTAACAAACTAGGATGACTAGTCGCCCAACCCTACTATATCAACAATACATGGCATGCATCCATCCTCCATCTCCCCATCCCCACAGTTACCCCATGATATCCACCAAGGTGGCGCTGCTGCTGCTAATGTGGGCAGTAGGGAGACTGCTGGACATTTGCTCCTGGAGTGTGAACCTTTGGACCCTAGGGGTAGAGGTATCTTTGGGGGTTCGTTGCCAGGCACATATTCTGGATCATGCACTGGGAAGCAAATCCTAATCATAGGCATCCCCTAGCAGGTTACATTTGGAGACCACAATAAACGTGCGGGGTCCCAAAACTGTCTCTATCAATCAATATGTTCTAATCTAATCCCACGACTGCTGTGTACAGATACGGTACGGCAGCGGATGGAGGAGTGAGGACAGACGGCTGGGTCGCAAGTTGAGTGAACTGAGAGTCAGGCAGAGAGAGAGGTACAACAACGGCACCTCCACCCCCTCCACCATCAGTCCTGGCGACTCCAGTATCAACAACTCTGACGAGGTAACGACAAGCTTCAACGGGGAGTTGGGCACTCAGTATGAGCCATTTGAGTTCCTTCGTCAAGCATTTCTTATTTTGGGTCAAGTTAATTTTAATTTTGATTTCTCAATCTTAGCTTTTGTTTTGGGTTGGGTTAAAACTAACAACTGATGTGTAAAATTATTTTTGAAACAGTTTTCTAAATTTCGAGCTAAATGGAGCCGGTGGTTGAAAATGTCAAGAGAGTGGTCGCTAACAGGGTTAATCGATAATTGCAAATCATATGATAAAGAGAATCAAAATCCTCGTAACTTTAAAAGACTTGTATGTGGTGTGAATTGTTGCAGACATTGAACGAGCTGGGCAAGAAGAGGCTGGAGAGGTCGAGTTGGAGAGGGAAGTGAGTCGGACCAACAGCACGGAGAGCGGCATCAAGTCCTTGTCCAGTTCCAGGTGAGTGAATGTGTACTTGACCCATGATATCATAATAAACTAACATCGGTGGCCTACTGAAGACTTCGATCAAAACCACTGTTTCGGCTTTTGGCTTCAGAGCTGTTTCGCTTTGGCCTTGCTGGTTGGAAAAGCAGCTCAATATTTCGAGATCTGTTTTCCCCTGAAATTCAGTGAATCAAAGAAGTTTTCCAGTGACGTTAGACATGACCAGAAACATTTACTACTAACATTTAAAAATTTTACTAACACCTGTGTACTAAGACACGTGACATTATTTTCCTGTAATCCTCAGGCGTGGTGTGCTGGGGTTGCAGTTTTTCATCTTTTAGGACTTCTGGTTCGTTTGTTATTTGTTTGAGACAGGTTATATAAATCACCTGATAAAGTACATGTAGGTAAATTGTAAAAGAATTGTATCCTGAATGTTTATGCGACCACAAAGGATCAAGAGTGAAAGAAATTAAAAGTATAATAAGATTAAACATTCATACTGAAAGTAAATTTTCTAGCATTGAACTCCACCTCAACTTTAGACTTGGTGAATTTTTAAAATTGGGTATTGCACGTGTTTAAAATTGAAGTAAAGCAAACAGCATTTTTACTTTTAGTACTGGAAGACTTAAAATCGTATTGAATTATCATTTTCACACTGCAAGTTTACCTAATTTTTATTCAAACCCAAGTACCTTTAGAGAGGAATATATGTCCCTTTACAGTTTGAATGTTTTGTTTTGCTCCATTATCGTAAAGAACTCTCTACTGTTGTCTGAGTGTATAAATAACCGAAGGCAGTGCAGTGAAGTGGAGTGGCTACTCTGGGAGAGGAAGGGGGAGTAGTGTACTCTGTTTACAGAGGGGTGGGTATTTCAGTGCAGACGTTGCCTCTTGACAGAGAGTGGGTCCTTGAGTATTGTGTCCGTTACAGTAGCTACATTCTACAAAGTGATTTGTACACTTGCTGCAATAAGTTGATTTTTTTTGTGAGGTAAGAGGATTTTGTGTTAGCAAACTGTAAAAGAAATTTGAGAAACTCAAAGGTACTTGGCCAGAAAGTTTTGATAGGTAAAATAGAAAACTGCTGGCCCATCGAAAGTTAGTTTTAGTTTATTGTTTACTATTTAACTTCGGTTTTTGCCTCTTTGCAAGCTGGTGATATTCTTTCTATCCTTTTTATAAGATTCCCAAATAAGTTATTCAACTCCCTTTTACATCTTATTGTATTCCCCTTCCTTCCATGATCTAAAACAACTCAAGAGTGTCTATTCATATTATCTTTAATCTATGATCTTTCTCTCTTGCATAAGCTGTACAATAGTGTTTAAGGTAGATATTCTGAATGGATTTATCTCGGCCAAAGGCATAGCCAAGATTTTATTTTGGGAGGTCTAAGGGGCCTCTGGTAGAAAGTTGGATCCCCCCAAAAAAATTAAATTCACACAGTAAAAGTGGAAATTTTATTAGAGTTTTAACATAATAGTACATCTTTAGCACTCCCTGGCTACGCTCTTGCCCTCTGACTCCATTTTCCATATCTCTTGTCAATCATTGAAGAGACCTGTGATCGTGATGTCTCTGTTCACAGTCTCGGGTCTCGGTACAGCAAGAGTGGTCAAGCCATGAATGGAATCGGGAACTCTCTCTCGCCCACCGCTGAGCAGTCACCTACCAACGGCCTGGAGATGGACACCCGACCCTTCCAGCATGTCCAGTCCTACAAGTGAGTATATGAGCCAAGGTGGGTGAGGACTCCGTAGGGGCTTGGGAATATGTGCCCCATAAGAACAAAGAGGAGTGTCCTCCTTAAGAAAATTTTGCTTGCTTTTAAGAAAAACTGAGAGTTTTAGGTTGCCCTTTCCTTTTCCTTTTGAACCTGGGTGTTAGATGCTTAAACTTTTTGCTATATGTATAAAATAAGACATTTTGTAACAAAATTTTCGGCTACTTCTTGCCAAAAATTGTACTTTGCTGTCTTGAAAACTCTATAAAATAGGTTTTATGAATAAAACTTATGAAATTTTAATGTTGGAAAAATCAAAAGTTCTGAAAATGGGACAAAGCAATCTTAATAATACATAATGATAGAAAAATGGCCCAATTGTTGAAAAGGAATCAATTGTTTAGTCAGGCCCACATAAATGGTAAAAAGAATTTGTATGGCCCTGGAGATACGACCGGACATGGAGGGTTAAGGCGTCTTTATAAGGCCATAGCGTTTTCCTCACCAGCCTTCCAATGCTCTTTCCTTCTTACTCTTCTCTTTCACAAGGATCGTTATTGAAAATCTCCCTCAAGGTAGAAGCCTAAAAATTCTCCAGAAGGGAGCAATTGTGTTGGAACCAGACTTGGATTTGTCATAATAAGCAATGTTTTATTTCCCTTTGCTCAAGGAGAGTATACAAAATTTCACTCTTTGCTTAATGATGTTAAGAAATTGATGAAAATCCATAGCTAAAATATGCAACTGTCTAGCACAGTATTGTTTGCTAGCTACAATATAACTTTTATTTGTTTTCAGAGAGTACAAAGAAGCTCTAAGACAACAGAGACAAGACAACGTGTGCAAGAACCGAGGTCAAAGCTGGAAGAACACACCCTTCTCCCTCCTACAACAACAACCATATCAAAGTAAGTAACTGTGTCTTGTTGTTCAATATTGATTCTGTAAAAGTAAGTACAGCAATGCATAGGGGTAGTCTAAATTACAAGGGTTTTCATGATAATTTGGAGATTATTAGCACATTCCTGGGAGTAAAGGGGCTCTTGGACTTATCCTGGAAGAAAATAAACAACATTTAAAAACTATTGCTTTAAGCAAAAAGCAGTTTTAAATTTTGTTTTGATAATTCTATCATTGGAATGATAAGAAGCAATATCTGAAATTTGTCAGATGTCTAGCAAGCAATGGCGTGTTGAAGTGCTGATTTTTTAGAAACAGTTTGCTGCCCCACTTGAAAACAATTTCAACTAAAAATCCTGACCATACTAAAGTTCCTTTGAAATACCCTTCTCTTCAATCTAACACACTTTTCATGAATAAAAATTATATTTGTTTAATAAATTAATTGTGTTTTTTTCTTTTTAATTGGAAATAAAATATGTGGTTTGTGGAGGCAGGGCTATAGAAACAAGAAAAAATTACAACAGGCTAATTTATTTGGCGTTCAGATATAGAGCAGCAAATAGGGTCAAGAATGCCTTGGGTCTGCCGCTGCAAGTTGCACGTTATATAACCGCCTTCACGGCAAATAATACCGCTGCATAAAGAGTTGTCTGAATAGCTCTCAGCCTTAAACTGTTTGACTCGATGCTGTCCCACTGACAACGTTCCGGTGTGTTGTAGGAGACTGATTCTCCCACAAACAAGACTGACTCCAGCCCCAGCCCGGGGACAGACAGGAGGCCTGTGCTCAAGGTCATCCCGTCTCGCAACCTCAACTACGTCTCGACCACACCTCCCTTACCAAACACAGTGCCATCTCGTAAGTTTCACAACACAGTTACATCTCGACAGGCTATTGTTCTTCTCTTAAATTCAAACTCTACCATTAAAATGTAGTTGTTTAAACAGTGAACCCAATTGCTGGCTGTGACCGTGGTTGGAAATTCCAGGAGCGTGTCAACTATTTATACAACAACTTGAACTTCAAGTTAAAATTGCATATATTATTATTTAAAAGGTCCAAGTTGTTTTCGAAGTGAGGATTAGTTTTTTTTGACTACCATATCTTTACCCTTCCTAAGAATTTTAGGCCAAGGCAGCATGTTAGTATTTTTCCACAGAATACCGATCTCGAGGTGGCGAACAACAGGGAGTCTTTTGTATTATATTACGTTGATGTTGACACGGTTGTGCAATGACAGGACAACGGCACTCCAACTCGGCGGTGGGTGTTAACGGTTGTTCGACTGCATACGTGAAGCCGCAACCACCGCAGATCGGGGCGAGTGGGCTGGGCATCCTAGGTAACAACGCGTCACCGCCGGCCTGCAGCCTGGAACATAGCGTTCCACGGACAAACTCAGCTTTACCATGCGGGGGAGTTCGAGAAGGCAAAGGAGGAGGCTGAGCTCATTCAACAGCTCGAGCGGTAAGGAGCCTCAGGCTATTTTTTACTAAAAGCCTAAGTTAAAAGGTACAAATCCTTAAGTTAAAAATTTAAATTAATTTCATTCTGCTTTCGACTGAACTTTTTTGTGTTGAGACCTCGTTTGTTTTACAGAACATCGAAACTTCGACTGAAGATGGCTCTACCAGCTGACCTGGCGCCTGCGCTGAGTGACGGTGTGGTGCTTTGTCACCTGGCTAACCATGTGCGACCTGGCTCCGTCGCCAGCATCCACGTTCCTTCCCGGCAGTTGTGAGTAACCTATCTGCTAGCTCCTACCAACCAATTAAGTCCTTAAACTGTATGGGAAGTTTTAGTTCTGGGAGGACAGGCGAGAGGAGATATTAGTCTTCCGAGATCAGAAACATGTTTAAAATTCGTTCTGGGCAAGACGTCAGTTTATCAAGAAACTTTATACACAAACTTTGCTTTTGTTCAATTAGGGGTAAAGTTATCTGAAGATTTTCACTTAAATATTAGGCCTCAGCATAAATTTTTTCATTACCATGTCAAAGTTCTGTTAGTAGATGTTGCAGTTTTTAGTGAAATATTTAGGAGTTTGAAATAAGTTTTTGTTTTATTTTTAGCCCAAGCTGACAACCCCAAGATGTCGTAGAAATGTGGACAACTTTCTCGAGGCGTGTAGAAGGATAGGAGTTGAGGAAGTAAGTACTTAGTTATTGAAATGTTTTGTAAACTTTGTTCTTAGAAATGCTTTAAATATTGAATTTAATTTAGGTTCTGACTGTTTTAATAAATCTGTTCAATATTGAACTTTTCTGTTTTAATTGTTGGAAACAGGATTGAGGCTCTCAACATCGCGTTTGTCTATATCTGTGCTATTTTGCTAAACTATAACCAGTTATGCTAGTTCATATGTTGGGGTGGTCAGTTCAGTTAACTTAGATAATGAAGCCAAGTCTCGGTATGTAAACTTGACCTCATTGATCATGTGATTCCTGGACCAAATGCACGATAACCGGGGTTGATTGTAAAAACGCTGGGATGTAAACCAACATAAATACAAACTGGTTTACGAGCTATATTTTTTTCTAACACTCTTTGACTAAGTTACATCTTAACTCGGGACTATTCTAAATATTTCCATATGGTATGATTTTTTTTATCACCCCCGTTCTTGAACTGAAGAACTGCCGAGATAGAAAGCTTTTCTACACTGGAATTAGGCATTCACTTATCACATTGTGTTTCAATTTGTTTCTATGATCGGTGATAAATAAGGAAAGAGGTCTCTTGACTAAGCAGTGCTTTATCATTTTTTTCAACGCCAATAAGTTTAAATTTCTTACTTCCAGAGGCAAGATGATGACTGCTCTTATAGCCAACCAGGGAAAAGAATTTTGGCGTAGTCCTGTACGGATGGTGATTTTTAGTTTCTGTCAACTCGAGCTTTTAAAGAAAACTCTCGAGTTTTGGAGCTGAGATCAGGGCTATATTTCTGAACAGGTCGGACTAGGCTAATTGGTGGCAAACATCAGTTAAAATTGGGAAACAAATTAGTTTATATTCAGTTTTATAAAATCCTTACGCTATCTTTAGCATATCAAATTTTGCCGTACCACCGAGGATTTTGGAACTCTTAACACCTTGACTAGGCGCATTTCTTTGCCGCCAAGGAATTTTAAACCCCAGATTTGCCTGCTATCCTCAGGAATTTTAAATTTCCAGATTTATTGCATAGGTTTTGGATTTTAGATAAATGCTTCAAAACTCAGTGGTATTTTTTCCACCAAAGCTTTAGAAACCTGAGATTTTCGGTTAGTGCTTTCTTGGAACTGTTTGAGTCGCTGCTTGCTGTTAAAAAACAGTAATTGTTGTCGATAGTTTTGAAAACCTCAGTGGCAACTGAAAGGTATCTTGAGAACCTCAGTATGAAATCAGTGAGAAATCAAATTCAAAATTCGCGGCTGGTATTGGAAGGCTTAAAAAGTACAAGTATTTCCTTTAGCCTGTGTCTTTAAAAGGCTTTTGAGTATTTTGTAATTAAAATTATGTGTTACTAAAATTATGCATATCAATAATGTACAACGAGGAAGCGGCGAGAAATTAGTCCGGCAGGGAGCGGCAAATCCTGGCTAGGATTTAACAGTTTAGGTGACTTGTGTTGTGATGTGGGTGGGTGGAGGGTGAGGGGTGTGGAGGAGGTGACTAATGCCGAACTGTGGTTGGTTGCAGGCCGCGTTGTGTAGCCGCGATGCGGTTGTCGAGGGTCGGGACTTGCTAGCGTTGTCCGGCACTGTGCGTCGTCTGCTAGTCGTCATTGAAGCACCTCCTCCTACCCCCACCACACTCTCCACCGTACTCTGCGCTACTGTCTTGTTACTAGCGGTCTTGCTGCTGTACTTCTTCCCCCCTCCTGACTAGTCGACCTGCGGCTACTCTGGACGATTGTGTGACAGTTAGATATAAGTGGCGTAGGGAATGCTAGTTTTGGGTAAGCTGAGAGAAAGACTATCGCCTGAGAGGTGTTAGGTCTTGGGAAAATTTACGGTTAGTTCAGAGTTGAAATCGCTAGTTGACACCTGCGAGGACATTTACTGGGAGCGATACAGTTTACATTTAAAGTTAATTTGGTTTGCTCTAGGAAAAATTTTTCAAACGGAAAGTATTAATTAAACAATGAGCAAACTTAAAAGTATTATTAAAATTCTAAGTGATTATTTGTAATTTACTTCAAAATTGTATGTTTCTCTCAACCTACCTGAAACACTATCTTGCTCTGACCTGGAATGGAAATGTTGAATGCTAAAAGACAGGTTTCTCATTCATACTAAACCAGTATTTATACTAGTGCTTAGCTTTCTCATTTAAATAAACTTAAGATTTTTAACAATTTGTTTTGGATTTTAATTAGGAAAGTAAATAATCAACTATTTCCCCTACATTGTATTAAAAGATGGAGCATCTGTAATTGGTATTTAATTTGATTTATTTCTATAGTTCTTAGTTTTAGTCATGAATGAATATATATTTTTTAAAAACCATACACTTGGAATTGTTGAATAATTTAGGAAATGTGTTTCCTGAGATGGTAAAGCGTGCCTTAGAAACAATTTTTTTTAACAAACTTGAAAATGTTTCAGTAACTTTACTACTCATTATTTCTCAGGATTTCTCCAGAAAACACATAATGAAAGATATCTAAGTGTTCTAGAAAATATGAGCACAAATCAAAAGATTTGTTTAATGCCTTTGTCTAAAAGCATCTTTATTCTGTAAATAGAAACATAACAATAGTGTAACTTTCTCAAAATTATAGAATTTTAAGTAACCCTTTTAATACTTATTGCATGTAGACATTTAAAAGTGTTGCAACAATGTTTGAATAGAATGCTAAGCTGATTTTGTTATGCAACATTATGCTGATGTACATTCCTAAAACTGCATTTACTTATTTTAAACTCTTGCTACAAATGCCAAAGACCTTCCAAATAAATCTTCCCAATTGAGATTGCTTCCAAAAATCTCTAGTTGACTAATTTATGATTTCCAACACGTGTACTACTTTTAATATTCAGTTCAAATGCAACAGAGTTTTCAAAAATAAAATAGTTCTAAAGCATTTCTTGGCCATAATTATTTGTAATTTTTGCTAATAAGAACTAACTAGAAAATTGAAATACGTCTTCTAACATTGCCTATGTAAGATTATTCAAATTAAAACTGTTTCTTTTGTTATTGGAATTATCTGGTTCAAATTAAACCAGTTATATTCTTTTGACCACTTACTCTATAACTAATGCATAAATAGTTGAACAACTTAAAACAATAGTTCTCAGAATGGTATATTTTTTAATTTAAGTTTTGTTGGATCATGCAGAGTTTATATTAACATTTTAGCGCCTTTTTGATTCCATATTTTATTACTGTTAAGTTTTGCAAGCTAATAAGGCTTAGCAAATTATTTTAACAATATTTTATGTAAGCTAAACAAACCAACATTTACTTAGTAGAGATACTTTTTTTTACCAATATTGCAATCAACATAAAACAGAAACAAGTTTGAACAAATTAAAAAGACAGTTACAGGTTGAAAGACATCGAGGTTGTATTTTGTGTGTGTCAGTTTAGCTTATGTTTATTATATCACAAATTGATGTAAATAGATAGCAAGGTAAGGATCAACTTAAGTTAAGCATGAAAGTAAACAAATCTGTCCCACATATTTCAGTTACCAAGCAGTGTTGGTTAATGGTTTTATACCACTGCGGTGTGAACAGACGTAGCCTATCTTATGGTGATGGTAGGAGCAAGCAGAAAAATATGTGTCAGGAATTTGGCTGGCCCCGGAGGCATGGAGGGTTAAAACGTCTTTACATGGTGACAACGTTTCGCTCACCAGCCTTCCAATGATCTGGTCAAGAGGAGATATGACACATTTAGTGTTTTGTTTCAAAAACTACATTTGTTTCAAAAATTCCTTCATTTTACATCCACCCCAAGCAAGTTTTCCAGGAAATTGTAAATGCTTATTGATAGCAGAGCTTGTTCATCTCTGTCTGAGATTTCTACCTTTCTTTCTGTTTACCTTGGCATAACAAAATGTTCGTAAAGATTAAGAGTGTACAGTACCTGTCAGCCATTTTCTTTTTGCCCTGTAAGAACAATGTAAAAACAAGCATTTTCCTTGAGACACTTCACGCCTACAATTTTCATCAGATCTTTTTGAAATAAATTTTATTGGATAGTTGACAATATACTGCAGTGGCTCCGCTGACCACCTTTTTGAAAATTGTATTAGTTTACTAGTACAATAATTAAATTAAAGTATAAAATTTGTTCACACTTTGGATTTATTTCACGGTCTTATAAATAGGAAAATGAAAATTCGGCTCAGCGCAAGCACTAAAACCTGTAATACACTATAAAATGAAGTTTGTTTCATAAAAATCAGATGAAAACTGTAGGTGTGAAGTAATGCATGTTTTTACATTGCTCTTATGGGACGAAATTTAAGGTCGCAGCCACTACTCCGCAGCCTTAAACATTTTCACAGTATTCATAATTTGTAAATTGTTCTAAAAGACTAGATAAATCATAGATGAGCTCAGTATTATTATATGTTGGTTGTAAATTTTGATAAGTTGTTTTTCAAACTTACTAGACGTCCTAAGATGATAAGTATTTAATTTCCAACTAAGTTCCTCTCCACCGAGTCTAGTATTATTATTTATTTGTTGTTTAAATTTTTATTTATTTAAATTAATAAAATTATTTGTGATCCATGATTATTTAGAAATGTTTCTCTTTAAGTAGTTATTAGATGTTTCTGCTATTTTCATTTCTTTCTAGTCACTGTTACCTTATTTCTTTAAGTCTTGAGCTTTAAATACTTTTAGGTTAAAGTTCTTACTTTTATATCACTATTCGTTTTACTGTAGATTTTATAGCGTGAGGTATATTTTGTTTACTAACACTTAAGTGATATGCACCTTATATAGTATATACTTAAGATAATTTTGTAGTATTCAAAAGCTTGATTTCAACAACGATAGGAGAAACACAAAGCTTTGATTTCAACTTAAGCTTAAAATTAAAATCTAACTACTGAGGAAATTTAATCAAATTTTTAACGTTTAGGTCAATGCTTTCACAGACAATTTTAAACTTGTTCAATAGCTAAATAAATAATATAAAAAAACTGTAACTTTTCTGAAAATTGATTTGCATTTACTCAGTATTTTTTGTTCTTGTACAGTATGATCTCACTAATCCGACCCTATGTCGGGATCGGAAGCGCGGGATAAGCGAAAATGCCGGATTAGTGGAATATCACTAAAAAAAACTCAATTGGCCAGGAATAATCTTTCTTACGTTGAAAATTTGCGGCATCTTACGGCTCGTACTGAATGCACACTTCTCTGGTTGTCTGAAGTGAACTGAAGTAATTGATACATACGACATATCGTTCACGCTTCACAGACAAGTAGAGACTTGAAAACAGGTGGCTAAATGGCGCGGTCACAGCCAGATTACTGGGCGTGTCGGAAATGGCGGATTATAGAGACTGTACTGTATTTTTGGTGTTCACCATTAAACAAAAGGCTTCCTTTTACGGTAATGGGTTCAAATTTCTCCGCTATATTTTGTTAGATAGAATGGAACATGTTTTGTTGTCGGTGCTAGTTAGAGGATAGGTGCTATCTGAGGCTGTATTCTGCATTTCTTTACTTTTCCAACTAAGTTAAGTTAAAATTGAAAAACTAGTTTTTGTATCTAGTATTTTATTCCTAGTAGTGTTTTTTATGGTTGTGCTGTTTAATTTATTTAGTTAGGTCCTGAGTTCAAGAGAGATGAAGGTTTTAATTATTAGTCTGTAGGTATAATCAATAATGCAAACCCAACCCACCTTGATACTTTGTATATTGTGTAGTTGGTTTCTTCTTTGATATCTAAGAAAGTGTATTAGAATAAATATAAACCTAAGGGGGGCTTTGTATTGTATTTGTTTTGACAGGAACAAGACAAATAGGTTTGGTATTTATAAGAAATTAATATTACCGTAATAAAAGTACAGTAGATCCTTGCTTCCACCTGCATGGCGCAACTCAATAGTTTCGAAAGCATTGGTGAAAAACGTGGGGTTTCAAAAGTGTCGGTGGAAAATCTGGCACTGAGTTTTGAAAGCATTAACAGAAAATCTCGGGTCCTAAAACCTCAACGAAAAGCCTGGCAATTTCAAAAGTGTCAGCGATAAATGTCGGGTTTTAATGCCTTGGCGGCAATTCAGGATGTAAAGAGTTCTGAAAGCATCACCGGTAAGGCACAGTTTTAGGGTGAAAGATTAGATTAGGATTTTCACAACACCAAATATAAGTAAGTTTGCTTCCTAATTTGTACTGACATTATTTTGCCGCTCCAGGCGCGCGCCTAGTCAGCCTGTTTGGGAAAACACACCAGAGTTATCGTACTGAATATAAAATAGCATCTATACATAGTTTGTAGACCTACACAGTTAAAGAGACGAAACTCTCTTGTTGAATGTGAAATAATCGTCGGTGAGTAATTAGTTTCTCCAGCGTTTTCAGTATTCTGCCAACCTTTCCGCTTCTTGAGTCCGGAGAAGCAAGAATCTACTGTCCTTCTTCCAATGTCAGATTGAATCCTCAACCAAAGATTGTTTTCACTTGATTTACATGAGTATATTCTAAGCTTTGATTCAACTCTGCTTTTATGGACATTATTGTCTTTTGTTAACTTCGGTGCCATTTATTATTAGAACTGTTCGCACAAGCTTAGTGAATGTTAATTTGGAAACAACATGTTGTACCAAAATGTATTAATCTAACTGTATAAACTATGCTTAAAATAGTTGTATATTGTAGTTTTACAGCCAAACATTTCTTATTTCTTGACTAATTGCCATTAAGAATAGCTTTATGAATCAATTTCGGCCGTCAGGTTTAGGAAGAAACTAAAACTACTTTTTCGTCACTTTATTGATTTATTCTTTTACAATATGTTTGTTTAGCTGTGTAGGTTACTTTTTTACTAGTTATTGATCTAATCTTGGATGTATCTAAATTCTAATTTGAATTTGGTGGGAGATTGACATTTGTATTTCAGAATGGGAAATTAAAAGGTTTAAGACACACCCTGTTGGTGAATTTGAAAACTGCAAATAAGCAATTGATTGTCATTCTTAAATGAATAATAGAGATACTCTAACGGGTATCCCGCTATTACACTTAAAATTGTAGATTTATTAATAGAAACAAAAAGACCGAAGGAAACCTCAGTGAAGTGCTCGATGCAGGGTTAGAAGTTAAAAATGTAAGTCAAGGAGAAACTCTCTTGATTTAAAAAAATTCTAAAGTAAATTTTTTCTGGCCTAAAACTAATTTTATTTAAAATAAATAATGTAGCAGTTGATTTAAGTGCCTTGAAAAGTAAAATGCTGCAAAGCTAGTCAGTGATTGATAATGTGCCTTTTGTATCATGCATACAACAAGAAACCACTCAGGACTATATATTTTTGTAATCAATATTAATTTGTATTATACTTTTTTAATGGCATATTTTGCATACTAATTAATGGATTATTAATGAAACAGTACTATAAAGATGAGTAGTAGTTTCCGTGTAATTAAATTTATGAAATCTTGAGTATACAAATAATTTGAATCTTCATCATAGGGCCTTGGTCTTTGATAAGAAGTCCCAATGTTTTAAAATTAGTTTGCTTTGAAATTTTAACTCAATTTTGAACAGGTTTAGGGTAGGAATTATCTAATTGGGTAAATTGCTACAAGACCTTCCATTTCAAATTATAAACTTGTTTTAAATGTAGTAATAAATAAATATAATAAACAAAAGTAATAATTGGAAATAAACTGTCTTTAATATGATACAATATTATAACATGTTGTTTCCAAATTACTATAGGACCCCAAGTACTTAAATTGATCACATTTAGACTGTATGTTTAACATCACTGCGACCACTCTTTTAAACACAAGAATAATAGTATTGTATAATTCAGATTAGTACAACTCATCATGTTTAGAATTAGATACACTGCTTTGTTGTTTTGAGTACTTACGCTTAAAGTGGTTTGTATGTTTACATTCACACATCCTTGCCTTAATAAAGTATTATAAAATAGTATTTACATTATAAATAATTTGTAGGATATCAATTTATTTATATGCATTCTAAGGAATAATATTTATTGCTTAATTTACTTAAGGTAATTTCATCCAGAAGAGAGTATGTACATCAATTCAGTTTTGTCATCTAAAATAGTAAAGTTATGATTTGAAAGCTTTAATGAATTATATCACATATAACCATCTAAATTGTTATTTCTTTGTCCAACTTTTACTGTATATCATTTACTGGTTAGTTAATAAATGTTTTGGTAAAGACGTATTAGTTTAGAGGTCACTACTGTCAGTTGTAAGCAAAGAAAATTTTAAGGTAAGTAGATTGTGCATCGATGCCACTTGGTTGAGGCAGCAAAATCAACATAGTTCGACAGTCAAGCACAGTGCAGGCGCTGCAGTTGCTCTCCGTCTTTCTCCCCTCGGCTCCATATGCTCGAGTTTGTTTGATGTCAATGACTTAAATGTGACCAAATTGTGCGATTTTTGGGAACGAACAAACTTGTGTGTCGTCAGTGGCTCTACTTGAGACTCTTAACGAATTCCCTTGCAGCTATCTATGCTTCGGTTGCCGCAACTATGTTGATTTTCCTGCCTCAGCCATTTGGCATCTATGCACAATCTGTTAACCGAAACATTATCTTTGGTTGTAAGTTTAAATCAAATGACAGGTGTTGGGATGTTACCAGAGTTATAAACGAAGCTAGAGGATACAAAGAAAGAAAAGGAAAAACAATAGTTACAATATATAATATAATGTGGCTACGTTCATACTTAACAAGTAAATCGCTCGGGCTACAACGTGCAGCTATGCTTTTATAGAAATTTGAAGAAACAAGTATGTTACACAAGTTGACTTGCAGTGATTTTTACATTGAATTTTATCTTAGGACTTACAACACCGAAATGTGTCTAATGGATTGTGTGTTACAGAACCTGGTGTGCTGTGCGGGAGATGTGCTGGAAGGACGGGGGCTAGTCCAGGTGGCCATCACTGTGGCGGAGCTGTTGCGGTTCCACCAGCCCGCTCCCCGCCCATCCCCCACCCTCCGCTGCCTGACTACCGTGTGTAACACACGCCCAGGTGCAACCAAGCATATACCTAGAAGGCTGTTGAGTATCGTCTATTTATATTTTTAATATTTAGAACCTTTCAGATGGTACAAAATACAATTTGTACAACTTGGAGTGGCTACTGATAATAATTAATAAATATTAAAGTTGAGAATTGTCTTAAATAAGAGTGAGGTTAAGAAACTTGTTTTAGCCCTTTCATCGTCGGTAATTAATTGGGAAAGAGTACAAGTGTCAAATTGCAATTATGACTTGATACACACCGCGTAAAATTCTGAGAAGATAGAAATTTCACATTCATTGTCTAGTAGACACCTTGCTTGTCCAATCTGTGAAAATGTAAATTTTTGTTGTAAACTAGAGTCCCGCTAATCCAAACCCCATTAATCCAAAAATCCGCCTAATCCAAACACTGTTAGGGGGAAAAAGTATATGAAATTTTTGAGTCGGTAAAATAAATGAAACTAGTTTTCAAAGTTACGGCATACTGTATGTGTTTAGTAGAACCAGCACTCATAATGACGCACTATACGCAAAACACACTGACAGTATGACACGGTGAGTCAACGTTTATTTTTAGAACGGATGACCTTACTGTTTTCTACCTGGAATTTCAGGCCTGGGTGCAGGGGTTGGGGTGGAAAGGTCAGTGTCCTGGTGTTACACTGCTGCAGCCATTCACTGCCCGCATACGTTAATTCCGAGCTGTTTATTATTGCAGAGTACTACATGATTTCTTACATTTATATATAAAATATTAGTCCCTCAAAGTCAATATATGACCTTATAAGGTCAATATATGCCAAAAATCCGCCTAATCCGAACAGAGTCGGTCCCAATTAGTTCGGATTAGCAGGACTCTAGTGTAGTTAGAAATGTTAACTAAAGTGGCCACTCTAGATTAAATAAAATTGTGCAGGCAAAGTTTACAAAGACTATTTTAGTTTGTCAAATAATTAGTACCTTTGAATAATAAAAAATGTTGCATACCCTCATGGACAATTTATTTTGTTTCTTTAAATAATTTGAATAGCGGAACAAATGTAAACCTAAAAAACAAAATGTATATTTTCTTTGCGTCTCAGGTTGTTTAGTTAGTTTGGATTTTGTCATGTAGTCTTTGTGATCTTTGCCGCTGCACAAGTTTCCTTTGTACTTTGGTGAGAAGTCGTCTGCCAGTAGATCAGTCATACTTCCTGGCTTTGTAGATAATAATATCTAAGTGTCTGTGATGAATATACCTAGAACTATAAGAATACTATTCTAGTTGCTTTAAGTTAATTAACGTTATCATTACGTTCTATATTTATTTTTTTACGTTTTGAACATAGATTTGCTTATGCGTAGTTAAAAGTGTATAATATTATTATAACTCTTTTCTTTTATAACGTCTAACAGGTGAAATTGTTGAGGTAAATATTCAAATTCCGGTTAAGTTAGTCATACATTTGTGTTTTACAGTAACAACATGATAGTTTGACAATATATGGACGAAGTGACGTTAAACTATCGAAATGTCAAACTATCTAGTGTACCTATTGAGGATTTTATCACAGAGAGGTATTGAAATACAGTACAGTCTCTATAATCCGGCCGTTCGCCATTCGACACGTCCAGTAATCCGGCGCTGTGACCGCGTCATTTAGGTCCTGTTTCAAGTCTCTACTTGTCTGTAAAGCGTGCGTTCTTTATTGCTAATCGGTGCTTCCGTTCAGTACAGGCAGTGAGATGTCGCAAAAACTTAATCATGTTACTTTGACATAGATTAAAAGCATGATTTTAAAATGATTAGAAGGTGATGATAAGTTAACATCGCCAGATCAAAATTCATAGACATAAGGAAGAATAAGAATGAAATTGAAGCATTCTTTAAGAGCAGTGAATCGTCCTCTAAAGTAAGAAATATTATTCCTGGCAAAGTGAATCTTTTTAGTGAACCTCCACAAATCCGGTGTTTCGAACCCGATATAGGGCGGATTAGTGAGATTACTGTACCACTAATTGCGGTTTATTCAATGAATAAAGTGTTAAAACTTAAGAACACTCAATTTTACTGTATAAGATAGCTTTATACATCATTACTACGGTACTAAATATATTTAAACCGTTCTTTGTTGCCGTTTTTTATTATTATCAAGTCACCTGAAAAGGTGCTGAACTAAAAGGAGTGTCAAACTATCGATTTTCTACTCTACCTTGTTTATAAATAAAGAATTATTTCATTGATAGCTATAATTTTTCATGTTGAGGGTAATCAGCATGGACCTATTGAGAGAAGTAGTCAATAATCGATCCATGACAGATGCAATTTTGAAAAGCTTATTATGGTAGCATAATACTAGCGTAAAGTACTGCATAGTTTTTTACCATTAATGTAAGCACTCGTTATAACGAATTTAATCGTAATGTTTTTCTAGTACAGTGTATGACAGTGTAAATTTGACAACTTGCATAAACTTAGGTACTTTTAGTATAACCATGAATTTATTTTTTGTGCAGATAAATCGTAAGGTTGCTCAAGAAATGTTGTTTTGTATTTCTGTGATTTGTACGTTTAATTTGTACTTCTAGCAGCAATTTAACAGCTGCTTTGTTATTTTGTAGAACAAAACCTGTTGTAAATCAAACTATCAATATTAGTGTTTGATTGTGTTGCAATTGTAAAATCTGTGTTATAATAGCTGACAAGTCCTAAACAAATCAAGTAATAACCAATTAAAATGTAAACAAACTCAAAACAGCTGTTGGGCTGGAGTTACCCTCTTCTTTCTGTGCATTTTCAAATGTCAGTGATAAACAACAAAACTAGTTAATTCCAATACTGCTTGTGAGCCTATATTGACAAAAGTTGTAAACTTTACGATTTCTAGTCATAAATGAATCATGATATTGTGTTCAGAATAATTTTATAGTTACTGAATAGGCCTAAGTAACGTTCACTTTGAAAATAAATGGTGACATTTAGGACAACGCATAATATTTAAGCTTTTATATTTCAACTATTTGAGAGGTTTATATTTTTTGGCCTTTCAATCATTTATGTTTAGCTTGTTGTAACTTGTCAATTCCCTTTCTTTAATTAATAGGTACAATAAACTATGATGCCACTTCCTAAAAAAGATGACTTGATATTTTGTAATTTTAAGTAAGGCATTAAACCATTTCAAAATTAATTGTGTTTTATTAATTCCTTCTTTCTAAATACATTAAGGTAAAGTCCAGAAATTTGAAATTACCTCATGCTTCGTAACAAAATAACAGGAAGTTTTTGCATCCTGAAATGTTTGTACGTTATACTTAAACGCTAAATTTCACGTTTACCGTTTTGAACACTTTTCCACATCCTAGACGCAGTAATATGTTAACGTTACAGCTGCAGTGAAAACAAACCCTGTTTACTAACAAAAAAACTAACCTCATTATTGTGTTTAAACTTAATTGTTTGTTTGATTTGGAGTAGAAATGGATGAACCAGGGGCAGGAAGAACCTGGACTTACCACAGTGTAGGCTGAGCAAAGTGATGACAGTTACCCGGTTCTGGCGTACAGAATGTTCAACAGGCTGCCGGTGGAAGTGAGAAATCTCAACCTCTACCAGCTTAAAGCTAGGCTATCATCTTGGTTGGAGAAGAGGAGTTTCTACTTGCAGCAGGAATTCTTTGAAGAACATCAGTTGATTTCTAAATGATGAAGACATATTAACTTCTTTAAATCTTCAGTTAGTTGGCAATGTCTTCCGCAAAACCATTAAAACAATAGTTGAATTTGAAAGTGATTATATTTTTTTTTGAAGAACCAGTCGAAGATATTTAGAGTTTGTAACGTCTCACCTGCCGCCTAGACCTTGCCTGTTATGTAAATAACTAAATAGTGTATATGTGATTTGTGTTTTGTTTAAATTGACAATTTCTATCCAGACTTCCTGGTCAGAGAATGCTGCTATTATAGCTCTAGCTGCATAAAGCGATATTTCAAAATGAGATTTAGAAAGCTACTAACTGCTGGAGTTTTATAGATGGGACAGCAAGAATAATTTGTGACCTTCCTAAAACTAACAAGACTACTGTACTTTTCTGGCCATAAAAGATTTCACTATAGTGGCTTGTAATTTTTTATTTTCCGTACCATTTGTTATTGTTTTAAGTACAGTACCAACACAAATCAATGTGTAAAGTGGTAAATAAAATTTTTAAATGCCTGAATATAGACTGCTAAAATTTGTTAAGGATTCAATCAATGGTTTTTGGTAGGCTGTTGTAGATTAGTGCATCCAATTATTGTGTTATATTTAAAAAAATAAAATAAGTGGGCCTAAGCTTAACTAATAAAATTTATTTTTTTCAGACTGTGCTGCTGGTCCTATTGCCAAAAATGATAATGATCAAAAGAAAGATGATACGGGTCAACCAAGACAAGCAGCTGAGCTTGAGGATCCCTGTCTAGGCCTATCAAAGAACAGGCAAGAAAGGAGGAGCAGCTAGAATTGTTCGTGGACCATTCCAGCTCTGAATATCCAACTACCCTACAAAGCCAATCAGTGATTGAAGATGGTACTCCACTACGAGGCCGAAATATCTCAACCTAATTATGAAGTTTGAACGTGGTGTGAACCGGAAGAACTAGATTATACCCTACAAAATGTATCATATTTGTGTAGATTTTGAACAAATAAATGACCAGCTGGATTAGCCTAAAATGCGTTTTAGGCTTTTCGCTTATCAAGGATGATACCTTTTATCTGGCACTTCTAATGTCCTGGACACCCATGATGATGAAGGGCCGTTTAAAAGAAATAGACTTGGCGCTGGAATAAGTAAGCCTGAAGGGGTAACAAACTTATTTGTTCAAATAAATGCAAAAGTGAAATTTAGCAACACAAATTTGTGTTGTATGGAGATCCAGCTTACCGTATCAAGGAACTACTTCTGTGCCCATTTTCACTAACGCTCTTATCACACAAGTCTATGAGTCAAAGGCAATGTGTTGAGCGAGCTCTTGGAAAGATAGCTACGGAATTCGCCTTCTTATATTACAAGGAAACCTGGCATTACTTTTGCAGCACTTGGATACTACAAGGGAAGATTCTAGGAATTTGTTTAAAACATTTCCAACTAGAGGTACAGAAAGTACTTGTATGTATAAGGTGGGGTGATTCTTGCTGTCACACATGTCTGATGGAAGGCAGTGTTCCTCGTACTTTCATACTGACTGTGGGTAGAACAATACCTTGCCGTGAATTAGTATGAAAGTAATTTGTTTGGTATTGTGAGGTTATTAGCTATTAAGTTGTAATTTAGTGTATGAATAAATAGTACTGTCCTGTTAAACTAGCATTGTGTTACTTAATCCATAATATATACAACCCTATGTGTAACTCACTCACTGATATATACAAATGTTTACCCACTTCTAGATAAGCTAGAAACTTGAAATTTGGTATGTAGGTACCTTGTACAAACTCACCGACGGAAAATTGCCAAAACCAAAATTTTAACAACCCTAAAAATGAAAACTAAAATGGCGGGAAACATGTTTTTCTAAAATACATCTAGTGGGTGAACGGTAAGTCCTATCTAAAAACGGATTGAATTTTCATGGTCAGGTTTTAGATGCTCTATCGTTTTGGTCCTATGACTTTTTGTCGTATCTGGTCTCCTTCACCCTCGAGAAAAAGTTTTAAAATTTCTACTTTTTCCTTGATTTTGCAACAATTTTGGTTTTTTTCTCCGGTATCATTAGTGGTTAGAAGCTTTGAAATTCACCTCAAGTTAAATTTGCCCTTAAAAATATGTTGCGAAAAAAATCCAAATCGTATACATTTGCTGAAAAACGTGTTACTGACAGTGAAGTTTGAATTTATTGGGAAGACCAGCTTGAAGTTAGCCTGACCTACACCTTTTTTACTGATGCCAGCAACTCTTCTAGATGAGCTAGAAACTTGGTATGTTGATACCTTTAAGCCGGGCGAAGTGAGGCCACTAAATTCGAGCGACCCCGAAGGGAGGAAGGCCGTGGAGGCTCAGTGGCCCAGGCACCAGTTTTGGTATATGACTAATATTTAAAATATAGTTCAAAACTATTTCTTGTTCTGTGACCTCCGCGTTGAATTTCATCATATCAAATTAGGTATAGTACAGATAATTAGGTAAAAAAAATTGGGTATAGTATAGAATTTAGGTATTAAGTATAGAAGTTTGAATTTAGCAGAGCATAAAGTGGTCTCACTCCAAGATGTTAGTTCCTGATCAGAATTACTTATTTTCCCGCCCAGGACTTGAGACCTGGCTTGGAGGGTTAAAGCTTTGTGCGCAACTCTCCCTCACCGGGCAACCACTGCTCGGATCTTCTCAACCACAACCTATAAGATGCTTCAAGGGCTGCCTTGGAAATTCTTTGTAAGAATAGGTTTGTTTGCCTTCTGCTAAGGCCAAGTTCTTTTAACAAACCATATAATGATTTGGCGGGAAGTCCTCTAGCTCCCATCTCAACTGCACAACAGTGACATTTAAACCCCTTTTGTCTGATCCCAGAACACAAATCAGAGTATTTATTCAATTTGGCTTCATGTTGTTTTGGGATGTTGGTATCCCAGGGGACTGTCAGTTCTATCAGAATTATTGTTTTAATTTTTCTAGAGATAGCAGTTATATCGGGACACTTTGATGTAACTACAATATCTGAAGGGAATTCATAATGACGATTCCCTTTATCCACGAGAATGGTCCAATCATCACTTTTCTTAACTATAGAAGGTTGTGTATAGACTTGATATTTTGCACCTGTTCTCCACTTCTGACAAACCGAATGCCGGTCCTTTTCTGGGTGTTTCTTAGCCAAGGCCATTGCCAGACTCAAAGCTTCTCGTATGATGCAAAGTACCTTGTCATGCCTCCATGTATAACGTCCTTCGTGCATATGTTTATTCGTGAATATGTTTATTTGTCATACGGATTACATACAATCATTGACAATGTCATAAATAGCATGCATACAAAATTTAAGATGGATACAAATTGTCAAGACTTAACAAAATAATTTTAGTGGTACAATAATAATTTAGAGTGAATATATAGTTACAATCCAATACAAAATACAGTACATACTGAACAGAGAAATAATGTGACAAAATCTATTTTTGTAGAACAAAATTCCTGAAAAAGTCCTTTTATATGGAGTTGTCTACAGAAGGCGCTTGAGTAATGATAGGAGTGGGGAAAGCCAGTTCAATCTCACCAGTCTTCTGACAAACAAATTACATCAACTTTTTATTATTAAAAAACTATCTAGAGTGGAAATGTTACCTTTGAGAACTTGGACATTTAAATATAATACATTTAAGCTATTAAATAACTGGCAGAACTTATTTTGAGAAGACCTATCACTTATACTAAAGGCATAGCGGAGAACCATTTTCACTTGAACTTATTAGACCGAAACATTAACAACACTAGAAATTGATTTTTGATGGCCATATAGTTGCACTAACGGGTTGTTGGTGTGATGGTCGCTGTCGGGTGATGTTTCAGCTCCGCTGTCATCTCGTCTGCTGGGAACCGGTGTGGGCGTCTGGGCAGTGGTAGTTTCCTGGGCATGATTGGGCTTGTCTTTAGGGCTGGTTGTGGGAGAGTTATGTTTGATACTGCTTGGAGTTGAGAAAGATTGATGTTGGGTTTTGGATAGTTCAGTATCCAGAGTATATAGAGTTTATCTTTCTCAAAGTCAAGTCAGAGCTGTTTGATCTACTCAGAGTTTTTTATGCTCGATTTCAAACTTTTCTTTTTGACAATTCAGATTGATCTTTTCACTCAGAAATTCTACCATTGGGTTTTGTTTTCTGGATGTGTTGGACTGGGAACATTTAAGTGCTTCCGCATCCCTTCGGTTTTGAGGAGGTTTGGATTGTTTTTGTTGTTAGTTAATTTAAAGTAAATCCAATTGCTTCAGATTGTTTTCTATCCGGCACATTGACTTCAAAGTCCCAACTTTGGAAGGTTCGGTAGTTCATAATCACCTATAATTTGTGAACAAATAATAATTTCATTCCTAGCTACAATGCTTTTTGCGGGATGGTGGCTTTGTTAGACCTTTTTGTTTGTTTTACAAATACCAGCCTTGGTGCTGTATCGTTTTAAAAGACCACAGACATTAATCTTTCCAATATAATCTTAAATCATTGTACTCCTTCTTAATCCCTTACTTATTTTTAAGCTGGGAGATCAAGTGTTCAACATGCTCCCAAAAAATGAACCGTTAACATTTTATTTGTGCCCTAATTTGCTTGAATTGTCTTCCATTTTCAAAGACTTTTTTACACAACACTTCTTTTAGCAATAGAATGTCATCAGCAACAAAATAATACAGTAAAAATAGCGGATTTCAGTAATGTTTAGCAGTTGCTTTTAACGGGAGGTGCAAATGTTCCTAAATAAGGAAAGTCCTAAACCCCAACCCATATTAAAAACAAGGGAAATAATACTTTGAGACAGTGAAATCACACTTACAACTTTAATTTTGACCTACTTAATTGGACAATATTAAATGCTGAAATTCAAACAGGAAAATCAAATCAAGTTATAAAAAACTTACTACAGTGGAACCCCTCAAATCCGAACTAACTGGGGCTGTGGCCTGTTCGGATTAGCCAAATTAAATCTAAAATTACGTAAAAAACACGGTAAAATTAATACTGCATACGAATGCAGTCCATATAATTGCAATTAAATGTCGGGATCAAAATATATGTAGTATGTATCCACAACACAGTTGTAGTAACACTGCGCATTAGCACAGTGCAGTATGGGTGACTCACTATGTGAGTGAGGCAGGGCAGTGAGGGGTGAGTGACCTTGCACGAAACTCTGTGCCGATGAGCTATAAATAGACCACTCTCACTCACCTGAGGGACAAATGTCTGCCCTGCCCTTCCCTTCGTCAAAAGAAGATAACAGATTTCATCTAATTTGTATGTACTGTATTTCAAGTGTGTACTGTATTTTTTGTATGTAAACTGTAAATAAAACTGTTGAAATGCTACTGAACTTGTATTTTTTAACAACACTTTTCACTCAAAGCCTGTTCGATTTGGGGTTCGATTGAAGGGGTTCCACTGTAGTTACAAACATAATTAGGTCAAGCTTGACATAATGTAGCCATTGAAATAGTTCTTGTCCTACTCCTTTAATTGAAATTGGTTTTGAAAACAAGTATACCAAGAAAAGCCATCTGAAAAATATAATACTGTTTGGCTCAGTGGGTAGTCACTGCTTGCAAATAAGGTCTCGGTTCGATTCCGGCTCAGGCACATGGGTTTGAACCGCTTTCCTCAAGTGTTTTGTGATGCCCACAGACCCTAGATTAAGTAACAAATTAAAATGCCATTGGCGTGAGACAGTAAAAAAGAGTAAGAAATACTGTGACAAATCGACTTCACTCTCACTGGTCAGTCGTGATCTAGCAAACTAAATGCAAATTTACCAACAGAGTACACAGTAATTATCAGCTGTGACTTAAATATTTCAACTGATTAGCAAGCTGGTCTAGTCGACTTGTCATCAGGATAGGCTATAGGGCCTGAGAAACAGTTAATCATTGTTTAAAATTACATATAGAAGTAGCCAAACACTTATTTCTTAGTTGTATGCAGAAATGTATGTGATTTTCATAAAAGAGCTTATTTTTAAATATCCAACCTGATAAGATCAATAACAAGGAAACTTAAGCCACTTAAAAAAATCACAAGTGTTTTAAAATTTTTATTAGAACTTAAAACAAGTAAAATCACGCTTTGACGGCAAACTTCCTGGGAGGGAAGGCGGACCGTTCCTGATTTCCTTCATGGGCTTGATGTTGCTCATGTTTGGTGAGAGAACATAGCCTGGTCTTCTTGGGCCTCAGGTCCAGGGGCTTGTACTTCTTGCTCTGAAACATATCAGTGTGTGCACTTCAGGGACGAGCATTTTATACATCAATTATAAATATAGATAACAGGACGTATTCAATCCTGAAAAGTTGCGGTCACAGTATGACAACTTCCTTTATACAGTCAAATTAGTTCTGGTGTGACGTAATATTCAACAATAAATTTGATGTTTTGGAAGAACTTAACCGAATGGTTTCAACATGTATAAGAAAGAAGTCTACAGTTATACAGGGTGTGCAATATAATTTTAAAATAATTATGTAATTTTGATCATTAACCTCTTTTCAGTTGAGTAAGATTATTTTCATTGACATCAAAGGATTATGCCTTAAACTTTTCATCATCATGCAGAGGTAAAATCGGTGGTATTAACTAATTTATTAAGTAAATAAAAATGACTACCAAATTACCCCCAAAACACCCTTTTATACCTAGTCTACAAATACGTGCATGTAGTTTTGACACAGATAACTAAAGCTTTGGTTTTAATCGTAAAATAAATTGGTCTGAAAATCAATGTCCAACATGTCAAAATAAAGAATTTACCTAAATTAACTTCATTTAACTTACCTTGAACAGTTTTCTCAAATTTTCCTTCTGCTTCTGATGCATTACGATGTATACCCTGGCAATGGCCTTACGGACAACACGGCTGAAAATTGAAAGTCTCTTTTACTTCAAGAAAACAGCTTAAACCAGTACATATTACTT
The DNA here is from genome assembly GCA_018831715.1 of Matsumurasca onukii. NCBI lineage: Eukaryota > Metazoa > Arthropoda > Insecta > Hemiptera > Cicadellidae > Matsumurasca > Matsumurasca onukii. Next base: position 46,759,534 of record CM032065.1, on the reverse strand, counting down.
GCAATAGAAATATACATAGGCTATCCTATTAGTGTAAATATTTCTGTTGGAAAAGGTCCTGACCAACATTTTGTTAATACCTTGTGATTTTAAACCTCTGTATTCAGTTGAGTAAGATTATTTTCATTATTTTCAAAGGATTATGCCTTAAACTTTTTCATCATCATACAGAGATTAAATTTAAACTTGCCCTTCTGGGCTCACCCCACTGGGGACGTAGCCCCAGACCTCCGCTTGCCTGTGGCCTCGCTGATAAAACAGGCCATTCATTCTACGCTCATGGCTGCTTTCGACCTGCGGCCTCGCTAGGTGCTTCAAATAAGTTGGCGTTGCTCGTTTGTATTTATGACAATTGTAATTTTAATAATTATCTTAAAACGCCATAACACAACATCATTTATTTTTATATTTTAGTATTTCTAGTCACTCTATCACGTTTCATTCATTATATTATTTGAGAACATAAATTTATAATGAAAGCAATACACTCTGACTTTATATTTGACTCATATTTAATATTTTTATGATTAACGCTTATAGATCCTATCGTAGTATCAAGACTTATTCTTATGTTAGAGAAGGTCCTGGGATTCTTTGTTTGAAGTGTGTTGTTGACAATGATACAATTTTTGAGGTAAAAATATTTTTCGGATGTTTACCACTGTTCTTGAGATGTTCAAAACATCAATAAAAAATCTTAGTGTCCTGAGATTGAGAAAACAAAAATGTTGTTAAAACTTGCTAAAACCTGTGTTCAGTTGAGTAAGATCAATTTCATTAGTTTCAAAGGATTATGCCTTAAACTTGTTTCATCATCATGTACACAGGTGAAGTAAATGAATAGAAATGGCATCTTCTGTTAAAGGAAATCTTGAATAAGACCTCGCCAATTTGTGTGAATTTTACACAATACCTTCAAACTCACTTCTTTCCCATGTATCAAGTTTTAAAAGCGATATGAGCTGAGTAACTTACATCTTGGAGAGTTTAGAAGCAGCTCCTCCGGTGACCTTGGCTACTCGCAAGTTGGTCAGCTCTGTTTTCAACTCCTCCAGTTGTTTTGTGAGCTCCTTCTTGTCTTTTGTTTCGCGAGTTCGAGCACTTTACTTTCACCTGGGAATAAGTGCACAAAATAAAGATCAATTTTTCTCTTAACCCTCGCGGCAGGTCGCGTCCACTGAAACACCGATAGTGGCGGGCTACAGGTGTAGCCCACTCGTGTAATTTTTTTTTAAATGCTTGAGCGACATTTTTTGACTGTATAAAATTGTAGATATAATTATTATAGCCCTCTTCATCTATATCAATAAAAATTTCAATTTGTATTTTCTAACTATAGTAAAAATGTTATAGGGAATCCGTATTTCTAGGTTTTTGAAGAATGATATTTTGCTTAACTTTGACATTGAAAAGTTTTTTTTTTGCCAGGTATGTATAATCTGTAAGATATTTTATATTGCACAGAATTTAGTTCTTCTTACAGAGATTTAGACATTTTAAAAAAAATTGATATTTACACTTTATATTGACAAAAAACAAAACATTGCATTATGGCTGATAAGTAGCACACTTCATTATGTGTTTTTTAGTACTTGAATGACTTTTTTATGTTATATTTTGCAGATGTATTTATTATGGTCCTATTTAATAATATCAATAAAAAATTAATTTTTAACCAAATTGTAAAAAAGTTCTAAAACAATCTGCATTTCTAGGTTTTTGAAGAATGTTATTTTGCCCATGTAAAGTTTTACTTTTTGTTGGGTATGAATAATTTGTAGGCCATTTTATATTATACACAATTTATTTCTGAAGCTAGTATGGCATTTTTGAGCCAAATACATTTTGAGTCACACATTACACGTTGGTCGCTGGGCTACAAGTGTAGCCCAGGCCACTGAACTGATACTACACGGAACCTGCACTCTGTGGCGTCGACGCACAATGACTGTCGCGTGGCGGGAGCTAATGGAAGGTACTGAGACCCCTAGTCCTCTGACCGATCCCCGCGGCATCACCGCAAAAAAAAATGGCTGGCTCACGACTGCCGCAGGGTTAATTGTTAAGCCTACATAGAGCCCCATTAGGCCAAACTATCACACTTTCAACAGATTATCTTCCGAAATAGGACACAGGCTTTACAACAGTATTATGATTTAAAGTCCTTCTGCCACTGCAGAAGCAGCTAAACCTAACTAAAATCTTTACATTGTTAATGATTTCACATCAAAGTATGTTATCTTTTGGAGGATTCAGATCTAAGATGGGTGAGACCCTAGGCCCACCAACTCATAGAAATTTCCGCATTTATACTGTTAACCTACAGGGTAGCTACCGAATTCCCAATTTCTTCAGGGCAAGGAATGCCCATACTAGGCTTGGCATAAGCTCGAAATTATTAGTCAACGACCTGGTCGCGTAGCAAGCTTTAGGCTAGTATATATATTGGAAAACAGTCGCCTGTATTTCCAAATTAATATTTCGTATAACCCCTCAGAGCATTCTCTATCGCTGACGACGGATTGCAAAATTTGAGGTTATATATTTAGATTTAAATGGAGAAGCAATGGGAAAAGTATATAAGCAAAGTTAAGGAAAATTAAACCATGTACCATTATTTGTAAAGTTCATCCACTTTAACATATAGGATTAGCTAGATAAATAAGGATAAACATAAATTATTTGACTCCTTACCATCTTGATAGTTGTTGTCCCCAACCAAAACTTAGAAGGCCGGATATTGTTTTATTCGCACTTGTTTTAGAAAAACCTAACCAGCCAGCCAGCAATAAGGAAACGGAAACTTAAGGTCTATTGATTATCTGCGATGTTTTTCGGAGCAACTTTATGATTATAATAATTTATCCGGAAAATAATAATAGTAATTTTAGAAAGATGTAATACCGCATTAAACCCCAATAATATGGATAGTAAATAATACTTATGTCCACCAAGACTGTAAAAATTTACAGAATATACACACTTAAATACTGAATGAATTTAATGTTACAAAATGTTACATACGGTTTAGTTGCCTAATAATAAAAGCTAGCAATTTCGAATTCCCAATAAACATTATTTCATGAATGAGTTGATTGTTTATTCTTGATATATGTCTGTGCTCTGTTCCTCTTTGTTTCTACGGTCAATCACTTCTGCGATTACGGCTTGTTTCATTATCTTGCCGGTTGCTGTCGTTGGAAACTTGCTAAACACATAAATTCCTCCTCGTATTCTCTTGCTGTGAGATAACTTATCTGAAATCACAACTAACATTAGCTAAATAGTACTAAAATAAATTACAGTATCGTAAAATCTAAAATTTGGAATATAAAACAGGAACAAAAGTCTTCTTTTCTAAGTATTGTACTTTTTTGAGACACCGACCACTCTTGGGTATATTTTAAAGTGAAAATGGAATGATGGTGAGTGTGATGAGCGATACACAAGACCAGGTACCATTGACTCCGTCACATATGATTTGAGTGTCTATGTTTTGACAATGAGGCTGAAGGATGACGGCTGCTGTGACAATTTGACCTTCCAGTTCGTCACTCAGCCCAAACACGAGGGCGTGTTTCACAGCCGGGTGAAGCTGCAATGCAAGCTCCACTTCAGCGGGAACCACCTGTAACACGTAACGTAGATTACGATTTCGGACATTTAAATATACCTAACCTGAACATTTTAAAATCAATGATTTCGGATTCGTTTATGGTATTCGAAGTTTGTGTACTCCTCAACTACGAGTTGAATGCACTTGAGTTATTCAGTTATTTAAAGCAATGTTTCAATGCAAAGTTTCACAGACATGAGCTGACTATATAAAGCACTATGCACAACTTTTTTCATTGTTCTACCCTGTTTGTTTTATTTACTAACTTGAAAGCCTTTCCATTTTATCAATTCTGTCGTTCTGCCTGTAACATGGACGAACTGTTCCTCGTCATAAAGCCCAAATCTCCAGTATGAAAGTAGCCTTGGTCGTCAAAGACTTCCTTCGTGGCTTCTGGGTTGTTATAGTAGCCCAACATCATGTGGTCCAACTGGAAACACAATTCTCCTTCTTCGCAACACCCGACTGGTATACCGGTGTCGGGCTCTACTACCTGAAATTATTTTTAGATTGAAGCAAAGGTAACGTCACTACCAGTAAATAAATTGAGTGAAATAAAAATAGTCTGAGTAGTTTTTGCCTAGGCTTTTTAAAATGCAGTCGTTCTTGGTTAGACCTTCTTCTAACGTCATAACCAATATTAGTGTGCCATAACCAATCATCGCCATGTGTTTCTATACTCTCTGGGGTGCAACGTGAACATACATGAAGTATTTGACAAGCTCAATAGGCTGAAAAGCTGAGCTCATAGAGGCGCTCGAAAATATTGAGCAATACGATTATTTTGTAATAAGAAAGGTTAGTTTTAGTACCTACCTTCATTTTAACATTGAAAACACTTTTCCAACTGAGCCTACTTTATTACAGTGTTGCGAGTTAGCACATAAAACTCCAGTTTCAGTCATTCCTGTAAAAGTAAGTCCTACAGCTGAGCACAATTTTCTCGTTTAGTACACTAAATTAATTGTAAGCTGTTTTACAATCAATCATAAAAGTGTTCTACAAAGGTAAACCCGGATGCCATTTGGTAACTAGGGTGTGATATGGTACTAAAGTGAAGCTCTAATTGAGAGACTTTAGGATGATTGAAGAAACAATATTGCTTTTCAGGAAAAAAAATTGAACACGCTTCTTGTGTAAAGTTTTATACTACTTGTTATGTCATTTTCTGATTTTCACTAGATTAATATGTTATGTATCGTACCATAAATTTGATATATTTGAATCCTTCCGTCGAACAGTTTATTTTGAATTTCGAGAATGGTACTGGCTGAAAATGTTGAACCACCGACACACACCGACTTCAAGGACGGACATCTCAGTTGAGCGGGCCACTTAAGAAGTTTGACTAGCTCGCCTGGCCAGGTCATCCAGTAGGCCACCTGTACGATACCACGAAATATAGTGTTATGGTCGGTAGACAGCTCGTAGATGCCACATGGTTGAGGCAGCAAAATTAACATAGTTCGGTAGCCCAAAGTTAGCGCTGCCGGCTCTCGCTGTCCTTTTCCCCTACATGCTCGAGTTTATCCGATGGCGATTACTTAAATGTGACCAAATCGTGCGATTTTCGAGAACAAACGAACTTAAGGGTGCCTTAGTACCCGACTCTTAAAAGATATTTTTCGCAGGGCTATTTTTGCTTAGGCTGTCGCAACTATGTTGGTTTTTCTTCCTCAGCCATTCGGCATCTATAGCAATCTACATACCATAACATTATCTTAGATATATTTTAATCATACATCTAAGCTGATGAAGCCACTGTAGCACTTAGACCGGCTGGCCTGGCTCTGTCATCCAGTATAGATCTAAAAGTTTAATTACGCCTACCATTACGTTTTTCTTTGAACGAATTAGAACGGTTTATCTATACGCACACAAACTTGTAATTTTTCAAGTCCACTTACAGATTTGAACAACTTTACTAGCCTGGTATTTTTCGAGTACTCTTATCAGGACTGCCTCGCTTGCTGGACCTCTGAAGAAAGCTATCCTGTGACCTTCCCAAAGGTGGTGGAAGAATGTCGCAACTACGCTCACCCAGACGACGGGACCGGTCATCAGAGTCGTGTATCGAGAAGCAACTCCTTCCATCAGGTCGAGGCCCTCTCTAAAGAAACACAGACAGTTCCTGACTACTGAAAGGCATAGAAATAAATAAAAAACTAAATATTGAAATCCGCACTTCTCTAACAACCGCGTGTTTATATGTTTAGCTCACATAAAACAACTACGAAACGCTGATTTTTAGAATCATTTGTTGATGTCACAGACAAGATTTAATTCCTATTAATCAATAAATCACCCTGATTCAATGTCTTAGTTTTAGAGGTTTGGAATAGTTGAGAGCTTTGACTTTAGACAGGCTCAAAAGTTGGAAGACGAGAACCGTAAACGCCTCCCCTGGGCTCAAAGGATTGTGCGTTTGAAAGGTTCTTGAAATGGTCATTTTGAAAGGCTCCTCGGCCACTCCGCTACTTTTATTATAAATCCACGATTTAAAACAATTTTTAAACTCACACAAACATATGGGATGATGTAAAAACTTTTCAGGAATCAAAGCCCTTTTGGTGTCCCTGTGGTTCCACTCGTAAACAGGATAAACAACGGATTGTTGGGGACTGCAGAGCGATACGCTGGCTTGAAGTCGTCCTCTATCTCCACCAGCAGTTGCTTAAATGTGAAGTGTTGACTTGGTAATTCTTGAGGAGACATTTTAGAATCGTTGATAACCAAGGTTGGCATCCGCTTTGTGATTAAGTATCCCATGGCTGTTTCCACTTTATACCGGGTTTTGCCACATTCACAAAAGATCAATCGTGGGCAGCAGATTCTCAGGAGAGTCCCGATATCCACTGTGAACATTTAATAAAGAGTTGTGTTCAAATATCACATTGCGAGTGAAGATTTTAAATCTATATCTTTCTTGTGTATTTTAACGTTTAGTTGTATTACAGAATAGTTAATAATCCGCGGTTGGGCCAGTACGATGGAGATTGAATCAAGACACCAACTCAACGTAACTTCAATAAGTGGTGAAAAAAAACGTGTACTTCGTTTTCTTACGCGTGGGTCTAACCATTGACTTTAAATATACATTTAAAATCAATGGTCTAACCAGATAAATTAGACAGCGGATAATTATGTTACTCTGTGGTTTCGCCTAGTGCGACCCACGCTTTACCTGGATTGAGAGTCGGGTCGATGAGGGCGAACAACGCGCCCACCAGGAGGGACGCGAGTATGATCACTAGCGCCTCCAAACTGTTGTACGACACCACAGCGATCACGTGACCTGAAGATACGCCAATCCAGCGCAATCCACTCGCCACAGACTTGGCCTGATCAATCAACTCCTTGTAAGTCAGTGATCTCCGTGTCTCGACTTCTAGCTAAGCAAAGCAGTTTAACTTAGGTATCTTACAAAACCTGTGAGACATGTTACTAGTCCTGGCCTTCAAAATAACCCTAAATTGAATAATTCCGAATTGCTTTTAATATGTAGTTTGCTACTAAAATAAATTTTTAATCTCAATTTCATGTTATGTTTGAAGTGAATCAAACTGTTCATGTTTACTAAAGTACATAAACCAATTTAATTTATATTTTAGGACTTACTAAGGCTGTAGATACAGGTTTGGCCTTTTCATTCTTTTAAACAACTGCCTGGCAAATGAAGAGATTATTGGCTTTCTTGTGATCCAAATAGGTCCCTTTACGATTTTTTCTTCCTAGAAATTTGTACTTTAATTATAAACATTACAACTGATGGGTTTCTCTAATGATAAAACGTATAGCTTACATTACTCTACAGTAGTGTCTTTAATACAATGGGTCTTAAGGATTCTTTTAAAACATTTACATTCTCAAGGGGTGTTTAATTTAAATTTGTATTACTCAACTACTAATTGATAGCCTGCACTATGATGTTGAGACAAATCACTTTCAACGGGTTTTCATTAATAAATTAAACCAGACGGTTGTAGAACGAATTATATCATACAAACGGAAAATGATAATTATACACTACCGTCAGAAAAAGTGAAATTGTGCACACACATTTCAATTATGCAAATATAATGAACTTACGTCAGTTAAATATGTTTTTCTCGATTTTCCAAACAACAAATCGCTGTAACATAAATCCCCACTTTCACGCCTCCTTCCATAGTTCCAGATCGGGCCTCTCAGAACCTTGTCCCATGGCGTCTTCACATCTTCTTCCACCACAGATGGTAAAGTTACAACACTTCGTTTCGATGGCTGTCTTATCACAGTGCTCCCAGAAGACTTTGTGACTGTCTTGTGTCACGACTATAAAGTATCTTCCATTCCCCTTTCGGGTACGGATTCAAATCATCAGGAAAGCTGTCACTCATTTTAAAATTATATAAAAGCAAATAAGTTTACAAGTATCGGTATGACGTGTTACATTATCGATATTCTCCGTGACTTGTAGTAGTTGTACATATTTGCTAGTGTAGGCCTATAAATGTGAAAATCTGTAATTGTGTAGTTTACAGGTTGTTTAGCGCATCTCCCATCAAAATACAGTATAGTTAGTTTAATCTTTTGTTTGTTTGAAAGTCATACGGAAAACTATCTGTATTTGCTGCTCATGTGTGAGATACAGTCGTGAGATATGATTTTATTTTCAATATCAAATTTATAAACATTAATAACAAACTTATTTATACTTGTAGTTAAAAATAAATTAGTGCTTTCAAGTTTACAATACACATAGCACGAAACAATGTATAAATGATATTGAACTACATCCGTCATCTTTAATCCCAATTCTTCCATGATTCTTATTTATATTATGGGAGTTGGCGAATGACTGCCTTTCAATTGATGCATGAAACAAAACTATTAAACTATAGCTGATTTGTAGTTACAGTATATGTTTCGTATTGATTTGACAAAAGAATGATTCACAGACTGATGCGATACTTGTTCAGGGCATGCCATAATTGCCATGAAAATGGATCTGGAGGTTTTCGCGCCCTATACTACGTATGTTATTCAAACAATAGTTATTATTGTCCAGGTGAAGACAAATTGAAACTATATGCGATAGTTGGAAAACTACTTTTAAGGATATCACCGTTCCAAAAAATATGATTATAGAAAACACATAACAAAATGTGAGGAATTATTAAAAACCAAGACTTTTGATATAGCAGGTGGCCGGAGAGCGCCCGGGCGGGTCCATCCATCTATGAAAAAAATATTTTCCTGAAAGCAAGTTCTACATTGATGATGCTGCATACTAATAACTCTTAAACTTGTAAGTACTTTACTCGCCAAATATTTGGTATTAAACCATTTAAAACTTGGTTCTTAGAAAAAAAAACACGAACATTGTGACATAAATATTTTTTATTCTGAAAAAACAAGAGTTTCTTCTGTTAGTGGTGGTCTGTGTATTTACTATTTATATATGATGCAGGAATAATGACGCAACGCTTCCAGAAAACATTTAACATACAAACGGAAAATGATAATTATACTGTAAAGTAAGAAAAGAATGAAATGGTGTACACACATTTCAATTATGCAAATAATGAACTTACGTCATTTAATTTTCACATATATTAACCATATATTTTAAACCAATTTTCCTATGTAAAAATCCCTGTACCATTAAAAACCCCTCCGGACTCTATTCGGCCGTCTCTTAACGTCTCAATGTTTGAAATTATACAGTCATATTCTTTTCATATAGTGCTTACGTACGAACGTGTGTTCATTCGGAAGTCGATTGCAAAGGCATCGATAAGTAATGTCACTTTGTAATATTGGACTGATACTGAAGAAGCTGTTTTTGTCATTTAGATCATCGCTGCTTTAGCTCTTTGTGTAAAGATAAAGAATTCGTTTACTCATAAAGTTCTTGGCTATATAAGGAGTATAATGGACTAATTCCAGTGAATTATTGTTAGAATCAGTGCGAGCTTTGTGAATTAAGTTAATTTTAAGTAAGTATTGGATAACAGCTATATCTAATTATTCTACTAATCGTTTGACAAACAGGTAGGCCTGTCGTGAAGGGTTTCATCTGTAACCTTGGTCATAAAATGTGTATACTGAAAATAAATTAAACTTATTTTGGAGTTAGGCTACAGAATAATCTTCAGCTCTACACAGTATGCTTTCCTGGGTTTATTTGTCAATTTCAGTCAATGTAATTGACTATAGGCCTAGGGCGGCCTTCATTTAATCAATTATGAATTCAAATTTAAAATGCTAATCACGAATATAATTTGTTCAGGATCTTTGCATTTGTTGCAATTTGACTTAGACTTGCTTAAGGCCCATCATTTTCATTTTATAATTATGTGACTCTTACTGTTAGCAGTGGTGATTGGACGTAAAATTTATTAACGGGATGTACAAAATTGTGAACACTGTGGTCTCACTATAGTTCCCAATTTTGTAAAGGGAAGTCTGGGTGCTCTTCCCGGAAAATATTATGAAACAAGTCTCTCTGTCATGTGTTTGAACCTTGATGGCTGGTTTAGTAATTTAAATCTATCTTACTCTTTCATAAACTTAACATAATCAAATCAACTTGAAACTATTTGACCAGTTTTCTAGTACCTACTGAAATTGTGCCTCAAGCCCCTACCGTCTCTCATTCTTCTGTCTTTTGGTCATACATTTCTACTGTTGTTCCAGATAACCTTGTTCTCTTGTTATCTCCTTCAGTTCATTACAGAACTCTGCCTTGTTATTTATGAGCTTCTCATTTTAGGGGTAAACTGAAAAGCAACTGAAAACTCACCATGGGGTCCGTGTGGAAACGACTTCAGAGAGTAAACAAACGAGCTGCCAAATTTCAATTCACCGTTTCTTATCATCAACTCACAGTTGAGACTACACCAAAGTGGTAAGTGTATACTTGCTAGTTTTCTTTTAACTGCTTGACATTCCGCTCATTTTGTATGATTTTTTAATGATTAACTACATGCTCTATTAGCTCTATTATTCTAGGCTATTAGTTTTAACAATAATTATTGAAATTGTATTTTTATAAATTTACAGAAAAGGGAATTCGATTGAATTAGTCACATGGTACAAACAGTGTCATATCAATTTATTTTGATTTATTTAGTCTGGGATTGAACCCTGTGATGTATTTACTAATAGGCAGACTAAGCATGCACAGACAGGGCCAATTAGCATGAAGCGTGGAGAGGAGAGTATTAACAGCTGTGACGTAGCGCCCCACTATTCACCGGTACAATTTCCCCTCACGAGGCTCAGGACAGTCCATTCCCACAGAATCCAAGATGGCGATTAGTTTACAGGAACTATTTAAACTATTTTGTTCCATTACCATAAATAATAATTTATTTCGGTAACAATTAAGTTTAGTTTATTCTGTTTTATTATTTTTAAAAGTTGTTTTGCAATAAGTATTACAGCTGATATTAATCAAACTTCTGTTTAAAAGCAGACGAACAACCAGATGATGCTGTGTTATGTGTATTGATTTGCTTGTCACCGACTGTACTTGGCGTGAGTGGAGAGGGAAGAGTGATCTACGTGCATCATAAGTCACGCTCCATGGTAGTTGGCTAACCGTTCCTAAGTGGCAAATTTTAGGGTGGTAAAATTTTGGGGTGTTGGGGAATAATATAATTTTAAGTGCAATTTAAGTATAATTTTAATATAATTTTTTGTACCTCAAAAAGTTTTGATCGTACAAAAATAAAAGTTTCACAAATTATAAGGTTGAGTTATTAAAACAGCTATTAAATTTTAAACATTTTGATTAAAAATAAGTATTTATTTATTTATTTCCAACGGCAGCAGCCAATTACATTTGTACATATATAATTACTTGTAAATGTAAATTACACAATAATAAATATTACACAAAACAATGAAGATAATAATGAATAAATACTAAACTATCCAATAAATAGATAATGAATAAATATAAATAATATATACATATACCTAATGCAAAATATGTGGGGACATGCTTCAAAAGAGAGAGGTCAAAGGCACATCTTCGTTTCGCTGTAGACTGTCAGAGAAGAAGTCGCGATTCAGTTGCAACACGTGCAGTCTGACCATTCGAGCAAGAGGACTGTGGTAATCGTAGCTCGTCGAAAGTGGTGTTTGCGGCTTAAGTATTAAGTTCATTTAAGAATGCATCAAATTCAAGATTAAAAGTATAACCCTATTGTTAAAACCAGGAGTTGCATTCCATAGATTTAATCAGTAGTCAGAATATCGTTTTACGTAAAACGGTGCAACAAAAACTTTTGTTAAGAAGAGTCAAAAAGTTATTGGATTTGTTGATGCAGCAGAATACTTAATATTATTTACTCGTAGTAAAAGGTTTGTGCACAGGACCCCAACCGGCTGAGTGTGCTGTGGGCGGCGCAGTCGCGAGTGGGTCGGAGGCGTTGCCATGGGAGCCGACGATGAAGGACCCGCATGCGCGGTCTGGTCGTCTGGCGGTCCCGAGAACAAAGACATCTCCGTCCACGCTGTTCAAGGACCCTCGCACTCAGGAGTTGGAGGACAAGGACTGGACGTTCGTCTTGGAGGATGTAAGTGGTTTACACGGGTCATAGCGTAGGCTTGGCGGTATCACACACGACTCCGGAGCTCATCACCACGGCGCGGGGTTGATTGCAGTCACCAAGTGACTTTACGGTAACGCTAGGGGTTGAGGATGAGCGCTAGAGATGACTTTCTAGTCCTAACTTCGCCTTGTTAAACAAGACAAATTTTACTGTTTAGCTTAGTGTAATAGTTACACCTTGCGGGGCCAAAGGTCATGTATTTGATTCTTGGCAGAAACAAGAGTTTGAACCCGCTTTACCCGAAAGTGTATCTGCTGACACAAAACCTTCATTTGCAAATTGCCACTAACATGGGTACTAATACAAAATTCAGTTTTACAGTGTCTTTATCAAAAAATAGAGAAGTAAGTAACTCAGTTAAATCTAAGTTAATGTTTGAAATTTAATAGTAAATATTTACACAAGTATAATCAAACATTACACTATCAATTAGATAACAGTGTAAACAGTTAAAGGTTACTTTAGAAACAAAGGTTACTTTTCTCATTCGTTCTCACTTCAGGAGAAAAACTACTTTCTACGCTTTTAGGCAGTTGGGAAACTCAACTTGTTGTCAAGGGCAAGGGCCTAGCCTAACCTTACACTACTTTATAGTAAATACTTAACCGAAGACCTAGTCAAAGCAAACAGGTAAACATTATATGGGACAGCTGCATTGTATGCCTATTCTGAAAAAAACATAAAGAATAACTTAACGATTAGTCATAACAAAATAACCTTGGATAATAAAAGGAAGGACTCACCCAGGATGGCAGTTACAGAGAGATCTAGTCACCTTCATGTTCACACTACAACCAGTAGCGGCTCGGTGTATAGTTGGCGGGTTGGGGCAGAGCCCCAGACAGTTGATAGTGCCGTAAGAATGCATTGGAATGACGCCACGGCACCCTCTCGCTGTCGGCTGCTTCTCCCATATGCCTGCATAGTAGCTCTGTGGGCTCTCCAGCTTAGCTCCAGGCAAGCGCTCTACCACGCCACCGTCACATCGTCTCTACCACGTCAAGTCTGATCTGGCTGCGCTGTACAAACACTTGGATGAACGAATTTGTTAATTTACCTTATTAATAGATGATTTAATACATCATTTAGTTATATTAATGGACTCGGGAGGGCTGTGCCAAGAGCCCATTAAGGAAAGCCGCCACTGACTACAACTGCATAATGTTAATCATGTTTCTTAGACTAGGTCTTAGGTTAAGTATTTACTGTAATGTAAGATTAGATTAGGCCTTGACAACAGGTGGAGTTTCCCACTTCCAAACGTAGGGAGTAGTTTTACTCCTTTAGTGGCCAGAAAAGTCCTAGGTAGAAAATTATGTGATTGGTCTCCGCCACAAGTATGAACTTTAATCTAAAATGGTATTGCATCAAAGGTTTTTCTACTTTGGTTTTCAAAAGATCAAAATAAAAGTTTGTTTGAATTTAATATAAGACGAACTTTGTAGGTGGGCCCTGGAGGAAAGAGACGGCAGCTGGCAATGACCAACGTGAACATGAAGAAGTATGCGAGTGTAGAGTCGACCCAACACGAGATGAACCTGGTGTTGAAACCCTGTACCAAGAAAATTGTATCAGCGTCACTAGAGTGCACTTTGTCCTGCGTCTTCTTGAGGGAGGGTAAAGCGACGTAAGTAACCGATAACGTTATCGGTTGTAATACGAGTATATGGTTCATAAATGGCGTATTGATATGTGAGACTTTAGAGTGTTCTTTTAAGAGGGGCGGATAGAGCCTGAACGGCATTCAAATGGGATAGGGAATTTAACATGGGAAGATTTGCAAACTAGGTTATAATGGTTAACGAACTAAGCGTGGAAAGTTTTTCTGGGGAAGCATAGTCATTAGTGCTGCTGCATATAAAAAAGAAAAAAATGAGTTCGGTCATAAAGTAGAATTTTAATTACTGAATTTCAAGTGCTATGTTCTCATGAAAAAATCCAGTTTTTAGTTCAAAAGTACAAAATTAATTTGATGACGAAAGTAAAAGTTTAAGTGTTTATTTGAAGCAACATCAATAGATCTATGCTTCCCCAGAGAACATTTTCACATTTAAGTAAATTAACTTGCCCAGAACTTAGTTTGCAGTTTTTATCCCATATTATAAGCGGTACTCTGAGTTGGACCTGCAGCCGCTCTATCCGGCCCCTCTTAAATGCCTGACATGTATCTGATTTTGTACTGGCTGGTGTAACAAGCTTCTCACTGATAAAATTATGAAATCTACAAAGATGTCTTAAGAAAGTAAAGAATTGTATTGATAAGCTTTAGGATGATACAAAAGTTAAGATTTTATTGGGGATATTAGTGGGAGTGGAAAGATTGTCAAGGTCGTTAAATGGAGTCAAAATATTATCACATAAGGAAATACGAAATCTGATTTTGTACCTGATTCTAACTAGTATCCATAGATTGTTGCAGATGATACCCAAAAGTTGTTGTGAACTTAGATGACTCTGAAAACACTACTTGTTTATTTAAATGATACATTGCCTCTTTCCTTGGCTAACAAGAAAACAAATTGTGAACCGAAAGATACATTACTAACTAGTTTAATAATATTTTGCAACTGTGAGTTAGAAAGAAAGAAAGATTTAATCCATCGCACTACTTAGAGATGCATAGGAATACAAACATATAACAAAGAACAAATAAACAAATAAAAACCAAAAGTTCCAGGAAAACAATGCTTTTTTTATGTTTTATTGAATTGACATGTTGTACAAGCATGTGTCAATCGTCCACTATTTGATCTAAAATTTTGCATTCATCCACATCTTATCCACATCTATCCGCGGTATTCTTCACATATTTCTTCCATCAAGTAGTCGTGTAAGTTATTTATCTATTTATATAACCTTTTGGTATTTTTAAAATTTATACCTAGATTACTAGTTATTCTTTTTTCTTGAAGTGCCTAATGACTTATTTAGCATAACTTTTAATGAAATTATACAACAGAAAGAAAAGAAAAGGGGAAATATATAAACATTTTTATTGTATTACAATGTTTTCAACTAGAATGAACTAAAGAAGGGAACAAAAAAGTACTAGTTATAAATGAGTGCTTATGTTTTTACAGAGACGAAGACATGCAGAGTATGGCAAGTCTGATGAGTACAAACAACAACAGTGACATTGCACCACTGGACGACTTTGATGAAGAAGATGACGGTAAGCTTTGTAAAGCTTAGTAATTACTAATAAATAGGCCAGATGCAGATTCGAAGGCTCAGGGGGGCTCAATTTTACCAACGTTTACAATCTAGAAGTTCAGTATTCAAGATATCTTATAGTGAATCTGGACCACCAAAAACGATATCAACAGAGCTTATTTTACTGGGCAAGGTACTGGCGAGGAAAGAAAAGGAATTACGTTAGTGCCGATAGCAGGAACTTGACTTGATTTACTATGCACTTTGGCAGATTTTGACACTAACCCAATGAGGTAAAATGATGAATCAGATTAAACTGGAAACCAATAAAGAGACCCAGTATCTATAACATCATTAATTTCTTAGAACCAGTCGTGGTGGTTGATCATAAAGCTAACTGCCTGCTGTGAATCTATAAAATATGAAGGCTTATTTATCTGCCGAAGGATTCATGCATGCTGCAATGTTTAAGTGACTAATGTTTGGGGTAGTTGATTCATTCAACTTTGCATTTGAATGTTGCAGAAGGATCCCTGAAACACAGCCTGCACGGGTGTCGGACTTGACGAACCAGCTGGAGCTGTTGACGAACAGTTTGAGTGGCTCGAGTTCGCCAGCACACCGATGAGTGGTGAGCTGCAGTTTTGTTGTAAATTACGCGGTTTATTTTGAGTACAGTACAGTCTCTATAATCCGGCCGTTCGCCACTCCGACACGTCCAGTAATCCGGCGCTGTAACCGTGTCAACTAGCCACCTGTTTTCAAATCTCCACTTGTCTGTAAAGCGCGTGACGTATGCAGTATGTATCGATTTATTCAATTCACTGCTGCTGAGAGCCAGAGACAAGTTCGTTGTTTAAGGCCGCTTTCAGACACTACGACTTTTCACCGTGCGCCGGATATGGCACGGCGCGAGTGAGTTTGATTACAATGGCAGCGGCGTGTCTGCGCTGTGCCGTCCGGGGCGGCGCACGCCTGAACAGCTCCGTATATTGCCATTGTAATCAAACTCACTCGCTGCCATATCCGCGACGGTGAAAAGTCGTAAGGCCTGAAAGCGGCCTAATACTAATCTGTGCTTCCGTTCAGCACGGGCCGTGAGATATTGCGAAGTAAAAAAAAAAAAAAACGTAAAAATAGCCACCTAAGTTACTTTTAAAGGTATGTGATTTTTAAAAAGATTAGAAAGTGGTGATAAGCTAGCTACTTTATCAAAGAATTCAACATCAACAGATGAAACATTCATGCACATAAGGAAGAAAAAATAAAATTAAATCATCCTTCAACGTAAGAAAGATCATTTCTGGCAAATTGAGCCTTTTTAGTGAACCTCCACTAATCCGGCATTTCCACTAATCCGCTTTCATCCCGATATAGGGCCGGATTAGTGAGATAGTACTGTAGTTCTTTCATCTATTTCTCCAGATACATGTCTGGGATAAGTCAAACATCAGGGTTGTTAAAGAATCCCCAGTCCGTTAATTACAAATAACTCTTGTTGTGTTAAAATACAAGTGACAGTCAGGTTATGTTTAGTTAAATTGTCTTGTTGTGCATGCACAATACGTCTATAGCGGTCTCTTTTCTGTGCGAATGGATAACACAACCTGTTTTTAAGGAGTTATAATTTTTCTCCTTGCAGATTACGCTACTGTATGTATTTGAGCCATTGGCGTTTTCTTTGATTTATATCTATTCAAACTCTATTAACAGGTGTGATCGCCATTTGGGCCAAACTGTTATTGGCAAGGTATTCAATAATAACGGCTTTTGTTTAACAGTTGCCAGTCTGAGAGAGGAGTTGACACCCCTGGCTGGTGATGACAAGGGGTTCCCCCAGGCGATGGACCCACTCGCTATGCACACAGACGAGGTTTCCTCTAGACCTTCCAGGTGAGATTAGTCGAGGAAAGCCGAGTCTAACCTTAGAAATTCATTTCACCTGGTACTAGTTAAGAAACAGTAAAATTATAGTAATTTTTCAACGTGAGTTACAAGGTCTCGAAGTTGTTGCGAGTTTCATTGACGTTAAGAACATCATTAAGTCAACACCTTCGAAGACGATAATTGCCAGCCGATTAACAAGCTGGCACAACGATTCACTGAAGTTTTGAATTGTAAATTACATTTCCTTTTCCGTTTGCTTGTCGCGTATAATCACCAATTTTGCTGCTTTAACTGGAATAGTTGTAGATATATGTAGATATTTTTTAAACTATAAGGAACAGTTTCTTTATTTTTTAACGTTTTTAAAACTTACAACCAGCCAAAAAAGCAAAAAAGTAAACAAACAGCATTTTAACATTTTAAGCTGTAGTTTCCTCTTGGTCAGTTTAAACAACAACTCAATCTGATTCATTCTGCTCAAAACCGTTACTAATTATATTCATTTTTACATATCCCCATGATTGTGTTTGTATTGTGTACAAGTACGTTGTTAATAAGTTTGAACTATTTTTCAGCTTTATCGAGAACCAACCGTCCAGGAATGTCAAACTAATGCTTCAGCCACTGGATCTTAAAGAGGTAAATTTTGGAAACTGTCATCAGAATATTTGATTTGCAGAACATATTACATGCATGGCAAATGACAGGTGAAACAATTGACTGTTGACAATTTTGACACTTCATTTATATCTTTCAACTAGTTTCTTGTACTCAAAAAAAAAAAAAAATCTGTAAACCACCCTTAATCCATTATTTGATAAAAAAAATAGTTTTCCATTACATTTATTTTTAATTGTAATGTTTTAAATATAGGTACTCTTTTAAGTCCATAAAAAATTAAAAACAAATTGAAATATCTATGTTCTGAGAATTATTGATCGATAAGATTTGTGTACAGTTATATCTTTAAAATTGCCACTGACAAATGTGCCAATGTTTTAATATTGCATCGTTTCCTCAAGCTCATTGTGTCTATGCACCACATAGTTATCTGCTTCCTTTCTGTAAACTTGATATGTTATCTGTTTCTGATTCCGCCTAACGTTACCCAATTCATTCATACTCTGAAAAGTATATTCTACTCAGTATTAATGAATCACCTTTGTCACCCATTAACTAAATTCATTATTGCCAAGTTTTCGCAAAGTTCTATATATTACGAGCCAGTGTTTGGTTGCAGGTTGAAGAGCAAGACCCGTTGACACGAGGCCAGTCGGCGAGACTGCACGACACGACTCCGGGGCAAGACCTGCTCGAATGGTGCAAAGACGTAACTAAGGAGTATCCCGGTGTCAAAGTCACGAACTTGACCACCTCGCGCAATGGTTCTGGCCTTCTGCGCCGTTATACACCACTTCCGCCCTGATCTTGTGTGAGTAGTCGTTAACCCTGCATTGGGCATGTATACTTCATAACAGTATCGGAAGTTTTTTTACCGGATGCACAAAAATATGTATCAACATATTTACAATTCATTTTTATATTATAGATTGAACAATTTTTGAGATTTGTAAGGTTAATGTACAAATATCCAAAAACTTATATAACTTACCAAACTTATATTGAAAACAAAAACTGTCACTCAACTTACAACAGTAAACAAAAAACTTTAAAATGCTCAATAAAACTTATAAAATAAAACTTATATATAAATTATAAGTTATTATTACAAAACTTATATAAATAAATCATCTGAAAAAATCTTTTCAACTTTTCAGCCGTTACTTTTTAATCTGTAGCGACTAAAATTAGCTTTTAATCTCACCCTAAAAATCCCTGAAGAAAAATATGGTGGAAAAAAAAGTAGAGTGTGGAGTTTGTTGTGTTCACAGTGAGTTTGATTCGCTGAGCACGCACGATGTGAAAGGCAACTGCAAGAAGGCGTTTGATGCCGGAGAGGCGCTCGGTATCCCTCGTGTGATTGAGCCCGCGGACATGGACGTGCTGACAGTGCCGGACAAACTGGCTGTCATGACTTACCTGTACCAGCTGCGTGCACACTTTACAGGTACGTGCATTGTTCACAAGGTGACAGTAGATTCTGCACTCTAGTTTACGAGAGGAGATCTACCATTGCTTTTCCTTGTCATCAGGTTAATAGCTCCTTAGATGCATTCGTATAATCTGAATTTAGACAGTAATTGTCAACTGCGACATGTGAAGAATGAAAGATAAATGATAAAAAAGTGGACGGAAATTAGATTTGAAGCAAGACTTTTACAAGATTTATTTAATGGTTGAGTAATTCTTTGCTTTTTTAATTTAATACTTCCTAAATGTACTAATCAATTAGCATTTTTTTATAACTCTAGAAAATTTGTTGCAAATTTTCAAAACCAAATTTTTGATAAAAGTTTTATTATAGGTATATTTTGAAAATTTAGGTAGGAAAATATGCTAGTCTTGTTCATATTGTCATATTAAAAAATCAATCAAATCTGAAAATGATTCCTACTAAGTAACTCATTTAACTTGTGTTTAACCAACAAATTTTAGTCAGTGTTGGCTCTACGCTATGTTCCTTCTCTATTATCTGCCCATTATCTTTCATAATTGTTTGCAACAAATATTCACCTAGTTTGCTGTTCCCCTAGAAATATTTCCAAAATGTTGTGAGTTTGAATGTGTTGAAAACTTGAAATAAAATAGCCTCTTGTTGTGTCGGACAGGGCATGAGTTGGAAGTGCAGCAGATCGGCAAGACGACGGACGAGTCGTCATTACATGATCGGTAGGTTCAGCACGGACACAGAGAGCAACGTCACTGTCCAGCTGTTCGGCCAGGAGATCGTCAACCTGCGCAACAAGAGGGAGGGCTCTGAACACAAGTCCGTCACTAACAGTTGGAGGTAACCATTCCACCGGGCCACGGTCGTCGATCCGATCACTGTCAATGTAGTCTCCTTTTGTTTTAGATGTTGTGCCTTGAAACAAAAACCAGCTCCAACCATCCGAATTAGTTGGGATCAGACCAAATTTCGATAACACACAGGTCAAGTAGGCTGAAGGATAGGGCATACTATACTCTGTCACAGAGTTTTTTTATGATAATGTTGCGGGACTTGTCTAAATCTGCCGCCAAGTTCCAAAAATTTTAATATTGACAATCTTTTTAACAAAGATTATAGTATAGTTTTTTTATGACACAACCTATCCCGAAAGGGTCTCGGCAAAGAAGAAAGGTATAAGGTAAGGTCAAAATTTGCTTAACAGTGGCTGTCGCTCCTTAAAGCATTGCTAACTTCTTCTTACTCATTCCAGTAAAACATTTATAAACATTTAATAAAACATAAGACCAATTTTTGAAAGGTGCATTGAAAGTAGCCATACAACTCGTCCGGAAGTAAAACTGCTCTCGAATGTATCAATGTATGTATTAATAGAGTTATCGTAAATTGACAAGAGAGTAAAGCAGTACCAGAAAATGATTGCAGGAATAAATTAGGGTTGAGTATAATGATCGTTTATTCCTGTTTCTACCAATGTTTACGATAAATCATTGTGCAATTGTATTTTGCTGGCTTGGTTCCAGTCGCAGCGTGGACTCGATCTGAGGGTGAGAGCGGAGAGGGAGAGTCTGCGCATAATCTCGTCTCAAACTGCCGCCACTTGTCTCAGACTTAAGTGACTCGAGCGAAAAGTCCCCCACATCTGTGAAAGATGTCATCCTCGCCAGCTCCAAGAGTATACTCGGCAAAGTACTCTCTCCCACCAAGGAAAAGTTCTCAAATAAAGAAAAGGTAAGTGGCGTCTTACTTGTCGTCTAAAGCAAAATTTGAAAATACTTTATTTTTCAAAATGTTAAAGTTGCCCTGGGATGTTAAACAGTTCACAAAATTTCCATATTTTATTTATCTGGTAAAAAACATGAAATAAGGTCCTCATAACTGATGTTGCAGAGCAAATCACCGATGACAACAAACCCTCCCCGAGTTCTTATGACAAGAAGACAACTGACGGATCCTTTTGGTTCAGATGAAGAGGAAGACACGTAAGTTTTGTTTCACTTATACTTCATGTGAGTAATTACAGTTAAATTACTTCTAAATTAAGTCCTGAGGATCATTAAGGAAGCAAAATGAACCAATTGATTTAGATCCAGACCAAAGTAAATTACTGCCTCTTTTTTGTTTAAAGAGCATTTTATGACAATTAACGTTATTTGTTTCAGAAACCATTCAAGAACTGACAACGATCAATGCCAAAGGACACAGTCTTCCCAAGGAAGTGTAAGTGTTATGTATATCTCAGTATAGTGAAAGGTAGTGAACTAAATTTGAGACAGCTAGTCAGGAGCAGTGGGGTATTGCTAATTAATAACCAATATTTAAATTTGATTTGGAAATAGGGCACTAGGCCAGGATATGCTTTGAAAAGGAATAGAAAGGAAGCTTTGTGGTTTTGTACATAGTGCTCAGTTTGGTCACCCTTTGATTTCTTGTTTTAAATTCAATAGCGATGTAAAATATGAATGTTTTAATATTTAAAAGGTTATATAATATATTGAATTTAATTGAAAACTAAAATAAATATTTGACCAAGAGCCAAATAAAAACATAGTTGACGAGTAATCACAAGTGCTACTGTTAATCCTAGCTAAATTTCCTATAACAGGGTATAAATTACATCGAAGTGACCTTTTGGGAGTGTTACCCCAAAAGGTCACGATAGATATTAGTTTATGGCGTTGATTGTAAATAAGTGTGAGGTCACTGTTCGGTGTTTAAACCCAATTTGACATTCGCCGTCACTAGGAAAGTGAATAAGACTTAACGTTTTCGTTAGTGATGGATCGATTCCTATTTTTTTTGATTCCGATACCAGGATATCGATTTTTGATTCCGATTCTAAGCGCCCACATGTGCTGGTGATAGCAAATCTGATAACAAAATATCGATTCTCGATTCCGGGTTCAATTCCCGATTCCTGATGCTGGGTTCGAATTCCGACCGGTCTTCGATTCCCGATACTGGAAGGAATTGACTTTACCAGCCGGTTCTCAATTGCAGGAAATTGGTTGTAGCTTAGTACTCGTGTGTAGATGGCTTCTTCGTTTGGCGATTTCCTGTGGTGAAGCTGGAGAGCTATGTCTATTGTCTCCGTATACTAGTAGCCAACTAAGTGTAATAACAGACAGACAGCGAAGGTGAAGCAGCTTAGCATACGTGAAGCATGTTTTAAAACAAAATCATGCATTGAATAAAAGTAAGACTCCACTGGTAGCGAGCTAGAGGAAGAACAAACTATTTTGTTTTCCCAGATCGCATTGGCCGTATTCGAGTGGAGACACAGTAAAGTGCTAATTTCTCATCAAATTAGTGAACTGCTCGCCTAGATATATAATGCTTAAATATTATAGCTACCTCATTACAATAGCCTCTTCTTCTACAGTATTTTGTTCTCTAAATCATCCTTCACCAAACTGAGTTTATAATCAATTGTTGTATTCACGCATTCTCGTGTATCCATGAAACAAGACTCCTGCTTTTCCTAAGGACCGGAAATAAGTGGTGATATTCACCATGTTTGTCCCTACCTTTACACACTTCATGCACCTAGACACTTCTGTTATTGAGAAAAACTGTAACCGAAAGGAATTTTCGCAAATACTATAAGAGCCGCTTTCGGCAGTGCCATCCTCTATACTAATGTGATTAACTTCATGACGGTTTATAACCTAGTAATTTATTATTAGGTTACTTCTGTGTTAATATATTTAAAGAAAACAACATTTTGACTATTTACTCTTTATATATCTACGAAACTTTAACTTTCATCGAACAAATTTAACATCATTTTTAGATCAAAATATATTAGAGAAACTAAAGACTTGTGATAAATTCAAAATTCCAAATTATCGAACAACAATTATTTAGAACCTATTTATAATATGACCCAACTTTATAACAACCTTCCAAATTCCATGAGAGAAGTAAAAAGTTTAAATAAATTCAAAACTACAAGCCAATGTGTACTACAATTATGGATATTTTTTGAAAACAAATTAAAGATTAGTAATTGATACAAAATGTATATTGTTTAGTTATTTTCATTAGGCTAATATGTTGTTAATTGTCATTGTAAAATTCCTTTGTTCATGGCAATAAAATATTATTTATTATTTTATTTATTTACAATGCTCTTCGCTAAATGAGAAGCTCTGTATGTAATGTATAGGACTACTTTGCGCTCAGCTACGCTGCGCTGTCTGTCTGTTACTACACTAAGAAGCAATCATAACATAACTAAGAAATCAAACAAAATGTGCGAAGAACGGATACGTCAGCTCAGCTAGGAAACTTTATGCCCACTTTCAAAGTACAGGAACAGGTGTATGACGCGGTCAGTAGTTTGATGCCAATACTCGAGAACAATGGTCTGCCTTTTTGCAAATATACTTTGCAGGCGACAAAAAACTGAACCTAATATTAGATGTGAAAACTTTGCACATTTGATTGTTTTTTTTTAACCTTAAAAATACTATGATATTATAACACCAGAGTCATGATGCTGTAATATAATATTTTATCCGTGGCAAAGCTTGGACACCCAGCTAGGTAAAGGTACGGGTCACATTGATACTCCTAGAGAAATAGCCCTGCTATTGGCTTCCTCTTACCTTCAGTCCTCTTTTTTCTTCTAACCATTTGTTTTATATGTCGGGGACTGGTTCTTCTTGTAATCCCACTACTTTGAAGTTTATTTTTGATGATTTCCACCTTGCTCAATCCGTCCATCCTTCTCTAGGGAACACTGCCAACGTCAGATTGCCCGTTGTAGCTTTCAGGTCACCACTCCCCATCGCCAGTCCAAGTGTCACAGATTTCGAAGATGATTGGTTCACCTGATCCACCGTTGAGAACTTTGCCGTCACCCTGGCAAGGGGCCCTTACAGAGAAACTGTCATCTGGGCCAGATGATTTCCGGTTTTTAACGAGGTTGATAATCCTCCTCCTCGTTGCCGAGTCCCGGGCTTGCCACCGGCTTAGCAGAGTTGAAAGTTGTGTTTTGTGTTTTTTTTTAGAGGTGTTAAAACTGTGAAAACTCACCTCTCTAAGTGACGGGACCTAACAGGGGGTTATCTGATGACCCGGCCAAGGGACCTAACAGGGGGTTATCGGCAGATATGGCCAAGGGACCTAATAGGGGTTATTGGCAGACCTGGCCAAGGGACCTAACAGAGGGTTATCGACAAACATGGCCAGTGGGGTGCGCCAACTTCAATAGAACAAGGTGTCTAGGAGTCTTGAAAAGTCTAGTCTTGAATTTAATGAGATCTTGAAAAGTCTGGAATTAGTTTGGTCAAAAATGCCGGAAAAGTCTGGACAAAGTCCAAGACTTCAGAAAGTCTTAAGACTATCGTTTGTTCCCAAAACTAGTCTCTGCTACAGAGTAGTTGTTGAAGTGTCACTAATTCTTATTGCACACCTTGTGTAGCCATACATATTCCATTTACCAAACCACGAGTATTCTCGATCTTCAGCATACCAAATAGCGCCGTCACTTGACAAGCTAGCCTACCTGCGCTATGCAAATAATCCTTGTGTGAAGCAAGATTTCAATAACAGAACTGATGAGCGGAACAATAGCACGTGGCCAGCTTCCTAGCTCATCTAGTGCTAGGATGAGCTGGCTAAGATTCTGAACTGATGCCCACATAAAGGGATCACAATTTTATCTTTGATAAATACTTATAGAGTTATTATTTTGTAATTATCTTTGTCAAAGATTAACTGTAAAAAGTATAGTAATTTGTCTAATTTTGGTTGAAAAATTGACAGTTGGAAAAGTCTAGAAAATTCTTGAATTTGCAGGAAGAAATTTGCTAGACACCCTGGTATTTCTAAAAATAAAAATTATTATTTAACTCTTGTCTCTCGACAATACAAAACACATGCACAAACGTTACGATCCGATCAAAAAACCAACCTCCGGTCCCCTCACTTTGCCGGAAAGTAGACTATTCCACTGGCGTAGGGTCTAGTTAGCAACCCTCAACCGAGCAGTTTTGATTCCGGAATCGATTTGCGATTATTTGATTCCCGATCCTCGATTCTAAAACCGATTCTCGATCCTCCAAAAACCGACTTTTGCTATGGAATCGATTCCTGATTCTCAATTCTGCGGAGTCAGAAACGACTTTACTGACAGATTCCGATACCAATTTCTTACCCCAGTGATTGGTGGAATCGAAAATCGGGAATCGCCCCAACACTAGTTTCCAAGTTAGTTTTTGTTTAAGGTTAAAAAAAATTCCAAAAATGTCAGGATTTGTTTGAATCTAACTTCTATTTGATGTTTAGGAGATCAACTCCAACAATGTGACCCGCAACAGCAGCCGAGAGGGCTCAGAGACTCGCTCTATGACTCGTTCCCTCAGCGGTGACCAAGGCTCTAAACAGGTAAAGCATTTCCTTTTTCCCTCACTGATGATTTTAGTTGTGTTACTGATTTAAATGTGACTTTTTTGTGTTTTTATTAATCAAAGAAAGTTTTGTTTTTTGTAACAACAATAATCTACAGGAAGATCTTTGCAAATGGTTTTGAACTTTTAACAACGGTTTCACATTTTGATTTAAATTACTAATTCCCTAAGGTTCTGCATTTGTTTAGACTTTTGGTTTGTGGGAAATAATTCAAATGAATACTATGGTATTAGTTAGTAATCAGGTTTTAATAAAGTAGGTCTATACAGTATCAACTGATTGACAGCTCAGAGAAGGATTCAAAGAAAACAAAATAAATTAATCTTTATTTCGTGTAGGGGTGTGCGAGTACTCGATTATCGAGTATCAAGTCTAGTATTTACTGATACTCGAACTTCGGCTCGACCTGATCAACAAATTTGTCAAGAAAACTCCAAAATGAGCATATTTTTTATTGCAATACTCGACTCAAAACTCAAGCTTTTTTTAAAAAACTCGACTCGAACTAAAAAAATGTTACTTGCACACCCATAATTTCTTGGCATACACACATTTTGAATATTGGTTTATTTGATTTTAAATTAGTTTCTTTATCAGTCTAATATTAGAGCTTAACCTTTAAGATTGTTTTTGTTTGCAACACAAAAACAACTAAGAAAATGGTATTGACTTATTTGAGCACTGATGACAAAACTGTACCGTAAAACTAATGGTAGTGGCTTTTTATAAATTTCAGGCAATCCCTTTGTCCCCAGGTCATTGAACATTCTAAGGATTAAAGACTTTCTCGTAACAAATATAACATAACCTACGAATGTTTAAAATTTATAATTTAATTGGATTCTTAAAGATTTAAGTATTAGCGCCATTTAACAGCTGGTCAGCTAGTGTAGTGTGTGTGAGTGTGGCACTAACCTTGCATGTACAGCAGCGCAGCAGCGTCGCCAACCGGCACGAGGAGCTGCGCGATCGTGCGCGCCAACTGCTGGAGCAGGCTCGACGAGACGTAGGGCGCAACTCACAACCCACCTCTCCTGTACAGGTAACACGACTACTGGGTTTAGTGTGTAAGTTATACCGAAAGCATTTGCCATTTATAAGTAAGGGTTCCTCGGACCGGAATATTTATCTCGGGGGCTGGTCAGGTTTTATGTTGCTCCCTTGGACTTAAGTGGATATCAGTTTGAGCACCAACAACAAACAAAACACACATCTGATAAAGCTTTCTGATGCAAAGTTGGGCAAAGTCGGGACATGGCCAAAAATTTATAAAATCACTAAAAAAGAACAAATATAAACAACGTTTTATTTACCTTTTTATACTTATTTAATTTTTGTAAATTTTATACATATAATTATGCAAGTAAAATGTGAAAGAAATTTTAATACAAACAAATGAGATTCAAAAGGGTTAAAACTTATTTTGAAGGTGAGTGGTTAGTAACATAATGTAAGTATGGTCGTTAGCCATCATAATATTAGAAAAGATAAGTTTACTGTAAAGGCTACTTGTAAAATTATTAGAATTTAATTAAATAAAACATAGCTATTAAACTGTTATTAGGGTACTTCTATGTTTTATTTTGTCTGGAATAAAATGTAAAAAATTATTTTGTACTTATTTTATACATCCAAATGCAAACACTTGTCAAAGAAAAATTTCTGAACTTAAAAATATTGCAGCTTCAGGATCTGCTGGCTCTAAGTTAACTTATGACTTAAGGCAATTCTCTATCAACTTATGACTTATATAGGCCTTTCTCTATCCCGTTGTGTGTGTGTGTGATGTATTGGTGAGGAAGAGAGACAACAGCAGCTGCTTGAGAGGCGGTGAGGATGATAGCGGAGGCACGGCGAAATTTTCAACCCTCCCAGAAACAATTCTCCCCAGTAAGTGAAACCCTTTTATAGTGTAAGTGAATTTATGGGCAATAAAATCGCAAAATGCTTGTAGTCTTCTGTTGGTTGTGGGTGAATTTTCCGCAAAAGTCATGGATTATATCTTAGTTGTGCTGGTCATCATGCCTTGCATGGAGGGATAGAGAAGGTTCACACGAGGAGAGCTAAGGAGTTGTATAACGACACCAGTTCGATTTTAAAACCTTCTAAGGTTGAAATAATTATGTTATTAGGACGCTTTTCCAAAATTTTTTAGTAAACAAGAATAACACAACGTTTTGGGATCTTAAATCTGATTATGTTTTCAGGTGAAAAGTAGCGACAATATAATACAAAACTATAGAAAAATTAGCTGGCCTAAAGTTGTCAGCGTAAGCAATGGAAATAACTGCAATAATATTTTAACCTCTTAAATGCATTACTGTCAACAAACTTTAATCAAAGAATTTTAGAACCTTCTCCTTTTAATGTACAAGTATCTTAAGTAAATAGCCAGTCCAATGGAAGAAACTGGTTGGATTTTGGACTAAAGGGTTTTAGAATTTTTCCAGATGAATTACAAGAGCTACCTGGACAATACCAATCAAGTCAGAACGTATTTGTGTCAGAGATTCAAAGAGTTTTGTTTTGTAGGCAAAGAAAACACACCAAGCGAGAAATCAAGCTCACAGAGCTCTCCTCTCCATCTACAATCTCCTAAGGTTAGTATCGCAGATGCAAATTTTTAATAAATGCAATCCAAAAATTATCAAAGATTAATTTTGTTTACATTAAAATATTTTAGAAAACCAGGTGTTTTAAAATATTAACTAAGTGAAAAATGTGTGTTTCTAGGGTGAGATTGAGGAAAACACGCCTCCTTGGATTCCTAACAACAACAAGGAGGACAATTCAACAAACCGGTCACCACTTCCCTACACTCGTTCACCTCACTCCCCAAGATGGAGAGGATATCCCCGGACAGACAGCCTAGAGGGGTAATACACTTGTAAATGTAAAAATTTAAACCTAATTTGCCAAGGTAAAAATTTAAACTTAATTTAACAATTTTAACTTAGATTTTTTGTGATTAGGGTTTTTTTAATAGAAATTTGCCTAGACAGTGATCAGCAATGAGAGTAAAGTTGTCAAAAAATGACGGATCGTTTGGAAATCCCTTCAAATCACCAGATCTGCTGAACATTCCCTTTAAATTTCCCTTTCACTCAAAAAATCCCTACCCCTCTAAAAAATCCCTTCCACCCAAAAAAACCCCTTTTTAGGGAATTCCCGCCTCATTTTTGGGATTTTAGTTTTTGTTCTCAATTCTTGGTTGGTGTCGATCCCTAATAATTCATTTCATCTATCTATCTCCAGCATACCTCTCGCATTTGCTGAGCAAAATGTGAAGGAAAGAGACATAGTAGTAATTTTTTAATGTCTTTGAAGTGTTTAATTGGTTTGATTGCTTTTGCAGCTGGGGAAGGATGTTATTAACTACATACAAAATGAACTAGAGGCTTTAGAAAGAGAGCAGAAGCAAATAGATAGACAAGCTGCCATTTTAGAAAAAGAAATCCGAAAGGTTATGGAGTTAGGTAAGTACAATATTGCAGAATTAAACGGCTTACTTTAGATTGTGTCTTAGATCTTATTTATTGTCAGGGTAACTTTTTTACTCTTTACCAGCATATAAGTCATTGTACATGGGGTCAGTAGTGACATCCAATGTTCTAGCAGCCATCAATTATCGCAAGTTTGGTCATGTGTATAGGGCTCCTGGCGCTTTCCTTAAAAAATTTTAGAAAAAATAATGTAGTGACAGCCGGTTTGAAATTTTTTTTATGGTGGGAGCCACAGACAGTCTCTGTATTTAACGTTTTTTATTTATACTCTTTGTTGTTGAATGTTGAAATTCCTCAAACTCACTGTCAATATTTACTCTATAATTATTAAATTTATTTTGTCACAAAACAACACTTCCAGGCCTACATCAACTGAGAGGAAATTTAAGTCACTATGTCAAAACATAGAATGCCTGCCACAACAAACCTTATGTACACTAAATTAATAAAGCAAGTAAAAAATATTAGTTTGACATTTTTTTAAATTTGTATTTACAAAAAAACCATTTGGGCTCTGATCAGAAAAACATTAAGACATATATTGTCAAAAAAGCTGTAAAATCTTATCACATGTACTTAAACCTTGTTTACAAACTGTTCCTTTCTCTCAACAAAATCCATGACTTGCAAATGAAAGTATTTGGGATAAAATCGAGACATACCGGCTTCTACAGTTTACAGGGTGGCCTCACTAAATAATAAGTACGGGCAAAACCGGAAATGGTGTAAACTTGAAGCGACCATCTTAACGTATAATGCGTGAGCCTGCATGTCAGGATATCAAATCGCCTGACAAGGAGCGAGAGAGATAATAGAGTCTGATGCCAAGTGGTTCACTCTTAGGGGGTCAACAAGCATTACCGTGAGGGTAAAAGTATCTGGTCAACCAAACGAATGCCCTGCTCAGATAGAGAGCAAGATGCAGAAAAAAAGGGCTTAACATTTTGTAAGTTGAAATGTTAATCCCGTTAACGAAAAGAGCGGCGGAACTTCCTTGGAATCAGGGTCGGCGATCAGGATATAAGAAAAGAACTGGAAAGATATTCAGTATTATAGTGGGGAGTTTAAAACTGATCAGCAGAAATAAGTTAACTGCAATAGTTTTTATCTTATATCAATATGAGAAGCCGTCCAACTAATTTTTAGAATAGGCGATTACGACAGCTGTATGAATTACAAGTGGGATAAAGCGATAAAACAGTAAAGCAGATTCAAAGAGTGTTACCGTAGCCATCTGATGATCGCAGTTCTGATAAGAAAAATCGATGAAACAAAGAAGGTGACATACTTAGGGTAAACTTTGCGTGTTGCGTTGGTATGTTGCAGGAAGTGACAGGGCGATGGTTCACTCTAGTCAACCTAACAACAAGAAGAATGCCCTGCTCAGAAGACAGATGCAAACATTTTGTAAAAGAAAAAAATCAGGGAGAACCAAATTTTATTATCAATATGCATTTGGGCGAACTAATTTGAATATTACGACTGTATGAATTAAAACAGTAAAAGAATGTTTTAGCCTCTGAATGACAGAAACAAAGATGACATTTCGTTCTTAGGGCTTTGGGTTTGTTTAGAAAGGATAGGTATGGAAAGATGAATAGGCGAAAAGAAGGGACCAAAGTCAATGACAGATGTGCTTACGCTCGTTTTGACCATGAGCGACAACGAACAACCACGTCCTTACACTAGTTGCTAGATAATCACAATGCTCTGAACTTGC
Source organism: Matsumurasca onukii (assembly GCA_018831715.1). NCBI lineage: Eukaryota > Metazoa > Arthropoda > Insecta > Hemiptera > Cicadellidae > Matsumurasca > Matsumurasca onukii. The sequence continues at coordinate 46,728,564 of CM032065.1, read as the reverse complement.
CTAGCAAATCAATGCCTATCTCATTGTTGAAGGTACATCAAATGGGGTGCTGCTTATTCGAAGGTGTTGAGTTTTTACCATTATAATAGTCTTAACAAAGCTAACGATTTACTCAAAAGGTGACTGGTATTTTTCTTAACATTCTGGAATTTATGTTAGTCTGAAAGTGTTACAAGTTGAGTTTGGGCCTCAAACGAGTTTTCCATTTCAGAGAAAAAGAGGACGACCTTGAAAGAAGATTTGAACTTCTCAACAGGGAATTGAGACAAATTCTAGCTATGGAAGGTTTGTACCCATGATTTACAATTTATTTTAATCAGATAAAGTACAAAATTAGGTTTATGACAGATTAATATCTGTTCGTTATAAACAAATTTTAACGTAAATACATAGGTTTTCAGAGCTGTAATGATTGTTGTTAGCCTAATGTCTCTGTTTGATGTTTAGACTGGCAAAAACTGAGGAACAGAAGTTATAGAGAACCTCCTGTTGTCGGAACTGGTGAATATAGTGAACAAGAGGGGCGAACTGGTGCACCATCTGGACTCTCAGGAGAAGAAATTAAGTTGACCAGAAGTTGGGTGTAAGCTGCGAGGTAGGGGTTGGGGGTCCCAAGGGATCAGGAAATTCCAGACAAAAATTTAAATACCAAAAATAAGATGGGAATTCCTTTAAAATGGGATTTTTTAGGTATATTTTGGCGAGTTGTTAAATAGTGGTAATTTGCAGGAATTTTCATCAGAAAGGGCAATATAAAGAGAATTTTCTCCAAATATGGTCTTTCAGAAAGATTTCCAAACACTCTGTAATTTTTTTTGATAATTTTACACTGATCCCTAATTTAGAGGAAAATTACTAAACAAGGCCAAATACTCAAAATTGTATATAACGGTTCAAACACATGGCCTGCCAGTCGCACATTCATCCCCCAGTGCGCGATGTATCGTAGGCGGCCACTGGACGAAGAACCCGCATAGTGCGTCACCGCTTAAGGCGTCCCCCCACCCTGTGTGTATAGGACAATAAATAGTGCACCATATTACGTTTTTGTTAAGGACAGTAAGAGTGCTTACGATGCCTCACAAGTGGGGCAAAATGTGCATTCACTTTATTTTCAACTGTAGGATCTACAGGCACAATACAAGGTAATTAATAAAAGTGAAGTTTCTGTATAGTAGATTAGATTGGGTGGATGGAGAAAATTAGTGGTTCAGGACCACGCGCACGCCAACCCTTTGGTTTATTGTGCTGGCTGCCTTTTCTCCTAATTCACGCAGCCCCACCCCGTTTGCTTGCAAAGCTCGAGGATCGCTACCCAATTCTGATGGGTGTACCTCCTGCCACTCCCGAGACCCTAGAAGACCCCTTCTCCTGGCCTCCAGGGACTCGCATTCAATAAGAATGTGTTTTCGCGGATTCAGGAGCAGCCACATAGCCTACATCTGGTATCTCCTGTGTAGAGACCCATTTTTGCTAGGTGATTTCTGAAGTGCCCATGACCTGTGATATAAGCTATTACCAGTCTGATGTTCTGGCGACTAAGACTGGTCAGATGTTGGTAAGTATCCTTGATGGATTCTTGACTAAAAGTTTGGCGGGTTCCTGGCATGGTAGCTGTTTCCATCGCTCAGTGTGTCGGCGCATTAGCCCTATCGGCTAGCATAGTTTTGACAAGAGAGGGACTGATTCCTACTGCGGTTCCGGACCGGCAAGGGTGACAGCGCTCCCTTTCTAGCCAGCAAATCGGCTTTTCGTTCCTTTTGAATCCTTGATGCCCGGTATCCATTCAAGCCGTACATTATTACAGCTTGCTAGAGCCGGAGCACTTGGGAGCATTCCCGACAATGCAGGAGTTGATTAGTGGACAGTCCAGCGCCTGAGGGCAGCCTGACTGTCTGAAAAGATTAAGATATGTTTATCCCTTGTACCAACAGATAACTCTATATAGGTGCAAGTAAGGATTGCAAAGACTTCTGCTTGAAACTTCTGTATAGTAGATGTTAGATTGAGGGGATCAAGTGGTCAGGGACTGGTTACCCTTATGCACGTCTGCCTCGTCTGTTGGGCATATTAGCTACCACCGAATGAAAGGAAGTCTGGATTCAGGAGAGGAATGGGACTGGGTTCGGCTGACCAGACAATCATGAGAGGGTGCGACAAGCAAGCCCGCTGACAACCACTTAGGGGACTCTAACCCCCAAGACATGGAGAGCCTTGCCAACACTGGGACCGCTCCCCAAGATTATGACAAGCCTCTCCTGAAGTCATGTCTACCCTGCTGCGCATCCCCTAAAATGATATCTGATCCAACCTTCCCTGGTGGGGAGCGGAGCGTGTTCAACATCTGGACAACTACAAAGCTGCCCAGTAATTTTGTGAACAACTCTTTTGGTGTACCCCAGTATAAAGTAATCTGAGCAGGTACTAACCAGACAAATACTGACTGGGGGTTTCTGTATAGTATGTTTGCACAAGTTTGCCTATGGTACATTTTACATGTGTTCTGTTACAGAATCGAAGATGACGTTAGAATAGAAAAAGACCTGAGTCAGGTGGGAATCAACCATCGAAACCACAATTGCGTACTTCAATAATCCATCAGAGGCTCTCTCTCCCTCTACTCAATCTGTTCATTCAAATCCAATCAAAATTCACTTTGTATTCCACATTGGAAGTGTACTAGTTGTAATCAAAATGACTAACTAGATTTAGCTATTCCAAGTAAAGAAGAATCAATTCTCTTTCCGTTTAGATAATTTGCACTAAGAGTTTTAACCACTATGCGAACAAATTTGAGGTTGTATTTAGGGTAAACAAATCTTTTGCTAATGTCCGTTTTGAATCTCGATTAAAAATATAATATATAGTATTATATAAAAACTATAAAATAACTTTTAGCTTTAGGAGTTTGCTTGATGAATATAGTCGGGTTTTCAATAGGCACATTGAGGAAGTTTTAACTTTCAAAGTCTGGTGCTGTTACCTGAAATTTTAAATATGTATTCTAAATTTCAATTTTTTAACGTATATGACCATGCGAAAAGCTGCTATTTATGTATATGTGTAAAGTTTGTTGTAAATTATTAGGCTTGTGATTTTTTATAGATTACAAATGAAATCAGACTTGTTCTTGCGATGTGAATGTTTTGTTCGGTACACTTTTCTGTGTGTTGCTCCGTAGGGTTAGTTTCAAGCTTTAAATAGAAATGTATCCACTTTAGTTTTGACACACTGTACTTATGTTCCTTTAGTGTTAAATAATCAAGTCATTGAAGGTAAATTATCTTCATAGTTTTAATAAAAGTTCAATCAAACTTTGTTTTGACCTTGTGCACAGGTAACTAATAACACACGTTTAATACTACAGTTTTTAAAATCGTTTGTCTTATTAAGATTTTGTTATGTAATGAGATATACTAAACCAATTTGCTTTCAAAACCCAAAAAAATACAGTTTTGACGTTTTCAAAAAACAAATTTTTTTGTTTTGTTTATTACTAAGTGCATGAAAAATGTCTAAAAACATTTCTTAGCTTTGTTTTTTATATTTTATTGTTAGGGTTGGCTCCAAAAAATGTTGTAATTATGATTAAAAGTGGTGCCATACTTGGGCTTTAATACCGTATTAACATTTTTATTTTATTTCCAAGCCTTTGACTAACAAAACCCAAACCCATTGGACATTTGTTTGAACTTGTGTTCAACTGATGTAAGTATTAAAAAACATCTTTCTTTGCTTTGCAAATGTTGAGAAGTAATTTATTTTCAATGTTTTGGCTGCGTTTTCATAGTCTGATTCTTTTCCTAGATTGGATTTAAGTTTTAGTTTACAAACCGTTAGTTAATTCAACTACAGCGCGAATACAGGTACTGAAGATGTTTGTGTTTTATTTGTAACGTAATCATACACAGGTTTGACTTCTTGCTTACTACTAGGATAGCAATGTTAGCTTAACGATTTCTAATAATTTTAGTTACCATCTACAAAATACTTGTTAGTGTTTATAACGTAACAAACTGTGATTATTCTTTTGAAATGTTTAGGATTATTTAACTCTAGCATAGTATATTGGTAGCTTTCACATTTTGCCTTAAAATCAACAATTCTCATCGTAATAATTCAAATAATGTTTGCTATTGTTGTACTATTTAATTGATAACTTTATGTGTTGATCGTGATTATTTATGTAAATATAGATTATTTGTATCGTTGTTTGATAAAATAAGAAGGATGTCAGTGGAACATTAATTTTCAACCCAAACGTCACAAAAAATTGGAGTGTCCACCAAATATTTAGATGAGGAAAAAAACAAATATTATCCTGGTACAAAAGTAAACTTAAATATAATGATTTCCTAGCCATCAACTTCAATCATTTGATCAGTCAATGTTCTTCTGCAACAGCAAAATGTTTGCGAGAAGTTATTTTTAAGGCATTATTAATAAAAAGACATCAGTTTGCCATATTTAACTTTATATTTTTGTTATATTAGTTATACCTTAAGTTTATGACATTAGTAAGGTAAAATAAATCATTTATGAGCTTTAAAAGTTTACTTGAACTGCTTGGTAATAGCTGAATAATATTAACGTAGGGTCCTGTACAACTGGGTGAGGCAATAGTCAGTTGTATATGAGCCAGCGTGGTCTACCAAAGTCCACCGACAACTTCAGTTCAAGGTAGTGCTTCTATCAGGGTAACCACAGAAGTAGCATGGTAAAATTCACGCATATTTCTTGGTTTTTTTCTTGGCAATATACACATTTTCCCAGTGCACTTCCACTGTTGCAGAGGACGTTTTACGCCCCAGTCTGCACCAATCATGGTTTAAAGTCCCTTCCCGTAGCCCTTCACATGATGCTGTTTTACGCCCGTTATGCGTTCCGATCGCCTCCTTTAAATCCCGATACTTTCGCAGCCGACACTTTATTACACATGACTATTTCGATAGTAGACAACATGAGAATGAAATCGGAATTTTTTTTTCAAACACAATATTGCTTGAAATAGGTTATAATAAGCAACTATCTGAAAGTTTAGCTTTGGTTATTTTGCCTGAAGAGATCACATCGCTGACACTTTCGATAGAATATTTTGTATGTTGCAAATATGAGAATAAAACACAATTTTAAATGTTCCGATTTTGATGATAAGTTGGGTTCAAAGCTATATATTAGCTATTAATACGTATTATATTGTCATACTAGTTGCTTTCTTCTTTATCAATAGACCAAAACCTTTTAAAATTGTAATTTGTTTTTTTTACCAGTACTAATGCCAATTGGACCAGTAAATCAATTGGACCAGGTGAGTGGAGAAGGAAACACAACAGAGGTAAAAATAGATATGGAAGGGCTGACACTTACTAAGAAGGGAAGAGGGATACTGGCTGCAAGAAATTATGCCTGAAGGTAGAAGACCAAAGACCAGACAGAGATGGTGGAATAATTTTGTTGGAGCTACGGGAAGGCGAAGACGGTCCAGGTGGAAGGATCGTTGGTGTAAATACCAACTTCGGTTATAAATGGCCCTGGGGTAAGAGTAAGTAAGTAAAATGCCAATTTGTTAGCGGAAAACTAAAACCCCAATCAATTTTGTTTTGATTTCGTTAATAGATAATGTTTAAAAGTTTAGTAACTCAACAACTAACTTTCATAAAAGCATGTGTTGATGACATGGAGATGATTACAGAATCTGATAATTTTAAGCTATAAAATGTTGGATTAGGGCAAATTCAATGTTATTGATTAATCTATTTGTTTTAGTGTTTGCTTTTAAAGTGATAAATACTAACATTTAATAATTCCAAGTGGCTGAAGCACCTTCTTTTACAATCTTAAATCAATGTTAAGATAAAAAAAAACAAAACTTATACTACTAAATGGAAATGTAACAAAACATTCAATAAACAAGACATATGACTTAGACTATCAGTATCACATTGAATATCACAAATTATTTTGTAGTCTTCTATCGAATAGTAGTCTAGTGTTTCAGTTGGTTGTCGTTTCCCTGAACAATTTAAATCCAAAAACTCACTCGGTGCAGCATTACATCACCGCATTGAAAAATGGTATAAGTTCATACAAGGGCTTAAAATACTTTGGTCTTGTTTCGAATTTTACTGGTTTATTTGGTCTTGTATGGCAGTTTGCATAACATGGAAATTAAAACAGGCTATCTCAAGTTCTCGATAAGTTATCTGTTTATCGGTTGTAACAAAACCCTTTTCATAATCACTGTTTGTAAATATCTTGGTCGAGTTGCGCCAGACTGCCGGAACACCCGGGTATTTTCCCTAAATTTTTAATGATGGAATATATGATGAAATGAAATTGGAGTTATACATCAATAGTTATAAAATCCAGTTTCAAATTATCAAAAGTAAAGGTTCGTCAGGTGAGTATTTTTTTTTTAACTGCCAATTGACACATTATTTTGGTCCGTCTCGTTTCCCTGAACAAAATCCTTAAACCGTTTTAAAATATCTTGCCCAAAACTGAAAATTTTAAAGAATCACTGCCTTGTCGAAAAAACAGACCTTAGACATGTAATAGTTTTTGACACTTTTTTAATATTGCCTTGTCGACCAAAAACAGACCTGCAAAGGTTTTTCTTAATATTGTTCCGTTTGGAAAATTTTCAAAAAACAGTCAATTTGAAAAAAAATTTGTTATAACCAAAAGATTTTACAAATTTAGTAGGGCCTCGCTTGCTGAACACGAATCTGATTTTTAAAATTTTTATCTTGTTTTTTAGAAGATATTTACAAAAAACAGACCAAAAAGGCTTATTAAACCTTAGGTTTCGATTAACTTTGCGTCTCAAATCAGACAAATCATACATTTTTAACACCGCCTCGTCCCGCTGATTACGAATCTGCACTCCGTTGTTTATCTTTTTTCGTTGAAAGGTTATTCACAATTAACCGCCAACAAGGAAATTTTTTTCACAAACCAAAATATATTATACATTTTTGCACCGTCTGGTCGCGCTGAACACGAATATGATTTTTTAAATTTTATCTTGTTTTGTTCGGAAGTTATTGACGATAAACCATCAACACTTTAGTCCATCACCAGAGTTCCTGCGGACCCTAGACTTGAGTCCGAGCAGAGGTCCTACAGTCTATTTTCTCACTGTTTTAGCTTAAGTTTTGTTTGTATCTAATTGTTTAATGGAGAAAATACAGATCTCTTAATTAAATGGGAAATAAATAATATGAACTTGTTTTTCTTCCCTTTATGTAGCCACCAGTCCTCTATCCAAAGAATTATTGTGCAAAAATATAATTTAAGGTGAGTAGCTAGTAAAAAAAACAATATTTTGTGAAACCAAACTGTAGTCAAAATATAATCTTTGGTACCAGGGACGCAGAAATTTCCAAGAGTTTGAGTAGTTCCTCTAGTTTCGACAAGGGAACTCCCTGGCATCTTATCGGTTACAATCTGAAAGATTAGTGTTCTTTCATGAAATTTGGTACAAATGTTCTGTTTAATATCTTAAGGTGTGTTAACCAGCAAAATCACTGCCGGAACACTGCAATGATAGTTTAAAAAAATGATGAAATTTCTTCCGATTTTGATGAAATTTGGAAATAATACGTATTATATTGTCATACATCAATAGACCAAAATTATAAAATCCAAAGCCGTTTCAAAATGGTAAAGAATTCGAGGTGACAACTTTTTTTTAAACAGACATATGACACATTATTTTGGTCGGCTCGTTTCCTGAACACAAATCTTCAAACCGTTTTAAAATATCTTGTTCGTTCAGAATTATTCCCTAAAATCCGTTGCGCCGCTAATTTTGGCTAAAATTTTTTTTGAAAATTAGACATGTAATAGTTTTTTGACACTGCCTTGTCGACCCAAAACAGACCTGCAAAGGTTTTTCTTAATATTGTTCCGTTTGGAAAATTTTCAGTCAATTTGAAAAAAAAAAAATTTGTTATAACCAAAAGATTTTACAAATTTAGTAGGGCCTCGCCTTGCTGAACACGAATCTGATTTTTAAAATTTTTATCTTGTTTTGTTCGGAAGATATTTACAAAAACGGAGCCAAAATCGCTCCGACCTAAGGCTTAAACCTTAGGTTTTCGATTAGAAAAACTTTGCGTCTCAAATCAGACAAATCATACATTTTTAACACCGCCTCGTCCCGCTGATTACGAATCTGCACTCCGTTGTACCTTATCTTTTTCGTTGAAAGGTTATTCACAATTAACCGCCAACAAGGGTGAAATTTTTTTCACAAACCAAAATATATTACATTTTTTTACCGTCTGGTCGCGCTGAACACGAATATGATTTTTTTAAATTTTTATCTTGTTTTGTTCGGAAGTTATTGACGATAAACCATCAACACTTTAGTCCATCACCAGAGTAGGCCCCTGCTCGGACCCTAGACTTGAGTCCGAGCAGGGGTCCTACAGGACCCTATTTTCTCTCTATTTTGTTTTAGCTTAAGTTTTGTTTGTATCTATTATTGTATAATTGTTTAATGGAGAAAATACAGATCTCTTAATTAAATGGGAAATAAAAATAATATGAACTTGTTTTCTTCCCTTTATGTAGCCACCAGTCCTCTATCCAAAGAATTATTGTGCAAAAATATAATTTAAGGTGAGTAGCTAGTACTGGTAAAAAAACAATATTTTGTACACAGAAACCAAACTGTAGTCAAAATATAATCTTTGGTACCAGGGACGCAGAAATTTCCAAGAGTCCTTGGAGTAAGTTCCTCTAGTTTCGACAAGGGAACTCCCTGGCATCTCTGAGGTCCTAGTAAATTGTGGAAATATTTAGTTTTCAATCACAGTGGCCAAAACAAGATTAAAAATGAGTTTGTAGTACCATGGTCGCAGAAGTTGTCAGGAGACCTTCAAGATGAATTTTTTCGGAAGTCAAGTTCCATGTTCACTAAGTTGCTTGTTGTACTAAGGTGTCTCCTGCCACCTTCTGAGGCCTAGTAGATTAGGGAAATATTTTTGCCACTGTGCTTGGAACAAAATATTTCCCAAATCTACTAAGCTGAAAATCTGAAAAGCCAGCAACAAGAAAGGTGATAGTTTATATTAATGGGTTAAGTATTAATGAGGTATCTTGGTGAATTTTTCGTTATGTTGTATTTTGGTCTATATTTGAAAGTTTATAAATGGAAATGAACATTTAAAACATAGGCTATCTCAAATTCTCGATAAGTTGAATCCGTTTATCGGTTACAACTGAAAGTAGTGTTCAAATTTGTCCAATTTTCATGAAATTTGGTACAAATGTTCTGTTTGTAAATATCTTAGTCGAGTGTGTTAACCAGCAAAATCGGACTGCCGGAACACCCTTTTCGGAAAGGATTTTTCCCAAAAAGGTGCTTTTAATGATGTAAAAATAGTGGCATTCTTCCGATTTTGATGAAATTTGAAATAAATACGTATTATATTGTCATACATCAATAGACCAAAATTATAAAATCCATCAAGCCGTTTCAAAATGGTGGCCATAAGAGTAAAGGTTCGTCAGGTGACAACTTTTTTTTTAAACAGACATATGACACATTATTTTGGTCCGGCTCGTTTCCCTGAACACAAATCCTTAAACCGTTTTAAAATATCTTGTTTCGTTCGTAAGTTATTCCCAAAAACCCTGAAAATCACGTTGCGCCGCTAATTTTGGCTAAAAATTTTTTTTGGAAAATTAGACATGTAATAGTTTTTTTGACACTGCCTTGTCGACCCAAAAACAGACCTGCAAAGGTTTTTTCTTAATATTGTTCCGTTTGGAAAATTTTCAAAAAAAACAGTCAATTTGAAAAAAAAAATTTGTTATAACCAAAAAGATTTTACAAATTTAGTAGGGCCTCGCCTTGCTGAACACGAATCTGATTTTTTAAAATTTTTATCTTGTTTTGTTCGGAAGATATTTACAAAAAACGGAGCCAAAAATCGCTCCGACCTAAGGCTTAAACCTTAGGTTTTTTCGATTAGCGAAAAACTTTGCGTCTCAAATCAGACAAATCATACATTTTTAACACCGCCTCGTCCCGCTGATTACGAATCTGCACTCCGTTGTACCTTATCTTTTTCGTTGAAAGGTTATTCACAATTAACCGCCAACAAGGGGTGAAATTTTCACAAACCAAAATATATTATACATTTTTGCACCGTCTGGTCGCGCTGAACACGAATATGATTTTTTAAATTTTATCTTGTTTTGTTCGGAAGTTATTGACGATAAACCATCAACACTTTAGTCCATCACCAGAGTAGCCCTGCTCGGACCCTAGACTTGAGTCCGAGCAGGGTCCTACTGAGGCCCTATTTTCTCTGTTTTAGCTTTTTTTTTGTTTGTATCTATTATTGTATAATCGTTTAATGGAGAAAACAGATCTCTTAATTAAATGGAATTAAAAATATTATGAACTTGTTTTTCTTCCCTTTATGTAGCCACCAGTCCTCTATCCCAAGAATTATTGTGTAAAAATATAATTTAAGGTGAGCAGCTAGTACTATAAAAAAACAATATTTTGTACACAGAAACCAAACTGTAGTCAAATAAAATCTTTGGTACCAGGGATCTAGAAATTTCCAAGAGTCTCTTGAGTAAGTTCCTCTAGTTTCACAAGGGAACTCCCTGGCATCTCTGAGGTCCTAGTAAATTGTGGAAATATTTAGTTTTCTGCCACAGTGGCATTTAGTTTGTAGTACCAGGGTCGCAGAAGTTGTCAGGAGACCTTCAAGATGAATTTTTTCGGAAGTCAAGTTCCTTGTTCACTAAGTTGCTTTGTTGTACAAGGTGTCTCCTGCCACCTTCTGAGGTAGTAGATTAGGGAAATATTTTGCCACTGTGCTTGGAACAAAATATTTCCCAAATCTACTAAGCTGAAAATCCGAAAAGCCAGCAACAAGAAAGGTGATAGTTTTATATTAATGGGTTAAGTCTTAATGAGGTATCTTAGTTGTATTTTGGTCTATATTTGAAAGTTTATAAATGGAAATGAACATTTAAAACATAGGCTATCTCAATTCTCGAAGTTGAACCGTTTATCGTTACAACTTAGTAGTGTTCAAATTTTTCCAATTTTCAGTCCAATTTTCATGAAATTTGGTACAAATGTTCTGTTTGTAAATATCTTAGTCGAGTGTGTTAACCAGCAAAATCGACTGTTGAACACGGAACCTTTTCGAAAGGATTTTTCCCAAAAAAGGGTCTTTAATGATGTAAAATAGTGGCATTCATCCAATTGATGAAATTCCAAATAAATATGTATTATATTGTCATAGACCAAAATTATAAAATCCATCAAGCCGTTTCAAAATGGTGGCCATAAGAGTAAAGGTTCGTCAGGTGACAACTTTTTTTTTAAAACATATGACACATTATTTTGGTCCGGCTCGTTGCCCTGAACACAAATCCTTAAACCGTTTTAAAATATCTTGTTTCGCTCGAAGTTATTCCCAAAACCCTGAAAATCACGTTGCGCCGCTAATTTTGGCTAAAAATTTTTGGAAAATTAGACATGTAATATTTTTGACACTGCCTTGTCGACCCAAAACAGACCTGCAAAGGTTTTTCTTAATCTTGTTCCGTTTGGAAAATTTTCAAAAAACAGTCAATTTGAAAAAAAATTTGTTATAACCAAACAGATTTTACAAATTTAGTAGGCCTCGCCTTGCTGAACACGAATCTGATTTTTTAAAATTTTATCTTGTTTTGTTCGGAAGATATTTACAAAAACGGAGCCAAAAATCGCTCCGACCTAAGGCTTAAACCCATGGTTTTTCGATTGGCGAAAACTTTGCGTCTCAAATCAGACATATCATACATTTTTAACACCGCCTCGTCCCGCTGATTACGAATCTGCACTCGTTGTACCCTATCTTTTTTCGTTCAAAAGTTATTCACAATTAACCGCCAACAAGGTGAACTTTTTTTAAAACCAAACATATAATACATTTTTGCACCCCTGGTCGCGCTGAACACGAATATGATTTTAAAAATTTTTATCTTGTTTTGTTCGGAAGTTATTGACGATAAACCATTAACGCTTTAGTCCATGACAGAGGGCCCCTGCTCGGACCCTAGACTTGAGTCCCAGCAGGAGTCCTACTTAGGCCCTATTTTTCTCTATTTTGTTTTAGCTTAAGTTTTGTTTGTATCTATTATTGTATAATCGTTTAATGGAGAAAATACAGATCTCTTAATTAAATGGGAAATTAAATAATATGAACTGTTTTCTTCCTTTATGTAGCCACCAGTCCTCTATCCCAAGAATTATTGTGTAAAAATATAATTTAAGGTGAGTAGCTAGTACTGGTAAAAAAACAATATTTTGTACACAGAAACCAAACTGTAGTCAAAATAAAATCTTTGGTACCAGGGACGCAGAAATTCCAAGAGTCCTTGGAGTAAGTTCCTCTAGTTTCGACAAGGGAACTCCCTGGCATCTCTGAGGTCCTAGTAAATTGTGGAAATATTTAGTTTTCAAGCACAGTGGCCAAACAAGATTAAAAATGAGTTTGTAGTACCAGGGTCGCAGAAGTTGTCAGGAGACCTTCAAGATGAATTTTTTTCGGAAGTCAAGTTCCTTGTTCACTAAGTTGCTTGTTGTACTAAGGTGTCTCCTGCCACCTTCTGAGGCCCTAGTAGATTAGGGAAATATTTTTGCCACTGTGCTTGGAACAAAATATTTCCCAAATCTACTAAGCTGAAAATCTGAAAAGCCAGCAACAAGAAAGGTGATAGTTTTATATTAATGGGTTAAGTCTTAATGAGGTATCTTGGTGAATTTTTTATTATGTTGTATTTTGGTCTATATTTGAAAGTTTATAAATGGAAATGAACATTTAAAACATAGGCTATCTCAAATTCTCGATAAGTTGAATCCGTTTATCGGTTACAACTGAAAGTAGTGTTCAAATTTTTCCAATTTTCAGGAAATTTGGTACAAATGTTCTGTTTGTAAATATCTTAGTCGAGTGTGTTAACCAGCAAAATCGGACTGCCGGAACACCCTTTTCGGAAAGGATTTTTCCCAAAAAAAGGGGGTTTTAATGATGTAAAAATAGTGGCATTCATCCAATTTTGATGAAATTTGAAATAAATATGTATTATATTGTTATACATCAATAGACCAAAAATTATAAAATCCATCAAGCCGCGTTTCAAAATGGTGGCCATAAGAGTAAAGGTTCGTCAGGTGACAACTTTTTTTTTAAACAGACATATGACACATTATTTTGGTCCGGCTCGTTGTCTGAACACAAATCCTTAAACCGCTTTAAAATATCTTGTTTCGTTCGAAGTTATTCCCAAAACCCTGAAAATCACGCTATACCGCTAATTTTGGCTAAAAATTTTTGGAAAATTAGACATGTAATAGTTTTTTGACACTGCCTTGTCGACCCAAAAACAGACCTGCAAAGGTTTTTTCTTAATCTTGTTCCGTTTGGAAAATTTTCAAAAAAAACAGTCAATTTGAAAAAAAAAATTTGTTATAACCAAACAGATTTTACAAATTTAGTAGGGCCTCGCCTTGCTGAACACGAATCTGATTTTTTAAAATTTTTATCTTGTTTTGTTCGGAAGATATTTACAAAAAACGGAGCCAAAAATCGCTCCGACCTAAGGCTTAAACCCATGGTTTTTTCGATTGGCGAAAAACTTTGCGTCTCAAATCAGACATATCATACATTTTTTAACACCGCCTCGTCCCGCTGATTACGAATCTGCACTCCGTTGTACCCTATCTTTTTTCGTTCAAAAGTTATTCACAATTAACCGCCAACAAGGGGTGAACTTTTTTTTTAAAAAACCAAACATATAATACATTTTTTTGCACCCCCTGGTCGCGCTGAACACGAATATGATTTTTAAAAATTTTTATCTTGTTTTGTTCGGAAGTTATTGACGATAAACCATTAACGCTTTAGTCCATGACCACAGTAGGCCCCTGCTCGGACCCTAGACTTGAGTCCGAGCAGGAGTCCTACTTGGGGCCCTATTTTTCTCTCTATTTTGTTTTAGCTTAAGTTTTGTTTGTATCTATTATTGTATAATCGTTTAATGGAGAAAATACAGATCTCTTAATTAAATGGGAAATTAAAAATAATATGAACTTGTTTTTCTTCCCTTTATGTAGCCACCAGTCCTCTATCCCAAGAATTATTGTGTAAAAATATAATTTAAGGTGAGTAGCTAGTACTGGTAAAAAAAAAACAATATTTTGTACACAGAAACCAAACTGTAGTCAAAATAAAATCTTTGGTACCAGGGACGCAGAAATTTCCAAGAGTCCTTGGAGTAAGTTCCTCTAGTTTCGACAAGGGAACTCCCTGGCATCTCTGAGGTCCTAGTAAATTGTGGAAATATTTAGTTTTCAAGCACAGTGGCCAAAACAAGATTAAAAATGAGTTTGTAGTACCAGGGTCGCAGAAGTTGTCAGGAGACCTTCAAGATGAATTTTTTTCGGAAGTCAAGTTCCTTGTTCACTAAGTTGCTTGTTGTACTAAGGTGTCTCCTGCCACCTTCTGAGGCCCTAGTAGATTAGGGAAATATTTTTGCCACTGTGCTTGGAACAAAATATTTCCCAAATCTACTAAGCTGAAAATCTGAAAAGCCAGCAACAAGAAAGGTGATAGTTTTATATTAATGGGTTAAGTCTTAATGAGGTATCTTGGTGAATTTTTTATTATGTTGTATTTGGTCTATATTTGAAAGTTTATAAATGGAAATGAACATTTAAAACATAGGCTATCTCAAATTCTCGATAAGTTGAATCCGTTTATCGGTTACAACTGAAAGTAGTGTTCAAATTTTTCCAATTTTCAGGAAATTTGGTACAAATGTTCTGTTTGTAAATATCTTAGTCGAGTGTGTTAACCAGCAAAATCGACTGCGGAACACCCTTTTCGGAAAGGATTTTTCCCAAAAAAAGGGGGTTTTAATGATGTAAAAATAGTGGCATTCATCCAATTTTGATGAAATTTGAAATAAATATGTATTATATTGTTATACATCAATAGACCAAAAATTATAAAAATCCATCAAGCCGTTTCAAAATGGTGGCCATAAGAGTAAAGGTTCGTCAGGTGACAACTTTTTTTTTTTAAACAGACATATGACACATTATTTTGGTCCGGCTCGTTGCCCTGAACACAAATCCTTAAACCGTTTTAAAATATCTTGTTTCGCTCGAAGTTATTCCCAAAACCCTGAAAATCACGCTATGCCGCTAATTTTGGCTAAAAATTTTTTTTGGAAAATTAGACATGTAATAGTTTTTTTGACACTGCCTTGTCGACCCAAAAACAGACCTGCAAAGGTTTTTTCTTAATCTTGTTCCGTTTGGAAAATTTTCAAAAAAAACAGTCAATTTGAAAAAAAATTTGTTATAACCAAACAGATTTTACAAATTTAGTAGGGCCTCGCCTTGCTGAACACGAATCTGATTTTTTAAAATTTTTATCTTGTTTTGTTCGGAAGATATTTACAAAAAACGGAGCCAAAAATCGCTCCGACCTAAGGCTTAAACCCATGGTTTTTTCGATTAAAAACTCTCAAATCAGACATATCATACATTTTTAACACCGCCGCTCGCTGATTACGAATCTGCACTCCGTTGTACCCTATCTTTTTTCGTTCAAAAGTTATTCACAATTAACCGCCAACAAGGGGTGAACTTTTTTTTTAAAAAACCAAACATATAATACATTTTTTGCACCCTGGTCGCTGAACACGAATATGATTTTTAAAATTTTTATCTTGTTTTGTTCGAAGTTATTGACGATAAACCATTAACGCTTTAGTCCATTAGGCCCCTGCTCGACCCTAGACTTGAGTCCGAGCAGGAGTCCTACTTGGGGCCCTATTTTTCTCTCTTTTGTTTTAGCTTAAGTTTTGTTTGTATCTATTATTGTATAATTGTTTAATGGAGAAAATTATGATCTTAACCCTTTGAGGTCGCTGTCGACTATAGGTCGACAAACGCTTCTTTTGAACGCTTTGATGTGCAGTATAGGAGACTTGAAACCGTCTCTGATATGCGAGGACTATTACTTAGGATTGTTACTGTTGAGGATTGTTACTTCCCCAGGATGTTTCAATGTGAAAACATCATCAGATGTGCAGTTCTTGAACAAATCTGTTTAGTGGCTTCGTTAGTTGAAAACCACAATAAATTTAAGAGCTTACATAACATAAAACATTGAAATAAATAATTTGACACAGTTTATTACAAGTAGGCTTATACGCACAAGACTGAGCAGATCCGTGCGGGCGCGGGGAAAAGAGAAGTTTTTTTAAGTCTTCTCTTCTCCCCGTGCCCATGGAACATAACCATCCTTAAAATAATTTTTGGATATTGACAGAAGTAGTTTAAAACCCATTTCACAATCTAACAGCAGGCTTGCCACATAGTGGAATTGAAGCTTTGGTATTGTAACAATTATCAGTCAAAAACATTTTCAATTGACAAAGCTAGGTTAGGCCATTGATTTTCTATACCTCAAATAGATGTACCATCCATACAATGATGGATAGTGCACATTTTTGTGGGCAGAAAATTGTTTTGTATCATTCCTGCCCACTATGCCACTGCCACAGGTTTAACTTTTAGATTTCCATTGCATGTAGTCCAAACAAGACTATTTGAAAAGTTATGGCACCAATTCTGTTCTTGATGATTAGAAAAATAAAGTTATATGAGTGTTGGTTATTGGACCTCTGCCTGTGACGTAGTTGGCTAGTTAGGGCAGAGAAAAGTTACCATATACCCACAAAAACAAATTCCATCCTTACCTAAAGCACGCTACATCCTTGGGTAGTATGAAAAATCAATGATTGAACTATTATTGCAGACATTTTCCATCGTTACTTTTCGTTAGTGATCATCTTGCTCATTGATGATGGAAAATGTCCCCAATAATAGTTTAAACTCTGAAATTCTCCCATCCTCAACAACAAATATTGGTTAAACTCAAATACGACAGGTTTCTTAAAACAAGTAAAAATGGATGTAAACAAAACACTAACTTGCTTTAACAAAACAATATAATATAACATTTTTAAAACAATAAATTCAATTGTTCATTACAAATTGTCTAAATACTCAGCCTTTTCATTAGCACATAATATTTAATTAACCTACTTCTAGTCACATCTAACTAGAAAACCCCTAGATGTAAATAACAATATGTATAACAACTTTCTAAAATGCTATTGGTTATTCGATTTTAGGCACATTATTTTGATTGTTTACAACTACAAAAATAACAGTTATTATTCTAATATGTTTATAACTATTGATATTAAAGCTACTATTTTTAAAACTACTGATGTTAAAGCTAAGTTTTAAGGTACAGTAGTCTTACATACTCCAGTGCATATCTTATTACTATCAGTTTTATCAAGATATTGTAGAAACTAGAAGTTACTTAATTCAATTTGATTTGTTTTTAAGTATATTATACTGTGTGTTAGGATTACAACATTATTTAGAAGGTCGTTAGAACAAGGGTAACGGAAATGCTTCTTGGCCAGTCACAATAAGAATAACAACTGCTGCCACCTATCCTCTAAAGGTGATTTGAGTAGGACAAACAGGGTGTCCACTGAATCATGAAAATAAAATTCACTATCTGAAGGCTAAATTTCAAGGTTAAAAAACTCATTTTGGTACTTTTCATGGTCATAGTTACTCCCGCCACTTGTTTTAAAAAGCATAGTTTTTTGGCGGTCCACTGTTTTGCTCTTGCAATGGCTTAAGAGCGCCATTTTACTCCCTCGATTGGTTCAGAGTGCCGTTTCACTTTCGCATTATCTTCAGAGTACTGTTTTACTTCTGCGATGCGTTGAGTGCTATGATTTTTATATATTCAAAGTGCCGTTTTTGCCCTGTGATAACTTCCAAATTCAGTTGTCCTTTCATAATCATTTCCGAATGAATTTTTAGTCCTGCGATAAGTTCCTAGCGTCATTATCCGCGCAATACGTCACCACATGCCAAAAATCCAAATGTATTTTATTCCCACAAATTTCACTGGCGGAAGTAAATAAAACTATTGTAAAAACAACTGTTTCCTGGTTTTATGCGGAAATTCATGACTAATTCCCTGTTTTTACTTTTTTTATGGTTTCACGGTCGAGGGGAATCAAATCAAATCCAACAGCATCTATTGAAAGGGGCCATCTATTCTTTATGTCCTGCCTCACCCCATGCTTACAGTTGAAAAAATATGTCCTCTCTGTCCTCTCTGCATATCAAACTGATAGAAATATTTCTATATTTTTGGAAATTATGTATCAATAGATCAGGAAACATGCTTGTTTACATAATTATTACCATATATTAAACATTTTGTTGGGTTGCTGATTTAATGCAATTTGTATACAGCAGGTAAACACTTTTATACAAGCTAGCACTACCCAGTGGTTCACAGTGTGCTTCCAGTCGAATGGTCCACTGTCAATGTGTTTTTGAAAGTTTTGTGACCCACAGCACACTATAAATATTCTTAAAACACCTGAAATAGTTTTTAAGTAGTTTCTAATAACCATTGTTTGAAATATACATTAAAAATATTAAACAATTATACTTAAGCTAAAAATGCACACAATATCAAAATTGTTACTGACTTTAAAAGTAAAAATATAATAGATATCTACAGTAAAATATGAAAATTTAACAAGTAATAAAATATGTTGTACATGATATAACACATAAATAGCAAATAGAGAAATCTTAATGCACAATGAGGTACATAAATGATAACTGTAACTTGATTAATGTAACTCTACTTTAACTCATTTTGTTTGGATAAAATATAAAAATAGTAACAAATAACACTGTAGAATGTATAAAGCAAAATATAAACTGTAAATAGTACACAATTTATCCTATAAAGGCAGATTACTTCAATTTTCTGCTAAAAATAGTAAAATTGGAAACTTTTAGAATTTGTTAGTTTAAAATATTTTAGTGAATTCCAAAAATGGTTGAATTTATGTTTTTTTAAGAAACTTAAAGCTAATCTAACCAGGACTAAATTGAACCTAAATTCACTCACAAATTCTACAACAAATTCACAAATACAGTATACAAAGTAAAATTTTAAACACTATCACAGAGATACAAAACTGTGTTTTATCACTTTAACTTTGTTTAATATTATTTTTATTTATCATCACTTATTCAAGAGGTGGAAAAAACATATAAAATAACACAGTATGGCAAGACTTGTTCTGAAGGGCAACATTATGAAAAAATATCTACAAAAAACAAGGTAAATACACCTACAAAATATTTGTATAATATATGTGAGCAAAGAGATATGCTTTTGATTGATTGGAATGCTTTTTCAGTCTCATTGGTCTAGCGGTGAGAGCTTTACCTAAGTACACTTGTATATGTAATTGTTAATCCTCTACGGAAACACTACTCTCTAACTACGTGTGACATTTACGTGATCTCGAACTTGCTCTTCCCGATCTCCTAGATGACCTTGACACATTTTTCAGCCCTGGACAGTTTGATTGTTAATTTGAGGGAAAGGAAACTATTTCTGAATTTTGCTCACCTGATTTGGAAAAAACTACCCGGTTTGTATTAAAAATCAAAAGGTTCGTACAATCTAGAGGTTGATTACAGTTTTGCTTTTGCTGCCGTGCGAAAAGGGAGCGTAGCGCAGGTCTTCGCTTAAGTTGGAAGCTGCAACCATTTTTACTTTCGAGGATTTTTAGTTTTTAGGTTGCCTTAACATGGTGCTCATCTAAATCTAAATGTTTGCTGACCCGAAATTCATTTGTTCAAATCAACGATATAAGCTGAAAGACTAATATTAAAAATTCCAAATTTGACAGTTTAAATTGAACTATTTAGCAGTCATCTAGGAGAGCGGTGCAAACTCGTCGAGAATGGACAGGTTTGACAGTGAGTGGGTTAGAGTTTAGCGTAGGACTCGATCAGTGCCTTGCCGAAGTGTGTGATGACGTAGTCGTGATAGTACATCATAATGCAGAGAGGCTGGCCCACAATCAGCGACGACCAGACGATGATGTTCCCCCACTTGCCTCCGTACTTGACCTCCACGTGCCGGCAGACTATGGCCAGTGGAATCTGCAAACAAGTGAAACTGCTGCTAGGAAATATTGGTTTGAAGAACTCTCTGCCTAAAAAAGTGGTAAAGTCCTGAAATTTTCTGGATTTTTCTAGAAATTCTATTTTTTGTCAAGTCACTATTTTAACATATTTGGGACAAAAATATTGTTTGCCAAAATTAAATTTTATTTGGGGATACATGCCACGGCCAATGTTTGAAATCACTTGCTGACTTTTACCCACCCTCTCCTGCTTCTGATGAAAACTTTAGGGTGCATCACAAGTAAATATATTGTTTTATTAAGTGTTTATAACCTGGGAATAAACATGTTCTTATTGTTTTCTACTTTAGTTTCTAGGCAAAGCTATTAGCGAACTCTAGCGGTTGCTAAGAGAACCACTAGAAACATTGTAATAGTAATACAATTTTTTTCCAAACTAATAAATCTTCTAAATTAAAGCATTTATTGAAACTTTTTATACTTAAAACACTTAGATGAGCAAGAAAAAGGCTGTTCGAGCCTAAAAATTATAAAAAGACAGTAATTATATTGAAGTGACAACATTTTTTACATTAATTAAATTTAGTTCTCACTATTTACTAGAACTAAAATAAATTATAAGTAGTCCTGAATCAATTTGGTTGCAATGGCTGGCTGGGCTACATTCAGCTTTTTGCATTGACTTTCCATTCAGTGTATTGCACCAAAAGTAGCGAAATTAGTGAATTTTGGTGTAATATTCAAGAAGCTGAACGGAATACAATGCAAAAACTGAAAAAAATAAATAGGCTATATAAGTATACAGGGTGAGTTTTAAATGTCCCCTCGTTAACTTTTGAAAAAGGAAATAATTTTGTAACCCCTTTGGGGAAGGTTTTTATAGGATTCTGAATAGGGATGGGTCGGATCCAAATCTTTGACGGTTATCGGTTCTCCAGCTTTTTCGGTTATCGGTTCTACCAGTTCCATCGGTTCTTTTTTAAATAAAACCAGGTGATCGCCAAAGTCACTAGTGCAACTATGAGGTCCGACATTTTTGTCATAGCTTTAACCCAAGTATACGATGTGTAACCCAAAAATAACGGCAATTAGATTATAAAAACCATATTTTATTATTTTTTTTAATTTTTAATAATTTACATGTATACCTTCAGTATACTCCTCATTTAGTGTAATGCATTTGTTCTTTCGATGATCCCATGGTTTAAAGCACCCCACATACCCCTTAGTCTGAATGGCTGCACGCTCCATCCTCGTTTGCCTTTTCACTCCTTCATTTTCGTCATAACAGTGATCTTTTATATAATTTTTCATTATGGGGAACATAGAAACGTCTTCGTGGGGCAAGATTTGGTGAGTATGGGTCGTGGGGAAGGGTGGTCATACTGGTATTGGCTAAAAAATCGAAACTCTCGAACTATTCTATTGTTACGTTAACTGTGCGGTAACAGTGGCATGGACGATGATCAAAACTAGTCGATAGACAAAAAAATTGCATTCGATACTATTCTACTTTCCCAATAAGGCAATTTAACCCTTTGCGCTCTAATTTATTTTTTAAATTTTCAAAAAATCCCTCCCGTATGGGTTTTCCCAGTCCCCTGTAAGCAAAATTTCAGCAAAATCTCTGGTACGGTGCATTACCAATCATTGAATCACTCCTTTAAGCTGGGATTTAGCGCCTCCTAAGCTCAAAAGTGCCACTCTCCGCCTCACTGGATTTGATGAGCCATTTTCTCTTCAGTGATCCTCAGCGGTCATTGTGGCCCCCGCGCGAATGATCAATGCTCAGCATTGCACCGTACCAAGCGCACCGGTGGGATTGAACCGCAGCCATGACAACAGGGCCAGCTGTCCGTCACTATAACCACTAAACCACCGGGCTGTTTGTAGTGGGCTGTCAAACTGCGCCCGTGAGTTGGCGCCAGGGGAAGTGAGTGTCGTGTTGTCTGCTAGAAGCCGTTAGTGTAGTGTAGTCCCTAGCCTGGCGTATATGCAATAGCGATGGGTCGGACTGACATTTTGCCGTTCGCTCATGTGGGACTCAGTTAGCCATTGGAGCGCAAAAGGTTAAACGCAATACACTCACTCGGCATTTCTAAAGCACAAATAATGGTTTACTTTACTGGGATTGATGAGATTCCACCTGTGTTTTCGTGTATTAGCAAAGGTCCGCCCGGTTCCAGGAACCGATGTTTTGCCGTGTCGGTCATGGGTTATCGGTTTTGGCAAGAATCGGTGGAACCGATAACCAAGAACCAGAACTGACCCATCCCTACTTGAAATGTGTACCTGCGCCATCATGCCGAGGAAAGCCCAGATCTTGAAAGTGCGCAGAGGAACGCTGACCAAGTATTCGTGGAAGAACGCACTCGTGAAGAACACCATGATGCTCGCCACATTCTTGCTGTACCCCAGGCCCACCATGGGTAGGTACAAGTGTCTGAAACGGAGACAATATTCTGATTCTGCTGGCAATTTTCTATCTACAATAATTTTGAAGAACAAATTCGAAATTGTGGTTTAATAATATGTAAGCCAGACCTTATCTACAATAGTACCTATGAATCTGTACCTTCACTCTGAAAATTTAGAGGAATATACAAGAAATATTTTGGCAAATTTTATTTAGTGTTCCCAATGACCATTGAGTAATAAAGCAAACTTTGCATACATTTAATAAATAAAAACTGGCCCTCATCCTCAACAAATTTTCTTTAACCAAAAACAAAAAGCGGAATATCACGATCCCCAGAAGATTTACAAATACAGTAGAAACTTGACAGTTTGTGGACCGTAGGGGTGTCAAACTATCAAAATATTGAACTTTTCAGTAAGTATAGGATTTTATACACAGAGGTATTGTATTCTACTAGAAACTGTTTATTCAGAGTAAAATTTACAAAGTAGGAAAATCCAAATTTACCGTAAAACATAACTTGTAAATAACTGCAGAATCAATACTACTGAATAAAATAATTTCAAACCTTTTGTGTCCGTAATTTTTGTTATCATCAAGTCACCACGGAAGGTGTCGAACTATTGAGTGTGAAACTATCAAAACTGTACGAAATTGCATTCATTTTTCAGAAATTTCAGGTTTCCAGAACTGGTTAGTGACAAATTCTAGGTTATTGATAAAATGTTGTACCTCGACTCTCTAGTGTTCAATAACAAGTCAAATAATACAATTTACAGTTTTCTAGTTTCTAAATAAATTCAC
This sequence comes from Matsumurasca onukii, assembly GCA_018831715.1. Classification (NCBI taxonomy): domain Eukaryota; kingdom Metazoa; phylum Arthropoda; class Insecta; order Hemiptera; family Cicadellidae; genus Matsumurasca; species Matsumurasca onukii. The sequence goes on along the minus strand of CM032065.1, from coordinate 46,705,244 downwards.
ACGTTTTTAGAAACTTGCTGAAAAAAACGTTTTCTCTAGGACTCACCGAACAGCCCACAGATGCACAGGTGTGTTCCAACTCCGCCAGAACACATCGATGTTGTTTGCGTTCCACCAGTCGCTGTAGAAGTTGCGGTCTGCGAAATGTAACAGCTCTCCGATCAGATTCAGGAACGAGTGGAACATCAGGTAGAAGAAAATCAACCAGAGCAAATGGTTCGGTATCTGTAAGCGAAATTAAGCAAACGTTAATCAGTGATTTGTAGAAGTCAGGAAACTGCAGGTACAAATTAAAATCCTAAAAACCTGGGGGTATACTGTTTTTTATAACATAGGCTTTTTTCAAGCGGGAGGAAAGTTTGAGGGTAAATTTTGGCGACTAGGCATAGTAAGGCTCATTTTTGTAGGGGTTTTCAGAGTAAGCAAAATTTCAGCAAAACCATTCTCTGGTACAGTGCATCAGTCATTGAACCACTCCTCTAAGCGAAAGCTCAACTCGCCTCACTGGATTTGATGAGCCATTTTCTCTTCAGTGATCCTCATCATTGTGGTCCCCAGTGATCCAATGCACTAGCATTGCAATGGGATTGCCCAGCTATAACATGACTATAACCACTAAATCACCGGAAACTCACACTTGAGTTGCCGAGGAGGGAGGGAGAATGGTAGTTTTGCTCTTCTCGCCGTTAATATCAGAGACGGTTTCCAACCCGATACTACACATCAAGCGTTCAAAAGATTGACCTATAATGGGCGACGAGGGACCTTTAATGCTCTATAATAGTTATATTTCAATATTAAATTGAAGGACATTTGCCTATACATAAAGAGTGATAAAATCTCATAGATTGTGGGAACTGTACAGTAAACGTACACTTATTTCTTTGGTTTATTCATGGAAATATTTCTTTAATATTAAATTAGTAATGAGTAAAAATTGCTCTTACTTTTAATCTCATCTAAAAATCAAACAGGAAAGGTGTTATCCTCAAAGGAAAACCGTACAGCTGACCATTCCTGGTGATTTCTAATCTGAACTACACTTCAAACAACCATTTGTTACAATATCTCAAAAGCTCAATAGTTCAAAGTAAACTTACCGCAAGTTTAAGAAGGCGTTCAGTGGCTTTGGCAACATCCATGTTCTGAAATGAAGATAAATACAATCAAACAAGTTTCGGTATCGTAAATATAGCGAAAAAATAATCAATATACAAGGCAAATTAGGAACAAACACACTTGAATTAAATTCAAATTAATACATTTAAAATTAATTACACTAGAGTCCCGCTAATCCGAAAATCCGCCTAATCCAAACACTGTTGGGGAAATTTATAAAATTGTTGAGTAGGTAAAATAAATAAAACTAGTTTTCCAAGTTATGTCATATTGTGTGTGTTTGATAACGAAACCAGCGCCTTCAATGACGCACTTTACACGCAGGTATGCACTCAAACAATAGCTTTGAACAAAACACATCCACTCAATGGGGTAGCAAGCAACACACTGACAGTAGGAAACGGTGAGTCATTGTTTGTTTTTAGAACGGATGACCGACATGCAGGGTTTGGGGTGGAATAGTCAGTGTTTTATTGTTACGCACGTAAGCTCTTCTGCCACAGCCATCTGTGTACTGCCCATCATATCTGCGTTTTAATTCCGCGCTGTTTATTATTGCAGAGTACTACAGGACACACAGACATTCTTACATTAAAATATAAAATATTAGTCGCTCAAAGTCAATATATGACATTATAAGGTCAATATATAATAAATGCACTAATATAAACAAAAAATCCGCTTAATCCAAATTTTCGCTAATCTGAACAGGGTCCGGTCCCAATTAGTTCTGATTAGCGTAATTCTGGACTCTAGTGTAATTTATGGAGCCAGTTCCTTTTATTGTTATTTTCACTAGATTGACAGTCTAAGAGCTTGGTATTACCGAGAAAGGGATGAGAGAGTGTTTGACGCAGGGGACGATCCATTGCTGGAAGAGAGACATCATCACTTGGCACAGCATCACAACTTCGAACAGCCTCTTCAGCAGAAACCTGCCAACAAACATCACACAAAGTGTTGGTTATATTTTAATAACAAATAGACAGTAAGTTCTCACATGAAAAAAGAGTTGTGCATTCTTCTGTAAGTGGGAAACGTTTAACTTGTAAAATATTGCAGGAATAAAACAATCTCGGACAATCATCACAAGATTGAAACGGCTGAAAACATTTCACGGGAACAACACAATATTCTGTAATTATCACCGGTGTAAAGCAATACTGACAAATCATTTGAAAACTATTCTCGGCTACAAGACTTGATACGTGGAAGTAAAATCTTCTTCAGAACAATAATAAACTGATCTACATCCATAAACTTTTCCAATATTCCTGGTTCTTTTCGGCAGGCTCTGAGAGGGTACCTGTTTCTCTTTTAAGCTCGTGGGAATCAGGAAATAATGTTAAGGAAAACCAGTAAATGTGTAAATTTTAACAAGCTACTCGGGAATGTGTTCTACTTTCTAGCACATCTTTAACACGTTCAGTCACGGGCCTTTTTGGAGTAGATGAATAGCTACAGATGCGCTCCGCATATCATGAGGGCTCTGCAGCAGTCTGTACAGCATATTCAGTCGAGCCCAGCTCTTGACATAGGGCACTTGATTTTGGTGGCGTGTAGCGTAGTTCTGTGAACATTTTCGTGCAAACCGTTTCTGGATCGGGCGTTTGTGACTACCATATTGTGTTTCGCGTATTTTATTATTGTTTGTGCTTGTTTATAGTTGTACTTTTTGTTTTATAAGTGTTTTAGTAGTTTTAGTCATGACTGACAATCGTGGCGTTATGGACAATGCCAGTGAAGATGAACATGCATTGAGTGAAAGTGAATACACTGACATTTCCGACAGTGATGACACTGATGATGTCGTACCTAATCCTAATTGGGCAACATACACCCCAATACATGTTCTTATGATGATTGTGATAAATTCAATGCAGCTCTACAATATGCACACTCTTGGAAGCGAATGTTGCTGTATGACTTTAGACTGAAGTGATGGCCTAGAAAATCTCTTCTACCTGCTAAGATGGCTCTGTCCCTACTTCACCTTGACCTCCAAGCAGCTGTACATTTGCTTGTAAAGAATGAAGGCGTGACAAGTAAAGGTGACGAAAGAGGAAAGACTGTAGGGTATGCTACAAAATGATAAAAGGGAAGATGACAATATTTACATGTTCTGTTTGCCCAGGTCTTTGTGCTGTCAAGTGCTTTGGCATTTCACAAGACCTACAGTAAACCAAAGGCCTGAAGGCGATGTATATATGTGTATTGCCATTTTATTTTTGTCCCTTACTAGATAACTAAGTGTTTATAGTATTTTTAATGATTTTTTGTGTTTTCTTCACATACTATGTAAACTAAACATTCGACAGCTTCGAGTAAAGAACTTTAAGTGCTGCACCGCGGATCCAGGGGCAAAACTGATGGCGTCACCTACTCCGCCATTTTTGAGTCACAAATGCTTTATATGCACATACTACCTTCTTACAATATAAATGTAAGATTTTTAAGATTGATTATATTTTAGGTTTTAGAGATGGTACAATGTTTCCAATAGCAGTGAGCGTGTTAAAACAAATCCTTTATTTGGGAGAGCCTGATTTTCTATTAATTTTTTATTTTCGATAGAGAATTTTACCTTTCAAAATAAATTAATAGCTAGTGTATTCTGTCTAGAGAGTTATCTAAAAAACTGAGTTGAATTTTAAATGCTTTACTAGCAGAAAAAAAATTGTTTAAGAACAGAACATTCCAATCAGTTATTGATAATGACAAAGACTATCAATAGTTTACGTAACTAAACAAAATTTTGTTAAAAATTCACTTAATTACAATAGAATCCTGAGTAACTACAGAGTAGGCTAGGAAAAAACGGCCAGTGAACTGAAAACTAAGATGAAATTTTTGCAATTAATTTCCGACAATCTTACTTTGTAAGAATCTTATTCCATCCCGTGCATCTTTCTTCTTCAACCAACTCCCCAAATATGTATCAAAAAAATGCTTGTACATTTCACTGAAAGGCAGGTACAGGAATATACAGTAGGACGTCGATAATCCGAACTAAATGGGACCAAGGGTGGTTCGGATTTTCAAACAAAAGGAAAAAAAACGTGTGTGCTTTAATTTTGTTATTTTATTCGATTTAAATAGGTTAACTGCAAATACATGAACTATAGAACATCTAAAATTTATTTCGAATTGTAAGGCAAACATGTTTCCTTTTCAATTTTGTTGACGTTGCCATTTTTTGCATTTTCTTCCCGGAAAGGCGTTTGGACTTTTGACGTTTTCGGATAATTAACGTTCGGATTATCGAGTTCCTACTGTAATATGAATATATTAGAAATTTACTAGGTGTAAATAGGACTAAAAACCAGGAAAATTCAAAACCAAACACAAAATGGTTAACACCGCAGGCCAATTAATCAAGATCCGGTCATATTCCACAATACGAATGAAAAACTTACCTTTTCCTAACTCTATCAGTTCTTGGAAAGTTGAGCTCGTAGCACAAGGTAGGCGCTGCGATGAAGTAGAAGATATCCTTTAAGTTCAGGTTGTCTGGGTAGTGTACCAAGCTCGGCCCTGTGTCTTTCTCCTCTTCGTTATTAGTGTCTGTGGGGAAAAGTTTGCAAAGTCGAAGTTAGTTGGAACTGTAGAGAGTTTTGAACCAAGAAAACTTATTTATTGTGTTTAGCTTGATACTATGTTCATAATTTGCCAGCAACCATGGGCCTATGCAGCGGTATATGTTCAACTATATACCGACCAATCTTAGGTTAAAGCAACGAATAGGCTATTGGCTTTTAAAATAATTTGGCGTGTAAACAAAATAATAAAAAAACATCTGTTACAAAATTTTTGGAATTTTACATTTATGTAAAAAAATGTTAAGAATCTTTCTCAGAACCTACTTTGTAATTAAAAGTTCATCGGTAAAAAAATATTGTTTACTCGTGATTTCTGTTTTTTTTTTTTAACAAGTTGATTGCTTCTTATTGTAATCATTATTCATGACGACCACTGATTGCACAAGTATATATGTATATAATTTGAAAATAAAAAGACTGAATTGGAAATCAAAAGTGTGTAATCACAACATGTTTCGGCTATTTGAAAGCCATTTTTTAGTGGTACAAGTAGAGAAAAATTTCTCAATGGCAAAATGGCTTTCAAATAGCCGAAACATGTTGTGGATTACACACTTTTGATTGCCAATTCAGTCTTTTTATTGTAATCGCCAAGATATGATGATCCAAAATAAAATTTGTATCTTAAGACTTTTTCAAGCGATTTCTATAAAACAACTGTGCAAGAAATGGTTTAAATATCAGAACCTAGTACTCGACTACTCACTCAGGTTAGACTTGGCGGAGAGGGACTGTCTGCGTGGAGTTGGTTGGAGGAGTGCTGCGAGTTCCTGCACCAGAGGTTCACTTGCACGTACGACCACAGCTTCAGGAACAGGATGGAGTAGAGGGAGCACACGGTCGTAGCACCAACTGCAACGTGCAACAATCAATCAATATTCTTTCTCTTTGTGAAGTTTGAACATTCTTACAAAGCTTTTATTTTTCCTTTCTTCTTATTGCTTGTGTACAAAGTTCATGAATGTTCCAATACTAACGGGGCGCTCTAGTGACAGCTAAAACAACAAAGGTATATTAGGGTGTTCAGCGTTCAGGACAAACCAAATTCTTGCACAATTACCACATTTTCCTGGGTAAATTTGCCCATTTCACGGTTTTGGTGTACAATATTATTAGGCTTCAAATCACATTTAAATTGAGAATAACTGTTGAAATGATGTATTAAAAGAATACAGTTACTCCGCCAATTTACAGCAAACTCTAATTTCCCATAACAGGATGTCCACAGAAGTAGCTTTGTAAAATTCGCATATTTCGGTTTATACTTTAGTGCACGGTTGCATTACCCGCATCTTAATAATCGGTGATTGCAGCCCCTTCAGATTGCTTTTGCCAGCGATAATCCGATTGTTAGCTACATTTCGATTGTTTTTTCCGCCATGTTCAATCGCCCTTTACGCCCTTTTCACCAAAGTGTGGTGCTTGCCCTCAGAGTTCCGCCCCTTTTGCATCGATTGCACTTTGATTTCCGATCGTTTTTCTTGGACAGTATCACCTTTCCGCGCCCGCGGTAAGTTCAGCTTTTACTAAGTTCGATTATTGCGTAGCCGGTGCGTTCGACTTTCTATGTTCAGTGCCCTTTTTATGGACTGCGTAATTTCCTTTAGCGGTACATTGAGCTTTTTAACTACGCCTTTGACATCCCCTTCGATGCCTTTGCCACTTCGATACTTGATACTTTCGATCGCCTGCGATTTTTCGTTTGTGCGATCTGAGAGCTCTTTTTTAAACCCTGATTTCAAGAGCGTTTATTACAGCAGCGACGGTGTATCATTTTTTGCGCCCAGCGATATACCTTCTTAAATTACCGAACGGTATTGCCAGCGACAATTTCCGATTGTCTTTTAAGCCAGCAAACGTTCGAACATAGTTTCTTACTCACACTTATCGATCGCCTTCCACCTCGATTAGAGAGATGTTTCAAACTCATGCGTTCTGATTTGATCTTGCATGTTATAGATCGCCTGTTATTTTCGGAGGCGTTTCAGATCTAAACGCGTTCGATCATTTTTACCCGTTTAAACCCTCATGTATTTTATGCCCGCAGTCATACCCGGTGCGGTAACTAACCTACCTGACCAGGGCGATTTTCCGGTCCACATATTTCCGGTTTTTTCCGGCACTTATAATTCGGTTTTCGGCTGTAGCCACCTGCATAAGCATCCTTGACAAAATCCTGACTTTTCGTAACCAGCGATGACCTCTAGACTCCCCCAGAGGTAGTGTAGTCTTCTCTATTTATACCTTTACTTATAGGCTACTTATTGTTTGTTTTCAAAATAACGTGCCAATTGGCATAAAACTCCTCCGAAAGAAACATCATAAGTTAAGCAGATAAACTAATTATTGTTGTGTCAATACCTAAACTGAAGCCTCCAGAGTTGACGTGAATGACGACCATGGGGAGCAGCACCAGGGCTGCCAAGTTGACAACGTGAGCGAACAGACCAAATGTGGCCGACAAGGCATCCTACACAAAACACAAATAGAATTATCGACTGGTGAACGTCAGATTTAAGCTCATTTGTATAATAAATTTAATTTGAGTAGTTGGTTGATTTAAATACGGGTGGTAGTGTGCAACACTCTAGGCCTAAGCGGGTTGAATAGCATGGGTTTGATCTCTGTAGGCACCTCTGACATTTTGCTCAGTTAACTCTTGGTTAAGGTCCTTCTGTAGAAGATAATCAGGTTTCTTTGGAGTATGTGAGACCTTTTACACATGCGTAAGCCTTAAAACCAATCATCAGGATCTTATGAAGCCATCCGATACATGTAACTAATTACATTTTTTCAGTGTCTAATGGAAGCTTAATATGAACACTTTGAACTAACGTTATTTAATATCAAATAGCTCTAATAAAGCAAAGAGAAACAAAAAGTGAGCTCCATAACCCTAACGTAATGTTTGAATGTGTTTGAATTGACTTTATTTGTTATATTGAGCGATATAAATATAAAATTCAATACTTATTAATATACTTATAAAGTATGATCCTAGTAGTTTGTGTAAAAAAAGGCCAAAAAATCATATGATGTTTCTTAACTTTGGGAAGTTAGGAAACATTCATAAAAATAAATAAATAAACTTACTCAACTTAAGCTAACCTTCTTCACGATGGTAGGCCTGACAGAAAATTGGCCAAAGCAAAAAATATTTTTTTAAATATGTAACTAAAATAAACTAACCTAGTGAGCGCTTTTTAAGTTAATTTGATGGGTTCAGGATGTCGGACCACCCTCGGTAAAATTAAAATTAAGCCATTTTAAATAAAAATATATTTTTTTTTACATACAGTATTTTTTAACATCAAGTTAAGCTGCTAGTAATTTAAACAATATTTAATGACACCTTTTTTTCCGTTTTCCATAATTCAAAACTGCAATAGACAATAACACGTTGACAATACGGAAAGCTTAACGCGAACACAGTAATAAACTAATCGAGTTCTGCGAATATGCAGGATATATTGCTTCTGCAAAAGGGTTGTCAGGATGACAGCCGCGCAACTGGAGCAGGGAGTGGATCAGATCTAGCTACTTTTATTGCAAAGAAAAAAACGGCGAGTTGTTCTACTCACCCTTAAATAACAATTTGTGTCAATTTCATCAAACTGCAGATCTGATTAATGTTTTGATGTCATCAATATAGTATTTTTAATGTGTTAATTTTGTGAACAAAAGCAAATACATATTGTTCATTATAATTTATGGAGACATTTTATTAAAATTAGAAACTTTTTCAATTGTAGTAATATGAATTGTACATTAAAATTTAAAAAAACACAATAGTGAAAACAGTTTTTTGGAGAAATAAATACATTGTTGAGCGGATGTAAATTGTGACCAGTTACATTTCAGAATAACTTAACTTGTAATCAGTTACATTGTTTTCTGTAACTTCAGTGTAGTAACTGCCTACGAGAGTAACTGTAATCAGTGGAAAGTAACTTCCCCAAGGTGTCTTCTGAAGCTCAGCTAAACGTCATACATCCTCAACTTTCTTTTCTTTATATTGAGCTTATCAGAAAAATTATGTCTTTTTAGTTTGTGTTAAGAAGAGACATTCATCAAACAAACATCAAATGCACCAGTAGGCCTATCGGTATCCCCGATCGTCGGATTTTTCGAAATCGGAAAGACATATAGTTTCTCGAGGGTCTATGTAACTATAAACAAATTGTTCAAAACAATTATCTCTGGTCTTAGCAACATCATTTAATAAAACAAATAAACACAAAAATTTAAATAACAGTAACCTGGCATACTTACTGAGGCAAGTCCTTTTTCTATCAATAAACTCAAAACAACAGGTACGACTGAGTCTGTAACAAATAAATTTCACGTATTAAAACTTTTCACAATATAATTTTTTTAGAGCTAGCTTCCACCAGCTAAGAATATATATATAATTTAATGTTAAGTGCGGCTATAATATCCCAGAAAGTAGTGAACACTAAATTACGGCCGTAATATGACGGTAAAGTTATGTTTTCTATGCAATCATATGAAAGCGGCTACCAGCCTACTTCTAAGAAAACACTCCCTTATGATAACATTGAAAACAAAAGTTTACAGTCATCAAAGTAGGCAGTCACCACTTCCTAGAAAACCATAACCAAGCCGGTAGCCTACTTAACATATTTATTAAATCTAACTTAGGTATTTTTTATCCATGTTGAATTCAATTACAATCAAATGGAAAATTAAAGAATGTAAATCTCGAGAAAAGGGAAAAAATTGGCAAAATTCCATAAGTTTGAGCTAACCAAATTGCTCTAGCACGAAGTGCTGTTCCGAAAATACTACCTGAAAGTAGCTACTTTTTTCTAGTAGTTTAAGTAGTTTCCAAAATAATTGTTAGTTTAAATGAGCTAACTTTTCTGACAAGTAGTTTTAATTTTAGCAAGTTACTTTTTGAAATGAGTTTTACCAACATTGTTGATCAGTGTTTAAACATTTTCACTGGCTAAAATTAATATACTGTAGATTGTTGATATTGTTCATGGCACTTCCCTTGTTAATCACCTCCTGAAAATGTGATTTCACGTAAACTTTATGGTTATAGTGTGGGACATTAACATACCATCCGCGCCCGGATTGACTGATTCATATCACAATAACATTTTAATTAACATTTTCTGAGTTAAACTTGCAAAATTTTTATAAAAATGCTAGCAATTACTTTTACATTAACTACCAATTGATGGCAAGTAATTACAACCAAACTTAATTAGTAATTAACGTCCAATTTAATGTGAACGTTAACTACTTTAAAAGGCAATTCTTACGACGTAATAAAAACCATACTCGGAAACTGCCAATTGAATATTAATAACTTCTTCTACAGAAATCATTCTGATGAAAAGACTCAAAGTCGTGGGACTGACTCAACAGTCAGTGATACCATATCTTCCTGTTTGCTCTTATCATCATCATCATGACACATCTATCAAACATTACGAAATGAGTGAATATACACTCTAGAGGAGTAGAAGAATCCCAATACTGAAGATAGCTAACAACAGGTTTGTTAGAATTCCAGTTGTACAACAGAAACCAAATTCGCCTGAAAGTAATTAAAAAAGGCAATTTTGTTCAATTTAAAATACAGTTTTGATCATTACTTTCCTTCTAATTGATCAAAGTTAATACAACTCAGTGGTCACCGCAGAGAAAGGCTGAATTCGTCCGCCCAAGGAACACGAGACACCGTGCGTAACAACTGGCTAAATAACAGGCCTTCTTTCAACTGATGCAGCCTAACTGTCAAATCTAGCATGCAGAGTTTCGTAGAAAGTAGATAGAGCTCTTATGTGAAGGTTAAATTCGGATAAGTAAGTTTTTATGGAATGAGAAAGAGTTAATCTGTTTTTGCCTGTCTTCAGATTTTTGATAAACCTATTTTTAGCTTCTAAAATAAGGTATTAAAAACACTACAAGCACTAATTGCATAAAAACTAAAAGATGTTTCAAAATGAAAAACCGGCAAACCTAAATAATATATTCATTTTTCACTATTTGAGTTGTTTTGTCAAAATAGTGGGTGAGCCAAAAAAGCAGGGTTTTAATTGTTATTGCTGTATGGCAGCTGCGAGGTCCATTGTTGTGGCAAATGAACGTTTACACTATGGATTCTTTGAGGAACATTGAATAGACTCATCAGTGGTTAGTGCATCGCCACATTTGTAGAACAATAAGTGGCAATGAATCACTGATTCATTTCAACGTATTCGAACTCTTCAACATTTGCAAAAGGTGAATTGGTAATTTAGAAACACCCACTCCACACTGAAAATCATCCCACAGAAGCCTCTCGTCAAATTCCAGAACACATAAAGGTTCAAAGTCCTCAAAGCTCATGAGGCAATTCAAATTAGTCTTTTATTTTCATGCTGTCCCAAAGACCAACTGAAGCAGACCTTTAAGCGTTGGCTGTGTCAGATGAAGCACATTTCTGAACTATCTGGTAAAATGAATTTAAACAGAACTTTTGTAACTGGTCCCCAAAATCCAAAACAGACTGTTGCTGAATTAAAGCACTGCATAAGCGAACTTTAGATTCCTCAATCCATGTTGTTTGGAAGGTTTGTCAGGGATGCAACACAGATGGGTGGCCTGTGCGACTGAACCACTTGGAATACATCTTCCATAAGTAGAAATGGCAATAGAATGTTTCTTTATTAGTGTGGTTTGTAACACTAAACTATTTTTGTTATTGAGTTGTTTCATTTCAAAAATGTCCCTGCTATTTCGGCTTTTCACCCGTTATTAATTATAACTTCCCAATTTTATTTTGCACAAACCTCTGCAGCGACGCTCTCCCAAGCTAGTAGAACTGACAAGGACTGGACTAGTACTTACAGACAACCAGGATGATGGAAGGATGCTCTGTGCCGCCCTCCTGGCGACCCGTCAGTACGATGAACCACTGGAATGGATCCACTCGTACGCCGTACCTGCAAACACATCACACACTCGTCAAGTTCTGTAAACTTGTTCAACATTGGTAGTAGTACCCTTCATATCCAACTCTAACGGGACCGAACAGAGTCGGAGAAAAACGGACAAAATGTCAGATATCGGGAGGAACAACAACCGCCGGTTTTGAGGTAGAAATATTAGCCAGCTGTACAGTGGTTAATAAATTGTAGGCTAATATGAAACCGATCCGCCACTGTCCGATTGTAGGAGCACATCAAGTTTTTGTTGTAGGGTTACACATGCCCTATACATAGACTGTCACCGACATACCACTCAGCCTATAAACGCAAGCCTCTATAAGTAGGTAGTAAACATCAAGAAGAATCAACTCTGCTAACGCGGAGGTTTTGTGTAAAAATGTTTGTTGTAAAATTCTTTTCATACAATTTATCTTAACTTGAAAAGTTCTGTAGCTACAGTGAACGGGTGATGAGTTTTCACCTAAAGAAAAGTATCACGCTACTTTTTGGTTAAAAATATAGCTGATGAGTAGTCACAAGCGCTAGCATAAATCCTAGCAAACTTTGGGGATAATTTACCTAAAAAAGTTGTTTTGTGCTCTGAAAACTGCAATTATAATATGATTGAGATGAAACTTAGTATAAACATCCATGTATTTGTTACTAACTGAAGCTAATAATAAAGGAACAAAATTAGCGTCAAACAGCGTAGAGATGTCATACAGTGGACTTAGTTGTAGACCAAATCGACACACACATGACATTTCAAAAATTGAAGGTCTCCAAAAATTCTATAAATGTTCATGTCTGGATGAGAGGCTGATCAGGCCGAGCACCACGGCAGATAACTCAGTGTCACCTAGCCACACAAATCAGTCTGCCGCTTGTGTGCGTGTTTGTTAGTGTGCAGACTAGTTTGTAACAACTAATTTTAGTCACTAATAATAAAGGAACAAAGCGTAGAGCAGATGAATCACTGTATTGTCTCGTGATGTCCCAAGGAGTCAATTAGTGATCCGAGGTCGGTTATAATTGTTTGAAATGAAAATGTATCAACTTACATACATTTAAAATGTATCTAAAATTTTCTCCATGCAAATTTTCTAAAGCAAACATATTTTTTTAACATAATTTTTTTGCAGGCACTTTTTTAACTGATATGTTGTTAACAGAAATTGGTCAAGGTTATTTCGAAAAGGCTAACTGTCTTGCTAATTGTTTTGTCTTTTTTGTTGGAATAATTTTAAGGACGGTTAAAAAAATGTGACGTGAAAACTATTTTAACAAAGTTTTAAGTGAAATTCAAACAAGTCAAAAGATGAAGACCTGCAGAATGCTGTTGTCTAAAAAATGGAAAATATGAAGGACATTTTTATTTGTATCGATCTAAATTCAAAATTTTAACAAAACTTAAAGCTTCTATTTTTTGGAAATTCTTTACACCTTCGTGTAAGAATTAATACATTTTTAATATTAATACCCTTGATACTGCTCTGAGTGCCACTTGATGACAGTAATTTATTAGCAAGATAGTAGTATTTGGTAGTAAAATTTATCGAAAGACCAGACAACTCGAGCTGAATCTAATACTTGAAATAATCTTTTATTATTATCAAATTTATTGTTGTCATCATTGACTGATAAGCACTTGAACCAGGAACTAAGTCTACTAAAAAATCACAAGCATTAATATGTACACTGAAATGTGTAAATCTGAATCTAGTTTTAATCCCGATTAGTTTGAATTGAAGAAAAAATATTTGGTGAAATATAAATTAATTTGCATGTACAGACAACAGGATAAAAGTTATAACATTGAAGCTTTTATGAACATTAAATGTCATGAATTTGAAAAATATCTTATAATTAAAGAATTTAAGTTATCAAGGATCTACTGTACTTAAAAAAATACTTGAAAACAAAATACAGAAAAGAAATAATTACAGTAGACGCTCGCTCGAACGGACCTCGCTCGACCGGATTCGGGATGGTCGGACCACCCCTTGGTAAAAAAATTTAAATAAACGAAAAACATATTTTTTTGTTACATACAGTATTTTTTAACATCAATGTTAAACGCTAGTAATTTAAACAATATTTAATGACAATATAGTGCACTAACGTCACGTTGACAATACCAGAGCTACGCAGAAACGCAACTGAGTTCTGAGTTTGCGAATCGATGCTGGGGTTGTCAGGATACACCGCGCAGACTGGAGCAGGGAGTGGATCGATAATGTCAGGCTATCTACTGCGCGCGAGTCACCCTCCCGCCCTGCACTGTCACAAATGTAAACAACAGTGAGTCACCTGCAGCTGATTAGTGATGTGATATCTGTATTGTGATAACTTGTGTTAGTGTGTCGGGTGATTAAATTGTGTGATTACGATGGGGACAAAAAGCAAGAGAGTGTTCATTGTATGGAGGAATTTTATTAAAATTAGAAACCTTTTTGACTGTAAATATGAATTGTACATAAATTGTGAAAATACAGTATTTTGAACGAAATAATTACATTGTAGAACGTTAAATGTGTTTTTATTTCGTAAGACCTTCAGTGTGAGTACTGCCTACGAGAGTGAGTGGTTTTAAAGTGTGTGGCTCAGCTAAACACGTCAGTAACCTATCTGGACCTCAAATTACGTCATCTTGAGTCTATTTTTATCGATCCTAATACACCTGCTTATCGGTATCCCCGATCGTCCGGATTTTTCAAAATCCGGACCACCCTTCCGCCAAATTATCCGTTATATCGAGGGTCTACTGTACAATGTTTAAGGTAAGTTAGATGCCGGGTAAGTTAAACCTTGCTCTCTGTACAGTGTAGGCCTAACAAGGATAGAAGAAACAACTATACTCTATTCCACTCTCAGTTGGCAGCATTGGACACTTTGTACAATGTTATTTGAGTGAGATTTTCGACTGTACTACCAAAGATAATGTTATGGAAAGTAGATTGTGCATAGATGCTAAATGGCTGAGGCAGGAAAATAAACATAGTTGCGGTAGCCAAGCACAGATAGTGCTGCGAGGGAGCTCTTTTAAGAGTCTCAAGTAGAGCCACTGACGCACGCACAATTTGGTTTGTTCTTGAAAAACGCACGATTTGGTCACAATTGAGTCATCGACATCAGACAAACTCGAGCATGTGGAGCCAAAAGGGGAGAAAGACGAAGAGAGACACCAGCTTGGGTTTCAACATTTTGCTGATTTTGCTGCCTTCAACATGTGGCATCTATGTGTTATCTACTTACCATAACATTATCTTAGGTACTACCTACCAGCAAATTTTGCATCACTTCCTTCATATTTTGCCAGGTGTGCCTAGATATTGGGTTTAATTCTTTTAATTTATCACTGCCTTTCATTTAATAATTGCCAATGGCAAAATGACAATATTCGATTGAACGGCTCTGCATTTGACAGAGTAGTAAAAGCTGACACAACTATCAATTTGAATAGTGTTTCAACAATAACCAAATTCGAAGATAAGGTTCAATTGTAATCAGTAAAAGTGGGTTTGGAGTACAAGAAAATAGCCAAGGCCCAAGACAAGCATAAAGTTCTGAGAATTCATTGACCTGTCACCTGGTTTAATTTGAGAGAGAACACAGTTTATTGTCCCTCTAATTTTTTAATGGGAGGTGACTTAATTTTAGGTTGAACAGTAGAAAGTGTTTCTTTTAAAAAATCAACATTGCCAAAATTTTACTTGCAAAATGCTGATTATTGACACTTCAGGATCTCGCTCATCTTGGTAAAAACCATGCAACTTTTGAGAGCTCTGTAGCTATTAATTGATTTCAAACTTACTTAATGAGATTTTCCAATAGTAGCCGAACACCACCCATAAACAGGAGGAGAAATCCCCAATTGATGAAACCAGTGAAGTTTTGAAAACCTGAAGACCAAGTAAAAAGAGAGTCTCTCGGCTTGTGACATCTGAAATCAAAATACGATTTGAATTAACTAACTAATGAATACATAAAGATGTTAAACAGTAATGATGAGAGAAACTTTGCTGTTTTACAACAAATTAACGACTCTTGCGTCTTTCAAATTGTCATTGGCTTACATCACTTCAAGGGTAGTACCTAAAAACTAATATTTAAAAAGCAATCACATTATAAAATTGGACAGACTTTCAAGACAACTTTGACCAAAAACTTCAATTTTAATTTTGGCGGTAATGAACTAAATTAGCCTATTATTTAATACAAATAAAACAATGGAATGTTCATCTACACATTAAATCAACACAGATTGGTTAAACTAACTCCTACAATAAACTAAATCTTTAATTCAAGTTGAGTCCCCATGAGACCTCTGGAAAGATTTACCAATTTAACTACAGGGAAATAGTGGTGCAAATTTGTCTTTGGCACTCGGCACCATTACCGAGAACCTACACAAAAATTGTTATTTGTAAAATTGGTTAAGTAACCAAGAGGATTTTAATATTACAGTTACGGTAAGTTTTGAAGATACTTCAGACCAGCATTAACAGTGCATTGAATGTAAAATCAGACTTTTCTAAAATTCTGGGTCTTTTGTCTTGTGTCTAATGAACATCATAGTTCATGCAGTGTCGTGAATATTTATGTTGCATGCGGTTAGGTAGTTTTATTTTTAAGAATGGCATGGATCATTCTCCCATGTGCATTCATAGCTTATCATAATTGCACACATTGGGTACTTTATTTTCTAAAAATTTAAATAGGCAGATTACACTGGTGGACCTGCACAGTCTGAAGGTTACAAAGGCTAAATATTTTGAAAGCTTATGCCTAGTATATAGAAAATGGTCTAAAACTTACGGTTTATCAGGTTGAGACCTCCTTTTCTTTGCTTCAATAGTTTTGATTTCCTCAGCTCGAGTTACACTCTTTGCTCTTCGTCTGACATGGTTGTGACTTTCACTTTCTTGAGCAGTCATTATTTTACTATAACACTCTTGTAAAAACAACCTGTCCTAACAATTAAGATGTTATACAAATCTACCGCAATTGTAACAGTTTTCAACTAATTTGTTAATGGTCCATGAACATATTCTTATCTACTATCTTATACCTCCGAGACATGTTTCAACAATTCCACATTAAAACTAGTAGCTCTGAATATTACCTAACTGCGATAAGGGAAAGGGATTAGATTTTAGAATTTATAAACTTCATGCACATTGAACTTTGATCAAATTTCTAACTTTTTTTGAGGTAGTTTGACAAATGAAATGACAAGACTGAAAGCAAGCTGGCCAACAGCAACGGGATGAAAACATACAGCTCACAGACTATGTAAAGTTAAATCTGTATACTTGATTCAATATAAGTACTATATTATCGTATTATACAAACCAAAATTTCGACCTGGCAAATGTGTTTAAACGTTTCTGGAGTGTGTACATGTAATAAAAATCAAGTGTCTAAAACAGTTTTAAAATAACGCCAGTTAGGGGTCGTACATAAACTACGCAACACGTTTACGCGGGGGAAGGGTTGGGCTTAGCGTAATAATACCTATTGTGCCTTTTGTAGGTGGGTAGAGATTTTAAAATTCGTTACATGCTAAATGCGGATGCATTCAACACTACACAACTACACAAGCCATTTTAACTACTGAGACATTTTGAGCGTTACGTTACGTGGTGGGAGGGGGTTCGTCATATTGTTACACCACTACAGGATAGTGGGGGGACAAAATGGGTAACAACCACGCTACATAATAATTATATGGACGGTCCCTAATAATAGAGAAATTAATTGATTTATGGTGTTATGGCTACTAATGAAATATTGAAAATGATGCGTCCATCATTCGAGTGCTTGTTGTATGTATGGAGACAAATTTTAATCTAAAATGGTCAGAATGAGATTTTAACAGAATCTAAAAGTGACGATTGCAATACATAATAATATTATAAGCGCAATACGACATTTTTTATCAGATGTAGATGAGGTGAAAATAGCGTATTAAGAGAAGTAGTGCGAATGGCGTGATGGTCACTCATCGCATGAGGAAGTATTAAGTAGTACACTTAAAAGCTATATTATTTCGATACACTGTGATTAATATATAATTTACCTGCTAATTTGATATTCAATTATTTACAAAGTTTATATTGACATAAACATTTATGTGGTGGCCGTCGTAGTCCGTAGACACGGAAAGCAGGTCGAACAGAATCTTGACCCAACAACAACAGCCATTTAGCACTCTTAAAAAGAATCAATGAAATTCGACAGGAGCTACTGTCTTATACAATGGGGTCATTAGTATGAAAATATTCATGTTGAGACATAATATTATAGTGGAAATATATTTATAAAATAAAAAATAGTCACATAATGATGGTTTGGGACGAGGACATGTAGCCACACCTTGATTACAGTACAACTTAACACTATCATTGCTACGGGTGCCTATTTGCACTTTGTTTTAACATGTTGATAGCATTAGCACACTGGCAGTGAGAGTGTTAATACACACCACATACGAAAATCTCGACAACTAATTTGGCTCTTTTCATCTCGAGTTTTGGCAACACTGGCTTTCAGAAGTCCATTTTTCTCTCTTTCCTCATCGTCTGCCTTCGATGACAGACGGTAGCTAAATGTTTGTAGTAAAATTTTTAGTTTCTTGGTGCTAGATAGTAATATTTGATTGCGTATTCTTATAAATTAGAACTTAACATGAAAATTTGGACATCTGAACATATTTTTAAGTAAGTATTTAACTAGATAGCCGAGGAATAGACTAGTAAAGTATGCTATCCTGCTTAATGTTTAGCATCTTTCAATACTTAAGCATTGCATAATGCATTAAATATTTTGGTAAACCTTAATGGTCGAGATATTTTATGCAAATATAGGTTTCATGGTAATAACAGTGAGCCCTGTATTGATGTAAATTATACATTTTTATCCTGAGCTACCCTAATTACTACTTACAAGTCCTTGAGACAGCCCATGTCTTTCATACCTACTTGTTCATGGGTGAATTCCCAACTTGATAACTGAAGGTGCATACTGTTGTCAGAATGGGAGTCCATTTTCAAGATGTGCTTGCAGCCGGTATAGGCTACTCGAGGCATCTGTTGATCACAGATTATGTTTCAGTCATCCCTGGGAGACGGTGGCTCAAGCGGCATGGCGGAAGTATCCAAACCCCATGAACCCGGCCGTGTTGGGGACAGACGTTATCGAGCGAGATGTGGTCAACGGAGTCCTGTACACGCACAGGCTTGTCAGCTCCAAGTGGGGCATCCCCGGCTGGGCCCAGAGGGTGGGTTTCACAACTTGTACAGAGTGTTCTAAAAGCCCTTCTCATCAAACTTTTAAACAACAGAAAACTTTCAAATACGCTGTGGCAGTTCTGTTAGGTTGTCCCAATAAATTATTCAATGTGATTTTCAAGTTTTGCCCTACACGTAAGAAACTTGATTTTTGTGTAATTAGTAATAATTTCCTATGAGAAACTTTATTGTGGATCCCTCATTTGAGGGTCATAAAGAGACAAAACCAATACCATTGGGATAATTTTTTGACACTCCTTTTGAACATTCAAAATAGTGTCCCAGTTGAAATAGTGTCAAAATTGAAAATTTAAACACAGTATGAATTTAATCGCTCATATTCAATAACTATCCATAATTGAATATTTGGTTGTAATGTGTCTCCTGTTGGAGATCTACAATAGGTTTTGGAAAAATTAAAACTCTCCGGAGAGTAGTTGTAAAAAAATACACGCCCCATGTTTTGATTGTATTGGTGGGCATGGAGGACTTTTTTGTCACCCTATGTATGTAGTTTTACTCTACTTAATTTTATCTGCTAGTGTATTTTTTATAAGCCTTAAAACAAAATATCTTAAAACAGTTTTAAGTCTCTCTCTACTTATTATGAATGCCTGATTGTATCTTTGGAGTTTCTCTTAGTTTTAACTAGGAAGTCTTACACAAGATGCATTTTTCTTTGTGTACAATACTTGTGTAAATTACAAGAAGTGTTAAATAATTGTTAAGACTGAAACATTGATAATACCATTGAATTTTTCAACAGATTTTGGTGAGTTGGGCGCATTACTTTTTAAAAGGAAAATTAATCATGGATCTAATTCGCATTAACTTGGGTTTCACTTGGGGACACAAAACACCACCTTAAAAATTTATTCCATTTTAAAGGTTTAACCCTTTGGCAGGTATGCAACGTATGGCGTACAAGAGTGCCACAACGGTTCGCCTCGACGCTTCACTGCGTTATGCCGGCGCATGAACCTTCTGTAGCACGATGAGTGTTGTGATCAATACAATTCTGGCTCAGTTTATGAAGTACCCCCTACCTAGCGGGAGTTTTTCTAACCTCTTGGAAACAGTTTAAATATTGATCCGCTAGATTGTAGCTGCTGTCTACCAGCTGGGTTTTTGCCTGGCAGCTTGTGTCTGTGCCGATTATTTCATCTATGGTTTTATAAGACATCTGGTAAACTGACAGCTGATTTGTTTTACTTTGTTTCTTGCGTGTTTATTACTATTCATTGTGTTGGAAAAGTTATAAACAGTTGTTTTCAGCAGTTTTACTTATATTTGATTACTTATTGATTTAGTTTCACTAACTATTTAGTTCTATTTTGAGGCGTTTTATTATTGTAACAATGTCTCTTTCTAACAATCATATAGCGGAGATTTTTATGAGCGGTGAAAATTAATGTGAAATTGAGAAAGAAGCGTACTATAGTGAGTATACAAGCAGTGTGGATGTGCGACTCCGAGAGGGTGTGCCATGCAGACTTCTTTGTCACTTACCATACAAAGCTAAACTTTTGAGGTAAAAGGTACACACCTTTTTTTCTTTGTATCCACATTTGAATTATATCCAAATATAATAACTAAAAAAGTTATACACAAATATATAAAATAAATTTTCAAACATCAAAACACTTTTTTTACCTATGTACCTATTTTAACAAAAAAAATATTTTTAAGGTTTAAAATATGTTATTTGACCAAAAACCTAGTATTTAAAAATAAAAATACAAAAAATTATGAAAATAAAACTCACTTTCTGGGGCACAAATTCTCCTGGAAAACTCACCTGTCAAAGGGTTAAATACAAATTAAATTGCTTGGCAATAGCATTTATTCCTCAAGTCAACACACATATTACATTAAAAACATAGTTAAAAGATAGCCTAGTTTGCTCTGAATTATGACTACAAAACAGAACAGAGAGACAAGGAAAGCAATAATATAATTTATTCTACTAACTGACTACATTGATACACAATTGAACAAATCACACTAAAAAAAAAGTTATGGCAGTATCCTCAAAGGAGAATTATCGTAAGTTTTGGCTGTATTGTGTAACTAACTGTTTTTGCTTCAACTAATAAAATATGATAGTATCTGCCTGTCATTTAATAAATAATAATTTATTGAATTGACATGTTTACAAGCATGTATCTCAATCGTCCACTATCTGATCTGAAATTTTGCGTCCATCCTTAACTAGATCCCTTTCAAACATACATTCGTACTATTCCCATTTATTCAAATTTTCCCAGTCTACCCCTGTTCTCCAAAATCCCGATTGTGTGCCAATACGATATTTAGAAGTTTCATAACTAACAATAGGCGAATAATTTGTTAATTTAGTTAGTGAATAACAAAAAAAACTGCTTGTAAGTTAAACAGCATGCACTGTTGGGTTGTTTAGTAACACTGGTACGACCAAAGTTCGCTAATCAGCTGTAGGACAGCTGTTTTTCAAAAGCGACCTTGGATTTAGACCCGTCTCATACTCTAACCAGCTGATCGTTTCATAACAAAATATTACTTTATATCATAAATTGAATTGCTTTTAAACAGAACAGCTTATAAATAATATTAAATATATTTTATTATGCAACTTAAAGGTTATTTTACATCAGTTGAAACTTTTTGTACTGTCTCCAGTTATCTACCTGCCATCTCCAATTTGACATTAATTACTTAATTATAAAATTAAAAAAATGAGGTATCTGCAAGAGCTTAAATATTTGTAAGGTTTTAGAAGGAAGGGTGGCAAAAAAGTATTTGGTTTATTTTTCTATGAAATTTGTTAATTTCCCTTATGAATATTATTGAAATATTTGTTTACCTCTATGGGTCATTATTCTTTAAAGTTTAAATCCAAAAATGAAGGTATACCATCACAATTAGTACTATCGATATACAACCTCATAATTGATTTGTTAAGTCATAACCAAGAACCTTTGGCCTGACAACAAACAAGAGGATGTTAAACTGCACCTTTAGCATTCACAGCAACATTTAAATTTCAAAGAACTATTTTACGCTAAATTTGAAAACTACCAGCAGCAGTTAGAATGTTCAGAGCTAGAGAGAGCAGTTGTGTTGCAGGAAATGGTTCAATGAGGTTGTATTCAATGTCAACTAGTGTTCACCCTCAAGGTCACTGACCCGCAGCACAAGGCTGTCTATTCTCAAGCTGTATCACTCGGTAGTCAAGACACATTCAGAACACAACGCTGAAATTGAAAAGACAAACTCACCGATGCTGTGTGACCTTGACCTCGTGCCAAATTCACATGTCTTAAAATACCCTGTTTCAACCCACTTTGTCCCTTGGAAATATGCAACTACTGTAGATGAATTTCAATCAACTGTAAAATTTTATGTCTACGCTGCAAACAGTTTTGAAAAATTCACTTGATATCCGAGTATTAAATTAGGTTTTTTCTACTGTCTTAATTTGTATCTCCGAATGAGAATTATTGTGTATTGAAGGTTTTATTCAATTAAATAGATAAATGTCTACATCCAGTAACTAGGTGGAATTGTTTCATTATTGCTTTGAAAGTTTGTAATTTTCTGCGTACATGGTAGTTATAAGTGTATAAGAAACCTAATAGATAGATCCAAATAGCTCCTAATAGATACTCAGATTTGTTAAATAAATTACAGGCATTAATTATTTAGCTGTGGATCTAAAGATTTATTGTCTGTTTTCAGCTTGTCGGACCGTCGAACATCTGTTACGCAAGTGAGCAGTCCCAAGTCAACCCACACAAACGAGAAATGGAACTGAAAACTAGGAATGTAAGTTCGTGATTAGTTGTCTCAAAGATGGCTCTAAAACTCCTTTTGTAAGAAAATGGATACCAAAATTATTTTTCTTAAGTCGATAGGGCTATTATTTAACTGGCGGGAATATTACACATAGAGATATTTTTGTTGTGACTTTCGAGATTATACAAATAACAAAACAAAATGTCAACCATACTGGCAGTTTCACAATGAGTCAGCCTACCCAACAATGTATAATTTAGCATATGGTTTCACTCATTTACTATCCATACAATAACGGAAGTTAATTCCTGAACAGCCCTCGAAAAATGTCTCAATTGGCCTGTTGATTTTCAGCTCACATTTGGCAGTTTTATCGCAGTGGATGAAACGCTAAGTTACCAGCCTCACCCGGAGGACAGGAACCGGACGCTACTAAAACAAGAAGCCGTCGTGACAGTGCAAGGAATTCCACTGAACAGCTATGTCGAAGACCTGCTCACCAACACCATCATGCTTAATGCCAACAAGGTGAGTCAGTGCGGTAAATGCGCTCACTTGTAGTTTTAAGCTATGGGCAAAAAATAAAGATTTTGATTTGTTAATTGTTTCTCCAAATTTCGAACTTGTCTCATTCTCAAATCCCAAAGTTAATACTAACGTTGACTCGGATTGTTCCAGGGCAGGCAAGCAATCGAGTGGGTGATCGATAAGATCGACAAGGAGGTCGCAGATTTGAAACTGACGGCGGCAAAGAGCACGGACGAACTGAAGAAGTCCCTCTCGCAAGCGAAAAGATCCATGGACGAGTTCTCCACCAGCGCGAAGAAAACGTTCGACGACATCCACAATTTCACCAGCACCTCTACCGGGATCCCGGAGATTTAGCGGTTTTCAATATTCAACCTCGACATCATCAGAAAGTTTTTAATTGTGATACACCTAAGTCATCTCTCAGTATTGATTCTGATGATTATTTTCAAATGGTTTTAAATCTGTCATCCCCATTGCCATATTTGTAGAATAAATGTATTTATTTATCAGTATCGTATTTGCCGCTAGACCCTGTTTCTACGCCGAGCACCACTGTCGGTGCCGCTACGCTTTGTATCTCCTTTGTAAGGATCGAGACTGTGAATACGTGTATTCCGGTATAAGCGAACTGCCTTATTTGTAAATAGTCGGGTCGTATTTTCACGAAGAATGGCCCCAAGTTGTATTGGGTGCTGATATTTAAGGTTATGACGGTTTGAATTATCGCCAGGTCAGAACCAAAGAGCGAGAACAGTTAGGAGGAGTTTAGGTAATTTTAGTGTAGATTTTGTTTTAAATTTGCCGAGTCAAGACCTGTAACATCATTTGTGCCAGAGATGAACGGATGAATAGGCAATCAATAATAATATTATAATCACTTTTGGTTCAGCAAATGAATGTTGTAGGGAAATGTTTTAAAATAATGAAGTTACATTGTGAATATATATGTGAGCACAAGTTTTGGCACTTTGCAAATTAATGTACTGTAATATATTTTATTTTTAAATATTTTATTGAATCTATATTTGAAAATGGTTTAAACAAACGGATCATAGTAATTTGTATGTGTGTGATGGCATGGCGTAAATTGCTAGTTTTAAGAAACTCACATTCCTAATCTTACAAGCATAAAACCGAATTTTAGATGATTCTAAGGAATTGGAAATGACAGTTTTGGTTGTCAAATAAATCTCTTGTTATTGTTGAGCATATTTACGTATTATATAATTTATAATTATTGTATTATAGTTAAGTTTTGACTTGATAACTTCTCTCTTGATACTCAAACAAAAGTAAAGTGTTTAAAATTTTATTTGGCGTTTTATTTTCCTTTAACAATAAGATGTAATTATAATCTAGCTCTTCCGGTTCACACCCACCAAAACATCATAATAATTATTTTGATGTGAATCAAAAGAACTAGATTATAGTTGTGACATTAGCCACAAAAGCCTTAGAGTTAGATGAGATGTAATAAATGATTTTAAAAATTCTAGTCAGCAGTAAATTTTAATTATTGCTGGCAGAATTGTATGTCAACTAACGACGGTACTTGCAAAAGTAGTTAGTTATTTCTGAGTTTTGTAATGGCTTTGTATCTAGTCTTTATTGATTGATGGTAGAAACATGTGACAGTGTCCTTCACAGATTATCCCATTATAATACAGGGAAACACTGTGATCAGCCACCAAACTGCGACTGGTCTGTGTTCCAGCTCGGTGACAGCGTGAGACACTTAGTGCGGCCGAACTCACCAAACACGCTCAAATGGAAGCTACTGTACTAAGACCATCTTCTACGGTAGCAGTTTAATTTTGTATGGACACTCTGTGAACAGCTTTTGACACTGTCGAGCATTGAATAAATGTTTACTCAATGATTTGAAAGTCGCAAAGTCAGTGACGGCTTGTCCCTTCGGGCTCATGGGTGCAGCCCAATCAACAAACTGTAATTGCTACATTTATAGTGAAGACCTGAATAGCTCTTGTCGAGAAAACCAAACAATGAATTCAAGAAAGCGTGTGTGATCTCTCGGCAAGTGCCCCTCATCTCCACTGTACAGGTAGGTTGGGTTAAGTACAGGTATAGGCGAGAAGGCAGACAGTACTGTGACGTCAAACTGATGCGTCTTATATGAGTACCAGGGGTAGAGCCCCGAGCCTCTGCACATGCATGGACTCTCTTCCACTTACCAGCCATCTAACCAGTAGACAACAGATCCACTGTTCACATCTCCTAAATCCTGGGATTGTCTTCCCTAAGACTTAAGGAGGCTCTACTGTGCAAAGCTATTCAGGAAGTTGCAGTGTTCCATTTTAATACGGGGAGACACTCTTTGTTCGAGCAACGTACCATGGGCACGAGTATATGGTACAGTACGACGTAAGTATGACGCGGTAAGTAAGTATGAAGTGGTAAGAACGACGTTACTCAGGAAGTCGCAAAGAATCCAAGTATAAAGGTGCACGACCTCGTGATGTCTCTTTGTGATGGTCACAGAGTGTCCTAGTACAATACAAAACTAAGGTTTTTCAGAATAATACCCACCGTAGTTTTATTATAAAATTATTCGGCGATGCTTTTACTAATCCTGATGCGAAATTAAGTAGAAGTTCTTAAGACCTTTGAGTTCTTAAGATTTCAAAAAGGGATAAATAATAAAACCCACTAGTTTAACAAAATTGATTTACAACATTATACAAAAATTATATAAGTTTATAAATTAAAAACATTAGTTATTATTAAAGAGAAACTTAATAATAATTATACTTTAGTAGTCTAGTACTTCTTGCATTTTCAGTTTTGACAAGTTAAATTTGCACAATATACTTGTAACCAAATATGGCTTTTTAATAAATAATATTAGAGGAAAGTGTCTAATGCAGTTTCACAAGTTGGGAAGGAAATGTAGAGTTTTCATTTCAATTTATCAATATCGATCTCAGCATTGTCCAGCTTTTTGAAGAACCAGTGGAATATCCCGAGGATAGTGAAGGACATTGTGAGAGGGATTATCGACGCCTTACCCCAAGCGTAAATGCTGAAATAAACACATTTTTATTAAAAACTCATAGCAACCATTTTAAAATTGATTTATTTTGGCTAGTAAATTTTTATTTGTGTATATCCTTAAATTATTTGTCTAATTGTTGTGGAAATGAAGATTTTTTGATTGAAAATACTAAATTGCAGATTAGTAAAACAACTTTTGGACATAACGGTACTTCCAATGTTGTAAAAAAGTAATATAGGTGTTAAAGTAATAATGTTTTGTAAAGTATTTACAGAATATCACTAAATCACTATTTGAGATGCCGACCACTCTCATGAGGGTATTTTAAGGCAAATATGTGGTGAAGGATGAGTGTGATGAGTGGTATCTGGATACTATTAAACTAATTAGCTTTTATATTTTCAATGAGACTACAATGTGGCTATTTTATAGTTTTGCTTAGTCTAAAAGTAATCTATGGAAGCATCTAATTTATTTCTGGTGTTAAAAACATGAATTCTACTTGAACTTACTTGAATGTAATACGTTCTGGTTCTCTGGGGGCTAAAAGAACACAAATTGAAAAAGGTTTTACTTAAAAAATAATAAAAGTAACAATCAATGTTTTAACAGACTATGTTGAGAATTATTCATCAACGGTTTTAATGTATGAATATGTATTTTAACTATAGAAGATTGTCTTCAGTTTTTTGCTGGAAAAAATCGTGAAAAGCGTGTGCAACATTAGATTCTAATAATAAATTCAAAAGCGCCACAATTGCTACTTACAGAACTTAGTGATATATTTATTGAAAGGAAAAACAATACATAAACAACAAATACTTTATTAAAAAAGTTGGTGGGCCCAAGTCTACAGCAGGATGTAGAGGGTATTTTGTAAGATCTGTTACTCGTTTGTGTCATCGTAGACGTAGAATGGTTCATCCAAAGGTAATGTGCCACTTTTAGTAATTATCACGTTTTTGATTGGCCGATCATCTTCGTACGTCTTCTCACTCTCTATCCTGTGTACCACATCCATGCCTTCCGTCACCTGTTCAGAGAGAACAGTTTAGTAACAACGAAGCAAGACTCAGCTGAACCACCCGAAGACTTCAGTGAACAAGGTAGTAGAAGAGTATTGTTTTATTTTGGGGGTCTTAGAATACAAACCTATTCATCCTTATTAAAGGAAAGGTATACCCCTTGTGCACTCAGCTGTGTGAGGCAAGTAAAATTGCTTATGTGGTAACGAACACTGGAATAAAAAAACGGTATCGGGTTCACAGTGAACGAACTACTCGTCCGATTCAAACACCGTCCAGTCGCATGGTCCTGCCAGGCCCTACCATGGATTATTATTGAAGGATAGTACAGAGAGTAACTTAAAACAAGGTAGGTACTTTTGGATATGATACAATTCAAGAAAAGCCAATGTATGTGATTTAAATATAACTTTTGCTTGCCTGAAGATGACAGCTTGACTGTTGTAAGTGATAGTGAGTAAAAATCTCATATATTGTCCTTTTTGTAATTTTAAAATTGTATTTACTATTGGCCGAAAATCTCCTTTTAAAGAATTTAATAAAGATGTATATAGTACAGTAGTTACATTCCAATGGTAAATCATGCTTTAAAAAATATTTTTATTTGGGGGTTTGATTTTAAATGTTAAGCTATGTTATTTAATATAGTTTTATCCAAAGGGAGTACAATGTTTTAGTCACTAAAAAAGCATACGTTGTTTGTAAGCACCTTTAGAATTTATTTAAACTAATAACAAGTTCTTTTTAAAGTACCACTTTCGTCAATATAATTATCTCTATCATCATAAAATGATAAAACTTAAGAGTCTCACTAGTGTGACAAACCAACAATGTTAGTGTGGATGGAGATCGTAAATATTAAAATCCATCTGCTTTATCTTTCAGATACTTGATACACATGGTGATGGAAGCTATTTAGTGAGAACATCAGTGCTTTACGTAACGTAATGTCGGGTCAGAATCAATACTCATGGCTTTCAGACAGCTGATGGGAAACCATACAGGAGCAGCTGAGACAACAAAGACAGACCACATTTGCACAGTTCTGTACACAAAACTAGTAACAATTGAACCAACGTATCGCATTATGATAAATTGATACACACACACATACAATGATACATTGTTTTCCATGATGGTTTAATTACATGACCGCTTTTTATGATAAATCACTTTTGTAATGACGCTTGTTTTAAACAAATTTATAGCTCTTGTAGCTCTTATAAAAATGACTTGCGTGATAAAATCCATTCTAAAAAAATTTAAATACAATTTCTGTGTGTGTAATATGTTTGACACTAAAGAAATTTGAAGAAAAATGTTTGGACCGAACCGGGTCTCTCACTTGCCAGGTCATTATGCTGACCACTACACCAACCGGTCCTATTTAGCTATTTATTAGCTAGGTACTGTATTTAGCATTTATACAAATTATTAAAGATCTAATATTTTTGCCACTTATTTTAAGGGAAGGGCCCGACCTTCTTTATTAGAGAGGAGGTCAATTGTACTTCAAGACTTCCAAAATTCACTATGTACAAGGTTATAATAATTAATTTTTTCAGGGGTTGACTATCGAAAGTGGTTTGACAGTCCTTCCACAACAAAAGTGTTCTGACAACTTCAAAGCACTTCTGGTTAAACAAAAGATGTATTTTAAATAATTTTTTAACAATTTTAGGAAAGGAAGAGGTTTTAACTTCACTGAACTTCTTCTGAGTACGACAAGGATAACGTTCTTGTGGTTGCTGGCAAATATATCTTATTTTTGACAGATAAGATTTAAGAAAATACTCTGTACTTCTGTGAAACTGAAATAAAATTCCAGCTTGATTGTTTATTACTTTTCAACTCTTCAGGTAACCAAAAGTTAACATGATGATGATTGTTTAAAACATAAGTTTCAGATATAATCAACTAAGGTTAAATACACATTTTTTAATAGCTGAAATTGGATAAAATACATAAACAGTCCACTCCATCCGGATCTGAAATGAATTCAAAACCAGGAAACCATGAAAAATGTTAAATATTGAAAATAAA
Organism: Matsumurasca onukii; assembly: GCA_018831715.1. Lineage (NCBI taxonomy): Eukaryota > Metazoa > Arthropoda > Insecta > Hemiptera > Cicadellidae > Matsumurasca > Matsumurasca onukii. The sequence continues at coordinate 46,675,904 of CM032065.1, read as the reverse complement.
TATATCATTAAGCATTGTATTTAAATTTGACAAAAAGCGAGGCTACGAGTCACTGGAAATAAAATTTTACGGTTACATCTTAAAAACTTACCCTTCCAAAAACAACATGTTTCCCATCAAGCCAAGGGGTTGGCTGTGTGATTATGAAAAACTGGCATCCATTTGTATCTGGTCCTAAAGACGGAACAAACAAATGTACTATCAAAAATATTAAACGTAAACAATGTAATTTTTACATTAAATATTTTGTTTCAGTTTTACAGTCAAATTTTTTTGATAATTTTTTTAGAAATTGTAGACACCAACACCCATACCTGAGTTTGCCATACTGACAAAGCCTGGAGCGGTGTGTTTTACTTTAAAGTTTTCATCCTTGAATTTTCCACTGTATATGCTCAAACTGCCGAGACCGTCCCCGCTTATGACATCACCACCTAAACAAGTAATTCAACACTTATTTTCTGTAGTGTTAACTGTGTTGTTTTCCATTGAGTATTAGTAATAAATACACCTTCAACAAAGGCACACATAAATAGAGTATGGTAAAAAATGTTCCTTTGGGATAGGTATTTTTCTTTTGTTGAAGTTAAAGGACACTTCTTTTTGTTATTAGTAAAAATTACAGTTTATAATCAACCGGCGTTTGATTATACAACCAGAGGACTGTCAAAAATAGTGATTCACTCTAATCATTGTACACGGCTTACCTTTAACTTCCAAATAAACACTCCTTTTATAACTCAAGAGAGGAGTTTGGACTTTAAACTTTTAAGAGTAGTTTTGTTTGTTGTAATTTGAGGTTCCCTCAGACGATGAATAATACTACAAAAATGAATAAGGTAAGTCTATTACAGTGCAATGAACGACTTTATACCGTATAAAAAACTGGATAAATGGTTTGTCATGAGATTTGGATAAATCTAACATGTACCTATCTTTGGTACCATTAGTTGGAGAGGGTCAAGTGGCCAGAGTCTTATCTATGTCTGCCACTTCGATTTATATTGTGCAAGTGCAACCACCGGAATGAAAGGAAGCCTGGCTTTTGATTATGGACAGGGATAGGATTGGGCTTGGCTGACCAGACTATTGTATAAAAGGAAGTGATAAGCAAGGCGACTGACAAACACTCAGGAGACTCTTAACCTTCAAAGTTACGGTGAGGCTGTGTCTACACTCAGGGGACTTCCATTACCAAGATTATGGCAAGCCTCCCTCGTCGTGACCTACCTGCTGCCGCCTCCCCTCTCATTAATATCTGCTCCTACCTCCCCTTGTGGGAACGGAGCATGCTCAACATCCGGACAGCTATAAAACTGCTGTAATTTTACTTTATTGATCTCCCCGACGTACCCACCTTGAATCATGAAGTTGCGGATGACACGGTGGAAGGGCGTGTTGGCATAACTGCGTCCCTTCACCCCTTGGTGGCCAGAGTCTTGAAGTTCTTGACAGTCTTGGGCACGATCTCGCCGAAGAGCCCGATGGTGATCCTGCCCGCCGCCTCGCCGCCGACGCTGATGTCCAGGAACACCTGGTCCGTCACCTTGTACTGCTCTGACTGCGCAGAAGCAGAATCTAGCTGGGGCTGGGTGGGTCTAACTAGGCGGTAAACTACCTTTGTATACATATCACGGTCAGCTTGTCAAGGGAGCTTTCTTTTTGAAAACCCAACGATGCCCGCCACCATAGAACCATCACACAACCAAAGCTTGAAGTGACTACTAAAGCAGATGAGCGAACTCAAGCAATTTGTGCATATGTTAAATAAATCCTGTTGCGTGAGTGAGAATATCAATTGGAGTGGGACGTTTCCCAAAGCAGAGAAAATATAGGAGGAGATTTCAGACGAGAGGAATTAAGAAAGGAAGTATGAAATTTGAGAGTAACAAGAGTCTTGGGGATGTCCTAGAAAATTCCCCGTTACTTAAAAGCCTTCGAATAGACTATCTTGTACAAGATTAGGTCTTCTAGGATGAACTAAACAAAGGGCCTTTCTAAGTTTCTAAGACAAGGCATTCTCTCAAACTGACACCTCCTTTCTTAGACAAGCTTCACTCTGAGAGGGACTCGTCTAGAAAGAGACAACCTTGTCTAAGGGAGGAGCATGTCATTTGGTCTTAGAGGGTAGTTCGCCTTAGAGGGGTCAGTCCTTAAAGAGGGCCTGGTTTTAGAGGGTAGTTCGTCTTAGAGACCTTGTCTTTTTCATGAGGAACTTGTATAAAAAAGCTGTTCACAACATAGCCAGATTATCCCAGTTTTTGCGAAACATATGAAAAAGGCCCTCGCCAAAGCTATGCATAAAATAAATATACCCGCATAAACCACCAGAAGCAAACAACAAACTTAAAAAGTTATAATTTTCAGAAAAGAGGTACAGTGCCGAAAAACACGTGATAGGCACTCAAAAACAACGACACGCTTTTGATACAACAAATTTGATATGAGACATATTTGTTAAACTTTTCAAGCTATAAACGTGTTTAAAATGTCAAATAACTTTTATGTATTTTCCCAATATACCTTCACGTTAAATGCTTTGCTCATTATAAAAATATGCATTTCAAAACATTCAGTGACAATTTAAGTGTGACTTTACAACACACGAGTCCAAAAGTTAACTATAGCTACTGGCTTCTTAAAGCTTAAGTTTGTAAATTACTCGTCAACCTTTTTAGGTCCCAATCCCGCCCACCCCGTAATTGCCGGGAGGAATCTACTTACACAAACGGCGAGGGTTGTGAAGCCCAGAACTAGCAGAAACCTCCACCTAACCATGGTGATACCTGTGAGCGTGACGCGTGGAATGGAGTAGTACCATTACCATACCGTGTGTGCGCATGCGCGAGTAGATAATCTCATCACTCGCGCTTCACTTATCTCTACAGTAGAACGTGTCGTCTGTCGAGTGGGCGTCATTTCGATAATCTGTCTGAGTTTGTATTTCGATGTGAAGTACGTAATGGAGGTTTAGTACTATTGAATCGACTGTTAAATAAATTTTAAATTTAGTGGCGATTGCTTTCACAAAATATTTTTCCATTTTCGATAGTTAAAATAAATTTCATGTAAAGTTTCTGTGTAATCCTTTGCAACTGCTTTCAGTTCTAGATCGCTCCAGCAAAAATCCAAGCACTCTTGGTTCTCGATTGCTTTTGAAAAGATTTCTCTCGGTTCCAGATCGCCACCGGAAAAATATCTCAATACCCTAATAAGTTTTGTGGAAACCTCTCGGTTCCTAATCGCTCCAGCAGAAATCTCTTGTTTTACGATTACTCCCGCTATAATCTCTTGGTTCCTGATAACCTTACCGTAGAATACTGTTGTAACCTCTCAGTCTTTGCGAATATGTCCACGCTCAAACGCTTTCTGTCCCAATTTATACTAACTAAATTAAATTTATTTAGGTTATTTTATTTATCAAATAATGACATAAATTTAAAACACTAAGTAAAGTGGCAAAGAATACATAAATTAAACAAGAAATCCGATTCTCGAATAGTATGTACCTTTTGCGAAACACTGTACGTTGTTAACTATTATTGAACATTCCAGGGGAAATTATAACCATCAATAACTTCTAATTTCAAGCAAATTATCGACGAAAATGAATTATGTACAAATCGTGTTGGCACAATTAGTTCTAACTAGCTGAGAGTACCCGCGCTTCACCTCGGGGCTTTGTTAACATAGCTGTGTGTACACTTTAAGAAAATTACAAATTTAAAGTAAAAAATTAGTTTCCTATATATCCTTAGAAAACCATCTCGTTTGCCTATTAGTTCACCATCTTCTCCTTATAAGTGTTGGCTACCTTGTGAGAGTCATAGCTACCCCCGCCGTTCCGCCCGTTTTTAGAGCCCGCTTTGGGTTTTTGCAATTTGTTTTGAAGATGCTGTTATATGGACTTAAAATGTAGCTAAAGACACACTGCGTGATTAGCTTAACTCTCAATTGCCTCATTGCCATAGTTTTAGCCGATTTTTACTTATAAGCGGTCCAAAGTGCCTACAAACATTTTCAGAGACCATTTTGGTTTCTTGCCACTTATTTTGTGGATGCTGTATGGATATGAAATATAGCTAAAGGCACACTGCGCGAAGAGCTTAACCCTTAAACAAAGTTTCACCGCCATAGTTTCAGCCAATTTCGACTTATAAGCGGTCCAAAACGCCTAAAAAACGTGTTCAGAGCCCACTTTGGTCCCTCGCCATTTATTTTGTGGATATTGTATGGGTATGAAATATAGCTAAAAACACACTGCGTAATGGGTTAAACCCTTAAACGAAGTTTCACCGCCATAGCTTCAGCCGATTTTGAGTTATAAGCGGTCCAAGATGCCTTAAAAACGTTACAGACAGACAGACAGGAATTTTGTTGACGCCAGTTTCGGTCTTTGCAAAGTATATAAACACCAAATAACCAAAAACCGATGGATTCATTGCACTGTACAGACAAAAGTCTTATTTTATTTATATAGATAATACGTTTTTTATGAACGATAAAATTACCGTACTTTGACCACAGTTAGTGGTAATAAATTCAAGTTTGAGAACAAACAATCCAATATATTTTTATTTTTTGGTGAGGCCTTTCAGAAACAATATTTTCATCAGTTAGTGGGTTTTACTTGAGATAATTATTCTCAAATTAGTAGCAAATTTCAAAGCTTAACCCTAAATATCTATTGATTGTAAATAAATATATTGTAATTTAAAATTTCCAATCTTTCATTAACAGATGTAGCCTTCAAATTTCAATTAATAACTAAATATCTATGTTTGAAAATTTTGAGAATCTGTAACAGTAATTTTCTTTTGCTGAACAAAAAACCTGCGAAAATCTAATTTGCCTACCTTTGCATGGCAGCACCCCATGTCCGAATAAAGTAACAATAGGTCAACGATTTAGAGAAAACGTCAAATTTCTAACTCGTAACCAAGGAAATACTGAATCACTAACATTGATAGACAACTCCAAAAATTGAGTTCGTAAAACGAATAAGTTTCCTCCACATGTCTTAAAATAGACTAAAACAATCAGTTTGCCAAAAGACGAATCAAAATCTACTTTACCGGCTACAGCTTGCTGAGTGCTGCACTCCAGCGGCCAAGATTTAAACTAATGCGGACAAAACCATTGACAGTACTGACTTTGTAGTATGTGCGTATTTCCAACCATATAAACATTTATAATAGTCTTTTATTGCACTTTAAAGTAAGTTTTTTATTATTGTTTTAGAAGAATCTGTACCGGTTCCACGAAAGGAGTAAGTAGTAGTATAGGAAGAATTAAAGCAAGAAGTTTTGGTATTTGAAGTTTTTAGAAAGCGACAGCAGTTGAGTTTTTCCTAGTTATGTACTAGTTTCTAAGCGTCATTTCTCCAATTTCAGTGATTCCAGAATTTAGAGTACAATTTAGTGTTATGCGATATAATATGGTACAAAAGTCTACAACTTTGATAGCTATGTTCCAAAGTAAGGCTGATTGATAGTTTGTACAATCATACTCATCATCATCCCATATTCACCTTAAAATACCCTCTAAGAGTGGTCGGTGTCTCAAAAAAGTATCAAATATCTACTTTTCCGAGCGGAGTTTAATGCAATACTATATGAAGACAACAATCAACCGCATCTAGAAAGGCTGAAGACAAGCTCCCATAATGCTTATTCAATCATTCCCTGTCTTCCTATTGGTTGAGCACTAGTCTCTTTTATTGGATGGAGCTAATTTTTACTAGTTCTGTTTCGTTCGGGTTCGTCCAATCAATCGCTTGCTCATAAGCCGTGTTCACATGTGCCTTGTGTCCCTATTGGGCGGAGATATTATGCTTATAATGCTACAATCTTTTTAGCATAATATAATATTTAATAATTTGCATGCGTTAGTGAAAAATATCTACGAAAGCCATGTTTAACTTCATTGACGAGGTGGCGAGGCTACTGTACTCGAGGAACTATTCAGCTGGAATATTTCTTGATTTGAGTAAAACCTTTGATGTGATTGACCACAGCATGCTAATTCAGAGGATGGACGAGGTGGGCGTACGTGGTGTGGTGCAGGACTGATCTCGTCCTATCTTTTATTTTATTTATTAATTCGAGGCATGTAATCTTCAAGGTAGGAAGCAGTTCGTGTCTCTAAGGACTGTGTATTATGCTGGACAAGTAAGTTCCTTCTCCTCTGCAGAAGCCTCGATCATCAGGAGAGGTGTACTTCAGGGCTCTGTCCTTGTTCCAGTCCTGTTCCTCTTATTTATCAACAACCTTTCTTCATTTACCCCAAACGCCAAACTCTAAATGTACGCAGACGACACCTCTCTCTAAATCTTATGCCTTAACGTCAACGAGCGAGAGAAACTTTCTTTTGGAAGCAAACCGACTGATACAGTGGTTCAATGACAACTTGCTTGGTGTCAATTCCGAAAAATCTCAGTTGATACATTTTAGTCCATCGAGGAGGCAAAAGCGTGGTTCGCCCTTGTTTCGGTTAAGACTTTGTGATAGAAAGCATTTGATTTTTGTTTTAATATAGTGTATAATACCCTCAGAAAAATTCGGACCTTCGAAGACCTGAAAGAAACCTCTCCTGTACGTGGTCCTTATCATGCTGCCAAAGTCGACCATGCAGCACACAGCAGTAAATGACGGTCGACCAAATTTATAATAAGCATCTCCTCTCTAGTCCAAAGACCACTATATCACTATTTGAGATGCCTACCACTCTCATGAGGGTATTTTAAGGCAAATATGTGGTGAAGGATGAGTTTATGAGTGGTAGTAATGAGTTATGAGGTGTAGTCTTGTTACAAACTAAGGCCGACTCTTCCTTAGAACGGGTCATTAATTAATAGCCAATGACCAATGGAAATACAAGGACCGACGGCTTAACGTGACTTCCGACACTGACCACCGATGGGGCCTCGCTGGGAAACTCCTGAAGAAATCGTTCTAAAGGTCGTTCGTTGAATATATAGACCAAAACTGGGAGGGATTGTTGACCAATAGTTTGTTCGTGGAGAAGTCGTCGACAGACGAAGTCTACGATATCATGGATATCATTCAATAAGCTTACCACGAGGACTCCACAGAAATATGATCAGAAGAACGACACTTCCAGACACCGTATATATGTGGAGACAGTGACATCCTTTGCCGAAATGGGCGAAGATTATAATTGACTGTAAGAGGAAAACAATTAATAGATAACGTCACTGGGTAGAACTTAACCCCCAAACTGACCAACAGCTGCGATCCGACTGCAAAGGTCGAGTTAAAAACACCGAAAGAAAGCTACCAATAATTATTTTTGGATACCGTAACATAAAACGATTATTTTCTTATCGTTGAAATCGGCCACATAAATCCCTAAAAATTAACAAGAGGACACCAATCTGTAAACTCGATTAATTTAAATAATGAAATGAGCCCGGTAATAAGTCATAAATTCAATTGTGTCGAAGGCCCCCTCGATAAGATTTATGTTACTCCAATCGATAGTATCGATCTTAAACATAATCGTATGTTTACTCATCGCGCCCTTGCTCGGATTAAACAAGGTGTCGATTTCATTTCAGATACGCAATCGGAATACTAATCGCAGGAAACAGGTTGGCCACAGGTCGCGTCTGGGAAACAGGTGCAGTAACGTAACAGAAACAATTATCCCGCTCAGTGGAGCACTTGTTGATGAATCAATTATCGACCGATCGTTATCGTTATCAACTGACTCATCGTGTCCCGGCTCAATTATCCGATGTAGATAACGATAAAGTTTGTCCTTTACGAGCTGTAAGAGATTCAGATTTCCGATACATATCTAAGCCACCGCTAATGATCGATTTGGAGATTTTATCTTCCAATCTGGCCGGCGAAAGCATGAAGACGGTGAATTGAATTTTGAGTTTATGAGGGTTTTAAGTTATGGGTGATTTATACGAAGATCATAACAGTCCATTTGGGAACATTTAAAACCTAGATGAATCATTGAAAATTCGACATTGATGCGTTAAATTCCAATAGGTAGTTCAACCAAGATCTTCATCTTTTAAATCATTATTACACAAGTTTGAGTGGAAAATAGATTTTTTAGTGATGATACCAGCAAAAATCAGATTACCCTTAAAAGGTTTTCAAATAAGTAATCCAATTAGAAGACAACTGTTGTATATGTGTAAACCCTGTGGACACCATCTTCCTCAAGTGAAAGGTTTGTAGGTGAAAACTATCCCCTTAATATTGTATCAAACTCCTCCTGTTTTTTAAAAGAAAATGAACAAGGTTATTGATCATACAATTATGTTAGATTTTAAAACTTCTTGTTGACTTTTTCCTCCCATTATTGTTCTTGGTACAAGCCAAAGGTTGAATCTTTCTGAAAACCTGACCTTGCAAATCTTTGTCTTCTCCAAGCTTCAACCTTTCAATCCTCTTCTGGACACATTCTGCGACATTTTAACCTTAGAACCACGAGTTCCTTCTCTCTGAAACTCCTTGGTGCCACAGACCTTAATGGAAACTTGGTTACTATAAGTTTCTTTTTCTGTTTCAGGATACAGTGCCCTTGACCTGACTAAGCACAGCAGCCATTGATTTTCCGAATACTTTTCTTGTCAAATTTTCCTCTGCAGAACTTCCCTCGTTCTCCAACAGTAGAAGCACTTTTCCACTCTTCACAGGCTCACCTGCTCTCTTCAACCAAGTTAAATCTTCTCAGGCTACTCATGAAGTCCTCCATCATCGTCTCCCATCTCCAGTCTTGACCGCCCCGATGTCCACGTGCACTGACGCGATTCCTCACAAATCAGCACGCCAACTAAATCGCAAATCTGCTAGTTCGCACAATCCAACAAACTCGAGGAAATATAGAATTACTGAATCCGTAGGAGTGACGCCGGCGCTAGTACTACGGGCGTGGCAGTCGTCCATACATCTATCACACAAGAAACACACACACACACACATACGACATGGCGCCGTACAGTCATGTACGCGCACGGTTACAACTGTCTCAGGCCACATTTACATATAATGGCCGGTGGATAATATTACGTTTACAACTCAATCGCGAAGATGGATTTCTGGCGATAGTGTGAACCTTTTGTTTCAATCAGAGGCGACGAGACAATAACGACCTAGACACTTTCAAGTTGAAGGAAAGATATCTGTCTTCTATCTTATCACATATTTTTGAGGTTGAGTGGTAGAGAGGACTTGGTAGTTGTAACTTCACCCCGACAATTTACCCTTTTTACAGATAATTTCATCTAGTTATAGTTTTCTGTGATCTTATGTATCCTTGCGACGCCTCAGGACCTCTTCGAGACGTGCTCTGTCACTGCTGATGATGATCATCATCATGAAGTCCTCCTCGTCTCTCATTGTAGGAAAGGATGGTTTGTGTTTGAAGGGGTTTGTCTAGGTAAAAGAGGTTTCGCTATTAAACCTCACAAAAAACAACATTAAAACAACACAAAAATTCAAACACACCATTTAAAAAATCTCAACGTGTAGACCTACTGATGCTGATGACGCGGTGAGTGGAGATGAGTGGAAAGGACGGTCACGTGACACCTTGTTTACGCGACCAGCCGAGCACGTTGCGCCGCCGGGCCGATAGTTACCCTGGTTTACAACGGCGCGCAGTTTTCAATAACCTGTGCGCAAGCGCACACCGATGCTAGCGCCCGCGGCGTCACAGCCTAGTACCATTCAATCTCCACTTTCCCACATTATTCTGCATGGAAGTGTAATCTTTTGTTGTGGGTGTCGACACAACGTAAACGATAAATCATTGTCGGTCATCACGGATCGTAAAGTGACCTAGAGGAGGATTTGCCTGTTGTATCTCGAGGTGTGAAGATGATGATGAATTTTGATGGATAGGATTTAGAAAGTAATGAAGGAAGTAGAGAATTAAACTGAGCTAAGGGGGTTTGGCTGGTTAAATGTAATCGTGCAGATAGAAATTGTTTGTTAGATTAAAAGTTCATATTAGTGGTGGAGAGCTATTACAAAATTGTTGATCTCGGACTTTTCCGGCTAGCTACTTCAGAAGAAAGCTAATCCCAACGTTTCGGGCAGTTGAGAAACTCCACCGGTTGTCAAAGACCTACCCTAAGATCAATTTGAAGGATGCAAATTTTGCCCCATACTTTTACCTGAGTTGGAGTTGGATCGAACGGATTAGGTACGAAAAGCACTGAGCGACACAAAAGGAAGAAGGTAGCACACTCAGAAGACTACTACAGATGGGTGAGGCGATGATGGAGGAATTCATGATTAGTCAAAGAATATTTAACCTGGTTGACGAGAGCAGTAAGCCTATACAATCCTATATGGTTACTTTTTATACTTTTGCTTTGAGACACCGACCACTCTTGAATGAGTACTATAACCTGTTGTCAATACGTTAATTTTAAAAACATTCCAGTCTCCTCTTTGGTCATTATTGTAAGCTCCCTTCGAAATGAAGCCAACGCAGTTCAGCCTATTTCTTCTTTCTTTTTCTCTGACTTATAACCCCCAAAACCTTATACCCCCGTCATTCATTATAACTTTATAACTATGAATAATTACACAAAATCTAACACAATTGCTAAATAAAGCAACGTTATTTCTTCAAAACACTCCATGTCAGACGAAAAGTACAGAAACCACGCATACCGTCACTTTGACATCTGAAAAATAAATACTATACTCAACGCATTCCGTGCTACTGGTGAATCTCGTGGTGTTACAAAATGTCATACCCCGATCAAGACATCAGACCGAACAGCGAGAAGAGGTCTTTGATCTTTCGTCCAGGACCGCCTCGAGACGACCGCTTTTCTCCTTGCTCGTGACGACGTCCGATCTGCCGGCTGGTTCGACCCAAACACTATCGGACATACTCCCTTCTCCGTGTTGGGTTTCAGGTATTGATCGGGGAAAGTCCGGCTTAAGCTAAAACACTAAACCGCAAGTTCACAAATCGAAGTTCATAACTCTCCCGGGGGCCTCGGACACAATTAAAGCAGTTCAGAGCCAATCTCTGAGCTATCAAAGTGACAAATCGGCGATCCAGTTGCGGCTGAGAAGTGGGAGAGTTTGGCCGCGGTCTGGTAGACCTCGTGAGCTCCGGGACCACTGGGGGTCTTACAGACCACTTGTAGTGCCAGGATTTATCAGTTAATCAAGCTGTAATCCTGGTCTGAATCAGAATATCGTCCTCTGTGACTTTTAAAGATTTAATTTCTAACAAGCAAATCGTGGTTGAGTAGTTCGGGTGACGATGTAGTCTGACCGACGACTGGAGTCTTTAAGGTCGTAATTAATCTCTATGTTATCGAGCGGCTAGAAGCTAGAAACCTCGCTTCAACTTTGAACAAGTGCCTTTTAGTGGCTTCGTAAGGCTTTACAACAAAACCGGTGCTCCCATGTGGAGGCTTTCTGTATGTATCATATTTTATGTAATTCCAACAAGATTGTCTAGGGTGGATTGGAGCTACATTTCCGATTATCTTCTTTTAGTTAAGAAATTCAGAGCTCCAAAGGTGCTCAAATACGAATCGGAGAAGATATCTTTTGGTTAAAAATGTTCCCCAAAACGCCAAAGTTTCCCTAAGAAGGGCCTCTGAACCACCCTTTCAGCTAGGGGCTACGCCAAACCCCGCAGGCCTCCCGGGTTCAAACTTGGAAGGACCCCAAGATCATGGAACCCCCATCCTATTCCAAAATCCTGGCTACGTTTGAACCTGACGGCAGCCCAGGATCTAAATGAATTCCCACTCGAGCAGGAGATTAAACTTGTTGGCAACGTTCTGAATCACTGTCAGATGCTAATGTTCTTATTTGTCGTCAGTTCGAGACAAAGGACACTTTTCCACATCCTGCCTCAGCCATTGTACGCAGCGAGCTCCATTTGTTTCATTCGGAGCACCCAAAACATGCGAAGGTGGTTCGTTTCAATTTGGTTCAGGTTGTTTTGCCACTCCTCCTCACTTGCAAGTTGGACGAAGTTGTGTTTTGTTAATCCTGTTAATATCTTGGGGTTTGAAAATATTGAGGTTTATAAACCACTCATTACCCTAGGTAAAGGTCGAGGTCCTAACTTCACCTCGTTAAACATGACAAAAGTCGCCTTAACCTATTTAATCTACAAAAGCTTAGCATTATTAAATCGACTGTTCAAATTGTCAACAGTCTGCTTCAACATGGAGTCAATTATGCCGTTGTTAGATTCTACACGAACGCCTAAGGGGTTAAACATTATTATATAAAATGAAATCCGTCTTTATTTGTGGCAAAGTTAGGACTATCAAGTTCTTCTAGAAAATATCAACTAGAAGCACTATTCATAAAATGTTGAGGAACGAATTAGGCTGACGGAATGTAAGTGATGCCATTTTTACTGCCTTTGCCCCCCGCATTTTTCCTGTAATTTTTAGCTTTCCTTTTTAGATATTCCATTGAAATTATAAATAATTTCATATCAAAAACGTTCCGCCTGAAAGAATCTTTTTGAGTTGATCGTTTGTCATTCGAAAGTTGAACTTGATAGCAAGCTGAATATGTGTTCTTATCCTTTGCTCAACCCCCTAATTTTGAAACAACAAACGCAAATCACTAACTGTTTAAACAACAAAACTCCAATGAACAGAGCATGTTTCCCCAAGTGCCCCTTTGTCAATACTGTAAAACAATTTCGATTTATTCCGGCAATCTGTCATCGTAGCCATGATGTCGTTAGACATGATTCAACACGTTCACGAACGTCAGGTTAACGTTACAAACACGTGGTCGCTAAGTGCACCAGGCCTATTAACCTGACTAGTGACCGGTAGCCGAGCACGTAGCCATGTAACCCTAGCCTAGACAAGCACGTAGCCAGTAATGAAGCATATAGCACCTAGCCGAGACGATAAATCCGCTAAACTGGGTGCCGATAAGATCGGCTACTGCTACGGACCAGGCGTGTGCGCACTGCGCACGCTAACAAATTGCAATACGCGCAGATAACGCGGTTATTTGCAATAAATCCTCGCATAGGTCACCGCTAGAGCGCGCGCACTTCCGGTCTAGGTGACATGCGGCGGTGTAACTGCCGGCGTTTCTAATGTTTTCTCCTCTGAAGACGGGATCAGATCTCGAAACGCCGTGTTCTGCTTGTTCACTTAAAAACGATGGAAAACATCAGCAGTAATATTTCAACCTAGGAAATTCCACCGCTGTCTTCGACAAACTTTAAACTTGAATTGTTAAGAGAAAATGAAGACATTTAGGACACAGCACTCAACTGCCCAACAGTTTAGATGATAAGAAAACGTTAACAAACTTTAATGTTTGTGTTGTCAAATCAAATAAAATTAACATCGGAATACTCATTTCGCTGTTATAGCAAAAAATCACTTGGTGGACAACAGGTTTCTTTAAAATGTCATCAAAATCTGATGAAGTTTACTGTTTTTAGTTGATAAAAACAGCTATATTGGTGAAAACTCCTTCCAAAAAAGATTTTCAATAGTATACTAATTTCGCTGCTTAACGAACTCGACAGAGATATTTGCAAGACAAATTTCGCTAAATTATATGTAAATCGGTAAAACAATGCGGCTTGTAGAGATGATACACATACAGTACATACAATTATGTACAAGTATAAGTTTTGAAAAAAAACTCAAAACGTGTTCTGAGGGTTGGAATTGGTGCTCATTTCATGGTCTTACTATGTTGACGACATAAATGTGTTATTTTTAAAAGAAATTCGCTACAGAAAAGTTAATTTTTGTTCAACTACAGTAAAAATACATAACATTCACCAACACAGTATTATTTATTTATTTTATTTGCACCATTATTTCACACACAGTTACGAAACGCAGCCCCACCTCACACCTAGCGCTTGATTGGTGCAACTGCCCTCCTGATGAGAGGAGAAAGGAAAAGCGCAGAAGACAAAGTATTGTCGTATCTCATCATCAGAGGAAGCAGGGTGCAGCAACTGCAACAGTTGTTGACAATTATCTGTTGATATATGTTATCAACCCCCTGTTGATATCAGTACTGCTCTGTGATTGACACGCTGGTTGACATTTCAGTGAGCATGCAAAAGGTCGTGCGTAAATCGTAAATACTGTAATATTATCCTACTATATTACAAAGTTGCTTAGTACGCTTTCGACTATGCTGATTGCTGAATTTTGATTGAAAAAATCAGATTACTTTACTTTTTTCTTTTGAGACACCGACCACTCTTAGAGTGTATTTAATTTGAATATGACAATATTATGGGATACGAGGGAAGTGACTCAAGTTATTAAAATTGTAACCTAATAACACACAATACGTAACTATTTCATTCAAGAGAAAGGAAAGAATGGTTCAAGTAGTTAGTGGCTGGAGTCCCACAAGGATCCATTCTTAGACCACTGTTCTTCTCGGTGTATAGATGCACGGCAAGAGCAACCTAACTTATTCGCGATGGGCTTTAGAGATCAGTACCAAGTTTTATTGACAAAACAATACAGTAAACTTTCATTCAAACTTGTTTGTTACAAACCTCTTATAAAGAGAAACATCTGGTCAAGGCAGGAACGATTTAAGCAGCGAATGAGTGGAGTTCCACAAGGATCTATTCTTACACCACTGTTCTTCTTGGTGTATGTTAATGAGGTTGCATCTGTTTAGCAAAGGAAAATCGACTTGTCTGTGGGGAATGGGGATCTTTTTAATAGTTCAGAATTAATTTAGGTTTGAAAATAACAACCAGTTTTGGTTAAATGTTATCCACTTCTCCACGCAATACACTATTAATTTATTCACGGGTTGGGCACCAAATGCAACGATTTAAGGAAATAACAAACTTTCAAAGAATTTGCAGTCACAATTACAACCGAATTTACGTTTGTTATTTTCCAATGTCAGTTGTACATACGTGCTTGTCGTGAGAAACCTTTACAATGAAAGGGCAATAGTGTTTTCGCTGCATAATAAAATAGTTTCATTTGAATCCGTAATCCATTTGCATTTGTGCTTACATTTCAAACACAGCGCTAATCACGTTTGGACAAAGTAAATCGACATTTGCATAAACTCAAAGTAAACCCCAAGGATTTCCAAACTACCGGACTCGATCTCGTTTCCGTGTAGTAAACAAACCGTTCGTTGCGTAGAAACCGCTCTGAAACAGCGAAGATAGCGCATTCACGTGAAGTAATTACGTCAAAACAAGCGCAGAAGTCGCTGATAACTCAGTACATTGACAATACGAGCTGAGGAAACATTGAATACAGTATAAATAACGAGATTAACCTCTGTGGCGACCATATGTTAGCGAGGTGGAGCGGCGCCTAGTTCGCCCACGCGCCGCCACGCCGCGCCACCGTCGCACTAGTACGCAAGCGCAGTCCAAGGGCAGATCTCGCAGATCATAGGAGACAGACGAACATTGTCCTTGGAGAACACCTGTTGATCGTAACGGAGGAGATGGCGAGCTGGACTCAACGGAACTTTCACTGGACGAGTGTGTGTGGATTTGTGTTAGCTGTTACAATCCTACCGAAGAGGGCTCTCCGGACCATGGCTAGTTTGAAGAAGCGGGACAGCTCTGCAGATAGCTCTTCAACCAGATGAAGAGTTTAACCGTTACCAACCTTTACATCATTCAAATTGTCATGTTGACCACTCAGCACCTGAAAGTCAAGAGACACTTTAACAACTACAATCTACCGGTCCATCACAGACACATTTTTGAAGATAAACCATCTTACGCCGGTGCAAAGTTATTTAATGCTCCCATAATGACCAGTAGGCCCTGTACTCAAAACTGCTGAAGTCAAGACTGAAGCTCTAGTAAAAGGAAAACCTGTTCAACAGCATAGCGAAATTCTTTTCCTGGATGAATTTATTATAACATTTTTATTTGAAGAGAAAAGCTGTTGAGTGTAACTATTTTACAATGATTCAATTTCAAATCTTAACGATTGTAAAATAAAGAACTGTTGTCTCTTGTTTCTGGTATTTCAACTAGCTTAACCTCTAAAATAAATCAATTCTCATTAAGTTTTGTTTGCGACAGATCATCTAGATGCTAGCCTGTCAGATGGTAGTAATTTTGGAAGAGACTGAGATCGAAGAGGTCTACTGGACAAAACTCCTTGGGATACACCTCGTTCGGCTGTTCTGGATATTCTTTGGTGCCAAAGTAGACAGTCTTTAACAGAATTTATTGACATTTGTTTTGAGCACTAAAGAAAAAGACTATTAGAAGTGTAGATCTTATTGGAGACAGCTAATCTGCTTTGCTTCCTTGTAGCACAAGGCTTATGGTAACGTAAACACTGGGGTTAACATGTTACCTACAGGGTGCACACTAACGACCTCTATCGTCTCGGCTTTGAACTACGCAAGTAACACGCAAGACAGGGGTGACATTCACCCATATGAAGCTAGACAGAAAAAAACTATAGAACTGGAAATCACAGAACGTTTGCCTTCTCAGGTCGTTCAAGGATCAACAGGTTGAAATTTCGATCAAAAGTGTCCCATGCCAAAGACGTTCAACTCGCCTAAAAGTTTTTTTAACCACAAAAGCATATCGTAGTACAGAAGAATACTAAGAAACCCTCCTAACTGACAACAGAGCTAGTGAGGTCTAATTAGAATCAAAGCGTGTGCGAATGGAACATATTGCAAGTTGGGGCTTAGATGCGAGAATAAATGATGGACAATCGAAGACCCCTGAAGATTGCTTGCTTGACTTGCGTGTATCCACCAGTTTATGCAAGTATTTACTTAACGATTTTCCAGCTGGAATGTGGCATGACGTCACGGAAACACTTTGCCGTGTGAGCGATGACTATGATCAGCTGAGTCAAGTGTCAAGTGTGGCCAGCTGACCCGAGAGCCGTTGAGAGGTCAGCAGAGCACCCGCGGCTGTCAGTGCGCGCGCATCCTGTCACATGACGCGCGATAATCGCCCGCTCGTGCCGCCAATCCTGTGGTCTCTCGGCCAACCTGTTTGCCAAACTGAAACACCCTTGTACTTGAGGTGGGAATATTATTGTTTTCTATAGTTTTTGTGTGGAATAGAACACGACGTTTCTGGATCTGAAATATGATTACGTCTCCAGGTGAAAAGTAACCTAACCTAAACATAAGAAAATGAGCCAGCCTAAAGTTATCAGCGTAAGCTGACCAGTCACCCAACAAGAAACAACATGCATGCGCGTGTGTGCGTTTTTTTAGATACATATTTTTACGGTAGTTTGTTCACATTTGCCTGCTTAGCTATGAGTGTGCTTTATTGACAAGCTTCCAAACCTGCTACAGAATGGAATTTGTTATACAGTACAAGCAGGCAGGACAATCAAAGAAACGCAAGTTCATGACCTTTTTAACGACAGGTTTGAAATTTCCCCAATTTGGGTTAAAAAAAGTCCACCCAAATTTTTAATGGGAAAAAATCACCATTTCATCAAGGAACGTTCGACAGTACATCACCCCGCCCTGGACAGATGTCGCCCTGTGGCCCCGGGTGGTGGGTGGTGGGTGGTAAGGTGGTCATCACCCAATTACCAAGGCAGGTGCTAAGTTCACTACCACCCCGAAGGAGGTGATTCCAACGTGACCAAGGTGCCCAGTTTAAACAGCCACCGCCTCCTTTGACGCGCCTGTTCATACCGGCCCTCCCCCTCCCCACTTTACCCGAGCCCAAATTACAGGTCTGATCCAAACCCAACTTGGAGTCACATTAACACTTTTGCTTTCTTTGATATTGGAGCAGTCGGGAGTTTAATGGCTGATTGGGAACCACTTTCGTTTTCGTGCGGACAAAATACGTGGTTGGCTGTTTCCGGTTGGATGTGAAATTAGAGATGATTCGAGGTGTTTATGGAGTATTTGGTTTCAAGGTCGACCTGATGTGAAGTGTTTTAGGGTAGACTCTAATAGAGTACATTGGTTCGTCCTCGTAGGCAGATAGCGGATAGACGCCACTTGGCTGAGGCAGGAAAATCAACATAGTTAGGCAGCCCACGCACAGAATGCGCTGCTGTCTCTCGTCGCCGTCTTTCTCCTCCCTCGGCTCCACATGCTCGAGTTTGTCCGATGTCGATGACTTAAACGTGACCAAATCGTGCGATTTTTGAGAACAAACGAACTTGCTCGTGTACCAGTGGCTCTACTCGAGACTTGAAAGAATTCCCTCGCAGCGCATTCCGTGCGTGGGCTGCCTAAACTATATTAAGTTTCCTGCCTTTGCCATCCGAATCTATGCGCTATCTACCTACCATAACATAATCTTTGCTTTAAACTGATCTTGTCCACACGCTGTGCCTTGTGGGCAATATGTTTACATTTGTGTACGTTCTTATTGTATACATTAAAAACATACATGTTGTTTGGATTTGATTTACAACCAGAACACTATTTCCTCATCCCCACACATTAACGGACGAAGAACAGATGCATATTCTTCTGTGGAAATAACCCCCTGTAATAGGAAATAACAATAATTAAAAACCAAACAAACACATAACAATCACAACTCATCCACTACTAAAAATTCAATTTTCACGCCTACCCCAATAGTCCCCGAAAATTGAAAGTACCTCACTAAATCAAACATTCAATAGGCCCGGGTTGCACCTGCCCAGCACGCGCGTGAGACAAGACCGGTAATCTGAGGACATCGATCAGTGATCAGTGATCGGTGATCGGTGATTTGTGATCGGTCCGAGAATCAATTCCCACTCCACCTCGCCGCTGGCTGTCGTATCACCTGTACTGTACATCAGTCACCCGGCGCCGCCGCTGTAGGCGGTTGTGGCATCTTCACCGTCCAGTCAGATTCGATGGATGGCCTTCAAGGATTTGGTCGAAAGGCCGTTGAGAGAGTTCAAACACTCATCCTTGAAATGTCAGAAAATATTGAAAAGGCATGGAATTCACTCAGACCTATAATCTAGTTCTTTCGGTTCACACCGAGTCCAAACTTCATAATTAGGTTGAGATATTCCGGCCTCACTGTGGAGTACCATGTTCAGTCACTGGTTGGCTGAAACTGAGCTACTTGCTGTCTGATGTCCTATTGGAGGTAGGGCTGCCAACAGTCCAATGGAGCAGGGATGCCACAATCCACAACAGGGGTATTACAAAGCGAGGCCGAAATGTCTCAAACTAGTTATGAAGTTTTGACGCGGTGTGAACCGGAAGAACTAGATTATAGTTGTGACACCGGCCGCGAAAGCCTAAGAGGCTGAATTCTACTTTAGACGATCGTAAGACCGCTCTTAGTGGACCTTTCTAGATGTAGGCTCAAGACAATTTTCTCCAATCCGTGTAGGGAGAAACTCCCGCATAAACAGGCTATTTCTAAGTTACGGAAAATACTTTTCATCCCATCACACGCAACAATTCACTCCCCGGCTCACCTACAGCTACCCAGAACTATTTAACCGTGTTTATCACCAAGTTGAGCTATAATTTATCACCAGGACATCAGCCATAACTCTGGTGAGAGGTTGATAGTTTAACTCGACGTTAGATTTGACGTAAACCTGTCATAAATCAGCTTATACTGCCTCTTGAATGTGCCAGCTCGTCTGTCCGCTTCTATAAAGCAGGTGTCGTCCCGTGCAACCTTGTCACTTCTCCTCGTGTGAGTCGGTCTTTTACCACTGGCTGGAACAAGTGTTTCGTTTTATAGCCCTTGGTAGAATCACTCGGGAGACTTTCATGAAATTGGTTGTGTCAATCACCAAATTTTATTACTAAAAATTACTAAGCCCTATCTTATGCCAGTTGGCCCCCAGTCAGTATCTGTCTGGTTAGTACCTGCTTAGATTACTTTATACTGGGGTACATCAAAAAGAGTTGTTCACAAAATTACTGGGCAGCTTTGTAGTTGTCCAGATGTTGAACACGCTCCGTTCCCCACCAGGGGAGGTTGGATCAGATATCATTTTAGGGGGATGCGGCAGCAGGGTAGACCGTGACTTCAGAAGAGACTTGCAATAATCTTGGGGGGAAAGGTCCCCCGAGTGTTGGCAAGGTTTCCATGTCTTGGGGGTTAGAGTCTTCTAAGTGGTTGTCAGCGGGCTTGCTTGTCGCGCCCTCTGATTATTGTCTGATCAGCCGAACCCAGTCCCATTCCTCTCTCGAATCCAGACTTCCTTTCATTCCGGTGGTAGCGCAATATGCCCAACAGACGAGGCAGACGTGCATAAGGGTAACCAGTCCCTAACCACTTGATCCCCTCAATCTAACATCTATGCCAGTTGAACAATTAGAAATTCCCTGAAATTTACGATACCACTTGAGGCTACGGGTAGGCTATGTTTCATTTAATACCTTTACTTTGTTCTTGAAAATATTTCATGCCAACGCCCTCAAGAGAGTTCTGTAGCTTTACCTAACCTCAGTTCATAAATATCCGTTTGCTTCCTGTTTAGCTAGTAACTGCATTATTTTGCGCAGAGGCTAAATTGTACACTAACGTGGGAAGAAACTGAAACTACCAGTTAGAAAACTGCCCCTAGACAACTAACAGTTTAAATTCCAATCACATTAAGAATACTGTATATGGATCTGAATTCTTCTGTAATTTATGTTTGAACCAATCATACTAGACCACTATCGCGCTAAATAAGGTTCATTTGTGTGATTGAGCTTATCTACGGAAAGTGACGCATTTGAGAACTAGTTTCCCACAGGGAAATGTCGAATCGGCCTTCGAGTCTCATTATTCTGTGGTCACTTATAAACAGCTGTTTGTCGATATTCATAAACAGCTGATTACCCTAGCGCACAGCTGATTCTTCTCAGTGATAAAGCTGTGAAAAGCTCTGTAATGTATTCTTCGCCCACCAGCTTTGATAAACAACTTATATTAAATCATTCAGAATACGTGATAGGAACGCGTACTGCGAATTAGTTGTGCATTGAGTATTACAACCGTTTTCTCACAACGATTTTATAAGTTTTCTTTTGTCTAATTATTTTGGGCGTGTATGCTAGAAATAAATTGGCGTGCGATTGATAATAATAATTCAGGCGTCCAATGGAGGATCTATTTCTTTGATATACTTTAAGATTCAATCCAATTTTCCAAAATGTTCCACTCATCTGTCACAGGATCGATCCTCCCTCGAGAAAATTTAGGGAGCTCTGAGTCTAAATTGCTCATTTTGAGACATTTTTGGCACAACACACATGTTTTCTCAATCTTTTCTGAAATTTTAAAGAGAGGTGTTTAACCTCTCTTAACTAAGAATGACTCCTTTGATAATATATTTTTTAAATTCATTTGTTCATCTTCACTTTAAACAGTTCTTTGGTCGAATAAAATGTATTGATAGTTAATAGTTTTTCAATTTTATTAGAAATACGTGAGATTGATTGTGATTTTGTCTAGGTAAATTATTTAAAACTCTAGCTCCGACTTCATTTGGAAGAGTTTTAATTATAGATTGAAAGTTCATAATAGTGGCGGAGAATATGTTCAGTCTTCCAGTAGTTTAGGCGGTATTTCGTGTTATTTTACTTGACCTATCAATTTTATGCGGTGTTTTAAATATCAGAACCAGAACATTTTTCAGTCTACAACAGTCTAAAAATTCGAAACAACTTTTAACAAATATACAGAAGGGAGAGTCAAAATCTGTAATCTCTAAATAAGGATTTGCCAGATTTTCCGTAACGTACTTCTTCAATTGTATAGTTAACTCGTTTTTAAAGATTAAGAAATATTCTTTGAAATTCTTGCTTTGAACAGCAAGATTGTGATTCCATAAGATAGTGAGGATAAACCAAACGAGCACACATCTCACAACCACCCAGTAGAATGACACAACACTCGTGCACCAGCGCAGCACTGCGGGGGCGTCAGCACTTTCGTCACAGCTGATCCCATCAGCTGATCCGTCTGCTGACACCGCATCAGTAATCAGCCAATCAGCGCGCGACACGACACTGCGTCACGCGGTCACGTGACCTCCGTAACTGCCCAATAAACCCGCAACCTGCCTTTACGACTTGGACTAATTAGTCTGGAGTGAAATGCGACCAGGCCTAAGGGTTGAAACATCGACTTGTACTAGTTCGAGTTTTCATCGATTTGTAAAATACGCGTATGTGAGTGTTTTAGCAAATTTCCTTTGGAAATTGTGAGATTCATGCCGTCAGCATGGTACGACCCAGCCAGAGCCCGGACCATGAAATGGTCATCGATCGTAACTTCCAGAACACGTTTAAATAAGTTTTTAATCTTTGAGTACTTGTTTACTATGTATATCATCATAGTAAACAAGCACTCAAAGATTAAAACATTGAAATAATATTACAGTTTCAGAACAAACTCGACAAAATCAAACTTCATTTAATTTTGCTAGTGGGGAAAAAGACTGAACTTATGGTGCTTATGGAAGCACTTATGGTTGGCTTGAACCAAGTTCACCCAAAACTATCCTCAGAAATTTATGTTTTGAGGAAAATGTCAGAATTTATGTATCAAATCGTTGACGGCTGCAATACATTTCGTGTTAATGTTTATATAATCAAATATTTATTTATTTACCTATACAATTATTTCTGCTCGTAAGCTGTTGATAATGCAGACGGTCAGCTGTTGTCATAATCAGATGGTTTCACAGTGGGTGGTTTATGGGGGAAGGAGTTCGTTATGTAACACAGGCGCACTTTTTTATCGGTCCTAAAACTTCTAATGGGAGTTTGCTTGCCATAACATTCGCCTCGACGACTTTTACTTTCCTTCCGTGTAAAATACTAGTTTGTTAAAGGCTACCATAAACAAAAGTGTTTCTGGATTAAAGCTTGGTTTCTGACAAGCTTTGAATTTCTCTGTTGAAGACCAAAGTTGATGATTCGCCGACCTAAACTTTGACTTGTTTAACGAGGCGAAGTTAAGTCCTCTCTATTACTCAACCTCGAGCTTTACTTGACGTTACCGTATAGGTAAAGGTCGAGGTTGAGTGTAAGCAAATTTATGAGCAAATTTAATTTTTTATCGGTAAACTCCCTTAAGTTACTTCTTCCGGATTGTTTTTTTTCATAAGAGCTATAACATTACTGCATTTTTACGTATTTGACATTCATACTAGTGTGACAAAATCACTTTCTCTGAGTCAGTGTCCTAACTGGCGTACCAGCGTTCACTCGCACACAAAAACCCCCGTCATAGAGAATACACAGAAATCTAATGGGATGGGGAAGGTATTTTGAAGTTTATTCACCAATTCCATCACCAACATCGGATGTCATATCATGTGGAGTTGTCCTCTAGGGCGCACTTCATCAGTGAGGCCAACGATTTGCAACCATGCTCGGTGATGGATTTGGTGATCGAACCAGCATAACGAAGACATGAACGTCTGTAGTCAGTTTCTATTATCTGTGCCCCCAGTGTCGTCTACATGGTGGCAACACAGTCATAACTTGCTCTCTATGCGAGTTTCCTGGGGATCTAGATCAAGTCTAGATTTGTACAAGTCGCGATTTATGAGATTGTGGTCGCGATATGATGACGACAATGAGGCGGGGTGGGCGACGCATGGCGCCGTGTGAGTGGGACGCGTCGAGCCGCGCTCACACGAGGCTAATTAAACCCTAATCAACACAATAGAGCACACAACACTTAGCCAAGCAGGTAGAGACATTAGCTGCAATCAGCGTAGTGCTTGTCTCTACAAGGATCGTGTTACCGGGGTGGTTTCTCGGTTGAATTTCATGATTTTTGAGACTTTTAAGGCACTTTAGGATGGCATCACAGTGTTGATCGCAAATTATTTGGTTTAAGACACGTTTTTATCAAGGAAACCTTGTCAAGATCAGACGGGGCCACTTGGACAGGATCTTCATCCGATTCCGTACAGTCTGCTGTTTCGACATAAGGTTCTGGCCTGCATGGTGCATGCAGTATGGACATATTATAGTCTTGCCGATGAGTACAGTTTTATTAATAGGTGTTGTCTGGAATTTATAATTATGACTTATAATCTATTGATAACCTTATCATACACGTAAATGTTTACAGAAACTTACTAATTAAAACCTGTTTAGTGGCTATTAGGAAAAAAACGTAATCCACAAGTTAAATTCTTAGTCCCCAAATTCTGTTGTCCGACCTAAAACAACAGCAGGAATTCCTTTCAACAGCTGAATCATTAAACCACACACTTAAAAGCTGAAGGATTGAAATTCAAACCTAACCACCCACAAGTTAAAAGAAGATACATGAACAAATTCAAAATGCACAGCAAAAAGTCAACGAACGCAGACAATTAAAGGTGGAAATATCCAACCAAAACATAGCCAATACCACACCACAAGCGCTACCGTGAATCCTAGCGAATATCCGTTAATGCTTGGAGAGTGAGTAATCAACCCATATAGTTGGGTTTATACTCAACACACTGCATTTATGGACCGATCTCTATGAGATGTGTAATGCCCGTTTATGTCACCGTAACAAAAAATCAACAAAATTCAATCAGCCAAACCAAAATGACGGCTTGTCGGTTTTTGCTTGCACAAATATTTTAAGGCTTTTCTACACACGTCTGAAGAGTAATTTCTGAAACTGGTAGTTGAATTAAATAATGGTGATCGAAGGGTACTTCGTTCTATCTGATTTCACTTTAATATATTTACGTATAAAGTTATTATTTATGTATACAATGTATTTTTATACTTATTTATGTATAAAGTTTTGCCATTCGGCTCACTATGTGTCGGACAGCCCAGGACTACTTTCTTCGTTGTTCTACTTGGCGATAGAAACTAATAGCTCTGTTCCCTACGAAAATTCTCAAAACCCCAGAAAGTCTGATTCACACAGTTATGGGACATCCTATCCACAGAAAACTTTGCTTGAGCCCCAGCTGGCCTGACAGGATTCACTTGAACACCATGCAGTGAGGTTGACCATCTGGCAGACCCAGTGACAAGCAAGTGATCCGCTAATCTCTACTACAAGGTTCTATGATTGGTCCGTAGGTTGAAGCTTCAGTAGCCATCATTCATCAACAGTCAGAGTGATGCTGACATGGACATCTCACCACATCCCACAGTACCAACAGTTATGTTGGCAGACCTTGTTCCGTCAATGGCGAGGAAATCAGATCTGGTGATGGTGCACAAGTGAGTTTCAGGTCAAAATAAAAAAAAGGTCCAATAACGCATAGTCTTGTCTCGTTTAGTTTTCGTCTGTCAGTCTGTTTGGGTTCTTACTAAAGACATTTTATTTTCGAGAAGGTTACAGACAAGTGTTCAAGAACCTTCCACTGTTGACAGTCACTTCAATTTATATACTTGCAGTTATTATGGTATGCTTCCAGCCAATCATCTTACAGCACGACATCCATGATTATTACACTAGAAACACATCGGATTATTTTTTGCCTGCACAAAGTATTGAATTTAACTTTTAATGTTTATCTTATTAATAATAGCGGAATTTTACCCCCAAATTTAACACCCTCTTACCCTTAATATTAAAAATCTCGTTTGGTCTAATTTTGCGCTAGTTATTGGCCTACTTATGCATTATTAGTTGATAAAAAAGTGAAATAAAGCAACAGTACACCTAACGCCGTTTGAAATTATAACTCCAGAAGCCCACCAAACAAATGAAAAATTACCAAATATTAAAAATACCATGGATTTACAGTTTTACCTAACAAAACATATATTTCGGCAATTCACCTGATTTTGGAGACAGTTTTATCTTTAGCATCAACATCCTAGCAACGTATAGTTTTGGCGCTTGGTCTAACGTTGCATAACACTGGCTATATGGTCTTCAGATAAAGCTTTACTTCAATAGAACTGGCAATATGGTGTACTGTAACATTTATAAGTGCTTGGCAATGGTATTAAATGTTACCTCAAATATTACACGAGGAGCAAAATTATATTCGATTCCCGGCTGAAATGATAACTTTTCACGATGGCCACTCCTCGTGGTTCGGAAGTCACGTTAAGCTGTTGGTCCATTCCATTGGTAGTTGGGCTATTAATTAATGACCCAACCTGAGGAACAGTCGGCCTCAGTTTGTAACAAGACAACACCTCATCATCCATCAAAACACTCATCACACTCACCATCATCCCATATTCATCTTAAAATACCCTCTAGGAGTGATCGGTGTCTCAAAGTAAAGCAAAGCAAAGGGCCCAGACGATACTGCAGGAGATGTGGGGAAAGAGACTTCAACGCTGGTTACACTGAAGTTTCTGTCTCAGTGCTGTGATAGTAGCAAAGGCAGTAAACATAGCTTTGTATTGTAAACTCTCCTCAGAAACTATTTTATCTTACATGTTATTTACGAGTATTTTTAGGTTTTGTCAAGAACACGTATTTGGTTGAGCTTATCTTTATACAATTCTGTGCTTGATTTGAAATTTGTTGTTGACTATGGGGATTACTAAATTTGAGTTGGGAACAAAAAACACGACTTCTTTTTCCGATTGGCGGATTGGTATCGCGCGACTTGGTGGCGCGGGTTCGATCCCACAAGTAAACTAATGGTTAAAAGGTCGAGGTTGAATGGTAGAGAGGACATTGTAGTCTAACTGCCTCGTTAAACAAGACAAACTTGACCTTTTCCTTTTACTTCTACCGACTAATCAACTTACGCTGATAACTTTGGGCTAGCTCATTTTCTAATGTGTTGCGTTAGGTTTTAGTTAACTTTTCACCTGATGACGAGATCAGATGGCAAATTCGGAAACGTCGTTTCTTCTGGTTCACCAACGATAATAAAACGTCTGAAATAATACTTCAAACACCGACTGTACTTTAGATGGTTAGCTGAACATTTTTCCCTTTTTGTTGTGCATGTATGTACGAAATATTATTTCGACATTCACAACTAGAAGGTTAAGTGAACCAGCTTTCGTGACATGTTGATTCCTTCAGTCTAGAGATTTTGAAGATGTGAACCTCGTTCACGAAAAGCTTTAGGCAAAAATAAATATATTTATTGGACCGATCTTAATTTGTATACACGCTAAATAGCTAATTTATTACTAAAGAAATTTGAAGACAAAAATGTTTTGACCGAACCGGGACTTGAACCCGGGTCTCTTGCTTGCCGGGCGATTTTATGCTGACCACTCCACCATCCGGCCCAACTATTTATGCCTTCAAATTTAGACAAGTACATATTTACTGGACAGTTAGACTGATTTTAAATTATAAAACGTAGACCTCCAACAAATTTATTTTAATAATAATAATAAAACGTCTTTATTGGGTTTTACAAAAGGCGAAGTTAGGGCTTAAAAGCCCTTTCTACCACTTAACCTCAACAAAATATATAACAGTTAAAACGTGAGACACTTTTAGATAAACACAATTTTTGTGTAATTAAAAGTCAAAATATCCATAAAAAAGAACAGAAAACCCAGTCGTCAGAGATTCAATCAGCGCCAACAGATTGTTGAATATTATTAACCAATCACTGGCCGCGAGAGACAAATATATAGACCACTTGAGCGAGGCAAATTGGGCCGTTTAATTAGCGTAGTTTATGCGCATGCGCCGGTGTGAGCGCGTGGGTGTGCGTAGGTGAGTGGCTGTTAATGAATTTAAATAATATATACCAGCTGATCTGTGACTTCGTGCTAAGCTTGGAGATAATATCTATTCCGGGACGTTTTGCAAGAGGTTTAGAGGATATTGTTCATAAATTTTGTTCTTGCGAGCACCCAGATATTCCCTTGTTTCTTAATTTTAGAATAACGTATATTTTCCAAACCAAAAGGAGGAATTGATGTACAATCCCCCTCCCCACCCACACACACACAAAGAGACACTGGAGGGGATCTTGTGGGACTCCTGTTGTTGGGTCACTGGAGGCTATGACAACTGAACTGGGAGGCACAGAACAGTAGTAGTCTTCAAAAGCTTGCCTTCGCGGGTGGAGTGCATTTTGTCAAGAGGTTATCAAATTTACTAAAAGTGCCCACATGACAAAGGATATAATTCGCTTTGGTCGCAGAAACACTATACGTACAGTGCAGACGAAGTTTTAGCACACAATTGTGAGATCAGATAGAAAGTTACACTGACCAACGGGCTGTGGAGGAACAGTATGTCTGAAAGAGTTCTCAATGTCTTGATTGAATGGATGATTTTATGTTTGTCCAGTTTTGACGGTTGCCGTACACTGTAAAGATGACGAATAAAAGCTGTGTGAACTCATTGAGGGGTTCGACTTGGAATAGTTGAGCTAATAATGAGTGGTAGTAATGAGTTATGAGGTGTAGTCTTGTTACAAACTAAGGCCGACTCTTCCTTAGAATGGGTCATTAATTAATAGCCCAATGACCAATGGAAATACAAGGACCAACGCCTTAACGTGACTTCCGAACCATGCAGATGGTCTGATATTTCTAAACGATGGTGGGAGTTGATGCGGGTATCATCAGATGATCACTGAGACTATCTGAGCCGCTTTAGACCTATATCATCCTCAAAACCTGACCTCCATGAAGCTGGATTACAGGACTACGCCACGAGTCCCAGTCGATATATTATATTCGATAAACGATTTATTTATTGAACAATGATACAATCCACGGTTGGACCCGGTAGAACCAAGCTAGTGGACGTTTTCCAATCGGTTATTTCGCTGTGAACCCGACCTGTTTTGATTCCATTGTTCGTCGCCATGATGCGCTACTATGCGTAGCTACTCACCTCCTAAAGTAGGAGTTTAACCCGTAACTTCAAGCTCCGGAACACACTAACTTAGCCACTAGACCACCGAGACCCTACGCCTTAAATCTTGACCTTGACTAGTGGTTCTGCAGGTGCCGGTGTTGATGTGTCATTAGGGATGCAAATAGAGCGTTTACGCGCATGCGCAGACCTGGCCCGAGGCGCGAGTCTACTTAGGTGCAAATAGAGCCATAAACCCGAGAGTGCTTAGCAGTGAAGGTTTATTGATAAACCACACAGTTCCCAGCGTCTCCTGGCACCGTTATATGTTTCTACAAGGTGATAAAGCTTCGACATGAATGGTGATGGAATAAAGTTCTACGAATTGACGTTGTGGGAGGTTGCATACACAAAGAATTTTCTAGAATGTTTATTCTTAAAAATCAAGCAGTTAGAACAAATTGTTGGATTCGCAGGAGAGAGTCGTGTAAAGAGGATTCGAAAATCTGAAAATATTGACACCACCTTGCCTCAACATTTTGGAGACGTGTCTATTTTTCAAAGGAAGTGTATATGATTCATACAATCTTTTGAAACTCGAGTCAAGGACAACTACCGAACTGGGAGACACATAACGGTAGTTCATCATGGACGCAGGAATAATTCTCACACAGGAGTTAATTTCGTCAACAGATTGCCAAGTTCGTTTAAGGCTTAGGGCACTCAAATCTCGTCTCGAAATAGTTCGTATTTCTCAAGCATTTTATGGCAAATACGAGTGACATTCAATTGGGATACTCTAAGATTGGCTGTCTGACTAGGGACTAGAGTGGTAACTTTCAAATATATGGGAGAAAAGGAGTGTAAAATTATTGTATGTTGAAATGAAATACTGAAAGGCAAGTTCAAGACACACAAAATTTATGAAATTCACTGTAAATGTTTATGCAACAAAAATTTACAGTATCCATTTATAATATTTTGTTGCACAAAATTACACCGATTTGCCTTGCAATAGCCAAAACGTTCAATGTGTGAGGCGTTTTTAATGGGGTTGAAATACATAAAATTAAATTTATAGGTTTTCATAGCTTACAACCCTTTTTAAAGAAAATCGTCGTACCTCAAAAGAACTTCCGCTGTAAATTATTCTCTCGTTACAAGGAATTCGCTAGGATTCAACTGAACTACGCGCTTATGGCTACGCGTCGGCTACGTGGTTCGGAAGTCACGTTAAACCGTTGGCCCTTTCCATTGGTCGTTGGGTTATTAATTAATGACCCAATCTGGGCAACAGTCGGCCCTAGTTTGTAACAAGACTACAACTCATCATCCATGAAAAACTTTCAACACACTCACTTCATCCCATATTAATATCCTCTAAGAGTGGTCGCTGTCTCAAGTATCAAAGTATGTTTTTATAGTTACGGTTGAAACCAATAACGACTTTAACAGGGTCTTTCTAAAGGAGAGAAAATCCCGTTATCACATATTCAAAATCAGCATAATTTAGACACATTTTTCGTTTATATTTTCTAATTTTACCCCCACCTCCTTCTCGTGTCTCATGTCACTAAATCACTATTTGAGATGCCGACCACTCTCATGAGGGTATTTTAAGGCAAATATGTGGTGAAGGATGAGTGTGATGAGTGGTAGTAATGAGTTATGAGGTGTAGTATTGTTACAAACTAAGACCGACTCTTCCTTAGAATGGGTCATTAATTAGCCTAATGACCAATGGAAATACAAGGACCAACGGCTTAACGTGACTTCCGAACTACGCAGGTGATGGTCTGATATGTCCAAACGATGGTGGGAGTTGATGCGGGTATCATCAGATGATCACTGAGACTATCTGAGCCGCTTTAGACCTATATCATCCTCAAAACCTGACCTCCATGAAGCTGGATTACAGGACCACGCCACGAGTCCCAGTCATGGGCTTGCCAAGGTTTCAAAGCACATAAAGTTGTTCTAAATATCAGCGGAGATGGATGCACACAGATAGCCGGTGTTTGCTCGCCGCAGGCACATCTCACGACAAGACTGGGTAATCTGGCATCACAGCAATTATGTGCAATTGTAGTTCACCTGACCTTTGTGCCCGGCGCACACCTGTCCCTGTGGCTCAGCCGAGTCTTAATCATTTTTCACAGACTCACTTCGGCCTTTGCCCCCAGCTTAGCAGATTACCATTTCCTTTATTGTTACACGCGTTAGGGGATGTTCGCTCCGCTCACAGCCTCGCTTCTACCTTCGACCTTTAAAGACGTACGTGGTATTTAACTGTAATTTTTATTTCAAGTTTTTTTAACTGGACGAAGTTTACTGTTTTAGATTATTAAAATAGTTTTTTTGGGTGAAAATCACCCCTTTCCTCAAAAAAGTGGACTTTAGTTAGTCCGATTTCGCAGGCTAATGAATTTGGCCGAGATAAGTACAAAATAATCATTTGCACCGAGTTTTGTAAATCGAAAAAAACGTGACCCGTTGAGAGAGTACAAATATACGTGTGATGTTTTTAATACAAAACTCAAAACCTTTTCTGGGGTCAGGACTAGTGCTCATTTTAAGGCAGCCTCACCATGCTAACGGCATGGATATCCCATTTTTCCAAAGGAAATTCGTTTACTGGACTATCAGTAAAAAATTAAAATCACGCTAACAAAATTCACAACGAGTGGTTTTTTTATTGCAACTCAATGCATCGCCCCATCTTTTCACCCGCACCGTGTCTAAGACATTACAGTTCGTATAGTGGCTCAGCTACAATCCTCCTAGTGAACCCAAGGGTGGTCCAAGTCAAAAATAAGAAGTTCAAAATATTCAAATAGCTGTCTACAATTTGACATAAACACCGCACAAGCAGTTTGAAAGCGCTGATAAAGCCACATAACCGCGACTGACTCATTACTCCATCACTCACTCAGTGCGCATGCGCAGAGCAGGACTGCTCACTATGGAGATAAACCAGTGTCAACTGTCCGGCCTCCCTCACTCGGGGACAAGACATGTTCATTAGTGTGCGAGGTGCTAAGTGCTCTCCGATACCGAGGCACGAGCCGTGCAAGCCAGCTGTAAACATTTACAAGTCTTTATTCGAGAGATTGGTAAACAAAGAACAAGTAATTGATAAAGGAACGACAGTGGCACTTCGAAAAGCGATACAGGTGGCGCGGCTCTAGTGGAATTCTTTGGCATGATTGAAGATCGCACACCCTTAACCTTGACGAGGCCAGGTGCAAAGTTATAGCGGCTGTAGTGTAGGCCTGAATGGGCAACGGCGATCATCCTAAGAAACTAGACAAGACCATGTGACCCGGAGTGCTCCCTCTACGGAGCGAGCCGACAGCGAATGGAAATTCCCGAAATTCTACTTAGGGAGCGGACTTCTCCTCCCCTTGGCGCCATCGAATTAAAATGGTTAAATTAAAACATATGCTTTCTTTATCCAGTAATTAAATCCAAAAAGTAAACGGACTAAATGAGCTAATGGGGATAATGTCTAGAATTTAAGTAATACAGTCTACTTACGGAAAATTCGACGATTTAGTCAATTGTAGAGGTTTTGTTTTCACATACCTGAAACAAAACATTACACACTTAGTTTTATCACTGCTAAAAAGTAAGTGATTTGACATTGTACAACTTGTTTACACATTTCCAATGTACTTTTAAACAACTCCCTACGCACTGCCTGCACTTTTAAGTAGTATGCATGGTTTATTAAATTTATTTATTGGATAACATCTCACGAACTCGTTCCATACTGTACACTCTCATATAACCACTTAACTATGTATTATTCACTATTTCCTGATTATAAGTTAGTAAGAGCAATACTTACGGGGCTAATAAATAAAATATTTCAAATTCAATATATTACAATTTTATGTACAATATAGCCTATAAACGTGTTGATTCTTTTATGTCACTTAAAACAATAACAATATGTAAATACTTCATCAAACAAGACTTTATGGTTGTCTCTAGTCCCACATTGTTGATTAAAATTTGCTGTTTTGAAAATGCAATAATAATAATATTTTTAGGATAACCTTGTACTCCTGTTTTTGCACATTTTCATTTAACTGTTGCTTAAGTAAAAGAAGCACTCTCTGGGAGGGGAATCATGAAAAATTGAAGTTAAGATTAGGTATATTAATTCAAGGTGAAATATACTTATTACTTAGAGTGCAAATTACTTAATATCCATTCCACTGTGTATAAAATTGAGGGAACTTTTACAATAACTCCTCACTAAAATCACCTTTTCTTTCAAACAAGCACGAGTAAATGCACAAAAAAATCTGGCAATCACTCAAAAAGCACACACGTTCCCATCTCCTCGTCATTAACACATCAACCACATAAAGCCCATAATATATTCATCATCCCATTAACAACCTGGGCAGACAGTGTTGAGGCGTCATTAGTACGCAAATATCGCAGTAAAGTTGACGGATCGCGCGACCCTAGCGCACTCTACACTTGGGACAATGCATCGTTACCTGCAGAGCCTAGCGGTGGTCTGGGGAACTATTAGCATTACACTTTACCCAACAATAGGCAGACTGGTGTCCCTAATGAGAACTGCGCAGGTCTGGTGAAACCGTAGCGAGTCGCATATCTGCTTCAGGGATTTATACGTGCGTTGGCGTATGATTGCCTGATGGGAGGGAGCATTAATTTCTGTTTTATACAGGGTGTCCAGTAATTACGGGATCAAACTTTAACAGGTGATTTGTTAGGTCATAATAAACAAAAGATTTCCTATCTTGTGTCTATCTTCCTAAATTGTGTCTCTAAAATCTCCCGATCATTCTTCCAACAAAATTCCATTCGGCCATACAGTTTTTCACATTCATTTTTACATTCACTCTCTCCCATTCATTCGAATATGACCAATTTAGTTCTTAGCCAGTCCCCAGAGTCGAATGCCACGATACCGTCTGTGCCATAAAATGATTGAGAAATCAGAAAAAGAATGAAAGAAAGATTTAATCTATGGCATACTAGATGCATAGGAATACAAACAAAAACATAGAAGAAAGAACAAATCAAAAATAAACAACCAATAGATCCACAAAGCTAATCTTCACATTTCTTCCGTCATGTATTCGTGTGTGGAGTAGAAGTTGTCAATGTCTTAAACCCGGGGCATTTTTAACGAATTTGGTAAATTTCTGACGAAATGAACCCTTGTCTGGGAAAGTAAACGTTCATGAACTACCGTTCTGTGTCTCCCAGTTCGGTAGGTGTCCCTCCTCTAGTTTCATAAGTGTGTACTTCAGTACCTCTTAGGGGATTTAACAAACGTGACACCTCTCCAAAAACGTAGTCAGCAGTATCAGACGCTGATACAAATGTAACCATCACCTGTAACTTAGGCCGAAGGAAAGAGAAAGAACCACTCAACAAACCGTGACTCATTCATTCATTGTTTACCAACACACAGTCCATTATCCGCAGATGTCTTGTGTGCGAGCGATCACAATTTCCATAAATAACATTCATCAGCCGGCTAATGTGCGATTGGCGAGATGTATTATGGCAAGTAGACAAAGCTGGCGTTCACCACACACTGCATGCAGACATGTGTTCCGTGGGAATCTGGTGGGATATCGACTCGTGTTTCCGGATATATTCGATTAATTGTTTGTTTATTGACAATCGATTATCTCAGCTGTGGACGGGCTAATTGCAGCTTGGAAATGGTCAAGGTGGATTTAAATGCGCGTTAGAGTGGGTTGTGTGTTTTCTTCTAGCTTTGTTTGAATGATGGTGTACGGATAAGTGAAGTAAATTATGTATTGAGTAAAAGTGGCAATGATCAATGCTTTAAAATTTGGATTGCGTCTAAATCTCATTTAAGCATGCAAAATCGTACAATCTCATTCACTCGAATTTTCCAAGTCCAACCAGAAGTCTGTCAGTTAGCTCATGCGGTTTGCCCAATCGTTTGCCACAAATTTCTTTAACATATAGAACACTTCCATGATCAAATCTTTTTGACCTCTTTTTGCCTTTGGCCTTTGCTCAATTTTCGTAATGTTGATAAACTGAACTCAAGCCTGTGAAGGGAGTTACCGTTCTGTATCTTGCAACTCGGTAGTTTTTCCTGTCTCTAGTTCATAAGATATACCTCTTAAGTGATCGCTTTCTCTACGAAAAAGTCACCAAATGTTATATACATGTATTATTTGTGTATCATTCAGAACAGCACTGTTATTTGGTCTAGAATGCTTCACTGAGTCGAATAGGCCAAGAGTTGCAAGCTATTTTTTTTTAAATGGTTAAAATAAATTAATCCTTTTTCTTCCCCTTTCATAACGAGTGTTTTGAGCCTAGAGTTCTGGTTTTGAATTATATAGACAAATTTAGTTCTCTGATCCTAATACAGATACAAGTAGCCTAATGAAGACCGGTTAAAACAAATCTCTAGAACTTATCAAGAGCTACTACTGAAAAAATGATAAGCCATGATTATCTTTGCCCTTTTAATTCTTTAGGAGCAGAACGTCCAACAGCCAACACCTGTTTGATAAATTACAGAACGAATAGCTTACCGTTTAGTGTTTATACCCAGTAACTAAGCGGTTGACCGACAATATAAAAGACAGGCTAACATAAAATTGACAACCAACACAAAATAAACTTCCAAAGGGTGAAATCCACCAGGATCAAGATTGAGTAATTAATCCTACCGCGGCACAAAACTTGAGAAAACCGTGTTTAAACTAACAACCGTCTAAGGCCGGTTCTCAGGAGTGCTCGCGGCCAACCACCATTACCCAGGCTGTTCACACTTTCGGTTTTTTCTACTCAAAAGTAAAGACGGTTTTAAACGCCTCGGCGCCCCGGGGGTGCGCGGGCGTAATTTGGGATAATAACGGCGGGTACGAGCGTGTAATCTGCCCGTCTCATGCGCATGTGTATACCGACACCTCGCTAGTCTCGTGTGATCTTGCGCCGGACATTTTATCATATTTACATTCTTTATGTAGACAGGTTTGTGAAGTGCCACAGGGGAGCTTTCCCGCGGAGGTGAATTAGGTGACAAACAGTGTCCTAGGAGAGCTTTCTTAATGGTAAATGGTGACACAAAGTGTTGTTTTAGCTGGCCCATATAGTGGAGAAGAAAAGAGCGTATGCAGATGGGATAGAAAAAGTTGTGCATAATTCTCTGAAACATGTCGGTTGCTTCAAATTCAAAATGCAGTTGGAGAAAAAGTAATTGGTTTTGATTTTACTTTTAAAGAGTGTTTTGTAGTTTATATATCAAATCCATTACCAAGCGTAGTCGTCATATCGAGTAGAGTGAAACGAGTGAGAAGCTGGACTGATGAACAATAGTAATAATAATTAGTTACATAGAAGTGTCTTTATTTTGAGGTGATTCACAGTTACACTGATTTACAGAACAGTTCAAGTCCTACGCACACAACTTTACATCTAATCACGTACATTTTTAAGTGACACTACTCAATTCAGTAATGACCTTGACCTACGTGAGAGTTTCTTTGAGACTATCGGGAGGTCAAAGACTTGTACAATGTTGGGTCAAAAAAGAACACATTTTCCTCTCACACTATATTGCCACTCTAGGAAAAAGCGCTCCACCATGATAACTATACCTCTGCCCGGAATGAGAACCTCTCCCTCAGGTAGCGCAGTTCGTTGAGGAAAGAGTCTTGTGAAACATACAGCTGCGTATTTCATCCATTGGCAAAATGTTGAATTTCTTTTCTTAAAGGGCTTAAAAGGGATACATGATCAAAGCGCCTCAGGTTGAAAATGAACCTCAATGAGTTTGGAAGTCCTTCTATTGCCCCTTTATCCTCTTTTGATTTTCGCCATAATTAGGAGCACAATAATAAAAAAGATACAACCAATGACCAATGAACTGATAAGATCCATTTTGACAGATGGGAGTGTGTACTCTCAGTGAAGCAAACGATGATGGATTTCATGATTGAATCACTATATATTTCAACAAAGAAACAAACGTCTGCAGAGAGTTTCTATTTCTGACGTTCTATCAACAAAGAGCACAGCAGAAACAAATCCTAGAAAGAAGTCTCCCTACTTTCTTCCACAGATGATCACAATCCAGGACGAGGTTGTACACCTTAACCTCTGAGTTTAGAGGATTTGGTGATTGAACCACTGTATCTATCAACAAAGAAACAAACGTCTGCAGAGAGTTTCTATTTCTGACGTTCTATCAACAAAGAGCACAGCAGAAACAAATCCTAGAAAGAAGTCTCCCTACTTTCTTCCACAGATGATCACAATCCAGGACGAGGTTGTACACCTTAACCTCTGAGTTTAGAGGATTTGGTGATTGAACCACTGTATCTATCAACAAAGAAACAAACGTCTGCAGAGAGTTTCTATTTCTGACGTTCTATCAACAAAGAGCACAGCAGAAACAAATCCTAGAAAGAAGTCTCCTACTTTCTTCCACAGATGATCACAATCCAGGACGAGGTTGTACACCTTAACCTCTGAGTTTAGAGGATTTGGTGATTGAACCACTGTATCTTTCAACAAAGAAACAAACGAAAGAAGTCTGATGATCACAATCAGAGAGTTTCTATTTCTGACGTTCTATCAACAAAGAGCACAGCAGAAACAAATCCTAGAAAGAAGTCTCCCTACTTTCTTCCACAGATGATCACAATCCAGGACGAGGTTGTACACCTTAACCTCTGAGTTTAGAGGATTTGGTGATTGAACCACTGTATCTATCAACAAAGAAACAAACGTCTGCAGAGAGTTTCTATTTCTGACGTTCTATCAACAAAGAGCACAGCAGAAACAAATCCTAGAAAGAAGTCTCCCTACTTTCTTCCACAGATGATCACAATCCAGGACGAGGTTGTACACCTTAACCTCTGAGTTTAGAGCCTTTCAGCAAGAACTTAGAGGCGAGTTGATCAGATTTTCCATACAAACGGGTCATTACAGTGTTTCACAACTAACAATGCTCGCAGTTACTTGAGCAAATGAACGAAGCACGTACCGGTTCTAGTGGGTGACTCGCCCACAAGGACCTTATCATAGTTTCATTCCTTGATGATCATGATGATGATGATGAATATTCAGAGCTTGTGTTTATGTTGATGGTTAATTGTTTTGGTGGTTTGGAGTTTAAGGGTAAAAGTGGGTAGCTAAATTATTGTGTGATATGTGAAGTAACTACTGAAGATTTCGTTGGTTGATTGGTATTTAGAAAACAAGATATTAGTAATGGACTAGTTAAGGTTTATTTTATTTGAACTTCGGTTGTAAATACTTACGAACGTTTTCTAACATTACCATTGTTCATACACTCTAAAAATGAAGGATTGAAGGCCACTCAGAAAGAGTAAAATTTCGTTCTTTTGGAAGTTGAAACCCAGCCACTCTCATTATTATATTTTCACTCTTTCATATTTAGAGTGTAGCTCAAAACCTTTAATATAAATATTGTCTTCATTTTATTCTGTTATACTTATAGTATGAAGTTCATGCTTTTTCAAGACGAAAAAACATAATGTTTTTTTCAAGGAATATAAATATTTCTCATTCTTATTCATAGTTCTGATTTTTAATACACCACAAATAGTTAATCCAGTACCTACTAAGTTTTAAGCCAAAACCTAATTTCTAGTTCTTATTTCTTCCATTTTATAAAATAAACTGTTCCAATAGTTTTGGTTTTAATACACCCTGAATAGTTAATTCAGTACCTAATTAATTGTAAACCCAAACCTACTTTTAGTTCCCATTTCTTCCATTTTATAAAATAAACTGTCCCAATAATTTTGGTTTTAATACACCCCGAAATAGTAGTTAATCCAGTACCTAATTAAGTTCAAACTTAAACCTACTTTTAGTTCCCATTTCTTCCATTTTATAAATACAATAACCCACTAATTTTGATTTTCAATACACCCCAAAATAGTTAATTCAGTACCTATTTAGTTTTAAACCCAAACCTAATGTTTAGTTTTCATTGCTTCCATTTTATGAACTAAAATGTTCCGTTAATTCTAATTTTTAATACACCCCGAATAGTTAGTCCAAGTTCTAAGCCCAAACCTAGTTTTCAGCCCTATTTCCAGTCTGTAAACTAAAAAGTGGTGGGTTGGAATCGTGTGCGACTCCGGATCTGATCACTCCGCTGGCGCGGGTTCGATCCCAGCAGTCACCACTTACATTTGTAATGTGACTATATGGTAACGCTAGGTAAAGGTCGAGGTTGAGTGGTAGAGAGGACCTTGCAGTCCTAAATACGTTAAACAAGTCAAACTTTACCTTTAAAAAGCCCCATTACGTGAGGAAAAGTTACGAAACTCCCAATACAGCTGTTATTTTTCAACAAACGAAATCTTTAATTTACACTTTTGCCGGTGAGCGATCGCCGGGCCGAAACTCACTCTGAGTTCCAATCAGTCCCTAATGGTTCTCCCCTAGGCGTCTCTCAACCTGCGCTGAAAACACATAGCGGGACACAACGTTGCGCAACCTTAGAGACAAAGATTATTGTAATCCTCACAGCCTCTTTCGGACGATTGTTTCCAAACATATTCAACCCGTTATGAAACACAAATAAAGACAACTGATCAGGAAGTGTTTTCCGAAAGCAGGTGTTGGATTGATTTCGAATGTACGTGATGTCGAGGAAAGGTAGCAATATGAAGGCAATTGCAGGGTTCACCCCGGCACGCTTGAGAGAATTGGTGTTGAATTCGTCAATGGACGTTGTAAGAGCTGGGTTATTTGTACTCTTTCAGTGGCTTAAGAAAGTATTTTTGTACCCAATCGGACGAATTAAGATGAAACCCAAAAGGATTTAAACAATTAACATTGTTTGTATAGTTTAAATTTCAAGACTGAATGCCCAACTGTAAAATTAAAGGTTTAAAGAACACATTTTCAACTGTAAAAGCTAGGACACATACAGTATGCGCCAAAATAAACAGTACTGAAACCTAATCGGCTGTTGTTGCCTTGTGGATCAGCTGTAACAACTTTTGATTGTTGTAACGTCTTCATGACTATTATAAATTTCATGTTTGAGGCCATTTTTTGCTGACATGGTCCTAACTACTGCAGAGAAAGCTTTTATCGTAGAGCATTGTTTTTGCTCATACGAAGTTTGACGTGCGGGTGGGCCAGGTTTGTCACACACTGCATTAAACTTTTCCAGAGCATTTTTACAAAAACCCGCCTAATAAATTTGAAATGATTAGTGTTTTCACAAGTTTCAAAGAAAGGGTAGGGTTTTGACCCAACGGAAGGGTCGTCCAAACAGTATTCAGGTTGCCCAAAAACTGGACTATTGAAAATCAAGGGAGAATTTTGCAGCAAGTGTTACAGTCACTGAATAGAATCCTGAGGTGGACGTCTTTGAAAATGAGTAATGAAATGAATAAGCAACACGTCGTTGAGAGCAATTTTTAAAATATCGGAAGATTCGAAAATGTACAGAATCCACCATAGAGTCCTAACGTTATTTTGAACTAAAGTAAAAAATAACCAGATACGTAAGAGAGATGAAACAACCCATCTTCAATAGAATGATACGAAATGTCCAATCAAGGTATGAGTCTTGCCTCAAACTGAACGGAAGTCATTTTGAACATGTAATGAACTTATTTAAATATACTTAAGTTCCTCTTAAGGGTATATCTTGTTACAGCATTGTAAACACAATCTTAAAATTTCAGTATTGTTTATTTTGGCGCATACTGTATTTTCAACTACCCCTCACAAAGGTAGTTTTAGGAAGAGAGGGTTATTTTTTGTAATGTTCAGGGGAGTTGTATCTTTGATGTATACAGGGCACGACCAAACCTCTTTGACGTATGCTTGGTCAACAAATTTCACTACCAGTATGAAAAACCTCTAAAATTTCAAACATAGTCAACGCGAAGCTACAAGCGCAAACGTGAATCCTAGCGAATTTCCTATAACGAAGTATAATTTGAAAAGAAGTGCCTTTTTGAGAGGAGCGTTTCCTACAAAAAATGGGGTTTATGTTTAAAACCTTTTTATGGTCCTATTTGGATTGACCCTGGACATCCAATGGCCCCGTATCTAATATGTGTACCAAAAATCAACAAAATCCAATCAGCCAGACCAAGATAGCAGAGTTATATAAAGTTTCTTCATTTGATTCGCGTGTTGGGAAGCGTGCTTCGTTCTATATGCCGGTAGAAATGAATGGATCTATTTCCTATGGAAAATAGCTTTAATGACGAGTTCTACTTTAGAGGTATTGAAAACGTTTATCCTGATTAACTTGTTGTGGGTTCAAATAGGAAATTTTAGAGACTTTCATTGGCTGCAAGAGATAATGGTCGAAT
Source organism: Matsumurasca onukii (assembly GCA_018831715.1). NCBI lineage: Eukaryota > Metazoa > Arthropoda > Insecta > Hemiptera > Cicadellidae > Matsumurasca > Matsumurasca onukii. The sequence continues at coordinate 46,634,877 of CM032065.1, read as the reverse complement.
GGTCAGTTACATATACCGTGTAAACCAACAAAACCCAGAAAATTAAAAACACGCAATATTTCACAAATATACCAATAATTTAAATGTTTAATCAACCCTTAATCCTCCCACAAACTAATTGAACAGCCAGACACCCTCTGAGTACGAATGATGATTTACAGTTAACCCAACAGGTCTGGTAGCGGCCGCAACACCTGACACTAGCTCCAGGTGGAGTCTGCTAGACACATATGGCACGGGCAAAACTAATTGTGTTTAATTACCACACCCTCCGCGACGCCTAATGGGCATCTGCCCCCGTGGCAATCGATTCCGCCCCGCGCGATATGAGCGTCCGTCTGGGCGATCCATCACCGCTCGAGAGTCCAGGGATGGTGGACAATTTGGTACAACATTTCTATTGCGGACGTTTTCCATAGTTTTTTTAAAGAAGAACACAGGTGCCTGAAGACGGTATCAGATTTCAGAAACCGAAACGTTGTGTTCTTCTTGTTCACTAAAAACGATGGAAAATGTTCACAATAATATTTAAACTCAGAAATTCCAAAATAGTCAACAACAAACTTCAAACAAAAAATTTTAGATGAGCTCACAATCTCACTACAAAATGTTTTCTTTCTTTAGGTTATATTTTGGGGTGAGGTTATCCTTGAGTACTAAATTTAACTGTTTGATTTCTTTTTTGATAACTTTTTCATCCTACAAGGATTACAAATCGGAAAGTTTATAAGTGGCGCACACATTTTGGACTATATTTTGACAATCTTATTTAAGTAAACTTCAAAACCTCTTGTTGGGTAAAATAGGAGGGGTTTAACTGAATGAATGAATGAACAATATACTCGTACAATGGCCATGAGGTAAATGTACAACTCTAATTACAACCAACTCATCGTAGCTAGAGTTTTAATTAGATTTAATACCGAGCGATTAAATCGACTTAAAAATTAATGATGTCATTTGAGTTTATGGAGATTTCAGTGCAGAAAACGATATAAACAATACTCACAATTATTGAAATGCTAACCACTATGTAAACAGAAAGATGAGTGCTGGCCTACACGGCTCTCTTCTTTGCAGTTTTGCAATTATTCGGATTGCTTTTTTTAGAATGAAAATTCTCGAGAAGTTCGATTATTCAGGCAACCTTCTTACAAGGCTATTCCGTAGGAAAGGTGTGAACGGGTAACTACATAACAAGCCCACATCAGTGTAGCAAATAAATCTAACAAAAATGAAAGAAATATCTAACAAGTATGAGTTTAAATAGTAGCTGCGGAGTAATCTTACAAATGCAGGGGCTTCCACAAATAATTTTCAAACGCGGCGTGAATATTTCTCGAATTTGGAGATTATTTTTCAAACACGATCATACATCCCCTTTAACATCCAATAACGGAGAGTTGGCCACCCAGAATTTCAAAAACACTATTTCAAAATGCCACACACAACCCGTGCTCTCGTCTACTGGAGCATTTACACACCTAACACCGCAGAATAAGACATTCACGGCGTACTGACCATGTCATGTTCACACCGTACAAGCCCGAGTGTCGTACAGCCTACATTACGAGCTGACACCCGTGTCCACCGAGCAGGTCAAGACCACAGAGTACCCATAAACCCGTAGAGCGTCTCACAGCTGATATCAATAACACTTGAAGTGTTTACTGACCACTGTTGTCACCGGCTGGTTTATACCGCTGGCGCGGGAATTATTGCAAATTGTGCATTTGCGGGATCAGCGAGTTTCCGATTGTGGGGCAATTTGTGCGCAGAGGTTTATGTCGGGAGCCTGAGTTATGGGGTCTGTGGGGACTAGTTGCGAATAATGGGGATTTTCGAAATGCAAGCTGGCTAGAAAGTTGGTGGACTCTGGGTGGTGAATAGTCGTGGAGGAACGTAAATGACAGAGGGAAAGAGAATACAATTGTGAGAATTCAAAAATGATGTGAGAATACAATTGGTTAGCGGGTTCTTGGCGGATTGGTATATAGAAACCAATCCACACGCGACTCTGGAGCTAATCACTCCGGTGGCGCGGGTTCGATCCCCGCAGTCACCACTTACATTTGTAATGTGACTAATACGGTGACGCTAGGTAAAGGTCGTGGTTGGGTGTTAGAGAGGACTTTGTAGTCCTAACTTCGCCTCGTTAAACAAGACAAACTTTACCTTTACCTTTTTACAATCAAAGGAAACTAATGGATATCAGAACAGAAAAGTACGAGGACATAGAGGATAATAATAGATAAAAACTATAAAAACAATTAAGGAAGGAAACGATTCACATAAAGTTTGCCTAGCAGGAAAACAAATGAAGAATTACACCAAAGATAATGTTAAGATAAGTAGATTGCCCACATATGCCACATGGTTGAGGCAGCAACATGATCATAGTTCGACAGCCCAAGCACAGGTAGCGCTGCGAGCGCTGGAATCTCTCGCCATTTTTCTCCCGCTCGGCTCCACATGCTCGAGTTTGTCTCATGTCAATTACTTAATGTGACCAAATCGTGCTGTTTTCGAGAACGAACGAACTTGCGCGTGCGTCAGTGACTTTACTTGAAACTCTTAAAAGAATTCCCTCGCAGCGCTATCTGTGCTCGGGCTGCCGCAACTATGTTGATTTTCCTGCCTCAGCCATCTATGCGCAATCTTCTTATCATGACATTATCTTTGATCAAACTGTAAAATTTCTGCAACAAAATAGAGACTTCAGACACTAGGTTTTGTTTATAAACCTTATCCGTAGATATTCAAACGCTACAGGATAAGTCAGAAAGAATGAAGGGAACCGAAAAGAATAGACGTCTTAGTCAGACTGTGGCTTTCTTAGATTTTTAGCAAACACTCTCTAATTTGGGTAGAATAGGTAAAAAATCAAGTGCATGGAAAGGTTACATAAAATTTACACCACTCATGACAATAATGATGTCGGTCATCAACATACAACAAACAAAACTGTATGTGGTTAGTTGAAGTTGTTTGTGTCTTTTATTACCACATGTTAATACATAAATAAGCGTTTCATTTAGTGAAACATAAACATGTTATGCAACCGTCATTGTTCGGTTGGACGTCACATTAAGGTTTTTGAAAATCGCCTAAAATTCATCAAGGCATGTCATGAACTATATGCTACGCCCAATCATAAGCGCATATCCACTAAATTTAATTTGACTACCGGAGCTTTCAGAAGTCCCAGTCGACCTGCAAACTAAAGAACCTTAAAACCCCAGCGAGTGTGACGCCTGCTCCCGCCACAGCCCGGTGGCCCTGACCGGACAACTATCACCGGTACGGCGCTCACAGTTCACAGCAGCGTAGGCAGTGGGCATGGCACCCGCGGGGCTGCTGGATGTAACTAATGATAGGCAGCCGCTGAACAGGTTGATCTTGCTGCCAAAAAGCTGCTACACACGTGTTTAATTATCTGTGGAGCCGGTAGAGCGCACCACCTTCCTCCTACGCGGCATTCCTCTGGGATAATGTTCATTTGTGTAACAGGCTATTACTGCTTGTTGCGTCAATTTCTTGAAGTTTTCTTTGCGGTAGATCTAAATTTTATGTGCCATTTGGCTATGCGCCTGCAAATGTTCATTTCCTGACACCTTAGGGACGGTTCATATGACGTAAAAACATCACATACAAATACTTGTTTGAATGATTTTGATTTTTCATGCCACTTTAAGCGCTAACAAAAGTCCATTTCCTGTCTCCTTAGGAACCGTCCACACGATGTGGTAAAAAAAATCACGTAAAAACTATACTTATATGAATGGATGCTAAACCCAGGTTTATCGCTCTAACTGCAATGAGTATAGAAATACGTAGCTAGGAACTTCTGGAACTTACTGTTGTACATAACTTTCAAACCCCGAACCTACCTCTAAGTCTCAAGCATCTAAAACGTAAAGATTCTTTTGGGACCTGTTGCTTTTTCAGATTGATTGGCTAATTAACTTATTACGTCAAATTTCAGCGTTAAACCTTTACTGATGTTGTAAAAAACGCGTTAAAAATAATACAAGGTTATATTGTGTGAAACAGGTGTTTATGCCATCCCATTAAGCCGTCAACTCATACCATACTCTATCCTAAACACGTACGTGAACTCAACATTGTGCCCGCTGCGGGAATCGCACCCACGAAACCGAGTGATCTAAAGACACCCGACGCCTTCACACCATGGCATAGTTGAAAACACCCTGTATATCAAGTGCGCATGCGCAGTCTGAACCGAAGGCTAAGGTGAACCTCGACACATAGCGCAGTCGCAGTCTAGTTCCTGGATTAAGTAGCCAATCACAGATCAAACTTGGCCTTCACTCCCGACCCGATGTTTGATAACGTTTCCCCAAGAGGTGTTCTCTGGAAAATAACTATCTGCGATTGATCATTGCGTAAGAGTTGTCAGAGTGTGAAGGTAAAAGTGAAACTTTTCGTTTAAACAGGCAAAGTTAGAGGTAAAAGGTTCTCTCAATCAATCAAAATCGACCTAATGTTACTGTACAAGTCGTTGGTGGTGACTACGGGAATCGATATCGTGCAACCAGAGCGATTAGCACCAGAGTTGCGAGCGGTACCAACCTGCTACGAGTCCGTTTAGGCAAAGAAGGTTGTAGGTAAAGAGGAAAGAAGAAAATGAATGAAAATAGTACGGATTAAAACATATATTATTCGGTTAAAACAGAAATGTAATTAATTACACACAATAGATACTTTACGAAACCATAACCGATTTCGTGCATTTGATATCCAATCATATGTTTGAAGTTTGTTGCTGACGTTGGGAGGACTTTTGAGTTTGAAAAAACTACCGCGGACGTTCTCTATTGCTAGTGAACTAGAAGAACACGACGTTTTGGGATCTGACCCCGTCTTCAGGTGAAACGTAACCTAAATCATAACACAAATATTAGAAAATGAGCTAGCCTAAGTAACAAGCGTGACATTTCATCTAGTACATTTTCTAATGTTTTGTGTTATGTTCTTTTCACCTGAAGACGGGTCAGATTCCCGAAACTGAAACGTCGTTTTTTCTTGTTCATCAAAGATGGAGAACGACCGTACTAGTGTTTAAACTCTGATATCCCTCTAGGTGAATGTACTTTATAATGTATGTTTGAAAGGAATTTCGATGTAAGGAGTGAATGCAAAATTTTAGCTATATTTTTCCTATTTCTTTTACGATTGCGATGCAAAATATTTTGTAACATTTGCAATAAAATTTTTTATTATTATTATCCCACCTTCTAGTTTTCAATTCCTTTTTATACGGTCATTCATACTTTTTATGGTAGAATATCATCCATTTTATTTCGAATATAAAATCTTTGTTAACAACACTAGGTGGGCATATGTAGGTAACTCGTGTTTTTTAAATGTACAATTTTAATAATAAATTTAAATAAATAAATACATTTATTTGCAATGTACATTAAAAATGTGTTGCAAAACATAAAAACAACATATTGTAATCATTTATTCACACACACGCACGCAGGCATGTCATTCATACGCACAGTCACTCACTCCCTGATAATATGGTACTAATTATCACTGAACTGTTATCAGAGTATTTTGTGTATCCACAAAGTAGGCTAAATGGCTGCATTAATATGAAATTGTAGCGGAAGCTAATAGTGTTATAAAAACCACCACAAGTTCGTTGTTATAAAAATGGTCAAGAACAAAAAAAATTGTCAACAACCAAAAGAAAATGATCTAGAACAAAGCTTAGCACCAATTCATCACATCAGCTTCCATCGAAGTGAGACCTTGCTCCCGTATCCAATCCTGCGTTTGACGCTGTTGACATTTACAAACAGCTGACTCGGTGCTACATTTACATCTAAAGATTGGCTCCGCGGTGTGGACGAGTGCACTTTATGAGCATGCGCAGTACAGCGGTCAGATAAGACACTTTCTCGCCTCTACGCGCAGGCTTATCTTCGCGCATGCGCTCTGCACTCTCGAGGCGTCACTCAATTAGCAGCTGTTAAATGGCGACAGGTGTGAGATACAGCTACTGTCCACTAGTCTGGCAACTGAGTGCGTAAAGTGAATGTGGGGAAGTGCGCAGTAAAAGGGGGTTTTAAATTTAGGTCTGAGTTTTAGCGAACTTAGGAAATAGAGCTATTAATGGAAAATAGAACGACACGTCGAGGAACAAAACGAAAAGCAGTTCCGAGCTGCCTTCGGAGTCAAATGGCAAAGCTTTATATGTATGTGGATGTGACCACTCTACAAGTCGAAATCGAACAAATTTGTCTTCTGCAAGTCTCTTGGTTATACTAAATCACTATTTGAGATGCCGACCACTCTCATGAGGGTATTTTAAGGCAAATATGTGGTGAAGGATGAGTGTGATGAGTGGTAGTAATGAGTTATGAGGTGTAGTCTTGTTACAAACTAAGGCCGGGGTGTTCTTTAGAATGGGTCATTAATTAATAGCCCAATGACCAATGGAAATACAAGGATCAACAGCCTAATGTAACCACGCAGGTGATGGTCTGATATGTCTAAACGATGGTGGGAGTTGATGCGGGTATCATCAGATGATCACTGAGACTATCTGAGCCGCTTTAGACCTATATCATCCTCAAAACCTAACCTCCATGAAGCTGGATTACAGGACCACGCCACGAGTCGCTAGTTAGTAAGCGAAATGGGAAGGGGGAGTTTCTCCAAAAATGGGGTTTCATGCTATACAACTGTGATTTATGATGACTCTTGAAGTCGCGGAATGACTCATACATATAATACAGTATAAAAAAATATAATAGGAAAAAAGGGAATATATTTAGCAAACTATGGTTATAAAAAACGTTTTCAGGCTAAAGAAAGGAAAGGGTTAGGTTAAAAACCGTTTACTAACTTTTTGTCCCTAACCCTTTCCTCTTCTTTAGCCTGAAACGGTTTTATAACGGAAGTTTGCTAAATATATTCCTATTTTATTTTTATGATACCGTGTTAATCTTTTACGTCGCCGTACCTAACCTGTTTACCGAACTAACTCCATTAAGATGGCCAGAAAGATGGCGTTAGAAATTGGTGTTTCTGGATCACCTAAAGTTATTAGAGAGGATGATGATAAATTCCCATCTTACTACAAATAAATGAAAGACAATGACGACAAACTGTACTTAAATTAGGAATATGTCCTCCCATTCCCAAATACTGTTACAATTAGCACCTCTAACTCCTCTTAAAACGGTAAGAACGGATTCCTAAATGATAACAGTTTAAGTTAAACCTCAGAATAGTCTCATCAACATCCACCTCGACAGTCAGTGTGGTAGAGTCAGTTGTTATTGCCTCAGATAGGCAGGTCCCGAGGCAGTCGGAGCAGTTGCCTCACAGGTCGCGGACTATCTGGAGCAGCACTGTGGGTGTGTACGTGGTTAATATCAGCTGATTTGTCATAAGCCACGGCCAGCAGGAGCAGTGGCGGGAGCAGGTTGTGTCTAGAACACTCACGACATGCTGGATCAATCATTGCTGTGTGCTGATACCGGAGCTGATAGCGAGGGAGTTGATTGTGTGGAGATGTTGTAACTGAATGTGTTGTTGGTGTTTAATGTAAAGTTTGTCTTGGTTAAGTTAAGACTCTCTACCACTCAACCTCCTTTACCTAACGTTGCCGCAAAGTAACTTTGTTAGTGGTGACTATGGAGATCGAACCCGCGCCACCAGAGTGATGAGCTCCGGAATCGTGCGTGATACCAATCCGCCACGGTCTCGTTAACGGATGTATTTGTGCCTTTGGAGTCGAGAATTTACATTTTTAAAGTTTAGATTTATCAGACAGGGAATAATTTCGTCAATATACGAGTATAGTAAAATCCTTCGCTTATCTGACATTCTATGATATTATCTTAAGTAAATCAACGAATACAAAAATGTAAAAAGTCAAACGAAAATAACTTTTGAATTCAGGACGTTTCTTTTACCTTTTCATTCTATATTTTAATTTCGGACGTTAGTAAACTTTGACTTGAAAACCGAGCACTCTTAGAAAGCGCATTTTAAAGTGAATATGAGATGAAGTGTGAGTGTGATGAGTGTTTTATCTTGATTTTCTTTTCTTATAAATGGTGAGGTGTAATTACTATTGTTATTATATAAACTATACCATTATTATAACCTATTTAAATTTAAATGGCTTTGCCTTTTATCAGACAGTTTTTATCCGTCCTTTTGCTTACTCGTTCATGACGCATTAACGAGGATATACTCGTCAAATCAGTTGAAAACTACCGAAGTGCAGAATAAAATGAAAAATAACCAAAAAGCAGCTTTAACCGCACACAGTGTTACCTCACAGATGAGTTTTTGGAATTCAATTGGGTGACCTTGGGTGGACCTTTTAGGCACAAGAGAGAAATAGTAGAAAGGGGGCTATGTACAAAGTGATTTCAAATTGAGAGGGAAAGGAAAACTGGGTAAATGAAATTTAAGACCCAGCTTTGATCTTAGTTAAGTAAAGAGGAACATTAATTTCATCCCGACTATCCAGCACCTAACAGTAACTGAAACTTTACGGCAGGAGCACAAATAATCCAACAAATCAATGCAATCCATACTCAAGATGAAAACAAAAACAGTTTGGGTTTCTCAACACCTCCTGATAAATTTACAGTAACATTTACTACACATACTCTAACAGTGTTGATAATTTTGTAAACAGTGAAAACTAAAAACTCTGAAGTGAGCAAAACAACTTTGAACACCAGTAAAAGAACCAACAGTGCTTTATGCTATCGAGTTAATAAAACCTATACATTTCACGAGCTAATTTACAGAATAGTTATGTGCGGCAGAACTGGTTTCCTGTCAAGTACTTTCTCGGCGCGCAAGGTGAAATAAATAACCAGCCTCTGCAGTGCCAAGCACTTGCTGTAGATCTATAAACGAGTCAAGTGCACCGTGCGCACTCTAGGAAGCAGCCGAGAGACCTTTGGCCCCGCACTCCCATCTCCTTTCAAGGAAGTCTACACGAGTAGCTGTAGATACAGGCTAATGCATACGGCATGCGTGTTGGCATTGCACTACACCGCGGGCCCTTGTATCACTCGAGTACTCATCAGTGGAGTACCTTCCGTGGAATCAAACAAGGCTATGATAGCATAAAATGTCTCAAGGCAGAAGGGTTGTAATCTTTCTGAAACGGGTTACAAAATTTGAAAATCTGGAGACGAGCGGAGTTTTTGACTGAATGTGCGCTTGAAATGGTCTTTTGGCTCACATGTCGTTTGATCATTTTCTTTTTCAAACAGTGAAACCCCATAACTGAGGTTGAAATATTATTGTCGACGTTTCGTTTTCAGTGAACTAGAAAACACGATGTTTCGGGATTTGGAATCTGATCCCGTCAGTCTTTAGGCGAAAAGTAACCTAAGAAATAACACAACAAATTACAAAAATGAACTAGCCTGAAGTTACTAGCATAAGCTATGAGACGTTTGTTTCGACATATCTTTGTGCATGTTGAATTTAAATAAAATTAAATTAAAAAAGAAACTAGCACGCTTGTTGTTTCATGGTTTATAGGTGACTGGTCAGCTTACGCTGATAACCATAGTTCGTAATCCTGATGTTTTGCGTTATACTTAGGTTACTTTTCACCTGAAGATGAGATCAGACTCCAGATCCCAAAACGTCGTGTTCTTCCAGTATGAAACATGACCACAGTAATCTTTCAAGCTCAGAAATTCTACCATCGTCAACAACAAATTTTAAACAAAGAGTTGTGTAATTTTCGAAAACAAATCAAAACTACCCGTAGAAAAACGCTCTTTTCGACACACCACTGCAATATCCTTCAGTAGAGACAAAGTGATCTAAATCCATCACTACGGCTAGTGCAACTGTGCATATCGCAACTACAGTTGCACATACGATTGTTTACCACAAGGCGCGGGGCCGGGCCCCATGCACCTTGCCAGATACACATCAGGGCCCCGGGCCCCGCTCCGGCACGCGAGGCCCTATCAATCTATTACACCCTCGCATACCTCCATTACACCCTCATATCACACGCCTTCACACCCTTAACCAGGCTAATAGCGGGGTTACACCTAGGTCAGCTTCCTTAGGCTAACCGGCATCAGATTTAGGGGTGGCTCATTGATTTTTGACTTTCAAATTTGGATTCTTCAGGCGTCGATTTGATCGATGCCTCTGTTCGCACCTTGTTGGGTAAATTTATTCAACAGTTTAGTGAATGTTCTTTTTGTTCGTAGCTTAGACACGGTTGGTGATTTACCGGTGGTAGTAAACAAGGTAAAGTTTGTCTCGTTTAACGAAGTAAAGCAAGGACTACAAAGTCCTTTCTACCACTCAACCTCGACCTTTACCTATCGTTACCTCATAGTTACTGATGACTGCTACGATCGAATCCACGCCATAAGAGTGATGAGCTCAGAGTCCTGGCGATACCAATCCTCCACGGGTACGCTAAGAAATCATGTAGTATGTGATTATAACCGTTGATTGATATGCCTATAATTTTTATTTTATATAATACCTTTTATTTACTCGTAGTAGTTTACAAATTATGGTTTCAATAAATCTTTTATGACGTTGGGAGTTAATGTAGTTTTTTCATACTGTGAGATGTACGCAATGCCTTTTTGACAAATTCAAAGATGAAGCAGGCTTTATTTTTCACGTTTCTTTCTTCCACTTAGTATATCAAGGTGGTTCAAACATCTCGAAAGTGTTTTAATGTTTTGTAGTTACTTCAAACAAATCATTTCAAAAGAGTTCAATTAAATTCCTGACCTTAAATCCTCCTTAAAAAATCAGCAAATTTGTCAATCTCCCGAGAGTAAATCCAGCTGTCACCATTCATGTACTCGTACATACACAAATACAGTCTCATTGGCATGAACAGTATCACCTAACCTGACCGACCTCTGAGGTAACAGTATAGTTACCCAACGCTCTGGTGATAAACACATTACCCACAATGCACCAGTGGACCAGGTGCGATAAAGCAGCGGGGTCCCAATAAGGCGCCTCTGTGGAGCCTACTGTACTCGGCAATTATGTCTCCCCAGGGTCACTCCGTCCAAGGGACTGAGGGAGTTGGAAGGATTTTCTTGAATTGTAGAAAAACATTTTGAAGAATTGTCTTGAAGAATTTTCTGAAATATTAATTTTGAAGATGGTATTTTCAAGCCGTCTTCAAAGTTGAATTTATTAAGGACTTTTAATTTAAAGAAGGGAAACCGTTGAAGTGGGCCTCTAATCTTGTTTTTAAAGGTAGCACAAGAAAAAAATCGTAATAGCTTGTACATCCTGTAGTGGATCGAGGCTTCCTCTTTTCTCCACTTCTTTCATCTCCTCTACTCCATTTCAACTTTGGTCCGTCTGTCTTCTTTTCACCTCCTTCTTAAAACTTGTTCATCATCTTCTCTCATCTAAGTGGAGCTGGTTGTTCTCAAATGTATAAGAACGTGTTATGTTTGATATGTTTCTCCACCAGTGGACAAACTCTCTCTTGATCTTAAAATAACAGTTGTGTTTGATTCATATATTATTTGCTTTTAGCAAAGCTAAGGTGGTGGTATCCGGAGCTTGAGGTTCCACTCTTGGCTTCTCTAGGCGTTTGGTTTTGCCCTAAAGTATCGCAGTCCACTCGGCTGCTCGAGGTAAGAGAATAGCTACAACTACTGGCAGTAGTAGTCCTAATAACAAACACTGGAATCAAAACTGTGTCCGGTTCACAGCGAACTACTTTTTCAGTAGTTATTTGACTGGGACTCGTGGCGTGGTCTTGTAATCCAGCTTCATGGAGGTCAGGTTTTGAGGATGATATAGGTCTAAAGCGGCTCAGATAGTCTCAGTGATCATCTGATGATACCCGCATCAACTCCACCATCGTTTAGACATATCAGATCATCACCTGCGTGGTTCGAAAGTCACGTTAAGCCGTTGGTCCTTTTATTTCCATTGGTCATTGGGCTATTAATTAATGACCCATTCTAAGGAAGAGTCGGCCTTAGTTTGTAACAAGACTACACCTTTAATCCATTACTACCACTCATCACACTCATCCTTCACCACATATTTGCCTTAAAATACCCTCATGAGAGTGGTCGGCATCTCAAATAGTGATATAGTGATATACTTGTCCTGATTCGAACCTCGTCCAGTCTGTGGTCCTACCGGGTCCAACCACAGAACTTAACATTGTGACTAAAAATATAATTTAACACCAAAACTGTGCAAAATGGGTCCTAACTGAGAAATTAATTCAGTTTGACAACACTTTTACAAACAGTTTCCACATATTGATCACTACGCTCTATGTTTTCCCGAGAGTACGAGAAACATGATAATCGTGAACCCCCAGGGCAGCCAACCCCGCAGACGAATATACGAGCTCCCTTCTACATGATCTCACTAACCCAGATGTAACGCTCAATTCATGGACGGAATCCAAGGTTTCGCTCATATTCATAAAGCATTCCTTCACTTGTCCGTCGTGGCGCGCGAACCGTTACGACTCGCGGCGAGCGTGGATACGCTGTTTGGACGCTGTTCAATTATTTATCTAAATCTATAAAAGTAAGTTATGAGTCCAGTATTGAAGGAAAGAGGTGTTTGAATTCTAATGCGCTCGCGATAAGTCTCGCACGCGAACTCACTCTCATGAGCGCATTGTGCAATGCGGGAATTCAGAGGTTTTAAAATTCTTGCATTTCATTGATCGGGTGCAGTTGGCAGTTATCTTTGTAGCATTCCAAAGAGTATAACTGTGTTGCTTGTTTCCTGGTGTTGCATTCTTGGGGTTCGTAGCAGCTTAGTGCGCGGCCTACGGAGAGGGTTTCGCGGGCGCAAGCACTCAGTTGACATTTCACACAATCTTTTTTAAAAGAAAAGGGACGCAAAACATTAGAAACACATTTGAAGAACTAAGGAAAGAAGCGGCTAAGCCTCTATCCACAACTTTACAGGAGAGCGTAGAATTTACCCTTAAACTCTTAATAAAACCTTAAGTTAATAAGTTAATATAGCCTTTACACACTATAGAATAAATGGTTTTCTACGATATGAAATGATTAAAAACAGTGTAAGTGTATAGTCCTTCTTCAGAAACGCAAGTTTTAAAGTTGTAACTACAAAATTGGATATCATAAAACAGGCTCAGTCCATGGACTTTAACTGCTTTTTCACTGAAAAAAGACACCAGCATCATGGAATTAGCTGTTGTTTCCAATACCAACTGTGGACTAAGCCTGTTGTTTACAGTACAGACTGTAGTTTCTCCTTTCCCTTTAATGTGTTTTTATTTAATTTTTCCCTCGCAACTGAGCTAGTATTTTGCTAAAATAACTCGTCCAACACGTATTTCTATAGAAGTACCAACATAAAAATTGATAAAACCAAAATTCAAAGAAATGGATTTAGCCTCTTTTTTGTTTGCCCTTTGTTATAGATGGAGCACGTAAAAAATACATAATGTCTGTACAAGTCCAGTTGAAGTGTGGGGCTAGGCGGCTATAGATCTGGAAGGACCAAATTTTGAAATTTGGTCAAATGCTGGAATGAGAAGAAAATTGGAGAAAGATCGAGGTCTTAATCGTACGAACAATGGAGATGAAACAAGTCCAGTTAAAGGGTGTATAAAGAGGCTGTAGGCTTATGAAATGAGAAGATTTAGCCCTAACAGACCTGGTCTGACCAATAATGAAAAAAGGGCTCTAGGATATAGTTGTGGTTTTTAGTTGTTGGGCCACAGAACCATCCACACATCATTTAGTGCGAACCCTGCAGTTAAACGTTTTCCAGATCTTAGGTAAAACACAAAACAAAAAGAAACAAAACCCATAGATCTCAAGCTCAATTATGAAGGCCTTGTTAGCAATGTATATGTATAACCAAGGAGGATCGTTTACGGTAGCAATGGAGGGTAGCTGCTAGCTCAACCAGACCTAGATGGCTCAACTAGGTTGCTTAGATAAATCATAACGACCAATTAAACTAAAAAGGTGGGTTACACAATTATAATTTGTATTTATTTTTATGTAACTCATGGCACAAAAACTGCTGAACCAAACTGTATCGTTCAACAAACCATTCATACACGAAAAGATTATTCTGAGAGACTTCCAAAGAAGCAGGGTAAACTTTTGTGAGATATGTAGCTGAATCCTCAGTGCGTTTCTTGAAATACAGATTTATCCACCTGAAAATATCGAAATATATATTTATTATCTCGCCGATTCTTTATTTCATATTCTCAGTAAAACCCCTCGGCCACAACCGTGTGTGGCCTCGTGTAAACTGGTACGCTTCACACCGTGGGAACGCACCTTGCACTGCGGCGCGTTTACACGGAGCAGCGCATGCGCAGATCACAGTGTTTATACGCAGGTTGTGAGTTTACCTCATTATTGCAGATCTGTGCACCAATTAACCTTCCGCAGCAGTGAAAGTGCCAATTAATTGGCCACCGAGTCGGTGTGGTCAGATTTGATTTATATCGGCAAACTCGCACCTGTTTCGCTCCCACGACTCTGATTGGTTGTTGCCACTCTTATTGGACTGAAAGTCGTTGCCGGTGCCCTGAGGTTTGGTCGAATGAAGGTTAAGAGCTTTGGTTTGGTTTTAGTATTAGCTCGTCCTGTATGTTGATGTTGCCAAATTATGGTGATTTATGTGTTCGCCTGTTTGAGAACTTTTGACTGAAAGATAAAAGTGACATTTTATTGGTTTTATCAAAAACGGGTTTGATCAGAAATTCTATTTAGTCAAACTCACAAGATATAACTAGTTTTGACAGGCATTAGATGTTAAAACATTTACTCAACATTTAAAAGCAACAAAAGTAAGTAAAACCTGTTAAAGCGGTAATACCTATTTTCTTGGACAGTACTGAATTGGTAAGGTTAAGACCAACATGTTTTTAAAATGTATGATCTGATGATAAGTTCATCGAGAGTGAGAAGGATGATTGCAAAACATAGCCGACGCGTAACAACAAGCGCTTCCGTGAATAATAGCGAATTTCCTATAACAAGGTCAAAACTATTCCAGCTAACTACTACCCCTTTTGTGACCTCTTAGCAGGTCGCATTTTGTTACGATTTTCACTAAATTCAAGGGAAATGTACCTTTTGTAATATAACTAGGTTAAGCTCGTTAACCAGCAAAATCTTGTACCACCGGAAGTCCCCAACAGAGAGGCCCAGGCTTTGCTACTCTCATAGCAACCGAAGCAGAAGCTTCAGTGTAACCAGCATTTATGTCTCTTTTCTCACACCGCCGGTAATATAATTTTGATTACACTACAGCCGCTATAACCTTGCATCCGGACTTGTCAAAGTACAAATGAAAACGGCATCACTCTTCACAACCTACTCTGCAATAAATAAAATATAAACAGGAGAGCCCCAAAGACCAAAAGAATATATTGAAATTTGATCAACTTCAACAGCTATAGTTTGCCAAGCTATTGAAAGACAGAGAAACTACTATTTTTGATAGACACTTATGTCATAACAGATATAACTAAAACAAATTTTGAGATTTGTTGGGAAACACAGCCTAGGTTAAACCTCTCGGCACAAGAAGTCTCAGGGACAATTGAATAAAACCTTTGCTGCGAGGTTTTGGGGAGACCGGCCCTAAGTGGTCTGAGCCTTCTGAGCCTTCAATCCTTCCTCATCTATATAAATAAAATAAGTATTTTGTCTGTACATTGCAATGAGTCCATCAGTTTTCGGTTATTCGGTGTTTATATACTTTCCATAGACCGAAATCGGCGTAAAAATTTCTGTCTGTCTGTCTGTCTGTAACGTTTTTAAGGCATCTTGGACCGCTTATAACTCAGAATCGACTGAGGCTATGGCGGTGAAATTTTGTTTAAAGGTTAAGCCCATTACGCAGTGTGTCTTTAGCTATATGTTTTACCCATGTAACATCCACAAAATAAATTGCGAGGGACGAAAGTGGGCACTGAGCACGTTTTTAAGGCATCTTAGACCGCTTATAACTCGAAATAAGCTATGGCGGTGAAACTATGTTTAAGGGTTAAGCCTATCACGCAGTGTGTCTTTAGCTATATTTCATATCCATGGAACATCCACAAGCTCAAATGGCAAAGGACCTCGCTGGAGAGTCATCCTCAGTAGCTTGTTGACTGGCTGAGACTGGATTGGCCGGCCGTGGCGTCTTCCTTATATACCCCAGTGGGGGGTCCTGTCACCTGATTGGCCGAAGTGGGCGGAGCCTGTTGCTCGTTGTCGAACTGGATTGGCTGGCTTCAATAGGACTTCTGAAGAACTGGCTGCCAAGTTTTTGATAATTTTATGCTGTCTTCTTTGTTAAAGTTGTCTTCATGCTTAATTATTTCTATGGTTTCTCTAATTTTCCTTGGATAATAGTGTGAAATTTTGCCAAGACTTTGGTTTTGTCAAAATCAATTCCATGCTTTGTCTTGTAGCTGTGTTCTGCTATTGCCGACTTTTCTATGTCTTCTTGTTTCGTGTGCCGTATGTGCTCTTGAAGTCGTGTAGAGATTAGCCGTTTCGTTTCACCAATATAGACTGAGCCGCAACTGCAAGGTATCTCATAAACTCCAGGTGTACAAAGATGAATGTTGTCTTTCACGGGTCGTAAACAGTTCCTGATTTTGTTGGCCGGCTTGAATATGGTTTGGATGTTATGTTTCTTCAGAATTCTCCCAACCTTATCTGTAGTCCCCTTGACGTATGGAATGTAGGCTCGTTTCGGTGGAACATTATCTTGTATTTGTCGCGCACTTTGGATGGCGGCTGAGCTCGTTCTTGCAATCTGTCGGTGTAATGCCTTGTTGATTTGATGTCTTGTATAACCATTTTCTTGCAGTGTTTTCTGTAATATTTTCTTTTCTGAATTCCAACTGTCCTTATCTGATATGTGGATGGCTCTGTTTATTAGTGTGTTCAAAACCCCGTTCTTCTGTGCTGGATGATGGTGTGATTGAGCGTTCAAGTATCTGTTTGTGTGTGTAGGCTTTCTATACACTGAATGGCCCAGAGTTCCATCTTCTTTTCTTGTAGTAAGAACATCCAGAAATGGCAACCGCCCGTCAGTTTCCACTTCAACAGTAAACTTGATGTTCGGGTGAATGTCGTTCAGATGTTGAAGGAATTCTTCTAAGCATTTTCTTCCATGAGACCACACAGCCCATACATCGTCTACGTATCGTAACCATACTTTTGGTTTCTTCGTTGCCGTGTCCAGTGCTAAACCTTCGAAATGCTCCATGTACAAATTTGCAGCTACGGGCGAGCGGTGAACCCATGGGCGCTCCATCTATCTGTTCGTAATACTTTCCGTCGAAGAAGAAATACGTTGACTGAAGACATAACTCTGCCAAGCTCGCTAATTCTGGTGACGTCATGTTCTTGATGAGCTCCACTGTTTCGGGGACTGGCACTTTGGTGAAGAGTGATTCCACGTCGAAACTCACTAGAATATCATCATCTTCACACTTGATGTTTTTTATCATTTCAATAAAGTGTCTTGAGTCCTTAACATAAGAAGCTGTCTTGCCTACACAATGTGATAAAGTTTCTGCGACATATTTAGCTACGTTGTACGTGGGTGAACCAATAGAGACTGACGATCGGGTCTAGATACGATCGGTCTCATAGGTATATCTTGTTTGTGGATTTTGGGCAAACCATAGAGTAGAGGTGGTTGGGTCCGAGTTAATTAAAAACTTTTCTTATTTTCCTCGATGGCCGTAGTTGATCTAATCTGTTTATTTATAGCAGTGGTAATACGTTTTAGGATTTCTGACTTTCTTGTAGGGTCCATCTTCTAACAGCTGGTGAATCTTTTCTTTGTAAACAGTGGTGTCCATGATCACTGTTGCGTTTCCCTTGTCTGCTGGTAGAACCAATCTCGTTGCATCTTCTTTCAGAACACGTAGAGCATTCCTTTCTTCTTTCGTTAGGTTAGATTTAGAGGCGATTTTCCAAAACGGTAGCCACATCCTGTCTTACTTCCTCAGCTTCCACTGGATCTAGGTCCTTGACCGCAGCCTCAACGGAGCAGATGATCTCTTCTGTCGGAATATTCTTAGGTGCAATGGCGAAGTTCAGGCCTTTTTCTAGTAGAGTTCTAGTAGGCTCATCGATGTCCTTTTTGGTCAGGTTGACAATGACATTCTTCTTCTCCTCGTTGCTGGAATTTAGGCTAGGCCTACTGATCTCTTGCAATTTCCGGAATTTCTTGATCTGCTTTTCTGTTGCTAGCTTCTTAACTTTGTCACCTATCTTCTGGGCTAAGCTCTCAATCAGTTTCCAATCCTCCTCAGCAAATGTGTTCTGGAACTCCGCTAGTAACTCTGTTGCTCGTGAACTGGCGATGTGAATATCGTGGCGAGCTTCTGAAATCTGGCTGCGTAGGATGTTTTCTTCTGCTTTTTGTAGTATTCTGTTGATTTTTCTTGTGTTGACATGATGCTTCAGCTTCACACAATTAGGAAGAACACCGCTGTCTCTGCATCTCTTCAAAAATGCTAGTCGGGCCAAATTGCGTCCTATTTTCACTTTCATCAAGCGAAAATATTGGTCTTCTTATACATATCCTCCCCGTAGGGTTGATAATCTGCTCTTAGTTTCGCGGCCGGTGTCATCACTAAGATCTAAGGCTTCCGGTTTACACCGCGTCACAGTTAAATACAATTACTGCTAGACGTTTCGACCTCGCTGTGGAGAGTCATCCTCAGTAGCTTGTTGACTGGCTGAGACTGGATTGGCCGGCCGTGGCGTCTTCCTTTATACCCCAGTGTGGGGGTCCTGTCACCTGATTGGCCGAAGTGCGGAGCCTGTTGCTCGTTGTCGAACTGGATTGGCTGGCTTCAATAGGACTTCTGAAGAACTGGCTGCCAAGTTTTGATAATTTTATGCTGTCTTCTTTGTTAAAGTTGTCTTCATGCTTAATTATTTCTATGGTCTCTAATTTTCCTTGGATAATAGTGTGAAATTTTTGCCAAGACTTTGGTTTTGTCAAATCAATTCCATGCTTTGTCTTGTAGCTGTGTTCTGCTATTGCCGACTTTTCTATGTCTTCTTGTTTCGTGTGCCGTATGTGCTCTTGAAGTCGTGTAGAGATTAGCCGTTTCGTTTCACCAATATAGACTGAGCCGCAACTGCAGATTTTCAGAGTTAGCAGATTCCAGAACACATTTGCTGAGGAGGATTGGAAACTGATTGAGCTTGGCAGAAGATAGGTGACAAAGTTAAGAAGCTAGCAACAGAAAAAGCAGATCAAAATTCCGAAATTGCAAGAGATCAGTGAAGCGTATCCTAAATTCCAGCAGGGAAGAAGGGAGAATGTCATTGTCAACCTGGCCAAGGACTTGATGAGCCACCTACTAAATCTCACACTAGAAAAGGCCCTGAAGCATGCACCTAAAGAGAATATTCCGACTAGAGATCATCTGCTCCGTTGAGGCTGCGGTCAGGATCAGGCTGAGGAAGTAAGACGGGATGTGGCTACCGTTTGCGAAAATCTGAACTTCCTAAATCTAACCTAACAGAAGAAAATGCTACGTGTTCTGAAGATGCAACGAGATTGGTTCAGCAGACAGGGAAACGCAACAGTCTGGACACCACTGTTTACAAGAAAAGATTCACCAGCTGTTAGAAGATGGACCCTACAAGAAAGTCAGAAAATCCTAAAACGTAATTACCACTGCTATAAATAAACAGATTAGATGCATCGAGGAAAATAAGAAAAGTTTTAATTAACTCGAGGACCTCTACTATGGTTCAAATCCACAAACAAGATATACCTATGAGACCGATCGTCAGCTCTATTGGTTCACCCACGTACAACGTAGCTAAATATGTCGCAGAAACTTTATCACATTGTGTAGGAAGACAGCTTCTTATGTTGGGACTCAAGACACTTTATTGAAATGATAAAAACATCAAGTGTGAAGATGATGATTCTAGTGAGTTTCGACGTGGATCACTCTTCACCAAAGTGCCAGTCCCAGAAACAGTGGAGCTCATCAAGAACATGACGTCACCAGTTAGCGAGCTTGGCAGAGTTATGTCTTCAGTCAACGTATTTCTTCTTCGACGGAAATTATACGAACAGATAGATGGAGCGCCCATGGGTTCTGCTTTCCCCGTAGCTGAAATTTGTACATGGAGCATTTCGAAGGTTTAGCACTGGAAACGGCAGAAGAAACCAAGTATGGTTACGATACGTAGACGATGTATGGGCTGTGTGGTCTCATGGAAAATGCTTAGAAAATTCCTTCAACATCTGAACGACATTCACCCGAACATCAAGTTTACTGTTGAAGTGGAAACTGACGGGCGGTTGCCATTTCTGGATGTTCTTACTACAAAGAAAAAAGAGATGGGCCATTCAGGTGTATAAGCCTACACACACAAACAGATACTTGAACGCTCAATCACACCATCATCCAGCACAGAAGAACGGGTTTTGAACACACTAATAAACAGAGCCATCCACATATCAGATAAGGACAGTTGGAATTCAGAAAGAAAATATTACAGAAAACACTGCAAGAAAATGGTTATACAAGACATCAAATCAACAAGGCATTACACCGACAGATTGCAAGAACGAGCTCAGCCGCCATCCAAAGTGCGCGACAAATATGTTCCACCGAAACAGCCTACATTCCATACGTCAAGTACAGATAAGGTTGGGAGAATTCTGAAGAAACATAACATCCAAACCATATTCAAGCCGGCCAACAAAATCAGGAACTGTTTACGACCCGTGAAAGACAACATTCATCTTTGTACACCTGGAGTTTATGAGATACCGCAGTTGCGGCTCAGTCTATATTGGTGAAACGAAACGGCTAATCTCTACACGACCAAGAGCACATACGGCACACGAAACAAAACAGAAAAGTCGAATAGCAGAACACAGCTACAAGACAAAGCATGGAGACAAAACCAAAGTCTTGGCAAAAATTTCACACTATTATCAGAATTAGAAACCATAGAAATAACATGAAGACAACTTTAACAAAGAGACAGCATAAAATTATCAAACTTGGCAGCCAGTTCTTCAGAGTCCATTGAAGCCAGCCAATCCAGTTCGACAACGAGCAGGCTCCGCCCACTTCGGCCAGGTGACCACTACACTGGGGTGAAGAGCCACAGCCGGCCAATCGGTCTCAGCCAGTCAACAAGCTACTGAGATGACTCTCCAGCGGGTCGAACGTCTAGCAGTAATTATTTTAACTGTGACGCGGTGTAAACCGGAAGCCTTAGATCTTAGTGATGACACCGGCCGCGAAAGCCTAGAGTTAAGATGACCAGAAGTGGACTCTGAAAATGTGTTTAGGCATTTTGGACCACTTATGGAGTCCAAAGCCGGCTGAAACTATGGCAATGAAACTTTGGTTGAGGGTTAAGCTATTATTGTTTTTAGCTACATTTGAAGGTACATATAACAAAGCGGGGCTCCTAAAAGCAAGGTGTAGCAGGCAGGGGTCACCTATGAGCTCCTCACAAAATGCCAGATCAACCTTAGAAGGAAGATGGGTAGACTAACAGAACCCAAACTAAATGTGTTTCTACAGATATATTTGGGAAACCTTTTTTTTATAATTTTCTTTAAATTTGCAATTTTTTCCAAAAATATACACACGGCTATGTTAAAAGAGCCTCAGAGGCGATGCGCGATTTTACTTTCAGCCAGTCTAACCCCTATCTTTTCTCCCACAAAATAAACTCCATAAAATCCCTAGTCCAGACCCACACAACTCCACGTCCACATCTGCACAGGATGGCAATGGAAATAATGCAGGTGCAGATAAGAATTAGACCATACTTGTCACGGTTTACTGTTCCTACCACACACCGGGAGCAGCATTTGTACAACTGCAGTGTACTAACTGCAGTGGGCGAACATATAATGAGTTTTTAATATAGACACTGCGCGCTCTACCGGACTACCGTGTGTGAACCATTGATGATGCGGACTGCACGAGACTTGGATCAAGGCTTGATCTATCACAGGCGTAGTGAATTATGTTATTTTTTATTTTAGTGAAAATATTAATTTTGTAGGAAGCGTTCTGCCCCAAAATAGGGGTGTTTATGCTCTAAACTGTACTTATAACCTGATTTTGAGACTATTGATTTAAGGTGCTTATGAATAGGACTCGTGGCGTGGTCCTGTAATCCAGCTTCATGGAGGTCAGGTTTCGAGGTCTAAAGCGGCTCAGATGGTCTCAGTGATCATCTAATGATACCCGCATCAACTCCCCACCATCGTTTAGACATATCAGACCATCACCTGCGTGGTTCAGAAGTCACGTTAAGCCGTTGGTTTCTTGTATTTCTATTGGTCATTAATGACCCATTCTAAAAAAGAGTCGGCCTTAGTTAGTAACAAGACTACACCTCATATCTCATTACTACCACTCATCATACTCATCCTTCACCACATATTTGCCTTAAAATACCCTCATGAGAGTGGTCGGCATCTAAAATAGTGATAGTGGATCAAAGCTCGATCTATCACAGGCGTAGTGAATTATGTTATTTTTCATTTTTAGTGAACATATTCATTTTGTAGAAAGCGGTCTGCCCCAAAAAGGGTGTTTAGGCTCTAAACTGTACTTATAACCCGACTTTGAAGCAGACTATTGATTTAAGGTGCATAAGTTTGTTTCAAAGTCAAAGTCATATGTTGCCAATAAAATATATATGTACATGGGCATACGTCAAAAAATTAATACGATCATATAACTAAATTAAAGGTGAACCTTATTACCATTCTACTTAGTTAATTTACTGTACTTGGGCTAGAAACTCACTAAATTTAACAAGTGGCATGATTTGAAAGAAACATTTGAACGAAGATTGTGTTGGGTTTCAGTTTTAAGCAGACAGGAAGAGCATTGAAAAGACGTCCTCTACACTGCAAGAGGTGGTGTTCAGAAAATCTTGTTGTGGGATTGTTTTTATTAAACGTAAGTTTAGATTGGTGTCATAAATCTCCATTCAAGGTTTTCAAAATAGATACAGCTTTATAGAACAAAAATGAACATTTTTGGTGGCGGTGTTAACAGTCTTAGCTGCGCAGTACGACACGGTATATAAGGTAAATTAATTAATTTTAGTTAGTTTTAAACTACCTTTAAGATGGAAAAATATAAAGAGTACTTTTGAATTGTTCTATTAAAAATCGGAAACCAATGTATTTAAATTGTTATCACACCTGCTGCGTAATTAATGGCTTTATGATCTTCAAAAACACGATAATTTTAGAACTCTCTTAGAGACACTCTAAAGTTTAATAACATTTTAAATACATTTTCAAGCTTTATGGGTTATACAGTTCGCCAGGTTTAGCATGGCCGGTGAGATGGGCTATAGGGCCATAAGCGGCTAGCAGGAAATCTCAAGGCCACCGGCCATGCTATACCTAACGAACTGTACTGGCCTTTCATTGAAGACTTTCAAACGTAAAATTGATCTGTTGACAAGGTGAAATTTTGAAGACTGCAAACCTAAGTAAAAATACTAAAAGGGCGTGTAGAAAGTTGACAAGAGGCTTTGTAACTTCTAGCAGCTTACAAAGTTCTAACATTTTACACCCGTGGACTTCACTGATCGTGAAATCACATCGTCACCCTCTCTTCTAACTTGCAACCACCCATAACTCCTCGCATTTTCCAACACACTCACCCTAAATCACTCAACGTATGCAAACACTTAAATCCCAACACGCAGCTGAACCGCAGTCACGCGAGCAAACATCATTTAATTAAAACCCAGTTAATTCATCAAGCGTTTTCATTAAGTGACGCAGCAATTTAAACTCGCCCGTAACTCAGAAGTACGCTGGGCCAATTAAAGCACAGACTCACAAGCACCTGTCCTAATCAAGCACTGCTTACACATTCAATTCGATTGTTCAAATATTCAATTTGTAAACACGTGGTTGCGTGGGAGTCTCGCTCCGCCCTGCGAGTTAGCATCGATTGATTAGGACAAACAGGAAATCGATTGGATAATTGTTGAATACGCTATGTGAATTTCAAATCGGAAACTGGTTTTTTATTGGTCTGTGAGTGAATATTTATACGTAGCTCTATGTTGTATGCTGAGTGATTTAAAAGGAGTAATTAAAATGCTGTTGGATGTGAAGATGACATTTTTAAAACGGAAAAGGCCTACCAGAGAGGTGACGGGTTTTTAGGAAATTTAAAGTTGACAAATATATGGGGGAGATAAATAAAAATCAAATACTGCTAATAGAATTTCAAATACTGGAAGTATAGTCTTTCATAGCTAGCCCAACACAAAATCAAACCTGGCGGACCGCTGGTATGAGTGAAAATAGCATTTTATGATTCTAAATATGGAAATAGCTTCGGCCTTCGGCCTCAACTTTGTGTGTTCTGCTACTTTAATGCTGATACTTTGATTTGAGACACCGACCACTCTTAGAATTATTTTTAAATGTGAATATATGGGATGATGTGAGTAGTAAGGTGTTTTATGGATGATGTGTACTTGTTAAAATAGCCGATGTTTAGATTGGGTCATTGATGTACCCAACGACCAATGGAATGGACAACATTAGCTGACTTCGAACCAAATCCATCTGAAAAGTTATTGGCAATAATGTTGATTTGGTAAGACTTAACTGAGCTATACTAAAGGTATGAGACCTTTTATACCTACACTGTGGTTATACCTATAAAAAAAACATTTTCAATTGTAAATACCATTTAATTTATTTTTTTTCAAACAAAACTTAACATGCTTCACCAAAACACATTTTTAAGCTTTTGCGTTTTGTTAAGTTTAGTTTGAAAAATAAACTAACAAAGTGGTACTAACAAATGAAAAATGTTATATTTTTACGTTTACGACTACCAAAAACTTTTCCGGCTACACATAAAGAGTACCTACAGTATATACAATTTTACTTATGTAATGAAAAACATAGCCGACAAGCTACGGTAGCTATAAGTGCTACCGTGAATCCTAGCGAATTCCTAAAACTGGGGTTTTTATTACATTAGAAATTATTTTTGTGTTAGGGGGAAGTGTTTTCCTCCCAAAATAAGGGGTTGTTTCTATACAAACTGTGTTCATGGTTCGATTTCGATAGAATTTGGTATACAAATTAATGTTCATGTACCCAACATGAGTACTAAAAATCAAACAAGTTCAATCAGCCAGAACAAAATGGTGTTGAAAAGACGATTTTCTATTTTATTGCTCCATTTGAACTATTTTCTGCGGTCATTAGTTTAAAATGGTCAAAACGCGTTCTGAGGTCAGGACCGGTGCACATTTCTTATACCTGGGTCTCATGAATGTCCATTTATCCAAAAGAAATCCTCAAATAAAGCATGAAGAAATGTCCAAATCATATACTATACAGGGTCAGGCAAAAGCGTGGAAACGCCTTTAAACTTTTTAACAAGTTTTTTCAGCGCAACCGAAGTTGGTACATTTTGTAAGAGGAACCAAAAGTACCTTTTAATGCATACTGACACTTTCCCTCAGTTTTCAAAATGGGGGATTGGGGAGGGGTAGCCCCATAATTTTCATAGAGAAGCCCCATAGAGTGTCACCTCATTTTGAAGGTCTTAGAAAATATTGATGAATGTTGATAATTTGAAGTCTCTAGCTTAACCCAGAAAGAAATGGCGTCGATTTTAAGTTACACAGAATTTTAAGTCCACCCCCATCCAATCACCCATTTTGAAGTGTCAGTATGCATTAAAAGATACTTTTGATAACTTTAAAAATATGTACCAAGTTTGGTACATTTTTTACGCTGAACAAAAATACTGGCTAAAACGTTATAAAGGCGTTTCCACACTTTCGCAATAAAAATCTGTGTATCTTAAAATTGACGCCATTTCGTTCTGGGTTAAGATAGACGTCTAATTTTCAGCATTCATCAACATTTCCTAAGACCTTCAAAATGAGGTGTCACTCGACGGGCTTCCCTATGGAAATTATGGGGCTACCCCCTCAATCCGCCATTTGAAAACTGGGGCAAAGTGGCAGTATGTATTAAAAGGTACTTTTGCTTCCTCTAATAAAATGCACTAACTTTGGTTGCGCTGAAAAAACTAATTAAAAAGTTATAAAGGCGTTTCCACACTTTTGCCTGACCCTGTATAATAATCACAGAACAAAAGCTCAACCTATGCGAATGAGTTCTCACCAATGACTCAAGGCCCGGTGGCATTCCCTGCCCACAGAGTAGTCTACACCGTCACGTGATGAATGGTCACGAACCGATCTTAAAGTCGTAAACGCTGCCAGGAGACAATGGGCAGGAAACATTCTCAGTCATCTCATACCTTCCTACAGACCAATCAACAGTTCGCTAATGTTAATTGTATAAAATATAAAATTGAACGTAGTTTAATTGTTGTTTCTTTTTATAGGTAGAAATGTCTGTGGCTTTAATATCTATTGGTCAGAAAAGAATGTTGAATGTTGTTGTTTCACATATTCATAGCACATTCTCAAAATATTATTGTCACTTAGTTGTGCTGACTGCTTGCAGAACTGCTTCCTTGTTATCAAAACAATGATGCCCAGATTGTCTTGATAGTCAAGGTTATTCTGAGCAAGTTAGCTCTTCAGGGTTCAGATGTCTAGGACTCTCCCCGTGAGTGGAGGTATCATTTCACGATGCTGCCTCCGAAGAAGAAGGCTTAACCTTAGTTCTAACGCTAGTTTTTACGTTATTTTAATTTATTTCCAAAAATTATATGCTGAGATTTTCCAGTTCTAACTGTCTCACACTGATTCAAAATTATTTTATGAATATTCTTCATTTAGCTTACATTTAATTCACAATTAATTGAGATAATTTGGATCTTAATATTGTAATATATTCCGAAATTTTTAAGTTGCTAATGTCAACACATTTAAACTAGAGTCCATTGACTACGACACTTCATAGTAGTTCACATAGTTTACTATTCAACCTTGATTTTCCTATTTGCTTCCTTTGTTCGATATTCTTTTAATAAACAAAAGTTTTAATTTGGTTTGCGAGTGCTTCCACTCTACCATCTAGCTATGTTAGCCCCCAATTCCTTTCCTTTCACAAGGAACGCAACATTTTATTACTGTTGTACAACTTTCACGCGGTTATTGTCTGGAATCTGCAGACTGCAGTGTGCAATGGGAATGTTTTGTACATTGGAACCAAATATTTTATTTCAGAAGGGTAACAAGTCTTCTGTACCAATGTACAGCTGAATTCCAGTGAAAATTGTTTCTTTTTATTTGATCGCATTTTAAATTAAAATGAAGACTGGTGTCAAGATTATAGAGCAAGGTAACATCATCAGTTTCAAAATTTTGAACGCTGGCCTGCACAAATCTCTTGTTTTAAGTTTTGCAAGATTTTTAAAGAATAAAATTTGAGCGTTTGAAAACTACTTTTACTGTACTGCAGTAGTTCACTGTGGACCGAAATAATTTTGGATCTAGTGTTAGTCACCAGGATGTATATGTGTGACCACTTTACCCGTTCATTTGTTTGACTTTTACTGAATTCGGCACAAACGTTCCTTTTGCAAACCTTCAAGTTAAGGTCGTCAACCAGCAAAATCGATCCACTAAATCACTATTTGAGATGCCGACCACTCTCATGAGGGTATTTTAATGCAAATATGTGGTGTAAAGGATGAGTGTGATGAGTGGTAGTAATGAGTTATGAGGTGTAGTTTTGTTACTAACTAAGGCCGACTCTTCCTTAGAATGAATTAATAGCCCAATGACCAATGGAAATACAAGGACCAACGGCTTAACGTGACTTCCGAACCACGGAGGTGATGGTCTGATATGTCTAAACGATTGAAATTCATGAAATTCATATAGTCTAAACGATGGTGGGAGTTGATGCGGGTATCATCAGATGATCACTGAGACTATCTGAGCCGCTTAAGACCTATATCATCCTAAAAACCTGACCTCCATGAAGCTGGATTACAGGACCAAACCACGATCCACTGGAAGTACTCTGTTGGGGGAGAGGGTTTCCCCCAATAAAGTAGATTTATGGAGTAAAATGGGGTTTTCCACCACCCTAGTTTGGCTGGACGGATATTGTTGACTTTCGGTCACATGATGCCTACGGTAATATCACGGTAAATTTCACTGAAATCGGATTTTAAAACCACCCCCACCCCGTCAATGGTCATTTGCAACTGTTATGCGGCGGCTATGATCCAAAAGTAAATCTTGTATTGCGTAAAAGATATACATGTCATGCAACCGTCATTTGTATTAAGTGTCTAAAATGTTGCATTCATACAAATCGAAACTACATTCAAACATACAATATTTGCATTCACCCAATTCTCATTCACTCGAATTTGTTCCACTCTAGCCCCTTGGTTCGTGGTCTGTTTACGCGGAGCCCCAGTCGTGTGCCATAAACTCGTTTATATTATAGAATGCTTCTGCGACCAAAATTCTTTTAAACGAGTTTGAATGCCTTGGCATAGGTGCACTTTAATCGAATTTGGCAGTCTGTTGACGAGTTGAAATCCTGCCTGTGAAGGCAAACGTTCATGAGCTACCGTCCTGTGTCTCCCAGCTCGGTAGTTCTCCCTGCCCTGGTTACGTAAGAGTGGATATCACCTTCTTACGGGGTCGCATTTTGTCTGAAAAGGCAGGTTTCCAAATGTAGAGGCAGGGCAATGTCAACAGTTTCAAATTTTGAAAGCTGGTCTGCACGAATCTCTCCATTGCAGCTTTGCTATTGTTTTGACTGCTTGTTTTTGAGAATGAAAATACTGGAAAAGTTTTGCTTTTGCAGCTTCCCCACAGTGCTACCTGTATGAGAGGTGTGGAAAGACTACTCCATAATATGCCGTCATCAGTACCTGAGTTGGGCAATATTTTGCTGTCTACATAAATGCCTGAGGAAATTTTGAGCAGACATAGTCTACATGAAAATCCCTGGTCAAACCTCGATCGAGAAATTTTGTTGTGTAGACTTCTTTAATCTCAGTCTCATCCAGCATGACAGTTGAAGTATGATCTGAGTATGTCTGACGTAAACAGATTTGGATGAAAGATAATCCAGGTACAATGTTTTAAACTAAATAACAACGACACAATGACTGACCAGTAGCCCAGTCTATGAATCATTTTCCACTATCAGTTCGGTGCCATCTGCCGTTGATACCACACGACCCGGCTGTATATCTCCTTTTACGTCGCTTTCGTGAGACACTTCTACTTTGTTTATACCGGTCGTGATCCAGACACCGTATACGTTATATTTATCGCAGATTCGAATTAAAATATGATCTATTGGTTGGTTATGTCACAGTTTTCACCTTTGGGTGTTTTAGGCGCTGGCCTGGATTCGGTTAAAGTTTGTTTTAAGGTGAAGTTAGGACTGATATGAAGTATTCTGCACCATGAATCTCGACCTAGCGTTAAGCATAGTCGCTTGACGAGACTGAGTGGTCTTTGAGGGAATCGAACCCGAGATAGCGGAGTGATGTCGTGCGCGATACCAACCCCCACAGGTCCGTTTTAAACCAAAGTAAGTTAAACTAATAGAATGAGTATAGGAATTAGTTAACTTCCTGTTAACAATAACAATTCGTTTAATGTCAATTTTTACAATTTATAAGTATTGTTTTATTGGCAATATACTAAAGTACCACAAGTAAGACTTTAGCCTAATTAAACAATAAACTTATGAATTTGTGTCTATTGTTCAAAATAAAAATTTAGTTTCGAAATGGGAATGATCGTCAGAAACATTGGGAAATAATATTATTTTAAGTAAAAAGAGTCTTAACCTTTAAAAATTCATAAATTTTAATTTTAGAAATCGTGCTAGAAATTTTAAATAATAGGTTGGAATTGTTCAAACCTCAAGTTTTGATAATAAAATTAGAAAATTCATACACTTTTGGATTAATGACAAGACAACGCTCTTTTATGAGTTGTCTCTTACAACTGGAGTAAAATAATAGGATTTCTCAATAACAAAACATATCTAAACTTTCTTATCCGTGCAACTATATTGTAAATAAAATAAATCGAAGGGTTAAAACTTTTATTTAATTAAATTATCCACAGTGTGATTTAACAGAAACTGTAGTTTTTAATAGACCGAGTATTTTTAAACAACCTTGATAAACAATTATTATTTATTTACGTTTTCCGGTTTATCGTATATTTCCATTCGAAGAGCTCAAAAGCACCTACCACTTGCAAAACAATAACTCCACTATAATTCTCCCCGGAAAGTCTATAATTATTCTCTCCAGAAAATCCCTATAATTCTCTCTTCTTCCCCTGAAAATCCTATATTTCTCCTCCTCCGGGAACCTCTACAGTTCTCTCTCCTCCCCAAATCCTGACTCCTCTCCCTGAAATTCCTCAATCCTTCTCCTTCCCTCTCTCCCCTGAAAATCCCAGTTCTCCTCCCCTGGAAAATCCCTTTCCCTCCCCTCATCCCAGTTCTCTCCTCCCCTGAAAATCCCCTACAGTCTCTCTTCCCTGAATCCCTGAGTTCTTCTCCCAAAATCCCAGTTTCTCCTCCCCTGGACAATTCCCTGCCCCTCCCCCTGAAAATCCCCAATCCTCCCTGAAAATCCGAAGTTCTCCTCCTCTGATCCTGAAAATCCTCCCCTAATCCTCTTCCCCTCCCCCGGAAAATCCCTACAGTTCTCTCCTCCCCCGGAAAATCCTAAAGTTCTCTGCCTCCTCCCGGAAAATCTATCCATCTACTCTTATCATCTCATACCGAAGAAGTAATTTCATTAAAGCTTTTGAAAAGAAACACATTTGATATATTTCGCTCGGCTGGAAACGACCTCTATACTAGAACGCCTCGTGTTAACACTACAGCGAGCATGTGATTTACGTCTGTGTGCAGTTGTACCAATATGTAGGTCTGCGTTTACGAGTACTGTATATATCGTGGTGTGGTTTATCGCACGCAGGACTCGATACCTTGTTTACACGGTGCAATACCCGGCCCGCCATGTGTCCTGGTGGGGGAGTGCGCGTGGACATCTGTGAGCTTGGTGACTGCGTTTTTAGAACCACCATCGTTTAGACATATCAGATCATTACCTGCGTGGTTCGGAAGTCAAGTTAAGCCGTTGGTCCTTGTATTTCCATTGATCATTGGGCTATTAATTAATGACCCATTCTAAGAAAGAGTCGGCCTTAGTTTGTAACAAGACTACGAGAATGTGTAACAAATAATTAAGGACCAAACACCAACAATAATAAAATAAGTTTAATCAGTGAAAATGGAGGTAAACTATAAAACGACCTTTGTAGATGTCCGGATGTTGAACGTGTTCGTTTTCTTCCACAGGGATGGTTGGACTTATGTCAACCGGCTGAAGAGGAGGGAGGAGGGAGCAAGGTCTTCTGGGTATGGGTAGGAGACGTGATAGTGGTAGATCATGACTTGTTGGGAGGAAGAGAGCTGCGATATTCTTGCGGGTAAAAGCTCCCTGAGTGTTGGTCAGAGACTTTATTCGAGAGACTAGTGGCGCTGCCTAGTGCATTGGCTATGTAACTACGACCAGCCGCTAACACAACCGTTGTAATGTATGCGCAGTCTACCTAATCTATTACGTTCTCTTCGCCAACAACCATGTAAACAACGCTCTATCTTACGATTGATCCATAGCTCCTCCGACGGCGCTTGTGGGCAGAGCTGTGACCGGAAGAGCGCAGAAAGAACTAAGGTCAAGGTTTATGTGGGAAGTGCATTAGAATAGAGTCAAGGCTCTGGACACAGTGTTGATAATCACAGATACAAGATGCTAATGTAATGTAATACCTCGGGAGTGAATGAGACCGATGTAGCTACGGAATGTTGACAGACCTTGGCCGTGAGCCTCCACACTTGCTCAGCGGGATGTGTGAACAGTAGGCCGTATTTAGAGTTAACAGGGTTAAAGGTAAAGGTAAAGTTTGTCTTGTTTAATGAGGCGAAGTTAGGACTACAAAGTCCTCTCTACCACTCAAACTCGACCTTTACCTAGCTTCATCGTATTAGTCACATTACAAATTGTAAGTGGTGACTGCGGGGATCGAACCCTCGCCACCGGAGTGAGCTCCAGAGTCGCGCGCAATACCAATCCGCCACGGATCCGCTCAATGGGGGTTCAATTTGTTATAGGTATAAATATCTGCTCATGGAAGAAACAGTTTTATTCTCTTAATCGAAAAATTTCTAGATTTTACTTAAAATTGATATACTATGCTCAGAAAAAATATAGGTTGAACTGGACAATATGACTGGGGGACACAGAACGATGGTTCATGAACGTTTGTCCTCACAGGCAGGAGTTCAGATCATCAACAGACTTCCAAATTCGATCAAAAGTGCCCCAGAGCCAAAGGCGTTCAAAGCTCGTCTAAAATCAGTTTTGGTCACAGAAGCATTTTACAGTTTTAACGGGGTTTTGGCACACAATTGGGAGACTCGGGAAACAAACACACTGACAAGGGTAGACTGGGAAAATTCGAGTGAATGGGAATAGTACGAATGTAAGTTACGAAATGGATCTATATGTGGATAATGCAAAATGTTATATACAATAATGGACAATTGAGATACATGCTTGTAAAAATGTATATTCAAAAAAATATTTATTTATATTATTTATCCATTGCTAGTGACCAAGAACAACACGGCGTTTCAGGATCTGCGTTCTGGTTACGTCTTCAGGTGAAAGTAACGTGGAACACAACACAGAACATTTCCCGGATTTTTCTATGTGAAAACAACATCGTCAGACTCGCAGATATTGTAGAAATAAGCTTAGAAAACCGGTCAAACACAGCCAAACAATATAAACTTGTTAAAGTAAAATATACAATCTGAACAATAGCATAAAAACAAAACATCACTTAAACACCGCGAAAGAAATAATAAGGCGAGGTGTCGAAATTATTCTCCGGAGTTTCTAAGGTTTATTGCAAATATGACTATAAAGTCCTAACTTCACCACCAATAAATACGCTTTTCATTTCATTTCATACTGTATAGTTTAAGAACTTCTTCTATTACCTTTTATTTGCTGAAGTGTCCTCGTATGTGTCCGTATGCTCCTGAAACATACAATTTTAATTATCAGAATACAAAAATTATTTGCGTTGACAAAAGAAAATATAAAATTATTAAACGCAAAACTACTAACAAAAAAACTAATATACTGATTGACAAAAGAAAAAAATCTAACAACAAAAACTAATATACTCGTATGTAAGGTTACTGTGTAAAATTAGTTAAAAGCGCCAGAAGAACTAAGGAAGTCGTCTATGGTATAGTACGCTTGTTTAACTAGAAACTCTTTTAAAGCGTTTTTAACATTTGAATTAGATTTTTTCAGCTTTAAATTTTACTTTGGGTACTACAATTCTTTGATTTATTTTGCAAAATGAAGAGCCGCATAAATCTAAATTTGGAGCAAGCTCCCCAATATGCGCTATTTTCAGTACATCACTACTACAATAGCTCGATAAGTGTCTCATAAAGTTGATTCCAGTGGAAACTTTCTTACAGACGTAATCAATGTGCTCATTCCAAGATAACTCATTGTCAACATAGAGCCCAAGAAATTTATAAGTAAACAAATTAAGAACCCTATACTTCACCGCTACTAACACAGAAGAAATGTATTGACAAGTATTAAACGCCTGCTATGAAGCATTAACAAATCCCATGGGCAACATCCATAACCTACCCCACTCTTCCTATGTGCGCACTACACAATCAATTACTCTGGATAATCCATAACCCCGCCCACCAGAAGCATCTGGACTCAGTAATTTCTCACGGCACGCGCTCCTCTCCCCCTCCCCTATAGACCCACCCCCTGGATGTGCACTTCCTTCCGCCTCGTGAGAGCTACGTGATTATTGTGTACTTACTGCGCACATCCGATTCTACAAGTGAACACGCTCGTAACTAATCGCAATGACGCGCATAGGGGTGCGCGCCACGCTCACCCTCTGCGCTAGCTCAAGGTCCATTTGCTCCTGTCCATTTGGGATTTATTAGCAGGCTCTTATTCGATAATAGGATCTGAGTGGTTGGGAACTGGTGATGAGGTCTCGTATTTTCACTAAGTAATGGGTTTAAATTTGGCGCATTTAGTTAGCAGAAAATAAATAAATAAATAAATCTTTTATTGCGTAAAACATATACATGTCATGCAACCGTCATTTGTATTAAGTATCTAAACTTTTGCATTCACACATCGAAATCCCATTCAAACATACAGTATTTGCATTCACTCTCATTCACTGAATTTGTTCCACTCTAGCCCCTTGGTCCGTGGTTTGTTTACGCGGAGCCCCAGTCGTGTGCCATAAACTCGTAGCTTCTGCGACCAAAATCTTTTCAAGCGAGTTTTGAATGCCTTTGGCATAGGTGCATAATCGAATTTGGCAGTCTGTTGAAATATACTCCTGCCTGTGAAGGCAAACGTTCATGACTACCGTTCTGTGTCTCCCATGACGTAAAAAAGGCAGGTTTCCAAAATGTAGAGGCAGGTCAATGTCAACAGTTTCAAATTTTTGAAAGCTGGTCTGCACGATCTCCATTGCATGCTTGTTTTGGAAAGAAAATACTGGAAAAGTTTTCGCTTTTGCAGCCTCCCACAGTGCTACCCGTAGGAGAGGTGTGGAAAGACTAAGAAATAATATGCCGTCATCAGTACCTGAGTTGGGCAATATTTGGATAGCTGTCTCAAAACATGCGGTTTTTGAGCAGCTCCCAGGTCAAACATCGAGGTGTATCCCGAGGAATTTTTTGTGTATGTTGTAGATTCTTCAATCTTAGTCTCATCCAGCATGACAGTTGAGTATGATCTGAGTGTAGCTGACTGCAGAGCAGTAGCTAGCTGTTAAAGTAATAACATATTTTTACAAAATATAAAACTAGCCTAGAAAAACAAAACAACATGCATAATAGACAAGCAGTGAAACTGTTTACAGACGGTGAGAGCTGACCAATCGGTTTGGTGGGTGGGAGCAGTAGGTGTCTAGGTACAGACTGACCAATTGCAGTAGAGAAAAACACACAAAATCTCTATGTAAGTATGTAATGTAGGTGACATATAGGAGGCGGCTTACTCAAGTTGAGTTTTTCTGTGGCTTGTTTCGAGTTTTTTATACTATGCTGTGAGTGTTTTGTGTTATTTCTTGCTGAAAGTTAGGTTGAAAACTGTTTTTATGAGAGGTAGCTAGAGGTGATTTACTTCAACTGACTAATTAGAAGTTTATATGTAAGATCCCTAATTGTTTTTTCTTAAAAAAGTTGTTTCTGACATATTACAGACTACATCTCATTATCTATCAAAACACTCATCACACTCGCCATCATTCCATATTCACCTTAAAATACCCTCAAGAGTGATCACCTCCAATGTACATCACCCAAGGCTCATCAATACGACAGCTGTTTTCGACTACTAAGCGATAACTGATCGATTGTTTGCTCTCGTGTGCACTTGACTGTCCCTGACGGGTCCCACGGCTCCCCTTATCCATGTCCGTCACACCCGCAGCCTCACAGGCTCCCACAGGGTCTGGCAATCATCCCTGCTTTGTTCCCGGCACACTCTACACCGCAAACACCGGCTAGGTGAACCTGTGGGAACATATGCGTGCAGGGGATAACAGGGATGATACGGGGGAAAGATCAATCAATAAACTGCAGGCGATGCTGGCGTATTAAAGTTTGAGTGCTGAAGAGGAGAATCTAGGCGTGGTGAAATGGTTTGAATAAAACTATTTTATTTTTACATAGTTGTCCATTTAAGCTCAAACATGATTAAATTAGATCAATTAGTTACGCTTTAAGAAAGGTTCCCGGCTCCCTAAGGTTGGATACAAAAAATAACATCCGCATTCACATCTCATCTTGCAAAAACAAACAAAACAACAAACAAACAGTACTGGCATGAACTCAAGGTCAAAACCATTAAAACAGCTCAAACCCCTAACAAGAATGGCGTGGTGAAATAATTTTCGTTAATATTTAACGTTCTTTTGCATGCTGTATTAACTTTTCTAGGCTAGTTTTTTTAACACATGAGAAAAACAAAAGAGAAAACTCACGTTGTTTTGTGGTGGTTGACTGATCAGCATGCGCTGATTTGTTTTAGGCTAGCTAATGCTTTGCGTTAAGATTTAGGTTATTTCACCTGAAGACGGGATCATATTCTAGATCCCAAAACGTCCTGGTATTCTTGTTCATTAATGTAAACTATGGAAAACGTCCGTGATAATATTTAAACATCAGTGATATTGCAGGAAAATCAAGGCATGATGCATTTAAGAACTGGAATAGTAATCAAACCAACATCACCTACATGAAAACTCAAGTAATTTGCTTGAGGTGTACTCACATAGAACAACATCTTGTTCTTCAACAATAATTGATGTGAGATAGATGAATTTCATGACAACAAATATAATATTCCGAAAATACTATCCTGCCCTATACCTAACGCTTTTTAGTCAATTGTAGTAAACTCTCTTTATAATACAGCTTAAAGAATGTTCAATAAATTCTATTCATCTACTAAACCAAAACGTTAACTTTAGAAGGTGAAGTACTAAATTAAATTTAATATTAGTTTAAAAAACAAAGCAACGACAAAAACTAAAACACTAAAACATCCTTGAAGTTCCTAAAATTCAATTACCGGGTCAACCCATTCGCCTTGTTAACAAACTGTTGATAGAGATCTAAACTAATTATATCTGAGAGAATATTTAGCAACAAAGAACCTTGACCTGGTCACATTTCATTCAGCTGAGAGAATTGACAGTCAATATTTAGAGGAAATAAATCACAGTTCATACAAGCAACAGGTTTGTGGGTCAAACTTGGAGATCAATTGGAGCATTTCTTCACAGCGGCCTGTAGGTCGTGTCATTGGGGGTAAATAACCTCTCTACCTTGACCTTAAGTAGATGAAAATCACTGATTTTGGACCGATTAAACTTTATTTTGTGATCGGTTAAACTGTCGTATCTTTGTCGCAGTAAAAGTTGTTTCATTATGAAAGGATCCACCGTGGTTTGGAAGTCACATTGCAGTTGGTCCATTTCATTGGTCGTTGGGCTATTAATTAATGAACCAATTCGGAGCCCTAGTTTGTAACAAGACTACACCTCATGCACCTATCAAAAACACTCACCATTCATCCTATATTCATCTTAAAATACCCACTAGAAGTTGTCGGTGTCTCAAATAAAAAGTACATAAGTACACATTCGGTTTTGCAGTTAAATTTGTGCCTTTCCAAACTGGTTCTAGAAAAAATAACTTTATACTCTTGTCACTTCTAGGCTGGACCGTCTCTAAATTCTTAACTTGAGTAAAGATAAATCTTAGAGGGTGCAGCACGGGTGTTAAAACATGACAATACTTTGATACTTTGCATTAAGACACCGATCACTCCTAGAGGGTATTTTAAGGTGAATATGGAATGAAGGGTGAGTGTGTTGAGTGTTTTTGATGGATGATGAGGTGTAGTACAAACTAGGGCCGACTGTTCCCAGGTTGGGTCATTAATTAATATCCCAACGACCAATGAAAAGGACCAACGGCTTAACATGACTTCCGAACCACGGGTAGTCTGACCAATGACTGTAGTCTACGGGCGTAAATAGTTTTGAGTGGTCAAAACCTACGAAACCCATGTAAAATTTAAATAAGCGCCATTTTAACGAACTTTCATAGGAAATAGAACTATTAGGCCTAATTTTATCGCAAGAGAGGAAGAAACGAAGGCGTAGAGAGCTTCCAAACACCTCCTGGCAAAATGTCGTAAGATCAAAGCCACTCACTGTTCAAACAATTAAAATGAAACAAGCGCAGCTTACTGTAGGTGTAAAAAAAGGACAAGAGTTGGATGCGAAAAGTGAAGATTGAGTCTTGACAGATCAGAATGATTAGTGCTCTGGTATTTAATGAAAAATTCCTTCAGGAATTAGGTATAGTTTAGTAGTGGTTGGGCATCCCCATATATTTTACAGTGCGGAACCTAAAATTTTCGGTTACGTAAAAAAGGAAGAAGGAAAAATTGACTTTTCAAGACACACAAATAATTGAAAAGACTTTCAATCGGATAAGCCTGATGTGGATGTAGATTCATCATTTGCTTCTAACAATTTACGCTCCCAAATATCTCAAGAATTTCCCTACTTCAATCACAGATTCCGGACACTACACTGAGACCACAATTTCCAGGTCATCTACACTAACGGAGCCATCCGTCATCACAGGTCATCTCCCGATGACCCGCTAACATCTGACTGCACGAAGTCAGCCTCGTCGTGTCAGGTTTGCGGCAACCGAAATGTTAAGTGATCGCTAAATCCTCGATTGTAATTTCAAATTGTCTTCGTGTCTTCGCTCTCGCATCTCGAGCCCATATTTATTCATCTCTTCATTTACTTTCATCAATTGGGTCGGACCACACTCGACGTTCTGGCGGCAAGTCCATCTTCGCGTGACGCTGCTGCCGCGGGGGAAATTGTGAACTAAAGTTTGCGGGTTGTGGTTGTGGCAGGTGGGTTGAAGTGAAGAAGGTTCAACAGTTTAGAAGGGAGTTTTGGAAATTTTGAATTCAAACGATACAATCAATCGTGAATTTGCATAACCTAAAACAGGAAAAATCGTCCCCAATCGAACGGACCCTTGATAGAGAAGAAAATTTCCGTTAAATTTTACTGAATCTACATTTTGATTCTTATACAGGGTGTTTATGAAATATTTCAAAATAATTTTGCCAGGCGACCCTGTGCAAATTGATGGGTCCTTGGACGGGAGGTTGTGCCTGGCTACGCTTTTGGGCATATCGGTTACTTTTCGATTTTCGATCGATTTTCAACATACTTGCATTTTTGGACTTCACGTTAGTTTTTCAAAGATACAATAACCAAGAAAATTCAACTAATTATTTTGATAGATTTTTTAATTCTGAAAGCCGCTTATTTTAAAAATAAAATGTTAGAGAATTGACAAAATTTTTACAATTGCAAATTAGCAGTAATAACTTAAATAAATCTGCCTAATTTTTCGGGAAATATAGCTTATTTAATAAAGATTTATACACTAAATACGGGTTTCCTCCAAAGCCTGTCTGTTACGTACCAAATTTACGGGTTTTGTATGTTCTTGTTATTTCTACACATACATAAAGACAACGGTACATACACCGGTACACCTCCTTAAGCCCAAGAAACATTTGCTTTGTCTTTAAGTTTGTTGTTGACGATTGTAGAGTTTTTGAGGTTGGAATATTTTTAGGCTAACTCATTTTTGCGTGTTATGTTTTAGGTTACTTTTCACCTGAAGACGGGATCAGATTCCGGATCTCGAAACGTCGCAATAATATTTCAACCCAAGGAACATACTCATACTTTACCCCAAAGTTACTCAAGAGAGTTCACAACACCCTGTATAACCTTATATTTGCTGAGTCATCAGCCTCTACTTGTTGCATAGGCCTAATGTATATCATGTGGTAACTGCACTGTGACAAGTAGAATATATATGTGAGCCAGTATATACGTCATCAACACCTGATCTACGACGCATGGTGACGTCATATAACCTCATTACTGATGTGTGCAGTTTCATTCATATAAATAGTACCTATGAGGTGGGTAGTTATCGTGGATGGGTTATTGTTATGTTCGTACACTTCGCGTTCAAAACTGACTAGACGAGAAAATAACTTTCTACTGACTTAAATAACAAATGTTTTAGAAATAGAAAGGTTTGAACATTTTAATTTGAAAACTTGAAATTCTTGATCGATTAGCTGTTATGAACTTAGGCACGGTGGTTTCTGTTGAAATTGTGTGTAATATTGAAACTAGTCTTCGTCCACGGTTAGAAGTCTCGAAATAGATTGAAGACATTATCTTGCTACAGTTTTGTTGTGGTTTTTAATTTCTACACCAAAGACAGGTTTCGTGGTTATAATAGCTAGGCCTACTTATTTAATACAAAAACGTGTTCAAATTGTCAATGTGTAAAAGAAAAAACAGAAAATAATAGAAATAGTTAATGAGAAGATTTTTTTAATTATACAACGGACTTTCAACAACATATTTTTACTGTTTTTGTCGTTATGTTATTTTAACAATGGACTTTATTATTAAAACAAAACACCTGGTCGTCAAAAAGTCGAAGAGGGAGGGGCTTCAGAGATCTGTAACAAATAATAAGGTGTTAATAAATGAGACATTGTTTAAACTTTTAATTTAAAGTTTAAACAATGTCCCATTCATTAACACCTGTTCATCAAGTAACGAAGAAATAATAAAGGTAAGATTTTATAAACATTAAAGCAATTTCAAAAATAAAAGCTAAAACTAACAGAAAAGATATATAAACATTTGTATTGAAACAAGAAGTTGATAAAAACAAAACACACAGCCCTCAAGGACGTCACTCCCTTTATTGAAGGTGTGCCAAAAACACCTTTAGGAGTAGCTGTCAAAATTCAGTGCCCGCGCCGGGAATCGAACCTACGACCTCGTGCCCCACAAGCCGCGATTCTTTCCATTGAGCTTGTTTTATAAATAGCTAATCGTTCAGAATTTATAAACAAAACTATAACCCATATTTACAAAATTTCAACTACGCTCTAGACGGTCTAGCGAAGCAGCTGGTCTCTGTTTGTAAGCGCATCCAACATTATTTACAACAAAGCCACCCACATGTCATCAAGCATATTGCACCGGCCCCTAAACAAGCCCCTGGGAAAAATCAAACCGATCACAGAAACATATGAGCGAGTGTGAATCAACAACAAAGGTCGCGCACCCCTGTGCCAGTTAAACCGATTCATCTCCACAATGGGAGGCTGGTGGTGGGTTCAATTATTTTATCAAGGATCATCCGTGGTCCCACGGTGAGTGTGGGGGGAAGGGGTGCGTAAGTACGCGAGTGCGTAGACGTGCGCGTGCCGTGGGAAACCGTTAACACCCCCTGGGCGCCGCGGCCACCCTGACTGGAGGGGAGTTTAGATAGTGTATGGTGAACACTTGAGAGTGTGAGCACAACAGTTGAGTTTTATACAAAAGGATGGAAGATAAAACTTTTGACACGGCCGGCTTGGCCAGAGACTTTTTTTCTGGTTTGAGGTCACAGAAGAATCAAGATTAATCTAGATTAAACTCAAATCGAAAATTCAAATTCAAATTCTTTATTGACATCATATTATGTACAATTACATTTCGATGCAAGTCAGGCATAATATCTCAATCAAATACAAATCATTTTAAATTCTATAGATAAAACTAAGACAGTTTAAAATAGCTTATTAAGTGCTAAGAACATGTCAAAGCTCCGACAAACTATAAAGGACCCTTCGAGAGAGATAACATCTTAGTCTGCGTTTGAACATATCTAGGCCAGGTAATTGTTTAATTTCGCCTGGAAGTTTATTAAATAAATTTAGGGGAAAAGCGCATAGGTTAAGCTTGGTCCCCTTTAGTGACATTATTTATTCATTAATTTACTGCTAGTGCCAGTTTTACTGCTTACATTATTCATTCTTAAAAGTGCGGAGTAGTCCCTCTGATTTTGAATTTCATCCCATAGAACATGCATTTTTGGGACACCTCACGCCTACAGTTTTCATCAGATTTTTACGAAATGAACTTTGTTTTAAATTGCATTACATGTTTTAGTGGCTCCGCTGAGCCAAATTTCCGTTTTCTCATTTATAAGACCGTGACACAAGTTCAAAATTAACGATTATTTTATGTGAATTTCTTGATTTTACAACTAAAATAACAACATTTTCAAACACGTGGTGATCGGAGTCACTGCAGTACATTGTTATCTTTTAAAATAAAACCAATTTCAAAAATATCCGATGAAAATAGTTGAAGTGTCTCAAGAAAATGCTTGTTTTTTACATTGTCTTATGGGACAAAACCAAAATGGCCGATAGGTATTTTACCACTGTGCACTCTGAATAACTTTACATTATTGACCAACGTTAGTTCGTAAGAATTTGATTTGTACCAGAGTTTAAAATATTTTTGCGGAAATTTTCTATTGTTAGTAAACAAGGAGAACACGACGTTTTGAAATCTGCAATTTGATCCCGTCTCCAGGTGAAAGATAACCTGAAAAGAGTTTATCAGCCTGCTACATACCGGTGATTGGTCGTTTGGAGCTTCCAACCAGTCTGTCACTCGGTTGGCATTACTCACTGGTAAACGTGTTAAGTTTCTGATAGTTTCTCAACGTTAATCTCGTACATGTGCTTTGTTTTCTATACTATTTGTTTGTAAAATTTTTACTGTAACAGCTTCATGATTGGTCGTGTTTTACTGATCAGTTCACGCTAACTACTTCAAACTACCTAATTTTCTAATGTTTGTTGTAATTTTTAAGCTACTTTCTTCCTGAGGATGGAATCAGCACCCACATAACCCGTGGGAAACCGCCCCTGATTGTGTTTACCCCCACCATTACCTCGTACAATATTTGCTTACACCCTCCTCCCCCAGGACCACCGCTGAGCACAATACGCTGCGTGTCTCGTGCCACGGGTCGCGCTGCGTGATTTTCCCAGGCCACGCTCGAGTGCTTCAGCACGGTCAGCAGTTTGTTCTCAATGAACTGTCGGCGTCAGCAGGGATGATATACTGATGGTAATGGAATTGGCTTCAGTAGCGATGATACATACATTAGTGTGTTTTCATAAACTGTGTGAATGTATTATAACTACACCATTTCTTATATAATTGATGGTTGGTAATTGACCTCATATGTTTACTATAAACCAAAAAATCAGCCAGACCAAGATAGTGACAACAACCTGATTTTCCTCCGCTTACAGATTTTCCTGAACTTAACCCTTAGGCTTTCGCGGCCGGTGTCACAACTATAATCTAGAAAGAAGAAGGAAGAAGAAGACACTTGAAAATGGGCAACTTATGCCCGAAATGCATAGTGTAATAAATTCAACACATCTTTAGGGCCTACAGGCAATGAGATATTTATAGAACTATAATCTAGTTCTTCCGGTTCACACCGCACCCAAACTTCATAATTAGGTTGAGATATTGCGGCCTTGCTGTGGAGTACCATCTTGAGCCAATCAGTGACTGAAGATGGTACTCAACAGCGAGGCCGAAACATCGCAACCTAATTATGAAGTTTGGACGTGGTGTGAACCGGAAGAACTATAGATTTCTTGATTTTGTGTACACATGTTAGGTAAAGTACTATAAATGTTTAGACCGCGTTTAACCATACTTGAATCATAAATGCAGTTTTAAAACACCCATTTTCCGGTGGAACCGCTCCCCCAAAAGGTCACTTCCGGTGGATTGTTTTGCTAGTTG
The DNA here is from genome assembly GCA_018831715.1 of Matsumurasca onukii. Classification (NCBI taxonomy): domain Eukaryota; kingdom Metazoa; phylum Arthropoda; class Insecta; order Hemiptera; family Cicadellidae; genus Matsumurasca; species Matsumurasca onukii. Next base: position 46,591,474 of record CM032065.1, on the reverse strand, counting down.
ACGAACTTAACCTAGAGATGTACAAAAGGAACATGCGTACCAAATTTAGTGAAACAATCGGACAAGAAATGTGATCTATGAAGTGATATACTTGTATCGAGTACATTTACTGTTTTGCCATCTGAGGGGTGTTGGGGAGTTCAAAACTGTAAACGTTGCGTTTTACGACGTTCCGTTCTTTCTGGCGATAGAAATAAATAGTTCTTCTTCGTTTGAAAATCCGCTAATAATACTATTTTGAATAATTTATTATACAAGTTAAACTGTCTTCAATTCCACGTTTGTCTGGTGTTCTGTTTTACAACCCACATAGTCTCGATTCCATATACAGCCGACCCAATTTGAAGTGCGACATTGAGTCATAAGAACAGCTGAGCGATGTTTACACACCACTAATAACAGCTGATTGAGATACATTTCTCGATACACACTGCAGATATACAAGAGCTAACTACATCTATACACGTTGCGCAATATCCAAAACATGCCGGCCAACAAATATATGCAAGTAGATCAGATTTCCACTTCGACTCTCTGTAATTCGTGGCGGTGAGTCAATTTTGTTACTCTCTGGTGAGCGTTCGAGTATGTAGGTGTATTTAAAAGTGCGTTTAAAGATGCTGTGTAAGTTAAGAAATGTTAGAATAGCTGTATAATGGTGTGGTTCGTCAACAATAATATACAGGGTGAGTTTTAAATGACCCCCTCCCACCTTAATCTTTGAAAACCCTTTCTTTGCGTCGATAGGTTTTATTAAAATTCCTTTTCTTTTGAGGTGCCACAAGATTTGCTTTTTACAAATCTGAGGGGCCCTTCTCCTCGGTTTTTGGTTGGGAGTGGGTGACGCAAAGTACGTCAAAACAAACTTCAAAATCCTATAAAAACATTCCCCAAAGGGTTTTAAAAATATTTCCTTTTTCGAAGGTTAAGGTGAAGGGGAGACGTTTAAAAGTCACCCTGTATAACTAATAAGATTTAAAAGATGTTATACTTATAACAACGTCCTCTCCCCGAACGTTTTTCCAGATATTAGTTCAAATGAAGATTTGTAGAGATATATAGGTCAGGCACAAATTAATTTGTAGTTTCGAAAGGGGAAATTGAGGTAGTTAGGGCATATATTGAGGAAGCCTAAAGCAGCAGTTGAGAAGATTAAAATCTACAAGGATCAAGAAGGAGAAGAAAACCTCGAAAATCCTGGAAGAGAAAGTAGCAAAAGAAGTGAAGAAAGTAAATGCTGGAAACAGAGACGGTTGGAGAGCTCTTTCGAATACCCCAGAGAAGATAAAAAGTAAGCGATAATCTAGGAGATATTCATCTTCACGAAGAGATAAATGAAATATCTTCATCTCCCGGAAAATATAAAGTAAATAAGTCTAGTAAGTGAAAACAAGTTTGCAATTTTTTTCGCGAATAAATCATAACAACCTAATTTTTAGCTTTTAGCAGTGGTAGAACCATAAAAATACCCGCAGAATGGAAAATCTTCAGGACTAATTATACATTCAACATTTTTTAACGAAAAATCCGTTGTATATCCACATACAAAACAGTTCTCACCGAGCAAGACCAATCAGAAATCCGCATGATCCTGCCCAATAAGCACGCTGTTCACCTCCTTTCAATTTGACGCACGCACAGGAGAATCCTCTGCCATAACCATAACAGCCCGCGGCCGCGAAGTTTCACCTGTGATCAGTAAATATATAGAGGGAGGTGAACTGTACTTGCAGATGATAGAGGTTACACGCGGTTAAAGAGCACGGCGATGATGTTCACACCGCTGCGCGGGATTGGTTTAGATTATAGTGCTTGGCAGAGGCCTACAGGGACTCGTTGTTGCCGCCAAGAACGCCAAGTTTACGGGAAAATTACTGAATGATCAAAAATTTCGGTTTTGCTTTGGCATGCTGATAGGGGGATCGATAAAATGCGAGTTAAACGGTTGGGGTATTTCCTCTCCCCGCCCAAACACTAGCCCACCCACTACTACAGTGAGAGTTCTGAAGGGATATGTCTAAAATGTCTTACGAGAATCCTCGATGGGGGACGGTTTCGGCCGCCCTCTCAGCGAACCACAAGTCATCTGTTTTGTCTACGTTCGTAGCTCAGCGGGTATGTTGTAAGCTCCGGTTCTGAGTGTCACGGGTTCGATTCCCGACGCAGGCACAAGGGTTTGGTCAAAAACATCGGGCACCTCAGCCCAGATGCTTGCTACAGATGATCGGCCTCGTCTACTCAGACTTCGGCTACTATGAGAGTCCTCACTGTGTGACCCATAATCTAAAAAGACGTAAGAGGATCCCAAACTTTCAGATAAAGACCCACCATTACGTCTCATAGTAAACCGCCAATCACGTCCAAAAGGACTTTGAAAGCTCTCAAACTAGTGGTTTCAACGAAGTAAGATAGGAAAACGTAAGTATATCAAAAAGCAAATTACGTTAGATACAAATACGTTGTACTCGTACTTTGATTTGAGACACCGACCACTTCTAGAGGGTGAATATGGGATGAATGGTGAGTGTTTTGATGGATGATGAGATGTAGTCTTAGGTTACAAGCCGACTCTTCTCCAGATTGGGTAATTAATTAATAGCCCAACGACGAACGTAATATGCCTAAGGCTTATCGTGACTTTAGAACCACGTTCTAGTGACCTTAAACATATGTATTTAAAACTAAATCACCCCCTAGTAACCTCCTAGTAGTACTATTGTGTCTAATAGTCTCTCTCCGTGTGACCGGGTCTTACGCCTCGTGTGACCGACAACAGTTTGCAGTTGCAATGATGACTTGAGGGCTTCAGTCAGTGATATCGCCACTTAGTGGGTTTACTGCTGCTCGTAAAATCATGCACTCATGAACACGATGAAAAGTGCGACTCATTGGATGCAGAGTTTTGAGTGGTTTCTATCGAGTTTGCAGGGTTGGGTTGTTTAAAATGTGATTGGGTATTGGTGGATTCTCAGTGGAAAAGAGCTATTAGTTATCTCCAGAAGAATATTAGTCAAAGAAAAACATGTTTGCAATTTGAGCCTCCCAACACCTCCTGAGCCCAATGGCAAACCTCATATTTATGGTATATACTCGCATATACGAGTATACCCAACCTTGGTATATATCTAAGTGTGTGTGTGTAGCCACTGTACAGGTCGCATTTTTGTTCGATTTTCACAAAATGTGTTACAAACCTTCCTTGTCCGAATCCATATTTTGAGTTCGTTAACCAGCACACTCAGTTCACCGGAAATAGAGTTTTGGGGGGAAGGGCGTTTCCGTGTTTAAGATCTGGTTTTGATTAAACGAGGTATACATGTTTATGATAGCATAACTAAAATTTGTACAAACATCCGTTCAGCTAAACCAAGTTGGCGGTGGAGAATCGTCAAAAATACAGTTGTTATAGCATAAGACGTAAACTTTTATTTTTAGGAAGTTTGTTTACTAAAAGCGCTCATCATACTCTACAAGAAACTTTTTACCATCTATAAAACTCTGAAAAGTACTCGTAATTTGAGCAATATTTTGAACCCGAAGCAATGTTTCGCTCTTTCTTTGAGTACACGTGTTCTAAAACACCTCCCTAACACTACCTTTGTTGCTCACTACCAACTTTGCCACCATAACGACTCCTCATCTCTCATCGACGACCACCTACGCCCATTTCGTTCATAACCACCACGTCGTCAAGACAACACCCGCACTAGCCTAACAACAATACACAACAGCGGTGGCCTACATCGCTGATTTGATTTATCACGTTGATTTTTCAGAAACAAACAGTTCCAGAGCTAACAGAAGACGGATGGCAGCGCTGAGCTAGATTTATGGACGGGGGCGGGATATATATTTTATGCAGTATTGCTGATAATATTGACAGGCCACTGTGGAGCAATGCGGTGTAATTAGAGCTTTGTAGCTAATCTGTGGTCTCTGTGGAACAGTGGTTTCTTTTTCGGCTATGATTTAGACCGAAGTCTGTAGGGCTTCATAGCCTAAGCCTTGACAATGGACTTCGAAATACATAGTTGCAGTTGATGTCATGGACAAAAACATATTGTAGTACAATATATTGAGAGAGGAGTTCAAATTTGGACACAATACGCTTAAGCATGGTTGGTCCATGCAAGCCAAAAGTATACTTCTCACAAAAGGGGTTTCCTAAAATTTGAAGTGTTCTTAAGAGACTTGATTATTCTTTGTATCAGCGAACCTATTTTTCTAACAAATCCGTTCTTCTAAGCAAAAACGTCTCCCTTGAAAGGTTAAGCAAACAAGAATGTGACTTTTTCTCGGAACCCCTGAGTGTTAAATTAAGTAAAAGGAGCATAGTAGGTAATATGAGAAACTCCTCATAAGAGGTATAGATGGAACTCTTAGGAAACTACTGGCAGGGAGAACTAACAAATCACAGAAAACAAGTTACATATTGGTAGGTTGTCCATGAGCGTTTGCCTTCTCAGGTAAGAGTTCAACTCTTCAAAAATGTCCAAACTCGCTAAAATGTGCCCTCTTAGAAATTTAAAAACCGTGTGCTCTCCTAACTCCCAAGGTATCTAAAAATCGCCTAAAGATAATTTAGACAGCTGGAGACTTTCACAGTAGATGAATTTACATTGGGAAATAGCGAAACACATAGGCTGACATTAAGACTAGAACTAAAAAAATAAGAATGAATGATATCGAGAGCATTAACAACATTTGTATTTGAATGGGACTAGTCAGAACGTGTGGCAAGTTTCAGATGATTAAAAATCTTTGACGAATGTATAGCACGTAACAACGTTACTAGTTCTACAGTATTTATTTAACTAAAAAATACAGAAATATAGGCCAGCCACCACCACTTATCTCATCACCCACCTCACTGATTTACCGCTCTGCTTAATTAACGCTGATCGAGGGCTAATTTATTGGTCTAGACCCCAGTAAGGCACTGCGCAGGTCAACTGCGCACGCCATCTACGCATGCGCCTGAGCTACCGTACGCGACAAACCGGATCCGCGCATGCGCACCCGCACTTAGATATTTATTGCGCGGTAAGCCAGCAGTATTTATGTGTTGGTTTATGTAAGGGTGATATGCAATATAGTCAACGTGCGAAGTTGAAAGGTGAAACGATCCTAGAGCAAATTAGTAGTGCACTAGCAGCAGCGTTAACGTTTCAAGGCTAGGGGAGTACGCAAGGTGAATAAGAATGAAATTAGAACTCTTTTAAGCTGTTTACTGCAGTAACATTCATGTTGTTATGGCGTGTTACAAGTAGTAACTAGTAGGCTTGAAAGTTTTCTGGTTCTTAAAGGAGACGTCAAGGACTTAGAGATCCGTGTATTGGCAAGAGTGTCGTATGTTTTCAAGTCGTGAGATATAAACTGTCATGTTTCTAGTGGTTAAAAGCCTTAAACATAGCTAAAGAGATTTTTATTAAGAGTTTAGTTCTTTTTTCTCCGCAAGAATGTGCGTTGGTCGAGCATATGGCAGACAGCCATTCATCTTTCTGAATAGTTAAAGGAGCACAGTACGGGCGTCAAAAGATGACAATGTAGTCTGACCGATGACTGTAGTCTATGTTTGCGAGTGGCTAGAAACTAGGAAACATCGCGTCAACTTTGAACAAGCATCTTTAGTCACTTTGCAATCCAACAAACCTTGTTCTTATGTGATGAATTTATGTGTGTATTATCATTTTACACGATATCAAAAAATATATTTAGGGCAGATTGGAGCCACAGTTTTAAAACTATATTTTTAATGACGACTGGAAAATCGGCTTCCAATCAGTAAAAGATATTAATCCTCAATTTAAATATAACCCCTCTCTTGTGCCGCTTTAAAGAAAGGGAATTTAAACTCAAATTCAACGGCGAAAAGAAAGGAAATGGCAAAATAAATACTTTTCTTTGCGTCGTTGAATTCGTGTTGAAATACCTTTCTTTGGAGGTGCCACAAGGGAGGGGGTTATTAAAACGTTTGAGGGGCCCTCCTCGGTTTTGGACGTGGGATGGGTGACGCAAAGTACGTCAAAACAAAATTTAGGCTCTTAAAAAAATTTTTCCCAAAGGGATTTTCAAAATATTTCTTTTTCAAAAGTTAAGGTGATGGGGTAACACTAGTTCGAGTTACGTTATTTACCCCAGATCGTTCACGCACTGCCAACTTTTCCCTCTCAAGCGCTCACGTAACACCTAATCAAAACGGGCAGCGATTTCTCAAGAACAATCGACCACGCGGTAATCAGCACTAGTGTTATATATATATACATATATATATATATAGAGGTGGCGGGTAATTCTATTTGGGTGGAACCCACGCGTGGAATCCTACCATCAGATATGAGTAGCGTTGGTAGGAGGCAAGTGAAGCGATGTGTGAAGTGAGCCTCGTGAAGTGAGCATCTGATACGCGCAGGTCTCGGCTGAACTCTCAATACGCGCTATCAGAGAGTGTGTTGTGTGGCCAACATTTAATAGAATCTGAAACCCGCGAGCGCTTAACGTGAACCCTAGCGGATTTCATATAACGGGGTAAAAATTACCCTGGAAATGCCTATTTGGGCCCTTAGTTAAAATGTCCATGTAGACACTACTATCTAGATTAAGTGTGTTGACCGTAAAATCGGTCTCGTAGAAGTGCTCTCTCTGGGGGGCGCATTTCTCCTCAAAATGGGGTTTAGGCTATAAAACTTTCTTTTTGATCCTATTTCAATTTAATTTGGTTGAAAATTCTGAATTCAACATGTGTACCAAAATTAACAAGAAAACGCCCTCCCCTCTTAAAGGTAACTTCTGGTGGACCGATTTTACTGGTTAACGAGCTTACCCTAGAGATTTACAAATTAAACATTTATATCTATTCTGATTTGCATTTGTTCTATTTACATGAAAATCGGACAGAAATGCGTCCTTAGCGTAAGCAGACGATATTAATTATTAATATACATAATTATGTACATAACAGTAATTATAATAAAATAACACTTACTATCAGGTCATTAATTTTTGTACTTTCTTTACTGCAGTACTTATTTTACAGTGACAATTCTGGGACACCTTTCCATTCCTGATGCACCCGCAATTCCAGGATTCGTACTATTGAACAGGTCTAGAAGTTCAGTAACATGTTAATTTTGAAAAATGTTAGAGATATTTTTGTGACACTGACGAAGTTCAACCCGTGACACCAGAAAGGGGTTGTGTGCATTCCATAGTGTATTGTAGTAACTAAGTTACCAAAAAGCTAGCAAAACCAGGGAAAAACAAATTCACGTCACGTCTCCAATAAGACCTACGCTTCTAAAATACTTTTTAACCACCGGTGTAACCCAGTATTTAATACCTAAAACGGCCACATACACGAGCGAGCGCTGGTAGCGGGTGGCAGCTGATATATAGGCCTAGTACTACTTGTTGCTTAACCTCCATTACCAAACTCCACACTAGTCCCGCCTCACTGACTTCTGTCCTCTGACCGCTCTACATATTTATTGACCTGATCCAGTTCTCAAATGATTGTTTATACACTTTATTCGCCGGTGCTGGCGGCCCGGGGCGCGCTAGGCCAGTGTCGCGTGCGTAAGCATGAGCGCTAATCAGGCGGTGGAGTTGTTCATGGCGGTGGGTATGTCTATGATGACGCTTGTTTTGTGTTGTGTAATGCTGGCGCTTTACCTTCAAGCTGCTATTTTTGTTTGCCTTGTATTAGGGTTTCTATTCACTAAATCACTATTTGAGATGCCGACCACTCTCATGAGGGTATTTTAAGGCAAATATGAGGTGAAATATTCAGGTGAAAGTTTCATGTTTCTCCTAGGTTTTCTAACCCTGAGTAATGGGTTGAAGCCAGAATTTATTTGTAAAGCAGAACCGGTTGAGACGTCTATGGAAAAAGGGGAACATGTGAATTTAAGCTGTAAGAACTCGAACTTTTCAGCTTATTGGATTCAAATATGCCAGTTACAGTCGTCTAACTTAGTACAATCAGCTTAGGTGGTACAGTAGAACTTAAATCCGTGGTAGGTCAGGAACCAGCATTTGTCTATTTTCTCCCGTGTACATTACCTCCTAAACGACCACCAGAGGAAGTATATTTTCCACCCATTTAAACCACCGTTTTGACCAAATATTCGACCAACCATTCGACTCACCACCATCCGACCAACCACCCAACACTTCACCACCATCATCTGATCACCACTAATTACTGACCAATCATCACCGACGTAGTACCATTTAAGTATACATGCAGTATTTTCTGTTATAAGTTGTACGTCACCGTGGACTTTTCTTCTTGAAAAATTTTAAATTTTGTATCTTGACGTTCCTTCTTAGTGGACCCGTGGCGGGATGGAATAGTGCGCGATTCCGGAGCTCATCACTCCGGTGGCACGGGTTCGGTCCCCGCAGTCACCACTTACATTTGTAAAGTGACTATGCTGTGACGCTAGGTAAAGGTCGCGGAAATGGTATAGAGGACTTTGTAGTCCTAACTTCACCTCCTTTAACAAGTCAAACTTAACCTTTTTACCTTGAAAATATGTCAACTTAAAAATAACAACTGAGATAAGAACACAGATAAGCCTACAGTAGACTCGGAGAGAGAGAGAGAGAGAACTACGCACGATAGTGTAATGGCCAACTCACGTATGCGTAATGGACGTGAGTGAGTAATGCACCGAGATACTACGTACGTGCTAGGCTGAACCAGTAGCCAGCACTGACTCTGCTCTATCATTGATACCGATAGAACGTGACCTTACCAACCAGCAGAGGTGTGATACCAACCACCACTGTAGTTGTTAGATTAGTCAAATTACATTTATTCCGTGGTTCGAAAAGCACGTTAAGCCGTTGGTACATTCCATTGGTCGTTGGGCGATCCTAGTTTGTAACAAGACACCTCAGCCACACTTACCATTCATCCCATATTCACCTTAAAATATCCTCTAGGAGTGGTCGGTTTCTTAAATCAAAGTACAAACCTCTATGGACCAATACTTGGGGTTCATTATTAAAGTTTTGTTATATAAAGTTTTGATGTCCTGTCTTCAAAGATCTTAAAGATCTTTTAAATTAAAAATTAACTCTTAGCTTAATTTGTTGCATGTTATGTCTAACTTCATTTCTTAATGAAATGTGTCTTTGACAGTAGATAACACATTCAACGACAGCCACATTGTGCTGATACCATGATGGAACATTTTTTAATGATGTTCATAAAATGTACTTATTATTACAGAAAACGAATAAATAAATAAGTGGTGCATTGATACGCATTACAACATAAATCAGGCGTGAATACAACCAACTTTTAACACATCAAAATGTCATTCAAATAATCCATTCACGTCATTTAACCTGTGATTCAAGATTTTTTCCTAATATGACTTTTTATGTATACTATATACACATTAATATTTTCTACATTTTTATTTTACTGTAATAATGTTTATTTCTAAATCACATGTTTTAATTTTTGTAATTGTCAACAACCTTGTGTAAATTTTGACTTTTTGTTAATAATTTTATTGCATGTAACTTTCGTTTAACCTGAAGTTGGCAGCGACTGTCGAAAGCGCTAGTGGTAAATAAATCACTATTATTGGCCTGTATGTATTTTCTTCAAAATATAATCTCTAAAATAATGATGAAAAAACAGAAAAGCGCCATTCAAAGACTGGATGTGATTGGGTAAATCTTTCTTTCAGTCAGTCACCACCACGACCATGATCTTGGCGCTGAAAGAAAAGAAGTCCTGACCACCGCCAAAACCAGGCCAGCAGGGAGCGGCCCACTCGCGTCGATTTATAACTTTATTAATGATATTGTCGATTGAAATTTAAAAGCTGAGTTATTAATTCGAATTCCGAACAGGTTATTTGATCTCAATTAGATGTCCGAGGCAACTGATATGGAACTGCACGGTTTCGTAAGTCGTGTTTATTATCCGAACCTATTAAAAGTACAAGAGATTCTGTGGATGAATTTGCATAAATCGGTCGCCAGATTTTATCAAGAGCTTTCCTCCTGTGGTTATTTAGTGCTGGATTATTCCTTCTGGTATAAATTGAATGTTAACTGGGGGCTGTGATGATGAATGAGGCTTTGGAGTGACTTTTTTGAATCTAATTTGTTTGAATTGCTAACATGTGTTATCGATTAACTGGTGCCATCCATCAAGAGAAGTTTAAGATAATGTTGTTTTGATTTCTTTATTCTGATCTGTCTTGTTAGTTGAAAAGACTGTTATTATGGTGGTTAGTGGAACGTATAAAGTAATTAATTGGACATTTTAGAGTTGTCTTAGGTGTCTTAAAGGTTCGTCAGTAAAGAACTTCAAAAATGACGATGTAGTTCGATCGATGACTGTACTCTAAGGGCGTAAAAATATATGTTTTATATCAGCTAGAATCTAAAAACCTCGCGTCAACTTCGTACACGGGTCGTTTAGAAATTCGGCAAAGATTTGCAAAAAACTCTGTTCTCAATGTGAAGAGTTTTGGGTGGATTATAATTTGTACATAATGATGTAAAGATTATCTAGGGCAAATTGGAGCTACACTTATCGTTCCAATTTTGAATACGACTTTTAACGCTTTAAAACTACTTTATTTCCACGCCTTTCAATGGAATATTCTTAAAACAAATTAAACTAAACAAATCTGCGTTTAAAACTATCTAGAGAATGTACTGAACTTTCATTTAAAATTTATAAACTCATAGTAATTCTATTTACAATGGCGGTGATTTTTAGACTAGAACCCCCTCCCCGTCCATCGTCACTTTTCCGCTCATACTGTGCAGCCTTTAGGCAGTGAAAAGAACTAATATCTTACATTTTACGTTTGGTATAACTAGTTTAGGATGATTTAAATTATCCTAAATATGCAATGGAATGGCCAAACCACCACGCCATTACATATTCGTATAAATAAGAATCGTAGTGACACTAATCTCAAAATTGCTACCAATCCGATTTAGGCCCATGCAATGGGTCATATTCAAAGTTTTAATAAATAATTTTTCTTTAAAAATTGTCCATCAATTTCAAAAATTCTAATCATGTTTCTCTAACCCACATGGAAGTTACCCATCAAAAGGTTTTAAGATATAAATTGGCATTATAACCTAAGATTAGGATAGCTTTCAATTCAATTTCCTTCAACATTTCTTTTCCAAATGATAGTAAGTATCAAAAATTGTTACAAAATTTGTTATTATTAAGTTTGATATATTATATTTTGTAATGTTTATTGTTTTCTATAGTAAATAAGCTCACTTGTCTCTTCTTTCTTTTAAAATTTTTTTGAAACGAAATATAGAGATTTCTTTTTAGTACCCCCTTTTCCTTCTTTTCTATCCTTTTAATGTAATATAATTTATGATAAAACCTCATGAGTTAGAAAATTTTACATATATTTCATTTGCGGAGCCAAAAACAATATTTTCCGACACATTTAGCTCAACTTTTCCTCATCAATCCAGAAACCAAACCCACCACCAACACCACTATAACGCAGTAAATCCCCGCAACTACTTACATACAACATAACTTCCAATACTTCACACTAACGGCGCGCCAACCACAAAAGACCAGTAAATAAACCCCTGCCCGCGGGCAAGTAGCCATTACACTACCGCAGATGCGGCTAGATAGGGAAAAGCGTCAACGATGGCTTACCGAAGAAGACAAACAGTATGGGGAGATAGCATCTAGCGGGAGCAGAGGGAGGTGCGAGCCCGGGGCAGCCGGGAGATATTCAATTCTATATATGCGCTGCTGTGCTTTATTTTATGGGGATTTAGGATAGCTGGCAGCGACAAAGGCAGGAGTTAGCAAATGAGTCAGGAAGGTAGTGCATGTAATGGAATAGCTACGCAGGTGGTTTAGTGCGGTTGAAATATTATGCGGATGTTTTAGTGAACAGACACGACGTTTTGGAATCTTGAATCTAATCCCGTCCTCAGGTAGAAAGTAATTAATCATAACACAAAACACTGGGAAAAGAGCTAACCAAGTCGTCAGCGTAAGCTGACCAGTCACCCACCTACACACAACGTCAGGTTTTCTTTTCTTTTTTATTCTTTTTTTTCTAGTCACTGGGCAGCCGTTAAGGGTTGTGGACGTGCTTAGTTTCTCTTATTGTTTGGAAATTTATAAACATTGATGTGCATGTTGTTTTGTTTTCTAGGCTAGTAAAAGAAAAATAAATACACTAAAAAACTAACCAAAACAACAAAAGAGAAAACTCACGTTGTTTGGTGGTGGTCAGCTTACGCTGGTGACTTTTCCCTAGCTCTTTTCCTAATGTTTTAGTTACGTTTTAGGTAACTTTTCCCTGAAGATGGGACCAGTTCACAAATCACAAAACGATGTGTTCTTCTTGACTAAAAAATTCAATACTGACTAAAACTATCAATAAAAAATAACTTAGTTCTATATACATAAAATCACATTCCAGAACACGATGTCTGACCTTTAAACTGCAAAGTAGTGACGTGACGGTTTTGACACCACCGACCCTGACCGGCCAGTAAGTGACGGAGTGACAGCCCCGCCCACTGATAACACTGATAACAGATAAGAACAGTGATAACACTCCGGGAGTCCAACGCCGTCACTCTGATTCCGCGGTTGGTGGGATGTGTTGCTTAATGGGAAAAATCCGAGTCAAAATTGCTTAAATTCTTAAACATAGCCACAAGTGCTAGCGTGAATTATGACGAACTAATAACGCGGTAAAGTTACTTTCAGCATTTTGATCCCAGCAACCACACTTCAGGTTGCATTATCCCAGCAACCACACTTCAGGTTGCATTTTTGATCCCAGCAACCACACTTCAGGTTGCATTTTGATCCATTTTTGCAACCACACTTCAGGTTGCATTTTGATCCCAGCAACCACACTTCAGGTTGCATTTTTGATCCCAGCAACCACACTTCAGGTTGCATTTTGATCCCAGCAACCACACTTCAGGTTGCATTTTGATCCAGCAAACATCCAACACACTTCAGGTTGCATTTTGATCAGCATTCAGGTTGCATTAGCAACCACACTTCAGGTTGCATTTTTGATCGATTTTCACGAAACTTAAGACGGTACATAAATGTTTTGTAAATATCTAGGTTAGGTTCGCTTACCAGTGAAATCGGTTCAGCAGCAGTGACATTTGGGGATGGGAGGGGGCGTTTCTTCCCAAAAATTGGGGTTTATGCAATAAAACTGCAAGTAAAAGAAATAATTTCGAATAATCAAAACACAATACAACAAGGTTTAGGTTGTGGGGCCTTTCGCCAGCAAAGCTGGCCTCTATGGACAACACAAAACTTTCCCTATTTTATAAAAAGTGTGTTTATTATCAAGTTTCAATTAAATTAGTACAAAACGTATATTGACTCCGTATCCAACATATGTATCAAAAATTAACAAAATCCGTGTAACCAGACCAAGATGGCGTCGAAAGTAGTTTTTTCGACTGCCTCACCAATTTACCACTAGTTAATGACTTACGTTAAATAAAACCTAAATGTTGAACTAGTGTACTTTGAATCGAAGATTTTTCTAGGGTGGTAATACTTATAAAATTATTTGCAGTTTGAACCAAATCCTCCATTTGGTTTGGAGCATTAAGCAATTGGTAGATAGAAAAAATTGATGGCTGAGTAATAAAAAAGTATTTTTGGACCATCTCCATCGTTTTGGCATAAAATCCCTACTTCTAAGGTCCTATTTAAGTACCACCCTGTATATACAGTTCGTGTGGTTCCTAGTGCGTGGGCAGAGCCCGGGGACCACTTTACGTAACTACTGCACAGATGATAAGATCAGTGGCCAAACTTCGTTATCTGTGTCTTGTGAGATATGATCTCTGACTGACTACAGCTGATTTGTGCGCTGAGACTGAGAAACAACGTGTTGGCTAGGTATTAATCACTATACGTCGGCACTATACGTTGACTAGTTGGTGTGAAATTGAGAAATTTAACTCTTAGGCTTTCGCCAATCAGTAACTGAAGATTGAAGATGGTACTCCACAGCGAGGCCGAAATATCTCAACCTAATTATGAAGGTTGGATGCTGTGTGAACCGAAGGAACTAGATTATAGTTGTAATTGAGAAAAGTTAAAGTTGTGAAGATCTAGTTGTAATGACAAAAAATATTACAACCGAGAAACACATGACACCGCGCACGTAACAACGGGCTTTCTTTCAACTGATGACCTAACTGTCAAACCCTCCGCTTGCAAGAGTTTCGTAGAAAGTAGATAACGCTCTTATATGAATGGTTAAATTCAATTATTAAGTTAGTACTTAGTACTTGCCTGTAGATGTCAATATAAAATTTCGTTGGACAGAAGGGCTGGACCGTTAATATTGACATTTACAGGCAATTACTATGTACTAACTTAATAATTGAAAACTGGGGTCAAGGCTACTCATTTATTTATTTAGTTAAATTCAGATATGTTAATTTTTATGGAATGAGAAAGAGTTTATCCTGAAAGTTTTCCTGTGATTAAATTTTTGATAAACCTATTTTCAGCTTCTTAATTAAGGTCTTAAAACACTCTATATTTTCTACCTTAAACCGTTAGTAGCATAGAAACTAAAATACATTTTGGACAAATGATCTACACGCAAACCTAGATAATATGTATTTATCTTTCATTTAAGAGTTGTTTCGTCAAAATAGCATTATTGTCTCCATTTTATTTCCCGCAAACCTCTGCAACAACGCTCTCCCGAGGCGGACATCTAAAAACTAAACTTCCAAAGAAAAAAACTTAAGAAACTACCACCAACAAACAAATTAACACCACGACAATTCACAACTCAACAGACCTTTCCTCGGGTACAAGCTCACATCATCAGGGACCTCACAGAACCCTCGGAGTGAGTTAAACACAATGTAGCAGCTTGTTATGATGATAGGCAGAGTGTGATGAATAAGTTAAACTAAATACCGAGGTTGTGGTTATGGCGTTTACAGCGTCATAACCACGTGATGAAGAGAGGTATAAAGTGTTCAGTACCTTGCCATTTGAGAGTCAAGGCCCTAGCCGGGATCTAGGTGGATACAACAGTGCTGAGTGCGGTGTACTCGTAGTGGGAGTTTGGTGGTAGGAGTTGTATTGGTTGGGATGGGACTGAACATTGGAATGATGGGGGTAGTTCTCAGAGTTTGGATCGTATTTGGGTTATTAGGGGATTTCCATAGGATATAGAGCTATTAGTTGTATAATAAACTTCCAGATAACTTGAAGCAAGAAGTGTTGTCGATTTTCCGGATCCAAATTAAAACGTATCTCTTGAAGAAGGCCTTATACTCCACACACGAACACATGATGGAAGAAATCTATACTATTAGTATTTCGGTTAGGGTTGTCCGGAGTGTTGAGATCTCGGAATCTGGCTGGGGTAATTCAGATTTTTTGAACAGAAATGGTCCTTAGTGTGTGGAGGTTGGGGGAAACGAATAAAATTATATAGACTTTTTATTTTTATGGGGTTTTGAGGTCCCCAATTCCCCATGTTATATTTCTTTTTTAGTAAATATTATTAGTAAATATCAACGGATTTGTTTGAAACTCGACACATAGTTGTATACCATTAACCCAAAGACCCCTACTGATTTTGGGGTTCGGGGGCACAATATATGGATTTGGGGGGGGGGCAAGAAATAAAAAAATCATAAAAATCGATGTGGGGTATCAAAAAGGGAATATTATACTGATTTCAAAAATATATTGGATGTCTACCAAATTGTTTGGGGAGGAAGGGGGTAAAAAGTGGGGGTAAAACATTAAAATCCATGAGATAGGCCGGCGGGATGGCCGAGTTTTACAAAGCGGGCACCGAGGCCGTAGGCCGAGGTGCTTGGCTCGCGAGCGAGCGAGCGTGCCAGGGGTCTGGGGGCGAAGCCCCCAGCTGGCGCAGCTAGTATATAAATATTAGCGTGGTTTTTCTGGGTCTATTAGTTGTTTATTTGTTGATTGGTTCTATTTTCTATGCTTTTATTTGTATTCATATTCATCTTGTATGCCATTGACTACATTTTTCTTTCTTGCTTTCTTAATTTCTATTGCCAGAGAGAATACGTCGTAGAACACGTTAGAACAAACATTGAAACGTCACAGAACAAAACGGTTTGCAATTGCTAGCTTCCCAACACCTTCAATGTAACTGTATGTTGTTTATGGAATAAAACAGTTATTTATTTACCTCTAGAGTCAAATAGCCAAACATCATATATTTTTATACCATGTGTGACCACTCTACCGGTCGTGTTTTGTCCAGTTTTCATGATAAGGGAAAACGTTAATTTTTTAAATCTCTAGATTAACTTCAGTAACCGGCAAAATTGGTTCACCGGATGTGACTTATTGGGAGGCAGAGGGTCGTTCCCCTTAAAATTGGTGTTAAAAATGTTATAAAACTGTATTTATAATCCGATTTCGGTTGAACGTGGTATACATATTTGTATGGTACCGTACTAAAAATGTGGACCAAAATTCAACCGCATTCGTTCAGCCAAGATAGCGGCAGAAATTGGGGTTTTCACTACCTTCTTTGTCTGGTTAATTTGATTTCTTTATGTTTGATACACATGTTAAGTGCGGTGTAATTTATAACAAGCTTTATGGACAACGGATCATATATATACTTTCATAGCTTAAACTACATTTTTGGGGAGAAATTATTCCATAACAAAGCATTTCTGGTTAACCGATTTTGCCGGTTAATAAACTTAATGTATAACCTTTAAAATTAACACTTTTACCAAATTTCTTTAAAATCGGACAACAAAAAGTGGTTTATAGAGTGGTTACAGGGGTAAAAAAGAGGTCACTTCCGATGGAATTTTTTACCCGCTACACGATATTTCCAAGGATTCACCGTAGCACTTGGGGCTACGTGTCGGCTATGTTTTATTAAGTTAAAATTTAAATAGTCAAAATAAAGTACTTTACAACCTCCCCCCACCCACCCACTCACTCACCGCGCAGGACCCGCTCACGTGCCAATAGCGCACAAAGTACAACCATTATGTTTAGGCAGGTTTATGGCTCTATGACAAACACTGATTAGCCTACCAGTGGTGCACAGCCCGGCAGCGGGGCGGGCATATCTCACCTCTCAGCTGGGTTTATGGAAGTAGCTCGGCTGATATACGAGTCGTAACTGTAACAGCAGGTCCGTTTTCACAACTGGAGAGGTCGGTTGAAAGATTTTATTTGGAAAAAGGAAAGTTTGTTTTGTTTAAAGAAAATAGAACTACGAAGTCCTCTCTAGCACTCAACCTCGAGCTTTACCTAGCGTTACAAAAAAAACGTAACAAATCGTCAGTGGTGACTGCGGGGGTTAAACCCGAGCCACCGGAGTAAAAGATAAAGATAAAGGTAAAGTTTGTCTTGTTTAACGAGGCGAAGTTAGGACTACAAAGTCCTCTCTACCACTCAACCTCGACCTTTACCTAGCGTCACCGTATAGTCACATTACAAATTGTAAGTTGTGACTGCGGGGATCGAACCCGCGCCACCGGAGTGATGAGCTCCGGAGTCGCGCGCGATACCAATCCGCCACGGATCCGCTCGCGGAGTGGTGAGCTCTGGAGTCGCGCGCTATACCAAAGTGGAAATGGAAGGTGAAATTGAAGTAATATTGACGTGCGGAGAAGTCTTCCTAATTATCGTGTTATCAACCTGATAGTTTTATCAAACCAATATGAAGAGTTCGGGGGACTGCTGGTTCAGAAGGAGGAAAGAGGTACCGTCATGAAAAAGAACGGTTAAAACTCATTTTCAATCATAATGCGAGAACCATCATAAGAATTAAACCATTTTCGTAATATTCATGAGACGTAATTCCCTTATGTTTCCAACCAATCAATCTTTTTCGAGATCTGTAGACTCCTAAGACACACCCAATTAGCATAGTACTGTATATTCAAATTTCAAATTTGGTTTCATTTAAAAATATTTGGCTTAAAACTTGTATTTTAGTTTGAATTAAAATAATTAACGCGACATCGGATGTAGTATTGACTAGACTAGTATTGACTTACAAACAAAATAATAATTATTTTCAATTGGAGTAAGTGCAGGGTTGGTTAGATTGTTGCGCCTATACAGTGCAGTGTAGTTAGGGAAAGCGCAGCGGCGAGCACTTCAAGCGGCCGACATTGTAGAGAGCGAGAGTACAGGTGGCGCCGCCCTGGTGGAATAGTTTGGCGCGACTGGTGATCGCACCACGTTAATCTACACGAGACCAAACTTAGTATATATCGGTCTTCTTTGGGAATCAAAGCTGCAATGGAGAGAGTCGTTGCAGGCCAGCTTTCAAAAATTTGAAACTGTTGACATTACCCTGCCTCTACATTTTGGAAACCTGCCTTTTTCAGACAAAAATGCGACCCCGTAAGAGGGAGTGATATCCACTCTTACGTAACCAGGGGCAGGGAGAACTACCGAACTGGGAGACACAGGACGTTAGCTCATGAACGTTTGCCTTCACAGGCAGGAGTTGAACTAGTCGACAGACTGCCAAATTCAATTAAAAGTGCACCTTTGCCAAAGGCATTCAAAACTCGCTTGAAAAAGATTTTGGTCGCAGAAGCATTCTATAATATAAACGAGTTTATGGCACACGACTGGGGCTCCGCGTAAACAGACCACGAACCAAGGGGCTAGAGTGGAACAAATTCGAGTGAATGAGAATTGGGTGAATGCAAATACTGTATGTTTGAATGGGATTTCGATGTGTATGAATGCAAAATTTTAGATACTTAATACAAAATGACGGTTGCATGACATGATGACATGTCTATGTTTTACGCAATAAAAGATTTAATTATTTATTATTTATTTATAGGTAAAGGGGAAGGTCTCTAGGCCGAAAGCTACAAGTTTCAGTGCATAAACAAGACATTCTTTAGAGTTCAGATAAAATTCCAACAATATTTTATTTATCAGTAAATTTCAAACACAATCCTTTCCAAGAAACTTTTTCACCGAACAGCAAGCTCTACCTTCACTACGTCACGCACCAAGGGTGTTGCGCTCGTTGCAGTGCAGTTGTGGACTAAATAGACCGAATCTGTTGTTGTGATGTGGAACAGCGAGTCGTGACTTCTCCTACACGTGTAATGTGTAATGTGTAATGTGTACAGTGTGTAATGTGACTTGTACACCTTGATCAGCTGTAGTAACCACGATCAGCTGACCGACGCCACAACCTCTTGCGCATGCGCGGCCACACGCACAGGGTGGCTGCAGTGGTATATTTGTGTAGAAAATGTCGGAGGACAAAGGACTTCTGTCATTGAATAGTTATCGTACAAACTAAAGTGATATCATCTTGAAAGTTATTTTCCAATGTTTTAGAAAATATGGAAGGACGTTTTGAAGGACAAAATGTCCAAGGTCATAAAGTGAAAAACTTTGAGATTCAGAAAGGTTCTAAAGTGCGTCTAATATTTAATATCCAATTATTAATTGCACTAAAAGTACATATTGAGTAAGGGATATGTTATCACAACACAGATTTTGAGACATTCGATTATTTGAGACATTTTCCATCGTTTGTGAACAAACGACTCGGGAAATCGTATCACTTTTCTTTTGTCTTTGTAATTTTTGTAACCCTTTTTTATGCTGCTTTGAAATAAAGAATTTACCACGCACAAGCATTTTAACTGTTGAATTCTAAACAATATGTGTTTTTAAAGTTCTGCTGACCATATAATTATAGCCAGGAGAAATTTGCTCCGAAAGTTTTCCGCACTTCATCAAGTCAGCCAACTACACTGCACCCATGACTAATGGAACAATGACCCAATTACTCATTGAAATTAGATAAAAAGCCAACGACCTTTTCACCCAAGCCCAACACTGGCTTCGAGGACTACTGGGGTGGCCATAGATCAATGGTATGGTGCATGCTTCGCATCAAAACAGCCCGGGTTCGATTCCAGGGCGCAGTGAAAACTTTTCACGATGGCCACTCCCCGTGGTTTGGAAGTCACGGTAAGCCGTTGTTCCATCCCATTGGTCGTTAAGCTATTAATTAATGACCTAATCTGAGGAACAGTCGGCCCTAGTTTGTAACAAGACTACATCTCATCACCCATCAAAAACACTCAACACTCACCCCACAAAACTCATTCTTCATCCCATAATCACCTTAAAATACTCTCTAGGAGTGGTCGGTTTTTAAATCAAAGTATCGAAGACCAAAGAAGAGAGCACCAAAGAACTCCTAGAAACACCTGAAGACAAACGACTTTAATCACCAGTTGTAATTGAGCCAAGTTGTCTGATTTCTCCAAGAAAGCGGTGTTGATCCAATAAGCATCAAGATGTCAGCCCACGCGCCCCCGGAACACCGCAGAGTAAGACGTAACAAGCTGCTGAACAACAGCTGATAAAATAGGCCGGGGAAATCAAAACAAACGCGATCTAAAAGATCAAGGATAACCACACGGCGTTGGCTGGACGCTGGACAGGTTCAGGCCTCGGGGTGATTTTATGCTAAGTTTTATGTCAAAGGATCACTTCCTAGGCCTCGCGGCCTGGGGGGATAGACCGATATTTTATACTCTGTGAGAGAAAAATAACAAACATTTAGCTGTCCGCGAGACACAATGTAGGTTTAGGATCTAGAGTTGTTGTTAAGAATTTTCGGACATGATGTTTGATAATTCCAGTTTTGGAACCATCCCACTTGGGGGTTTTCGGAACTATATCAAAGAGAATCGATAGTTTCTAAAACTTGATCTTCCTTTCTTGTCACCTGAGAAGTCCTTAAGAGTTATGATAACTGAAAACAAACTCCGAGCTCCAAAACATCTGAGTAACGCTTTTTTCTGGGATAAAATAATACTAGTAATGTTTAACAATGTGTTACCTACTTTATACACAACAACTTTCTGTATTTGTTTTATAAAAATTAAAAATCATTTGACTAATGCACAATTGAGTATTTATTTTACAAGTAATGTGCTAGTAGAACTTTGGTGCGTGTATCAACCCTAAACGAAGATACACGAATACACGAAGATACACGTATATTCAAAAAGCTACTATATTCACAGGCTGGTTTACTATTGTCGAATTAGCTGACTCGGACCAAGGTTAGTAATACTATACCTCTATACTAACCTTGGACTCGGACGTTCACCATAGGCCTAGTTCTTTAGTGAACATTTAAAAAACGACGTGATACTAGGTGACTGGCCAGCTTATGCTTATTACTTTTAGGCTAGCTGATCTCATAGGGTTATGTTTACGTTACTTTTCACCTGAAGACGAGATCAGATTTCAGATCCCGAAACGTCGTGTTCTTCTTGTTCACTAAAAAAACGCTGAAAAGTCTGTAATTCCACATCAGAAACTCCGCAATCGTCAACAAAAAACTACAAACAGAGAATCTACCTGTGCCTTTGACGGGGAATCGAACCTTCACCGCCCACCATGGCAATCCTAACGTTGTCCACTCAGCCGAGAGAGCAGACTCTAACGCGCGAGTCCGGCAGGAACCGTAAACATTGTCAAAAATGGCTACTGGTAAATTAACCCCTGCGACTTACGACGTCCTAAATCCCGTATTGGAAACGCTGTATGCACTTCACTCCTGTCCTGTCCCTCGCGGCCGCCTGTTCGCTTGTAAACACTCGCCGCTTTCGGTGGAATGATTATTGAATCCATAAACCATGGTATTCCAGATGTTATCGTTACGGTCTTGTAACTGTTTCAGTATGATCTGGCTCAGTTATCGTTCCTTAAATAAATCTACTGTGGTTAATATAGAGGTTTAGTATTGTTAATAACTTTAGTGTTAACATTGATATATAATTACGGACCTCTTTCTTAAATATTTAGTGAACAAGAAAAACACGACTTTTTGGGATCTATAGAATCTGATCCCATCTTCAGGTGAAAAGTAGCCTAAAATGTTAGAAACCTCAGAAATGAGATAGTCTAAAAGTAATAAGCGTTAGCTGTCCACTAAACAAAATTACTTTCTCTTATTACAAACTAGGTCCGACTCCCCCCTCTCTTTTAATAATTTCTCTCTCCTTATAATTAACTATAATAATATAAAATTGCTGGCAAAATTTGCTACAATATGAACAAAAACCTCTGATGAAATCGAATCTAAGATCCGATTCTAAAGCTACTACTGAACTCTTAGGTAGAGACGCCTGAGCCAACTACAATACAATAACATCAACAAACATTGTTTACTTTTTGAAGATTCCATCGTAATTTCCAATTTTTCTCTGACATATATTGGAGTATTGATAACAAACCTCTAAACTTTCAAAGCTTTGGGACCCTTTCAAGATAAATCTTGATTTATATTCAGAAGTATCAGGACCTCACGAAACTGAAATGTACGAAATCGTTATTTGACAACTGAAGTTTTTCATTTGTTAAGAACATATCATACTAACTTCTTAATTCACCCTTTATTGGCTAAGCCTCACAAGACCAAGTTGAATCAACAACCGACATTGATGACTCCATCAGCGTCTAATGATCAGGAAGCTACAGTTGCACCAATGTGTCAGCTGCTGATGGATCACTTGCACATATGTGCACTATGTGCCTGCTACACCAGGATGTAGAGGACGCGGGGAGATCATGTACCATTAGTGACAAAGTAGCTGGGAGTGGTCACAGCTAGTGCAGTAGAGCATGTGATGATTGATTATTGCACTCGTTGATCGATGAAGTTGTGTTTTGTTAAATAGCGACGTAGTTTTAATATAATTACAGAGCGTTTTAATGATTCGTCAGGTTTTATTTGCTTATATTTCACATAATATTTATCTGTGAGTACTGGAATAGGACGAGGTTGAAAAATTCTTTAGGTTTATAGCCTTAAATTCAAATTAGTACCGTCATATCTTATGTAAATAAAAATGTTATGACTTTTATGAGAACCTCAAATTGTACTGAACACAAACAATAGAATATTTCAGTAAATCTGTTAAGGTGTGATAAATGTTTATACTAAGTTTAATTAAAATCAAATCAAAAATACAGTTTTTATGGCATAACCCTCCATTATTGGGGAAACGCCCTCCCCCTCCAAAGTGGCACTTCCTGTGTAATGTATAGGAAATTCGCTAAGATTCGTGGTAGCTACGTTTTATAACAACACTGTTTTGGTCAAACACTTCTTGTTCTGATTATGCTAGGTCATATTGCCGGGGCAGAAATTTGTGAGTGAAAGCAAAAATAGTTAGTAGATTGCTCATAAAAGCAGAATGGCTGAGATAGGAAAATCAACATCATTATGGCAGCCCAAGCACAAATAGCGCTGCGAGTCTCAAGTAGCCTCTGACGCACGTGCAAGTTCGCTCGTTCTCGAAAATCGTTCGATTTATTCACATCTCCTCAGCCATGTCTCCACATCCACGCGCAATCTACTTACCGTAATATTATCTTTAATCAAATTAATACAAAATGACATTTTCAACGTTACAGACAGACAGACATACATAAACACAAAAATGCACACAGATCTACAATTTCAAGTAGATTTTTTATTTAAATTTTCTGACAAAACTTCAAAGTTTACTGATAGAAATCATTACAAACGCTACCAATCACGCTATTCATTATCTGCAACCGAGCACTTCATATCCGATACGTACTGTAGCTACAAGCAACCGCTTTCTGCGAGTGACAGTTGAAATTTATCTACCACTGCCCAAATCAGGCCAGAACCTTTCTCAGTTACTGTTTGGTAGCCGAAATAATTACGACATGAACGCGCACCTGTCTTGTACGAGTGCATTATTATTACAGTAGATATAAATATCCATGATGAATGCTCTGGCGGGTGGGTGATGTATGCTCGTGGAAGCGGCTTCCTTATTGTAAACCTCTGCCCGGGGCCGCGAACTGCTCCCAAATGTTATGAAACAGTCAGTTGTGCAACTGTCGGCTTCTAGAAGTGCGGGTGTGCGCCGGATGGGAAGTAGAACCAGTATTTTCAGCGAATTTTCTTTGGAAAAATGAGATATTCATGACGTCAGCATGGTAATACTGTACTCATACCCTGGGACCATTAAATGAACACCGATACTGACCCCAGAACACGTTGTCTACAAATTTGATTATCTCCAGTCTCAAGGCCTATATCAATTAATAGATGAAATACCTGTTTGGTGCCTGTAGACCTTGTGAAGAAAATTGGGGAAAGTCCCGATGTACATTTCGCGACGTTGGGGATTTCTGGTGACACGGTGCGTAGTCACATGTTGCACATGTTGAGTGCACCAGCCCTACAGGTCGCCAATTTTGTCAGATTTTCACCAAAAAAAGGGGGTTTAAATGATCTTAAAACCGTAAATTTCGTTTGATTTTGATGACATTTAAAGTAAATATGTATTTTGTTACTATGCATCAATATACAGGAAATTATGAAAATCCAAGTCGTTTCACAATGATGGCCACAATAGTGATTTTTTGCAACAAGTCTTTTTAACGACGGAATGAATAGTCTGGTTTTATTGAAATTTAAAATGTACTTTCCTTTCATGATATGTAGTATCATTTTCAGCGAAAACAGTGTCTGAGGCCGAAGACCGTTACGCCGGTGACCACCCAGGAGGCCAAACTGAGGCTGAAGGCCAAGGCGAGGCTCTGAGCGTAGTGAATTTCTTATGCCCGCAGCGCTTTATAGCGCTTAGCTGCGTGTCAGTCTGGTGTGGTTTAGGTTTACTTTTGAACTCACTGCTCAAAGAAATCTGAACTTCTGCCTGTGAGGACCAAATTCATGACCTACCGTTCTCTATCTCCCATTTCGGTAGTTCTCCCTACCTCCTGGTTTCGTAAGTGGGTACCGTAGCGCCCTCTTAAGACTTCTTCCATGTTAGTGACGTGAGGTGTTACTTTTACTTTCATAATTTCTTCCGAATTGAAATAATTATAATATACCAACAGAGTAGCGATTATAATACCATTGAGTCCTGAGGGAAAAGACAAAACTAAAAAAATTATTTACAACAAAACGTTCTGTCGCAAACGAATGAATCAACCTATAACAAAACACCAAAGCAGTAATCTTTCGTCAGTCATGTGTACCAACAGACGAACAGACAACAGACAGACAAACGACAAAGGGTCAGACAACAAACGGAACGCTGTCATTGATAAACCAGGCTGGAGTTGAGGCCTGATCATTGTTAATTTGGACTATTGCCACAGTTCTCCAGTCTTTGTCGTACCCGACTCTCAGTTAATAACTGTTATTGTCGGTCTGTTAGTTATTCTCTGCTTAAATCACCGTTAATTTCAGTTTCTTAAATACTCCTTGAGAGTCTGACCAGCGGAGCAACTTTGTTTGGAGAAAGCAGTAACGAGTTTTGTTTTCAGTTATGTTATTGATGATCGAAAGACAAAACCTTTTAGTTTGAGCCTTTAAGTCTGAAATGTCTGAATAATACCACCGCATTTAACAATGTATAAGCTGACAGTAATTGAGCGTAGCTTCAAAATCAAAGTTGTTTATT
Organism: Matsumurasca onukii; assembly: GCA_018831715.1. Classification (NCBI taxonomy): domain Eukaryota; kingdom Metazoa; phylum Arthropoda; class Insecta; order Hemiptera; family Cicadellidae; genus Matsumurasca; species Matsumurasca onukii. The sequence continues at coordinate 46,565,947 of CM032065.1, read as the reverse complement.
AAGCACAATGAAAACACATTTGTGTAAACCGTGTCAAGGAGAAAAATTCTCACGCTGAGATTTACATAGATCCTGTATTAAATTAATACATATTTTATTGAATGAACATCTTAACAACCATGTAGCCTAACTCAATCGTCAATTTGATGTAAGGTTTTGCATTAATTCCCATCTTGATACATTTCAAACATACATAACTTACATTCATACTAACCAAATGTACTCGAATCTTCCCTGTCTACCCCTGTCTGTCTGCTTATTTCCCGAGCTTCTAAATCATGTGCCAAAGGCTCGTTTGAACTGATAAAAGCTTTTGCGACGAAAACTGATTTTAAACAAGCGTTAAACGTCTTTAGTATTGGGGCACTTTTGATCGAATTTGGGAGTCTGTTGACGAACTGATCTCCTGCCTGTGAGGACAAACGTTCATGAACTACCGTTCTGAGTCCCTCAGTACGGTAGTTCCCCCTGGCTCTGTTTTCATAAGAGTTTATATTTATACCTCTTTCAAAGTTGCATTTACATTTCAATAAAGACACGTTTACAAAATGTAGAGACAGGGTATCTGTAACTACTTTCAGTTATGAATATCTGCAAAAAGAGTACCTCCAAAGTAAAGGGTAAATAATTGGCCAAAAGTAGTATTATTATTTTACGAGTAAATGCGATTTGCTGAAACGCCTATGCTGGAAAGACGCTTGCCTACGGTCAACATAATTTTCGTCAAGGTAAACCAATCTTAAAAACCTAGCAATCATCGTTTTTTAATTTCGTACCATTCGAGTCTAGAAGGAGCTCCTCAGCCGTAACATGTCACATATACACATGCACTGTACAAATGTTAACCTAGCATGACTCACACTTGCCTACACTCACTGTACACTCACGCAGGTAACAGTGTCATTACACATTACACATTACACCTTGAATCACACAATACCATTGTTCCACTGTCCACACGACAGACTGATCCTGACTATAATAGCGCACTCCGCATCCACGCACCTGCTCGTGTCCTTGTGAGCCGAATCAGTTGTCTTTGTGCTGGAAACTGGGAGGTAATGTTTTCTTATCAGGGTTCAGAATGTACAATACTGTTTTATTTGAGCGATACGGATGGGTTTGGTTTGATTGATGGTTCAGTAGAAATAAAATCATCTTAAAATCTTCTAATTAGGAAAATAAAAATTCTAGAATCTTCAAGATCTGGTCCCGGTAAATAGGAACAGGATCTTCTAAATCATCTAGAATCTTCAAGATGCCCGGTGGTGCCCGGTAGATCTTCTAAATAGTTTTAGGATCCCATCTAGAATCTTCAAGAGATCTTCTAAATAGGAACAGGATCTTCTAAATAAAAATCATCTAGAATCTAGAATCTTCTAAATAGGAATATTTAGGATCCCAAATCATCTAGAATCTTCTAAGATTTAGATCTTCTAAATAGGAACCTTCTAGGATCTTCTCAAATAGAGGTGGTGGTGCCCGGTTGTACTTCTAAATAGGAACCTTTTAGGATCTTCTAAATGAATCAGATGCCGGTAGATCTTCTAAATAGGAATATCTTCTAAATACAAATCATCTAGGGATCTTCTTCTAAATAGGAATATTCTAGGATCTTCTAAATAAATCATCTAGAATCTTCAAGATGCCCGGTGGTGCCCGGTAGATCTTCTAAATGGCTTCTAAATAACCTAGAACAGCTTTTCAAGATGCCCGGTGGTGCCCGGTAAGAATCGGATCTTCTAAATACAAATCATCGAGATGCCCGGCGTTAACCTTTAGTGGAAACCTTTAGGATCCGGTGAGCGTTGCTCGGTGCCAGTAAGATTTTCTAAATAGGAATCTTCTAGGATCTTCTAAATATGAGTCATCTACAATCTTCTAGATGCCCGGTAGATGTTCTAAGTAGGAATCTTTTTGGATATTATAAATACGTATCATCTATTTGCCCGGTGTGTTGTTCGGCGATGCCCGGTGGATCCAATTAGTGATACCTCGTGATAATTAATCCGGTATTGCTTTGTGAATGTCGGGGGGATACACCGTGGTACCCGATGGACCCGGTGAGTGCCCGGTGGGTGCCGATGGGTATCGCTCCAGGATGAAGTTATCCTACAACCTGCTCGACAGGCGTGGTGCGTCGATTTATTAGCAGTTTTGACCTTTATACCGCTATTTATTGCGGTGTTCTGCGATGTTTATCCCGGTTTCTCGCTTTCTACTAATGAGTCAGGTGTTGGCCACAACTAGCCGCTGTGTTTTAATCTAACGACGTAAGGGAATTCCGTAACATTATATAACCACAGAGAACGCAGTTGAACTAAAGGAATTTATTCAAAACATGAATTTCTAACTTGAAGTATTTTTGTAACGTTATTATTTTCTGTATGTCACAGTGTGCAGCGTGTCGGATCTACTTGATTATAACAAGGCAAATTCCGCTTATTTTCATTAAAGGTAGTTGATGCAACCTGACGAAGGCGATTGGACGCTCATCCCACATACTACGGTCACAGGGTTGACCCACAAGCTAACCTAAATAATTCTCCAACCCTAACCTCGACTTTTGCACCTAACAAGCCCGTGACGTCACCTTGCGACACGTCCCGGCTGCTCCATGAAAGGCGAGGTGTGGCGTGATACCCTGGATTATCAATATTTGACCCGTCCCTTCTCCGCACTTATGCTCAGCCTTGACTCGCGCTATTATCTATTCCACTCTAGTCCTAATTAACGGAGCATGCGCATGCGCAGAGGAGGCGTCGCGCACCTCATAGACGGTGGGAGGCGATTAACATAGTTGCAAGCACGAGACTGGGATCGCGCTCCGATTGTGGTTTTCAGGTGGAAAATCGTGTTTGCATCTTTTAAGCTTTGCAGTGTTCCAGAATGAAATTCCAGGACATCTCCGGATCGATTCCAGGACGAAGTCCTGATTTTCCAGATAAGTTAAAGCGCAGTTTCACTGGGTGAAACGGTATTATGTCCTTACATAGCACTCGGATTACATAAAAACATTACCAAAATTTTAGGACAATCCGTTGATACATTTCCTTTACCAAAAGCTATTGATTGTTACGGGTTTCTTACATTTTTCTGTGTTTGGAAATATCATTTATACAGGTCACTCGGCCCCGCTAAGCCACAGCAATAATTGAATTTTTTGTTCTACGATGCGAAATATTTTAACGAATTTAAAGAGACGCTTTATTTACCGCTATCTACTCTAGGCACATCAATTCTAAAATGAAAAACATTGTAAGGATGTCAGCAGTACCTGACATGAGGTAGAGAGAAAGGTTGCCGTGAACTCAGCACAACAAACGGTGGTTCACCATTTCTACCTTACCAGCTTTTACACATCTTTAGTATTCACCTTCCCATCGATGCCACATAACGTTATTAACATACATTAAGAATAAAACCGGGCTTAGGATGGATCCTTGAGGGAGTCCATATTGTAAATCAGTTCTTTTGACAGCTTATGTTGTATCTGGATTTTAGTTATCTTCGGGATGAGGTCTCGCAGCGGAGAACCCGCCATGGAGGGCAACTTCACTTCCGAAAAGTCAATCGGGAGGTGGGGAGGAATAGCATATTTCGGCCCAAAGTTGTAAAACGACTTCCCCTTTACTCTCAAAACGTGTGCCTTAGGCACGTTTAGGGCCAAACTTAAAGAGCTTTTAAAATAGTATTTAATTGGTACGTAGTCTAGCTTTTTTGTATTGTATTGTATAACTAGACTAAGATAGATTTAAGATTGACTTAAGTTGCTCTGTAAAACAGTACTTACACTGAGAGACGCTGTAATAAAGGCATTTTTCATTTATTTATTTAGTTACTTGAATACATGAGTGGTAGGCTACATGATGAGCACACAGGTTAAGTAACCTTAGACAAAATGTAGTAAGTTAACTATGAGGTTTCGCTTCAATTTCTATTGATTTAGAATAGATAATTAAAATAGTCAATTAGGTTAAAATTGAAAAATTCCAGGGCAAAACTTGAGTTTCCCAGGACAAAAAAAATCAAGGACAATTCCAGGTTTTCCAGGACAACCCTTCAAATTCCAGGTATTCCAGGACAACCCTTTAAATTCCAGGTTTTCCAGAACGCGTATGAACCCTGCTTTGTGGAGAGTTAGGATTAGGAATGTATTCGAAAATACATATCCAAGAACATTACGGGCAAAGATCATGGGTCATAGTGCAAGTAGTTTCTTACATTGATGGAGACCTTGGTAAATCCTACTTCGGAAACTTCAACAATCCTCGTTCATCCATTCCTGCATCTTTTCTCTCACTCACGACGTCTCGTCAACTTGTATATACATGTGGGAAATATAAACATCGCCAGTCAAGGTCACCTATGGCGTCGGTACATAACTGTTATTGATATAGTGGGTTTCAAATGGTACTTAAAAGGGTGGTGAAAAGGTTGCGTTACAATATTTTAAAAATAGCTTTATTTTATTCGTACTCTTATGAAGAACTGTCTTGTGAAAATGCTTTGTTGCGAAACAATATAAAATTGCGCTACAATGAAAAACCCAGAAACACAAACTAAAACTTGGAAAATTGGAAACTCAGGTACTTATACAAACTCAAACTCAAGATCTTTATTGTCAATTAACAAATTGACGCATACGTCGAATAATCATCATTCATCATCACAGGAATAGTTTACATTGGTACTGTCAAATCTGGTATTATTCCGTACAAAGAGAGAGAATATTTTCGACACATGTATAGATCCCGATTTATCATAAGTGGTTTAATAGTTTTAAAAATAAACTATAAAACTATTCAAGTTTTAGTGCTTTTCAAAGCGCAGGTAAGCTTCCTAGCTTTAAAACGAATGTTAACACTCAATCTTGGGCTATTAATAATTAATGACCCAATTTGGGGAACAGTCGGTCCTAGTTTGAAATAAAACTCACCTCATTATCCATTAAAAACACTCAACACTCCCTCCCTCATCCCATATTCACCTTAAAATACCCTCTAGGAGTGGTAGGTGTGTCAAATCAAAGCAATATTAACTTCAATAGTGTCGGCGTGTTTGGTATTCTTGCAGGCCATTGCAGCTGAAGCGGACCCAAACGAAACCGCAGAGCTGAGTCACAGGCCTAACTACATAGAAAAACAAGCAGTGTACCAGTCGCTGCACACACTGTATTAGCCAACTACAAGACATCAAGTCCACATTTTCCATACTCATTACGCTCAGATAATATCCACTAAACAGTGCGCAGCAATGAGGCAACACAATCAGCTGAGCAGAGTGAGCAGACAGCGTACATTGCGCAGGAACTTGACCTGGTCACCACAACGCATGCGCAGTATGAAGCCATACAGCTGCGTTATCAGTAGTGTGGTGATACGAGTAATGATACCGATATGATAGCAAAGGTCAGTGATACGGGTCTGACAATGGGGGGGAAAGTTGTTCGGTCGCCCAGTGGCGGCTAATTGATACCCGGTTAGAGTGGCCGGTCGGAGTGGTGTTTACTTTGAAGGACGGAACTCTTGTTGTTGCTTACTTAGAGATGAAACGATGTAAATTGCTACTTAATGGCATCATAAATCAAAAGTGGTTTTAAGCGAATTTCTTTAGGAAAAATGAGATATTCATGCCGTCCTCATGGTAAGACCCAGACCCGGGACCATGAAATGAGCACCGATCCTGACCCCCCAGAACATGTTAAAAAAACATCTTCAACTGTAGCTGTTGGTCCATTTCATTTGGGCTATTAATGACCCAATTGGGGAACAGTCAGACTAGTTTGTAACAAGACTACACCTCATCATCCATCAATAACACTCACCGTCATTTAATATTCACCTTAAAAATTCTTCTAAAAGTGACTTTTCCCTCTAAATTCGTAATTTAAAACATTACGACATATGACATTAAGCCAATATATAGGCCTATGAAGAAGATTAAAGACCCTTGAAGACCAGTCAAAGACCAGATCCCTTTATCATCCTCTGGAGTGTACAGAGTTCCCTGTGGTTGTGGTGCTGTGTACGTGGGGCAAACCAAAAGAATGATCTCAACTCGCATGAAAGAGCATATTAGGCACACCAAGAACGAAGACGTGGATAAATCTGCCTTAGCCGAACATAGTTGTAGCAAAAACACGCTATTGCATTTGAAGACACAAAACAACTGGCTAGAGAAAATCACTATTTGTCCAGGATTGTGAGAGAGGCCATTGAAATTAAGAAGGATCCAAATAATTTAAACCATAAAGAAAATTCATATAAACTGTCACAATCTTGGACACCTCTATTCAAAATGATGAAAAGTCGTCTGATTAAGTTTACCAACATCCACCTGGAAAAATAGCTTGTTAATATTTACCTTTATACTTTTTAACCACTTTATACAATTTTATTCTTTCTACAATGATTTAAATATTAAAATTAAACTGATGATGTCTGATATAGTCCAGACGAAACGTCTTGTAACATCTTGTTATTATTTAGTGGTACACCCATAAAACCGTTTTAATAAAACATTACGACTTCTCAGCTTAAAAAATTAGAAGTTTTGGTGTTGACAAAAAATTGCAACTTCTAGCAACGGAAAGTCCCATTGTTGACGCATATAGAGTAGGTAGCACCTGTTAACTACCACCGCCTCCTGTATATCCTGTGCAATCAGAGCCTCCTACTGAGTAGTGAGTACATGTTACTCTCTGCAGGTGCCTCTCACCTACTCCGCACAGTTACTCTAACAAGGTATCAATTAGCCAGAACTACTTTCCCTCCATTGCAACGCTGACCTTTGGTGTCGTGAACCTTTTATCCCGGTTTCGGGATGTTTGGTGGGATGAAACATGGGTGGTGAGATTATTTGATTGGATTTAGAATGTATGTAAAAGGGTGGCTGGATTAGGACAGACTTGACACTGTAACGCATATTGATTTCAAATTTTAGTCTTTAAGAAAATCTTTAAAGGTACGACGACGTTTTATATTAAGTTCCGATCAAGAATTTTCAAACTCACATTAATTGTGGGCACGTTATATTAAATTAATATTAAAGAGCATTCTTTCCCCTGTAATTGGGCATATTCACGATGAAGATCAGATCACTTATGAAACTAAGGCTCAAGGTTTTCTACGCCATTGCGCGACATTCTGCTGCCAGTGCCCAAAACGAGAGGCGAACGTAATTAACAATTTAATCAGCTCTCTTTAAGTTTGCAATATTCTGGATTACACACAACCTTATAAAGTTAAAGACATGAATTCAAATGTGTCCGGCTAAACAAGGGTTCTAGAAATCCATTTCGAAAAAGTATGATGCTAAGTTATTTTTTAAAGTAAATGCGGCTATTATTTTACTGGCGGGAATATTAAATGTAGGAATAATTTTGCTTCGAAGTTTAGATAGTATACAATTTTCAAAACAATATGTTGAGCATACTGTAGATTCACAATGAGTCAGGATATCCAACGACGTATGATTTGCATATATGGTATCAGATAATTCGACTACTAGCTATACAACAACGGAAGTTAATTACGCTCATTAACATTTTACTACACATTAAATCCTCTGATTTATAATAAATTTTCTTTAAAAAGAGTTTTTATAATAAAGTGTTTAAGATCAAAGACGGCGTTCAAGCTCAACTAAGCCCCCTGAGAGGAATACATTTCAAATGAGACACCTGGGAATTATGTACACATTTGCTGTATACAACCGAGCTTTGCTACGGCACAAAGGAAAATTGTAGTTAATAATCAATTGATTATAATATAGTGAATGTTGTGAAACGAGTCCTAAACATTTAAAAACATAACGTATAGAAATTATTCATTCACTGACGCTTTTAGGTAAATTTAACGCTGTTTTGGAGCAAAGAAAGTAAAAGTACTGTATGCCCACTGTCAAGGAACAGGGACAGGTGTAACACAGGTTCAGTAGTTTGATGATAGTACCCGAGCAACCTTCCCTTTAGAAATTCTAGTATACAGTACTTTGATGGGGACAGTAACACTAAATGGAACATTTTCCTGTATTATGGAACTAAATCGAGCTTTTATTTGACTCATAAGATTGTTCAAAACTTGTCACTACTTAATTTAAGTTAAGACGAAAACAGAAACATATAATAATGGCGTATCTGTATCACACGAATATACTTCAATACGTCTCGTACATATGGAAACTATGTGGTTGAACACCGTAAATTGTTCAAACCATCAGAATGTCCAGTATATCTAATTTCTATCACGTATATGAGTATAATGCTTTACCTTTCTGTAGAATTCCATTTAGGTTAGGCTGGAAACTGCTACTCACAACAACACTGTAACTTCACTGTAGTTAACTCTCTGCAGGCCTAAACCTTTCACTTAACAATAAATTTTAAAATGAATGCAAAACCCTTGTTAAAAACCTTAACAACACACTAGGCACTCGCGACCGATATTTCAATACGCACAAAGAAGCTATTGACTGTAAACATTCATGTAACTACTTGAGGAAAAGTCAGCTGTTCGCAGAGTAAAATCAATACGATACGAACAAACACAAACCACAGATTACCCTTGGCTTATTTTCTCTTCTGAAAATCGATGTTACTATGATCAATGCTTCCAAGCTGGTTCATATTTACAGTTCAGTACACTTTGTACTTTTGTTGTAGGGAAAGGGCATCAGTGGGAAAGGATAATTTTCGAAACACATAATTATGTTTTGATATTTTCCTTGTTCTCTTTTCATTAGTTTTAATTACTTTTCAGGGTAAAAATTGTCAAAGTAATAATTTTTTGGGTTTGTATTTTTTGTGTTTATTTTTAGTGTAATATTTAATCAATTTGTAATTAAATAAGAATAAATACTATCTTTCCTCTATATTCTGGAAAATAAAAGGATAATTTGTTCACATGGGCTCTTTTAAATTTTAATAACCTGTCGTCTTGTCAAGTTTGCAAAGGACAATTTGCCATTTTGCCCATAAATGGGTTCTTTACTTTACGTCACATTCGGCCGTTCACCCCGTTTAGCGGATCCGTGGCGGATGGGTATCGCGCAGTTCATCACTCCGGCGGCGCGGGTTCGATCCCCGCAGTCACCACTTACAATTTGTAATGTAACTAAACGGTGACGCTAGGTAAAGGTCGAGGTTGAGTGGTAGAGAGGACTTTGTAGTCCTAACTTCACCTCGTTAAACAAGACAAACTTTACCTTTTTTCATCCGTTTCGGTGCTTATAAAAATCAATCATCACGCTTTAGTTATAACATTTATTTCGTTAAACTATTATTTTTTCTTTTTACGTACTGCTAATGTAACACAAAATCAAGAAACTCTTGTCTAAACACCCGTGGCAAATAGCCCCAAATGTAAATTGCTCAGTAAGTGAATTATAGTAACAAAACCCCAAATGAAATTCGCTTTACTCATGCCAGCGGTGCTGTTTTTTTAGACACTGACAAATTGTTGTCAGGACAACAGTGTCCCGGTGGTGCCCTGGTGGGTAAGGTTGGCTTGGCTACATCGTCTTATAAAGCTTTTACGCCCTTGAATATTTTCTTTGATTTATAAACTAACTTTACGATTATTATTTTATCTATATAGGTATTATATCTCACTTTATTTTTATATTTTAGAGTCCTTCTCATTTTGAGATGGAATTAGATGGCAAATTCCAATCTAAATATATATAAAAAGATAGTGTCCTGACTCACTCACTCATTATCAGAATACAGCCCAAATGGCTAGACCTACAGACTTGAAGCTTTGCACACCTGTTTCTAGTAGCCTAAAACCACTCACTTATAAACAGTTATGACGAATTTCAATTTTAAGAGTGGTTTTAGAGAGGGTAGAATATACTGTGTACGCCTTTACTATTCAACCGCTGGCGGAAAAGTGAGAGTTAGTATGGCATCAAATAATGTACATGGTCTTTTGTTTCAAACATTTTAGCGTTACAGCGTTACATGTTTCAGAAGTCACGTTAACCGTTGGTCAATTCCATTGGTCGTTGGGCCAATTAATGGTCCAATCTGGGGAACAGTCGGCCCTAGTTTGTAACAAGGCTACACCTCATCATTCTTAAAAACACTCATCACATTCACCCTTCCTCCCATATTCACATTAAAATATCCTCTAGGAGTGGTCGGTGTCTGTAAATCAAAGAATCAAATGGGTTGCTCAACACACATCAAATCAGGCACTTTCGTGAGGTGCATTATATCCGTGGCGAAGCACGGGTACAGTAGTCTCCTATACTTTGTTGACGGACAGAGTTAACCCTGACTGCTCTAGACGGGCAGTGACGCCCAACCATTGTGTATGCCACCTGTACTGGTCTGCAATGCTACGCCCATCAGCATTTGGCACAGCTCCCTATGTTACTATTGTCTTTTGTTTCTCTCGTGCATCTCTTGGGTGGTTTCCATTCATAAACAATCCTACTCCTCTGATTCAACACAATGACATGGACACCAGTTGCGTAATGTTATGACGCTTGATGTCGTACGTTTGGATTTTTGTATCTCTTAAGCATGAGCTAAACGACACGAAGATTAAAAAAAGATGTTTGTCTTGTTTAACGAGGCGAAGTTAGGACTACAAAGTCCTCTGTACCAATCAACCTCGACCTTTACCTAACGTAACCGTTGAGTCACATTACAAATGTAAGTGGTGACTGCGAGGATCGAACCCGCGTCAGAAGAGTGATCAGTTCCAGAGTCGCGCACGATTCCAACCCGCCACGGGACCGCTAAACGATTCTCTCTTTTTAAGCAACTAAACGTAAATGAGGATTTTTACACGGTATGGTAACCTGTAAAAAGGTTGCCTCGAGCGCTACCGTGGATCCTAGCTATTTTTCATTCAAGGGCTGGGGGATAACTTACCCCAATAAAGCTATCTGATTTCAATGAAACTTGGGATAGTAATTCAGTTCACCGTAACAAACATACTAAACAAAACAAGCGAACAACGTTTTTCACTGCAATGTTGGTCTGGTTGAACGTATTTTCTTATATACCTGGGTACAGTATATAGATGTTTATACAAAATCGGATCATAAATACAGTTTTGAGAGCACAAAACACCTTTTTGAAGAAAAACGCCTTCCGTAAAAGTCATTTCTGGTGGATACATTTTGCTGGTTAACGAACTTAGCCTAAAGATTTGAAAAAGGAACATTCGTACCATTTTTTATGAAAATTGGAATAATAATACAGTATGTAGAGTGGTCATACATGTAAATAAATACATACAAAAATAAAAAGTAAAATTAAATAGACTTATGAAGCATATTTTGTTTATAACATCACAGTGTGAGATCAATACTCCGCCTAATCTCTCAGTGAAGATCAAGTGCACAGGTATGAGCGTGAGTGAGTGGAGTACAAGGTCAGACAGGATGTGTCTTGGAGACATAAAGCACACGGCGGGTGAGCTGTAGCAGAATGTACGAACTTCATCTCCGTCATCCTACGGAATGTAGGTCTGGCAAGTGTACAAGGGCGAGGGCGGCTTAAGGTGGTGCGGTCACCGGTCGCGCCAAACTATGCCGCCAGGACCGCGCCACCTGTACGGTGCGCGTGAACTCACTCAGCACTGCGCTGTAGAGAGCGCAACGGTCTAGCCAAACCTACGCTTACGTTTGTTACAAACAATTTATTTACTTTTATTGATAACTTCTAGTTTATCAAAATGGTATCGGCTGGTTTGGGTCAATTATATATACATATATAAAAAACGTAAGTACAAATAGTAAAGTAATTATTTTAAAATCAAAATAACATTAAGTTAATTATAGAATGAAATTTGAATAATGTCTCCACATTAGCATTTTTTGAACAGCAATTTGAAATCGTCTTTGATCAGTGTTAGTTAGAAAATGTGCTAAAAACGTATCATAGCAAATTACCAAATTTGGCATTTTCTTCTGCCTTTCTGGAGCTGGTTTTGCTTTACCCGGTAGGTTTTCTATAAATCCAGTACAAAATATGATAGTTCTTGTCTGTGCACTTCATTAAGTGCAACATAATTAAGTTTGGCCGTTCCGTTGCCGGAGGTTATCCTCACCCAATAAGATGATTGCTTTGCTTACACCAATCACACAGCGTGTTTAACTGGTCCAAAAATAATGTTCAACATTAGGCATAATAATTATTTGTACACAATTACTGAGTTTTGGCGATGCCCGTTACGTGCAGTGCGGACGGTAAAAGATGGCGATGCAGAAGGTTACAGTTCAACAAACGCTACCGTTATCAATGGTTTTACTGCGATTTTAACACTTTTAAATGAAAGGTCATAATATTTTTAAGACGAGTTTGAAGCAGATTTTTCATATTTTATTTGCATGTGGAAAATCCACTCTGAAACCCGTATAAATACAGTAATTTTTGAAATATGGGCTTCCTTTTAAAAATTGGAGTTTAAAAAATATGGCTCTAATCCATATTAGATAATCTGTTTGACATAATGTGAAAATTATGATACATAAAAACGTGAGAGCAGCGTTTGTTAGATTGCAAACCCTTGCTAAACCACTATAAGGCGCTCTTTCAAAGTTGTCGACAGGTCTCGTAGTTTCTAGCTGCTCGCAAACATATACTCCTTTTACACCCGTAGACTTAAGTAATCTATCAAACTACATCGCAGTTGTTGACGCTTGTATTACGCACTCTGTTTGGAGGGCTCGCCGCGGGCGTAGATGCCACGGCGCGGACGACTGTCGATGCACACTGACGTAGCGCAAGTTGCCGACTGCCCCTTGCACGGCGCTCCCCATGGAATCGCCCACATTTTCCAAATCTGCTCGCTTCCTTAACTCACCGTTGCATTTATGGTTATTCAACCAATAGTTTTGTGAACAGTAGACCGATTTTATCTTGTTACGCGTTTGTATCTAGTAAATCTATTTACAAACAAAATGTTATCCATCTTCATGTTTTTAAACGACGCTCTTTTTATTTCATTAGTGTACGCTATATTTCTTTTACTCTCACACGGATACACAACTTTTATGTGAAGGTCTATAATTAAATATTGCTCCAACTGTGTTTTTACTTTCTTTTCATTTGATATTTAAAATTTACCATTATTTCTTCTTTCCATTCTTTTTCATCTTATTTCTTTTATATTCTGGGAAACGTTTGGGAAATAGGCTACTCGCAGTTTTATAGGTACTTTAAGTTCTTGTATTAATAAAATATTGTAGTTTCTATAGTACTTATTGAACAAAACAATCTTGTTATTGATGACATTTCAGCTGATTACCTGCCAAGATAATAAACATGTGTTTGACCAAAACAAACCAACGTCACAAAACTCCTAAACAAACAAACCAAATGACGGAACGCCGGCGAAGATCATTCTCAATCAAGAAATGTCTGACTTGCTCCTGCCTACGAAAACAACCCCGCAGAACACCATCCCCTACACCAACACAACCTGGGGATCAGCAAGCCACAATTCGTCTGCCGGCGCGAGACCTCTCCAGTTACGGGCCCACCATGGTGCCCGTGGAGAGATGGGTCTCAGCTCCTACTTTCTTATCTGTGGGCACTTCTCCGAACCTGTCCAACCCTGTGGTATCGCTGTCACCCCTCGAGGAGCTGCCTAGGAAGAGGAGGTCGAGCCCGGGCAAGCTTGATGCTTCCACTATCGAACAACTTAAGGAAGAGTTTCTCATGGAGCCGAACACCGTTGTGCTGAAGGATGGAATCGTGCATAAAGGAACGGAGTGAAATGTTGTGAAGTTTTGGGTTGATTAAAGTAATGTTTGTTTAACACAAGCCGTGGGTTTATGTTCAAAGATTTCTCTCCAACGTAAAATTTCAAATTCGTAGAGCCTTTTTTATTTGAGCCTTAACAATGCTTGAGCCACTTAGGATGATTTTTACCATAAAAGGAACATAGCACTACACTTCGAAACAATTCTTTTCATATCTTTATTATATTTATAAGGACAATGTTTACGTATAATAACATTTTTGCGTTATTTTCTTTAATATTTTCTTTTTTGACGGATACAGAGTTTTAACTAAGATTCTTGGAACTTGATGCCTAAATCTATAGTTTTTTAGTAAAGTCAACCAAGCTAACTTTGGTCACGGGGGTAACTTTGACCCTGTCACCAAGTGTATAGGGTCATCTATTGAAAAAACTTGAAACAGTATTCAGTTTGTTAATTATTTAAAATTTAACCGAGCACCGCTTGAAGATAAAAAGTAACCACGGAAGCTTAAAATCGGTAAGAGGTCATAGTTACAACCACGACTAAACCAAAGTTATTCGATTGACGTTCGGTCATTGTTTGTTCAAATCTCTAATCTCTAAGCATCCAGATGTTGCATTTAAGCCTCGTAACGATAACCCGCCATAAATTACCCAAACTCCCTTGTAAAAGTGGGAAATTCCCCCTACAATACCTCAAAATTCCCTCCCGCGTGGGGAATTACCCTGACCGGTACCGGACACCGGCAGAACTGGTCACTGTCGAAACCCGCGCCGAGGTCGGAGGTCGGACACAACTGGACCAAGTCGTAGTAGCGCATGCGCCTGCTGAGTTATGGCCACAAGGTGATATAAGTGGCTTCAATTACTACAGGCCTATTTCTGTTATGTCACTATTATCGAAACCTCTCACAATGGGCTGCAACTTGTTTGGCGGCGCTTTTCTGTTTTGTTTGTTGGAGTATTTTGTAAATAGGTGTTTGGGGAATTGGTTTATCATAAAACCTGAATGACTACTACTCTCCTTTTAGTAACTTCCCCCTGACCAACTTTTCACTATCACTAAATCACGAGATGCCGACCACTCTCATGAGGGTATTTTCAAATATGTAGTGAAGATGAGTGTGATGAGTGGTAGTAATGAGTTATGAGGTCTAGTCTTGTTACAAACTAAAGCCGACTCTTCCTTAGAATGGGTCATTAATTAATTTCAATCAAACACAATTGACTAAATGTGCCTCTATCATAAATGCCCGTTTGTGTGGTACCTGGTGTTTTTAAATCTTATTTAACTGCTACAATTCCATTTAAATGTTTCCACTTTTGCCTTACTTTTAGTTTCGTAAAATTACAAAATTTGCTTTTTAGTCGAGAAGGCTTTTGCATCACCGTAGAATTTCAATCGTCGTTTCGTATGTCTTTCCTTATTTATTACTATAAAGTCTGTATGTTTGTGTGTTAGTGATAATTGGTTCTTATATTTCCCCGACTATTCCATTTTTTGGATTTATCCTTTTTTAATTTGTTTTCTATTGAGAGTTTCTTGAGGTTTCTGCTGCGTTCTCATTTGATTACAGTGTCATAGAATCTGAGTTTTGCGTACTTAGAGTTAGACTTTTCATTATTAACTTTCTGAGTTATCCTAAAAGCTGTTGTCATCGTAGTTAGTTTGTAAATCTTTAAGACCTGCCTCAAACTTTTCCAAGGATATGGTAGGCTAACTTCTCCAAGGTGAACTCTTTTAAGTATATTATATTTTGGTTTTTATATTCAGGGGCAAATTTGAGATTGGTTAAGAATTTTCTTTTCTCGGACCAGATCTGTTTTCATTGTATTGTGATTATTATTGCATTCTTGTCTTAAACCGCACCTTCTACCGCATACGCTGCCAGCAATACCCCAACTCTGGGTCTCCTAGTCCAACACCTTGCCTCCATTCATCTCAGGCCGGGTTTTGACGGCCGGTGTCTCATGTCGTGCTTTGTGTTCGCTACCGTCCTAGCAACAAGCACGGCAAGCACGACGCCTCGACCTTGAACCTCGGTTCACAAAAGAGCCCCTCCTCGCCTTACGCAACCCTGAGCCCTTAGCACTTGCCCAACTCTGCGCTTATACTCTTGTTGCTAGGGGCGACCAGGTGAATGGGCTGAAGAAGGTTATAAGTGCCTAGTGTAGAGGGGTTGTTCTGGCTGCTTTATTTGCTCTAATATGCGAATTGTTGGGGTTACGTAAGAACACGGAGGGTAGGGAGTTTCTGTGACAAGAGACAAAAATAAGAATTCCGTAACAATAATGTTTCGCTTGAAACGTAGCCATAAGCACTACCGTGAATCGTGGCGAATTTCATGCTACACAGTAACAGTTAAACCGGAAGTGCTCTTTTTGAACTTGTTGGCCACTCTTCAGGTCTCATTTTTCATCCTATGTTTACGATATTCGGAACAAATGTTCTTTTTGTAAATCCCCAGGTTTAGTTCGTTTAGCCTTCGCGAAATAGGTCAACGGAAAGAAAGGGGATTTTTATGGCATTTATGGTACCATATCCGACAGTTGTATCAAAACCAACAAAATCCAATAGTCAGACGAAGATGGCGACTAAAACAATTTCTCTCCTGCTGGGTAAATGCTAACCATTACACCATCAAACCACTTATTCATGTCCTCAAATATGGAAGTACTTAAACCCAAATATTTATCACAAACATGTAACTGTCAATATACATAAAAAGTTGTTTCATTTGACTCAGGAGGTTGGAAAACTGCAAACCGTTTTGTCCTCTCTCCGGCGAAAGAAACGAATACCTCTATTACCTATGGACATTCGTTTATAAAGTGTGGAAACTGTTTATTTTTCAATAACCGGAAAAACTACACGTTTGAGCAACGGTGTAATTGTTTACTATGCAGAATGAGTAAAACTTTAGCGGTCATCCATCTCTTGAAGCGAACATTAAATACACAATTAAATCAACAATAATCAAACAAGTCAGGACAAACATTTGAAACCCAAGGGCAGCCATTAACAATGAGAGACCGTTACACCGACTAGATGAAATAGAACACTCGATCCCGAGGGGTTGACTATGTGGGGTGGCCAGGAGGTAGAGGGGGGGTAGCACGAGCTAGCAACAGCTGTGAGTAAGTTGTGATTGAGTACCTTGATTTCTTCTCTCTAAACTCTAAAAATGTAAACTTGAACTTTATTGGGAAGTAGAACAAAAAGTATACTTAGTGTTTGAAAACAATGCTAACACGCAACGTATACAGTGTTGGATATATTCATTAAGATTTACCAGTTGGTGGAGTATTATAGCTGCAAAGCCGGTTGGGTTTTAATTTCGAATCAAAATTAGATGATATTTTAGGTTATAACGTGTTTTGATGTTGTTTCAAAACTCCCATCGGGTATTTCAAGGAAGCTCTGGAACGGAATGAAGCCATAAACTCATGATTGCCAAAATAAAGCTCAGAGATTCGTGTAAGCCAATGTTTCTAAATCTGAAAGTCAATAAGTCTTTTAATTGGCCAATCAGTACAATAGGCTAAGTCAGGTAAGTGTTGACAATACCCTGTCACTACATTCTAGAAACTTGGGTTTTCAAGTCAAAAGCTCAAGACCGCGTAAAACTCACTCTTGAAAAACTACAGGCAGGGAAAACTACCGGTCTGGGAGACACAGAACGGTACTTAACGAGCGTTTGGCAGAAGCCCCATTCTTCGTCTAGAATTTCCCAAAATGCTTTACAATGTCCTTCTTCGCTTCTAAGCCGTCTAAAAGCCTTCCTTTTACCTCATAATTGAGTGGGAAAAATCGTAAACTACTAAATAAGTGACTTAGTTGTGGGGTGGATGAGCTCGAGCTAATGTGAGATCAACGAAGGGCGGTTTTGAATTTTGACAATGTTTGTTAGTGTTAAGTCCAAATCACGAAAGTATCAGGACTATACGAGTTCAATAAAATATGTTTTTACGAAATACAAAATAATTTATTCATTTCAAATGTACTCAGACCTCATCAACACTGACAATAACCAGTAGCTGAGTAGGGGAGGGCTTCTAGCTCTGCGAGGTGCCCGCACGGACAGCTGACGCCAGGGTTAGGAGATCCTGGGCCACAGGGGTGTTTACACTTCTACGTCAGCTGTCTGCACTGACTGTTTGTCCTGGAAGCACCTGGAGTGCTGGAGTGAGCGGTAACTGGAGCGACCAGGTGTCTTCCATGTACAATACACGGTGATGTCAAGGTACTGTATGTATCTAGATCATGCTCATCTCTGAGGTTAAAATAGTATTACGAAAGTTTTCCAACAAAAAGTACTCGACGTTTCGGGATCTGGAATCTGACCCTGTCCTCAGGTTAAAAGTAACCTAAAACCTTAGGAAAAGAGCTTGCCTAGAAGTAATCAACGCAAGCTAACCAGTCACACTCCACCAAAGCCCCTTATTCCCCTTTCCCCCGTTAAAATTGTTAATTGTATAGCAGCTAGCTTAGAAAACAACACAATTTGTACAATACGAAATTTAAAACAAGTAGAGAAATCAAGCACGCTGGACACTGGCCAGCCGCCAGACAACCCCATTGGCTGGCTCAGAACAGCGGGCGACCAATCACACCCGTGAAACGGACTGACCAACAGATAACACAAAAAATACCTATTTATGCACAGCCAATGGAAGGGAATATTCTTTAGAGTTTTGATTGGTCGTCTAATGCTCCGAGCCAGCCAATAGGGCAGTCAGTCAGTGTGCTGATGTCACTGGCCGGAGACATGTTAGATTTCTTTTTTGTTTTTTTTATTTCGTAACGTCTTTTGGCTAGCTGTTATAAAATAAACAAGTTTAAAGATGGAAAGAGAGGGAAACATTAGGTTTTGTGTAGGAAAAGTCAGGACTTTGTTGACTTCGGAACCAATCTCGACAATGATCACGACTCTTCAAATGGGAAATTGTACCGAGTGCTCTTATCTACACACGTGTAGACAAAGATTATGATATGGGTAGGTAGATTGGGCATAGATGCCACGTGGCTGAATCAGGAAAATCAACATAGTTGCGGCAGCCCAAACACAGATAGCGCTGCGAGTGCTGCCAGCTCTTGCCGTCTTTTCCCCCGCGGCTCCACATGCTCGAGTTTGTCCGATGTCGAGGTAATCGTGCGATTAAAAGAATTCCCTCGCAGCGCTCCCTGTGCTTGGGCTGCCGAACTATGTTGATGTTCCTGCCTCAGCTAGGCGCAGTACCTACCACAAAATACTCTTCGGCGTAGGTTACCAGTGACAAGTAGCGAGTATGGGGAAACGCTGACCACCAGTGCGCGTGCTGGCCCCGATTGCGGAGGTGGGCAAGTGTTCTATCAGCCATTACGCAACCGGTCGCTTTGCTTGCACTAGTCCACATTGAACTTGATAGAATGACCCGACCGCCTTACCTATACTCACTCCACTGGCCGCTACCGCACCACAGATCTTCTGACCTTTATAAACAATTAAATTGTGTCTCAGAAGCGATCGTATCGGCATATTGTTCAACAGCGCCGAATAAATTAACTGATAATTTGGGTCGCAGATTGGGCCTCGGTTTGTATGCACAATGGAAGGTTAGGGAGGTTGCGAAGTTTAATATAAGATAGGATTTAATATAATGCTGATTAGGTCTTTGTGTGTCAGTACGGTTTACACATAGGGTATGTAAACTGTATTGTTGAATGTTTACTTGTGTAAGCTGAAGGGAAAGGTGCAGACAGAGGCAGTTTCAGGCGCTTCCTTTCACCTGTCTAAGTAAAACTTTACAAAAGAGCTTCTGGAAATTTATGCGGTGTTAACTTTTGAAAGTACAGAGTTAATTTTAAGCTACTTTAGAATAGAAATACTATTTTTATCGACTATTAAAATGTGCTTTACTCCAAAATTACTTGGTCCAATTTAAAGTAATCATCACTCCCAAGTAAAAGCTACAAAATAATTATATAACAGGCAACGGCTCAAAAACAAGTGTTTATCTTTTTGTTAAGCTATGGAGGAAGAATGAAGGTACATTTTGGCAAGAAGGGTTTTCATGGCAGTTTTTGACAATAAGTGCTTATATCAAAAATCAATATACTGTTTTGAGACTGTTATTTTAAAAGGAGTATTATGAAAGCAACTGACTACTTTTGTTGTAGTTTTTTGGTTATTCAATTGCAAAAAATAAAACTATTTACAAATTAAAACTTACACCTCGAGCTATTTGATCCACCGAAAAATCAGAACTGAGTTGTCTTTAATTTTAGCTTAAATAAATAAAAATATGTTTTGTTAAATAAACATGTGTGCATATATATCTCAATCTTCACTTATTATTGGCTAAATCTTTGGATTCACACACATCTAGATCACATACAAACAGACAGTTTTGTTACTTTATACATTTTAAAATGCTGTTAACGGATCCGTAACGGATTGGTATCGCGCGCGACCCGGAGCTCATCACTCTGGTGGCGCGGGTTCGAGTAATGTGACTATACGATGACGCTAGGTTAAGGTCCTTCTAATAAACAAGACAAACTTTACCTTTTTTACCATATCCCAGCCTCTAAACCTTATTAATAACCTGTTCAATTCATACGTTTGCAAACAGTTACACGTAAATAGTTAAGTAACTGGCAAAAGAAAAGCTGATACAGAGACTTGTCATTAGTTTATACACTTCAAACTCCACAAAAACAACGGCAAATGAGCCAGTCTAATGTAGGACTCTCAGATAAATGTCCTTGTTTTGACATACAAGCCTGCGATCTGTCAGAACTTGATCGATGATCGCTCAGAAATCGAGATTAGAGTTTAATCGATTGCATTCATTCGCTAATCGTGATCAATGTAGCTGCTGATTGCAGTAAAAGGTACTTAAGTCCGTTTAGTACTTATGAATTTCAAATCGAACTGACATTGAATCGAATATTTTCGACGTAAATTTTCAGGCAGCCTGCCATTAACTGCATGACTATTAAGTTGGATTTTACTATGTGAGCTCAAATATGTTAGTAAGATTTACTTTGCGGTGAACGTATTCTAGTGCATTAATTCTCTACTAATTTCTTATTAATTCCGGTTCCGGTATTAATTCCTGGTTTCTGGATGAGTTCGGAATTAATCGGATAAAATGGTGTGTTAATCGAATTAGTAAGTCTTTTAACTAGCTGCAATCATGCTTAAGCGCTTAAACACACTTGACGATATTTTAGTCGGCAAACAATTGATGGTTTTAGTTACTTAAAGAACTTCAGAAACTTAGATAAAGCCTTCACACTTACTAGCAACGGCGTAACAAAAGTTTTATTTATTTTATTTAATTTTTCACGGTAAACACCATTTTTACAATATAAATAGATAATAGTCTTGAGCTATAGACAAACGATATAAGACAGTGCTGTACGATGGTAACTTTGGTATGATACTAAGCAATATTAAATAAGTAACATAAATAAATATATAATTTAAAGCTAATAAAGGCCAGCTTTTGGGTGATTATCGTTTTTGAGCGAACAAAAAGTACACTACGATTAAGGATCTGGAATCTGACCCTGTCTTCAAGTGAAAAGTAATTTAAAAAATATAAAAAATATAAGGAAAGAAGCTAGTGTAAAAGTAATCAGCACAAGCTGACCAGTCCTCCACTAAACAGTATTTCGTAAAAGAAACCCATCCCTGTTTCATATACCCTGAGTAAAGCCTAATGTCAACTTACGTAACAGAAACAATTTCCCAATATTCACCAACACCGTACAATCTTTTCTGAACACCACCTTTTGCAGTGTGGAGTCCACATTTTCAATGCTCTTCCTGACTGCCTGAAACAAGAGCCCATCAAGAGCTCGTTCAAAAGACGACTAAAAAAGGACCTGCTAGACCTTACCTTTTAAAAAGTCAGAGTGTTTCTGGTACATATATGGTAGATGAACTAAAAGGACCATATTTGAACTAAGTACTACCAATCTAGTTATTGTAAACATTAATTGGCGTGAACTCATGTATTTAATTAGTACTTAAATGACAAAGAAACGTGGCAGACCACTAGTGGTTATTCAAGATTTCGTATCAACGACCTCAAAAGTGAGATATTCTACTTAGATTAATCGCTCTGGAATGCCACGTGTGAGTTCTTTACACCGTACCATGACCGTCACAATACAAGGTAGGTGTTTCATCGCTGGCCTACCTTCAGTAAAGTAGCTCTAAGCCAGCCGTGGTGGCTACCGTCACGTAACAGTCATCAGTAGTGGTGACTCACCATCCAGCTCGTCCCAGACCCGTCCTAGACTTCCACCGCTCAGCGTCGTACATGTTTCCATCAACTATATGTCTTTGATATGAGAGTTTTATTTGTTATAACTATTAATGGTTAGTAATAAATTAGTTAGTATAAAAGTACCACAAATAATCCAATAATTAAATTTTATATTTTGGCTAGGCCTTTCAAAAACAAAGTTTTTATCTTCAGACCAAACACCAACTTTTTCAAAACATTTTGACTGGGACTCGTGGCGTGGTCCTGTAATCCGGCTTCATGGAGGTCAGGTTTTGAGGATGATGTAGGTCTAAAGCGGCTCAGATAGTCTCAGTGATCATCTGATGATACCCGCATCAACTCCCACCATCGTTAAGACATATCAGACCATCACTTGCGTCGTTCGGAAGTCACGTTAAGCCGTTGGTCCTTGTATTTCCATTGGTCATTGGGCTATTAATTAATGACCCATGAAGGAAGAGTCGGCCTTAGTTTGTAAATAAATAAATAACAAGACTACACCTCATAACTCATTACTACCACTCATCACACTCATCCTTCACCACATATTTGCCTTAAAATACCCTCATGAGAGTGGTCGGCATCTCAAATAGTGATTGAATGAATGAATGATATATAAAATTTATTTTGGATTATTTGTGGTACTTTTATACTATTTTAAAATTTAAATAAGAAGCTGTTTCCAGATGAATAAATTAGTTTCTTTGTGTCTGTGACAACATACATGATCGGTTAGTACTTCAGAAAACATCTTGGTAGATTTTCCATGTATAGGTTTGTCTAAAAGAAATTTTGCGAACACAGAACGTAAGTTCTATATATAGATTTAAAACTCGACCACCCCGTTGGTGCGGGTTCAATCCCCGCAGTCACCACTTACATTTGCAAAGTGACTACGAGTATACGGCGACACTAGGTAAAGGTCGAATTTGAGTAGTAGAGTGGACTTTGTAGTCCTAACTTTACCTCGTTGAACAAGAAAAACTGTTTTTACCGTCAGCATAGTATGAGGCCCGGAACCATGAAATGAGCAAAGCTAAGGCCGAAAGCCGAAGCTAGGTTGTAAGTGCAGCCAACAGCCTTGTAACCCCTGTAGTACGAATAGCTTGGGTCAAAGGGAAAATAGAGGCTGTTAGCGTAGCAAACTAGAGTTACAACTAGAAAATTCGCTCTACTCATTCCAGCAGCGCTTAGCGCTTGTTGCGTGTCAGTCTGGTCTCATTTAACAACAGCTGAGCTCAACATCCATGAACGCAAATCCCGACCACAGCCACGACACAAGCAGTGCCGGTATTGCTCCAGGTTCGGGTCCAGGTGACGGCTGGCGCGTGGCAACGGGCAGGTGTCCCGCTCTCCCTACACTCCCGGTCCCGGTCCCTTTTGTGCCCGTCTAACCGACAATCTGTGCACAAAGCAGCCTCGCAGGTGGCTAGGGGAGACACCACTATTTATATCCAACTACGGATCAGCAAGGCAAAAAGAGCCGTTGGCAAGTCAGGGTGTGCGGTGCGGTGTCGCGCGCCCCTGTGCGCGTAGCGTAGGCACGTGCACTGAACCCAGCTGGCAGGGGAGACTGCATTGCGAGACAAGCATCTGCCACTCTTCAACAACAAATTGAAATTAATCGACTCCCCCTCCAACGGCAACTGTCGATAAGATGAATAAATCTGGACGATGGTAATAGCTGCGCGGTGCGGAGCTGCAGGGTGGCCTTGTCCGCGGTGATGGATTAATGAGCGAGATATTTTCGTCGGAATATTTAACGAGGGTCCGTCTTTTTGTTGGAGACGATCTTAAAAATGGGGTTTGAAGATGTGTAAACAATTCCAAATATTGTTAGAACCGAA
This sequence comes from Matsumurasca onukii, assembly GCA_018831715.1. Taxonomy (NCBI): domain Eukaryota; kingdom Metazoa; phylum Arthropoda; class Insecta; order Hemiptera; family Cicadellidae; genus Matsumurasca; species Matsumurasca onukii. The sequence continues at coordinate 46,542,090 of CM032065.1, read as the reverse complement.
CCGTACATTTTTTAAATATTTGGCAATATGGAATATTTGATTTATTTAAGATTTCTGAGGCTAAACGAATTAATGTTTTATTTCGTGAATCGGACCCAACAGTGGCTACATCGCACGCAATATTCATCTTATTGCTTCAAAAGTGTACCATTCATTCGCACCCGTGAGCCCATTCAAATATATAGTTTTCCACTCATACAAAACCTTCCACTGGAATTCGGCCTGACTGGCACCAGATATTGGTTGACAAACTTGCAGCCCTCACCACACCAGAGCTAAGCTAGTTGATGTTTGTTTGAAAGAATATAAAACATTCTTAGCAGACATTAGTATTAAATAAGATGAACACAACGAATTAACATTATCTGGATAGACACAAGATAAATTAAATGCTCGCTCTCATGTTCCTTGTCTCCCGATTTGATGAGCGTACAAAGTTCAAATTTATCATTGGCTACTGCTTATATTGTTAAAGTTGTATTTCATTCACCAATGTCAGTCACTCTCAAAAATCACCGTTTCATCTTCCTTGTCTTTCTATGGAATGAAGAAAAGGAGGTCCGATTTGTATAGGTCGCCTATGTAAAATAATGAATGCACCGGTCAATTTTTCCGAAACATCTATCCGAAAAATTATGTGAGCTGTACCGTTTTAACCCAGAGTTTCAGTTTCACTTGCTTGATTTTTCTTTCTCACTCAGACATTTATACACAAAATTGACATAATCAAGTTACATTTAACAAATGTCAATCCAATATTAGATAAAATCAGCTGCTACCGTATATCAATCCGAGGAATCAGCTGTTGCTCACTGGCTGACCTACATTTAACATAATTGTTGAGCAACCAGGCGTGGGAGCAATCGATGTTTGTCGCGATCCAGTTTCAGTTTCTCAGATTCGATTAATCGAAGACAACCATTCAGACGACCGGAGCTTAAAAGGTCATTAATGTCCCAACCGGCGACCTTCTGGCGCAATTAATTCATCGGTTGATTACAGGTTTTGATTATCTGCGGCGCGAAGGCTCACCACCCACTCACTAGAAGCGAGTTTGACAGATTTATCCCGCCGAAATTAACGCCGATGTTGACAAACAAGGCGAGACCGGAAAGGCACGATTTTGTCCGAGTGTAATCGACATGACCTTTTCACACAACAGCTGTTTGAATTAGGGGTTTCCTGTAAATTAGACTGGTTTATGGGCAGGTTGCTGGATTGATTGCCGCACTTTGACTTTTATCACGTTCAGGTGGATTTTAATGCGGTTCAATTTTTTCGCAACAAGTAATAGTGTTATTTCGTTGGTCGGCGGGCTAAATAATGTGATTGAAAATAAAGAAAAGTGGTCCCAATTTCCCTTTTGAGTCTACAACGCAAGCTAGGACGGTTAGAAACTTTTAAGACGGTGGTTTACGAAGCTAAGTTCTTGAAGCTTCATTTAATTCATGACAAATAAACCAAGGGTAGGTCAATTAAATATGAAATTGAAAATTTGTTTGAACGTCTTTCTGGTTTCCAAGTAGAATGTTAGTCGAGGACAATCTTTCATTTTCACTTTCAGACAAGAGTGTAAATCATTAACATTTCACAGAACTCTCTCGATTTCATTCAAGACTATTCTGTAGACAGGAGCTTCGTAGACGTAGGTCAAATTTGGCAGTGAATTTCCATGGACAATAAAGCTTTTCTTTTCTATCATCAGAGAAAACAAAACGTCGGAGAACAAAACGGATTGCAGTTTTGAGCTTCCTAAAACCCCCTGAGTCAAAGGACAAAACTTGATGCATATCGTCTGATTGATTGGATTTCGTTGATTTTTAGAACACACGTAAGTTTTAGAAACTTTTTACACCAAGTTTGATCACAATCAAATTATAAATGCAGTGTTGATAACATAACCACCCAATTTTTTAGGGGAAACCATTGAAACAGTTCTATAGCATAAATCCAATTTTTGGGGGAAACGACTCCCCATAAAGGCACTTTGGTTGAAGAAAGATTCGCTAAGATTCACGGTAGCACTCGGCTACGCCACAGCTTCGTGTTTCACTTACATACATTTCAACCGCACGTCACCATCTTGACAAACAACCTCCCTGAAATATCAACCAACAAAGCCCTAATGACATCTTTAACCTCGTTGCCAAGTAGCACGGGCCGTCATCACCCACTACACCGAGAATCACTCAGAACCAATTGGCAAAATCACTCAGTGGTGCTTGCAAGTTGTAACCGTAACCTTCGGCCAACGCAAAGTCCCGGTCATAACTCAAACTGCTATTAGTATCCGCTTAAATCAGCTGGTCACATTACCTCTGCCTGGTAGCCACTACCATTTGTCTCAGCACTGTCCTCCTACCAGCTCGGTGTCGTCAGTGGGGCTAATTGTTGAGGCTAAATGCCAAGGATTCTCGGCTGCTCTATATTGTGAGGTGTGGATCATAGGTGGCCTAGATGCATCTGATGAGCCTGATGAACTTTGAGATGAGTTTGGCGAGGATGGAGAGAATTCGCGATGAAGGAGGATATCAAGAGATCAAGGATAGTGCAGAGTCATGTGCTTCAAAGGAAAATTTCTTCTGTCCCGAAGGAAATATCTAAACAAAATCCATAACAACTGCCAAAGTAAGAAACCTAAAACAGTTTGCTGACAATTTCTTTAACACCAACATTAATCTTTACACTGAGCCAAAAACAAATATAGAATAGGCTATACCAAAACCCGTTTTAGTCTTATTTTAACATACGAAACTAGGTAAATAACAGAAACTACAGGTATAGAACAAACTTAAACTGATCAGTCCTGGTGCAAAAAATCAACCAAAAGAGAAAAAAACTTTTCAAAATTCCAAAAGAAATCAAATTGAAGAAAACTGAAAAGTGACTTTTAGGACAGCACCTGAAAACCTGGCTAGAAGATCGGTCTCCCTAAATGAATTGTATACATTTGGCACTGTATTCATCTTGACGATGATGCAAAAAGATAATTTGACTTTGACTTGAAGTACCCTAAATTAAAAATAAATACACTTCCAACTCAAAGTAATAAATATTCAAAACACTAAAATGGCTGGGACTGATCGGGACGTGGTTCCAAAAACAAAATTGCAAGCTTTGAGTACACAAGAAAAATATACTGAAACGTGGAAAATACAATTTGAAATTCAGGGAACTAATTGATCATTGATTGAACCATCCAAAAAGTGCCAAGTCCAACCCAAAATCAACTAATACGACCAAACGTGCAAAAACCAAACCATTATTAAAGTTTCAGGTTTTAGTGTAAAAATTCGGGGATCCAAACAAATAAAATGCAATTTTCTATTTAAATTTAATAATGCTCGTATATTGAGTGCATTATTGTATGTTATGCTAGTATTTTACGTAGCTAAAATGTCCATGCATTTTTCTGATCGGAGTCTTATTCCGCCATTTACGCGATCACGCTCATTTCAATCTTTAGTCTCTAGTTTGTCAGTCAGTCAGTCATGTTCTCCCTCCCAGTCGTGTGCTACAAGCTCGCCTGTGCTTTAAAATGCTTCTACGTTAAAAAATATTTATTACACAAGATGTGAGATTCTACAGTATTTAAACATCAAACATTGGAACGTAGAGTTCCCAAAAGTAAGTTTCAAAAACAGAGTAATGAGGTTTTATCCATCGATGTTATTTAATCTTGAGTTGACTCTATAGATCACTTATGTACATACGATCCTATTGGGTGATTTCATAGATCTCTAGGCCACACACACATAAATTCTGTATTAAAATTTTAGGTGTGGTTTATAGGGTGTTGATAAAAGTCACACAGACAGTTCTAGCTCGTAATAGACTCCTGAAAGCTCCGATCATCTTCAGACAGTCCACTGTTCTCTAACGATCCTCTGACCTGTGCTCAGATTCATGAGATAACCCCCGGATATTCCACAGTTGAGATGAGATTGATTGATTCCGTTGCCCAGGTGCGGGTAAAGAGTCTTGTCACAATTGTCAATCATTGTTGGAGGTTCCGTTAGATTCTACATCTAGACCCCCATCTTCTGAATCAAAACTATCCATCCGCCCACAGAAGAATTGAATAGTCTTTGACATCTTATCGTTACTTACCATCATCGTGTGGGTCCTGTGTTCCTTGTCTCTGGATCTGAAAAGAGACGATTAGTTAGATTTTATATCTAGAAACTATTTACACTTTTTAATAAAAGGAATATCCGTTTAAGAAATCCGAAATTAAAGTCATTCCAACTTAGAAATTAAGCTTAGTAAAACTGTACCTCTCGAAACGGACCATGGAAGATATAAGTTTCTTTGTTAGAACAATGAACTTATAATTCAATACATAAAAACACCATATTTGTTTACTTACATTGTTCTTCTTGAAATTGTGGTTTCTTACCTGGACCTGGAAAAAAACAACGATTTAGTTTTTTCTAAAAGTTTGGAGCTTAAAGCTATAATGAGGTCACTAAGACATCAACGCCTTATTAATAAAGGGGATTGTTCGAGAAATCCGAATTGAATGTACCGAATTGAGGTATTTATATAATAATTTAATAAAGTCATTGTAGAAATGTTTTGTGTTGACTGGAGAATGGAGATGATACAATATTGGTGAAATGGGAGGTGAATTACAAGTCATATAGCTTAGAACCTAAGGGCAATTAAACTGTATCTTTCAAAACGAACCATGTTAGATGCTGGTTCACATTTAAGAATGATGAACCAGAATAATCGAATGCATGGAAATGCCAGATTTCTCTATGGACGTTGTCCTTCCTTAAGCAATTTGCAGAGCAGTGTATTATAGCAATTATTATATGAACCTGGGCTTAAAATTAAAACCAAATTTGCTTTGACACACGTTAGAAGAGGTAAGTGAACCATCACTTGTTTTCCTAAACTCCTTGAAATGGAATTCGGATTGTTTCGTATCTTCGACTCCCTCAATATCCTTTTATAAATGTCATTTGTTTGATAGTGGTTATTATTTTTGACGATGGTAGGATTTATGTGGTTGAGATATAATTGCGGACCTTTTCCATAGACTTTTAGTGAGCAAGAATAACACGACGTTTCGTCATCTGGAATCTGATCCCGTTTTCAGGTGTTTTAAAATATGTTTACCTGAAGACGAGTATGCACGAACTAGGAAATTTTAGACCTATTGCCTTGGTGTCCACTTTTTCAAAGGTGATCGAGAAAGTAATCCTTGAGAGAATTACGAACCATTTGGAAATAAACAGTGTGAATTTGAACTCTCAGCACGGTTTCCAGAAAAAGTCCACACAAACAGCCTTGGTTGATTTAATCGAGCACATCGTTGATTCGATAGAGAAAGGAGAGAACGTCATTGGCATATACTTAGATTTAAGTAAGGCCTTCGACTGCCTGAGCCACGAGCTTATCCTAGACAAACTTAGTGCTCTAGGTTTCCACGGCACCGCCTGGATGTGGCTGAAAAGTTATCTCAGCGATCGGACCCAATTAGTTGAACTGCGTCAAAAGAACCATCACATCTTTCAGGTCACAGCAACCTCTGTAGAGAGAGGCGTTCCACAAGGATCGGTTTTGGGACCAGTGTTGTTTATACTCTTCACTTACGATCTACCAATGTGCACCGAACAACTCAGCAAGGCAATTTTGTACGCCGACGACACGGTGCTAATATCATCAGGCAAGAATCTCGAGGATCTCAAGGCTCTTTCCCATACCACCCTACAACAAACAAGAGACTACTGCTGTATGAACGACCTCGCTTTCAACGAAGGAAAGACCAAACAGATGAACATAGGAAGCAAGAGAGTTTCAATACCTCCCGTGTCAAATCTTGAGGTTGTCAGTTCAACTAGCCATCTAGGGTTGGTTATCGATGATAAATTAACCTGGTCAGTCCATGTGGACGAACTCTGTAAGAAGTTGAGTTCTTCCATCTTTGCCTTGAGGCGTGTCAAGTCTGTCAGCACAACTGAAGCCGTCAAAACAACGTATCACGCGCTTTTGAAAGCAGACTGAGGTACGGTATCTTGCTCTGGGGCGGTACCTTCCACTACAACATTGAACGGATACTTATCCTTCAGAAAAACACCCTGACACCACAGAGTGATGGCTGACTTAGACTGGAGGGAGTCGTGTAGAGAAGCATTTATACAGTGGAAGATCCTGACTATCTGCAATATTTACATCATGGAGGTAATCTGCTTCGCACGCTCGACAAACTTTCCGAAAAACAACGATGTGCACGAGTACAACACCCGACACGCTCGAGATTTCAGTCTCCCAGCCCATCACACCAGGAGATACGAGACCAAACCATCATACACTGGAAGGAAGTATTTCAACTTGCTACCAGAGGAAGTGAAGAGGTCGAGTCCGAAGGTGCTGAAATCCAAACTTCAGGAGTGGTTGCTTGAACACCCTTTCTACAGTTTGAAAGAATTCATGGACTGTCCAAAACTCATGTAAATAACTTAAGTTTAAACCTGACTATGTATAATCTGAATTGTAACCTTGACACAATTTCAATCTTGAAGATTGCAAATAAAGCATATTTCCTCCTTCTGCATTCCCGATTTCGAAACGTTGTGTTCTCCTTGTTCCTAAAATGATGGAAAACGTGCGAAATAATATTTCAACTTCAGAAATTCTACCATCGTTAAAAACAACACGACGTTTTGGGATCTGGAATCTGACCCCGTCTTCACGTATGTTATTTTCACCTGAAGATGGGTTTAGATTCCAGATTTTGAAACGCCGCGTTCTTCTTTTTCCTAAAACGATTAAAAGAGTCCGCAATAATATTTCAACCTCTGGTGTGTACAAGTTGTACACGACGTTTCGGGATCAGGAATCTGATTTCGTCTTCAGGTTTGTTATTTTTCACCTGAAGACGATTCCAGATCCCGAAACGTTGTGTCCTTGTTCCTATAAAAACTATTTGAAAACTCCGCAATTATTTTCAACCTCAGATAATTGTCATCTCTGAAACTAAATCCAAACCCTTATCCCCCTAACACATCTAGCCGTTACCTCCTAGACGCACTTACAGTTACACACATCTGTATCCTGACCGGCCGTTACCGTTGTGACGGGCACGTGTCACAAGCGTGCCCGAGGGCGGAGTCGAGCACTCTCGGTCTCAGCTCGGATTTCCGGACGCATCTGGATCCTCAAGTCCTACTTCCGCCAGTGGAGCTCACCTTGTTTCCGGCGCAAAGCGGCAATTAACGCGACCTATGCGGTACAATGGGAGCGTCGCATAATGAGCTTCTATTGTAGGTGCGCATGCGCAGCTTGCAGGGTGAGAGGTCAGATGGACACCCGTCACCACCGGGCAGGGGTGAGCGAGAGGAAACTTGTTATACAGGGTGTTCCCGAACTCTGGACATGCTTTGAAGGGTTGTTCCTTAGGCCAAAACAAACATACCTGACGCTTTAATTCTTCTGCGCAATCGAATTGTGTTTTCTCCTTGACCCTTACTTTGAGTATCATACAATTTTAAAATTTGCTTTGTTGGTCTACTCCTTGACTTTCACCTCGTCCTCAACATAGTCCTGATTTGGTTCCATATCATTTTATTTTAATACTAATAAAAAATTAACGATGAAGTACCCTGAATAAAATTTTACTCAGGGTACTTCATCGTTAACTTCTTTATTAGTATTATACTAAAAGTAGCCCTTACTGTGAACGATTTTTCCAAACATTTTATTTTAATTTGTTTGGGCTGCGAGAAATAGACTTGAAAGTAATAATACCTACGGAAAGCTGCGCTCCAAGTACAGTATAGCTTAGACGTCAAGGTACTGAATTCTTCGCTGACCGCATGAAACATCAGTCAGCTGGTACTCTACACAAGGCCACTCAGAAAGAGTGAAATTTCGCTCTTTTGGGCATTGAAACCCAGCCAAGAATGGCTCGATTTTTACTCTTTGGGAGAGGTTTTCACTCTTTCATATTTAGAGTGTACTTATTCAATGTCACTCATATATTCGCTAATAAATATTTTATGTCTTGCATGTTTTTTCTTCGGAAATTCTCACTACTGCCCTACAACGTTACTATTCCATTCTTAGCTCTTCGTCACCCCGGCGCCTCTAATGATACTTATCATCGCTCTCTACTGATTAGAACCAGTATGCAAGACCAGTGTTTAGTCTAAACATCGGTAAAGCATGTTCTTACATGTCACACCGCACAGACTCCTAGGCCTTGAACTTTTCACCGACTCAACGCCATAAACCTTGAACAATGAGTACGACTGACTGACTGTTGGTGTCTGGATGTATCTATCACCTCGTAGTGGATGTTCGGCATAGAATATACAGGGTGTTTGTGAAATATCTGAAGCCTTTCACGTCTCAAGTCGGGTAGGACCCGACATTGCCGTTTAAAATGTATAAAGCATTAATAATACTTTAGAAATAACACTTTTGTGTGAACCACAAAAAAGTTGTTTAATATTCCCAAGACGTTTCAACTGCTCTATGGTTGTCTTCTTCTGTTGAAAGTTATAGAAAAAAGAAGAGAAATAAAATAATAGTGTACGAATTAATAGTGTACGAAATAAGATAATACTCGTACGTAGGTACATGGTTTGTTTCTACAATTTTTCTTTTATATTCTTTAATGCACATAATAATTTTGTTTATCTTCTTTTTTCTATAGTTATTATTTCAACTGAAGATGGCTACCATGGAATCTTGGGAATATTAAACAACGTTTTTTGTGATTCACCCAAAAGTTTTATTTCTAAATTGTGATAAACCACACAAGCTTAAAATCTAAAATAATACTCGTAATAACGGTTTTAACAAAATATTTTAATTTTAAACTTTTGTTTACTATTCATATGTAGTTCAGTATTTATAAAGTGTGCATTTTTATAAAAATATACAAGATCAAGAGTAAAAATGTCCTGAAAATAAAATAAACTGTGTGTGTAAATAAAATAAATATAAGTTTTGAACTGTGTTCCTTGGATCATTAGTAGTGTGAAACATCAACCAACTATAACGGTTAAAGTATTTTTTGATTTCAAAATCTTGCTTCTTCTGGGTTAAAAATCAGTCTGAAATTTGAAACCCATTTCAAAATAAATTATTTTCTAGAACCATCTTGGACGTATATATTTGCCTCAATTTTGCTTGAGTCATTACAATCGCAAAGTTCAATTTCACCCTGGTAAGTTAAAGTTCTTTAACTCCCGAATATACAACGTACCCCTAACAAACACAATGGAAATACCCCATAACATTGACTTTTCCCACAATATACAGCCTTGAACCTTATCATTAAAATACATTCTAGACGTTGATACCACATCAACTCATTACACACTTGTCAGCTGGAGGCACACAGAGTCTGTGCTGATTAAACTAGAATATCCTGCAGGAGTAGGCAGCCTTTACTGCCAGGAAGTGCTTGTCTGGGGATACGACTTAATCTACTATTGTTGGCAGCGGCATGTGTCTTTGTCTAGACATCTATCGGACCGAAAGAGTATTTACGCCTTACGATGCGTTTAATTGTAAGTTTGTATGTTTTAAAGGTAGAGTGTGAAAGAAACAGTGGTGAGTTTTACTCTGCTGGCATCAAACTGTAGACCTTTTACAAGAAAAGTGGTTGTTCCAGTCAGCTAACTTAGATTCTAGGGGCTGAAATAATTGCACAGACTAATGAAACCTTGTACAAGGATCTTCCTTTTTGGTGTACATTTTCACAAAACGCATTTTTATGGCATAAACCTCCATTTTTTGGGGGAATACGCCCCCCCCCCCCGGTGGACCGGGTTTGCTGGTCAACGAACTTAACCTAGAGATTTACAAAAGGAACTTTTTGCCAACTTTCATGAAAATCTGACGACAAATGCGATCTGTAGAGTGATTACAGGGGTCAAAAGTGGTACTTCCGGTGTAATCATAACTCCGGTTTAGGAAATTCGCTAGGATTCACGGTAGCACTTGTGACTGCATGTTGACTATGTTTTCTACTGATTACCCGTCTCAAAAGCATCCAGCACAACTTTATTTGCTTAAAATCAATGTGTCTTATTAAAACGGCACCCAAGCGGACCCGTGGCGGGTTGGAATCGTGCGCTACTCCGGACCTTATCCATCCGCTAGCGTGGGTTCGATCCCCGCAGTCACCACTTACATTTGTAAAGTGATTATACGGTAACGCCAGGTAAAGGTCAAGGTTGAGTGGTATAGAGTACTTTGTAGTCCTAACTTCGCTTCGTTAAACAAGACAAACTTTACCTTTTTTCTTAAAAACATTTCACTAAATGGAAAATGCAAATTCAGCCAAAGGTTCTACAAATACTTGTCCTCATCCATTGCTTGACGCAGTGAACACGACAAGTGAAAGGCCGAAGGTGTGAAGAGTGGACAGATGACCACAACCTGTCTCTGATGGGTAATCTGAACCCATCTGGCACTCGCAGCTACAAGACAAGATAACATCTTCTCTCAAACTGTATCACACGAGTTGGACACCTGTGATCTGATAACTGTAGTCTACAAGGTGGCCCTCACAAGGTTTTGGTGTCAGAGACAAATTTTGAGTTTTCGAAGCATTTTAATACTAAGACGTTTCGGTAGGTCAGGAAACTCCTCTCGTCATCAAGTACGACCTGCGCGGTAGCCGGTCGGTCATGCGTCATCACTCATCAGTGCAAACTGCAACAGTTGAGGAGGCGTCTTTGGGTGATTTAAATTCTTTGGTAGATGGCGTTCTTTGGATTCTTTGGTTGACTATTAACAATTTCAATTAAATTCTCAATTTAAAATTGAATTTAACTTTGAATTCCTTATAATTTTTGTACATTTTAATATTTTTCTTTGTCTACAACTGATGATGTCTAACACAGTTTAGACAAAACGTTTCTTTTTTTAAAGTAACAAAATATTTTTAGTGACTTTTCTTCCAAAAGATTGTATTTTTATGACCAATTACTAAAGTTTGAAATTGAAAATATTGCCAATTTAATTTTCACACAACTCAGTGATGTCCAACATTGAATCGTCGATATTGTTATAACATTAAGTATGAATCAATCTTGAAGCTTTAGTCAAGTTAGTAAGTATAATGGTTGTAGACTACCAACAATCACATAAAGTATAGTTAAATAACCTTGTGACAAAATGAGCCACAATACCTAGGAAGGCAAACGTTCGTGAACTACTCTTCTGTGTTTCCCAGTTCGGTAGTTCTCACTGATTTTAAACTCACTCCAATGAATGTCTCTTCCTCTTACGGTATCGTACTTTGAAGTAAAAAGGAGGCAAGTCTCTAAAACGTAGAGGCAACAATTTCAAATTTTGAAATGTTGAACTGCTTTCATGGAGGAGCTATTTCAGACGTCTTTCAGAATTTCGAAGCAATCCGTACATCACGACGTTTCGGTAGGTCGGGAAACTTCTCTCGTCATCAAGTGCGACCATATGGCGATGCGCTTGCGCGGTGGCTAGTCGGTCGTGCATCATCAGTGCAAACGTACCCCTGATTAATTAAACGTGCTACGTAGGCGGCCTGCGCCACGCGCACCTTCTCACTGGAATAGTAATTGTCCAACAAGTACTCCAGGGTCGGCTCATACGGGGCTAAAAGAGACTGGAAGAACCAAGTGGTTGATACCCCAGGAGGCACACAGGTACTTAGGGTCGTCAGTACTTTAAGGGTTAATTCAAGTATACAACTTTTCCGGCGACCTCTTTTTTGTAATACAAAATGTTTACAAAAAAAGAGGGCTGGTTTCAACCTAGTCAAAAACGCGTTTTTAATTTACTTTCATTCATTTTTTAATTTAAAACACCGACCACTCCTAGATGGTATTTTAAAGAGAATAAAGGATGAATGGTGAGTGCGATGAGTGTTTTGATGGATGATGGAGTGTAGTCTTGTTACAAACTAGAGCCAACTGTTCCTCAGATTGGGTCATTGATCAATAGCCCAGCGACCAATGGAATGAACCAATGGCTTAAAGTGACTTCCAAACCACGGGAAACTGCGATTCTTCTTTTGCTTGAAAGCTATGTTCAACTCCCGTTCGCATTAAGGTTCTCTTTTAAATCTTATTTCCCGAATTTCCGCTTACACGAAGACAAACATAGGTAGAACTTCACAAAACAGAACACCACGCATGAGTCACCAGTTTATCATTTACAAAATCGTTTATCTTGGAATTTTCCGGCCACTCCAGGAGAAAAAACTACACCCTACGTTTCGGGCAGTTAGAAAAGTCCACCCGTTGTCAAAGGGCTATATTACCATGTTACCTCTCTCCTCTCTGCTGGCACGCCAGTTACCGCCCCGTATGAACAGCCCTGCCAGTTCGATCAGTGGTTATTAATTTCCCGTATTCCCCTGCTCGGTTGTTTCTACGACTACGCTTTGCATATGCAGATTAACGGCTGTTTATGCCTTTTATAGAAGCAAAGCACAATGCCGCATTCAATGAGGTGTTTCTCGGCACGATTGTGACATTTATACGCGGATTCGTTGTTTTTGTTTATGGACGGACAATATTTTAAGCAATTAAATGACGAAATAGTCTTTAGTCACTACTTGGCATGGTGCATACTGTGTCAAATTGTAATAATTTGGTGAAACCGGGATAAAATAAGATGTGATAAATGGAAAATACAACAGTTAAAATTTGTTTTAGAACTACGTCTTGAAGACTGAATTGTTGAAGAAATACTTACTCTGAGAACGTATACTGAATCTATCACTTTCAGTATTAAAGCATAGTTTAAAGTTTTCAAATTTAAAAATAAAATTCAAAACATTACCGAACACAAGCACTGCCTTGAATCTTAACATGATAAACATTACACCGGAAGTGTATTTTTCGGGGGAAGAATTCCCCTCTTATCGACCTTAGGATAAACATGTATGACACCGTACAGTTCGTTAGGTATAGCATGGCCGGTGGCCTTGAGATTTCCTGCTGGCCGCTTATGGCCCTATAGCCAACCTCTCCGGCCATGCTAAACCTGACGAACTGTACCAAATACCTATACAAAAAATCAACAAAGTCCAAACCACCAGACAAAAAACGGCAAAACCTTTCTAACCTTCGAGACTTTAACAATTTAGCCTCAAAGAACATACCTTAGAGTACATATTTAGGTTGACATTAAACTAATTGCTTGAGAATTAGCGGATCCGTGGTGGATTGGTATCGCGCGCGATTCCAGAGCTCTTCACTCCGGTGACGCGGGTTCGATCTTCGTGGTCACCAATACAATTTGTAGTATCACTAATACGGTGACGAGAAAGAAATTCGAGATTGTGGGGTAGAGAGGACTTTGTAGTACGAACTTCGCCTCATTCAACAATACAAACTTTACCTTTACCTTTGACAAATACGTCCTCATAAAACCCAAGGAAACGCTGAATCTACTAACTAGTATTACTTGTTTAAAACACCTACTAAAGTAGTCAGCGAGATCAGCAGCGCAGATGCCGAGCATAAATCTCAGCATGCGTCAGCACCAACCTGCCACTTTATGCCACGACTAGACACGGATAAAAGCAGCAATTAGAATAGCAGATAGTGCGTTTTTGCAGTTATGTATCACCTTGTCTGACCTTTCTCTGGAGAGATCTGACCAGCTGACCGGACTTGTAATTAAGTAATTAACACTAGCAAAAGTCACCAGTGATAAGCCATGACCGACCTTGGACAGATGAGGAAATGCTAGAGTAAGGTAATCAGAACAAGTAAGTCTAGTAGAGACGGGATGCTGTTCAGTTTGTATGAGAGTACCACTAAGTAGCAATAAGATGTTTCAAGACGTTTTTCTGAACTTTGTCAGACATCTTCAGTTTAATTTTACAATTATTGTAGAAAGAATAAAATAATTGTACAAAGAAGTCAAAAAGTATAAAGGTAAATATAAACAAGCTATTTTCCAGGTGAATTTTGATGAACTGATTTAAATTACTGTTTTCATAATTTTGAATAGAGACTTCCAAGGTTGTGAAAGTTTATATGACTTTGCCTTGTGGTTTAAATTGTTTGGGTGTTTCCTATTTTCAATGGATTCCCTCACAATTTTGGACACATAGTTTTCTTTAGCCAGTTGTTTTGTGTCTTCAAATACAATGGTGAGTTTGGTGATACAACTATGTTCGGCTAAGGCCGATTTATCCATGTCTTCGTTTTTGGTGTGCCTAATATGATCTTTCACGCGAGTTGAAAGCATTCTTTTGGTTTGTCCCACGTACACAGCACCACAACCACAGGAAACTCCGTAGACCCCAGAGGAAGATCTGGTCTTAAAAAATCTTTTATCTTCCGTATAAAAAAATGTAAAAGATTTTTTTCGCAAGTATTATATTAAACCAATATAATTATAGACCTATGAAGAAGTATAAGACTTTTTAAGACCAATCAAAGACCAGATCCCTTTATCTTTCTCTAGGATGTTCAGAGTTCCTTGTGGTTGTGGTGCTGTGTACGTGGTGCAAACCAAAAGAATGATTTCAACTGCCTTTGCGTGGTCTTTTGACTAGGGCTATTTATTCTGTTGATGAGTTTGTTGAACATGTCCAGTAATCATGTTTACCCAATGTCCAACATGTTTTCCCAATCATAAATCCCCTACCCCTCCTGTAAAATATGGTCTGATGGAAGAGTGTGAATGTTTGATGTGATTGTAAGTGTGTGTGTGTATTTTTATATGTATATGTTTATATCTAGAAGTAACTTTTTTGTTGACTTCCTTTTTTGCAATGCAATTATATTTATTGTTTGAAAATAAATTGTTTTTAAATTGTTCAGTTTAGGTTTCCAATGTTTTCGGATCCAATCATTAGCGGATCCGTGGCGGTTTGGTATCGCATGCGACTCTGGAGCCCATCTCTCCGCTGGGGCGGGTTCGATCCCCCCAGTCACCACTTACAATTTGTAAAGTAATAAGGTGACGCTACGAAAAGGTCGAGGTTGAGTGGTTGAGAGGTCTTTGCCGCATTGAACAAGACATAATTTACTTTTTTTAATTTTCAAACGCTTGTCAATTCTTGTCAATGTTTCTCAATGCGACAGCGATTATTTAAAACGTTTACTTGAGAACTCAAGTAGGCCTAAGCATAACACATTTTCCATTTGTAAAGCGTAAAGTTATTTTGAAAATTGTCAATTGTACTTGAGAATATCAATTGTGTTTGAGTGGATATCATACGCAGTTGAGAAGCGTCAGTTCTACTGGTTCTCCATAGAAATTGTAGATGAGACTTGTACACTCAAGAATTAAAAGGAAAGTATTAAATGTGCTCTTTAACTTGGATCGCTCAATGCCCAAAAGGTAGGCAACAAAAATGTTATTTCTGGGCCGATTTCGATCAAACTTGGTGTGAACACTTAAGACACCGAACCTAGCACGTATATCAAACATCAACAAAATTCAATCAGACAAACCAAAATGGTGGCGAAATATTTCATAAACCCCGTTGTGAGGGGAACGCCCCCTCCCTCCAAACGGCACCAAAATGAAGGGTAGCCTCCCGTTTGTTAAGTACCTTACTATAAAAAATTCACGGTAGCGCTTGCGGCCACGTGAATACGATTCAATAGAAAGCTACTCGGTATTTTCTATCAACGATTCAAAGATAAGATCAGCGTTACAGGATGCAAAGCGTCCGTGAACCTCGCGCATGCGCAGTGGCGCCATATGGCAGCGTGTGGCATTCATCATAGATCTGCGCATGCGCTATGAGATGGAATTGAACTGGCGGCGTCGTAGGCGTGCTGCACTAGGTCAGGCTTGTCAGGAAACCGCAACAAGCTGCTAGAACAAATCCTTCTCTTGACAACTTATTGTTTAATCACAAATCTAGATCTCTCATTAGTCATTGCGCCGAGGAATGTTATTTGCTCTTGATATGTTGGGTGGGAGGGAATAAGTAAGTTGATGTATGAGAATTGAGCATGAAAGTAGATTTTATTCGTGGGAGTTTGTTGTTGAATAAAGAATTAAAATTATAAGGTGTTTATGAACTTGCCTTGCAGGTTTATGGGCTGTCTTTAAACAATAGTGAACCACATTTTTAAAATAACGTAACGTAATGCTAAATTATTTACTATTTGAAGCCTTATCGATACGTCAATATGACTTTTACTAACTAAAAATTCATTGTTTCCCTCTTGGATATAAATCTGACAATAAAATAGGTTTTAGTTACTTTATGATAAGAATGTGGTGGATTATATTTATTGCTGAAAATCTACCAATAGCCATTATCAGAATCATTTTTAGTTACCTCCGTCAGGATTCACAACTATCAACACCATCAATGTTTTGGATTCTGACGGAGGTATAACTAAACCCTATTTTACTGCCAGGAGTTTTACCAATAAATAAACTGTTTACACTACACGTCTTTGCAGTTTTTACTTCTTTACGTTGTCTTTGGCAAATCATGTCTATATCGCCAGAAAGAACACAAGATATTCACAAGATTTGGTATACATGTTCCTTTTGTAAATCTCTAGTTCAAGGTTATAGAGGCGTTCTCAAAAATGGGATTTCATTTGGTATAAACTGGTTTCATGATTTGATTTCGATGAAATTTAATTTGAGAATTTATGTTAATGTACCACAAATTCGTTTAACTAAGTCCGTTCAGCCAGACCAACATGGTGGCGAAGAAACAGTTTTCCACCACCATCTTCTTGGTTTGGCTGATTGGATTTTTATCGAATTTCCTGTGGAAAAATGATATATTTATGCCGCCAGCATGGTAATACCCAGACCCGGGACCATGATGAGCACCGATCCTGACCCCAGAACACGTTTTGAGCATTTTTCAATTTTTATAATTTATACATATGTACGGATGCACGATAGCGCTCGTGGCTATATATATGTTTCCAATTTTCTGCTTTTGCCCGATCGAATTTTCCAGACCAGTTGCTTACAAAGCATCACAATCTAGATGAGACTCGATACTCAGAAAGTATCTGTAAACTCCATTGCACGGTTGTCACTGTGCACTTGCACAGAGTTGAAGAGATGCCGGCGGCCTGCACGACTCCAATCCCGACAATGGCGTTCAATTAACTCTATTTATGCATGTACCGTCGCTCCCTTGGGCTCCTGCCTTCCGTCGTGCCAGGAATCCGAGGGTGATCGGTAATTAGACATGGCGCCAGGAATACAAATTAAACCTTGCGAAATCCCCAACGCAGGTCCTGGAAAATATTTTCCAAGAGAATTCCGCTGGGCCGTATTTGGGAGAGGCTTTATGGGAGTGAGAGTGGTGGTTGGTATTTTAATTAATTATTTGGGATCGTAACTTAAGTAAGGTTAGTGCGGGTTAAACGTTCTACGTGAAAATATTTTGTTTGCAGTTTCTTCCGTGTAAGTGTCAGTGCAATCTTAAAAACGCTTTTAAGCAAATATTTAAGCCAAAATCTAAACCATACTGATTAACCCTTCTCCCTAAGCAAGCTTGTGACTCTTAAAGGCTCGAGGTGTCGGTATGAGCACGGCAACATATTGGTTGGTAGACTTAACCCAAAGATTTCCCGTACCAAGCTATTGGCAGGAATTGGCACCCTGCAAAAGGTGGTGAACAGAAAAAGTGAAATGAAATGAAAAACTAAAAGTCTTTTTTCAAACAAAGGCCTAAGTGGTGAGAAATGTTTCACACAGTTTATGGGTGTACCACTATTAATGAAGAACAAGATGTTACAGAGTTTCTAAAGAAAGTTAAAAGTCTTTATTTACGTGGCGAAGTTAGGACTTTATAGTCCTCTCTATCACTTAACCACATTAAATGTATATAATCAAATCATACTTATTACAATTACATTACATAGATAATTGCATATTAGAATTTTTATATACAAGATAAGATGTCTTGGGATTAGGATATTGTTTCTGTTACGTAAGTTGAGATTTACAGGGGGTATAGGAAACAGGGAAGGGGGCTTTTGACGAAAGATAGTGTTTCTAGGATATAAAAATGAAGAAAGTGTGAGGAATTTTTAACTAAGGGTTTTCATTTAGATAATATTTAGTGTCGAGAATTTTTGAAATCTGGTAGTTTCCAAACCTGAATCATTAAAATTTGATCAATTAACCAATGACCGAGTTCAAACATTATTACGGACGTTATCCATCGTTTTAGAGTGAACAAAAAGTACGACGTTTCGGGATCTGGAATCTGACACCGTCATCAGGTGAAAAGTAACCTACAACATCACACAAAAGCTTAACAAAATAACCAAAAACGTGCTCGACATTGCGAAGTACTACCCTAAACGTAAAAATAGTGTTTAAAGCAATGCCAAAACAAAAAAATTTTTTCAAGTTATGAAAAATGACGTGACGCAACCATCACTCACAGCTCAAGGTGCTGCCGCGAGTGTCTGGTTTTGTCCCGGCACCTGTAGAGCGCGCAGCTGCCGCTGGATTGAATGGATCTGGACCATAAGGCACCCCTGTGCACCTTGGAACTGACTTGGGACTCCTTTCTTGTGCTGCCACTTCACTGCTCCCCTGCCTGCCTGCCTGCCCTGTGAGCTGCTAGGTCAATCACATCCGCACTCGCGCACCCGCTCCTACCACCTGTCAGTCGTGTCGAGTACGAGGAAAAGTATGAATTTCATTAGTAAAAGTGGAATAATGAAATCATTTTTATTTTCCATCGGGTTTCAATGAATAGCGGCTTCTCTATTCATTTTATCGCTAGAGAGAACAAAACGGTTTGCAGTTTTGAGCTTCCCAACACTTCCTGAGTCTAATGGCAACACTGCAAACTTGAATATGCGTGACCACTCTAGTCTCTACAGGATCGATTTTCACGAAATTTAGTACAAACGTTCCTTATAGGTTAAAAGGTAAAGTTTGTCTCGTTTAACGAGGCGAAGTAAGGACTACAAAGTCCTCTCTACCACTCAACCACGCCCTTTACCTAGCGTCACCGTATAGTCACATTACAAATACAAATTGTAAGTGGTGACTGCGGGGATCGAACCTGCGCCACCGGAGTGATGAGCTCCGGAGTCGCGCGCGATACCAATCCGCCACGGATCCGCTTAATTCGTTACCAGCTAAATTAGTCCATCGGAAGGGCCCTTTTGAGGGGCTTTTCCCCAAAATTAGTTTTTGCGCTGTTTAACCGTGTTTATGATCTAATTTCGAATAAACGTTCGATAAAACGTTTATGGTACAATACTTAATTTTTGTACCAAAATCGACAACTCGATCGTTCAGAAAATTGTTTTTAGTTTGTGTTTAGTATGTTTAAATTTCCAAGCCACTGCCATTTCTAATTGTACCCTGACAACAATACTAGTACTTTTCGTCAAAGAACGTGACCTACTTTCCTATGCCCTCAGTAAACTCCAAACTCAATTTCGCAATATCAAGACACCTCAAAACTTTTCTGAACACCTCCTCTTGAAGTGACGCTATACCTGTCTTTTAAAACTGGAGCCCTGCAAAAAAGTATTCAAAATATTTTTTCTAGAGCCTTTCTTTTATAAATTTAGTGAGGAAAATCTAGCCAAAAAATGGTAGGTCAAATATGTAGAAGGGTGTTTAGGTTGACCTTTTAATTTAATTGTTTGTATTTATTTGACTGTATTTATTTGTATACTTGATTGACTTGGACTCGTGGCGTGGTCCTGTAGTCCAGCTTCATAGAGGTCAGGTTTTGAGGATGATATAGGTCTAAAGCGGCTCAGATAGTCTCAGTGATCATCTGTTGATACCCGCATCAACTCCCACCATCGTTTAGACATATGAGACCATCACCTGCGTGGTTCGGAAGTCACGTTAAGCCGTTGGTACTTGTATTTCCTTTGGTCATTGGGCTATTAACTAATGACCCATTCTAAGGAAGAGTCGGTCTTAGTTTGTAACAAGACTGCACCTCATAACTCATTACTACCACTCATCATACTCAACCTTCACCACATATTTGCCTTAAAATACCCTCATGAGAGTGGTCAGCATCTCAAATAGTGATTTAGTGTCGTGTGGTCAAACACGTATGTACTATTTATTGGCAATAAATGATTTAACTTTAAATACTACCATGTATAGGAAAACCATGACCAGCCATAGATGTTTCTAGCTAGACTAGACCAAGATAGAACAAACATACCAGTTTTACTGTGATCTTATCCTATTCTCTAGAGAGCTTCATTTATCAACTCATCCTCAAGAGAGACAAATGCCAGGCGGCCGTGTAGAGGCTTAGGCCGAATCCAGCGTGAAATTCTACCATTATCCTGTCATAATATGTGGGGAACAACTAATGAGTTGGAGAGGCTTTGGTATTCATGGGTCAACAAAAATGTAGGAAGGATAGAAGTAATTAATGTGTTAGTTTCAAGTGGAATTATGTTTGATAATCTGTCTTCGTTTGGTCACCGATTTGGATTACTGTAGATTCCGAGCATGGTTGAAAGGTAGGATACATTTTATAAAAAAGGTATTGGTTTAGGATTTAAACAAATCCTGAATCAGTAGCTCTAAAAAAGTTGGGTTTTGAGTAAAAAAGGTCAAAGTAAGAGGAACAGTTTAACTTAATCTCCGAAATTATTTGACCCCTTGAGTACTTCTTTCTTTGAAGTTAATTGTTGACGATGGTATGAAGGTTGAAATACTCGTATGATTACTGACGTTTTCCATAGTCGCTTTATACACAAAAAGAAAACGACGTTTCAGGATCTGGAATCTGATCCCGTCTTCAGGCTGGCTCATTGCATCATGTTTTGTGTTGTGTTTTAGGTTACTGTTGTACCTGAAGACGGGATCAGTTTCCAGTGTCGTAAACGTCATGATCTTCTTGTCCACTAAAGAACTATGGGAAACGTTCGTAATAATATTTAAACCTCAGAGTACTCCAGGCATAAAAGTACCACCTATCATGTAGCTTATCCAAACAGGTTCCTTTTCATGGGGTTGTCACTAATTAAAACGACACATTAGAAGAATTTAGAATGGAATATTTACGTGAATTTAACACGTACTACGTTGAGTATACCCAAAACCAATTTTCCCAACATCCCAAAAATCATTGGCTGAACATGCCCGAAGTTCCCTTTATGGTTAGTTTTCTCAACTCTCTACCCTAAAGCCAGAACTTTCATGATGAATCCTCCTCAGTCCTAGACAGACAGACAGGTGTGCAACCTCGCAGAATAGAGCTCACATTCCTATCAGGGGAGGGGGTAGATTTTATGGCACGGGGTCAGGTATTGTCACACAGCCCACCTGGGCTTGGATAAAATAACATTGTAGCTTCCATCAGGGTCTAAAGAAACACCAGATTGGAAAGGATGTAGAACTGGTAAATTTATGTTTTTGTATCGCTTTCCGATGAGCATAAACAAATATGTTGTCTGGTAACCAGCAAAGTTTATTTTGGTCTTAATAATGACTGGGACTCGTGGCGTGGTCCTGTAATCCAGCTTCATGGAGGTCAGGTTTTGAGGATGATATAGGTCTAAAGCGGCTCAGATAGTCTCAGTGATCATCTGATGATACCCGCATCAACTCCACCATCTTTTAAACATATCAGACCATCACCTGCGTGGTTCGGAAGTCACGTTAGCCGTTGGTCCTTGTTTTTCCATTGGTCATTGAGCTATTAATTAATGACCCATTCTAAGGAAGAGTCGGCCTTAGTTTGTAACAAGACTACACTTCATAACTCATTACTACCACTCATCACACTCATCCTTCACCACATATTTGCCTTAAAATACCCTCATGAGAGTGGTCGGCATCTAAAATAGTGATTTAGTGATTAAGTGAATCTACTTGATGGAATGTTCTTGACTTACTATATAAAAGGCCCATGGTATAAACAGCAGTACTTATTCAACTCAAATAACCGAATTCACTCAGAGCGTTATGCAAAATATTAAAAAGAATTCTTAGAAAACGAGAACAACTAGATCTACGATGTTCTGCACCAACTATCTAAAAATGTGTTCATAGTTGTGTTCTACTTATTATGTCGATGTGTAGTTTTTTTTAGGATATCCTATTTTTCAGGTAAAAATCCGGTATAGTGACTGTTGTTTTGAAGACACTTGTTATAGCTCAAATCCTGTATAATGGCCAAAAATGACTGAATAGCATTCAGGAAATAACCGGAAATAGGTGAAAACTGCATTAACTAACCTTACCCTCAACTGACAAAATCTAATCTAAACTAACCTAATTTAACCTAACCTACTCTAAGTTAACTTATCCTAACCTAACCTAACCTGGAAATAGTCCCAACTTTAATGGCGTTTTTTATATGTTCCGCGCCTAAAAAAGAGAAAAGGTGTAAGGGCCCTTTTTTTGCTAAATCAATGTTTACCAGTTATAAGAAAAGTCACTATTCTGGACTATTCACTTCAAGACAACTAAACGTAAAATTGTTCTTAAAAAGTATTGTTCTTGTTTTGAAGCTACTAAGCTTTTCAAAGGTAGGAGAAGGTTACAAAATAAGCTCCAACACCGTGCCACAAAGACGCAAAAAGATGTTTTGATGTTTTTAACTTCTGACGAGAATTTTGTTACTTCTTTACCTCACACACTCAACTTCAATCCATCCAGTGCAATGCCCAACCTGCACGACCTCTGTAAGAGGATCAGATTAATTGTTCTATTAGAGCAATCAGCTGTGGATATATTGATATAATATCAGACCAGCTCCGCTGTCCGAAGGTATTTAAGTCATTGTCCTGCTCGGCGGCAAGATCAAAGCATATCGACTATGATAGATCGCATGTTCGACTCGGTTATGCGGAATCGATTGTTTTTCATCGACTTGTTGATATGTGCGGTCATTTTTACACTTGATCATTACCGGTTAACGCTGGATACAGTTATTGTCTGGCTTTCAAGGTTTACGGTTTGAATTTTCAGGGTGGAGCTCTGGATCGTGACAAATTGACTAGAAGCTCTGATGATTTGAACATGAGGATTTGTTTATGTTTAGTGTTTCTTTTGCTACAGTTTTGATCTAGTCTCAAGTATGTTTTTCTTGATTGGATTCTTTATTTCTCATGCTGATGAATGAACTCATGATCTTATGTCGATTATCTTAATGATCTCATCTCGACGAAGTCGTAAAACATTGACGGTAGAAGCTTTGAACTATAAACTGGTGTTCGATGGTCATCATGGCTTGAATATGGGGATCTTTGATATTTAGAGTTGCTACCTTTTTGCTCTAGGGTCGAGTATTCCTTCCTTGATCAGTTTCGTAATTTTAATAAATTTTCATGACCTTATCTTTGTGATCTTGATCGTTAATGATCTCATTTCGAAGAAATCATGAAAAATTGACGGTGGAAGCTTTAAACTATTGGTGTGTTTGTAATCATCTCTGCATTTGGTGATCCCCTTCATATTTAGGGTTCATTTTACTAAATTTTTGCTCTAAAGTATGTTTTCCTAGATCAGTTTCTCATTCTGATGAATTTTTACGCTCAGTCTTATTCCGTTGATCTTGATCCTTGATGATGTCATCTCGGCGAAATTGGATCAAATTGAAAATGTGTTCTAAAATAGTCTTTCTCTGTACACGTCATTTCCACAAATAACTGTTTACAACAGTATTTAGTATACAGATTTTAGCCAACAAATTGATTAAAATATAGATTTTTGGGATAGTTAAATGAAAAGATTAATAGGAAATACTCTCCTAGGATGTATGTTTGGCCGTACGTGCTCGAAAAATTTAAAGATCTTTTCTTTTGATAAAACTTAGAAATTTACGATTTATTCCTTCTATAGGATCGTAAAGTCGATCAAACCCATATAGAGAAGCGTGATAAATCAGGCAAAAGTCACGCTGGATCCGTGTTAATCTCGCTGTATCGATTCTTGAAGTTAATTGTCAAAACAAGTCTATTTATTACCTCATTCTGAACTTATCTAAAGTTTAAGGTCTCACTTGTTCTCAACCTGCCCGGGGTGAAATCATTCTTGATGACCTCACCCACACCTAACCGTTACCGTCCGTCTGTCTGGCCGGGGAATTAGACAAGGCCGAGACTCAGGCGCTGACGTGATTCAAGCGAATTCATTTGCTGTTATTTTTAAGCGTGTTACTGTACATGAAATGATGTCTGCGTTGAAAGCATCGAGATCATAGGAAAGTTCTTGTTAGTGTTTCATTTTTGTGTCCCTTTTCCAACTTTTATTTTTATCCCATTTTCACCTTATGAGTGGTTGGTGTTTCAATTCAAAGTATCAAAGTAACACTAAAGGGTTGAAGTTTCAAAATAGAGAAAACGCATCCCTTTACATAAATAAATGGTTGATTTCGATGAATTATCTAGAAAAATAGGATTTTGATTGTTATATTTTGATAAAACTTGCAAACCAGATTAAAACACTGTTCTGACAAATTTTATCAAAACTTAAGTAAATAGTATATAAGGGTAATACGTCTTAAAACTGAATTTGCTAAGAAATTCAGTTGCACTTTTCTTGGATTATCTTTGTGGTTGGGTTTTACTTGTGCAGTTGATTTTGTCATCAAGCACTAAACAATGTCTAATGATTGTTTTGTAATGGTGAGGTTTTTATATTAAAAGAAGAAATCATCACATTGAAAAGTAATAAAAAGGTAAGGTTAGTCTTGCTTAACGAGGCGAAGTTAAGACTACCCAGTCCTCTCTAACACTCAACCTTTACCCAGTGTTACCGTAAAGTCGCTTAGCAAATTGCTAGGTGACTACGGGGGTCGAACCCACAAACTACCTGAGTGGTGAGCTTCGGAGTCGCGCGCGATAACAATCCGCCACAGGTCCGCTAACAAGAGAATAACTTTTGTAGTAAATTTCAACTAGTTCACAAATTCTTCCTGCCAAGTCAGCGTGAATATCTCACCGTGATGGCGTCAACAGTTCCCACCTCCCGGGGACGAAGGTGTCGAGGGCTCGAATGCCAAGGCTGTAGCTGCTCTAGGCGCTCGCTCTTACCTCATTGAACCTGCCATACCGACAGGTCCAGCTGATTATAATAATTACATGCTGATTATCAGACACCGTTTACAGATTAAATTATAGAGTCAAGTCCGCGCGACCTGCTCCATTTCCGCGTCTGTATGGCTCTTTCGGTGATTTGTGGCATTGCTGGTGATGAATGGAACTTGTGGGATTTGAGATATCTGTGGTTGATTTTAGTGGTTTTGGTCTTATAAAGTTCAAGGACGCGTGTTTGAGGAAAGTAGGAGAAGGTTTTCTGAGCTGACCTAAATTTACTTTTATTTTTAATGACAAAATATTTTTCAATAGTGCGTCGATGAAATGTATATCGAGTTATTACTAGGAACTATATAAAAACGATCTTGCTTTTTAATGTGTCTCTCATAATAAGCTGCAATTTTAGTGATTTTTTAAAATTTGGAACATTTGGAGCGGACCCGTGGCGGGTTGGAATCGTGTGCGACTCCTTAACCACTTACATTTGTAATGTGACTCTACAGTAACGCTAGGTAAAGATTGAGGTTGAGTGGCAGAAAGGACTTTGTAGTCCTAACTTCGCCTTTTGTCGTTAAACAAGACAAACTTCACCTTTCTTATATTCAAGAGTTTTGAATGACTAAGATTGAGCATTCAACATTACAACTTAATTTGTAGAGGAGTATAAAAACTTATGTTCAATATTTACAAATTCAAACTCAATTTTGTTATAATTTATGTGAATTGTGTGAGATATTTTCCAATAAACACTGATCAAAACCGTTTCGGAGGGGAGGGTCTTCGGAAACTAGTTAAATATTCCAACATTCAAGTCTTTAAACTCAGCTCTTTTGAAAATGTTGGTACTAGTAGTTCGTTACTGAATTTTTCAACGGTATCTTTTTAAACGTTTTAAGTTGTATCTAAATTTTACATTAGTTTTGCACAGATTATAACAGAATGTCAAGAAATTTCAGCCTAAATCGAAAATCACCAAACCTTTCGAAATTGTCTTTACGTTCTTCTTCCAGCCGACTATTCCAAGACCAAATTAACATTTCACTGTTTCAAAACAGTTTCTCAACTACGAGCTAATCACGATAATCTGCGGAGTGCTTTCTTATCCTAGGCTGAGTCCGGGTTATCCCTATAAGGACGGCGAAGGATGCAGTTACCGTAGATCAGACACAGCTTCCCGTCCTTTCCCGTCATTTGTCATTTCGACTCAACTTGCTGCATCCACTCCGACACTTTCACGGATCTCGACAACAGGTACCCACTGGGGTTGTAAGAGGAGAAGGGTAATTGCCTGTTACATTTTGCGCGACAAAGCTGAATTTTAAAGTGACGACTCTTTATTGCATGGGACAATGTATCGTAAAACACCGAACATATTGTTCAAAACTAAATATGAATTAACTGCCATAGTCTGCAGAAAAAGCAGAGGTTGATTCTTTTTCTATTCAAGCCCCCTGGTCAGTAGTCTGTTTACGCGTCGTGTGCAATAAACTCGTGTGTACATATAGAAAGCTTATGCGACTAACATTTGTTTCAAGCGAGTTTTTGATGCCTTGATAAGCTTTTGATCATGTTTTTGTATAGGGGAATTTTTTATCAAATTTGACAAGTTTAACTCCTGTCTGGGAGGTATTCATGAACTGTATTTTGTCTGTTTCTTAAAATGATCCGTGGCGGGTTAGCATCGTGCACAACTTTGCAGATCATCCCTTCAGTGGCATGGGTTCGATCCCCGCAGTCACCACTCACAATTAGTTTAGTGACTAAGCAGTGACGCTAAGTAAAGGTCGAAGTAGAGTGGTAGAGATGACCTTTCAGTCCTACCTTCGCCTCGTTAGACAAGACAATCATAACCTTTTTTCTTCCGATCATAGGCCTCAGTCTGAAACACCCACAAATTGTTTTATTACTAAAATACGAATTAAGCCAAGAGAGTGGCACTACGTAATCCTTATTACGCAAAATTTGAACCACCAGCTCAGCTATGCGCTCAAGCTGTTGAGAAGGGATCCCCGCGAGGAAATCTGTGCAGCTTGCCGTGAGCGCGGCCGGGTGCACTATGCGCTATAATGGCACGTCCACCTGCCTGCCTCCACCCCTCACACGCACCCTGACACAGCACGCGCACCCTGTCTGCACGGCGCGCGCCATCAGTGAGGGGGAGGACAACCGTTACTCTCCCTCCCTCTGCGCTGTATTTGCGCATTTCTGTTCATCGTCTGTGTTTACTTTGTGTCCCATCCCGGGGCTGGCTGAGTTGATAATAGCTTCGTTTATGCTACTGGTTTTGTACTTTTTCTGATATTTTTACTATTGAATCCGTTGGGGAGGTTTTTGAACTGAAGAAAGAATTTTATTTGAAACAAAATTTTTAGCGGATAAGAAAGTGTTGAGTTTTCTGACAAAATTACTACAACGTGATAGAATTTGCGTAGATTATTTTTTCCGCACATATAAACAATTCCAACATTTTTCGTCTGAAAACAACAAAATATAAACACTTAGTTAAAAATATTCACATTTCGTTACATGTGACTTTTGACTTAGTTGGTTTGTAAAGGGTACGTACGAGACGTTAAAAATAACGGGATAGTTAATACATTATTCTGTTCAATTTCGATTTTATGATTGTTTTTGTTTGCTAACAAAGATTTTACAGAATAATTTGAGGATATCATGATCCATTTTGTTTTCACTTAATTTAATTTAATATATATGTAATTTATCTTTATTTCAACATTCACAATTACCTAACAATCAAATAAAGCCCTAAAAGAAAGCGTAGAAAACCCCAACTAAAACTCTTTCCAAACCTTTAATAAACATTTCTATCGAATGCAATTTCAAGGATTCATCTTAGAAAGCTACATCGCTTGCGGTTAGTCACGGGGCAGCCTGTACCACAGAGATAAGAACTACTACATATATCCGATGGGATAGGGAAAGAGTTTGACAATTTCCATCACCAAGCACGGTATCGTTCGGAGTGCAGAGTGGTCTGCGCGAATGAGTGAAGTGCACTCCGCAGTGAGGCGTACGATAGACAGCCCGCGCCCCGTGATGGATCTCATGATTGAACCAGTGAATATTTGGCTGTCTGTTGATGTCTGTTGTCTGTGCCTGGACGCGCACATGTCCGCGCTTGGCTCGGGCGATGCTCCAGATATAGCACGGCTGCGAGGGTAGAGAGACAGCTGCAGACCCTTCACTCAGGTGGTGCGCGCAGAAGGGTGGTTTCACGCGGGCTGCAGATACCCGAAATAGCAATCACTTACGGTGGTCACGTGTGTACGGGCGTCAATGTGAACAGAAGTTAAATTTTCGAATAAAGAATTACGGAAATTGGTCCAACCATTAGTGCTGAAAGGACATGTTGTCCAGTACGCAGATGACATGACTCTTTGTAAATAGGGACATTCAGTGAGCTCAATAGTTCAATTCAACATTTCGATAAACTCAATCCGAAGAAAATTGAACAAAACGGACCTTCATCCAATTAAGTTTGTGACAGACGATCTCAAATGGTAATCTAACAATCATGTTAGATGGTACAGGCATAGACTAAAGGACTCTAGAGTTCGTTTGTCTGTGGTACAGGGATCGAAGGGTACCACTCGAAAAATTCTTGGGATGTAACTTCATAGAAAGTTTATCTGTGAATTCCACGTAGACAGTGTATGGTACAAATTATGCTCGGGAATTTATCCGTCGAGGTAGTTATCAGAATACTGATGAGTTCAGGTACTGATGACGGCGTACATTTTAGAGTATTTTAGCCACGCATTTCCTATGGTTTGCTTCGTGGGGGTTGCTTAAACGCAAACTTTTACGGAGCTTTCATTATTGATAAAAGGCAATTCAAAGCATCGCGAAATCACAACGCAGAGATTAGTACAAATCACCGTTTAAAAACAGTTGACCCTACCTTTCCTAATTTAGAAACACGTTTTTTTCAAGTCCAAGTGCGATCACATAAGACGAAGTAACATTTATTTCTATGAAACTACGAGTAGGAGTCCAAATTGTCAACAGCTTCAAAAAATCGATAAAAGTGTCTCAAAGTTTAAGGTGTTCAAAATTCGTCCGAAAAAAACTTTAACCGCGGAAGCGTTTTGTAGCTCAGACGCTTTTATGGCACAAGACTGGGAGAACGCGAAATGGAAAATGCGAATGGAAAAATGTAAGTCTGAGTGAGATTTGGGTAATAGATCGCTGGGTAAATTACCAAAACAACGATTGCATAAAATAAAACAAATCTTAATGAAGCCAACAACACTGACTACCAGCTTGTACTTTTCCTGTTCCCTCTCAACTGCTTAACAGCCACTTTTCCTTCCAATAAATCCGTTCTTGAAGTGACAAATATAATCTGATTATTTCAATCCCTGGCAACTGCGCGCATATATCTCCGCATTGTTATCCACTGTCACGTGATGTGCGTCTGTCGCGCGCGACGCTATATCACGCGCGACGCGACACGCGACGGATTATATCCTGATATTCTCTATAAACTATAATTAGTCGTATTCAATTAGCATCAGTCGCGGCGCGATATCTTTATATAGTATGCGGCCGGACGTAAGCCGCTTACGGGCTGGTGATTTGCGCATTTAATAGATAAGTCGTAAGTCGTCAGCGGACGTAAGGATGATTGAAATTTACTATTGGATAGTGTGATGTGACTTATGGTGGAAATAGACCGGCTGGTGGTTGTTTACTAGGTTGTGTGCGCCGAATAGCGTGTATTTACCTTATTGTGAAATTACTAGATAAAATGATATGTAAAAGAATCCTGACAAAGTGTGTTAAACTGTCTAATCTGTAGTTAATAAAATAAATGTTGGTGTAAAAAACACTATACTGATTACAATATTTTTTAAAGAAAAGGTGAGGTAATTAAAACCTAATATGAAGTCATTTAAAGGGTTAAGAAGGTTTTGATCGCAGAAGCATTTTGTAGTTCAGTAGCGTTTATGACACATGACTGACAGAGGCCAAATGGGTGAAATTCGAATGAATGAGACATATGTATGTTTGAATGCGTTCTAAGGTTTGTAAATCCAACCGTTTAGCCAGTTATTATCTACGATTGAGATACACGTGTGCGTATGTTTGTTCAATAAAACATCTATTCATTTATGAAAGAAAATACAAATTAGATTTTCTTCACCGGTTCACACATTCTTGCAGAACCTTCTTCATCAACAAAACAGTACAGCAACACAGCAGTTCCTGACCACTATGGCCAACAGGTTCGCGTATCGTATCCTTTAAGAGTTATACAAATGCTATACATTTAACGCGACAGGAAGTCAGTATATGTATGATTACGTGCAGAGATGGCACCAGCTGTACATGCTCTTATCACCTGCTCCTTATCACCAGGCCGGTGACTGTTATCACACATAGCTTTGCTTGTCCGCAGCTGCACATGCGTTATCACCATCAATACGTTGGACGTAATTCCCACACAGGGGCTCGGGTGTTTGCTTGGGTAATTGTTATGATTACAACACTTCGAAGTATTCACACGTTGTTTGTGGTTTTATATGGGTTGAAAGTTTACGGCTCAAGTCATCAATATATTATAACGATAGGTAGAAATTTCATGGTTATAATATTTTATTTGGATTGCGAGTACTTTTACTCTACCGTCTGGCTACATATGTTCCCCAGTTTTTGCTTTAAACAGGGCGTAGAGTGAAATATTTAGTGAGGAAGCGACGAGACATGAAAGAGCAAGGTTATGCCGAGATATTAAACCGTGAAGGAATTCAGATTCGACCTTCACAGGGCCTAGGGCAAGGTCGTTCTCTCGGACGTCTTTGATAAAGCCTAACATATTAGTGGGACCCACCATAAGTAAACCAGTTACGTTTGACGGCGGGAGTGTCGGATATGCTTAATTTATTGGCCTCAGTTTTCCGGAATATTATCTAAACTATGTGTGAGTTATAGGACCCGTAAACACTAGTCCAAAGTGCGAAGGTAATGTTTTTTTAGATGAGCATTAGTATAATCTAGTTCTTCCTATTTACACCGCGTCAAACCATTATAATAATTAGCTTGAAGTATGTCGGTCTCACTGTGGAGTTCCATCTTCAGTCACTGATTGGCTGAGTCTGAGAAACTAGCTTTCTGCTATCCTATTGGTGGCAGGGCTGCCAACCGCTCCTTGGAGCAAGGCTGCCAACTGCCGATATTTTCATTGGCTGTGACACTATCGATGGGAACATGAGCTAATGACAACATCAACAGTTGGCATCCCTGCTCCAATGAACGGTTGGCAGCCCTGCCACCAATAGTATAGCAGACGGCTAGTAGCTCAGTTTCAGCAATCAAGGTGACTGAAGATGGTAATCCACAGCGAGACCGAAATATTTTAAGCTAATTATTGTGATGTTTTGACGCGGTGGGTTCCAGAAGAACTAGATTATAGTTTTGACACCGGCCGCGCAAGCCTAAGAGTAGAGATGGGCATTGTTTCAGAAAGACATCTGCGCTTAGTTGGGGAGAGGGAACTCACGAGCATAGAAAAATAAGATATTCATCAATTTTTACGTAATCAAAATCAAGAAACAATACGACAACTTAAAAGGTAACTTTAGTTGTGAAGTGATTTGATAGAATATCACCACATCGACATTCTTAATTCAATATAGTCCAAACCCATCAGTTACAAACACGACTGATATTTCTTCCGTTCAAACGTATCACCTCAGAACCAACAATCGACGCAAACCCAACAATCGAACTGAGTTGCCAAAGCGGTACGATGCGCAATTTATTCCGTCCCCAACTTTTATCGACCATTGTTTCTCTGAACGATTTGTACAATTAAACGGCACCGCACAATGGAAGAAAGTGGCCCTGGATTGACTCAGAACGACCGGTAGCGCACTCAGATGCTTACAACACCGGTGCCTGCGGCGGTTACGTTCTGTGCTATGATTGTTTTCACCCGTACGATTGGACAATTGTATCGCTTGATCGACCCACACGGTCAACCTGTTTAATAAAGATCCCAATCTGGCGCTCGGGTTATTAAAGCAATTTAGGCGAGGTTAGCCGTGAACTGTTGGCTAAGGTGAACCGTGAGTGTTGATGTGGTGATTTGCAACGGTACTGTGTCTGTGCTCTGGCTAAATATTTAGATTACATAACATACAGAATAAAAAGTTACAGGTCATAGAAATTTTGAACTTTACAGCAAAGCACCATCTTCTGAAGGAAGTGACGAGGTGCTTTACTTGTTCCTCTGAGCCTCATTGAATCAGCTTTAATCATGTCCAATTAGGTTTTGATCATAATAATAAATGATAACAACTTGATAATATTTTATCAAGCATTATATTTTGACGCAGTCTATCCAACAACTGTTGGTCAAGGACGTAGGCTACAAATACTTCAAGTAAGTATTTCAAGTAATGTTTAGTTACACTGTAGTTTTTCTGCGATTGATTCTTAGGTATAAGCTATCTTTGCGAGGACCTTTTTAAATTTTCATGGAGGAAACAGTCAGTAACTTTGGTCTGGTTAAAGTTTATGTAGGCTTTATAAAGGTTGATTAGGGTTATCTGCCCACACCTTTCCTACGGGGTCGTTGTTCAAAAACGCAATTTCCAGAAATGTCATTTTTCAATATTGTCTTCTTTTTAAATAAAAATTTCTGTCCCCATAAGAGGAAATAACATTCAATGTTATGAAACAAGAGGCAGGCAGAATTTCCGAACTGGGGGATACAGAACCGTAGTTCATAAACGTTTGCCTTCTCGGACAGGAGTTCAACTAGCCAATCAATATCACACTATGTAGAGGCCCACATAGTTACTACGAGCATTTGGGCCCTACATTTCTTCAGCATAGAATTGGACGCTTGGCTTCATAACCGCCGCAGTCTTTTACAAACTATTCCCCCAGATAATAACCACCCAGGTAATTACATTTTAAACACTTTTCAGTCCTAATAAATCACACCTTATAAAGAACCGTTACCGATTCCTGGTAGTTAAAACCGCATCACCTCCTCGCACCTGCAAAACACCTAAATCACCAACCAGCTGATCGAAACCGGCGGTCTCTTTACCGGTGGGTATAATAACCCCCTGCGCAAAACTGCTTAAGCGCCACCA
The DNA here is from genome assembly GCA_018831715.1 of Matsumurasca onukii. Lineage (NCBI taxonomy): Eukaryota > Metazoa > Arthropoda > Insecta > Hemiptera > Cicadellidae > Matsumurasca > Matsumurasca onukii. The sequence continues at coordinate 46,509,002 of CM032065.1, read as the reverse complement.
CTACCGCATAACGACCGGGAGATTACACCTCCGATGATTTACAAGGGATGCTCGCCTTCCAGTGCAAACCATCGCCAAAACCGGCGGTAAATCACGCTAAGAACAAGCCAAGGGGGTAATCTGGAAGGGTTGACCGTCGAGGTGTTGGGGAGGAGCGCAGACGCGCTGCGGGCGACCAATTTCGGTAATGCGCATGCGCCGTCCAAATCACCAGGTGGAGTTAGATTTCACACCTTGTGTCTACTTTTTAACGAGCCGAGGAACGTGCCAATTTGGGGCCACGCCTTGATAAGAGCACCCACACCGGCCCGAGTCATTATATACATTATCAGAGGCGCGTAGTTGTGTCGTGGCGGCGCTAGTTTGAACATCTTGAAATGATTTTTGTAAATGACAATAAATGTTATTATTATTATTATCTTGTTAGCTGCTTAGTGCGACAGTTTACTGTGAGTTGGGTTAATATTATTTTCCATCCAGAACTTTGCCCAAACAAGAGGTCCACGCAATGGTAAATCAACGATGAAAATAGTCATGTAGAGCAGTGTTAAAATTTTTGATGACCACTCCCCGTGGCTCGGAAGTCATATTAAGCCGTTGTCCATTCCATTGGTTTTTGGACTATTAATTAATGACCCCTTCTGGAGAACTGGGCCCTAGTTTGTAACGAGAATACACCTCACCAACTATCAAAAATGCTAATCACACTCACGGTTTATCTACATTCACCCTCAAGAGTGGTCGGTGTCTTAAATCAAAGTATCTTAAATGTAATCGTTTTGACAATGGTAACATTGCCTCTGTTAGAAGCCAGTTCGATCTCCGGTGTTGTAAAGTTTTTAAACCTTTATTTGGAATATCCATAGGCATAGAGTGTGGTCACTTTTATTGCAGAGGGGGCGAAGGGGGTTTAGAGGGTATGGAGTAACCCCCGAACAGGGAGTGGGTACGGGGATCTTCTCCCGATAAAGGTTGCGAAATAAGACTGACATTTTATTTGACCTAAAGGTTTTGCTAATTTCGAGAACATAGGGCGCGACTCAAACTTGTCTCAGACGTTAGAAATTCTGTTAGTCTTTATCATGAGAGAATATACCTCTTTGAGCATATAAGAGAGTTTTAATCCTAACCAATTTATTTCCAGTCTTAGGCAACAAGTCCAAAGGATTTCCCCGCTTCAATAGCTGCAGAGCTGCACCCTCTACTTAGCTGTCGATGAGATGGAAGCGTGCCGTGAAGAGTCTCTCTTAGATAAGAAGAGCAGCTGCTCTTGATAACACCAGAGCCTTGTCAACAGGTCTTTCAGCTCAGGTGTGCTCTGCTCTTGCGCGTGACACAGAACTCTTTGACACACGGTGACGCAACGGCGGATACGCGGAGCTGTGTCACAACCGGGCAAATATTTAGTCAAAGTGTACAGTGTATCGTCCTCATCGATAGAACTTGTTGTCAAACTTTGCTGAAGTTGTCCGACTGTGTGACGTCATGACGTGGTTTTTTATTTTGAACCAGCTGCTATTTCGTTGTCAGCCCATTTGTCAAAACAAATTTTAAATAAAACCCACGTTTATAGTTTTATCATGATGCGCCTTACGACAGCAAAGCTGACATCATCAACATTAAAAAAATTAAAACGTAAACTTTTTGATGTTATATGATGATGACAGCTTTGCTGTCGAAAGGTGCCTCACTTAAAGTTTGTTTAGAATAACTATCCAATATTAGAGCTCAATTTTCAAGATTTCCAACGGTTTGTTGATTTTTCCTGTTTTGCTTTTTAATGAAATGTCCTATGAACATGTGTAAAAGTTTAACTATATTGCTACCTATATCTAACTTTACCGAAAAGCCATCTTGCAAGTTGGGCTAGTAATGGCTAACTGACGATGATACTAGAATGGGAAGAATAAACAGAATGGGAGTAAAATTAATAGAAACATATATATTTCTGTACGATCTTAACACAATTTGGTACAAATGTTTCTCTTGCAAGCCTCTAGGTTAGAACCAGCAAAATCGGTCTACCGTAAGTGACATTTGGGGAGGCGTTTGCCCCAAAATGAGTTTTATGCTATTCAAACCGTGTTTTGGTCCAATTTCGATTAAATTTGATACACAAATTTATGGTTACCGTGCCAGCAAAATTCAGAAAAATCCGTTCAGTCAGACCAAGATGACGGCAGAAAATCATTAAAACAATTACTTTAAACAAGTTTAAGTTTCAATGCGACCACCAAACTCTTAAACCAGTAGACCACATTTCAAGTCATGTTCATTCCCAAATATCACTCACATTCAACATCACCTCACTCATCATTCATCGGCTCCTGTTGTCGGCCACTGTTGCCAAACCACTGAATGAAGAAAGAAATGAATGATACCGACTTCTCAAAGCGGATTAATCAATCCTACCAACATGGCGCCGATCAAATTACAATCGAACTTACAACTCAATCCGCCAGCTGATTGAGGCCCTGTCCTGCGCATGCGCGTACTGTCGATGTTTTTATTATAGTCATTTGATGGGTTCAAAACTGTGCACGCAAAGCAAGAGATAACAATTCAAAGTTTTAAGTCCTTAATGGTTTCGGTTTTGTTTAATTATGCGTTGCGAAATAAGTTGTTTGAAATATTTCTGAGCTGGTTTATAATTTTTCGTTAGAGAGGTAGACACTGGACAGCTGTTAAAAAGGAAAAGGTTTTGACCTCCTGCAGAGACTATAAACAAAAGGAACTAACATAGACGCGTAGCCACAAGTCCTGGCGAATTTCGTACTACGAGGTAAAAGTTACACCAAAAGTGCCCTTTTTGGCCCATTAACGACCCCTGCGACTATTCTACAAGTCGCAGTTTTTGTCCGATTTTCACGAAATTTGGTACAAATGTTCCCTTTGTAAGTCTCCACATTAGCGTCGTTAATCAGAGAAATCAGGTCACCGGAACCAACTTATTGTGGGAAGGGCGTTTCCGTTCAAAAGATGTGGGCTTATGCTAAACGGTATTTAAGACTGGATTTAGATAAAACGTGTTATACACATTTACGACCCCATACCTAACATGTGTACCGAAAGTCAACAAGATCCTTTCAGCCGGACCAAGATGGCGGAAGATAGTATTCTCAACACCATCATGGTCTAACTGATTGGATTTGTGTTACGAAATAAATTTGAAGACAAACATATTTGGACCAAACCGGGACTATTCGGATCTCTCGCTTGCCGGGTGATTATGCTCACCACTACACCATCCGGCCAAACTATTTATGCCTTCAAATTTAGAGAAGTGTATACTTGAATTTGATTGAATTTTGAATATTATCAATCTAATTAATACGTTAATAGCTCTCTGATTAGTTTGTGTTTTGCTCTAAAAGTTTCATTAGGTTTTTTGTGTGTAATATACCAATAATTTGTGGTAATTTCTGTAGTAGTTGAAAGATCATCCTGTAAAAGTATAAGGAAAACGCTTCAGCATTCCACCTATGTAATATTTAACCGGCTGAGACAAAGGGGCCTTAAAAAGTTCTATTTCTCGATATGCGATCACAGCAGCGTCCGACTCCGACTGCCTATGGTAAAAAAGCCGACAGTAGTGACCGGCGGTGCACCGCGCAGGCGCGTGGGCGAAGACTTACGACGCGCAGTCGCTTAGCATAACAATGGTCACGTGATACTACCTAGAAAGGTGAAAGCGGCGCAAAATAATTTATATCTTTATAATAGTTTCTAAGTGGTTTGCGTGTGATTCGGCCTCACAGGGGTCTGCTGTCTGCTACGTGGGGGTTCTGCTCTGCTCGGGTTTACAGGATAATATTGCGCTGATTTCTTCTGATTAAATGTTATTTCGTGGTTGTTTGGTTAACGGTGAGATAGTGGCTGTGGCTGTTGATTATTTTGGTAAAACAGATGGAAGACAATGGGTTCCATATATATTCTGACAAATCAAAGTACATCTCGTTTTTCCATGGAAACCCAAAATGTCAATATTATTATGAAAAATAAACAAACTCAAGAAAACGCCAATGTAAAATTCTCAAGAAGAGAACAAATTACCGCCCCAACGACACCCGAACACAACTTCCACCTAGCCACCCACGTCACGGATGCCGTTACCTGTGTCAGTCCGGGTGTCATACCAAGCATTATCACACGATGAATATGAAATGGATTGGGCTAGGACAATCAGTCACCCAGATGTTATCCCACATTTGTTTATCCCGAGACGGACACTACCGTTACCTGTATCTGATAAGAGAGCGAGGTGATATGCAGTGTCATGAGAGGTAAAGTGATTCTAATGAGAGAGATGGGCCTGACGGATCCGAGGATGGGTGTCAACTGGGAGTGAGCTGGTTGGGTGCTGTGAGGGACTCTCTGAGGAGTGAGTAACTCGAGGAAGTACAAGTATAGTTTGACGCAGGAAATAGTTGGTCAATGGTTAGTCCTTTTGGTAAGTTGGGTGGTATTGCAAGGATAGTTATTAGCGAATATCCTTTGCAAAATGATATACTGATTCCGTCAGCATGGTAGTACCCAGGTCCGGGACCATGAAATAATCACACATACTGACCCCCTGAACAAGGTTTGAACCTTTTTTCAACACACAAAACTCTAGTAGAACGACAAATAGCGCACATGTACTGAATTTAGATTGTAGCTCTGAAAGTAAGGATTTTAACGCACGACGCTATACGCGGCAGAATATAATGAGAAAGCATAGCCTACGCGTAGTCACAGGTGCTAACGTGAATCCTAGCGAATTTCTTATAACGCGAACAACTACACAACATTTCCTATAACAAATTTCACCGAAATTGCCCTTTAAACTCTTTTTTACCTCCCTTTTAACCACTCTACATATCGCATTTTGTCCGTTTTTTCATAAGATTTGGTACAAATTTTCCTTTTGTAAATATTTTGGTTTACCTTTGTTAGCCAGTTAAATTAGACAAAAGAAGTCTCTAAAGGGAGTTTTCGCCAAAAATGCGGTTTAAAACACGTAAAAATAGCTAACTTCATCAATACAACTCAAGAATCGGACGACCAATCACAAACGTGCATCAGATTGACCAACTGTAAAAAGCACAAATACTCGCTTATACGCAGCCAATTGAGGGAGAGAGTTTTTTATTAATAAACTCCTGTAAACGATAAAACTTCCAAAATAATATTTAAATTTCTAAAAATTTTCAACAACAAATTTTGAAAAAAGAAAGAAGTTTCACAATCCCTTAAAAGATCACATGTTATATTCCATGGATTCAGCAGGTGAGCACCCCTCCGTGGTTAATTACTGGGAACACCTAATGACTCATTGTATTGAAATGGACCGGACCGGTGGTGGTTGCTACGTCATATATCACCCGGTGGTGACGTAAGCATCAATCCACCTCATGGAGAGAGGATATTACACACCCCTAACTCCAGATGTGCCACGTGAGTTGTAATACAGCTGTGTAATAAGTGTAATAGAGGACTAGTGTGAGTGAGTTAGAACCAATAACCTCGTGCTACGGGTTGATATTTGCTAAAGGAAATTTGTGGTGGTATTTAATTTTGGGTATTCATCTGATGGCGTTTTTATATTTTAGTTACAGCTTTTTCGAAGTTTATATTTATTAGAGAGATTTCGCTAATTTTCATGTTACGGGCAAAAATGAAATGGGTAAAACTGTATTTACACTAAAATTGACGACTACAAGTACACAAAAGATTATTTGTAGAAAACTAAAAGTTGTTGTCGAAAAGTAGCTCTTCTTTGATTAGAAGAACAAATAAAAGATTTTTGTAGAAAGCTAAGGCACGTGGAGGGGGAACAGTTTTCCACTTATTTTCTACAAATTGCTCGCGCAAAACGAGCAGCTAAAAATTTCCATGTTTTTCTTTGATCTTACAAACACTCTGCGGAAAACCACAATTTAGTGGAAGATTTGTTTGTCTACAATAGGAAGACAAAAAGGTTTACAGGAAGACTTTAATGTAAACGTGGCTTAATTTAATTTAGGCCAATTATCGTGTTAGTGACAACTTTATTGCATGTATTTTTCAACCAATGTTTCTCAGTTAAAATAAAAAAATAAGAGGTTTTGGTGCTAACATCGGTGCTTGATTTTTCCTTTTCCAATTATATTTTCTTCGACTGATGGGAGGGACAGCTTTGTCCAAACACAGGCAACCTATCAGCGTATAACAATGATTTCTTTACATCTAACTTTCATTAAGAGCCACCAGATTCTTTAAGTAAGCCACGGTCAACTATGACCTCTTTACAAACGCCCTACTCGCATTTCCCTATCCATTGTTTACCCACACCGCACCGTCCAGCAAGAGTGAATGATGGTCAACATCCCAACAAGGCAATAGAAGACCACCACTTGTCCATTACAGTCCCATTCATGAGGCGGCCGTTATCCTCCTCCTCGCCCATAAATAAGAGACCATTGTTATCGGTACCTGTCGGAGGAACAGTCGTACATGACTTCGACCTTAGGATCGATTACACTTCCAGCCATTGCCCGACTGTGCGGTTACGTCAGTGCAATAATTCCATTTTCCAACCCCTCCTTCGAAGAAAGCGCTCAGATCCTTTCCAGATAAACGCCTGGCGTCGTGAGCTGGCCAAATATTCCTCGCTGAGAAGGATCTGCGAAAGTGAAAGGACCCCTGCGGTAGCCACGCGCTCCTCTTCACCCAGCTCGTTATCTACGCCACGATCGATATTATCTTATATATTAATTTTGAGTGGAAGAGTCCCTTTGGTGGTAGCCGTGAAGGGGATTTACATAATCGATTCCTAGCTAAATGGCGACGCAAGACAACGGCACATGGTTAGGTCCAGATGTCCACCTTGCGCTGCACTTCCGGGAGAATTCTGCGTCTTCGGCAAGAAAGAATTCGCAGTTGTTTTGGAAATGTGAATTTTTCCAATGGAATTCGGAAAATTGAATATACTATTTGTCAAAAGAATGTTTTTAATGTGTCTATAGTACCCTAACTAGTTCTAGTATTTGTCCAATCATAACAACAATCTTTCAGATCATACAAGGACTTTGCAGTTGTGTTTTGAAAATGTAAGTTTTGTCTAGTGAAATCCTATTTGTCAAAAATATGTTCTATTTTTATAGTATTCTATCCAGTTTTAAAACCTTCTAATCATATCAACATCAGTAAAGGTAAGGATGACTAATTACATCTTTCAGATCATATGACAATGACTTCCTAGTGTTGTTTTGGAAATGTGAACTTTTATAATGAGATCTTATTCGTTAAAAATCAGTTTAATGTGTCTATTGTATCTATCTAGTTTTAAAACCCTTTCCAATCATACCAGCATCTTTCAGACTATATGACTTAGGACTTGGTAGTGTTGTTTTGGAAATAAGGATTTTCTCGAATGGAATCCTTTGTCAAAAATAAGTTTAATGGGTCTTAAGTATTCTATCGAGTTCTATCAACCTGACCAATTATACCAAAATCTTTTAGATTCTATGACATGGACTTTGTAGTGTTGTTTTGGAAATGAGAATTTTCTCTAATGAAATTCTATTCGTCGAAAGTTATGTTCAATTTGTCTATCATATCCAGCTCTAAAAACATGTGTAATCTTACCAACATCCGTCAGATATATATCAAGGACTTCGTAGTGTTGTTTTGAATGTTAATTTTCTCTAATCAAATCCTATTCCTCAAATAATATGTTCAATGTCAATAGTATCCTATCCAACATCTTTCAGGCTATATTTGTGAATCATACCCAAGATCGCGCAAACATCGGTGCTGTGGAATTTAATTGTAAAGTTTTCAGTCGATTATTTGAACTCATCAATTATTTAGAATTTATAGCAATTTGTTATTGTTGCCTTTTGGTTTCGGAAACATATTTTACGATATAACTAGAAGAGGATCGCCAATATTCTCAGCTTAAAAAAGGGTCACAGAGTTGAAAAGGTTGAGAGCCCTGATCTAGGTTCTAGAAAAATAAAACTGACTGTATTGGTCGTTGTTAAGAATCACTTATCCTATTCAGCTTTCTCAAGACAATAATATAATTTCTTTCCAGCTAACTTCTTACGTACAATGCTCTAAATATGCTAAAAATGTTTTCAAGTGTTAGAGAATTTCGTAAAATATTAGGCTGACTGACTTAGTACTCAAGTGAATGAAGAAAATATACAAGATGGAGAAATTCACGAATTTCCAAACGTTTCGATCCTATTCAGCAATCAACTCACTCAAAGTTTTCTGATACCTCAACGATAACCAAGATCTTAACAAGAAAAAGACGTAGATTTTATAAAAAAAACAACGAAAAAGAAAGCAAGAGAAGAAAGTCCATCATACATACACATGAGTCAACCATTACTCACTGACCTAGGTGACCTGGCCGGACGCCTAACTGTAAAATGATCAATTGTCAGAGGTGCGTGTGATAATCACAATACAATTCTAATTTCCTCAAGATTGATATATGGAGCCGGCCCGTTAATTGTGTGATAATGGAGTAATTTTTATCCCAAATATGGCGTGAAATTTGGGTACCTTTGTGAGCCGTGCGTAGAGCTTGTGGCTTCGGTACGCGTGAGTGTTTGATAGGATAGATTAATATGACCATCATGTTGTGTTTAGGGTCTAAAGTTATTTATCAAAAAGGAAAAAGAGTACTGAGATCACTCTGAAGACGGTATCTGATTTCAGATCCCGAAACGTCGTGTTCTTCTGATCACTATAAAACTATGGACTACGTCTATAATAATATTACAACCTCAGAAATTCTACGGTCGTCAACAACAAACTTCAACAAAGGATATTTTCAGAGTTTGACTACTTTCGCTGATTACTTTAGGCGAGCTAATGTTCTATTGCCTTTTACTTCGTGGATATCTTGCTCACTAAAAGATGAAAATGTCCACAACCATATTCCAAATTTTGAAATTCAACAACACGCTCTAACAAAAGATATCCTCGGCATAAGATTTTGTTGTTAAAAACTATTCATTGTTTGCTTATAATATAACACAGACATGCTATGATATCATGGAACACACATTTAATTACAGAATCTTAGAAATAGCTCGTTAAGTAGCCTAAAGGTCCTGCAGAGAAGTCAAAGACTATTTAACAAGGCATGTCTTATTTCAAAAAACCCTGAAACCAAAACATAGTGTCAGAAAATCTATGACCTAGCAGTATATTCTGTTTTTATGGATGACACAACGTTTATTTATGTAACAAGCAAAAACGTTTAAATGGGTTAACAATTCTGTTGTTTATTTCAGAATTACGTCAAGTGAAAACAATTTGAAAAATTACAGTTATTTTACAGTTGGATCAAAATTAATTTTTGTTCGCAGAATTGCTTATTACTTAAGTATATTTCATATGAAAATTCCTGGAAAAAATTTTAAAACTTGAATGACAGGAGAGTTTTTATGTTTTCTCGAAACTAATTTTTCGGTGCTTAATCTTTCGTGTTTCTGCAATAATCGATTCAATTTTAGACTACTGAATTCAAAATTTCTGCAGTAATGCTTCGAGCTAATGTTATTCCTACTCATGTTAAAATTGTCAATGATCTAATCAATCCAAAGCCACCATGCCTTCTTCAAACACACAGATCTACCATACGGCGTGACGTGCATGGTGAACCGTGAAGACTTGAAGGTCACCGGGTCACCTTATCCCTGTTATCACCTCGGTATCAGCCGGCTGTTGTCCCCTCACCTCCCTGACCTCGTGGTTGACCTGCGCAGTCGACAATTAGTCGATGCACTGATTGCCAACTGTATTGCACAGTCTTGCACATTGCACATGCGCTGCAAGCGGTTGCACACCGCGAGGTGTTCCCCAAGGTTCCGTTTTGGGACCGTTACTTTTTATTTATTTTAATGGCGTATTAAAAGCTTCAAGAGAGGTATGGGCTGTTTGCAGATAGTAAAAGGTTGAAATATTATTACGGAGTTTTATATAATTTCTTAGTGAACAAAAATAATACGACGTTTCGGGATCTGGAATCTGATCCCGTCTTCAGGTGAAAATACTTAAACGTAACACAAAACATTGAGAAATGTGGTAGACTAAAGATTAATTAGCGCAACCAGCCACCCAGCACCTAATATATCAATCCTTTTTTTCTGAAATTTGTTTAATTTTAGCTCAATAAAAAAACAAATTGTGTTTGTATAGAGGGTGACTGGCCAGCTTGCGCTGATTACTTATTAGGCTAGTTTCCTAATACTTTGTATTATGTTTTAGGCTACACTATTCACCTGAAGACGGGATCAGATTCGAGATTTCAAAACGTCTCGTTCTTCTTGTGCCCTAAAGAAAAGAAAAACGTCCATAATAATATTTCAACCTGAGAAATTTAACATCTTCAACAACAAACTTCAAACGAAAAAGCTTAATTGCAGGAGTAAAAGCTAAGAAATATTCCGCTGATGTAGACCTATTGGAGCTTTAATGATGATTAAGTACATTAAATCGTTATTTCGATTTATACGACTTCGAGATTAAAAACTACAGTATTATTTTGCTATAAAAGTACAGTTAGATATTCTACTAGTATATTATTAAAGTCAAACAATAGTGTGTAATTAATAATGCTATCAATTTATATCCAAACAATTATTAAATCTAACACAAAACAGATTATATCTTTCTTTAACGTGATTTATTGTTGTAATACTGTCACGCCTAGCAGTATGAGCTATAAAATATCGATTGACGAAGTAAATACACGTTCGTTTCCGTAAGAGATTCAATATTATATATTACTTTATCCACCGCAATAAAATTTGCTAGACCAGAGATTAAAAACACTCTGAAAAAAAGTCGACGTAACCACGTACCATTAATCCTAGCGACTTCCAACAGCAGGGGAGTATCATATCCCACAAATGGGGTTATAAAGGGTGAGTTTTAAATGTCCCCCAACCCCAACCTTAACTTTTGAAAAAGGAAATATTTGTAAAAACCCTTTAGGGAATGTTTATATAAAATTCTAAAGTTTGTTTAACGAGGCGAAGTTAGGACTACAAAGTACTCTTTACCACTCAACCTCGACCTATCTCGCGTCTCCGTATAGTCACGCTTGCAGATTGTAAGTGGTGACTTCGGAGATCGAACCCACGCCACCGAAGCGATGAACATCGGAGTCGCGTGTCAATCCGCTACGCTGGTCGCATTTTTCTTTGAAGAAAAGACAAGTTTGTAGGATGTAGAGTTACGGTAGTCAAAAATTTTGAATGCTGATCGATCTACCACACTTTGCAATAGTTCGGACGGCTTGACTTCAAAATTAATTAAAGTTCTTGAAACATTTGCGTCTTGACATGGAAAATCGCTGAAAACAGTCTCTTGAGTAAGAACACGGTGGTCCTCACAGGTTTGGCAACTGTCCGCACTCCGACACGTCATCACACTCACATTTACATATGGTCAGCTGGCCATTATCTCCCGCTCGTTCTGAAACAGCTGATTAGTTTTGGAGCTTTGCTCAGACGGTAGTGAAACATGTCAAGAACTGTGGGAAAGATTTATTTGCGACCAAGGAGGTGAAATATTAGATTTCTCATTGGCTTAGGGTCGTTTTTGAATACTTCCTGCTCCTGATTTGTTGGTTAATTTAGGTAGGCTTTGTTTCCAAGGTTTTAATCTAGAATGTTTTGTTTTTTTTGTTATTGTATGAGACAAAAATTGTGACAAGCGAAATCCACAAACTAATTCAGCTGAGTTAGTGCTTAAAGTTTCATGTTTTAAATAAGTTACAGTTTTGAAAGAACTGCATTAAATCATTAAATGTCTAAACGTTAGGCACGTATTGGGTTCGAAACCTCAAGCTGAAGTCCTGATCGAAATCCTCATATCAATCTTCATATCTTCAGTGGACCCGTGGCTGATTAGTATCGCGCGCGACTCCGAGTTCATCACTCCGCTGGCGCGGGTTCGATCCCCGCAGTCACCACTAACAACTTGCTAGTGATTTTGTGATGACGTTAGGCAAAGGTCGTGGTTCTGTGGCATAGAGGATTTTGTAGTCCTAACATTGCTTCGTCAAACAAGACAAGCCAGCAGTAAAAAAATTGAGAACACATACATTTTTCACTTTGTATCTAAAAAGCTTACAGTGTTTAGTGTTTTGTAGATTTGTTTACTGTATCTCCTGGATAACTCGACTATTGGGTATAATAAACGCTTCATATTTTCTGCTAACAATTAACCTATTAATATAGCTAGAACAATTGCTCAAAATACGAGCAAATATGTTTAGTTATATCACAGATCCAGTAATTGCAGATGCACAAAACCATCCATAGTTACATTCCAAGGAAAGGTTGCATCAGGTTCGTTAGTGAGGTCTATCCGGCACGATCTAGGAAGTACTGACCACGCTGGGTCGCAATTGTTATTGTTTTCTGCAAATTAATATAGTCTAGAGAGTCCAGTTGTTTGTATGCAATTTTTAAATTAGGTGATTTGATATAAAAGAAAATGATTTGTTTACTATTATGCAATAATTTAAATATCCACAGAGGTCGAAAAATGCTATCACCCAAACTTTTGATTTGTTGAGATAGTTCAATAAGATGTCACCATAGGTTGGTTTACGTTCTTGTTGTTGATGAAAATACGAGAAAGAATATTGCATTTGCTGTAACCAATACAATGAAATTGATAAAATGACGGCTATTTAAAGTTTCTTTACTTTTTCAAAAGTAACGATTAGGGATAATATAATAAACCTTTTCGGTTAAGTATGTTGCAAAATCCTCTACTAATTGAGACTTTTGATTTGGTAAACAATTTAAACAATGTCCTTCCAAAAGGCATTCCGGAATTTACATAGTTTTAATTTGGTTGGAAAATATTGGAAAAATTAAGATTATCCTATCAACTGGAGAGAACCAGAATGAAAATTTACTGTTTGACTTTTGCAAATTACCTAAAGACAAAGTAACTTTTTAAATAACAAATCTAACTCCTTAGGAAAATTTCTAAAAGGTAGGTTATAGATCTCGTAGTTGTTTTGAAATTAAATTAATTAGGAAAACCAACAAAACAAAACACAAGAAAACAAAAGAGAAACTCATGTTGTTTGGTGATAGGTGACTGGTCAGCTTACGTTGATTAATTTTAGGCTATCTCATTTCCTAACCGTTATTGTTTCTCTTTAGGTTACTTTTCATCTGAAGACGCAAAAAGATTCCAGATCCCGAAACGTCATGTTCGTTTTATTCACTAAAAACTATGGAAAATGTTCACAACAATATTTCAACCTGACAAACTTGTATCCAGTGTTTGCTGGTTGGATCTGTTGTAAAAGGTAGAATGGTATCAATTTAGGTTTCATGTAATGGTAATAAAGTCATTTCAAAGTTACCATGCTTACAATAGGAACACCCCAAAATAGTTCTCTTAAATCATTAGCGACCATAGTCCGAAACTTGGATTTCAGAATTAGACTGCAAATTAGGTAAAGTCCAAACAAACTTTACAGTGATAGTTTACAGAGAAATCTTCGGTAACTGTGTAAAATATCCTAGCTCCTACCTCAAGAAGAAACCTTGAAATCAGTAACCGAACAGAAATTGCGTTCCTATAACGTGACTGCGGCGTCCTGACCCGCAGATAATCCCAATTAATCAGCTCCTATTGTTGATCAGGAGATCATAAACAGTCGTAGGTCAATTTGGGCAACTAATTGGGCAATAAATGCCTTGGATGTGCTCTGCACGACGCAGAAACCGTTCTCTTCTCTCTGTTATTTAATCAAGAGATTGCTGCAAGGGAGGTGAGCTTGTAACCGATAGTAGGTGGCGCAAATATTTGATGTAGAGAAAGTTGAAAAGAGAACGATTTGGAATTAGAGCGTTTTGGTTGAAATTTGGAACACACTTTTGAGAACCTTAGTTATTACAGTGCTAAAGTCAAAATCATTTCATAATGAGTAAGTATTAAAAAGTAAAACAAAAATTAAAGGCAAAAAGACTTTAGTGAGTTCAAAGTTGTATCTCTTTTATCCGATTCGACTTCATGCAACCAGTCTTTTTAGTTCTTATAAATTTAGGGTCCGGTCGCTTGTTTTGTACTTTTAATGCTTATTACTTCATTATTTTCAAGTTTAATAAAACACGTTAATACGTTTGATAATATAGTTAAGACAAATATTCTGGGTTTACTACCCAAGTAAAATTAACATCCGATGGCATTAGCACTATTATACTTATGTTCATTTAAAATAGCTAAAAAAAGTACACGTTTGAAGTAGAAGCCGAACGCCCTTTACTATGATTATACGCGTTTCGCAATTTATTTAAAACGTAAAATGTTGTCCGTATTCTTTTAACAAATGAATCAGAGAAACTCAAATTTGTTGTTTGATTTAAATAATTGATCGAACAAAACATTTAATAAACACGAGGCAACAACAACAAATTATCACCCAACAAAAAACACACCTCGACGCTCAGCAGAAAATAAATAAAACGAAAAGCGCCGTAAAGAGCGATCAGCGTTGATTATTTTCTCGGCCGCACAGCAGCACTAAGGTGTCGCTAACATACAGTGCGGCTGCCACTGCGGCTGTTGCGGCTAGCTAATGGTTAATTGTGCGGCTGGCCGGTGCTAAATCACAATCAGAAGAGCGCTATGCGGCCGCGTGCGGCACTGGCTCAAATTTGGCACCGAGTGCAGTGAAGGAGTAGGTACGGAGTTTGAAAAATTATAATAGGTCGGTCAAGGACCAATGTTAAAAGGTATATTTTTGAATTTGACCGGATGCTATTTCCAGCTCGGTGAATGTATAGTTATGGAAATCACACATTTTCTCCGTTTAATTCAAAGTAAGGAGGAGCTTTATAGGTTTATTCGTGAATAACATTAAAGTACATATTTATTTCAAGTTTCATCAAAATCGGATGGAATTTAATTATTAACTGTAGATATTTAAAACTACTTTTTTGGTAAAACTCCCCCACCCATGTAAAGGGAATTTCCGTTAGTCTAATTTTGCTGATTTTGTAGTCTGAGTTATTTGCAAAAAGAGAGTTGTTACCAAATAGTATGAAAATCGGTCAAAAAATGCAAACTGCAGATATGATACAAATAAATAGGTACGGTACATTTTATATGCTGCCTTGGAAAAATGTTCAAAACTTTTTCAAATTTCATTATTTTGTATCTAAATTTTTCTAAGGAAATTTGCTGAAACCCCGAAGTACCCATAACAATAATTTAAGGATTCAGCGCGCACAAATTAACTGTACTGGTAATTATAGAAAATCTTGCTCAGAAAAAGGCTACAGACGTCTTTTAGTGGTTTTCGCAGCAAGATAGTGCGGAAAAATACCAAAAACTAACTTTCGTCCTCAGAAACCTTGCAATAGTTATGAATCTGACCAGGTAGATTCAATCTAGTAGGCAATGACCTCAGGACAGTAGAGGCTTTTAAGATACGACAGACACATTTTCGAATATTTTCCATAGGGATATAACGGGAGTGACAAACACAAATAATGCATTTTCGAGTAATAAGGGTGTAAATACCAATACTGGTATGTCACCGCAGGTGCAGAGAAGAGGAGGCTACAGTCCAACTGCATGACGTGGCAAGCCTCCCCGCCACGCTTGGATGTCTATTTATTTATTTCACGTCATAAAATTAGTTAAATTACACAGAAAATAACTTATCCCGGTTAACTAGTCAAAATAAATCTATTAATTTAATTACAAGACCGGGCTTTTTTGGCCACTTCAGGAAGAAAGCGCCCGGAAAAGTCCGATTGTCTAATTAAATTGATCCCCGCAACTGTTATGAATTTTATATCTAGCATTAAATCTTTTAGTTGCGGATGAATAAATTAATGTAAAGTGTTTTACCACAATATGTGGATTAAATTGTATTTAGCTTGACGTTGCAGTCGTATACGTTATGTTGTATCGTTTTAAATTGTGTTCTGTTTATCCAAAGATTATGTTATTAAAGGTAGATGGCGGATGGATGCAGAATAGCTGAAGCGGGAAAATCAACATAGTTGCGGCAGCCCAAACAAGATAGCGCTGCAAGAGAATTCTTTTAAACGTCTCAAGAAGAGTCACTGACGCAAGAGCAAATTCATTCAATCTAGAAAATCGCACAATTTGGTCACATTTAATAATCGACATCAGACAAACTCGAGCATGTCGAGCCAAGAGGGGAGAAAGACGTTCGGGCTGCCGCAAATATGTTGAATTTCCTGCCTTACCATTCTAAATCTATGCGCTAAAATTATGTAATTTTTAATTTAACTAAACTATATTTTGTAGACTTTCCAAACTCTGTTCAAATTTTCCTTCTACTTCCTCCAATTATTCTTTTACAGAGTTCTTTTACGCTTGCAAATTCCTTTTTCCACATAGAATCAACACATGAACTCTACGACGCACTAGTAGCTAACCGTGAGTCAGCCTAGCAATTGTCTGGGATCGAATTTCGCCACCGCCATTATTATAAGCGGCCTCGTAGATATTATCTACTGCAGCAGTATACTGTGTGTATCTACTGCTTGTCACGACATTTGTAGTCGACCACACCTGCACTGCAGTAGGCATTGCAGTAGGCACAATCACTTCCTAGGTCGTTCACCTTTCAACTTTATTCTACAGTTTGGTACATAAGTATTAAACAAGATCTAAGATGATTTGTCTTTGAGCTGGATTGGGAAGCTAGAGTAAAAATGTTGCGCTCTAATCATGAATCTTTGAGGTCTTTTCAAATGTGGAATTATTCAAGGTTTGTAAATTAGTGAGTAAAGTGCAGGAAACCATTGAATTGGACAAAGATAAAATTTAACTTCCAAATTTTACAGGAAAATATGTTTTGGGTGGGTCAGAAGGCTATTGCGGATGAATCATCTTTCAGGTGAATCATCTTTGAGGGCTATTGCGGGTGGTTTTCCGCCAATTAGGTTTGACATTGAGTTCAAGGTTTTTCAAATCTGTGACATAGAAGAATAAACTGAGCTGGCATAAATAATCAGCCTCTTTATGACTGGTCAGCTGATGTTTAAGACTTCAAATGCTACCTCATTTTATTTCGCGTTTAGGTTTGTTTTCACCTAAATATTTAATCAGATTTAATCACCACGAGTTAGTGACATTCCCATGCCTTTATGTTCTTGAGTGTGAGATTTTTTTCAAACCTCCCAAACTACCTTCTAAGAAGTCCTGATATCCTGTCACTCCTTAATCAAAAGACCTTAATTTACTATAATCAGTCCCTATATTCATGTATCAAATTTTGCATGGTAATAAGCTAATAATTTGTTTTAAGCATATTCAATGTATAAGTAAATATTTTAAACACAGTGTAAGGGTATTTCTTTTAAACCAAGGGTATTATGATTTACATGATTTTTTAATGAGTAATGGTAAATAGATTATGTATTTGTTGTGACGTTTATCGATGCACTATTATATTATGGCAATAAATGAGCATTTTTTCTTTATGTTCAAATAAACGATAGAAAGTGTCCAAACATACATTCAAGTCTAAAAAATTTCCCATTGTCATAAACCCATGTTTTCGTTCAATTACGACATATTCTTCACCATAAAACAGATCTCATTCAAAAACAGATAACGAAAACCTACGTGAGACCTTAAGGGTGTGCAGTAGTGACCCATAAGAGCAATTTAAAATCATGCATTTTCTTGGAACATTTCGCGCCTACAGTTTTCATCG
Source organism: Matsumurasca onukii (assembly GCA_018831715.1). Lineage (NCBI taxonomy): Eukaryota > Metazoa > Arthropoda > Insecta > Hemiptera > Cicadellidae > Matsumurasca > Matsumurasca onukii. The sequence continues at coordinate 46,491,283 of CM032065.1, read as the reverse complement.
GATTTTTATGAAACAAACTTTGTTTTAAAGTGTATTAAATGTGTTGACTCCGCTAAGCACAATTTCCGTTTTGCGTGTATACAACCGTGGCATAAATCCAAAAATTGAAGAAACTTTGTTTTTGAATTTCTTGTTTTTCCTAGTAAATTAATAAATTTTCCAAAAAAGTGGTCAGGGAGCCGCTGTAGTACATTGTTATCCTTCAAATAAAACTTATTTCAAAAAGATCCGATTAAAATTGTAGGCGTGAAGTGTCTCGAGAAAATGCGTGTTTTCACATTGCTCTTATGGGACAAAAACAAAATGGCCAAAAGGTACCGTGCACTCTTAACCTAAAGCTATAAACGTTCCTTTCGCAACCCAACCACCAAACAATCTCACCGCACCACTCAACCGCTATCTTTCCACCGAAACTCCCCGAACAGAAAGCGTGAGGAGTCTGCACTAGCGCTTCCTGGTGGGCCAATCTTTCAAATACTCCGACAATTTGCCAATTCCAGTTCAATACAGCACTAACCAGTAACTCATGAAGTTGAGTCCGCTACGCTCGTGTGGCGGTAGACTACAGCCCGCCCACCCAGTCTGCAGTAGGTTCATTCTTAATTACTCTCCATTATTATTGAGCAGCTTATATAAGCTGGTAATTATATCTGGCTATTGTGCATAGCCACTACATTAGCATAGAATAGCGCACCACAGTTTCGTAGTTAACTCTATGCACGTTTGTCAGCTACCGGAGGTAACGGTGGTGGTTAATAGCGGTGAGATATTGGGCTCGAGAAAGGAAGTGGCGATAGTTCAGGTGTATGGGATTAATGGGTTTGGTTTTGTTGGGAAGTGAGAAACATTTAAGGGGTCGTTGATGGTTTAACAATGGCAGGTAGCCATACACTCGTATGGTACCAGGCGCAGGGACAACTACCGAACTGTGAGTAACAGGACGGTAGTCCATGCAAGTTTGCTCTCTCAGGCAGGAGTTCATTTTGTCAACAAGCTACCAGACTCGCTCGAAAATTTCCTGATGCCAATGACATTTACACTATAAAAATGAAGGAGTGAAGGCCACTCAGAAAGAGTAAAATTTCGCTCTTTTGGGTGTTGAAACCCAGCCTCGTTAAAGAGTGGCTCGATTTTCACTCTTATAGGAGTGGTTTTCACTCTTTAATATTTAGAATGTAAGTCACGTCTAATACCAGCTCTGATTGAATAGGCATTCTACAGCTCAGATGAGTTCATGACTCAAAATTGGGAGAACGTTTTGTTGGTTGAACGACTGGGAAATAGGGTGGAGTAATTCTGATGAATGAGACAGACCATATGCAAAATTGTATGTTTGAAAAGGGTTTTGATGTTAGATTGTGTGAAACAATTTTAGCTACTATTCATAAGTTTCAAAATTACGATTACTATGCATTCTATAGCAATGTTCCCGCAATAAAATATTATTTACTCTTTATGGATAGTGCATGCGTACATGTTAGTATGCGAAGGATGTAAACGAAGGACTAAGTAAATTAAGCACCTCCATATACCGGCTAAATAAACTTGGCTTTACAGTGTATTTGAAATGAGCTGGCCAAAGGGTATCAGTATTAAACTTAGCCCCTTCATAGGACGGCTTCATAGGATTTTTGTCGACGACATTAAGAGAATGTGTAAAAAATCATCCATCCAACTCTTGACATAAATAGAGTTAGATACGAATTTCCAAGATTAGGTTTTGAGATACCCCAGTTTTACCAGAGTATTTTCAATTCTTTCCCGGCATCCACCAAACAACGAAAAGTCACACAACCCCAAAAATCTCCTTACATATTCAGTCAAAACCGGCACCTCAAAGTTCAAAGGGATCCCAACTAATAAATCACCTTCAGGTGAGTTCTTATCATGAAAATTCCTTCCCACAGCTGAGAAAGGTGTTTCTAATGAGAAAGAGGAAGTGAAGTCTGTGCGTGCCTCTACATCTCCCGGCAGGATCAAGTTTACATGACAATCTTGACTGGGATTAACACCTCCTCCCAGTCTCTTGGACAGACACTTGCTGCGGAGTAGACCACCATCACATGAGGAGGATAGATGGAAGTCGTTAGTATGGATACATGCGTGGGGATAGTGTTGAAAATAACACAATCAAAGTTAAATGACACTTTCATTGAACCTATTACAACAATCAATTAAGGCTTCCGGTATAGACCACGTCAGTAAACTATTTACAGTTAAACTTTTATTTTGCTATCAAGCATCCTCAGTGGACTTGCCAGTGAGTGAGTGAGACCAGTCCTATTACCAGAACCTATTACAAGTTTGAAACACTTGGTGATGTAGTCGAATTTAAGTTAGCTTCTCTTGGAGTAATGATATGAAAGTTTTCGTCAAAAGTTTCCATTGAGAGCGCTACGGCACCTTTTACGTCAAAGAGATAGTAATTCTTTCTTTTAATCTTGCACAAAATCTTTTACTCTTAAAACTCCTTTTACGCAGGATGTTCATCAATTTGGTTATAAAACATACAAGCAACTTAAAGGTGAATTTATCTTTTGAATTGACATTTCATTTGTCTGATAAGATGGAAAACAGATATAATTTAAGAGAACAATTGATAGGATTTTTCTTGAGCAAAACTCTATAGCACAGTTACCGCTATATGTTTTCTTCATACGACATGAAACTGCAAAGCTATTAGCGTGTACATATTGTACCTTAAGACAAATCTAATAAACAGTCCGACTGTACGAGTACTGAGTTCTGACGATAGAATGCACTACTGAACCCCACAAGGAAAGAATGGGCTGATTTCGACGAGAAAGTATAGACTTTTAACTATTTAAATTCCTCCTAGACTAGATTTAACTGTGCAATCTAAGTTGTTTTGGTCATTCCTTTTTCTAAGCTTTAATAAAACCACTCTTATCCAAATAACAGATGAAGGTGGAATACCTATTTGGAGCTTTGAACTAACAGACTAAGATGTCACTGGCCATAGCTCTCTAAAAGCACTAAAAGAAAATTTCCAATTATTTTTTTAACTCTCAAAAGCCTTTTAACTCAACAACAGACTAGAATCGGCCTATTCGCAGATGATACATTTCTTTCACCTCTGATAACGTTGAACAAAATATAGACACCAAATAAATTTGTCAGCAAAGAGTTTATCCCAACAACACCTCCACATCATTCACCCCTACTCACCCTATAAGAAACACTCAGCATGAGAAAGAGGATATCTGATTGGTCCCAGCCTATGACGTCACGAGTGTCGTCTGCACAGGACAAAAGCTCGTATATCAGCTGATGTGACCGTGAACATATGAGATCAGCTGAGAGATTCACCTTCAGCTGGTGGGAAAAGCTCATCCGTCCACTCACTGGTGAGTTAGATCTGTATTATCATGTGAGTGAGTTACCATTGCGTATTTTATTCAATGGTTATGTTTTTATTGTGAATATAGTAAAGGTTGTAGTGGGTTGTATTATAAATTGGAATTTCATGCGAACAGTACGCAATGAATAAACGCAAAATCTTTTTAATCTGTTAAAGTTGGTCAATCTGATACACGTATGTGATTGGTCTTCCGCTGCTCCAATTCAGCCAGCCGGTCAGTCGGTGGGCTGCTAAGCAGTTTCAAACTAACGCAGGGTTTGGTCATATTTCCTTAAGGATCTTTTTCTAAAGAGCTAATATTTGAAATACGTTTGCTTTTAACTACATCTAGCTGTATGCGTTTTCTTTATCTGTATGAATGAATAAACAAAAAAAATTATCAACTTCAACTATAAGTCATCATTGTTAACAAATTTTGGGATGATCTGCACTGCTATACTATTGGAAAACATCAATGACCAAAATAGCTAATCCAAAACATTACAGTAGCTGAACAATAATTATTGGTGATGGTTAAGCATTTATTTGTACAACTACTATGAAACAATTTAGAATGATGAACATTTCAAACGGTTGAAAGATATTGTTTATCTATTTTAAAGAGGCGAAGTTAGACTTTTACCTCGACTTTTATCTACCGATACCACATAGTCACTTTACAAATTGAGAGTGGTAACTGCGGGGATCGAACTCGCGCCACCGGATTGATGACCCCCGGAATCGCGCGCGATACCGATCCCCCACGCGTCCGCTAACTTTTACTTTTATAACGAGAGCGAAAGCTGTTAAATTTCTCGTTTCCATGTGATAATTTATAACGGTAAAGCAGTTAAAATTGGAAAATATCGTTGCAGACGATAAATAATCGAAAACAAACTGTCAAAGGCGCAGAGTTGAGACATAACAAAGCAAGAATTGCCGAAAACTTTACTATTGTATACACTACTTTAGGCACCATATATTAGGGATTCCGTTTGAATTTTTATCATTGAAAATCAAAAGATTGCTCAATCGTTATACTACTAACCTGTGGGATTCACAAAAAGGAAAATTTGCCAAGTCTTTTTTATCGGATTTTGCAAAATCTTGAAAAAGAGGTAAACTTTCCTCGCTGGTTGGTAAGGATCTGCGGAACTCCAAGAACAAGTGGAAGTCGTGGTTTTGAATCGTGACCGAATCCACTTTTGGCCCAGTGTTTGTGGAATCCGATGAATATCGACTGAATAGAAGATAATTAAAGGGATTCGTTGCCAGAGCACTTAGACATTGTGGCCAATTGCTTCATCTCAGATGTAATGTACAGGTACTAGCACGAATTGGAAGAGGAACAATCGAATGAAGAATTGATTTTACGAACCGATATTTTTAGAAAAATGTAACACCTTAAATAATTTAAAACGGAAAAGGACTTGCAACTTATATGATTCAATCCCTGGCCTGATGTAATTTAGGTAGTTACTTTTCATGTAATTTAGGTAGTTTTTTCAAGTAGTTTTATTATTTTCTTGTAGCAGGTCTTTTATTTTCAGCAAATGGCGACTTTTATGAAGGCTTGTATTAATTGTTATGATTTTTACACTTTAATATAAAAGAGGGAACGAATATGAAAACTGTCACAACTTCTACAGTTTAATACTCCATTGTTGTATAGTTATTTGCTTGACTTTGAGCTTTGCTTGAAATGTTTAAAACAATATTTTTTTTTTTTACCTATTTGTGTAGTCTATGTTCAAACGTCTTATAGCTTTATTCATGTGGTGGTTAATTCTATTTATCTATTTTTTTAATGCTGTAGCCATTTCTCGATGAAATTTCCTTTTTTGGTGTTCTTTTCTTCCTTAAAATGTATTAATCATTGAAACTTTTAATAATCTATTCATCATAGAATGAAACGGGATAGCTTTTTGTTGACACGGACGACTAGAACTCTTTGGTATCAGTGGATCAGATTGACTTTCTTTTTGGAATATTTTAAATGGGTATCGACTTGCAAGCTTTATTGTTATTATATATAAAAGTGTGTACTGTTTTCGCATTTCTGTGGACTATTTCATGTTAGGTGATCGTGTATTGAATTTTTAGTTTTTATTTCGTTTCCATAAAAAAGACAACATCATCATCCACGAATTCAAACCATTTTCGAGGAAAGGAAACCCTTCATACTTTCAGGAAGTTTTTCGTAATCTTGGTTCATACACTGGAGACCACATGGCTTAACATAACAATTTCAAGTAACGCAAAGGTCAACCCACCGGCGAGGGTGAAACGAATCCCAAGAGAATAGAGATCTAACAACCACTCGATACGATAGAAATAATCGATTATTGGAAAGTTTCGAGTCGATCTAGCGCTATCTTTGCACGACCGTGAGCAGGAAATCCCGGCGGATACCACCGGCGAACTTTCCACCATCGCAGGTGTAGCGTCACGAACAGACGAGTTCATTTCTTTATCTGATGCTCTGGAAACAATGGAGTAATGAGGTTTAATTTTCATCTCGTGGCGATGGAACGTATATCTATCTGTACCGGTAACGGATCTGCCTGGACCGGGGTGCTCTGGATACTTCGGAATCTTAACGTCTTTGTTTAAGGTTCGTTGTTGACGAAGATATGATTTCTGAGGTTGAAATATTTGTTCGGACAATTTTATCGTTCGTGTGGAAGGAGAACACGACGTTTCGAGATTTTTGAATCTAATCCCGTCTTCAGGTGAAAAGTAATTAGCAATAATACTTCAACCTCAGACGGACTTTTTGGTTTAGAGTTTCGTTGAGAGTGGGCGGCCATGTCAGAAATAACGAATTTTTGAGCGCAAAATATATTATATAATATTGCCATTTAGAGATAAGATCTGATTTAAGAGGTAATTTTATTGTCTATTAAGATCGCTTACCATTAAGTTAAAATATTGCATACTAGCATCATTTCTAAGTAGTATTTAAAAAATGTGACTCCTATACCTAGATAATCTGTGTGACATCATGTGAAACTTAGGATAGATACAAAAGTTAAATCCTTTAAATCCAATCTGGTCACACAGAACGATGCAGTAGACAGTATACAATACCAAATTACTCTCGATTTCCCAACTAATTTGAACTGTTCAACGAAAAATCGGAAACAACCGGTTAAATCCGGTTCGTTTCCCGGTGGGAATCTGCGCACCTGATAAAAATGAGCACAGGTGTCTTACGCAAAAACTGGACCAGCTCTTTCACTTTCGAAACCCACCCTTGAACACAATGTGTGCAAGCAGGGGTGATTCTTATTTCCGGGATGCAAAAGAGGGAGGACCGTACCTGTTTTACATTTAAATAACGACATGACGACGCTGTGTGAAAGGGTTTGCGAAAACCTGTCGTGAAGGGTTGTGCAAGATTTGGGGCTTGCAGTTTGCATAGTTGAAGTATTCGGAAGGGGTGTTTTAGAGAGTGATGTATTAGTAACATTCAGGTGTGTAGCGGTTAAATAAATAAATTTATACTTTTTTTAATAAGTACGCATTTTGGACAAATATACATATATAGATGAGGAAAAACTGACATAAAAGCGTAAACATAAAATACTCTAAAAGAAAATTCAATATAATATATTTCTATGAATAAAATCACAAACAGAAAAATAATAGCGTACTTAGGTCTACTTCCTTCAGAAAAAATAACATAACATGAGCTACAGAGTTTTCATAAGTTATTTTAACGAGCTTAGCCATATTACTTACAATAGGCTACTACTAGCACATGCAACATTACTTTAATGAATTAAAAAGTAAATTTAAAGCAAATAAAAGCCAATAAACCAAATTCAATGGAAAACAGTGTATTAAAGTACATTCCATATTACTTTATGTTAAAAATATGATTACGTTTGCGCTTTTAATTTTCGACCCATTTTTGAGTCCTCATTCTCTATTGGAAATAAGCTATCTGAGCTCAGAAGTTTGATAATTTTCTAACCTGGCTTTTCCATTTTCTGGGACTGTTTTCAATGTTCGGGTCCATAGTTCTGAAAAGAATAACATAACTGTTAATGGCCATACAATCCGAACCAAAGCAACATAAGGCAAGTAAAAAAATGAGCACACTTTGAATTACTTATGCAAATAAGAAACCAATCACTAAATCACTTTTTGAGATACCGACCACTCTCATGGGGGAATTTTAAGGCAAATATGTGGTGAAGGATGAGTGTGATGAGTGGTAGTAATGAGTTATGAGGTGTAGTCTTGTTACAAACTAAGGCCGACTCTACCTTAGAATGGGTCATTAATTAATAGCCCAATGACCAATGTAAATACAAGGACCAACGGCTTAACGTGACTTTCGAACCACGCAGGTGATGGTCTGATATGTCTAAACGACGGTGGGAGTTGATGCGGGTATCATCAGATGATCACTGAGACTATCTGAGCCGCTTTAGACCTATATCATCCTGAAAATCTGACCTTCATGAAGCTGGATAACAGGACCACGCCACGAGTCTCAGTCAATATCACCAAATTCAATGGAAATAGCAGTGTATAAAAATACATTCCATATAACTCTCTGTTAAAAAATAAACTTTTCTCAACCAAATCCAAAAACTATCTGAGCTTTAAAAAATTGATAATTTTTCAAGCTGACGTTCCGTTTTCTGGAGCTGTTTTCAATTTTCGAGTCCAAAGTTCTGAAAGTGATAACATAATTGTCAACTATGCAATCCAAACAAAAACAACATTAGCAAAGTAAAAAAACACACACTTTGTATAATAATTTGTGCGAATAGCATATGGAGCCAAATTCATGAAAATGACAGTTTATTATAATACATTCCTAATAAATGGAACACTCCTTTGAACATTTTGGAACAAAGCTACGAAATGATTGATATTGTTTTAAAGAAATAACCAACATTGAAACGTGGCAAACCAAAATAATAATAAATCTAAGCAAACACTTGCTACTACGTACTACTACAAACAAACCCGTAAGCTCTGTGTGAATTATTGTAGTAAGTCTTAAGCGTATACGGTTTCACTTCACAATTGGAATGGTTCTGGTCCAAATTCAGAGCACAATAGGACTATGTAGATCACTTCTGGACAATGGACAAATAATGTGCGCCATTGTCTTTTGCAGAAGGAAGTCTAATCTAAATTGAAAATGTGTAATTTGTACTGGCTTCATTGAAATTCAAGAGGAAGAGGCTTTTTTTGTACGATTTGTCACAGGTGAAAACGTATTACTTCCGTCGTTGGTTTTGGAAGTTAGACTCTTTCAAGTTTGAAGTTGTTTTATTATTGATAAGAAGATCAACTTGATTCTATGTCGCATTTGTTACAATCTTTGTAATGAAACACCAGTTCTGCGTTTGTTCTTATAAACTCGCTTCTTAGATTGAAATATTGCTACGGACGTTATCCATAGCTTTTCAGTGAACAAAACGACGTTTTGAGTTCTGGAATCTCATCCCGTTGTCAGGTGAAAAATAACCTAAAACATAACACTCAACCTTAGGAAACGAATCAGCCTAAAATAACGAGTCATCCACTATCAAACAACATAAGTTTCTTTTCGGTGTGTTTTTAGTTGCTTTAAAATTAAATAAGTTTAGGATTTGAAAAACAGAAGTGAAAACTTATGTTTTTTGGTGGTGGGTGATTGGTCAGCTTGTGCAATTACTTTTAAGCTGGTTCATTTCCTTATGTTTTGTGTTATATTTTGGATTGCATTTCACCTGAAGACGTGATCAGATTCCAAATTTAGAAACGTCGAGTTCTTCTAGTCCGCTGAAAACCGATGGAAAACGTCCTAATAATATTTCAACCACAGATAACAACGACTTTGAAAATGTTAACGACTTGTATTTTAATGATTACATGATTACTTAATGATTACATAGCCAGTCTAAAATAACTAGTATGCGTCTATAGGTTTCATGCTTTTGTACTTCCAAAACCTGAGATAAATATTGAACCAATTTGCAACATGTAATACAGATGAAACATCTTCGGAAAACTACTTAAATTTGAATTCCTCTGTTCAAAAAGACTATAAATGAATTAAAATCCCAGAAAATTCCTCTTAACATTATTTCAACTAATCTTCAATGGCTCTCTCAAGAAAACTACGATTAGATATTCAAAATGTGATAGTGATGAGTGCCTGACTCGACAAACAAAAGTGTCCGCCTCCACTCTGCCCCGTGGACACCCGACACCGTATTGACAGAGGATGACTCAAGCTGTGCACGTGTACGTCAAGAGGTTGCCGTGATGAGGGAGACTTATTCACAACACGTGCTGATCCTGCTGATAGCAGATACGTCAGCAGAACTCAGCAGATGGTGGTCCATTGATTCGTGGTCTAGATCTGCTGAAGATAGGGGGGTTGAAGGGTGGAGTTTCGATTTGTGGACAGTTTGATGGCAATTGTAGCGTTGGAGCAAAGATTATGTTGTGGTAGGTAGATTGCGCATAGATGCCACATGTCTGAGACAAGAAAATCAACATAGTTCACCAGCCCAAGGACAGATAGCGCTGTGAGGGAATTGTTTTTAGAGTATAATAATTTAGAGCCACTAAAACACGCGCAATTTCATTCGTTCTCGAAAATCGGATATTTTGGTCACATTTAAGTCATTGATTTCGGACTAACTCGACCATATGGAGCCGAGGGGGGAGAACGACGGCGAGATATGACAGCGTCCACAGCGCTATCCGTGCTCGGGCTGCCGCTGTTGATCTTCCTGCCTCAGCCATGTGGCATCTATGCCCAAGCTACCTACCATAACATTATCTTTGGTTGGAGTAAAATTTTGTTACTTGGGGCTTCAATCACACAAGCTGGAAGATTTACAATTAACCCAATACGTTACAGATGTGCCTGAAACATTCCATGGCCCCATGATCCTAAGTAGGCCCTACTTATTAGAGAACCTAGACCTAGTGTTATGTCAATAAGTGAGAAAATTGATCAAACTAAAAGTTATAATATAGTTCTTACGGTTCAAACCGTGTCAAAATATCATGATAATTAGTTCAAAACATTTCGGCATCGCTGTGGAGTACCTCTTCAGTCACTGATTAGCTAAAACCAATCAGTTTCAGCCAACCATTGACTGAAGATAATACTCCACTGCGAGACCGAAATATTTCTAACTATTATGAAGTTTTGACGCGGTGTGAACCTGCAGAACTATATTATAGTTGTGACACCGTCCGCGAAATCCCAGAGTTAAGCTAAAAGTTTATTCAAGAAAAATATACAATTTTAGAACTTTTATACTACCTGCACGGAGTCATTAGAACGCTACTTATATTCCTTGTATTAAAGTTGGCTGTAATATTTATTATATAGTTCATGAAAGTAATTTTGAATTCCATGAAACTTACTGGTCTCAAGTTTGATCAAACTCCCAATTTAAATCTGTAAGCTTATTTAAAAGGTCTAGTTGACTAATAGAGGGCTTCAAACCAGACCACCCACACCAATCTCGTGCAGTATCTCCACTATCTCGTCACTAGATGCAGAGGCCTTCTTGAAGACATTAATTAGCCAATCCACCGCCTCTTTGATGCCAAGTTCTGCAAGAAACCTCTCGGCGTCGGATCAAAGCGCTTCCTACCTTCTGGAGTCTTTGTTGATAAGAAGATGTCACTCTGTGGTTCATTCCCGAGCATCTGATAAGAGGTGCACATGTGGCCGAGTGAGCTTGTGGCTACAAAGAACCGGACGTCCGGGAAATCGTGCACGTGTCCTGCACCCTTCCCTCCCGTGCTTCCTTCGGGACTCCGACTGCTCGTAATCATACACCACGGGAGCTAAGGATTGTCTGGAGCAGGCTGGACAACATGCGGGGATGATTATTGGGGGTTTAGGGGTCGCTTTGAAATTAGAAGGGGTTTTAACAACAACATATTGGGCAAAATAAAAGAGTTATACTTTAAACTCTACAATAAATGTGACTCTGTAATCATAAAAAACTTTAATGTATGATAAATTAAAACGCGTCAAATCATTACAAGAAGTGGAAAGACATTACGCCGAATGCTCATGGGAAACGGGATGAAGAATTTTAAGAACTTCACGTTACCGTAATAATAAGAATGAATTTCAAAAGACAGGAAAAGTCGAAGGCAGGAAAACGAATCCCTTAGGTCGCTCGCTACTGCACCATACACAAGGAAATAAATATTTGTTGTTAGCACGTGTGAATTTATAAATTTATTTAAATAATAAAATTAATGAAAAGCAAATTTTATTACTTTTGGCTAACGGATTCATTTAAAAGGACATGAGATAATCACCTAAAGAGATAAGCCCTGAGTGAGCAGCCCATAGAGGACAATCTTGCACGCGCCTGTCACAGCAAGGCTACCGGACAGCTGGATGACCAATCACAGCGCGTTGAATATTCATGTGACCATTAACAGCTGATCAGGTGTCAGCAATCCACCAATCAGCTGATAGCAACTGTCACTCGGGCCGGAACTGCACGAACTCGCCCGGAACTGCACGAACCGACTGATTTGTGCTTGATTGTTGTCATCAATAGCGTCTTCGCTTCAATCGCTGACTGATGGGGCACGGTATTTAGTCTTGGGTAATTAAAACCACTTGTTTATCGTCTTTGTCTATGGGAGAGTTTCCCGCAGTTCGATAGAAAGGAGAAATTGCTTTTAATCTATTGGTAAGCGTGGCTGTTCATTGTCGACCGTATACTTCTTTTATTATTGTTGGTTATATCTATAAACAAGCGAGTTTTTTTATTGTTTAACGTGTGTAGCTGACGATGGAAAACTCGCTTCTGAGGTTGACATACTATCACGAACGCTTTCCCGTACCGTTTTTACCGTCCCGTACCGAGAACAGGAACATGACGTTTTGGGGTCTGCAATCTGATCCCGTCTTCAGGCGAAAGGTAACCCAAAACATAACACAAAGCTTTAGAAAATGCGCTAGGCTAAAAGCTACGTTTTCAAATTCTTGTAGCTTTCAGCGTACACCGATTTACTTTGGCAAGCCCAATTCCCTAATGTTTTGTGTTGGGTTTAGAAGTGTGGAAAATGTCAATTAATATTTCAAACACGTCAACAACGAACTTCAAACAAAAAGTTGTTGGTATGAACATGTTTGGGACGATAAAACATGTTCACGTGTACAAATGGATTGGTTTAAAGCAAAACCACAAACCTTAACGTCAGAACACTTATGCGAAATCACGCTTCAAACTCCTTGTCAGGCGTTTCAACAACATCCAACAACCAAATACATCGCCAGGCAAAAACCACAACGACTGTCAGTAAATCAAAGCGCACAAACGGTACCGGCCGTGATAACTATTAATCAGCTGACCTACAGTAACGGTAACACGAGACTTTACTGCCTACCACACTTGCGTTGTTACCGGGCTTGCGCGCGCACGTGTGGGCCCACTGCGCATGCGCATAGCTCACGCTGCGCACAACTCTGCGCAAATCATGCAAATCTCTAATAGATTGGACGTGCGTCAGTTATGTTATTGCTCGTCGCTACCAGTCTTGCCATGAGTGAGCTGGTTGAAGCTAGTGTATAAGATAAATAAATGGATAGTTTATTGCGCGTGTGTATCGCAATAGTAGTTTACTATGCGTTTCTATTCGCGATTCCTTCGGTCGAATTAATATCTTAATATCATTAATATCTTAACTGACAGTACGTGTTCTCCCAGACGTGTGGCTAAAGCTCGTCTTCAATACAAAAGGCGTGTACAATAAAATTAAATGAAGATACATCAATAGGAAAAATTGGTTTTTGCATGAACATTTCACATGTTATGCAATCGTTACTGGATTTAAAATTTGAAAATGAAAATTGTCCTCGTATTCCAAAGTTGAAGTAGGCTACTAATTAGATATTCATTTTGACACTCAGGATTTCTCACTTATTCGTATTGTACCACTCTAGTCTTGTAGTAAGTCAGTCTTGTTCCCACATTGTGTCATAAAAATGGTAAAAAAGGAAAAGCTGCTTATAAACTTGTCTGTAATATAAAATAATTTTTTCAAGCGAGTTTTGAAAGACTTAAGCTCTGGGGTATTACCGAGTTACACCCTACCTAAGAACATGAACTCCTGTCTGGGAAGCCAAACCTTTATAAACTACCGTTCTGTGTCTCCCAGTTCGGCAGTTTTCCCTGCCTCTAGTTTCGTAAGAGTGGATGCCACTTCCTCTTAGACAACATTTTTTAAGGCGAGTTTAAAAGGCATAAAGTCACCTAGCATTAAATCTAGCAACCTAACTATTTTGAGATTATGTATCCAAAATAATCTCCTGCCTGTAAAGGCAAACATTCATAATCCACCGTTCTGTGTCACCCAGTTCTCACTGTCCCTAGTATGATAAGAGTGAATGTAACTTCCTCTTACAGTCATGCACTTTGTCTTAGAACTTTTCGAAATTTAGTGGCAAGGTAATTATCAGTTTAAAATTGTATAATGCTAGTTTCCACGACTTTCTCCTACGCAATTTCGCAATCGTTCTGATTGTTTACGAAAAATTCTGAAAGATTAGCGGTTCAAGCAACATTCTAACAGAGCCAATCATTAAGAACGCAGCACCCACACAAAATGTATAAAGATACTTTATTTAAACACAGTGGGTGCAGTTTTCAACAACACTGCTGGTTTGGGCACTTGTTCCTGCCCTTAAAGACTACCCCCTTAGCGGAGCAGGTTGAAAAGAAGAACTGGATCATGGAGAAACCTGTCGCAAGGTGTGTCAAGTTGAAGTTCAGGTTTTGGCCGCGAAGGGCGCATTGCAAGGTGTATTGTAACGGACTTCTCTAACGCGAGTCAAACTATAGCTCTTCTAGAGTCCGAAGGAAGCACAAGTGTGGATATGGCTGTTCAACTCAATCAACATGAGGGGAGTTCATCTTGCCAGGTAATACTTGATTCTTAATATAAGTAAGTTAATTAGTTAGTTTACTGTGTGAACATAGAACAAGTTAGATTATCGATGGATTCGAAATTTATCATTGACTCGATCTCGTTCATTCGAATGATTCCACTCTAGTCGTATTGAATGTCCGTGAGTACCGCGTTCTCCGAATCATGCGCCCACTCGTATGTGTTATAAAATGCTTCCGTGGTTAAATTTGGTTTTAAACAGTGATTCTATACTTGGCTTTTACTTGTTTCAATTAGATTAGAAAGGAAAAGTGAACGTTTAGTGAGAACTGGCATTTATTTCACGAGTGGAGTGGTTATTTTGTGGATTAATTTTTCTTCTACAACTTTAAATTTGTCAAAGTTTAGCGTTTCGGTCAAACGTTAAGCTGTTTATTTTCTGTTAATTACTTTTATAGTACTGTACTTACATAAGATTTTATCCATGAAGTACTATGTTAGAACTAAGCAGGCTTTTAGTGTTCATTATTTTAATGAAAGTGTAATTTTTGATCATTGTAGCTCCTATTACGTATTTGTATTTACTCATTCAATAAACATCTACAAAGTAAATGTGTTTTTTCTCAACATAGTTAATAATATCTAGCTAAGCGCTATTTGAAGGAGAGTCCAAATTACAGTAATTTTATTGTAATTATTTATACAGTTGGATAAATAATGTTCTCGTGTTAAAGAGTACCATAAATCATTAGAAAATGAAATGAAATCAATGTTTATTAGTGGAGACATATTATATATTTCTCTCTTTCAAAACATAACCCTATTCCGTATACAATATTTTATTAAATATTCAAAAACCTACAACAAATAAATACAAAGACATGAATAGTACGAATTTCTAAAGAAATTGAGTGGTATAAATCATGTTTAGAAAAAAGTAAAATAATTATTTAGATCTACATTTAAGTTAGAATAATACAGTCATAACTACAAGAACACATTTTCCTTAACATTTATGACATCAAACACGCTTCCAAAATATTGTCATAGCTCACTAAAACACTTTCCTCTCAACAATACTGAAGTATACATCTTAAACTATGGATAAAAGGTCATAAACATGTCGTTATTAACAAAATTTTCAAACTAAGAAAACCAGTTTCGCCAAGCTAATGTACGAAACTAAAAGCTAGACAAGTTCAACGGTCCTGGCAGGTCGGTTAGGCTAGAGTCCTAGAACGGGTCATGTTTTTGCCCTATCCTGGAACAGGACTTGGGGGAGACCCCCGTCTCCTCGTCACTACCCCTGACTCCTCACCTGTCCCGACATTAGATACCGAACTGTAGTACTTGACTTCTGCTTGCTTAAGAAATCATGGAACATGATAAGATGCAATAGATAGAAAGGTTATGTTTATACTTATTGACGAATTTCCATTGAACAGTTTTATATTAATGCCGTTCAGACCGGGGATCATGAGATGAGTACCAATCCTGATTGATCGCAGAACAGGTTTTGAGCATTTCCAAATGTATGTGTGCTCTCTAAAGTCTCATTTGGTGGGGGAAGGGGAGTTTTCACATCAAAATCAAGTGTAAAAAATCATCGTTTGATGTAATTTGAAATACATATGTATATTAATATTATCCATCAATAGGCTATACTAAAAGTTGTTACGAGTCAAAGAGAAAGAATCGCTTACATTTTAATTTTCTCATTTAAGTTGTACCTATTGCACTCAGCTAGTGCTGTAAATTTGTGTATTTGCTAATGTAAAACGAACGAATAAATAAAAAACCCTTAGTAACATGAATCAAATTTGTAATAGGAAATAAACCCGATGTATCATCAAACCGACTAGAATAACCTAAACATGTCATTTTATCGTTACTAGCTTTTATAGAATGAATGTTGCGTAATATATACCTTTTAAAGTAAGTTCCTTGTAATTATTTTTCCATAGATTATGGGTAAATATTAAACTAATGAACAGTTTGCTTGTACACCACATTTAAAATGTACAAAACTCAACTGCGACCTTGGCATACATGTGCAAATAAATGCATCGATTCGGGGACATTGTTGACCAATTTCAGAACACCTTTGCATCCCCCGGCCAACTGCGGTGAACATTTATTTACACATGCGTATTTCCTTCACCGGATACTCTATTTTGAAATCACGGCACCCCGCACCAGGGTAGGCAGGGCAGGGTGCGCCCCAGCACCCCTGTAGAGGGGCCCAGGTTGCAAGGCCAGGTGCACTTGAGGGGATGTGATTGCAAAAACAACCCCAACAACCTGGAGGAAGCATTCCGGTCAGACCGGATATCGACATCGTCCCTTGCTCGACACTTGTTGGCCAATCTTTATGCGTTACTCAACTTTCTAGCTGGATTAAAGCCCTGTGCGCTCGTTGCGTCACTGCCCCTTTTCTTCCCTTGGTGGTTTCACATGTAAAGTTTCGACACTGTGGTGCAATTGTTGCGACTGTTTTTGAATAGATGCCGTGCGCGCAGGGAGACAGGTGGAAGAACTGCGTATATTGATGCGCAGGCGCGATGTTAACAGGGTGTGGCGTAATAATTAAATGCGCCTTTTCATGCAGTTTCTGTATCTTATTATCAGCAGGGGGATTTTCATGCGTGTCTGTGAAGGTCTGTTAAGACGAAAGGAAAGGTGGTATGACACTTTGAAACCAGTTCATCTGAAAACGAAAGGGCTGTTAGTTTAAGGTCAAATATTACAGCTTACTCAAATTTAAGATAAGTGGCTGACAAGGTACTTTGTTCGAAGTAAGTTTTTGACTATGTTAGAGTTTCTGATATCGAAATACTATTACAGACGTTCTCCACCGTTTTTACTTGGCAAGAAAAACACGACGTTTTGGATCTAAAAGCTGATCCCGTCTTCAGGTGAAAAGTTACCTAACACATAATGTAACGTTCTTCTACAATCATGAAATTTCTACCTATCGTTGTAAGTTATAATAACACAAACCATTAGGAAGTGAGATAGTCTTAAGCTCGTTAAAGTGGAACCTGACAACGGGATCAAATTTTAAATCACAAAACATCGTGTTCTTCTTGTTTACCACAAACTATGGAAAACGTCCTTAATCATATTTTATCATCTGATTTTGATAACATTTAAATACGGTTACCCTTACTCCAATCATCTGGATCGCCAAATTTCTTAGGTTTTTATAAATTTGATTTTTGGAGTTTTCTGTATTACTGTACTAGTAGATACATTTTTAAAAACAATGAAGCAGTGAAGTTTTTAAGTTTCACGATTTGACTGCGTGAATGATTATAATAAAATCAATCTAAAATTCTGTCTGGTTTATGAATTTTAAATTTACGTGAATATTTTGCTACATCAAGAACACTATACGTGCACCAGTTTATTTTTGAAATGTTATATCCCAAAGGATATTTGATAGAGCTTTTAATATTAGAAACTCTTGTGTCGTATCAGATTTATATATGTATGTAAAAAGTTGTGTAGAACATATAAGTATTTTCAAATGATATTCAATTAATTAAAATCTAAACCCTACACAAAATACAAAATTACTGTAAAACCTTGGTGCAGTATTTTGTTACATATGAGGTTTAAACTTTCAAGCAGCACTATCTGCTAACTTATGCCGAAGTTGTTTTGGGTTTTGTTTAATTTCCGAATCTTTGCAACGGTTTTCAAATTTGTATTGTAGATTGCTTTAGTACCCGACAGATATTCCTTGGCGAATTTTCATTAGTTTGCACTTTGCAGAATAAATTGAATTTTATTTCGATAGTTAGTAAATCATCTTGTACAATTGCCCTAGTTGTTCATTGTCCAGTCCCATTGTCAAGGTTGAGTGTTGGAGAAGACTTTGTAGTCCTATCTTCGCCTCGTTAAACAACACAAACTTAACCTTTTTTAGTTCTTTTCATTTAAAGCCAAAGTCAAAAACATGATGAAACCAACAAGAACCAACAACAGCAGCCCATAGCAATAATAACTCTCTAAAAATAAAGAAGTAAAGGCCAATCAGAAGGAGTGAAATTTCGCTCTTTTGGGTGTTGAAACCCAGCCACTCTCATTAAGCCACTCTGCGCAGTAGTTGATGCGCAGTAGTTGATGCGCAGTAGTGGCTGTGACCTTGAATTTCGTCCAATGTTAAAACACGCATTTTCTTGGGACAGTTTTCATCGCATTTGTATGAAATAAACTTTGTTTTAAAGTGCATGAATTGTTTTGGCGAATCCGCTGAGCAGAATTCCCATTTTAACTATTATAAAACCGTGACATAAATCGAAAAATTAAAGACACTTTGTACATGATTTTTTTTTTTTACTTGTAAACTAATAAAATTTTCAAATATCTGGTCAGCGGAGTCACTGCATTGTATTGTTGTCTTTCAAATAAAACCTATTTTAAAAGGATAGGATGGAAATTGTAGACGTGAAGTGTCTATGGAAATGCCTATTTCACATTTTTCTTATGGGGCAAACAACAAAATGGCCGACAGGTACTATGCTCTTTTAAAGAGTGGCTCGATTTTCACTCTTTTGGTAGTGGGTTTCACTCGTTCACATTTAGAGCGAATAGGTGCAAAGAATCTCTCAATTAAACACGAGATGGCCTCCAACGATTACACTAACCACGCTTTGAAAAGACCGGAGGCCCGAACCTCTCATTACAACGACGTAACCAGTTGTTTGTAAGTGTCGGGTAGTCCATCACCCCCCTCAACTCAAAATCTGGCCCCGACAGCTGGTCTTGCCACGCGACACCTGGGCCCCTCCCCCACACACACTGGGGGCCTTACCCTTACCCAAGGTATTGTTTTAACCCCGCCGGTGTTGAGGAAGTATGTAAATTCTGTACGTGTTTGATGTCTGTAAACACCGCACCGGTTTTGGAAAAGTGACATTTTTTAGAAGTTTTGGGGGTTGAAAATGTACGTTAAGTGTTCATATTTCTAATTGCGGGTTTCGCGGTTTATTAGCAAATTTCCGAAGGAAATAGAGATGTTAATTTCTATTACTAGAGGGAACGAAACGTCGGTAACAAATCGGTCTGCAGTTTCGAACTTCTCAGTACCTCCTGAGTTAAATGGAAAATTGTATAAATTAGACTATTCAAGAAATTCAAAGACTAAATTTGTGGTCAGGACCGGGGCTTGAACCCAGATCTCTCACTTGCCGAGTAAGAATACTTCTTTTATTATTTATTTATTTATTTATCAACGGTGTACACCTTTTTATATAGCAGCATACTTATATGGAAAAAAGTAATTTTGATTACAGTGCTATGTCTTCCAATCGTCTCCTACTATCTCTTTTTTTTATGAGAAGGTTAATTTTTCAGGGTAGTTATGGGTAACACATTTGGTATCTTTTCATCATTCGGTATATGGTATCGTAGCTGCATGGGGTGTGTACAAAAAATCCGTTTAACCAGACCAAGATTTTTTTACAGTTACAGCAGAACATAATTTTTACAAGTTACAAAGCTTGATTTTTTGGGTATTGACGGTGCACTTGAAATATATTGTTTATGACACTGGCACCATTATTAAAGGTTAACCTAATACAAAACTAACTCGAACAATAAAATTACATAACATAGCCTATATCATTTTATCAGCCACTGTTTGAGAATTGACCCCAAAACAAATAAATTCATTACAGGTAAAGTTTGCTGACTACCAATACAATGTATTGTTGGTTCCAATTTACGAGAAGCCGCGGTATCTTACATTTTTAGGACACCTTGTATAATTCAATACACCTTGTATATTGTGTTTCCTTAAAAACACCAATCCAATCCACCTCACGCAGCTATATTTTTCCATATCCTTTATCAATAAATGATAAAATGCCTGCTGGCTATATATAATTTTGACGTATATGGGTACTTATAAAGTAAGTTTATATACTAGTGGACCAGTCAACACATTTTAATGATCAAAATTCAAACTCTATTTTATAACGATTAAACTAAGGTAGCCTACATTTGACTACGTATGAAAGAATAATAAAAATTAAGTTTACAATTCCAAATCTTTCAGTCTATGCTGCTGTTATAGGAAGAACGATGTATTTCAGTTTAATGATGAGTTATATGATTTTATACCCCATAACACGAGAACATAGATATAATTAGATTACAGTTAATAACAAATTAATATCACGGTTCAAGTTCATAGCCATATTTCGATAGCCACATTTTGTAAATGTAGCACTTGGATTTAATTTGTATGTAACAAAAATAATAACTATACAACGGCACAGAGTACCAACCAAATTAGTTCAATACTCTTTAATATTAAAACAAAACAACATAATATTTATCTAGATTCGATTTTATTGTTATGGGAAAAAGGTAAGTAGAGTTTATTTAATCAAAGAACATGTTAAGCACCGTAACACATATAGTAATTTCTCATAGAAGAAGATGTTATAAACAGCAACCCTAAACTTTAAAAGAAGAAGAAAAGTGTATATTTTACAATCTTTGAAATCATATATAATTATTATAAAAAAATAATATAACAAATAATAATAAAACGAAAAAAGAAAAAGGTTATCAAAAAATTAAAACAAAACACAAAACCCCCTATTGACATCGCGTATTCAACAACAAGTCCGTCTGCAGGCTCCCTACACCTGCAAGGCGCCCAGCTCACTGACACCCTGCCGCCAGGCGCGCACCTAGCAGCGCGGCCTCTCATTGGTGCTGAGTGCCTCGCTCTGATTGGCCGGCCGGCACGTGCCGCCAGTGGTGGGGGGAGACTATATGAGGTCCCCCCCACGTCGCGAGCTCCAGACCTCCTCCAGCCG
The DNA here is from genome assembly GCA_018831715.1 of Matsumurasca onukii. NCBI lineage: Eukaryota > Metazoa > Arthropoda > Insecta > Hemiptera > Cicadellidae > Matsumurasca > Matsumurasca onukii. The sequence continues at coordinate 46,470,193 of CM032065.1, read as the reverse complement.
TCGTAGTGAGTGGATATGTGCCTGTGTTGAGTGTTGTGCAACAGTTCAGTGAGTGAAGGATATGCGTGACGTTAGTGACAGTATGGATATGTCCAGGATCATGAAGAAAGCCAACTATTCCCACTGCCCCCTCAAGAAACGCCCGGTGCACATTTTCAAGGAGGAGTTGGACGTACAGACAGGTAGGCTTCTGTTCCGACTCTGATTTCTGGTGTTATTTTCTAAGTCGAAAACCGAAATTTTAAAAATGTGTCGAATGCATAGTTTTAAAGTCTTTTGTGCTTTTAAAGTTATAAATATGCTGAGAGTCATAAACAAAATATAGGACAAAGCCATCATATTTTTAAGTTTCAACAGAATACACAAAATATACCCTAGTTTCCGCTGGGACATTTTATACAAATTACACAAAAAGGTTTGGAAATACAAAAAAATCTAATAAATTATATTCAAGATAAAACCAAATAAAACCCACACTTAAAATTGTTACTCCATAATGTTACCGGTGTATAGTTGTTACCGAAGCATTTTCTAATCTCGGAATGGTTCTCAACCATTTTTTATATTACAAATAATGTGTTTAATATTTTTTGTGTTTTCTGTCCTGACTATCACAACACTGTTCTCAACAAATGATGACCCCTGGTTTACTTCCTTAAACCTCTTCTTACAATTTAAAGTAATTCATTCAAAAAAAGTTATGTCACGATTGAGTTACACATTTTTCAAATTTGTGTTTTTCAATTATTACGTTTTATTGTTATTTCGTAAGATTCTTTTTCACATACAACTTCTTAGGAATCATTTACTGTGATTACTAAAACTGGTCAACTCTGCAGTAGTTTCGTAAAACTTGGGACTTGAATTTAATATTCTGAAAAGTAATACAAAAATTAATAACATAGGCGAAAAGTGAAGAACACGTTTAATTTCTCTGTACGTAACTTAAGTTTCACAAATAAACTGTACCAAATATTTTTAATATCTACGTTAATCTACTTCCTTAATGTCCGACATATTTTATGTCTCGAATTTTAGACAGAATTCCAAAAATAAACTCCTCGTGCAATAAAGATTGTGATGAAATATGCAGAGAGGTGTTGAAAGTAAGTTGAGGCCATGTCCTGGCCAGGTCGCTTTCTTTGGTGCGGGGGAGTCCAGACTTTCTCCCTGTCCAGACCGCGGCTGGTTATGGGTTCATTAAACATTTCATCTCAAGTGAATTATTCCCGCTCGCTGATTTGATTCGAGTAGTCGATAAATATTCACACCTCGCTTGAATCCGGCAGTTGTGTAAATGGGCAGCGCGATTGTTACTCGTTGGAGGGTTACTGTTATGAGTTGGGTGGTTTTGTTGACGTTTGAAGTAAAGACACTGCGTAAAACTTTGAAACAGATTTATAAATGGTAAAAACTGAAATATATAAAACTTCGGGCTGTGAATGAGAAGTAAATTTTAGAGCGTTTACTAATGCTAATGACGAGACTATTTTCTAACTTTGCGATTCAAGTAAAATAAGTCGCTAGAGTTAATAAAACATACAATTACATTAAGTTAACAGGTTCTTGAATGAGTTATGATTTAGGCCTATTATTATCGTAATAAAATAAGCCTACATTGAACCAGGAAATATATACATAAACAAAATTTAGCATAACGTGTAACTAAAGGTAAATAGTCTTGGAAGATTGTAGCTAAGTGTTTTTGTAACATTACATGAAGACTGTACAAATATTTAATATTCAACCAAAGAAAACAAACACAACTTGAAAGTAAGCACTTGTACTTTAAAGTAAACACGCAAATTAGTACTTAAAAAAGTAAATTAAATGTAGTCGGGATATTATTTATAATAGTTGAAATTCAAAGAATACAACATGATTAAGAGCGAAGGATTGATTGATAAGAATCCCAGCACTTGTAGCGGACGCGGATATCGATGACTCACCGAGTGGGTGCCAAGGCCGGCGCTGTTGGAGATTTTATTTATTGTTGACATGTGGGCCAACATTCGCCCAATTTCAAAACTCATAAATTTCCCTCACTTAATGGGTTTTCTATAAAAGGCGTGTTTGTTTGGTTACAGATGTTACCTCTGACGACAACTCCGAGCCCGAGAACCTGAGTACGAAGCCCGAAGACTTGCGGCTGACCTGCAAGACGCTGACGCCGCCCCCCGGAGTCGCTCTCATCAGCACGAAGAAGCCCTCCGAGGAGCCCGCCAGGCAGACCCCCCCTGCGTCAGCGATCCTGCTGCAGCAGCACCTCCTGCAGAGTCAGCACGGACACCACTTCCTCAGCAAGACTTCAGGCGGCCCTCTGGAACCCCTGAATCTCAACACCCCTGTCGACCCGTACAGAGCGACCTCCCCTACGGCGTGGCACAGAATCGCCCCCCATTATTCACCTTATCTGTACCCGTACCCCCCAGCTGATGTTTACAACCCCTACTACCCCACGAGAGTCTCGCCCGAGCAGCCCCTGAGTCCTTACGCTCCTAGGCCCACAGACTCTCCCCCTCACGGGTTCCGCCCGACCGCTGCAGCCCTGCCGAAGCTCTACATGCCCTATCAGACAGCAGACCACTGCGGACTCTCCCCGACCTCTTCGACATCATCGACCTCCCACAGTCTGTTCCTGGGAACCTCCCCTCCGCCAGCGACCCCCGAAGATCTCTCCAGTCCTGGAAGCGTCGCGAGCTCCGGAGGCTCCAGCATCGGTAGCGCTGGATTCGGCTCCAGTAAGAGAATCAAAGACACATCTTCTGCTCCGAGATATCAGTGCCCCTTCTGTTCCAAATCTTACTCCACCTACTCCGGCCTGTCGAAGCACCAACAGTTCCATTGTGCGGCTAACGAAGACTCCTCTGCGAAGAAGACCTTCAGTTGCAAGTACTGCGAGAAGGTGTACGTCTCTCTGGGTGCGCTGAAGATGCACATCAGGACGCACACGCTCCCCTGCAAGTGTGTGTTGTGCGGCAAAGCTTTCTCGAGACCATGGCTTCTTCAGGGTCACATCCGCACGCACACGGGGGAGAAGCCGTTCTCCTGTCCTCTTTGCAACCGTGCCTTCGCTGACAGATCCAACCTCAGAGCCCACCTGCAGACACACTCTGACGTGAAGAAGTACTCTTGCTCCAACTGCGCCAAGACCTTCTCCAGGATGTCCTTGCTGTCCAAACATCTGGACGGAGGCTGCTCAGGACTTGGAGGCTCCACCGAAGACCTTGTTATGTACCAGTGAGCCACCAACAGTCTCTAGGAGAAGGCCGTTTAATTTCCTTGTTAAGATTACCACTTTCACAGTTTTATATTTTATTTATCGTCAATAGGGTCTTCTTCTTATATTGTTTCCCCATACCAATGTCCCACCTAGTGCGAAGCACAATCTCACATTCCACTGTTGTAAATTAATTTCTTTTTGTTTGTCCATAGAATTATTATTATATTGAGCTTTATATAGAGATAATATATTTCCACTCTTCTAAGTCAACTGTAAATTTGAACTCTTGTAAAAACAACGTCATTCTTGACACTAATTTTATCAAGTCATATTTTTATTTTAGGCGGAATGGCTAGATTTTATTTCTTTCTATTGTTATTGTAGTGCCTTTGAGAAGACTGATTTTAATAGTAGACAACAATGTATACTTGCGTAGTTCTAGAGTAGGTTTTATCAATAATTTAACCCCGAAATTGTACAAATAACTAACATCTGTTGTTACTAAATTTTTCCATAAGTGCCATATCAGTTAAATGTCAGTTTTTATAGTATATACACTCTCTCGTGGAATCTCATTAATTTAGCCATTCTGGATGCTAGTCAATTTATTTACCTTAGCGTTTATTGTACATAGATTAGTTAAGTTAGTTTTGTATGAAATGAAAATGTATTGTAAATATTATATACAAGTGCCTTAGTTTTGTATATTTACTATGCGTTCCTTGAGAATTTATATTTCGAGTTTTATACGATTGTAATAAATTATATTGTTTTACGGAACATTTTGTTATGATTTTACTCCCTCAGGCTACACAAATAGGAATAAATTCATCCGTAAATAACGAAATTTTTGTTAGAAGCAGCTACTGCAAGGATAAATGTTTCAAAAGATGTATAAATGCAAGGATTCACAGCTTACAGTTTTACTCGTGTTTCCTAGGAAAGTATAAATGATCATATTTCTATAATTTAAAATACATATAATTTTATAACCTTTTTATGGTTTGAGTTACTACCTATTTAGATATTTAATCGTTTTAACTTTTTTACGTGTCTTGTGATCAGTCTATTTTTTTGGTAAGGAATCCAAAATTAGATATACGAGTAACTAAGCTGTATATTATATTACACCCTGCTGTTGGCAAAGGTTTAATGAGTTTAAAAATTTGAAGAAAAAACTACCAACCGAACTGGTCACTTGACAGAAAATTGCTTTTAACTATATTAGATTTTGGTTCTCTCATGCGTTTTACAACCAATGTAATTGGCAAAAGTTTAAGTATTCAGTGTTAAGTGGTCAAATTCAAATATTACTTTCTGAAAGCTGAAGTAAGAACTATTTCTATCAGTAATAACTACTAAAAGGATATAGTCCAAGATTCCAGATAGGTATTTCTATCACCATTTGTTATTTGAATGAGAACAGTTTTTTTGTTGCTTAGACAAAGATTTATCAAAAAACATAGAATCCTAAGTCAAATACCGTTCAGGATGTAGGCGTATGCGAATAGTTGAAAATCTGTACTCCCCTAACCGAAAGTTAGTTCATAGATGAGAACAGTGATGCAACTAGAACTTTTGAAACATTCTCCAATTAGGGCAGAATAAGTCAACGCAACCTGTTTTCTACCAATATTTACAAATTCCAAATCACAAAACAGGTCTTAGTCACCTGTCCAAAAAGGACGTTGGTTGATATCCGGGCATTTTGGATTGATAGTTATTTGAATTTAGAGAAATAGCAAGCTGACAAGATTAAAATCTTTAGAATCCAACGATAGCAACATAAATTACTTACAAATATGACACGCAATTTACTGAGATACATCATAAGAAGAGTTTCGGCACAGACCTAAAACAAAACAAAAACATTAGTAATAAGTCAAATATTTACAACAGTTAGTTATTTATATGATATTTCCTTAAAACTGTTTTTTATTTATGATATGACACTATGATGAATGGAAGAGTACCAGGAAGAAAAATTGTGATTTGCAAAGGAAAACTCCGGTAGCATTACTATTGTGTAAAAAACACATATTACTACCAGCCAGTTTAAAACTAGCCTAACTCCACTAGGGCATATGTTGAGGTGAATTAATAATTCAAAACACGTCGACAGTTATAGCCCAGGTTATGAAATTGTAGCAGTGAGGCAAGTTTGATCCTAGGTTCAAAGTTCAAGGTTCTTTGATGAAACACAATAAACCAGCTGATTTCAAGACACAATACTTGTTGATTTTCAGCAACTAATGATTAAATCAACCTTTCCTTTTCCGGTTAAGGTTTTTATGAATGTTTTATACCTTAGTGCGTCTATGCTAATTTAAAGTCATTCACTAGGGGATATTGTCTTCTAAGATTAAATATTTACAACTTACTTGAGGTATAATTAACATAACTAATTTATGGGTAGAAGTTATATAAGTTTTCATAGCTTGAAAGTATATATAGTACCTGAATTGAAATTGCGTAAAAATATAAAACAGTTAAACACCATGAAACCAGATTTGAATAGTTATGGCGATAAAAATGTGTAAACTAGTAGAAGACTTTCTTCGTTTTGACCACTCAAATTTAAAATAAAACTAGGGAAAACGAAATTTTGGAAGTGAGTTCTATTAAAAATTATTTCTTTCTTCACGTATTGTTAGGCCCGGGTTTCCATCTTGTTTACGCTTGGTATCGAAACAGATGGGACGCTGGGCTCAATGATTACCCTGATTCAAATACTAGTTTATGGTAAATCGTATGACAAATACACTAACAATAAAAGTTATAATACTAGGTAAATAAAATAAATAGTCGATGTTGACCTAATACAATAAACATACCAGTCATTTAACTTTGGGTGGCTTAAATCCTAACTTTAAAGATAATTATATAACTCTCATTTCAATCTTTAAATTGAAAATAATAACAACTCTTCAACGTTTTCAGGCAGATTTAAAATGAAACAAGTAAACAATATTCCTTTCCCGGATCCGTGGCGGGTTGAAATCGTGCGCGACTCCGGAGCTGACCACTCCGCTGCCGCGGGTTCGATCTCCACAGTCACATTTGCAATGTGACTATATAGTAACGCTAGGTAAAGGTCGAAGTTGAGTGGTAGAGATGACTTTGTAATCCTAACTTCATCTAGTTCAACAAGACAACAATTTTGGGGAAAGTCATTTTAGGTCTATGAATAAAACAAAATAATAAACACCTTCGTCCTAAACAACACATGGGTGTTACTTTGAAAGACAAGTTAACCTACGAGTATTTTGTACAACTTGTTACTGGCAAATTAATAAGATGTTTATATTTGCTTGTTAACTGGTGAATTGGTAATGTCAAGAATTGCGTGTTGGTGTCAAGTTTCCCTTGGATAAGTTAATCTACTAAAGTTGAATTTGCACGCTTCGTGGAATGTTTGCAATATTGTTGCACGATAAGAATCAGTGGAGAAGGCGGTATTCTGTTTGAAAGTAGCTTTCGACCTGCAAGGAATAAAGATTGAGGTTTATTCCACTGGGTTCATAGATCTAGAAATATCGTAGTTTTGCATTAGTTTATCACATTTGTTTAGTACATTTACATATAAGTTCTCTGTGACCTACCTAAAGGGTTGGCCCTGTGAGACTTTGATACTTTACTTTGAGACAATGACCGCTCTTTTATTTTTTAAGGTGAATATAGAATGATGGTGAGTGTGATTAGTGTTTTGATGGATGATGAGATGTAGTCTTGTTACAAACTAGGGCTGACTGTTCCCCAGATTGGGTCATTATTAGTCCAACGACCAATGGAATGGACTAACGCGGCTTAAACGTGACTTCCGAACTTCCGGGAGTGGCCAGTTGCTCAAACAAACATTTTCTCAGAAAAGGAGAAAATTAGAACAATAGTAGAGAGTCGTGCAAACCAGCATTCCAAAATTTTGAACTGTTGCTTAAAAATCTGGGAGACGTTTTTTTTCATACATAAGTGAATGCTCGAAAGGATCCTCAATGTTAGAATGACTGCAATAGTTTTAGCTTGAAACACGTCGATTGCGATACATCTTATATGTTTGAAACGTCAGAAAGATCCCCGTTGAAAACTACCAAACCGAGAAATATTAAACTCCCGTTCTCTTCATCACGCATTCCTTCCAGGGTGCCCCGAGATACTAACCTTTCCAGCGGGGTGCAATTTGCCGGCGTAGGAAGGTAAGGTTTAACCTATCACTTAATAATCATGCGCCACACCGATTAACCGCAAGACGCATGCGCAGAGAGCATATATATCACTCGGAGACTACAACGCGCCGGCGCACTGAAGCTGCGCATCTGATCTGTAATTGCCATTCTAGCCTACTGCGCATGCGCTCTGCTCTACTCGTGGTCGTGGTCACTGTTTGTTCAATTCAAATTCTTTATTCTGCAAATTGACAATTTACAATAATTGTATTACAGATGTCTTAACCTAGATATAAAATTATACATATTTTGTTTGCCATTGTGAATTACAGTTAAATAAAACGGTTTAACTAAAAACATAATAACAAAAGTTTCTTTCTGCCTAAAGTACTTATATACTAATATATTATTGTACGTTATTTACAATGTTTACTCTTGTGACAAAAACTCATCAACAGAGTAACACGCTCTTTCTAAAAGATATTCTTTCATTAAAATTTTGAAACTGTTTGGCCTATTTTCAAATCTGGTAATTTTTGAATAATTTTGGTCCTAGGTTTTGGGGTAGCGCGGCAGTAAGTTGTTCAGGGTGTTTGATGCAAACAGCAAAGCATCATACGTACATTAATGATTAAATAATTATTTTACTGAATAGACAAGTTTACAACCATGTACCTTAATCGACCATTATTTGATCTACAATTTTGCATTAATTCCATCTAAATAAATAAATATTTTACTGCGAAAACATATTAACATGTTATGCGCAACTTAATAGTCATCTAGATCCCTTTCTTATTAGCGTACATGACTTACATTCGTACCCATTCTCTCAAAGTTTCCCGAGTCTCCCAATTGTGCGCAAAAAACTCGTTTGAACTGTAAAATGCTTATGCGACCAAAACTTATTTCAGAGGACCATTGAACGTCCTCGGCTCTGACGCATTTTTGATAGAATTTGGAAGTCTGTTGACGAACTGAACTCCTGCTGTGAAGGCAAACGTTAATGAACCGTTCTGTGTCTCCCAGTTCGATAGTTATCCCTGTCTCTGGTTTCGTACATCTATACCTCTTACAAGGTCGCATTTATATTTGAAAACAGACACGTTTCTAACAATTTAATCGTCAGTTATTAGTAGGTAAAGATTTCCACTCGCACACATCTAGATGTCTTCCAAAGATATATAACCTTTTATTTACCAAACTAATTCGAATTTTCCTTACTTCAGCCCCTGTCTACCAGTTGTCTTCTAGCGTGTTCTTCTAGTCGTGTACCATAAACTCATCGGTTGGTATGAAATGCTTATGCGTTCAAAATTTATTTGAGGCGATGTCTTGGACATAAGGGATTTATAATATAATTTTGCAACCTGTTGACGAGTTGAACTCCTGTTTGCAAAAGTTCATGAAGTAATTTTCTGTTTCTCACATTTTGGTAGTTTTGTATGCGTTCAGCTTCGTATAGCCTACATGAGTATATCTCTTCAAGGCCAAAAGTAAAACTCTTTTCATTCTTTCACTGCAGATAATTTCTTTGGATTTAATATTATTTGACTGTGTACGTCAAATAAGTTCGAAAATACATTATTTCACATAACTAAAAAACATAATATCATTGACATCATTAACCCGTTATGTCTTTTTAGCTGACGAAAAATACTTCCACACACACTAGACAAATTAACGAGTGATGTTTTATTCTTTAACTACACGTACATTTAACGAAATACTATAACGTGCATTTCCTACATGCCTGCAACACCGATATTCATTTACGCGGAACACCCTGTATAAAATGGCAAGCGTAGGACGACGAACAATAGAAGAGTTCGCAGGATCGGGGATATCTCAGTGCTAATGTCATCATTACGGTCGGCAGTAAAGAGAGAGGGAGGGTCAAAACACCGTAACAGGTCGGAGAAACTGTACAAAATATCGACCCAATCTGAACACAATAGGATTTGTAGGATCAGTAACGCTAAAGCACATGTCTTTAGAGTTTAGAGTCACTTTAAACCGACCTGATGTCATATGTTACTTCTCTTTGCTCAAAGATATCCAACTTGTAGTTATTTTGGAAACATTTGCTTGGAAAGAAAACTATTTACATAATTCAGAGAATACATCCAAGTTAAAATACGTGCACAAGAAGTCCCTGGTAATCTAACTTGCAAGTATAGAATTCCCTAGTCGTACAGCCCCCCATAGTGCGCCCTTACCTAAGACATTGCTGTTTAAACTTTCCTTTAGCGCAAAAAATATTCTCATCTGGTGGGAGGGGTAGACTATTGTAGAAACACAACATATCATTTAATGAAAAGAATAAGTTTGATTAAGTTCACGAGAAGTATATTTTAAAGAGCGTTTGAGATCAATTACAAAAAGCAGAGGAATAAAAATGTACTTTTAATAAGAAATAAGAATCATTTATGTTGATCCTAATATCATAAGTCAAATCTCCAGTCAATTTCAATCCACAAAAGTAAAACCAATTTTCTGATCCTTCTCAAATAAGTGTATATTATTTGCATAATGTGGGTTCCATATGATGCTTTAGTACTCAATGATGACCTCACCAAAAGGAATAAAGAAGCTTTATTGTTCTTATAGAGTAGAAGAGCTTTCTTATGTGAAGCTTAAAATAAAACAAGATTCCTAACTGATCTATATACTTATCTATATGTTGATTGAAATTTAGTGCAGGGTCTAAAACCAACCCCAAATCCTTAAACTTTTCAAAATTTCCAATTATTTGTAAAATATTTAACAACTAATAAAACATTTTTCCTTTTAAACGTCACTACCTTACAGTTTTCATTTTGAAATACATTTTGTTCCTAACAATCCAGTCAACGTTAGTGTTTCCATCCCAGGAATGTAGGTGTAAGGGCCAGGTATCAACTCAACCTGTCTGTAATAATTTCCGTAACAAGCTTCAGGTAATGTATTTCCAAAATATAAAAAAGAGAAGCATCCATTTGAAAATTTAAAATTTTGTAGTGGGTTTTATACACGTAAAGAGCGTACTCTTTACTTATTATCTAATACGTGTTTTCCAAGAAATGTAAACAGTTTTAGGTCATCTGCATACAGAGAGTAATACTTGTCGCACCAGCTCTCCCGAAGCGAAGCACGAGTACAGGGAGACGATTTGACCAATCAACGCTATGCAGCGAATCACAAGAACATGTAAATGCGCCACATTCTCTCGCGGTGTAGGTGAACCGCTCGGTGACGCAGTATCGATATTTTAATGAGTATTATATTGTTAATGGCGAACGCTAATGACAATGACTTACTTACAACCATTGTGTGTAAATGCCTGCTTTGACAGTGCGAGCGGCTTGTATGCTATATGACAATATTGTAATTCGCGACACGACGCCTGCTAGAGGTCTGCTAAAGGTTCGCTGCTGGAGACCTGTTCGAGCGGTCGGGTTGAAGTGTGTTTTCTACAAAATTGGAAAGTTTTGTAATGTTGAGTTTTTTTCACCAAAGCTGTTACGTTATGGTAGGTAGATTGTGCATAGATGCCATAGATGCTGGGACAGAAAAATCCACATAGTTCGGCAGCCCAAGCACAGATAGCGCTCCGAGCGCTTGCTATTTTTCCTTTGCCTTAACTCGATATGCTCGAGTTTTTCCGATGTCGATGACTTAAATGTGTCCAAAACGTGCGATTATCGAGACCGAACAAACTTGCGCGTGCGTCAGTGGCTCCACTTGAGACTCTTAAAATAATCTTTCTTGGTTTTATTTTTACACTGATCGGCATTATAGTCGTTCAAAATGGCTATCGTTGTGAAGATAATCCAATAACTTCAGAGAACCTAAAAATAGCAGGGCCACACCAACCCCTTTGTGAATCTAATAAAGTTTCTTTTGTCTTCTTGAACATATTCTCACTGTCCAATAAAAAGTTATCGTTGTTGAAACCTACAAAATTCCTAATTTAGTCTCTCTCTAGTAACATTAAGAGTTCTTTTCAACCTTACTCTTTGTTTACCTGTGCACTTTGAACTCGTCTATGCTGGATCCTGGGAATCCTCCGCTTAAAGGATCTGAGAACAATAATTATTATTCTCTGTGCCGTGCTTACAAAGGACGGCGCCTCACCGGGGTCTGACCTCTTATCATTTATCAGTTGTCTGGTCTAGACGATGTGACTGCGTTTATCAGTCAAGGGTGACACTGTGACAGCTCAGAGTGTTTGAGACGCCGCTGCGTCAAGGGAAGTTCTCGGGTAAAACCTTCCGAAAATATTACCGCGAGCGACTGATATTAAAAGTATTATCTCACCCTAAAACGAACGGATAAAAGGTTAAGTACGTTCCGTAATCCATGGTATTTTCAAGCACAGCTACTGATTGTAGATAACTTCAAGGAGAACATTTTCAGCATAAATCCATTATTGCCAATGAGTGTCTTTACACTTTCACCCGAATTGACCTCTTCCATCCGTTATATTAGAGTACAGGAGTAATGAGTCAGAAGTTTCCATAACGTCTCAAATACAAAAGCTTGTCAACTATTCTTAGTGGGAATCAACATTATTAGACACATGTAATGAGTGTCTCTGACTACACCTTTCTCCCTTAAAGTACAACCCTTCATTTCTCTAAGAGTACAAATTTTTTAGTTAAGAACATGATCGACCCGAGTGCCATTCTTTCTTTAAAAGCCTGTTAAGTCATGTTGTTGTCATCGTGGTTTTCATTTGATATTTGATTACGGTATATATGATGAACTAAAGAATTAGAACACTTTGAAGAAAGTAAATGTACCAAACATAAACCCAACTTGATGATAAAACAATCTCTCCACTCCACTTACGTCTGGCATAGATGTTCAGCGGTTCCCCTGTCAAGTTCCGCAGGGGATATCGTGCGGAAGATGCTGTTCCGCTGTTCCGTGTCTATCGTGAGATACTGACGCGCTGGTCAGTTCACTGCAGTGTCAGAATGGCGTGGGAGGTTGAGTTAATGTGCACGTTTTTCACCCATCAGGCGAGTATAAACATCGTTCGTCAGTTTGGTTGATTTTTATGCACGTGGCATAAATGGTGTTTGAGAACTGCTTCTGCGAAATGTGTTCCTGATTGGTAAAACATTACCTAATTTGAATACAGCAATTCAGCAAGAATATGAGTCATATGCCGGCGTGGTGGCTGAGTCGGTAGTGCGCGTGACTGTGGTTTCGAAGTTCGCAGGTTCGCGCCCCGCTTCGGCTAAAGGTCGGTAGCTAGTTCGACGCCATGGTCACCACACAGGCTGCATAGGTCCATGGTGACTGGCAAATTAACTTAAAAAGATTTAGTCCAAATATCAATAGGTTTATCTACAATATACTCAATAAGACTTGCCTTTCCGATTCAGGCAACTTTGTTTTAACCTCTTTTTACTTTCAACATACAATTTCTTATACGAGTATATACAGAAATTATAATGTTAAACTGGAGTGATGAGCTACGAAGTTACTCAAATAGGCCGTTGCTCTACTACTATATTACGCGTATTACTCTAGTTAATTTCACTGAGTTCTTATGATAATCATATAAATTGTTGAACTAATTTGACTCGTCGGTGGTTGAATAAGTGGTGGTGGGTGAACGGCAATTGATACAGATCCAGGACCAGATAAAGAGGGTTTTTATCTTTCTAAAGTAAACCTTCAGCAAACCTTTCGACAAGTACTAGAAAATCATTTACCAACCTGGCCGTTCGTAGATATAGGATCAGACGAGGGACACCTAGGGGATTCCTCATTCAAGACACTTTCTACATATCCATTTTGAGAACTTTAAAACCTCAAAAGGTAATAAACCTTTCCATATCAAAGTCAACAAGTCACTTGACAAGTACTAAGAAATCATTTACCAATCTGACGGTTCATAGATATGAGACCCAATAAAGATCTCCCAGGGGTGTTTCTCTGTCTAGACTTTCCAAATATCCGTTTTGAGAATTTAATCAACCAAAAAGGTACCAAACTCTTTCTACAACGTCAAAAAACCTCTCGACAAATACAAAAGAATCATTTACCAACCTGACGGTTCATAGATATGAGATCAAATGAAGAACTCCCAGGTGTGTTTCTCTTTCTAGACTTTTTCCAAATATACGTTTTGAGAATTTAGCCAACCAAAAAGATACCAAACTCTTTCTACAACGTCAAAACCTCTCGACAAATACAAAAGAATCATTTACCAACCTGACGGTTCATAGATATGAGATCAAATGAAGAACTCCCAGGTGTGTTTCTCTTTCTAGACTTTTCCAAATATACGTTTTGAGAATTTAGCCAACCAAAAGATAGTCAACAAAAGTACCAAACCCTACGTCAAATCACGAAATTTAGCAACCTGGCGTGAGCTGGTCAAGCAGGTAAATCATTGCAGAGCGCACACACACGCACGCACAGGCGGGCGGGGTGGTTCTAGTAACATTGTCTAGAGGTCAGCACCGTATGGCGTAACTAGCGGGAGTGGGACAGTACCATTGCCCCATATCTTACTTCATTAACACCTCTTCGACTCACCTCGTTAAATTTAAAATAATGAGTTGCACCTTTAAGCAGGTGGGAGGCAAGCAGCTCGTCAGGCCGAGGTGCGATAAGGCGAGTGCGATTGTTATGGTCAATTCTAACGGGACGAGGTGGTAATTGTGGGTAGGGTTTGCCTGGTCAGGTTGGACAAAGATTGGTGACCGAGGGGAAAAGAGTTTTAGAATTTGGTTTTGTGTGAATGGGGGTTAGACAAAAACAAAGAAAATAGGACCCATGTGTAGGAGGTGAGCTTGAGGCAGTCAAGGTGACGTATTTTGTGCTTTGCATATACTTTGTTAACCAAATCCCACATGAAAAATTAAATATTTAAAATTGAAACTGATAAAGGATGAAATGGTAGTCGGTCCTTAGGATGTTCAAACAATCAAGTATCATTGCATGTAATAGATTTTAAATACAAAGCTCCAAAAATATTACTTTTGGAAGTTAGTACCCATGTATCACGAAATGATGTAATAATCCCAAACACAGATTATCAACCTAAATTATATAATATAATACAATAGGCGTGTTTTACGGTCTTTCATGATACAGCTAAAAAGGGCTGTAAGTTTCTTGTATTATTTCTTGATCTAAATGTTGTTTCAGTAAAAAAGCATTAGAAATCTTAAGATTTGTATCTTAGGGGTTTCTTTAAAACAATCAAAAACCTTTTACTTAATACACAATTTTATGAACATTGGTAAATGAAAAACATTTTTACTCAACACCTTCAGTCAGTTTGTTGACTTTTTTTGCAATTAATCGGTGATGGTACAATGAAAAAGTGGTGCAATTAAAAGTACTACAATTATCTTTTTTATAATTGTCACACTTTACTGGTTCATCGGTGAACCTCTCGTTGGTTCTTGGAAAAGCCTGGTTAACTTATGGTTTTAATGGTACTCCGAGGAAAACAACATACCGGCTGCCAATCAGCTGGATAGTGGATACCCTTACACAATAAAACTCTCTATTTTCAGTATTTCTATTAACTGACAATATTTTATTTATCTATCTATACCTTGGAATACTCCTTTTTAAAACTTCCAATACAGTTTCCTTTCATGTACATTAACTTATTAACCTTTCCATCTATGAACTGCTGGTAAATTATTCAACCGTAATGATTCCAACCAAACCAGTTGTGATCCAATGAGCACATCAAACCAACCATTAAAGCGTGTAACATTTCTTCATGCCCTTATAGAGTTGTTGGGTGATCGTGATGATGTTGTTGGTGTCTAGTTTATTGTCCGATCTAACAGAATCTGATCACACTAGAGATCATTCTATCTAAGGTGTTGAAATCTTCCAAGAGGTCAAACCACTGAGGCGTCACAAAGAAGTGTGACAGCTGAAGTAGCTTTAAACCCTTATGTTCTTAGGATTTTAGTGAGATAATTTCTGTTGATAAATAAGAACTTTATCCAATCTTTATACTTTATGAGCTAAGATCTTCCTTTCATTCTTCCTAAAAACTCATTCACTCTCTCACATTCATTCGAAAAGTACCACTCTAGTTCCTATTCCTAGTCAATCAACCATTTTACATGGTTTCCTATAAATTTTCGTCGTGAAGCTCGTTAAATTTTCCACTAAAACGCCAGAAACTTCACAGTGTTCGCAACAAAAATGAATACAGACGTCCTAAACAGGAATCGTACCGCGATCAAAACTACAGAAGCACCGTTCAGCCAACAGGTAGCCCTCAGCGCACGTAATGCACGTAGCACACGTAACTAGCACGTAGAACACGTAGCGCACGTAACGTGCAGTGCAGGTGCGCCTGATCACATCAGATGTATCGCCCACGTATTTGCCACTTGTACAATTAATTCCCATCTACCGTGGTATTAACCTGTATTATATAGATGAGATAAATACCATTGGAGATTTTTCAATCAACGGACCGTTATAATAAATATTGTACGTTAATACGTGATTATATTGCGTCAGTTGGAGCGCAGCGCGGGTTTGTTAAGGAGGTTGTTTTGGTTCTTAATTTGATTTTAATTACTAAATAACACGTAGATTTTTCGTTAAAAGGTAGGTCGGTTTAATAAATACTCTTGTATCGAGTAAGTAAATGTTACATAATCGCAGTCACCAGTTAGTTATGAAAAGGGGTTTTACGTGCACAGATCTAAATCTATAATTGACGTACAAAACCTTCCTTTAAACGAATCATTTAGTCATTTTATCGCGTTTTCCCAGTCGTGTGCCATGAGCTCCTGCGATTAAAACAGTTTTAAGTCGAGCTTCAATCAAATTTAACAATATATTAAAGTTCAGCTCCTGCCTGTGCATAATTTTAAGTTTGTTGCGTACGAGGTCTTATTTCTTTTATACAGGCCTTGGATAACGGGAGCCGGAGTTTTGACCCAACGGTCAGTTTTCTTCATTATTAATCATGAAATATAACCTTGGGACGGGGAAGATTAAGTCATTTCACACTGCTCATTGGGGTTTACAACATTTGTAGTCATGGACTGGGTCAATAGTTCTGGACGGAAAAAAGTAAAGGTGTTTTTCGAAAAACATCATCAGCCATTCCGTGAAGCATTCTACAATAATCGAACTAAAAGAAAGTAAACAAAACATTCCCTTTTTTGTTTAACGTTTGATATTAACGATGTTTTTGTTCCAACCTTCACCTTAAGATCAGAATCTAGATTCCGAAACGTTGTGTTCTTTTTGTTCACTAAAAAATATGGTACACGTTCGCAATAATATTTCAACCTCAAAAAACAATTTTCGACCATAATCAACAGACACGTAAGGTTCAGCCGGTTCTTTCCTCTCAATCTAATAAGTATAAATCGTCACGTAACTATTTTCATGTATACTATATTATATCCAAGAATTTCAAATCACCTGAATGACTTTTCAAAATTCAAAATACACCGAGTAAATTTACACAGAGAGTGAAATCCGTCCTTACTTATCTCTTGACAAACTAACCATTAACCATATTCGGTGTGAGCTCATCACAGCAGATGCTAATGGCTCTGTTTCTGCAACACGCCGTGTGTTTCTCAGCCATCTCATTGTCCCTGATGAGACGTCTCTACACCCACATATATCCGCACATATATCTGTGATATATCTGTGCTGCGTATTGCCGGCATAATCAGTTATACAAAGTTGGCCACACTGTTTCCTGTCCCGCGCGCGCTCATTTCTTGACCCTCGTTGCATATGAATGAGAACGGTGGACGAATTAATCACTAGTTTTAGTTCCTTTTACAGTGTGTATGATTCATGCTCACGGGTCGGGTGCGGTATGAGACACGGTACGAGGTGGTTGGTGTTAAGAGGATTGTCAACCAAGCAAGAACCCCTGTTTACCACTGAGATGCCGACCACTCTCATGAGGGTATTTCAAATATGTGGTGAAGATGAGTGTGATGAGTGGTAGTCTTGTTACAAACCCGACTCTTCCTTAGAATGGGTCATTAATTAATAGCCCAATGACCAATGGAAATACAAGGACCAACGGCTTAACGTGACTTCCGAACCACACAGGTGATGGTCTGATATGTCTAAACGATGGTGGGAGTTGATGCGGGTATCATCAGATGATCACTGAGACTATCTGAGCCGCTTTAGACCTATATCATCCTCAAAACCTGACCTCCATGAAGCTGGATTACAGGACTACGCCACGAGTCCCAGTCGACGAGAGATAGAGGAGTATTGATGATTTCTCCCCGGTGGATGAGGGGTAGATGGAGATCCAAGTGTATCTTCTGTTTCAAAAACATCGACTCTAGTAGGGTTGTCTTGTTTGGCTCAGTCGCGCGTGCCGTTGACCTTGCCAGTGAAGAGAAATGATAACAGCGATATTCCAACTTTGCTCCACTCAAAAAGTGCAAAACATGGTTTCATAGTCCCCTGTTTCCGGCGTCATTTGTGAACCGAAACGTACAAATGCGGGTTTATATGATAGGTTTGGAGTGGTTCTATGTTCTTACACAGCACGAATAAGGCAAACTGCTTGTGAAAAAATATTATACACTTTTAAAATAGCCCACTATCGCCAACTTTAGCATATTCTTTTCCTAATTTAGGCGAAAGACTTTTTATAAAACCAGGTTATACAAACCTGGAGACAACCTTTGAGAAAATGGAAAACAACTTTTCTAATTTCTACATAAAAATAGCGTCCCGAACGGGGACTACGAGAGCATGTTTTCAGCATCTTTTTCTGGGGTGATAAATTTTCTGCAGTATGAGCATCACACCATGACGATGTCACTCGAATGTGCCCCATCAATCGTGTGCCATAAACTTGGCTGCATTATAGAATAATTTTGCGATCAAAGTGGTTTTTGAAGGAGATTTAAATGGACCGATTTTATTTTATTGATATTACTAACACCAAAAACAATATTTTGCAACAGTCTTCCTGCGGTTTTCTATTTTAGAAACAATCTATGTGTATTGTACATGCATAAAGAATTTGAATAAAGCCAAGCACAAGCTATGACATTAAGTTGAAATCGGCTAATGCAATAAAAAACGTATATATTTAATTAGTTACAACACCTATTGTAGGTGTCTTAGCCTTGATCTCTAGTAAAAAGGAGATTACGCAACATTTCATTTTATGAGACCAGGTCTTAACTTTAAACACGTTCCAAACTTTATAGACGTATCTGTATAATGGGAAACACGTTTAGCTCTTTTTTCATAAATTTCAAAAAGAAAAAATGCACTTTTTACAATTCTGTTGTTACTTTCTATTTTCTTTTCAAACACTTGTGTTTCTCAACCTAGAGGGTGTCACTTATCATCAGCAGGTTGTGCAACCTTATCGCCACTTGGTATAATTAATACGCTACCGCGATGCTATCTGACGACAGTGGCGAGAACTAACGCTGTTTATGACGTCTTAAATGTCCTGTATATTATGAACTAATTTCACGCTCTTTGGCGAGAGATTCTAAATTGATTTGGTCTTTAAATTGTCTCGGCTACTTTCTTGGTGTTGAGTAGTTCTAGCCACGATAGAAAAAAAACCTTTTGATAATATTCACGCAAAGTTGATTGTTAGAGTGGACTTTTTTTAATACGAAAGGAGTTTTAAAATTTGTTGAATTCCCGGATAGCACGGCTAACCGAAGTCTTATTGTTACAATAAAAATTCAAAAGAAGTAGCGTCAACGTTACTGTGATTTAACTTGGTCAAATACCTACCTTTTAAAATTAAAAATTGTTTAAAATATTTAGATGATTAATTACTTAGTCAATCACAAGTTAAAAATACACTACGGTTTTACTACGATAGCTGTGCAACAAAATCTCATAAAAGGACACAACAAGAGCTTAACTAAATAAAACTAACAATAAAAATAAATACAAGAAAAAAATTGTTCGTTATTATTGTCTTTGTACCATCAGCCATAACTGAAAGAAATGCAACTGACCTTGCTATAACCACTCTAGGGCAGGAAAATATGTAGTTAAAGTCAAGACTGTACCCAAAAAATATTTTCTTGGAGTCAATGGGACCTTTTGAGGCCTAAAAGTCTCCCCTTAAAAAAGATCGGAAGAAAATTCTGCTGGAGTGAAAATAACTTTTTGAATAGGTTCAGGCGTATTGAAAGCGTAAAATTATATATATTTTATACTATCTCAGTTTTTGGAGGTTTTACACAGTAAAACCTCAGAATTACATTTTAATAGGTATTTTAAAGCTCAAATTACTCACTTTTGAAAACGCTCTAACATTTTCGGGTGGTTCTAACGCTACTCTGAGTACGTTCCATGGAAGTTCCAATCAGCCCTTTAAACAAGTTTCTGCAAGCTCTCCAGCACATCTACAAAGTCTACAGGAGCAGGTGTATGTGGCTACCAGCGCGACATCTGGTGGGCGAGTGAGACACCTGTGCCCGTGTCGCATGAGCACGCGTACACCTTGAGTTTGCGAGAGCGTGCCTCACCGGCTCTTCTCATTCTCTCCCACCCGCACAATAATAATGCTGTCAGCACCTTTCATGTGTTTATCCTAACTGCAGGGTGGGGAGAAAAATTCAATCAGAAGTCACGTTAAGCCGTTGGTCCATGCCAATGGTCTTTGGGCTGTGGATTAATGACCCAATGTTGGTAACAGTCGGCCCTAGTTTGTACCAAGGGCTACACCTCATCATCCATCCAAAACACTCAACACACTCACCCTTCATCCCATATTCACCTTAAAACCTTCTAGGAGTGGTCGGTGTCTCAAATCAAAGTATCAAAGTATAATTCAGAAGTCACGTTAAGCCGTGGCTCAATTTAGGGAACAGTCGGCCGTAGTTAGTAGCAACTAGACCTCATCATCCACCAAAGCACTCATCACGCTCACTATTCATTCCATATTCACCTTAAAGTACCCTCTAGGCGTGGTAGGGGCATCAAATAAATCAAAAGTACCAAATAATAATGCAGAAGAAAACTTTGATACTGCGGTTTACGGTATAAATTGACTGTTATTTTTCGCATTTTTATTTATAGAATAAGTCGCAAGGTTGACAAAACTTTTGCATTAGCCAAATAAGAAGAAGTAGAATTTTTGCTGTGTTAGTAAAGTGGTTTTAGCCAAACAAGAATGCATGGATTTCTAATTTAGCTGTTCAAAAATGTTTTCGCAAAATTTATCCTGTATGTTTCTATACACGTTTAGAGGTTTCGTCTGCAAAAGAAGCGTACAACCAAAACCCTAAATGTCTCATAATGAGTAATCTTTTTTAAGAGTTTGTTTAAAAATTCAGTAGTTTTGAAGAGAATGGACACCTTTAAATTTACTACAAATACAGTTAATAATGACAAATTAATCGGTGTCCGTGGACTCATCTCTTGACAGGTGGAATACATTCAGTGACTAAAAACTATAATGGTGCAATTCAAATGAATGAAATAGCGTGAATGTCATTAGCTCGAGATATTTCGGTCTCGCTGTGGAGTACCATCTTCAGTCTCTGATTGACTGAAAATGAAATCTCGATTGCACTACATTGAAGATGTTCTATATTCAATTCATTTTTAGACAGGTCAATCTGATTCGTCTGCATCCGTACAAAGTACTTGCGCCTGACAAAACAACAGCCAAGGAACAATACCAGGAGAAAAATGCCAGAAAGTTCCAAGACTGATTAACTTGTCAAGAGGAGAGTTCGCTACAGTTTTAGGAATGCAGAGACAAATCTCCCACATTTCTTGCTCCAGTTTTTACCCCGGAATCCCAGACATCCTAATAGAGCCCTCTAACTTTCCACACAATATATGAAAGGTTGATTTTTCACTGTGAGAGAAATCTCGAGGTGATTAGTCAACAGCTGACTAACTGCTGTGATATGATCTGGACCATCGGTTGGCAAAGGTCAGTGGTTCGAGGTTTTTTGATTCCATCGGTTCTGAAATATGTCCTCTTGGGTAGAGGTCCTGTGTGCCCGAACTTGAATATTTCACCAACGACAGAAGGTAGAATGCCACTGAAGTAGTAGCCTAGTGTTGAGATCAGCTACTTAAGTAGTATAGTTCATTATTTATTTAGTTTGTAGTTCAAGAAATACAAGTTATAATTTATGACAGAGTGTGAAGTTTATACAAACGGTTTGTATACTTTTTTAGTTAGGTTTCCATAGCTCTGCCAATAGATGTTCTGTAGTTATATATCTGCATTTAATTGATTTCGTAACTAACGGTTTCATTAGGTTTAACCATTTGCCAGTGAAATACTTGAATATTTTTGTTAAACTGTTACACGATATTTGATTTTATCCGATCTGTGTACGCCTTTAGGTTTGTGTAAACGCTCTTTATTATTACTAAACAATTTGCAAATCATTAATGATTAATCTATTCTAATGACCAAGAAAGTAACACTGCACTTGATGTAAACAGGTATAAATAATGATGAAAAAACTATACTTCACCAAGCAAGAAATTGTTATGACTTTTCCAATTTAAACATTTTAAACAAGACCATCTGTATGAAACTGCTGCTTAAATAGAGACACTTCTGAAATTGAAAGTTCAAAATAACTTTTCCGGCCACTTCATAAGAAAATTGAAAAACTACTCCCTACATTTCGGACAGCTAGAAACTCCATCTGTTTTCAAGGGCCTAAGACCTAACCTAGGTTAAGTGTTTACTTAAATGTAGTGTAAGGCTAGATCCTTGACAACGGGCGGAGTTTCCCAAATGTCCGAAACGTAGGGAGTAGTCTCTCCTGTATTGGCCAGAAAAGTCCGAGATAAACAATTTTGTAATACAAGTAATTTTGTCTGTCATGTTTGTACCCTGTCACACTCACACCCACTGCGGCCCCTGCTTCTTGGACTGCACAGCGCAGGGTGCACACGGAAGCAATGCCGTGCAGGAGTGGTGGCCAGGCCCTGACCTTTGCCAGCTAGACTGCACTTGACCCCGGGGGCACCAGCCAGTAGACCCAGTGGGCAGGTGCGGGCGAGAGCATCTGGTAGGCGTGAGGACCATCAACTCATCTCTACCGTCTAGGAACACAAACTGTTAATGGAGGCGGAGATAGCGCGTGGCCACACCGGGCTTCTGATTTTGTTGAGATGATTATTCGAGGGGAGGCGGCTGAGTGGTTGGAATTGACGGAGGTAAAGAAAGATGTTAATTTGGCAGGAAGCTGTGGCAAACAAGTGATTCTCAGAAATACAGAGGGTGGAATTTTTCGCTCAGTGTGTTGTTAACGACTCCTCAAACAGCTCAATCTCAACTTTTAAATCGCTTCAAATGTCACGTTTATTTTGATCTGCTTCTGAAATGATTATTTTTCCAGAAATGAAAAATCTACTTTTTCGGAAGGCTAATGGAAAAGAACTACAAAACAATATTGTGTTTAGAAAGTAGAACCACAAAAATAGAAAACTAGAGATCCCAAGTCCATACAATTTTTATTAGAACTACTGAAAATTAAACCTAAGAGGAATTGATTCCTCTAAAAACAAAAAGCCTGCAAGCTGTTTTGGATTGTGTAAAATAATGAGAACGATGTAATCCCCTTAAAGCCCAAACAATTGAAACATAGTGTACCCACCATCCATTACAAAACTGTCAGGTACACAAATTCAAAAATCCTTACTGCGCAACAAAATTGAAACATAGGCCCGGGGGTTTCCAAATTTTAGAAATCCCAAAGAAGTGCAATATATACTTAAAAATGATATTTTGAAGTTTAGTTTGAGCATAGTCTTGTAAGATAGAAAGTCAATGGTTTGAGGCACCAAGCACTTCTAGAGGGTATTTCAAGGTAAATATGCGATGAATGGTGAGTGTTTTGATGAAAGATGAGGTTTAGTCTTGTTACCAACTAAGGCCAACTGTTCCCCACAGTGGGCCATTAACTATTAGCCCAACCGCCAATGCAATAGACCAACAACTTAACGTGACTTCCGAACCACAGACACTCTACACAAAACATGAGTTTCTACACTACCAAATGAACCGGTGATAAATTCAATAGGAAAGTTGTCCGACTCGGATCTCGTCAATCGTCGTGTGATTTATCAGACCGAAACCGCTGTCAAAGTCGCGACGGGGGCCTCAAGTGCCCTTTGGCCTACAGCGCTACACCCGCTATCTCCCTCGCGCTACACCTGTTTTCTCGTCTGGACTTATAAGGCGCGCTGGCAAGTCCATTTCCATATTTCACAGTGTTTAATCACGGCTTGGTCAGTGGTTCTTTGATCGGATCAGCGACTGGAATATCCACCTTGAGGTGAAGTGGTAGGGCAGGGTGTTGGCCGCTTGTGAACGATTAGGATAGGAGTTTTATTTTGATTCGTTGCGGAATCAAGGTCGAAGCGAAACGTCGCTGAAGAATTTGCGAACAAAACTGGGACTTTGGACCTAGATATTCAAATTGCTGGTCGAGTATATGCTTACCATAACACTATACGACCTACTTAAATAGGTGTAATGGTCAGAATACTCGTCTGGAAAGAGTGAGAACTAGATTCAAGTCCTGGTCATCGGTCTGTAAATGTTGTCCTCAAATTGATTTATTAATTGACTAGCCATTAGGAATTTACAGGAAATAGTATTACAGTACACTTATTTACATAATGTTCAAGGGTTCTAAAGAAACAGCTTTAGGCATGACTTACTGGAGCACCATATTTTAGGTTACTTGATTGATAGGGCTCTCTCAGTCCTAACTTTCACCTGAATAAACTTTTTTTTAATTTTTCATATTGAAAAATATAAAATATTGCAATAATATACTGCACTAAACAATATCATCATAGTTAAGCATCCAAAACATACCGCCCTAAAGCTTAATAAAATCAACATATTTGAGATTCTAAAAAGACATAACAAGCTGTTCTCAATTTTTTTTATTGGAAAATGTCCGGTTGGATCATTCAAAAGCAATTTTGAAGTGTAAGACGTCGTAGCTACAATGTTATGATTAATTAACAAGAAGGATGTAATTAAAGGATACTACAAGGCAGTTTTAATGGTCTCAAAGTTATTTGTCCACCATACACAGCCTGTTTTGGCCAGTTTACAGCTGTTTAGAAGGACTTATTGGAAATAACGTTACAGAAATCTATTGAAAAATCAACCATTTCACCACCGTGCGCGATATGCGTCTTATTTAACCTGTACTATACCAAATGACTTTCACAACAAACTCTAAATCCTATTAAAATCAAATTAAATTCCACAATTCCGTGATCAACCGACTACTAATTTATATCGATCAGCACGTTTCCCATTCCTTGCACAAGAGGTGATAATTTCGCCAGTGCGATTAAAATCAATTCCATCCCGGCAAAACTGGACCAACGGGGCGAGTTTGGTAACCGATTGAGGCCAGAGTTCACCAGTGGGTGGCGATGTGATACAGCTATCTTCGATCTGATAAAATTAATAAATAAATTGATCCGATTAGGTAATTCCGCACCGAGCATCGGAGTCGAAACTGGTTTAAGTTATGCGTCGATTAATTAAACTTAGCGCTCCATTTTCGGTGGTTCTCACGCCGAAGTTGCGATATTGTAGTGTATTGAATGAATATTAATGATCGATTTGTAACTAATCGAATGCGCTGCCCGCATCAGGTGCTGTTGGTAACTTATATCTCCACTTGCTTGATGATTTACTGTTTGTTTACACGCTTGTAATTTATATTCTTTGCTGTGTGATGCATGGTGCGATTCAACGTTACGTTATGTTAGTTGCCTAGCCGATGGCTTGGTTAAGAGTGTGCAGTAGTGGCTGTGAATTTGAATTTCGTCCCATAAGAGCAATGTAAAAACATGCATTTTCTTAAAATAAACTCGTACAGTTTTCATCTTTGTATTTGAATTTCTTAATTTAATAGTAAAATATAAAAAAAAAAAAAATTGGTCAGCGGAGTAATTGCACTACGTTGTTATCTTTAAAATAAGACCGATTTTAAAATATCTGCTGAACATTGTAGGCATGACGTGTCTCAAGAAAATGGTATATTATATAAACTTTATTATATATCCGTCTTAAATACCATGCGATATTAATTACCTACTGTTGCCTACTATAGATAAAAATTTAAAAGAGTTCATAATATTACGTACCCTACACGGGGAATTGTTATCCAAGAGGCAGGAATTACAAAATGTGCAAAAACTATGTTTTCAAGAGATTACATCAGCCTTAAGAATCACTCAGAACGTTTTTAATAAAAAGCGATCTATAAATATCCCAAACTATGACACTACGACAAAATAATCAAACCAGAATGCCTTAGTGCAACAGAAACCTTAGTTACTAACATAATGACGATTTAGATTAAAACTGAAAAGAGACAAGAACATTTTCAGGAAAATATTTGGCCTAATCAATACTGAACCATAAACTTACAGATTTAGTAATAAGGAAATAGAGGTATGCAATGACATTCAGACATTAAGAAACGAAGATTGAAATTCTGCTGCCGTATAAAACTAACAAGAAATGTTTTAAAAAGTTATGAAACTCGAAATAATAGTAAACAAAATTATAAGGAACACAGCAGTTATGACAGATTCAAAAGCGGCAGATTCGGACATTGTAATAGAAACAGTTTAAAAAAGTGTTGAATTGGTTAACTTCATTTTAGGAAGTTACTAAAAAGAGAGGACTAGCCTCGACTGAGGAACGAAAAGAGCTAATTCCGAAAAGATGAAGCAATTCTGGGCACGAAGAAACCTCACTTTTTAACTTCGTCTCGTACTTAAACTGGTAAAACTGAGATTCAGTTTTGATCTTGATATGTACACTCGTTAACGTGAAACTTCTAAATCATTTTTAGTCCCAGAAATTTTATATATCACTTGACAGGCAAAACTATGTTACACAATCTAGCTCTATACCAATCCTCTTCACGAGTTGTTTCTAAATTAAGTTGTGATTTCACTACAATACAAGATTATTTTGATGAATAGACATAATTAGTAAAAAGTACCTCGTGTACCCTATCAACAAAATACTAATGAAAACTAACTCACTGTTTACAGCTAGACCTTACTCAAGGTCGAATTCATTTATCTTCTTACTCCAAGCTCACCTTGATTTAGCTCTAAGAAGGATGATCTCTTCTTTATAATCCCTTAAAGATGATTATTGATTTCAACAGGTGTTTTCCTGAATTGCCAAGCAATCTACAGAGTGTATAGTTGCTCAAGCGAAACTTTGTGTTTGATAACTAAAAGAGAAAGTCTTCGTTTTGTCATATCGAAACTTTGGATTTAGATGATAGGTTAACAGAAGAGGTTTTAATAATACTCGTTTGTTTTTCTAATAGCGTTCTTAAGTTGATAACGATGAAATCCAGAAATCTGAGTTGAATGAACTTTTAATCTCAGCTAAGAGTGTTTGTGGGATGAATATGAGTTTGATAGAATTGGTTGGAATACAGTAAATCATTTTAACGCATTCACGATGTCACTGATACTTCCATTGATGAACTCAATTTTAGATTCATATATTTAAGGATAGATTTGAGATTAGCCATTTAATCTATGAATTGAAAAAAATCGGTAACCATACTTTTTGCTCTGCCCTTAAGGAGTTCTATCTATTTTTGAGCTGTGTCTTGAACTAAAACCACAAGGTCACCTGCAAAAGCCAAACAATCAACTTTGGTACTTTTTCTACCAAGCTTAGTTGGTTGGTCCACATCATTTCGTTCCAAATTTTTAGCGAATTTCTACAGAAAAAGAGATATTCTTTTCTACCACCGAAGAGAGCGAAGCGTCTTAGAACGGAACGGTTTGCAGTTTTGAGCTTCCCTACACCGAATGGCAAAACTTAAGTATGTATTTATATAGCCTGTATATGTGTGACCATCTACAAATCGAATTTTGTCCAATTGACACGAAATTAAGTACAAGTTTTCCTTTTGTAAATCACTGAGTTAAGCTAAATCGGTTTACCAGAAGTGATACTCGTATATCGAAGGGGATGGGCGTTTGACACGAATACGGGTTTTATGCTTTAAAAAGAGTATTTATGATCCGAACTTGGTATACACATTTAAAACGCTGTACCTAAACAATAAACCTAAAATTAACTATGTGCGTTTAGCCAGAAAGTCGTTTTTATAGCGAACAATACCATTTTCGCGGGGGGAATCGACCTTCTCCCTCGAACTAAAAGAGAACTTCCGGAATAATGTATACCCTGAAACAGGACATTCCCGCATCAACTCCCACCATCGTTTAGACATATCAGACCATCACCTGCGTGGTTCGGAAGTCACGTTAAGTCGTTCGTCCTTGTATTTCCATTGGTCATTGGGCTATTAATTAATGACCCATTCTAAGGAAGAGTCGGTCTTAGTGTGTAACAAGACTACCTCATAACTCATTACTACCACTCATCACACTCATCCTTCATCACATATTTGCCTTAAAATACCCTCATGAGAGTGGTCGGCATCTCAAATAGTGATTTAGTGATTCGATAAGATTCACGGCGGCACTTGTGACTACGCGTCGGCTGTATAGTTTAAAAATCCAAAAAGTCACCTTGAGTAAAACTTTTAGGTGGAAATATCCCCAGAAATTCACTCAACAGTCAACATTCCAGAGCGCGCTACAGTAGCTACCAGCGCAGTGGCAGATGCAGTAGCCGCTATACATTGTGCCTACACAATAACAATAGATTGGCACGCGTGCCACACCTGATGAGACCGGCAGCAGGTGTGCCAACAACGTGCCACCTGCGGCATAGCACTAGCAGTGCTGCCAAAACACCGGCACAATCACAATGATGGCCAGTGATTGAGTCTAATGGTACAACGGTACGCGGTGATGACCAGTTAGCTAAGTGTGATGGTTGTGGGGAAACCCGAGGGGAGGTATTCTGGTAAAGTACACAAGCGACCCGTTCGCTGCTAGGAGCTGGGAAAAATATTTATTTTTAAACAAATATGTGGTTGTTTTCAGGAAAAAATTGTAACTATTCATTTATTAGCAAATTGTTGTACCTTAAAACATGTTGACTGTTTAAATTTACACAAGTAGTAAACCTAGTATCGAAATGTCGTAAAACCTTCAATTTTCATTTTGACGTGAGCTGGCCACCCAAGAAACTACACAAAATGCGCGTTCACCAAAAATATCTTAACCAGAAGCCGGGAAGGGAGGTATTCCATGCCCTCCACAAAAAGAAAAGGTTTAGAGACCCAGAAAGTTTAAAGATTTTAAAAATATTTATTATTATTTATTGGTGGTTAAGTGGAAGAGAGGACTTTATAGTCCTAACTTCGCCACAAAAGTAAAGACTTGTTTCATTTCATTTCATTATTTTTAAAAGGTAACAAATAGACTTCCTTCCAACATTGTTCACATTAATTCGTTGTAATAAATTCAGGTTATAGAAAACTAAACAAAAATGCACGTTCACCGAAGGCAACCTAAATTTGAGAACTAACCAGGAGCCTGGTGGTTTTCCATAGACCTCCCAAAAAGAAAGGTTTAGAATCTTCCGGAAAATTAAACGATTTTTTAAATATTAATTTTTTGTATACGAAGCCATAAATATGATTCCTTTAATAAGGACGCCACACAGGCTGCATAAGGCAATAGTGACTGACTAATGGACTTAATTAAGGGCGCGCAGTAGTGGCCGTGACCTTGAATTTCGTCCCATAAGAGCCAATGTAAAAACGCTACACTTCACGCCTACAGTTTTCAGCTTATTTCCTTGAAATAAACTTTGTTTTAAAGTGTATATTAAATGTTTTAGTTACTTTGCTGAGCCAAATTTCCAATTTTGCATTTATAAGAGTATAACCTCGGGATAAGTTCAAAAATTGAAGCAACTTTGTACTTGAATTTCCTGATTTCACTAGCAAACTAATAAAATTTTCAAAAAAGTGCTCAGTGGAACCACTGCAGTACATTGTTATCTTTCAAATAAAACCTATTTCTAAAAGATCTTATTAAAATTGTAGGCGTGTCTCAAGAAAATGTTGTTTTTGACATTGCTTTTAAGAGAAAAAAACAAAATGGCCGACAGGTACTGTGCACTCGTGTACCGAGCTTTGCCACGGCGCGCACAGGGGCGGTCTAACACACGCTTACTGATTACACCGTCTACACCACAGCTAGGCGACACTGTCCTCTCCACTCGTGATCTAACCTACCGCTGCTTTAGGCCATCGCATTCGCTTTCACTTTTATTTTACGGCGCCTTTCTTTGCATTAAGTGCAATGCAAGCTTTTGTCTCCGCGGAGCAAAACACTATGTTTGTCCCCCCGTGATTGCAACAGGCTCGATGAAAAGTAGAGTTTAGTGTAGTGGGAAGACGAGGTTGTTGTGCGACCAGCTGTCGACGTATGGGAAACGTACACCCACGACCTAAATGAGACTTGTTTGTCGTCGTCTGTAGTTGGCCTAAACTGTTGTGTTTGTAGTTGTATAATTTGAGTGGTACTGATTTAATTTCTTATGTTTAGTTAAGAAGCTATAGTTGTAACTTGGGTTAATCGTAACAAGTTAAGTGGAATCTGCAAACTCCGGACCTGCAGTCTGGTACAGTCCTGACTCGTTTCCATTCTATTCTATTCCGTTCCATTCTATTCCATTCGACTCCACCACGACGGCTGTGTTTAAAAGGAAAAATATAATAATCCATGTATTTAACTTTGAGGAGTTCCTTTTGGTTAATTTTCCTGTTAAAGAGAGACCTCCTCGATGGTCTTCTAAATTCAAATCCTAACTCAATTAACCACCTCTACCTTACTCCGCTGCACTCTTCGACAACCGAAACTTCTTGGCGGTAAATGAATAAATCTTTTATTACGTGAAACATATAAATGTTACGCAACCTTCATTAATATTAAGTGTCTAAATTTGTGCATTCATAAACTTCAAACATGCAGACCGTTCAAACATGCGGTATTTGCATTCATCCAATTCTCATTCTATGAGGGGGAGACCAAGGGTGACTTGGAGGCGTACAGTAGACCGAGAGTTGCTGGAGGTCAAGGGGTTGCTCCTAACAGAGTACGATGGAGAGGTTGTTGCTGTCCTCTATTCCTTAGAGGAATAACAGGAAGTTATTCAAGTTAAGTAAGTCAATTCCCATTCACTCGAATTTGTTCCAGTCTATTCCCTTAATCCGCGGACTGTTTACGCGGAGCCCCAGTCGTGTGCCATAAACTATTATAAAAAGCTTCTGCAACCAAAATTTGTTTCACGCAAATTTTGAATTCCTTTGCCATAGGGGCACTTTTGATCGAATTCGGCAATCTGTTGACAAATTGAACTCCTGCCTGTGAAGGTAGGAGGTCTTTGATACTTTTGACATTTTGATTTGAGACACTGACCACTCCTAGAGGGTATTTTGAGGTGAATATGGGTTGAAGGGTGAGTGTGTTGAGTGTTTTGATGGATGATGAGGTGTAGTCTTGTTACAAACTAGGGCCTTCCTATCCCTAGTCTTTTTAGGGCCTTCCTAGTCACATTTTATCCGAAAAAAAAACGGTAAGTTTCCAAAACGTAGTTGGGATACCTTGCACAAGTGCGAATCTACACATCCAGTCAGATCCTGTTATCAATTACCTCCGCACTAACAACCAGAACCTGCCTAACTAGACCTGCGCCTCCGCCTCCTCCTGGAATCAATCCTCACTCCAATTAAGCTCTGGCGAGGCGTGAGCGAAAAATTCTAGTGCGGTGAATGCTTAATAAGTAGCGCATAAAGAATGGCGTTGCGAGACAGGGACAAATGTGCTAGATGGGATCTCGGTAGCGCCAAAGGCTCTCATCAGCAGAAACACTCTAGTCCTATTAGCTGAGCCGGGTTCGTGCAATTACTCGCCGAAACAAACCGCCAGTGTGATTTGTGACGTACCGTCCGGCGCGTACACCTGTGCGCGTCCGAGCACGGGAGCAAGCTGAGGTGCGTTCTTATAAGAAGGTCCACTGTTTGGTAATTCTTTCTCGCTACCTCTTGAGATCGACTATACAGCCTAGGCTATGTGGTGATCTAGCTATGAATTAACTACCGAATGTTGGCTGAGGCGGGGCGTGAACCTGTGAACTTTGGATTCAGCTACTACGCCGATAACAGTTTACTCTACTTTTGCTTTAGAGCAAAAGAATAGGAATTATGTCGGAATATTTGCAAATTTTTGCAAGCACGTCGGTCATTTGGACAACTTGTATCGAAATTAACTTTATACGCATTTAAACGGTGTTTGGAAGATCGTCTTAAATCAATGAAGAAATCCAAAAAATAAGGTACAAAGAAGATATACCGATAGTAACTTATACTAAGGCTGTAAAGTCTTTAAAAGTTAATTCAGGAAGGCAAGAAACAGGCCAGAGCGAACAAATGAGAACTTCAGTGGTTTTAAATTTGAATGCACGTCGAATAAAATATCTATGTAAGAGTAAGTGGAACGTTTTACGACTCTTTCTCTGCCATATTGATGATTGCATTGCCAATTTGTTTCATATCTTGCAATACAAATCGTGTTGTTGTCATTATGATTTATTTCCCAATTCCTTAACATTACAATACTTAATGAAATAGCTACAACATGTTTAAATTAATTATACAAAAGTCTTCAAGGGCTATGTATGTGAGGAAGTATATGAGTACATGTTGGCGGATTGGTATCGCGTGCTAATTTGGAGCTCATCACTTCGGTGGCGCGGGTTCGATCCCCGCGCATTCACCACTTATATTTTTGTATGTGACTATACGGTGACGCTAGGTAAAAGGAGAAGTTGAGAGGACTTTGTAGTTACAACTTCGCCTTGTTAAGCAAGACAAACATTTTTACAATTTATTTTTCTAGGTAACCTTGACAGATAACTTATTATTGATCACAAATGAAAACACGAACCGCGAAACATTTCTCTTCCATCACGTCCTCTAGCAGAACTGTCCCCGATGACGTTGCTTTGGTCTGAGCAGGAACTAACGACTGTGGCCACATTCAACAAGGCAACATTTGCATTTGATGCTTTCTCATTGTTGGTTGATGTGCTCTTCTCACCGCTGTTCCACTGAGAGTCACTCCCCCCCGGCACATCCCACATCCTGCTCCACTCAACTAGATCATCGGAGACATTAATATTAGACGAATTTTAATTTGAGAAAGATTTAGGCTAAGCATGACAAGACGTGGGATATACTTTTACTCATTAAGTTCACTTTGTGGATCTTTAAAATGCACACAAGAGTTTTCAAACAAATTAAATTCATATGTGTTACGTTATTTATTTTTAAAGTTGAAAAACGAACGGTAATAAAATTAGTGAAGGTGTTGTGAGGATGCGTTGTTGAAATCAGTTAGTTGTCTGCATATTATACCAAACATTAAAATTAACCACTCAACCAGCATTTGTGATCGTGGTTAACAGAAAGTACCTTGTAACGTTATCAAGGATTTATTTAGTTAAACTTAAATTATAATAATAAAATTGGGAAACAAAAATTTTAGATTGAAATCCTTATAAAAAAGCCATAGTAGAATACTGCAATACACTAGCCTACAGTTGAATGTTTTCTGCTGCCTGGAGAATAGCAATTTAAGCAAATAACACTAAGATACCGAAAGGACATAAGTAAAAGAAATACTGAAGACAGGTTATTGTGAAAAATTACTAACAGTACAAGTCAAAAGAGTAAGCTAAATTAGTGCGTGCATACGACAAAACCAATTTTAAGACGTGGTCCTTAAGGTATTTTCTGCAGATTAAAACTCCTACATTATTCTTACCCTGAACAAGAGCCCCTTAATACTTTCCCGA
Organism: Matsumurasca onukii; assembly: GCA_018831715.1. Classification (NCBI taxonomy): domain Eukaryota; kingdom Metazoa; phylum Arthropoda; class Insecta; order Hemiptera; family Cicadellidae; genus Matsumurasca; species Matsumurasca onukii. The sequence continues at coordinate 46,437,006 of CM032065.1, read as the reverse complement.
TTTAAAATAAGCTTTAAACCCCCAACATAGTTTAAGCATTAAACAACAAAAACAACAAAGTTGGCCAGCGCCACACATCACTCCCAAGCTCAAGGTCGCCTCTGATAGGCTCAGCTGTTGTTCTAATCTTGCCCGTAATTAACGATGACTGTCCGAATCCTGCGGATCAATTTCCCGAACACCTGTAGCGAGAGGCGCGTGGTGCGTCTGCGCAGCATATGGCGAGCACGGCGCATGCGTACAGGTCCGCCGAGCTATTTACATCTGATTTCAGCATCTTCCTAGTTTCTTGTGGTATCCTTGCGAGTATTAACTGGTGGCGTGTATTGCTTCTGGTTATATTTTCGAGAAATGTTTTGCGAGGTAGTTAAATGCAGTAACGTTATGCTTGACAAAACTGAATGATATATTTATATGAAATTTTAGGCGACCAAATAAGATTTGGCCCTCTATAAAAGGTTTTATTATAGACAAGTTTTGAATGTGTGACATTATTTTATATTATCTTCTTATGTTCTTAATAGCTGTTGATTTTATTTATTCATTTAATATTTAGCATTAAAAAAGATAAACAAACTGGTTTAAGCGTTTTGTTTTAGATATGAGAAAAAACATTTAACAAGCTTGAAGTTGGTCATTGTAAGTTGGGCCAGTTGAATTTGTCAATATGTTGCTGAAGTCGATTAAAAGTGCCTCATTGCCCAAGGTATTAAAAGGTCTTCTCAAAAACATTATGATCGCACATGCACAGACGAAATACGAGCACAGACGAGTTCATAGCACATGCGTACTTAAAGACAAAGTAGTCGAAATATTTGAATAAATGGGAGCATAATGGAATTATTTAAAAAAAGAGACTTCGATTGGAGAATGAGTAGATAACCTTAGCATACTGTGACGACTACCATATATACAACAAACCATAAACATGTATTATTATTAATATATTTTAATGTGCATAACAAAAATCAAGACTTTGTTTGGGGTTTGTTGTTGACAATAGAGATTTCTGAAATTAAACTAGTATCATAGACTAACGGACTCTATAGTTAGACGACGACGTTTTCCATTGTTTTAGTGAACAAGAACACGACGTTTCGGGATCAGGAATCTGATTTCGTCGTCAAGACCGTTCTGAAGACGATTATCAGATTCCAGATTCCGAAACGTTGTGTTCTTCTTGTACACTAAAAATTATGGAAAACCTCCTTAATTATATTTCAACCTCACAAAACCGAGTTGTTCAGTATGGTGCGCACACACCAAAAGATACAAACACCAAGCACGTTACCAAAAAAGCAACCTCTTAAACAACCCTGATGGGCGTGCCTCAGTAGCAAAATCCTCGACCTGTCTTCCACCGGGGTGAATTAGGATCCTGAAGTGTTCATGAATTATTCTCTACTGAAGGAGCTAGATAGTATCTCGTGAAGCCCGGTAGACACTGTCACTGCCCACACCCTGTGACCCTTTAACCCTAGATACGCTATCGTGTGTGATCTTGCACTGGCCTACGCGCTCATAGACCTGAGGATGACTCTTTACAACTTCCTCCCGACGGGAAAGTCGGTCTAGGCCGTCCTGTCAGCGGAGAAGAAACGGTAGCTTATTGTATGAGTTTATTGGTTATGCGCTACACTGTTGGTACAACAGAAATTGTAGATGTAAGCTGATGTGCTAGTTAGAAGTTGCTACTTGTAATATCCTTTGTATGTAGTGCAATGTGCGTTTGAAATTGTTTGATTAGTTCTTAAAGTACAATGCAAAACCAATGGTTGATGTTTTAAGACATCAAAAAATATTTTTGCTGACGTGCTTCCATAATTTTTAGTGAAGAAAAAGAACGCGATGTTTCAGGATTTCCTGGAACGTGGTCCCGTCATCAAATGAAAAGTAACCTAAAACATAACACAAAACATTAGCCTAAAAGTAATCAGCGTACGCTAACCAGTCACCTCCCACCTAACAACATGAGGAATCTCTTTCGTGTTTGGTTTTTTACAATAACGTCTGTAATTGGTCATCCACTGGTCCTAGCCAGCCAGCCAGTCAGTCGGACGGCAGCGATCTCTGCCCGAAGACGAGCTTAGTTTCCCTAATTGTTTGTTAAATGTATGTAATTTGTACATGTTGCATTGTTTTCTAAGCTGGTTTGTTTAAACGAAACACACAAACCAAAATAAAAAGAGAAACCCTATGTGGTTTGGTTAATGGATGACTAGTCAGCTTACGCCAATGACTTTTCGGCTAACACATTTCTTGATGTTTTGTGTTAGGTTTTAGGTTACTTTTACATGAAGACGGGACAAGATCCCGAAACGTTGTGTTCTTTTTGCTAGTGAACAACGGTGGAAAACGTTCACAATAATATTTCAAACTCAGAAATTGTACCAACTTTAAACAACGTATAAACAACTTTTTAAACTTTTATTTGACCAGAAACTTTATTTGTGTATACTTTTTGTAACACTATCATCATACATTTATCCTAAAAATATTGTATTTATAAACTTTCTGATGTAAGAGCGAAACGAAAATTGTAACCATCATATTCATACCAATCGCAACACATTCCTTAGAGATGTCCCTGCAGTAAAATTTTACTTATTTCTAAACACCGACGTCCCAAAGTGCCCTGTCAAGTCGCTCACCCGTGACACTCAGCCGGGGGAGTAAATCGTCAATTTAACAGCTCAATAAAACTACACACACTACACAGACGCGGCGGGAAATGTACACTTTTAACCAGCGAGGGCCACTAAACAATCCATCGGTAGTAAATAACAGGTGCAATAAAGAGAGGAGGCGCGCAAGGCACGCGCATGCGCGCGGTGTGTGGCCCGGCTTAGCATATTGGCAGAATCTGCCTGACGTGCGCGTACTTTATGCGCAAAGTGGGCAAGTCACACTGCTGGCTGGCTGGCTCAATTCAAGGCTTATTAATTCCTGTGATTTGTGGCTGACGTGGAGCGCTTTGTTGGTATCGGCCTGGAATTTGTGCCAGATTGTGTGAATGTGGTTTTGAACTGAAATATGTCAGCTGTTTGATTCAATTTGTTACGTGTGAATATTATTATCATCTGTAGTTTCTTAACGCTGTAACACTTTTGAGTGAAAATGTAAACAAATAAATATTTAAACGGATTGAATGTATAAATATAAATTAAAGTATCGTCTATTGTGAGGAAATTGAAATAATTGTACGGCAATTGTCATGGGAAAGTAAGGCTATATTTCTTCATAGTTTGCTCAACTATTGAGATACCTCTTACGCTTACGCAATTTTTTAAATTCGAACGGAGATTATTACAAATCTGGGTTTCAACAGTTCTCCTGAGGTTTAACATTGTGGGGAGATTGCAAAAGCAAAAACCTCTTCAGAATGTTCATTCTTCAAAGAAAAAGTATCAACAACAGGGAAACTACAACTGCTGTGCTCATGCACTGTAAATATGTATTTATGGCACAATAAAGATGATTTGATTTGATACAATGGAGAGTGCGGCGCAGACCAGCATTCAACAATTTTAAATTGATGACACTATCTCTAAATCTTAGAAACTTGGCACTTTTTCAGACAAAAATGCGACTACGTAAGAGGGAGTGATATTTACTCTTACAAAATCAGGGACAGGGCAAACTACCGAACTGAGAGACACAGAACGGTAGCTCATGACCACTTTACCTCACAGACCGGAGGTAAATACGTCAACAAGTTGCAGATTGGATAAAAAGTGCCCCTATGCCAAAGGCGTTCAAAACTGGCTTGCAACACATTTTGGTCACAGAAGCATTTTATAATGCAAACGAGTTTGTTGCACACGACTGGTACTCCACAACTGACCAAAAGTTCTCATTCATTGACAAAATTTAATTGAAAACAGCCAGAAAAGAGGTAAACTCATCAGGTGTTCTAATGTAACAGCACTTACACTACTACAGCTTCCGTCACTCGGTTTGTCAATTAGTACCGTGTTACGGGCAATGCCACCTGCGCGTGCCGTGCGCCGACCTGTCGCACCATGTGTTGCACTACGCGTGCGCACTGGCGCACTGGTGACGTCACTGGAGCGCAGTTCCTGCGCACGCGCACATCTGACTGCCGCGCCACACCGACCATTAAATTGTATGCGGAATGGTAAGTGACACATGTCCACGTTTAATTATGGGCAGGAAGAAGGCGCTATTGTGGGTATGATTGGGCGGGCGCGGCCGCTTGATATGGTGCGCGTCGTTCAGGTGTAGCTCCTTGTGACGCTTCTTGGGTTTCAGAACTTGGAGTAGAATTATTTGTTGAAGGTATTTTCGTCCACGAAAAACATATTCTTTGATGGAAATTACCAAAAATTGACCCAATCTGGGGAACAGTCGGCCCTAGTTTGTAACAAGATAACACATCATCGTCCATCAAAAACACTTAACACACTCACCATCATCCCATAATCACCTTAAAATACCCTCTAGGAGTGGTCGGTGTATCAAATCAAAGTAATGAACTCCCCCCGATGTTTAGGTGTGGTTGATACCTTGGACTACCTAGGCCAATCATTTTTCTTTTTCTTTACCAGCTACACCAACATCATTTTTATAATTAGTGACGTAACATGGGTTTTCAGCATCACACAATGCATTTTGGAAAAGCTGTATTAGATTGGATCCATAGAATTTACTATATTCTAAGGTTCAAACATAACGAAACCTATATACGTATGTTGCCACACATTTCTTGTACGATACTATACCCATCTCAAAACCCAATAGAGAGGAACACAATCCGAACCGACCGTCAGCGAGGTTAATAACAACCCATCACTCTAGAAGTTGGACGTGAATGCACCAGAAAATTAAATATTAGCATGTAATAACTCGTTTGAATAAACGAGAAACGTCAGCGGGGCGGAGAAGCGCTGCCACTTGCTGTCAGCGGCTATAGCGGCTTCCAGCGGCGCTTGGCGGGCCGCCGGTAGCCGTGACAGGTAGCGCTGGAGAAAGGTGTAGGCGAGATTCAGATGGAATGTAAACGTCACGAAACTAATGCTCGGATGTTTTCGTGGTTACGGATTTTTATTCTTGTGTTGTGCGAAAAAATAGCTGCAGGTATCATATACACGGACATTTATAATCGAAAGGCATTTAGACACAACTATTTTATTGCAAACTTGGTCGTTGAGAAAGGTTACTAAAAGGAGAGGAGTAGAATGAAAGAAAAAGATCTCTTTCCAAAAGGATGAAGACAGTCTGGACACAACCTCTTGAAAATTCAAACCAAATCAAAAGTCATCACATTTTCTTTGCGAGATATCGAATCAGATGATAGGCTATTCCAACTGTTGTGTTGGATGATACTGAGATCGAAGAAACCTACACAACTAAATTCCTATGAATACACCTCGACAGAGGGTTGACTGGGATTGTCATGTAGACAGCATATGCTCCAAGATAGCTTTAGGCATTTATGTACTGAGGGAACTATCCAAATTCTGCCCTACTCAGGTACTGATGACGACGTATAACGGAGTAATATATCCACACCTACGGAGTCGCTTTGTGGGGCGGTTATGCAAAATCACACCTTTTCAGACTTTTTTCAAGCAGTGCGAATCATTGCAAAATTCTATGGGGAGAGTCGTGCAGACCAGCGTTGAAAGGTTCCCTGTCTCTATATTCTTGAGACATGCGTTTTCTTCAAAACCAAATGCGACCCCATAATAGGTGTAGATATACACTTTTATGAAACTAGAGGCAGGAAAACTACCGGACTGGGTGACACAGAACGGTTTACGAGTTTGCCTTCTCTGGCAGGAGCCCGTTTTGTCAACATATTACCAAATTCGATAAAATGTGCCCCAACGCCATAGGCGTTCAAGTCTCGTCTGAAAGCAGTTTTGACCGCGAACACTTTCTGTAGTTTAGACAAGTTCTTGGCACATTAATGGGATACCTAGTGAGAAATGGCTACCGGCCTACGGATGCTTAAGTGGGAGAATTCGAATGAATGAGCCAGTATGATTGCAAATATTGTATGTATGAATGAGATCTCGATGTAAGTATGAGTGCCAAAATTGTAGCTTTCAAATTAATAATCTATTGACGATTCCAATGCAATGTATATTGTTTATGGAATGAAACATTTATTTATTTATTAAAAAAAAACAAGATAGCGTTAACGTACTTCGCGTGGTACGACTAGGCCTTTGTTTAGGCCTTTGAAGCAAAGATTTCAAAGTCCTTTCTCATGGCTCACCTAAGTTGTATGCAGTACAGCTTTCGTACGTTTTGAAATACCGTAGGTCGTGAGTCAGTGTTGTTTATATACCATCTATTATACTTTTTGTTCTCATTCTAAGATACAAATTTTAGAAAACGTTGCTTGGGATCGTAACTTTTACAAATTTGTTCAAAACTTTTATTACCCACTCATTATTGCTCAAAGTTGAAAACGTTGATTTAGAAAATTTAAAGGTGTAGCGCACTTTCAAACACAAATACGTTTCCAATCACACGCACCTCACCAAGAAACTGCCCTGGGAGACACGATCAGCTGTAGTCACCAATACTGTTCTACGCCTTTCTCCTCAAGCTCGTGTCGTAAAGCAGGCGTGATAATGCCTCTATCAGCGACTACGCCTCTGGATATTTACAGCCAGTATAATCGCTCGACAGGTGATATAGCTTCAGTCAATGCATACCGGTGCTGCATTCTTTCCTATACTGTTTGTACAAGTCAACTGGTGGCTTCTTGATGACAAGGTGTTTTGTTCGTTTGGGTCTAGCTCGTTGTACCTTCACTGTTGAGCTTGAAATGTTTGCTGGGTTTGATTTAAACTTTCCGTGCACTTTTTAGTGAACTTTTAAAGGAAATAGAGTTTTTATTTCTACTGCCATAGAGAACGGAACGTCGTAGAATAAAACTAAAGCGATTCGAGCTCCCCAAAACTTGATACTTGTCTTCATCTTTGGCAGGATTTCCCCGATAGATTGCGTCGGCAAGATGTCAAGCTCTGAATGGAATAAAGGTAACACTTCAATCTCTTGAGGCTATAGAGAGGTCTGTCTAACAATAAGTTCTTGATTTTAGATACAAACTGAGTGGTGTAGAGCTGCGTGTAATATGTCAGAGGGGCTATTTTAAAGTTTTATTACTGATACTGGGAAACAGGACTGAGTCTTGCTGAATCTGCAACTTTGAATTTCAAGTTTTACCTCATCTTGAATTAATGGTATAAATTGAGTTCCAGGTGTAAAGATTTTGAAGATTTTCTTTGATTTAGGTTAAGGAGATGTAGACATACTGTAAATAAACAGTTTATATGCCCAGTTCAACAAAACAAAGGCCTACAATGACCCAAACTGTCTGAGAAGGTGATAGCTCTCCCAGCTCGCTTTTGCAGTAACAGAATCCTCCTACAAGCACAAAAATACGACCTACAAAATGGTCACACGTTGACACATACATCTATAATGGTTTGCCGTTTGACTCAAAATGTGCTAATAGCTGTAGCAAAACATAAAAATAAAAACCTACTTATTAAAAACGAGGAAGGAAATCTCGAAAACAAACACTTCCCATTTGTACAATTCAACCAAACTCTTCTATATAAACAGACAGAGGAAGAAATTGCTCCTATAGTATATGTACTAAGGTGGATGAGTCAGACGGCTCGAAGGCTACCAACAACCACACACCTAGCGGACAATACAAGCGTAGAGTACAGTAGGTGTATTGTTTACACTCTGTACAATACAGCATTAAACTAGACATGCGCGCATGAGTCATCAACACCGGGCACCAGCTGATTTGTTAATCTGTGTTGAGCAGTCAGCTGATCGCCGGTTTGGCGGGTAATTATGGGGTTAGCTTGATAGTGTGATTTAAGAGCCGGCTCAAAAGTAAAGGTGACAGGGGTATTATGTCAAAAGCCTCTTTTGCTGTGTGAACGGTCTTTGGATTGTATTATTAAAATAGTCGACAACACGTTTTTGACTACCGGGTAAAAAGGTTTGTCTGATTTAAAGATGCGTTGTTAGGACTACAAAGCCTTCTCTACCACTCAATATCATCCTTTACCTAGGTCACGTTAAGTCAAATTACAAATTGTAAGTGGTGACTGCGGGGATCGAGCCCGCGCAACCGGAGTGATGGCTCCGGAGTCGCGCGCGATACCAACCAGCCTCGTATCTAGCTGACGTACCATTTAATTGAGAATTGCAGAACGGTAGCACACGAGAGTTCTGTGAGAGTTCATCAATCGAAAGAAAAATCTTTTAAGACCTCTTCAGGAAGCAAAATTCAATCTTAAACACTACTGACAAATTATTGACTGAAAACCAAGAAATATTAATAACTATTTTAAGCTAATATAACTTAATTCCTAAAACCCTAAAAGATACTTGTCTGTGTAGAAATCACCTGACCCAAAGCGACCTCTAGACCTGGTCCGTCAAGGGAGACAGGTGGGGCATAATTCCGCAACCCATAAGCTCCTCGGTTCCGCCACATTTGGCGGGAACAAAGCCTCCGCCTACAATGGATGGTTAACCCGGTCATATTCGGGTGGATCCCAGATCTGAGCGCATGCGCGCGTCTACCGGAACCGGAAACTGAATGTCAATGAGCGTGCGCAAATAATAGTTCCAGACACGGCGTGACGGGCTGGTCTTGGCTTTTCTCAAAGTGGGTTTGGTGCGGAAACTCTACGGAGTCGTTGGACCAGCACTGAAGGGCTTCTTGGGTCAATCAGTATTTAAACTAAATCCAGTACTATTTTCTTCTTGACAAACAAATAAATTCGTTAATTACCATGAGCTCATTCACCGTGAGCGCTGATATCAGCGACGAATTAAGGGATTTTTCGTCCTAAGGCTGAGGCGGGCCGTGAACCTGCGAAGTTTAGCTTTGCGTTACCCAATCCACCAACTAATGATTTTAGATTTTCTCTCTTAACTTGGCATGTTAAAGTAAGATAAACATACCCGTTTATCGAGTTACAATACTATAGAGCCGGTTGTACAGGTGACGAGTAAATGTTTAGGCACTTCCCGGCATGCTACCACCCTGTTTTTGAAGCTCTTGGTGTAAAAACATCTGAAAACTTTTTTTAAGGCTCTGACAAGTTGGCGGCCAAAAAATATGGCTTCAGAAAGTCTGCCCGTGTACCCCAAAATACGAGGCCGTAGGCCGAGTGTTGGCTGGGGGGGGCGCAGCCTCAGCGAGCCTGAAGGGCGAATATGAATCTAAAAGTCACTGTGGTTAACTGTCTTAATATGTTTTAATCTACATTAGACATTAAACTAAGAAAAATAAATGGCTTTCGAATTTCAAATCATAGCAAAAGATTATCTTTGTCAGTCGTAATCTATCAGATCGACCAATCTTTCCCCACAGAACTGACCTGCATCAATAAACGGCTAACGACCTATCCCACTAGTATCGAGTCGTTGACGAATGAGTACTTAGAGGTATCGATTGTTTCGCAAGCCCGGAAACCGTTCGTCAAACTGCGCATGCGCCGAGCATGATTGTTTCAGCGGAGTGCAGAGCGCACGCTTATTACGTAGATTTGTGTGCTAACTAACGCCCAAGTCGATTGTCGTCTCACAGTAACAACTAACAAGCCCGCTGAAGTGTTTACGAGACGCGGTAAACCACAGATTAGACTCGACCTGTTCTTGGCACTTGTTGATCCGGCTTCAACGTAGCAGAGGTGACGTCACCGGGGTCTTCAACTGTTTTATTGTTAGTAAATGTTGCGATGCATTTGGGTGGTCTTAGGGCTCTTTAGAAATCACCTTGCCAACAGTGTCTCCACCTAGGAGATACCGATTGTGACTCCCAAGTCCTAAACACACATCCTAATCTAAAGCGAATCCCTTGGGGCCAGGAAAGGGGTCTTCTGGGGCCTCATGAGGAACAGGAGCTACATCCCTCCGAACTGGACAGCGTGATCCACGAGCTTTGTAAGCTATCGGGGATGGGGGTCGCTTTTATGCCGGGGGTGGAGTGTTCGTGTGGCCATTCGAACACTTAAACTCACGTGATGATGTATGTTTACAAGTTTATCAACTAGGGCCTTGAAAAGTCAATTTTGAACTTCATTTCGAGAGATGTTACTAGAAAGATAAGCAGCAACAGGGATTTCCTGGAAATGTTGCAAAAAGGAGCAGGGAGTCAGAACAATAAACCAAAGGGTTGACGTGCACTTGGTCTATATCATCACCAACAATGTTATCTAATTTTAGGTGGTCTTTGTTGGCGAACATCTTCTCCTTGGTGATTTCAAAAAAGGGATTTTGACTCAACTCAGTATCAATAACTGTCTCAAATCGACGAACAAAACGAATTGAAGTGAAGGTTTTCAAACAGAGTATCATGTAGAGAAGAAAAATACATAAAATGTGTTATGATACAGTTATACTCACCAAATGGTGAAGAAATAACTAACTTATAATATACAAAGTAAGGCACGCAGCTGGGAGACTCGGGACACAAACATACTGACTGGGGTGGACTGGGAAGGTTTGAGGGAACAGGGAACTGGGGATAGTATGAATGTATGTAAGGAATCTATGTAAGAAAGAGATCTAGATGAAAACAAATTAACAGTTTTTGATCACACTGACGTTTGAGATACATTCTTGTTGACTTTTTATTCAATAAAATATTCATTACGTCTAATCAATAGCACAAACGAAATTGAGTTTGTTATTTTATTTCTTCCACAAAGAACTGCTAAAAATCACAATGATATCCATACAAAATCTAGTAAAACCACATTTGTTTGTTTAAATAAAAAAAACATAGAAAAAGTCATACATACAACATCAAGCCACAAACTTGTAGCCTATCAAATCTTCAACGATGATAACTTCACCATTACGACATTGGAAAATATTGAAGAAACGTGCAAAGACCGAAGAAGGTAAATGACAAGCGTTCAGATTGATAAGTGGCGAGTAAACGAGCGTAACCAGTAGTTAGATGAGTCATCGAGTAAGACAAATCAATGATGAGCAGAAGGAATGCCGGGGGCACGCACCTGTCTGGGTCGACCTTGACCAACATGAGTGGAGGAAGAAGAGTGCTCAGCATTTGGCTTCTGTCATTCTGGTTTAGCCGGTTGAAGTCACATGATTATATGATGACAGCAAAATATTATAGGCTAGGTATTCTCCTAAAGTTGTGTGTTATGTTATAGGTAATTTTTCACCTGATGACGGAATCAGATACCAGATACGAAACGTCGTGTTCTTCTTGTTCACTTAAACGATGGCAAACTAGTAGTATTTTAAACTCAGGCAAAAAATGTGATGGTGTCACATTTATTTTGATAGGTCGTTCAAAAACTTTAACTCACACGATGATAAATGTTTAGTAGGTTTATCAAGTAGGTTCTTGAAAACGTAAATATTAATTAATATTTTGAGAGATATTACTAGAAAGGTAAGGAAGCAACAGGGGTTTAATAGAAACGTTGTCACACAAAGAAAATGACAGAGGAATAAAACCACGCAGATCAATGTTGAGAAAATGGTGTGAAAAAATAACACAAAACATGAAAACAAGGAAAGGCAAAATAAAATGTATATAAAAGGTATTAAGTTGATTAGAAATGTTTCATATATAACAGAAAACTTAAAACAGATATAAAACGTAAAAGTATTATAATAACAATAAATGAATTTACTGTCAAAATATACAAATCGAGGTTGAGTGGTAGAGAGAATTTTGTAATCCTAACTTCGCCTCGTTAAAAAGACAAACTTTACAAACAAATACTTAACATACAACCAGTATATTTCAGAACAGATGAATTAGGAGATCAACAAAGCCCCAAAGACGACTCATAATATCATCGGTAATTAACTAAAACTCTCAAAGACCATACAACCGACATCATTCCAACAAATGAACAAAGCCTCGACTAAAGTCAAAGACAAAACGCTACACAGAAGCAAATCTAGGATTGAGATGCTGGAAAGACGCTGGAAGACACTTGACATGAATCTCCAGACCCTTGACCAGACGAGGACAAGTTTATTTGCAGACTCTGCCGCTGTGTTTGTGAAGCCGGGTGATTTCTACCCATAAATGGAGGAAGCGTGTTGAATCTGTAGAATGAAATAGTAGGAACGGTCACGAACCGGCGACTCCGATCACGGATCCACTGTGTTGATCAGTAATCTCTGATCAGTGATCAGTCTAGTGGTCTGAGGGGTGATTGAGGGTTTGTTGTCCGGCGCGGGAAGTGTTGTACCTGTCCTGTTTGTTCTAGATAGTCGTGTAATGAATCTAAACAGATGTTTGGAGTATTTTTATCCCAAGATTTCGTCAAAAGATCAAGCTTACGCTGAGAAATTTAGGCTAGTTCGTTTTTCGAATATTTTGGGTTATGTGACAGGGTACTTTTCCCTGAAGACGGGATCAGATCCCGAAAGGTCGTGTTTTCCTAGTTTACGAAAAGCGAAGGAAAATGGCCGCAAACATAGCCTATTTCAACCTAAGAAATTCTACCATCTTCAACAGTAAACCTAAAGTTAAACTTCTAAGTGAGGTCGAATTGTGCCGGTGGACAGATAGTAGGGAAACTAAAGGGTTAGTTGCGCCGGTGCTTGGTTAGGATCTGTCGAGGGTGACTGCGCCTCTTTCTTCAGGCAGGTATGTGGCCACCACATTGTTCTGAGTAAAAGGTAAAAGTTTGTCTTGTTTAACGAGGCGAAGTTTGGACTGCAAAGTCCTCTCTACCACTCAACCTCGACCTTTACCTAGCGTTACCGTATAGTCACATTACAAATTGTAAGTGGTGACTGCGGGGATCGAACCCGCGCCACCGGAGTGATGAGCTCCGGAGTCGCGCGCGATACCAATCCGCCACGGATCCGCTCAGTGAGTATGTTTCTTCTCGCTGATAACGTAAAGTCCTACTAGAAATTCAGTAAACTGGAAACAATACACCTTCACTGTGTTTTAAACCATTCAGAGACATAAATTGAAAGCTTTTTGGCACAGATTTAAGCCTATCCTTCTATTGTTGAACCTTTTGAACTCATTGAAGTTCGTCAAACTTAATAAACAAAGATTTAAACTACTGTATAAATAATAAATTCCGACAGTGGGCTATATGAAGTACGTTAGTTTCCAACCGCACGAAATATGTGGTTTTTACGCACGGGATAGGCTACATGAATTGGCCAGACTATATTGTCACTTTTACCGTATGCATTGTCTCCTCACAACAAAAGCAATGGACTTAGTAAGACTGTGTTTAAACGAGTACATTTAAAACTGTAAAATAATTTAAATTGACAAACTGTATTTTCTTACTTGAAGAAATGTTCTAATCTACTGCACCACAATATATCCGTAGCGAAGCACGGGTAAACAGCGAGTTGACCTATAAAACATCCGTGTCCGTGTGTTTAACTCCAGGTAGGCATAGTTAGTTGACTTACAGTATTAGGTGACATTGTCATGATCTATTTTACACGCTTTATAATTTCGCCAAATATAAATAAGACAAAGCAAAGCAATTAGAAACCGTTATACACCATTCATATTCTTTGGGGAGTTTTGTTCATGTTCGTGGGATAAGTGTGTTAATATTATTAGAAAAGGAACTCTCTAGTACGGTTTTAAAGCATATTAAAACTCTACACAGTAGCCTATACACGAGAGTGTACTGACTCACTTATAATCAGATAGGCTACGCTTTTTATTTCAAAATCTTTGTCTATTTTTCATCTCGTATCTCTTTTTTATTTTTCATATGCCTCTTAGTTTTCAACCTGTTAGGCCTACAGACTTGAAATGTTGCACACCTGTTTCTGATAGCCTAAAACCACCTACAAAGAAACGTGTTTGGCACAATTTAATTTTAACGGAGGTTTTCAGAGGGTTTAAAATAAACCATGTACCCTTTCATTATTGAACCGCGAGCACCTAAACCAATGGTCCAATTTGACGAAAAAATTTTGGAGTGGAATGAAATAGCCTACGATTTTTTCGTATCTCTTCTTTAGTCTTCAATCAATTGAGCTAAACGTAAAAGAGGTTAGTATCAACAAAACTTAGTGAACGATGTTTCACCTACGCCCTTTCAGCGTATTAAATAGGTTAAATTATATTTCTATATTTCTAGGTTAAATTATAAAACCTATTTGTAAAGGGCCAATGTATATACTGTATAATATTTGTAAGTTTTGCAAAGCTACGAGTAAGAACTGGAAAGACAAGCCTCCCATGGTGTATTTGTTGTAGTATTGATAAAGTCAAACTTTCTCCCGTACAAAAGTATATTGAACCTTTGCACAGCCACCTTTCTATATCTCGAGTTAGAAACTTCTTCGGGCTATAATACAAGAAAGTATGACGGATATTTCTAAATACTATATTTTGGAGCAGAGGTTAAAATAGGAATCTTTTGGCTCACTTTCAAAGAACAGGGACAGGTGTAATACAGGATCGATATTTGATGCCAGTACCCGAGGAACAGCCTTCTTTTTTACATAAAACTAGTACTCGTATACTTTGTTGGGGAAAAAGCAATGAATGGAACAGCTAGTAGTTTATAAAAAGCAATATAGCCATTTTCCTGTAATCATAACCTTCTGGTACTAAACCGAGCTTTTATTTGACTTGTAAGATATTTAACCTGTCACTACTTAATTTAAGACAAAAATAGAAGAACATAACAACGTATCTATATCACATGAATATACTTTAATTTACGTCTTGTACCTATGGAAATTGCTTAGTTGAACAGAGTAAATTATTGTTTAAACCAGAATATGTCTATTTTCTATCATTGATACGAGTAATGTTTTACCTTTCTGTAGAATTCCATTTAGGCTAGGATGGAAACTGCTACTCACAACAACACTGTAGTTAACACATTGTAATCCTTTCATATAACACTAAACTTTAAAATAAATGTAATCAGCTTTGTTAAAAACACACTATGCACTCACGACCGATATTTCTAATACGCACTAGCAAGCTATCGATTGTAAACATTCATGTAACAACTTGATCTACTGAGGAAAAGTCAGCTGTTCAGACAGATAATCAATAAGACACGAGTTGAACCAAACCACAGATTACGCCTGGCACCTAACTCTTCTAAAATAAATGTTGCTATGATCAATGCTCCCAAGTTGCCCCATGGTTACAGTTTGATATATTTTGTACTTTTATCGTAAAGTGAGGGGCAACAGTGGGAAAAGTATCATGTTCGAAACAACTATTTAACATATGTTTTGATATCTTACCTTGTTCTCATTTGATTAGTTTTAATTGCTACTCAGGGTAAAAATTGTCAAAGGAATAATGTTGTGGTACGTAGTTTTCGTTTTATTTTTTGAGTGGAGTATTTAATTATTAATTAATTGAACAAGAATAAATGTGGTCTTTCCTCCAGATTATGCAAAATAAAAGGATAATTATTTTGAATAAATTCATCGTATTTCATACAACACACTTTTATATTTAAAACTTAATTACAAGACAATCCTAAATTATCTAAAAGACGTATGTCCAAGTTTTCATCTGGCGGAATAGGTACCCTGTTTTGCACGTTTTTACAACAATTAAAGCGGTTTAATAATAGCTCAACCATAAATGATAACTCTTATAATTTAGTTCTTCCAGTCCACACTGCGTCAAAACATCATAGTAATTAGTTTGGTCTCGTTGTGGAATGTCATCTTCAGCCACTGATTGGATGAAACTGGTTATAACTAATAGGACCAATAGAAATTCTTGAATCATTGTAGAATTGTTTGGTCAAATTCAAGTAGCATCAGCTAATTTACTAATTTTCTGCTGGATGGCGTTATCTTCAAGGTATTGTGTTCAATGACATAAAATCAGATAATTATTCATTAAATCTTTCCATTAGAAATACTCATACTGCAGAATTATTCGGATATAATATGTAGAATTTACTTAAATTAATTCCATAGACGGTTCGCTACTCTGGCTTGCTACAAATTAAAATTATAAATATATTTTCTAGCCGTGTAACCTACATTTCTACTGCAAGCATTTCCACCTGCATTCCGACTTCGCAGATCTTTATCAACTGGCATCATGCTCTTTACTGGCACCGAGTCATTTTTTGAATTCTCTGACTGGCACATTAGGGAAAGTCAGGACTCGTGATATTTTTAAGAACTCTCTTGCATAAACTCCATCTGCAAGGCTTTGCCACGTTTTCTCGTGCACCGTCACCTGTCGCTAGACTACCTGCTGTACATATTAAGCAGTGCAACACGTCTGTACTATTCATGAATTGTAACAGCAAGCGCTACCATGAACCCTAGCGCATTTCGTGTAACTGGATAAAAATTAGACTGGAAGTACCCCTCTTTGGACCACTCTACAGATATTTTGTCCGATTTTCATGAAGTTTGATTTAATTTGTAAATATCTAGATTTAGTTTGTTATCCCGCAAAAGGACCATCGAAAGTGCCCTTATCCCATTTATATTATAAATTCGATTTTTCCATTTTAGTCCCATGGCCAGTCTTCCATTCGTATTTGGTAATTCTCGTCGATAAGGTAATCGTTAAGACTGAACCAAACAAATATTCCAACTAATTAATAGTTAATAGCTCAATTAAACTATGAGCTTTTAGTTAAGCTTATTAATTCGTAATTTTAAAGAGCGAGTTTTCGGGAGAGTGGCCTTTTGTTATCAAAACCTATTTAGGCGAGTTGTAATGCCTTAAGCATTGTTCACGAATTAAACTCCTGCCTAAGAAGAGAAGAATAGACTGTTCATGATCTATCGTTATGTAGGCCTATCTTCTAGTGCTCTCTCTTTATCATAAATCACTAAATCACTATTTGAAAATCACTATTTGAAATGCCGACCACTCTCATGAGGGTATTTTAAGGCAAATATGTGGTGAAGGATGAGTGTGATGAGTGGTAGTAATGAGTTATGAGGTGTAGTCTTGGTACAAACTAAGGCCGACTCTTCCTTAGAATGGGTCATTAATTAGCGGATCCGTGGCGGATTGGTATCGCGCGCGACTCCGGAGCTCATCACTCCGGTGGCACGGGTTCGATCCCCGCAGTCACCACTTACAATTTTGTAATGTGACTATGCGGTGACACTAGGTAAAGGTCGAGGTTGAGTGGTAGAGAGGACTGTGTAGTCCTAACTTCGCCTCGTTAAACAGGACAAACTTTACCTTTTTTATTAATTAATAGCCCAATGACCAATGGAATTACAAGGACCAACGGCTTAACGTGACTTCCGAACCACGCAGGTGATGGTCTGATATGTCTAAACGATGATGGGAGTTGATGCGGTATCATCAGATGATCACTGAGACTATCTGAGCCGCTTTAGACCTATATCATCCTCAAAACCTGACCTCCATGAAGCTGTATTACAGGACCACGCCACGAGTAGCAGTCAATAGGGTTTGTACCTCTTACGAGATTGCTTTTACCTTTGAAAAATATATAACTTTTGTCTTCAAAAGGTATTGTGGAGGCAGGGCAATGTCAACAATTTGAAGATTTGAATGTTGGTCTGCATTTAAGTTACCAATTGTTCGACCTTTTCGCTTTTGCAGAGTGATTAATCTGGAAAAATTGGACTTTGAGCAGCCTTTCCATAGCGCTACTCCGTTGAAAATGTGTTGACAGATTATCCCTCACTATGCCATACTCTGTACCTGAGTCAAGCAGTATTTGGAAAGTTGACTCAAAACATAAACCCTTGAGGCTAATTTAGAACAGATACTATCTACAGGACAATCCCACGTCAATCTTGTGATTTTATCGCGTAAATCTCTGAATCGTAAACAAGATGAGTCACGTCACACTACGACAGGTTGTCTACACTCCAGAGAATTTGCCCGCAAGAGCCTCTTGGACTGGGCGACACGACGCGTAGCGCTCAGCAGAGAGCATTTGCCTAATCCGCGCATGCCTAGTGTCACCCGAATAATGGAGTGCAACCTGCAATGACTAACGGCCTGCTATCCGATACGTGGATATAATTAAAAGTGGCACATCATAATCTCAGGCGAGTGACAAGTGGTCTGAAACCCGAGCAGGATAAGGAGGTGAGGCGACCACAGCACCGCGAGCTGAGGAATGCACCGTGCTCCGTCCACCTGTGCTGGGGTGGATGTGTCGTCGAGCACACAGGAGACAACATTGCAACTTCAGCAAGCTCAGGCGAGTTGGGACTTTGTGAAATCGTTAGTGACTTTCGGATATACTTCGTTTTCAAACAAAAAAGCATGTTACAACCTCTAAAATGCTAGAATTAAAATTCATAATAGTGGCGAAGATGAATTTTATTAGAAAAACGGACTTTTCGGAAGGTTAGGCCCTTGAGAACGGGTGGAGTTTCCCAACTGCCCGAAACTAGGGAGTAGTTTTCTTCCTGAAGTGGCCGCAAAAGTCCGTTTTTTCTAATGAAACCTCTAAAAGTTCCTCAGTGTTCAGTGATCGTCATACAAATCCCATGAAAATATTAGTGTAACAAGAAGTTGCCTTAAGAAGAAGTGTGCCTTAAAACTAGACACACGCTTAAGAAATTACTTGAGTATAGTCCTAAACATTCAATTGATTTGTATAAGTTGGTTTATTCTTAGCTGAAAACGTAAATTTCAAGAGTGGAGGGCCCTAATTTTAATTGAATTGAATTCAAGTGATATTTTATTATAGTGCTCGTTTAGAGAGCAAACTCTTTTAAACCATTTGGGATGGCCAGAATGCAAAGCCACTAATTGATCTTCTGGGATTACAGGCAGCATCAGGACTTCAAGTGTTCGTACTCGAAAGGTTCGTATCGTAGTGAGTAGCTTCTCAAAGCTAACCAGAGTACACAGCATTTCTTATGCTCGTGCTTTTGCCAGCGCAAAATGTAACACAAAAATGTAATTCAAACGACAATTTCCGTAGAAAATAGGTCTATTAGCAACCCGAATAACCTCGAAAACGGTTTTCAATAATGACCAGCTCGTCTGCAAGGACGTATCGGACATCTATCTTGTTGTACCCTGGGAACCGGGAGGTGGGAAGCGGGAAGACACCGGAGGTGTAAACATTGGGCACTCTTCCTTTCCAAGCTTGATGTATTGTTGTTGGCCAGGCGATATTTCATGAGGACTCCTCCTCGTAATGTGAAAATAGTTTGAATACATAGATTCAATGAACTGTGGTGCCTGCTTTCGGCTGTACAGGTGGTTGGTAAAATTTACATTCAGGCTGTGTAAGGGTTTTATTTATAAAAAATATGAGTTTCATGAAAAATATTACGAATTTATTGATAATTACTTACACAATTTGTTGGATACACTGCGAGTTTGTTTTACTGAGGTTCAAACATCATTGGAGATGTTCTCCATCGTCTTTTATTGAACAATAATAACACGACGTTTGCTGGAATAACACAGGAGCTGGAATCCAATGAAATGGTGAAAAATAACTTAAAACGTAACACAAAACATTACAAAAATAAGCTAGCCTAAGCGTAAGATGAGCAGACATTAACTCATTTAGGCTAGCTCATTTTTAATGTTTGGTGTTATGTTTTAGGTTACTGCTCACCTGAAGATTGGATTAGATCCCAGATCCTAAAATGTTGTGTTCTTATTTAAAAGCATGCAACTCTACTCTTTCCTTTTCAGGTAATTTCAAAACCTGGAATAGCACGAGTGGAACAAATGTCCCGCGTAACCTTTTTATAAGTTCGTAAAAGAAGGGTTTCAATTCAATTAAACGTGTTGCTTCGGCCGTTGGTAGCTTAACCGTGCCATAAAAAGACCCACGAGAAAAATTCGGTAATTTTTACGCGACGACTTCAACGCATTATTAAACGTAATATGGTATATTTACAACATTTCTTGAATTTGACACCCCTCACCATGGTCACGCTTACATAACTGAAACCGGTTTCAATTTAGCCCATGTCCAATGCTGTTATCGACCTTGAAGCGAAAAATTCAACCCATTTCGAACACAGCCAAACATATCGATTAAAGAGAAATGCAAATAAAGATCGCTAAGATCTCATCAACACATGTAGTTTAATGAGAAGGTGGGCGACTAACGACCTTGTGGCAAAAACCAACTTTATCCCCAGAACACGACATCTAATTGCATTAACATACGTAGAAACAGTGGGATTAATTATTCAAATCCGCAATTAGTAAGCTGTGTAAGAAGGACAAATCGCAGCTTTTGTCTGGTTGTAATCGCGCTTATCTCTCGACCAGTGGTTTAGTCTTCTTATCTTGTCTCGTAGCTGGTATTCCTGTCAGCATAATGAGCGGTTAATCTTATCTGCGCATTGAGGAGACAAATATTGCCGCTTCTGCGCTGTGGCGAGTTGTAAATTTGCTCCTTCAAAGGCCAACAAGGCGATGATGGTTCAGATTTGCGTTTTGATTAAAGGCGTTTATTTTTAGTGACGTCAGTTACGTGAGCTGTTGTCTGTTTGGATTTGAAACATGTTGGTGTGGTAAACCGAAAAGCAAACAGACATTTTACTTTTGGAAAAAGAGCGATTTCTGAAACTGTCACATTTTAATAGCCGCAGGTTGAAATGTCCATGATACTTTAACTAAACTATTTTAGTCTGATCTTACTAACTGCAGTTCCGTACTGAACTAACTAAACATATATGGACCAAAACAACCAAATACCAAATAGTTACTTTACAAACTCACGACAGTCGTTGAAAACAACTAACATTATCCACTACCAATTTTAGTTTTTTCAAGGACCGTCGTGCGTTAGGTTAGTGAAATTTCTGGTATTTTTACTTTCAAATGGTTTTATTGAATCATTTAGTTTCTATCTCAGTTGTGAGCTATACAAAGTTGGCTAATCTGTGGAAGTAATGATTTCAGGCGAGTTTTGACGTTTTGTGGCGCACTTTTATTAATTGAACTTGTTACATTCAGGGTAATCTTTCCCAACTTTAAATATACTCGTATACTATGATGACATTTTCATAGAATCATCTAAAAATTCAAAATCCAAACCACGACTTCAACACATTATTAAAGACTATTGCCCTTCAAGACTCCCATACACCGAACACATTTCACTCCACAGATTAGAAATCCTGCAAACCAGCTCCAAAGTGTCGGACAATAGATAAACAAGCCGCACTATATGTACGCAGATGCGTCAACAGTTTCAGTAAATAGCAATCAAGGGTCGGCGCCTTCTTGGGCTGACAGGGCTATCAGCAGGGCACACAACACGCCACCGCCAGGGCAGCCACCTTAACAAGAACAATTAAACACCGGGCAGGTGAGCTGTTGGTATGCCTGACTACATTCTTGCCGACACCTCGCCGCAACAATGTTCATAGCGGTATGATGCGGTTTTCTGCAGAGTCTGGTTGAAATTTGGAAGAAGTGCTTTTGCTGTCTCAAACTGTTGACCGCTGTGGGGAAAATCTATGTTTCATCATGAGAAGTGATTCATAACTTAGTATAGAAAGTCATAATAAGATTAATGTGGTCTCGTTAATATTCTCCCCTCTTTGTTTGAAGTTTGTTGGTGATGATGATAGATTTACTGAGATTGGAATATGATGTCCCTTGTTACACATTTAAAGTTTTGATACATGACTGTTTAATATAGGTATTTTTTACTGAATCAATAATCAAGAACTTTACTATAGCAAGGACATTTTACGAGCAAGTTGACATGCGAATAGTCAGTAGGTAGTTGTTATCTTAATACACCAATAATATTCACCTTGTCTCTATGTTCTCGAATTTTCTTTTCCTTTCTAATAAAGCGTAATCCTATAACAGGGTAGTGATATTCATTCTCTTGAAATACGAGTAAGGTAAAACTGCCGAACTTGGAAGTCAAAGTCTTTATTGAGCCCGATTAGCAATTTACATGCATTAGCCAAGTCATATATAATAATTTTCTTAACAAAAAAACAATTTCCTTCTTTTAGTGTAGTAATAATTTTAACATTCCTTGACAAATTATTCATAATCTATTTATATTTCCAGCCTATTTACATTTTATACATTCATATGCTAGTGTGCTAGTTTGTTAAGAAGTCCCGAACGCTGTATAGCAGGCAAGATCGACCAAAACACTTTTGAGGTCCTTTCGAAATTTACAGAGGTCCGATTCCAACCTGAGATGAAGTGGAAGTTTGTTGAAAAGGTTTATTCCGTTATAAAACGTGTGATTTTCGAAAAAAGATGTCAATTGTTTTAAAGACACAGGACAGCAGTTTATGACGGTTTAAATTTTCTGGTAAGAGTTCATCTTGTTAACCGGTTGCCAAATTATATCAAAAGTGCCCCAAAACCAAAGGCGTTCAAAATGTTTCATAAGAAAATCTTGATTTCGAAAGCATTTTGACGATCATATAAACGTGTGTCTGCATTTCCACTCCCCCGTAATTTACATCCACATTATCCACCCAGAAATTGCACATCCTTTAGCGGACCCGTAGCAGATTGGTATCGCGCGCGACTCCAGAGCTCATCACTCCGATCCCCGCAGTCAGCGCTAACAGTTTGTTAAACACCTTTGTCGTAACGCCAAGTAAAGGTCGAGGCTGAGTGGTACAGAGGACTTTGAAGATCTAACTTCCCCTCACTAAAAAAAAACTTTGTCTTAACCCTCAACGACCTGCAGAGACCATTTGCACTCGCATGTTCCCACGTAGAACGGCCTCTGGGGTCTCCGTTGTTGCGGTTCTGCTGCGGTTTCTTTACATAATGGCTTCAATCAAATGGCTGCCATTACTGGCTATATCGTTACGTAGCGTGCAGGGATGTGCTCGAGCCGCGATTCATTTGTGCACCGTACGCTTCCTACACTCGCGGTCAGCGTTCGCTTGTCGGTCAAATCTAATTCTCAATCAAACGAAACAACGAATTACCATCCTTTTCGTTAGACTGTATCATGAAATTTGAGCATGAAAATATAACTAAATAATCCAGCAAGATGATGGTGTGCATCATTATTCAAAATATCCTGAAGAACACTGAAGTTATTGTCAAGGTCATGAAGTAGACGACCGGGTGACTGTTGAAAAGACACTCTGGCTACCATTATGCTTTTTTCGACTGGCTGCCCACACACTATCAGATCTTGTGTGTATGATATGATACGTTTTAACGATTGGCAATTTCATCTTGGATTCAATGGGGGTTTTAGTGGAAATCATCTAGAGAATTGTATTGGAATATTCAAATTTTGGTCATTGAAACTTTTTAACTTTCAGGTCTTTTGTATTTTGAGATTAATTTGCATTAAGTATTGAGTGTGATTGTTAAGCTTGCCTTTGTAATGCTGTGACTTTCATTTCGCATTCACCTTAAAATACCCTCTAAGAGTGATCGGTATATCAAGTAAAAGAGACAAGAGTCATAGTATCAAAAACTGTTCCACTGTATCAGAGATTTTTGGGGAGCTGTTCTTCAAAGAGAATTAGTGGTTCAATAAGAGTTCTTAATTGTATTACTTTATCTATGGTGCATGTAAACATTTTGTATTATATTAAATACCTTGTAGCCTGGAGTAGATAGTTAAGATTTCTTGAGCAATTTGGGAAGAGTAGGCTAGACAAAACAGGTGAAATCGGGACTGAGCCCATAAAACATTAACTTGCTGTTTTTGTTTTGTTATTTTTTTCTTAATACAACGAAGAGTACTTCATGTTACGAGTATAAAACATGTATTGTAGAATATGATAGGAATAAGAAACTCGCATGTTTATGCTTTCTATCAGCATGTTCATGCCCTTCATGGATTTTTCTTGGTTATTGTAGAATATTACGGGTGGGCTCTTCCACGCGATTTATGTATAAAACAAAACGGTGCAGTTTTGTAAATAATAACAACATCACAATCTCAACTTGTTCCAAGCAAATCGTCGATAGTCACGTTTCAAACGGTTGATTGGCCATCCTCGATTGTCAGCTAGTCGATGCAACTTGATCACCTGATTGATAGATGGCGGACAAGACGTCACGTGGGCAGACCAGCTGACGATGTTGACAGTGATCAGCTGTTGACTCGACCAGTTTGACGTCATTATTATGATAATCTGCGGGTCATTAATATTGTACAGCATTCCGATGCAAGTGGATTAGAAGATTTAGATTAAGACTTTGACGAGGTGAAAAGCTAGATTCGGTGGTGTCGATTTCAGGTGGAATTGATCGACATAGGAAGTGGTAATCGATACTACGGTTAAGTTATCAGTGTTATTTGCATTAGCTTGTAAATTATCTTTGCGAAGAGTTTGTACAGGGGATGAACATGATTTCTTTTCACTTTTGTTGGAAACTTTTTTATTACATCTTTTAATAGCTTTAAAAGCTTGTTAAACGTGTTTACTACATCACAGATCTCCTTACTCGAGATTCCCAAAGCGGACAGAGAGAAATTTCCTATTTAGAGATCCTGTCCTAATCTGATATGTCCCTTAATGTTTTTAATGTCTTGGTGTTTTGGAAATAGACATATAAATGATTGTTGTTATAATATGTTACGTAATATGTTCCATGATATTATACAATTTATATGTGTATCGCAACCACCAACAGTTGAACTTATGTACTAGTTAAATGTGCCATTCGTACTTCCATTCAGATCTTATTCATACAGTACTCTCTCCATGCATTCAAATGGTTCAAATGTCCAGCCAGTTTACCAATTGTTGGGCCTCTCAGTTATATGTCTGTATTAATGCTGTGCTGATCTGGGTTTTCTCTTCACAAATCTGAATTTTTATCCGAAATAAATGGTTTAATTAGTAGGTGGAATTTGCTTTGAAGATTACATTTTTCACTTACGTATTTTGAATTTGTTTAAGCATTGATATGTATACCTGTCGTTACCGGATTTTTAAGATATCCAAACCTTTTATAAATTTAAACTCTCTTTGTACTTTTAGTTGACCTCCTCAAGGACTACGCTTTGACAACAATTTGACTACTTGAATCATTTATGGAATTAAGAGCGTGTTCTTACTTATTACCCATTCTTATCCCCCGAAACATGCACACAGCACATCAATATTCCACACATGTAGATTTTTGACTGGATCGAGAGCGGCTGCGCAGTGTACTGCGCATGCGTCAATTACGCAGTGAGCTACGCGCAGCGCGCAGAATGTGAGCGCTTTGCATATGAGCCGCGGTCTGATATGGTGAAGGCGGCGTGTCGGAGATTAACTGAGGGAACGTGCTAGAATGGAACTACCTGAGGAGCTAGGAGCACAGTGAGTGTGAATAAATAACGAGCAAATGTTGCGTTTCAGCTTTATTTTATAGAAATTTAAAATGGTAAGAGTTAAAATTTTTCCTAAAAATACTACTCTACTTTAAAGATGCAGTAAAGAAAAAAAAGGTAAAGGTAAAGTTTGTCTTGTTTAGCGAGGCGAAGTTAGGACTACAAATTCCTCTCTACCACTCAACCTCGACCTTTACCTAGCGTCACCGTATTAGTCACATTACAAATTGTAAGTGGTGACTGCGGGGATCGAACCCACGCCACGGGAGTAATGAGCTCCGGAGTCGCGTGCGATACCAATCCGCCACGGATTCCCTGTGTCCGAACTTAGTGAGGAAGGAACGGCTTTGACCACAATGGTTGAAATGGAAAATGAAGAATATGTATTGAAGTATTTGTTACATTAACATAAAACATACTTGGAATGGTACTTCAATTTTATCTAGCAGTGACGGCAGGGTAATACCTGAGGGTTTTTTCTAATTCATGACAACTTTCTTTAATATGTTTTAATCGCTTTACCTCGAAATATGGACGTTATCCCACGTCCTAGGTTATGTTTACACAAACCTTTAGCGCTAACATAAAAAATAAACATGAGATACATCAAAAGTTTTATTTTAGACAGTTCAGATTGAAAATTAAAAATTGTATGAAAGTTACAAAAACTCTTTTTCTCTAATTTAAGGTTCATCATTCATCCAGGAGAAGGACCTCGCTATACTGCATGTAGAACGGCCTTTTCTCTAACAAGAGCTTCAGTTTTAACTTCAGCAGCTCCAAGATCTTCAGGTAACTGAAAACAAAATGAAAGTGATCATGAAAATACCTAAGAACAAAAATAAAATTACCTGTTTTAATTTAACTGCAAACCTTTTAAGTTTCACTCTTTTGGTAGAACTTCCATGCTATCTAATACCACTTAACTAACTAAATTTTGTTTCACTGTTGACTTTGAGTTTAATTCGGATTGAAAGTATAGAAGCAAGTCTTACGGTAATGAAATGAAATGAAAATCGTCTTTATTGGTGGCGAAGTTAAGATTATAAAGTCCTCTCTTCCACTTAACCATGGTAATGATCCCTTTCTTTACATATTTTCAAAATCTCGTTCAATTTCTAGATAACTAAACAAACATTTCTTATGTACAGGTTCCAAAATGTCATACACGTTTTCTCTTAGGAAGAAATAGAACATGTACTAACCAATTCAGCCTCACGTTATCTAGCCCTGGATTTTTTCGTTTTAAATACTTAATATTAGAAAACAAAATAACTACTTAATTACAAACTCCATTAGACCTTGCAAATTTTATTAACTACTTATCGTATAGAAACTGCACATAAAGCTTTGGTGAACCTAGGTTTTACGTGCAGAATATTAAGGACCCTCTAAAAACACTGCAATTAACACTCACCTTTTGAAATTAACGCAATGCAATTTTACTTAACTTTTCTCTTGAACTATTTTCCAATTTCTTAAATTTCAATGAAATTATATGTATGTATTTCTCTTACAAAATACTTTCCTTTGCCCACTCTGGATTCCTGAAAAATATCAAAGTACGTTAGACCCAGTGTATATTTCCACCGTAATGCTTACTTAGATCAAACTAGTAAGACTAGTAGATCTAAACTCTTCACATGATTCCAATAAGTTTCACCACATACTGCAATCTTTTACGGTTAAAGCTACTTAACTTTCAGCAGCAATGTAATATTCTCTAATACTCACCCGTTCCATATTTTCACCTGCTAGATTAAACCATTTGACCTGGTTTATAGCCATCTCACGAATCTGCCCGTTAAGTATCCAGTTTAAATTGAGATCAAGCCTATATCTGTACTTTGGAGTAGTAAAGGAAATTGGCAACAAGTCTGGTTGTAACTTTGTAGTGTATTTTACGTTCGTATTACCTTTCTCGCAGACACTACTCTTTGAATTACTTGCGTATTTTACTGCAGTTTCTACCTTGAAGAGGTGTGTCTGATTTAAGAAACATAACGTCTATTTTTACTTTTCTACAGAATATTTTATTTGTACATGACTTGATCTCACATAGTTGACTTTTAATATTGCGTAATCACTGTAATTTTTCTTTCGAATGTAAATGGAAAATTTAGATACATTACTTTTGAGTTCGGCGCAAGCATAAACAGCGTAGTTTCTGAGGTTGGAAATTATTACGGACGTTTTCTACCGTTTTTATTGAACAAGAAGAATACGACGTTTCAGGATCTAGAATATGATCCTGTCTTCAGGTGTAAAGTAACCTAAAACATAGGAAATAAGCTTTTCTTGTTAGGTTACATAATTGGGTGATTTTCAAAAGGTATAAAGTTCATCATTTGTATTAAAGGTAAAGGTAAAAAAGATAAAGTTTGTCTTGTTTAACGAGGCGAAGTCAGGACTACAAAGTCCTCTCTACCACTCAACTTCGACCTTTACCTAGCGTCACCGTTTAGTCACATTAAAATTTCAAGTGGTGACTGCGGGGATCGAACCCACGCCACCGGAGTGATGAGCTCCGGAGTCGCGTGTGATACCAATCCGCCACGGATCCGCAGAATACTCAGCCAAAGTTAGGGGCTTGTAAGTATATTAGTACTAAACTTCGTGAAAATCGTACAGAAAATGTGATACAATTCACATAAGTATACAGATACACCATATGACTCAGGAAGCGTTGTGAAAGTCAAAACTGCAAACCGTTTTTCTAAAACCTTTCGTTCTCTCTGGCGATAGAAACAAATACCCCTACTCGTTAATAACGCCTCCTGCACCCATCCTTCAGAGGACCAAACCTAAGAATCACGTTACGTAATTTCAACCCAGTGAATCACCGGGCAAAATTTTATGACTGCACTGTCTCAAGTATTTACCCATTAACCTTTCGACTTGTTTCAATTGATCAAACCTCGAGGGCCGATAGTATCGTACGCGAAGAGGCCACCATAGCTCACAGCTGATGCAAGAGCTGCATGTAAATCAATAGACCAAGAGAGGGCATTTATTCAAATCTATTGTAAATGTTTGTTGGTCAGAGGAAAGGTCAGTGTGGTTGGATGTATGAGAGCTCTGGACTTGGAGTTGTCGGAGCCAAATGCAGAATCAGGAGCGGTAGGAGCTGCTTTGCGAAATGTCGGGGTGAAATTGTCGCCTGAATTTTTTCAGTGATGATCGCAAAACAAATAACAGAAATATAACCTAGTTTTTTCGGTTCACACCGCGTCCAAACTTCATAGCTAGGTTGAGATATTTTGGCCTCACTGTGGAGTACCATCTTGAGTCACTGATTGGCTGAAACTGAGCTAATTGCTGTCTGCTGTCCTATTGGTGGTAAGGCTGCCAACCATCCAATAGGATACCAGACAGCAAGTAGCTGAGTTTCAGCTAATCAGTGACTGAAGATGATACTCCCCAGCGAGGCTGAAATATCTCAATCTGACTATGAAGTTTGGACGCTGTGTGAACCGGAAGAACTAGATTATAGTTGTGTCAACGGCCGCGAAAGCCTAAGAGTTAAATAACAGAAAGGTGATACTTTTTCGAACAGGAACATCGTTAAAATTGTTGGTTGGTTAAAGAGGATGTTTTAAAACTCTCTACCCTTTTTTAAGGCATTATTGTATTGGATATATCATAATGAACCCGTCCAAAAGTTCTTGGTTACTCAGACAGCAGCCATTTTGTCTTAAATGTTTATTATTAGACGAATTTGACTTTAAGCTAATGATGTTCTCTAAGAACGAAATATGTTATAAATTTAGAAATAAAATTTTCTTACGAAATATGGGCCAATTATGTTACTTTACCCCGACAAAAACAGTTTTACTCCGTACAATTCATTTATTGCCACTTTGGTTTAAAATTACTCCTTTTCAATCCTATATTGAAATTTTTCCAGGATATAGTTTTATGTAGTCCTTCATTCGGTTTAGTAATGTTATGTTTTGAAATCTCTGGATGACTGATTGGTGAACATGAAAATATTTCCCTTACGAATTTATGAAGAGGTTTCATTGCTTTCAATCTGAGTATCTAGTCAAGTAAACAAATTGATTATTTTCACAAATAATTAATCTTTATTTTAGTTTTCCTTTTAGTTATCTTTTGATGATTGTATATACATCATCTTTGTTTCAAGATAATACGACGGCTACTATCCTGACTTTATAGCCCAGCTAGTATAAACTTTCTCTGTAAGTTAAACTGGCAGTTTAACAAAAACCTGCAGAGTAATTAAGAGGGCTCTTCATTGTTACCTTCTGAAGCAGCTGATTCTAAAGACGCATTACATCAGCTGTTCAATCTTTCACCGCTCTTACTCCACGGCAGTTTGTCTCGTGAGTTGGCACTTTTTAAACACATTTTCAACAGTGTTGGTTTAAGGAGCTTGGTTTTAGACGATTTTGTGCATTGTCTGTTGCATGTCCAATTGACTAATTGTGAGCAATCTACTTTATATTGAGGTTGTCTCTACCACGTACACATTTTAAACTTCAAAAGCTAAATTGTGCAGTACTTTTTTGTTCTAAAATAAATAAATAAATTCAAAATTACTTATATTATTTTGAATTTCACAGCTTTTAAATGGCGTTCCTTGCAGCTTAAACTTTCTATCCAGGTTGTAATATTGACCCAGATTAAATATTAAGCAAGATCAACGACTATTAGAAAAATAATGTATTACATTTCTGAATTAAAAGAATAAAAGCTATTTTTATTGCTCAGGAGTATTGTAAACTTAGCCCACCACCATCTTCAGTTTTGTTCTAAGTAGTCTCAAATGAAAGTGCTAGAAGTGTGCTATGTGAAACTGCACCTTTGGTTTACGTTTGATGACGACCAATCAAGTTGTCAAGTGGCTTTAAGTCTCATCATACACCTTAGAATCAGCCCTATTAGTTGAAACTACGCCAATCAAAGGCATTTTACCACGAACTTTGAGTCCTGCTTGACTCATTCAACTGGCTTTAAACCTCATTATACTTTAGATTCAGCTCTATTGGTTGAAACTACGCATATCAAAGCAAATTCTCCACAAACTTTTACTTCTTTGTCCTGCCTGACTCATTTAAATGGTTTAAAGCACTACCATACACCTTAATAATCTCATTTGATATTCCCAGCGTCCTCTATACTTTACCTTTACCTTTTACACCTTAGAATCAGCCCTATTAGTTGAAACTACACCAATAAAAGGCATTTTACCACGAACTAACTTTGACTTTTTCGTCCTGCTCATTCAATTGGCTTTAAACCTCATTATATACTTTAGATTCAGCTCTATTGGTTGAAACTACGCCTATCAAAGCAACTTCTCCACAAACCTTTACTTCTTTGTCCTGCCTGACTCATTTAAGTGGCTTAAAGCCCTACCATACACCTTAGAGCCTGTCCTTGTGGTTGAAACTACACCAATAAAAGTCATTTCAGCATGAACTTTGACTTCTTTGTCCTGCCTGACTCATTTAAGTGGCTTAAAGCCCTACCATACACCTTAGAGCCTGTCCTTGTGGTTGAAACTACACCAATAAAAGTCATTTCAGCATGAACTTTGACTTCTTTGTCCTGCCTGACTCATTTAAGTGGCTTAAAGCCCTACCATACACCTTAGAGCCTGTCCTTGTGGTTGAAACTACACCAATAAAAGTCATTTAAGCATGAACTTTGACTTCTTTGTCCTGCCTGACTCATTTAAGTGGCTTAAAGCTCCACCATACACCTGTCCTTTTGGCTGAAACTACACCAATCAAAGTCAAACTTGAAACTTCAACTTATCCGTCCTACCTGACTCACTCAAAACCTCCAGCAGCTCACCCACTGGTAGCTCACGTTCATTTACCACCGCCTATCAGCCATCTCGCAGTAGTCGGCTAGTCCTTTAAGCCTCCTTATTAATAATCTCATTTGATATTCCCAGCGTGCTCTCTACATTTATCAAGTACGTGAACAGTTAAGTTGGAGTGATTCATGGGTGCGCACCGCACCGCGCATGCGCAGAGCGGGGTGTAGCAAGTGATCGAGTCCACCTGTGCGCGTGTGGTGCGCATAGTAATGCCGCGAGCAGCTGGCGTTTGTTTAGGCAAATGCTGGCTTCGGTGAGGCTTAGTGTGGAACTGAGTTTGTGAACAATTGAAATAAGTGGTGGTTTGTTTTTGATTCGCGGATGCAGAGCTGTAGTTGGAAAGGCAGGTGGACAAATGCCCCGAAGCCCAAAATCCCAATATGGCCCATCATTCGCCTTATTTTTCAGGAAGTAAATAAAAATAAATAAATACTGTTTTATTGCGTGAATATTTACAGTAAATGCATAGCCATCGTCAGATTTATCGCTGAAATTGTCCACTCATTCTTACATCGAAAACACATTCAAACATACAGATTTGTTAAAATCACTCTCTCCCATTCATCCGAATCATACTACACTAGACCCTAGTTAATGCAGTCTCTCCCAATTAAATGCCAAGAACTCGTCTGTGCTATAGAATGCTTGAGAGATAGAAATAGCTTTCAGACGAGCTTTGAATGCCTTGGGCATATGGCCATTTTTGAACGAATTTGGTAATCTGTTGACGAAATTAACTCCTGCCTGAGAAGACAAACGTTCATGAACTACCGTTCTGTGTCTCCCAGTTCGGTAGTTGTCCCTGCCTCTAGTTTCATAAGAGTGTATGTCACTACCTCTTACGGCATTACATTTTGAGTTGAAAAAAGGCAAGTGTTGTTTACTTAATGTATTACAAGTGGTGTTTAATCTTTGGTGGTATTGCCGCATAAGCCTATGTGCGCATTGATATTTTGTGAAATTAACTTACTTTTTATTAATTAAGATTTTTAACTACAACTAATGCCTACAGATCTATTCAGTTGAAATGAATAGAGTGCGTACTTTCAGCCCAGTATCTAGAATATCACAACCTTTCTGAAAGGGCATAT
Source organism: Matsumurasca onukii (assembly GCA_018831715.1). Taxonomy (NCBI): domain Eukaryota; kingdom Metazoa; phylum Arthropoda; class Insecta; order Hemiptera; family Cicadellidae; genus Matsumurasca; species Matsumurasca onukii. Next base: position 46,404,808 of record CM032065.1, on the reverse strand, counting down.
AAATAAGTCATTTTGCGTCGAAATGTCCAAATTTCCCTAGAGGACGACCCCTGGTGCTTTAAATCCTATATAAGGAAATCCCATTACTCCCTAATAACATTGAAACTATCTGAAAAATGCCTTGAATGCGTTATGTTGCACCTAAATATTCAAATGTATCTGGACCTCTGGCTTTTGCTGGGGGCTCTTTTTGAGAAAACCAAACCTACCTTTAAGTCCAATCTGTATACAGGAAAAAAGCAAAACCATTACTGTTGGGGAATTTTTAAAGCTTAAGGCTGATCGTTTTGGTTTGTTGTAAAGATCTTTTATTTATTTTTTGGTTTACTTTACGGTTTCATGGTTAGGATATCTCTTGTCAATTCTGTTTGTGATCTTGTAGTTGAATGTTTTGGCTTTTGTATACGGTATTGTTTTTGTGTTGGAGTTTCTGGTCTATTATTTTCAAAGGTTTAGTTTCAAAGTGTTTAGCGTTTGTATGTTGTAACCGGCATCACTCTCTACCCTCACTTCCCACGACTCCACTGCGACCTGCAACCGTGTGCGGCAGCCGCATCTGCATACCTCCTCCATCTCCCTAGTGCTTTCCACGAACAGCGAGCTCTGGTGTGAGCACGTTTTTAGCCAAAGAGACGGTGAATGTTAACTAATTAAATGGACAGCTAATGAATTACTTATGTCATTAGCTCCCTCGGCACGACCGCAGAGCTTGAGACATCACAGATATCATCTATCCAGCCTTGTTTCCCTGAACGGCTCGACAGGTTGCATTCCGTCCGTCACGTTCCGGGTATCTGGGGTGCGCATCTGTGCGCATGCGCGGCGGTATGCGCAGTGTAAATCTACCGGCTCGTGACGTCGTCGTAAGTACGGTAGTAAAGTTACATTTTCATACGAATGGTGCCGTTAAAGTCACGTGGATCGAGGGAAATACCATAGTTCCGTCGAAAGGTCTTGAATGCGGCTTGGGTCGATAGACATGTCAAGCAAGGCGCAGGCGACGCTTGATTTAGCAAGTGAATGTCATAACTTGTGCGCTGGAGTTGTACGTGTAGTGTTTATTTACTTCCTGAAGAAAATGTATGGAGTTTAATTTAATACGGTCGTAAATTTGTGTTAGACAAAATAAAGCTGTATAAAATGTGAAGAAAATAACTTCTCAGTTTTAATGTTTTGTTTGGAATAAAATTAAATAAAAACGTGTTTATAAGTAGCAAAGTTAGGACTATAAAGTCCAATCTTAACAGCAAATACTTTTGATTTTTGAAGAAAATTGCTTTCGAATCTCAGATTTTAAAGGAAAGGCTTAAGGGACCAATTGTTTGGGCAAGTTTCGTAAATTAACGGCCGCTAGTGTAGAAAGATCAAACAACATGAAAACTTACAGTAAAACAATAACAATAACAATTAGTTTAATGTCAATTTTTTTACAATAGAAGTATTGTTTTTTGACAATATACTAAAGTACCATAAGTAAGACTTTAGCCTAATTAAACAATTAAATTATGGAACTTTACCTATCTATAAACTCAATTGTATAAAACGAATTTTGGGCAAGATAATTTATGAGTTTGGATTTGAATTGGTTTGAAAAATAACTTTTAATAAGTTTATTGTATAGAATTCTACCGGCTTCAATAGGAAGTTTATCACATAACTGAAGTCTATGGTAGTTCAATATAATTTTGATTTCGTGTCCGATTATTTTGATTCAAAATAGAACACTTAAAATAACAACAAGGTTTCTAAAATGTACTGAGAGCATAAAGGCATGGATAAGGATTTAAAATGTTCCCTGTCTCTAAACTTTAGCCTGTGCAATTTTGTTTCAGAGCAATTACCCCATAGGCATAATCCGTAAGATAAATGGGGATGAACTAATCCATAATATGCCAATTTTAAAACGTCTTGGTTGCAACAGTTTTCTTAATAAAAAAGGATGCTACAGACAAAGTCAAAAGAAGCAAAGAGTCTTCTAGATTCTGCACCACAAGCGTGTACTTTCGCAGGTTCATCAAACAAATTTAAGAAGTAAAATGTTAAAAAATGTTCCTTTATAATTCCTTAGAGTGATGCAAAGTGAGAATATATCCCAACGCTCCCGCAACCTTCCCCGTCGTCGTGACCTCCTCACCCGGATCCTTACGGAAACTAGAAGATTAGCGCACGTCCGAACAAATCAACAAGCACACTCCTCTCTATGCAAATTGTCAGTGAAATAAACCCACCATGCTTACGACATGCTGGCTAGTGCAATGTGTTCTAGACCACGTTAAACAGTTCTTCCCTCACCAAGTTATGGTGTGTTCGCGAACTGCACGGCGGGAGACGCTCAGTGTGTTCGTCACGGGACACGTTCTCGGTAACCTTTGGCTCGTGTAGGAGTCTCGCATTTGACAAGTTAATAGACGCCTAATGTATTGGCAAGAGTGCCGTTGCATCACCTCTTGTCCAGGGGACAGCGCGTCAGCGGCTGATTTACTCGCGGATTTGCATTTGTGGTTTTGGAGGATGGAGTGTAAACACACGTTGATGGTTTTATTTTAATAAGTTTTTTTTTGCTTACTCGACGAGCAAGGAGGGTAGCAACAAGATCCTGACCCTTAGAATACGTTTTTAGCATTTTTTTCAACACTTTATATACATACTCAGCGGATCCGTGGCGGATTGGTATCGCGCGCGACTCCGGAGCTCATCACTCCGGTGGCGCGGGTTCGATCCCCGCAGTCACCACTTACAATTTGTAATGTGACTATACGGTGACGCTAGGTAAAGGTCGAGGTTGAGTGGTAGAGAGGACTTTGTAGTCCTAACTTCGCCTCGTTAAACAAGACAAACTTTACCTTTACTTTACCTTTTACATATGTATATTAGTTACAAGTATGTGAAGAACGAATTATATTTCGCAACGTTCGATCATTGCTTATTCATAGTTTAATAACACGAAAAGCTGAGGCCGAAGGCCGAGGCGAGGTTGTGAGCGAAATGAATAAGAGTAACAAATTGCAAAGGAAATTCTATTCACTCTTACCAAAGGCACTTTAGTGCTTAGCTGCGTGTCGGCCAGGTTCATCTGTGGTTATGAATAATTATATGAATATGAGTCCTTAACGTACGTTTCACTTGAAAACCCTTTGATTGAAATGTATGATAATTTAGTGCCAAATTACATCTGATACGATGGTGACACCTCGCACTATTTAACATAACATAACATATTTTAGTTAAACATCGTTATTTTTAGGTCGTTGTTTTGTTAATTTATTTATGAATCAAATCAGTCAATGCCGAAATATGTAATGACATCAAATATAAAGCTAAATTTGAGATACTGGTATCCGTAGTGGACACTACAAGAGTTTGACTGGTTTTAATATCTACATTTTTTAAGACCTCTCTGCGCAAATTTACCTTTTTAAAATTTCTCGATAACTCTTTTTGTCTGTTTTCATTTTTCATCATTCCCAATAATTGTTGAACTCAGCTTTCTAATCAAATCAAATCATCTTTATTATGCCATAAATACATATTTACAGTACATGAGCACTCGTCATTTCAATAAATAGTTACAGCTTAAAATTGTTAACTAGTGTAACATCATTTTTAAAATAATCTTTGAATTCCTCCACACAGTAAAAACCATTTACCATCAATATTTTTTAATTCAGATCTGAACTTTTGACAATTTTGAATTTGTTTTTAAAGAAGCTGGGAGAGTGTTGTATAAATTAACTGTTTGACTCGTCAAAGACCTCTCGAAAAAAGCTGTCTTATGATGAGTCTTATGATGAGTCTTATGATGAGTCTTATGAGTCTTATGATGGTCTTATGATGAGTCTTATGATGGGGTATTGGTAAATTTGATCGGGTTCTTAGGTCATAGACGGATTTTCGGGGAAAAATTCTTACGGTTTTTCTAATTCCCAGTTTTCTATTTTCTAACCGTTCCAGCTTAGAACACCACTGTCAGCTCAGCTCCGACGGAAGTGTCAACTCACGCGAGTACAGGTGGCGAGGGAAAGTGTTAACACCTGCTCCCGCCACCCACGCCCAAACACTGCTCATGCGCATGCGCAGTGCAGCTTCCGGTGACGTCATCGCTGCGCACTACCGTTACCCGGCATCTGCGCGTTCCAGATCATCCCGGGTGAGTGGTGGGGGAACAAGTGATTTATTCACCCTCAAAAGATTAACTCATTTTACAAAAAAATACAATTGATGCAAGTGACAAAATTCACAAGAACGCATATATTTTTTGTGGTCTACAGCAGTGTGTTTACGTACGTGTGCTCGTAGAATCAACTCAGAATTGTGTTATGTTTTACTTAAAATTATGTATCAATAGAAAGTGTGTTTTTATCTGCCTCAAAGAAAGACCTTCGTGGAAAAATTACGTATCTTGTGAACTGTTTCAGCGACTACTTTATGCGAGTAATGGTATCGTGTGCAGACGCTACATTAGTATAATACTTGTCGTTCTAAAAAGCTTGAAACTTTTACTATTATACGACAGTTCAAAATATATATAAAATCTTTGCAAAATATATATAACGTATACATAATAGATTATGATTTTCTTTGGACATTTTCCTCCTAATCTTTGGACGTTTCTTTGATTATTGAGCCCCTAACAAATTTCACAGCTTAAAATTAAGTTGAGTTTAATATGTTCAATGCACAATATTCTGGATACTATACGGTTATAATTTTGAAAGTGGCAAATCTGCAAAAAGTACAGTCAAATATAAAAATTTGCTTTTGTTCATCATTACGTTTTACCAGGTAAGTTTAAGCTTACTAGTTAGATTTACTATATTAGACAAAAAGTAACAACCTCTAGTGAGTGGACCCATGGCGGGTTGGAATCGTGCGCGACTCCTTAGTTTATTAATCTGCTGGCGCGGGTTCGATCCCCGCAACCACCTATTAAGTGACTATGCGATAACGCTAGTTAAAGGTCGAGGTTGAGTGGTAAAGAGGTCGTTGTAGTCCTAACTTCACCTCGTTAAACAATACAAACTTGACTTTTCTTACTTTATAAATAAAAACGAATGTGCAAATAAATATATTTTCCCCAACATAATAATCCCTTGACTTTTAGTTTTCTACACGGATCTCTACCAGTTGTATCTTCGATTCCACTTGCAGTTAGAGATCTCTTGGTCAATAAAATTTATCCCGATAGAGAAAGGGACACCGACAGGGAAAGCTGGGCGAAGGAGGCGCCAGACTCCCGCGAAGCCACAAACCCAGCTGATTTATTTGTATACAAGCATCGCTTCAACAGCTGATCGTTCCGGGAACTCAGGTCCATATGTTTCTGACCACAGAGTAATCAGCAGTAGGCCTGTAGGCATAGGACAACCACTTGTATTTAATGGAAAATATATAAAAATATCAAAAGCCAATAGATTGTCACACTAAAAACTGAAAAGGGGGAAAGGTAACTTTAAAAACTAAAAAGCATTATATATTTAGTTTTGAACCGTCGTTAGTAAATCATAACATAAATGAAGCAATGGATAGTATAAATACAGATGATCAGAGGACTCTTCACAGATAAACATCTGAAATTATCGTAACAACAAAATATACATTCGCATTTTAGGGTTGCACAATGTTTTAGAAAAACGTAGTTTAATCCCAGAAATGTTAACGTTGTGGGGAGGTTACACAAACTAACTTTCAGACTTTTCCTTCTAAAAAAAACAAGCAGTCAGAAAGTTTGCACAATTTAAGTAGAGCGAGTCGTGCAGAACTACATTCAGCAGTTTGGGACTGTTTACCTCTACCCTGTCTCTACATTTTGGAAACCTGTATTTTTTTTGTTAAGCGGAATCTCGTAAGAAAAATAGAGATATTTGTGCATACACTCTTTTGTAACCAGAAGCTGGGATGACTACCGAACTGGTTGACACAGAACGGTAGTTTAAGAGATTTTGCCTTTGCAGGCAAGAGTTGAACTCGACAACTGGTTGCTTACATAATTTGAAAAAGCCCCAATGCTGAAGTCGTTTAAAACTCGTCAAAAATTATTAAATCAAAAATTATTTTAATCGCAAAAAAGACAACTTTAATCGTCAGAAAGAAATCGAATGAAAAGCTTATTATCATAATGGTTTACGAATGGTTCTACTTTTACTACAGAAGACGATTGCGCGGGAGTTGCCAGCTGACAAGTGACGTATGCGCATGCGTGAGACTACACCGGTGAAGGATCGGTTCTTCTGCGCATGTGTAGGGTAATTAGTAAACAATCCCTGTGCTTAATGACGCCGGCCGTTGATTCGTTGACCTCTCACCCCTTGGACGTGTAATGGCCACCATCTCTCCCTCAGTCACTAATAGACGTGACTGTTTACTTTTGTTCCCGTGGCGATGTGACTTGTGTAGGCCACGCTGGGGAGGTGATTAGGACAGCTTTGTTTTGTAGGAAAGTGTGGAGGGAATTAATTGGGAAAGACAGCCATGATTGGATGTCAAAGTATGAATAGGTCGACGGTGGAAGTTTGAGGACGAAATGTTTGAGCTTTATGGAGTTCCTGTAACCAAATGCCAACCAAAAATAAAAATGATAAACCAAAACGGTTTCTTCTTTATGCTAAATGACAATTTAGGAGATAGACTATCGCGAGGTATGTATGTGTTCGGAGGCCTAGAATGTAGTGGCGACTACGTCCGATCAAGTCAACGCATTGAGAATAAACAGTTTTTTTAATTGTCTCTAAAACCAGCTGCTTTAGACACATGTATTGTCGTGCTTAAGTGTCACTTTTAAACCCAGGTAAACAAATGATTGATTTGATGATGTTCATCTGCCTAGGGAGAAAAAGATCATTTTTATGATATTTTTTGATAATTTTACTATTTGCAGTAAATCATAAGCTTATGAAGTGTAAAAACCTTTACTCTAGGTATTGATTTATAAGTAAACGTTTCAACAGTTCAATAGGGCTCAACCCATTTCCCTGATCCAGCGAGAGACTTCAACGAGTGGTAACACAGAAGATGGCTGAAGAGTGACACTCAACATAAATATTTCATTTAAAAATTAAAACCTCCAAGGTGAAGTTGCATTCAAAAGTAACACACAAGCAAATTTGGCATCTTTGTGTGCAATAATCGTGAAATCGTGGACGGATCGCGTGTTAAGAATCTGAAATCCTCTAACAAATCAACCCAGTGAGAAAACATCGCGTGTTTTGGGCCGCCTATTGAAATTCATTACTTTCCCAATATCTGAACACGAGCCTTCTGTTCAGCACTAATGATGTGTTAAAATGATGTAAACTAGTTTGCAGCTGATTCGGAAACTGGTTTCTATAGATGTCTTCAATGTAGCGAAACAAGATGTTTGTCATTTCCCGTAGTTTGAGGGTTAATGGATTTATCAGTTTCTAAATGGCGATCATTATTGGTATTAGGCTTAAAAAAGTAGTGATTTTTGTTCGGAAAAGTTGGAGAATCGTTTGAGATTTTAAATTTAAAGTGTTATTGTCTTGTATTTGATGTTTTGTAAATTGGTTTAAAAGATGCAGTTTGGTTTAAAATAATATTACAAAATATATCCACCAAGAAGTGTATATATTTTTAAATTTTCAAACAATCGTTTGAATGGTCCCTTTTTACACTCTGAATATTGTTTATATAGTTGTGTATTATGAAAACACCTTTAGTATAGCTTTAGTTTGAGTTTCTCCAACATTGATGGCATAATTTAAGTGCGGAAATATTTTCTTACAACCTTAAGTGAGAAATGTTTGAATACACAGTGCTAAACTGTTATAGTTTTCTAGAAAAAGATTAAAATTAATAGTTTACTTCTGATCTGATGTTCTTTTATAAAATTTGGATCCGAAATTAGTTCTAAGAATTTGACATTTCTTATTTGATAGAACTTTTATAAGCACGTTTTTATTGTTCAACAAATTGTGTGAAAATGAGCTATAATTTGATCATCCATTGAGCTCTGATGTTCAGATATATGTATGTATTTCTAAGGTGAAACTGCTCCCTCACAGTTCTTTTATAAAATATTGACTTATAACCTCATTTGTTTGCAAATTCGACTCATCTAGCGTCGCAAACATCCGGATAATATCAATCTAACGAGAAAATACAAATAAACCCGTTCCCAACTCTTGTCTTAAGACTTAAATAACCCTTGCATGTGTACAAGTCTCGCATATGTAAACTTAAAATTTAAAACCCAAATGAAACGCTCAAGGCCACCACGGTATACGGTTACCATGCACCACACCCCTCATAACATAACAGATCGGTTTTCATGTACGTAGTGTACCTAGCTCGTTACCCTGGTAATTGAGTTTATGTGCGTGTTTGGACGCGTATTTATGTGATAGATTCAATGACTTGCGTCTCTATCTAGCGGTGACTATGCAGGTACAAATATACCCGTTGTTGAGACAAGTGTGCGCATGCGCATACTCAGTGCGGTGCTGTTTTACATAGAGGTGCGCGCGCATAAGGCCTTACAGGGGATTGGTGATTCCTAACTGTGTTACGATACATGGACTCTTTATTGCGTGAAACATGGTTGTTTATTTTCCTCTAATTCATCTGTCAAATTATTGTATTTTATAGAAAACATATTAAATTCCCATGCATTTACATCCTTGAATCCTAGAGTAATCCCCGAAAATCCATCTAAGAAATAAATTTACCAAGACTTTTTTCGAAACGTTAGTAAATTTATACAACACTCTCCCACAAATTATAGTCAAGAAAAAAGATGGTTAGTTAACACTTTTTAAAAATGATGTTACACTAAACAATTTTAAGTTGTTGTTGAAATGACGAGTGCTCATGTAAAATGATGATTTGATTTGATTTTTATATTTTATACCACTTAAAGTTCGGAATTTTATATTTAAACGTTCACCGGGATAGCTGGCTGTCCAGCACTTTCTAGGGACTACGAAATTATAGTAAGAATAAAAGGCATCTTACACAGGGATTATAAATTATAAGTCTCGGAGATAAAATCTGTGTGGTGTCCTTTGAGGTATATATTTGAGGTACTTTTTACTCCTAAAAGTGTTAAGCGATGTTTTTGGTTTTGCTTGTTGCAGGTAAAAAGGGTCAACAAACTTGACGCAATTTGTGTTAGTGGGAGAGTATTATCAATTCGATAATATTCTGTTGTCTTGATTTTTTAAACCAGCACATTTACATACGTTTAAAGTGTATTTACATATTGCTTGTTTTACATTTTCTGTTAAACGTCCAATCAACAATTTCAAAGTGCAAAAAACTGCGTCGAAAGTTGCAAATTTTGCAAACAAAAATAACACTACTATACTGCACTGTACTGGCAGCAGACCCGTGGCGAATCGGTATCTTGCGCGACTCCGGAGCTCATCACTCCGGTGGCGTGAGTTCGATCCCAGCAGTCAACAATAACAATTCGTGACTTTACGGTAACGCTAGGTAAAGGTCGAAATTGAGTGGAAAATAGGACTTTGTAGTTCTAACTTCGCCTCATTAAACAAAACAAACTTAACTTGTATTGTATACCGGCAAGACAGAACAGCCTACAGGCAGTTTGTTTGTGCAAGTACGAGACTTGTGTATTTATGCTTACTTACTTATAAGGCATTCGTTCCTCCACGGCTATATACCCGGGATAGAGTTGCTGTTAGTGTCGTGTTACTCGTGGTTACCTGATTGAGTCACAAGAGCGAAATCTATGGCTGGGTTCGAGAACTTTATTTACATGGTGGTTTTCTGTTAGCTAGCTAGTAGGAAAAAATAAATCTAAGTGTTTTAAAAGTGTTTAATTGGTTTAAATGTGCTTTGCTTTTTTATTTCTTGAATGTTATCATACATCGGTAGCTTAAAAGATGTAAATATTTAACTCATGAAACAGTAGTTAGCCAAATGATTTGAGTTTACCATCGTCAGGGAACAAGAAGAACACGACGTTTTGGGATCTACAATCTGATCCCATCGTCATCAGGTAAAAAGTGACCTAAAACATAACAGAAAACGAGCTTAGCCACGAACAGTAGTCAGCTTAGCTTTTTTCCAATGTTTTGTGTTAAAACCATTCTAGGTCTTTGCCAGTCGGTGTGTTTCAGTACATCCCATTTATTCGTCTACACTATAAAAATGGCTATGGGGATCTTCTTTGACAATCTTTGAACTCCTTTGGCATTGGGGTATTTCTGATCGAATTTGGTAATTTGTTGACAAGGGAACATTCAACTACCGATCTATGTCTCCCAATTTGGTAGTCCCTCCTGCCAAGAGTGAATCTCACGTCCTCTTACGGTGTCACAGTTTGATTTGTAAATGAGTTCCAGAAATGTAGAGGCAAGGTAGTGTCATACATTTAAAACTGTGACCTGCACCATTCTTTGTTTTAGAGCTTCAACATTGTCCGAATAACTGTTTCCAAATTTAATATTCTGGTAGAACTTCTGCCTAAGGAACTTCCATAAGGCAATCCGCAAGAAAATGTACTTAAGAAAAAAAGTTGGAAACAATGTTTCTTCTACAAGTCCATCATACACCCAAAACAGTGATGACCCTTACTCGATTGATTTTTTCAGATTGTACCTGTCCGTCTTCAGGTTGAAAAAAAGACTCCTCAATTCAGTGAAAGCAACAAAAACACACCCACCGTCTGTCACAACACATCACGGACGCTTTCCACTGGTAAAAACAAGAGTTTCCCCGCTCCGGTATAGTTGCAAATCATGCAGAATATTTAGCGCATAATCCAGTAAACTTTCACCGTTTGAAGGAAGACGAAGACGAGTGGAGTGACAGAAGCATTTAGACTTGCATCACTTCACAGTCTTTCACCACGGAAACCCCGCTAGTTATGCAAATACAAGACTGAGGCTATTCGCAGGGATGAGTAGACAGAATGGGGAGCACGAGCTAGACAAAGAAAGTAAACACCTGTCACTGTGCTCGGGGCTGGCAGGTCGTACGTACCAGTAGTAGGAGGACGACTGGACATAAATAAATAATAAATAAATAAATATTTTATTTCGTTAACAAAATACATTGTATGAAATTCGTCAGGTTTTAGATATTTTAAAAGCTAAAATTTTGTCACTCATTCTTACGTACATCGAGAACTCATTCATACATACAATTTTTACAGTTATATCGGCTCATTCATTCGAATTCTCCCACTTAAGCACCCGTAGGCCGGTAGCCATTTCTCACTAGGTCTCCCATTGGTGTGCCAAGAACTCGTCTGAACTATAGAAAGTGTTCGCGGTCAAAACTGTTTTTAGACGAGACTTGAACGCCTGTGGCGTTGGAGCACATTTTATCGAATTTGGCAATTTGTTGACAAAACGAGCTCCTGCCTGAGAGGTAAACGCTCGTAAACCACCGTTCTGTGTCGCCCAGTTCGGTAGTTTTCCCTGCCTCTAGTTTCATAAGAGTGTATGTCTACACCTCTTATGGGATCGCATTTGGTTTTGAAGAAAACGCAGGTCTCAAGGATGTAGAGACAGGGAAGAGTCAACATATTGAGACTTTTGAACGCTGGTCTGCACGACTCTCTCCATTGAATTTTGCAATGGTTCGAACTGCCTTTTTTTGAAGAATATATTTATAATTCAAATTCTTTATTCTGGAAATTATTAAAAAATGATTTGAACATCGTTGAATTGGTCTTTAAATTTTATAATATTATAAATTGTGTTAGTCCCTAGTCACATGCTACTTCAGCACAATAGCTCGATTTGGCCTTAGCTTTTAGATTAAGACCCTGTAACTCATTTATTTACTTTTTATTTACTACTTAACTACTTACTTTAATACACATTTTAAGTTAGTTTTCAATTAGCTATGTACAGAGGTGATTAGACTAGGCACACCGGAACGCTGATCTCGACTAATTCAGCATGCTTCCATGTTCTTTGTGAATTCTTTTATTTAGGGTTAATGTTAAAAAAGCTACGCCTCAAATTGGGTAGCTCTCAATTGATACACCTTATCATGAAACCCATCCCAATCATCAGCACGTTCATATAACACAAATAATAATAAATACATAAATTAATTATTGCGTCAACATTCAACATGTTATGCAATCGTCAAATTAATGCAATTTAAAAGGCTAAAATTTTCCACACATTCTACCATTGAAATCTCATTCAGACATAAGTTTTTGGCATTCACTCTCTCTCATTCATTCGAATTGTACCACTCTAACCCTCAGTGAGTTCCGCGTTTTCCCAGTCATGTGCCATTAACTCGTCTGTATTATAAAATGCTTCTGCGGCCAAAACCTTTTTAGACGAGTTTTAAAAGCCTTAAGCTCTGGGGAACTTTTGATCGAATTTGGCAACCTGTTGACGAGTTGAGCTCCTACCTGAGAAGGTAAACATTCATAAACTACCGTTCTGTGTCTCCCAGTTCGGTAGTTTTCCCTGCCTCTCGTTTCATAAGAAAGAATGTCACTTCCTCTTACGAGACCGCATTTTTATTTAACAAAAGACATGTTTCTAAAATATAGAGACAAGGTAGTGTCAACAATTTCAATTCTTTGAATGCTGGTCTACACGACTCTCTCCATTGCAATTTTGCAATGGTTCGGACCGCTTTCTTTTGGAGAATGAAAACTCTGGCAAAACTTGGTTTTGAGCATCCACCCCACAAAGCCAATCCGTAGGAAAGGTGTGGGTAGATTACTCCGTAATACGCCGTCATCAGTACCTGAATTGGGCAGTATTCGGACAGCAGTTGCCTCAAAACATAAATGCCTGAGGCTAATTTTGAACAGACACTGTCTACATGGCATTCCCAGGTCAGACCTCGGTCGAGGTGTATCCCCAGGAATTTTGCTGAGTAGACCTCTTTGATCTCAGTATCGTCCAACATGACACACAACGCCCGATCAGCCCGTCTTGTCCAGTAAGTTGTAACCGTTAACCTTTCAGTCGTTTCCGCCGTAAACCAGCTTCGAGACAAACAGCCACTTCGGCTTAAGGGCTTTAAGTCCTCTGTGCAATTACCGGTAGCACGCATGCGCGGCGACAAACAAGCCTTCTGCGCATGCGCAGTAAACCACCGTACTGACTCGCGTGCGAACACCCACTGATCAAGGACAAATCCGAGGAAAGTGGAAACAATATCTGTGTCACACGCGAGTAGATTGAATCTTGGTCTAAATGTAATTGTTGATTGGCATGTGTTGTGTTGGGTGTGGCGGTAAAGGTGTTGCTGAAAAGGTTATTTAGTTGTAGACACAGAAAATTCCGTGTAAATGTAGCGTGTTTGAGTAAAAAAACATGTATGACGGTCTTGCCTCTTTTTTGGACATATTATTCTTTCTCTTTAAAAAGTTAATTTGCCAGGGGCCTATGCAGCCTGTGCGGTGATCTTGCGCCACTAAAAATGGTTTACCACCAAGCACAAAATAGATTGTGCTAATTCTCACCCGTTTGAACTAAATTGTTTCAAGGTCTGATTTATTCAACCTGTAAATAGGCGATAAAGGCACCTGAAGCTTCTTAAGTGACGTCTTGCCTCACTACGTTATAGCGTACGCTTTGTACTACTGCGCATAACTACTGCGCATCGCGACCAGTGCGCATCCCGGTGCAGCTCACCCCATAACTATCCTCCCTTTTGCATAATGCAAGCGCGCTTACTGCTGAAAACAATAAGCCCAACACCGCGACACAAAGAAAGGTTACGCAGCCAGAAAGGTATTTATTTGGGCGCAATACAATAAACAAATTGGGCGTTGCAGCAGGGCAGCGGGAGCGGTCATGTTTAATTCAGCGTTAGGTCCAAATCCCGGGTCCATTTGTCGCTCGGTGCTGATGCATAAATGAATGAGGGCTTGGATCAACCTGTCCTGCTGGCTTCAGGTTCATTGTGCTCCGGGAAACAAGGCCAGTCCCGAAAAGTAAATAATCCGCAAATAGTCGTTTGAGCGCTTTAAACGTAAATAGAAAGCATATAAATATAATAAACCTTGTAAACTTTAAGAACTTTTATTGCAATCGGCTTAAACTTTAAAATTTTTAGGACAAAACAAGCACATTTTTCTTGTATTAGTCAGGTTTTAGAGAAGAAAAAGGAAAACTGTGACACTGTCTTTTTATTTGTTATTGAATATAGATACCTGGTTATCTCTACTGAAAGAGTGACTAAAATATTTCAATTTATATTAGTTAGGCCTAGGATATATACTTTACATGTATATTTCATATATGCATATGAAGTTTTGAGAACATCTCAGGATAGGTCGGGTGGAAATGGGGTCAGAAGTGGATCCACATAAATACATTGGGCATATACATATAATTATATAAACATAGAATATAATTATATGTACATAGAACTTTAAGAAAATTCTCAACACGTGTTCTGGGGTCTAGGATCGATGCTCATTTCATGGTTCTGGATCTAAGTCTTACAATGCTGACGGCATGAATATCCACGGAATTTTACCCCAGAAAATTCGCTAATAAACAGATGATCTACATACAGTTTTAAAACGAATGCTCAAAACGTGTTCTGGAGGTCAGAATCGGTGGTCATATCACTGTCCTGGGCCTGGGTCTTACCATGATGACAGCACGATCACCTAATTTTTCCCAAAGGAAATCCGCTAAAAAAATAGGAAAGCAACCAGAATCCAACCTAATCAGCAAGAATATTCAAACACAAATCAGTTAGATTTAATCTTGCAAGAAAACTGGAAACCCGACCGGCGTACCTTGATATCAACTCTATAGGTCATTTCGTCACCTACACATATCACCTCGCGCCGCTATAATATTATCAACAGTGTATTCAGACAATAAATTACAGCGGGCGCAAAACAGTTTTGACCTTTCTGTAACTAGACCAAACGGCAGTGAAATGTCGGTGGTTTGTGCGGCGGCGGGGAACAGGTTTCATTCTCAATCTGCTTTCTGCAACTTATCGATTGTACCGGTGACCTGATCATATCACTTGTTGACATTTCTGAAAAGGGTTTTCGAATTTGTGGAAGTCTCGGGTTCCTTTTCGGAGATCGTAACAGTTGTACATAGAAACCACATGTAAGAGTTGGGCTGCTTAATGTCAAATTTTGGGTCAACAAATCGAGTAAAAATAGTAGTGCTAGCCAAAGTTGGGCTTTATTAAGGAACTTTGGTAGGCTGAAGGTCTTAAACTATTAGGTTAAAAAAAAAACGCAGAGAATAAAAAGACATTACAATGGGTTTAAAATCCAAAAGTACCATAATTCTCGTATTTGGGAGTTTACATTTGTCATTTTCAAGTTGACCGTCATAATATTGAAAGTGTTGGTCGATTTGTATACTTTTGATCGTAACTTTAATTGCTGGGGAAAATTCTGAATTATTTTATTAGTATTCGTTATTAAATAACTAAATAGCGTGTTAGGAATATGCTAAGAGTTTTTTGGATATTCCCTGATACACCTTTTAAAAAACTGTCCCACCGCACCAGGAATCGAACCGTATCACAAATGTTCCTTCCCCGTGTATTCATACAAACTAATCACTGTTAAAATGTATCAACGACATCCACAATGAAGTTTACCTCTTCTCCCTCTCTCTCACAGAGTCATTATAAACAAGTAAATGTAAAGTTGCCGGAGCGAAACCCACAATAGATTGATTGAAACTAAGAGGCATAGGATTGAGTCGACCCTCATTGATTGAGCAATCGTCTAGAAAACAGGAAGCAGTGGCTGCAGTCTGTGGTTAGACAGCTCTCTGACGCGGTGCACTATATTAGATTGAAACCATTACACAAGTGATAGAAAACTTAAGTTATATCAGGTGTGCAGTACATTAAGCAGTTTCCCTGCAACGTATTTTGGAATTCTCGTTTTTGGCGAGAGTAACTATGACTCTCGTAAAGTAGCAAACACCGAAAAGCAAGGATCCTGTTGGGATAAGCATTATAGTTGATATTTTACCGGTGGTTAAGTTCTTGGGTGTCCATCTAAAGTCTACCATACCAAAGGGGAAAAGGTAAAAGTTATTTGATAGCGGAAACCATTCTTCAATCGGCTTTTCTCATAAACAACACACCATTATTGCATTATTTGCATTATTTTTAAAGAACTGCTAACAAACTAACTAAAACGTGACTGAAAAATGTTATTTGTTACCAAATTTTCGTTGGAAAAATTAGTTCTTCGTGCCTTCAGCATGGTAAGACCCAGACCCGAGATCATTAAATAAGCACTGAACCCCCCAGAACACGTTTTGAGCATATTTTGAAAACTATATATACGATGTATACGTATAAGAGTATACAATCATGTATGTTGATATATGTAAGCTCTTAATAAGTGTTTGACCAATTTCAAAAAACCCACCTCACTTATAAATAGTTCTTTAAACATATGACGGTCTAGATTGTCATACAGCAAAATTAAACTACAGAAAGCCGATGGTGTGAGAGAATTCACTAAAAACTATAGTAATGATTTGAAACTGAATATTATATATAATGGTGATAAACTTGAAATAAATATGTATTTTTACGTTACTTATCAATATTAAAAGACACGTAAGTCTGAGCGTAGCAAACAGCCTCGTAACTCCCGTTGTATATGAGCGGATCCGTGGCGGATTGGTATCGTGCGCGACTCCGGAGCTCATCACTCTGGTGGCGCGGGTTGGATCCCCGCAGTCACCACTCACATTTGTAATGTGACTATACGGTGACGCTAGGTAAAGGTCGAGGTTGAGTGGTAGTCCTAACTTCGCCTCGTTAGACAAGACAAACTTTACCTTTTTAAAAAGCACGAAAATTGAGGCCGGGGCCGAAGCGAGGCTGTAAGCGAAGCGAATTAAAGATACAACATTAGCAAACTAGAGTAACACATTACAAAAAATTCACTTGACTCACGCCAGCGGTGCTTTAGCACTTAGCTGCGTGTCGGCTAGTTACTATGAATTCCCCGATCAACCTACACAGAGTAGATATGCGCGCGCATCTCGTGGCGGCGCGCATATCACTAACCGATACACGGGCGCACTTGCCTCTAATTGTTTACTCTGACCTTGATTGCGCCCACACTGACCGCACGATCCGGTAATTGATTGTGCGCTGCGCCGCTTTTTCCCGTAATTGCGCCTAATCCTGACATACAGAGTAATTATCCCCCGCCCGCCAATCTTGTTTTAATAATCATAACCGTTTAATTAGACGCAATTACATTGGAGATTGCATTTCGCATTTCCATACGCTACGCCTGTTTAACTCTGCTTCTCCTTTTCCGCGACGCTGACCTTTCTGATTCCGCTTTAGGTGTTTTCTATTTGCGCCTGATGATGGAAAAGGAACGGTAGTTTCGTACTGTGACTGTGGGTATGGTTAAATAGGAAAAGTCGAGAGTTTATTTATTATATGATTATTTGTATTCACGTACAGGTCGGACTACGGTATTGTTCTTGTTTACTTTCTTAACTTTCTTTTGCTATTGTGTCTTCTTGGTTTCTCTGAGTCTTTTTCTCCTTAGTGCTCCGTGCGGATTACAATTTAGGGCTTACTTCGCAATTGCCACTTCAGGTTTCCTCAGTGTTTGCTCTAACCATATTTATTGTCTCTCTCGAATCTGAAAATTGATTTGAATTAGTATCTGGCCAAGTTGCAAACTTGTAAATAAAAGTAAACACCCTAGCAGCCTGGAAAGTACTAAGATTACTAACTTGCTCCTAGTGCAGTGTACTTACCTTCTCTTTGTTACTAACTGTCTTGTTACTTGGCATCTACTAGGTAACTTGCCAGCTCAGGTTTAAGGATACCTTTAAAAGCTTCCCTTAAACAATAGTTTCGAAATGCGTACGTATGGATACGTAAAACACTATACGGGGGCATTTCCAGTGTTTCGAACTTCATCAAACTTAATCTTGCTTGTAAAATGTCTTGATCTTAATAATTATTTTTAATATTGCTATTCATGTAGCCTACGTACACATAGAGCAACAGTGGGACCACGCGGAGTACATTATCTCCGTCATGAAAAGTAAACTTTTCTTGCTACATCTTTTCAGAACAAGCTATTTTTCAATCATCAGTCCTACTCCTGTCCTTTTGAGTAATCACCTTTACAGTGTAGCAAATGTTTGAAAATTCGCAGGCCAAAGCTAAGTCATGTATTATTGTCCACTGTTCGGCTTGAATCAGGAAAACAAAGGTGTGATAATTGTTATGCACCACAAGCCTTAATATTCCGGAAGTACTTGTTGTTTGACTATTCTACCCGCACACAGAACTAATGTAGGCCTGCACCTGTTTCCTCAGCTAGGTCACATAGGGGACAGTAGGCCGCCACAAACAGGTGCTTTTGTTGTGTAGGCAAGTGTTGTCTGGATAGTAAATTTAGTTGGTTTGAATTAAGTCACCACTATTGAACTGACACATTGCCCTACTTGTCATTTAATTTGAATGTTTAGTTTCGGAGAAAATTTCATATAGTTTTTTTGCTGGCGTGGTGGCTGAGGCGATAGCACACGAGATTGCAGGTTCGAAACCCCATTTCAGCCAACGGTCGGTAGTTAAGTTGTTACCGCACAGGCTGCCTAAGCTTATGGTAACTGGTGGATTAACATAAAAACTTAAGCTTATTTGCAACGAACGTTGATATATTTTCAGAAAAGTGTATTTTAACTGTTTCTTTTTCGCAGTTTAAGGCTTCATTAGTTGACATATCGTGATTTGATTTCCCCAATTTGGACCTACCAAACAATAACGATTCCTACAATAAGGGTTGACTCAAGGGTCTGTCTCTGCTGCGCGGTAATCTTCAATGCAAGGGTCTGCAATAATCCAAAATACGCGGACACTATTCAAGTTAAGATGAAGTATTTACATGTGTTTTAAAGTTAAGGAGCTTTATGATCGTTTATTATGCGTGAAGTTATGCTTTTGAAGTGTACAGAATAAAGTGGAAAGCACTAAAGCTTGGAGAACTTCAAAGTGTATTTATGAAACTATAAAATCACTTATTTATTTATTTTGTTAATTCCACAATACAGGTTTTCACCCAACTACATTGCAGTATTGAAGATGATATAATAACAAATAGTTTGTGAGTTCATGCGGTCTGCACTGTCTTCATGCACAACACAATTTTCAAGCAAGATACATAATTTTTTAAAAGTAATAATGTCATCTTGTAATAATCTTATAACAATTATAACTTATGAGAAATCGGGCTTTAAAACATGTCGTAAATCTTCTCAAGTTTCCAAATATATCATGTTCATTTATTTCCACAGTAATTTTAAAATGTGAAAACGGTTTTAGCGCTTGGTTTGACAGTTAGGCCGCATCAGTTGAAAGAAGCCCTTTGTTTAGTTAGTTTTACGTCCGATTTCACGCACAAGGACCCGTGTCGTGTTTTCCTTCTGCGGTCGAATTAAAGCTTTCTTTCAGAAGACTCTTCAGTAGCACATTTTCAGTTGTGCACTTCTCTGTATAACCTCTCTCCTGACCTACCGCTAGTTTCCACCTGACACAACTCAAGACGAAACCCGACCTGATGGCCAAATAAGAAAGCGTTCACTCAAAGCAGCAGGGGCATGACAAAGGTGTCAGTCCAGAGACCCACGAGCAGATAACAATTAACGAAGACTCGTCGAGCTTTCACTCTTCAAACAAGAAGATCTTGATATGCAAAAACAAACGGATGCCTGGCACCGAGCTATCAGATGCTGCAAGTCCCATTGCGAGCCTTGACACACATCAGATGACTGCAGGTGCATGATTAATCCTCTTCAATGTTCGATCCGCTCTTTCGATTGTATCGGAGTTATTAATCGACGCTGCCTTGATGTTTCTACACCTCGTCGGCAGGAAATTGGATATCGGTCCTCGGTCGATAGTCGACTGAATGCCACCGGTAGAATGTTAGTAGGTCTATTGGTCGACTGGTTTACTCGGGTATGGATATTGAATGCAATGCGACATACGTCAAACCTTGAACTTTGTGGAGGTGTTCATAAAGAGCGGAACTTATTGAAGGGGTAATTATTGGTCTGTCGGTGGAACCCATTGGAAGGCTTGGGTAGAGTGGTTTTACTTAGGGTAATGTTGGATTGCGAATTTCCGTCATCATAATGGTTGTTTTTATCTTCGAGGTCATGGCAGATAACTATCGTTGTGATTTGCTCTTACTAATTTCGCAGATGGTATGAATAAACTTTGTCAATATGTCATACAGTGTTAATGTTCTAGACAGGCCTTCATTTCACGTCTTCTTTGTCTCTTAGTTTATTTATAATGCTTAGGCTATTATGGATATTTTTATTGATCATTTTGGAACCAACACTTGAAAGTTTTTGCAAAAATATTTTTCCAACTATGAAATTTCCTGATCATTAAAAACAAAATTTAAGCCAAATATTTTTGTACCTGTTTGAAGCTTCGGCTACAGTCAACAGACCTGGTACTAGATTTGTCTATCGTACTCTTGTGAACCATATAAGACCACCGTAGAAACTGTGTACACTCTAAATATATACGAGTTAAAAACACTCCCAAAACAGTGAAAATTGAGCCACTCTTAAAGAGAGTGGCTGGGTTTCAACACCCAAAAGAGCAAAGTTTCACTCCTTCTGAGTGGCCTTCCCTCCATTTTTAGAGTGTACTACAAAGCAGGTCCTTATGTCCATTCGTCAAACCTATTTCAGCCACTATACTCTGGACATCCAACCGAGTTCAAAGTTAGCAGACGATCTCTATCCCGTCGTGTCCAAACGGTCCAGCAACAACCGTTACTGAATCTCACTGTTGACTCAGATCAGGGCCCAAACAGTGGAAATGTTTAGCAACAAGAGGCTGGTGTTGAAGCGACTCGTCAAGCTGAGTGTGTCAAGTGTTGATCCTGACCTTGTAGAGATGAGTCACCGACGGCAAGTGAAGGAGCAGTGGGTGTGTGACCTACAGGGTCCGTCCTGGGACAAGTTTGTATATATAGCCTAGATACAAGTCAAAATCAACTGAAATCCACTGAATAAATGGCAAAATTAGCTATTTAAGGTTTAAAGTATTGTTGTGGACATTTTCTTCGGCTTTTGAGATCTGCGATCTGATTCAGTCTTCAGGTGAATAGTGATCAAAAACATAACAAAAAGTCACAATTTTAATGAATTTTGTCCTGATGTTTTGTGTTATGTTTCAGGTTACTTTTCACCTGAAGACGGCATCGAATTCAAGATCTCGAAACGTCGAGTTCTTCTTGTTCAGTAAAAACTATGGAACACATCCGCAATCATGTTTCTAACATTAGAAACAAACTTCAATCAAACAAATAAGTTAAATGATGCAAACTTTGTTATGAGCTCTTGATGACGGTGGAAGTCAAGATCGTTGAGTTCTTAGCTGGAAATTGGGGAATATAGTTTTAAGTAAACGGAGATCTACGGTAGTTCAATATTTTCTTAGTTTCAGATAAAAGGTCATATAGTATATTGTTAAATGATTTAATTCTTCCAGAAGCCAAATTGATAAACACAACTTTTGGAGTGATTCAACCTCTCATAAACAAGAACTGATGTTATTGGCGCAAAAATGGTTATTTTTGGAAAAAAACGAAAGGTCGTTGAGGAAAATATTAGACCGTAAAACCCAAATTTGGGGTGAAACGCTCAAAGAGAATTAGTTGTTCAAACTATGCCCCCTCCTGTTACTGGAAAATTGTTAAGCCTTGACTTTTATTAATAAAATATAGTTGTTAAATTAATGTTTAAAATTCCATAGTTGATTTAATTAATTCCAAATAAGTCAAACTCAATAAATAGTAACTTTCCCCCATCCCGTACAACAACTCTATCGTACACACCAATCAACTTTTTCACACAAAAACCACTCGTTCCCAAGAGTATTCAAATCCTTACACAAACAGTGCATTTGTATAGTATCCAGGTCGAGTGAAGTGTTTGCGAACACACTGTATTCAAATATGTGCGCGGCCTTGGCGAAGTTACTGCTTCCGGCTGGAGCGGCGGGTGTTGTACAGTCCAAACTACTTTCTCCGTGCAATAGTGCAAGGAGCCCCGCCCGCGCACCGTATAAACAGGCTAAATATAGGCGGCAAGTGATGCGCTCACTGGGGTGCATTCCGCGAGTGGCATTAGTAGTTGGGAGTTTTAAGGGTTGGTAGTAGAAAATAATAAATATTTTACTAAATGAAACGTTCAAAATGAAACTGGACGGTAGTTTTCACTAAGATCTAATGCTTCCGGTTTACACCGCGTCACATTTGAAATACAATTACTGCTAGACGTTTCGACCTCGCTGTGGAGAGTCATCCTCAGTAGCTTGTTGACTGGCTGAGACTGGAAGCCAGGTACTCCACAGCGAGGTCGAAACGTCTAGCAGTAATTGTATTTCAACTGTGACGCGGTGTAAACCGGAAGCCTTAGATCTTAGTGATGACACCGGCCGCGAAAGCCTAAGAGTTAAGATGGTCGGTAGTTTGTTTACCCGGAGTTCAAGTTGCGTGCCATAAATTCTTGTGCGACCAAAATTTGTTTTGAGCTACGTAGTTTGAATGCCTTTGGCACAGGGACACATTTGATCGAATTCGGCAACCTGTTGACGAACTTAACTCCTGCCTGTGAGGGAAAACGTTCAAGAGCTTCCGTTCTTTGTCTCCCAGTTCGGTAGTTCTCACTGCCTCCAGTTTCGTAAGAGTGAATGTCACTTGCTCTTACAAGACTGAACATAAATCTGAAAAAAACATGTTTCTAAAATATTGAGACAAGTTAGTGTCAACAATTTAAATTTTTGAATGCTAACCAAGACTCTCTCTACTGCAAAATTCCAATAGTTCGGAATGTCCTTTTTAGAATGAAAACTCTGGCAAAACTAGAAAGGTGCGGGTAGATTATTTCGTAACATGCGTCATCAGTACTAGAATTGGGCAGTCTGCGGACAATTGCTTCAAAACAGAAACGCCTGAGGCTAACAGACATTTTATTAAGCACGCATGCATTATTTAGGCCTTAGGGCAAACCCCAAATAATTAAAAAAATATGTTTTAAGATCTTTTGAAATTTGTAATTATTACAAACCTACAAAGAACTGAAGAAGATTTGTGTTTTCTCTATTATATGTATTCTCTTACACTTACCATACATAAGAGAAACGTAAAGCGTATAGTAAACCATACAAAAATGACTTGCACCAAAACAACTCAAGTGGACGACACTGAGTCAAATATCCCATTGTAAATAACGAACCACCACATTTCCAGATCCAATTTAGCTGCGGATCGCCGTTTGTGGAATGTAATGGGCGCCCCACAGCTGTGCAATTAATTTGAATGATTTAATTTACTTTCCCGCCGCTCGAGAGCGCCACTTGTAAATGTTCATTTCTTAATTTTCATCCAAAAGGTGTGTATTTATATGGAAATGGCACCCGTTGAGATTGTAAATCAGGGTAATTTATCATTCGGTTGGTTTTAAATCTTAATTTCCCTTTTGGGTGGGCGGGGATTTCAGAGAGCTTAGCGTGTGTGTTGAATCAGGCTGGTCCAAATTGAAATAATTATGCAACGATTCTCCAGACTAAACTGTGGGTTTGTTTATGTGACTTTAGGGTGTTTTTTTTAAGTAAATAAATGGTTTATTGCGGAAACATATCATGTTATCGTCATTGATAGATTGAACTAAAATGTGCCATGCATTCGGACATCGAGGTCCCATTCAAACAGCCATTTTGTTCATTCCCTTTTTCCCATTCATTTGAATTGTTCGAATTTTTTCAAACAGTTTTTGCGTTTTCGTGTAAAAGAACATAGAACTACTTTTATTCTATCAAATAAACCCACATTCGTACGTTTCAGTTCATAATCGGCGTCGGAAACAGGGGACTATGAAACCATGTGTTGCCTGAGAAGGAGCTTACATGACTACTACCGTCCTGTGTCTCCCAGTTCGGTAGTTGTCCTGCCTCTGGTTTCATAAGAGTGTGTGTCACAACCTCTTATGGCATTACATTTTGCTTTGAAAAAGATACATGTCTCTAGAATGTAGAGACAAGGGAGTGTCAATAGTTTGAGGTCTTTGAATGCTTGCCTGCACGACTCTCTCCAGCGCAATTTTGCGATGGTTCGAACTGCTTGTTCTTTAAGGATGAAAATTCTTGAAAAGCTTGCGTTTGCGCAACCTCCCCACAAAGTCAATCCGTAAGATAGATGTGGGTAGACTACTCCATAATACGCCGTCATCAGTATCTGAGTCGGGCAGTATTCGGACAGTTTCCTCAAAACGTAAATTCCTGAGGCTAGTTTTGAGCAAACGTGGTCTACGTGGACGTTCCAAGTCAACCCTCGGCCGAGGTGTATTCCAAGGAATTTTGTTAAGTAGACTTCTTCGATCTCAGTTTCATCCAACATTACTGTGGGACTAACTGAGTCTTTACCTCGCAAGCAAAAGTGAATGAAGTTAGATTTTGAAGAGTTTGTTTTGAGATTAAGCTCGTTGAAATGTTGGATTATGTTGTTGAGCCCAATGAAGGTCCTGATTTCGAGTTCTTTGATTGAGCTCGCGTTGAAACAGAGAGTCGTGTCATCTGCGTACTGGACGAGTCGTCCTTGTTGTATCGATGAACTGGCACCATTGACGTAGATCCTCTTAAGATAACTTCAACATTCTTCAGTTTCTTTTATGTCCAGACTTCAGGTTGTCTCAAAGATCCGGCACTCGTCGGTCTACTGTTTACAGAATTATTGGTATTAAAAAATTTAAAAACATCTAGACACTCACACTATGAACAAAGCAGGCCTAACATTGGCGCCACCTGCTTCCCGCGCGACATGTTACGCCATCTTGTTTTCACTGCTACATTACATGTTGAATTTAAGAGCCTCTAGACGCGTGTTTTGGTGTTTCGCCATTTTGAATTATTCATAAAACTCTCAGCGATCTCCCACTTTCAGTTGCTGGGAGAATCTTCCCAGAACAAGTGCCTGTGTGTCTAACAACACGGCAACGCGCACTCGTGTAGCTGCGAGACGTACACCCACACAATTCATTGAGAGAAGAAAGCATAAACACGAGACTTTAACGTGTGGTTGTAGTAGTGAGTAGTAGTGGGAACTGATGAAGTGACGTTGAAACCTTTTTCAGTACATTTCCATGGGAAATATTTGTAGATCTGTTAATTTCTGCCGCCATGTAGAACGAAACTTCATGGAGAGAAATTTTGAGCTTCCCAACACCTCCTGGGTAAAATTGAACATCTTTGTTCGCCCTCTTCCGATAATGGGAATTCACTAGGCGTCTAGACACACTGTGATGTGCTAACCGTTGAAGTGATAGAATAAATTGCTTCCAGCCATCGACACCAGTGAATTTACTAATTTAAATTCATCATCAATAACTAAAGTTGTAGTTCAACATTGAAATTTTCACATCTTAAAACCTAGTTTTATTTGAGTTTTGTTTATTGAGTTTAGGTTAGTCATTCTTTATTAGCATATAAATTTGTTACATAGTATATACAATACATTTTTGTATTGGGTTCAGTTTAATTTAAACAAAACTAACCACAGTTATTATTGTAATAACGCTTAATGAATGGTAAAAAATAATAGTTTGGTTTGGTTTTGGAATCAAACTAATGAATATCTAACACAAATGAACGAGCCTAAAATAAGAATAATCAACGTTAACTGACCAGTCATTTCCCAATGTTTTGCGTTATGTTTTAGGTAACTTTTCACCTGAAGAAGGGATCAGATTCCAGATCCCGAAACGTCGTGATCTTCTTGTTCACTAAAACACCATGGAAAATGTCCGCAATCATATTTCAACCTCTTAAGTCTACTGGCAATCAGACTACAAAGAGTTTAAAATCACAAATAAACATGACACACACAAAACACAACAATAATCAAGAGACCCTAAACATCTTACTTCACTCACAGCTGACAAAACTGCAATTCCTACGCAGAGGAACAATTTCCTTATTGCATCTCGATAAACGCTAAGTACCAGCCCACAGAGAATACTGTGGATGATCACGATGGAGACTATTTACTACCCAGATGAGACGCAACACTACAAGAAAGTCTAGGAATTAGAATTGCAACAAGTGGTGGGGCCATTAACGTTGTGGAATTAAGTCCGCCTCTGAGTTTCATATTTAATTCAGATGTATTAATTCCCAATGCTCATGCGCCGGCTGGTGAGTTACCTGTATGAATTAAACATTTTCCATAAAGCAAGACTTGTCACACTGAATCGCCATGTTGATAGGTTTGGTTCCGTACTCTGTGTTGTGCAAGAGAATGTAAATCTTTGTGGTTGGTTTTTGGATTTTGTTGAGTGTTTTGATGTTATTTTGGTGTTTGGATGGCGTTGGGTATAAACAGGCTTTAAACTGAGCCTGAGCAGTAAAGGCAACTGTATTACGATTAATTTAAGTAGTAAGTAATCGGTACCGATAATTTTCCTACACGAATAATCAGGAAGCCATCACAATATTCAATGAGATATCAATATAGCTAAACCTTTTTAAAACCTTTTAATTGAATTTTCCCTTGAATTGTTTACTTTGAACCGGTATTGACGACTTGGCTCCGTAAAGTTCACATTAAAGTTTGATCTGTTCAATTCTAAATCACAATATGGTCAAAAATTCATTACCCTTCTGTTTGATTCTAATAAAAGACTAATTTGAGAAATGATGTTACAAATAACCTTGCCGTTTAACAAAGTGTTCAGTTTGTCATATATTCACTAGTCTTGATTGTTATTCAAGAACCTCTTTATGATGGGTAGTCACTTTTGGGACACCCTTTATAATTATTCAACGCCTCATTATAAATGTAGTTCTCAGAAATCATCACTTGAAATCATGATTTAAATAAACACTACGAACAGGCATCTTTTCTTAAGTCATTGTAATTATTGTTTCTCCTCTCAAACAACTTTTATTCTCTCTCGAGGCTTTCTTTAAGTTTATGGCACATGACTCACTGGTAAACCGCTTAACAGACTGACTGACTACGGGACTAGAGTGGTACAATCCGAATGAACGAGAGAGAGAGATTATATAAAAAATGCACGTCTGATTGGAGTTATAAAGTTATAAGTGTGAACATTTTTTAATTTTCTAAAACTTACTGACGATTGTTTCTCGCAAAACCCATTTATCTATTTATATCATAATTGCTGTCATCTTTCTTGCAAATTCCGCAAATAAAACGTTAAACAGTGGACATATTCCCGATTTCGCTCCGTTTCCAGACTTTTCGTCAAAGCTTCTATTGTTATACTAATGAAAAGTAACAAGCCACTACACCTGTACACACAATGTTCATTACAATACAAAGTAGATACGGTCTAACTGCAGGTTTCCCACACTGCTCTTCGGGCTTCCTACAGCCCCATATACCATCCAGTAGACCACCAACCAACACAACAGAGTCTAGGAGTGTGAGGGTGTGCTTTACTGGGCGATTAGCATAGCTATTTTTGAATTATACAGGACATTAGACGTACAGTAAGACCTGCAGATCGTAATGGCAGCTTGTAGACTCAGACTTATGTGAGTGTAACAGAAGGCTGAAGTGGTCTAGGCCTACACAATAGCCGGTTGACCTAGATGTAAGAAAAAAATAAGTTGCGAAATGGAAACAGTGTTTGGGAAAGAAAATTAGTTCTGTGGATTCAAATGGATGGAACATATTGAGTTACAATTATGATCAACAAATTGAGAGCCTTTCAAATATTCTATGCTACACCTTTTTTGACTGGGACTCGTGGCGTGGTCCTGTAATTCAGCTTCATGGAGGTCAGGTTTTGAGGATGATATAGGTCTAAAGCGGCTCAGATAGTCTCAGTGATCATCTGATGATACTCACATCAACTCCCACCATCGTTTAGACATATCAGACCATCACCTGCGTGGTTCGGAAGTCACGTTAAGCCGTTGGTCCTTGTATTTTTATTGGTCATTGGGCTATTAATTAATGACCCATTCTAAGGAAGAGTCGGCCTTAGTTTGTAACAAGACTACACCTCATAACTCATTACTATCACTCATCACACTCATCCCTCACCACATATTTGCCTTAAAATACCCTCATGAGAGTGGTCGGCATCTCAAATAGTGATTTAGTGAATTAACATTACTTTAACGTTTATTTATGTACTCTTCATTTCAGTCAACATCTTCACTGTCCGTAGTTTAGGTAAAAACGAACAGCCTGTTGGTAACAATGGTGTTATCATTTATGACTTTTAGGTAAAATAGACCTTGTTTACTCTTTTTTATATCCGTTCGCACCAACAGCTACTAATTATGTCGCGTTTAAAATTGACAAATTATTCAGCATAAATTGGCTGTTTATGAATAAACTAGTAAGATTTTAATATATTTTTACTTTGGTAACTGCCTGATGGATTTATTTTCAAAAGGTCCTGTGTTGTTCTAGTAACGGTATTATCAATATTTAAACGGTATTATTGAATTATACTTCCTGCTTGAGATAAATATTGTTAAGTTGCATTAACTTATGTTGTATCTTATTTTCTTTTCTTCTCGTAGGGTTCTCTCCGATCACCAACCTCACAACGCATCACAAGCCAGCGCGCCACCCGGCACCACAGCAACCACAGATTATCTCCGAGATCTACATCAGCTGTTTTATCATCATCTGTATCAGCTGGTCCAATCAGCTGGGCGATTTGTTTGTAATCGAGAGCAGATTAATCCGCAGTGACACTAATAACTCGGCTGATCACGTAATTACTATCTGTCAGCACTAATTGCGGCTGGTCTTCTTCTTCTTCTGCTCTCTCGGCTCGGTTCAGTCCATGTTTATTAATGATCACTGACCGACCTGTGACTTTACACTTTTCAAATTAAATCAACGCCCGGATTACCATAGACAAACAGAACGTCTCGATTTGATCGGTGATTCTTCGAGTGTTCTTTCAAGGTTTGAAGTCGGTGGTTTTTGTTCCGGTTTGCTGTATACAACTAAGTATATATTGGATATTTTTCCGTTTGCATTTTAATGAGAAAGTGTTCGTTTATTGAGAAATAAAACTGTTATCAGGTGATAAATTACAACATTTCTATTAATTTTTTAATAGAGTTCAGTGTTGGTTTGTTCAATTTGTTAAGATTTTAAAACTGTACCGAAGTTGTTTCAAAAAGCCAGCATTGGTTAAAAAAATAAAAGTATTGTCTAGTGAGGTGAAGTTAGGACTACAAAGTGTTACCAAAGGACGACCTTTACCTAGTGTTACCAAAAAAGTCACTTAACAAAAATTGTTAGTGGTAACTGCGGGGATCGAACCATCGCTATCGGAGTGATGGGCTCCGGAGTCGCGCGTGATACCAATCCGCCACGGATCCGCTATCATTTAAACAGGACAACGACTCAGCTGCTTACTTAAATTAAAGTTATTATTAGAATAATACTTAATTCATATACTCAAATACTTCAAATACCCTTAAAAATGTATATACAACCAACATAAATTTAATAATTATGTTTAAAACGTTCATCAGTATTTTTTTAATTTGACTTAATTGGAGAAAACTTTAGACAGACGAGATTTGCTATATTATAACTGTTGAAGTCTTCGAGCTTTTAAACGCCATAAAGATTCATGGTTTGCTTTTTGGATATCAAAAAGGTTTAGATATTGACAAAAAAACTAAAATCTATATCATTGTTTCAAACAAAAGTTAAGCGCTTTGATCAGTAAACAATCACATCAACATTGTATAAGTTCTCTATCACTCGAAAATGTCTTCAGTTTAGTTGAAAAACGTTGTAGTAACACAGTTTGTCATTGCTATGTATGTATTTTACATAAAATTACATATCTAAGGTTAACACCCAACCTTGGAACTTAAATTTTAACAACATTGTTAAATCATATTAACTCTTAAGCTTTCGCGGCCGGTGTCATAACTAAGATCTAAGGATTTCAGTTTGCACCGCGTCACAGTAGAAATATAGTTGCTGCTAAACGTTTCGACCTCGCTGTAGAGAGTCATCCTCAGTAGCTGACTAGCTGGTTGACTGTCTCAACCAGTCAATTTAGTAATTAGATCTTAACAATGTTAAATACTCTGAGCTAAACTTGAAGGGACCCTCCCCCTTCCCACTCTCATACACAACCTACAGAGCATAGAGGTCACCTGTTACATGATTGGAGTGCATAGAGGAGTGAGTTGGGGCACAGCTGATTGGTCCGATGCACGACTGGGTCACTCACTCCGAGCAAGGGTCACTCCGCAGAGTATTGTGCGGTAACTGCCGGAAACCGGGGGAATTGGCAACCCGTCATAACGAGGGTGAGACATCGGTCGAGGAACTTGAGAGTGAAATGGGAATCGCAGACATGGTAGTGGATGGAACCAAAAGTCTAAGAGACACTCGAGTGTTTTTATCGAGTTGTCAAACGTCTTTCATCACTGTGTTGAACACCGTACCTTGATTTGAAACTTATACTTTGGATGTTATGATTCAAGTTACTCAAGTTAAATGATGTCTTAGTAAAAGAACGCAATTCGTTGGAGTTTTAGATGTTCCGACGAGGAAGGAGCTGTTGGACTACGGAGTTCCTCAAGTCTCCAAGATCTAGTCCTTTACTTTTCTTGATCTATGTTAATGATGTTGGTATTATGTATAAGTTACTATACTCGTACTATTAAGTAGATATAAGTAGATATCCCAGCCAGTTCTTAGAATCGTCTAAATACTGTAATTTAATTAATTACTTTTTGCGTAACACAGGCTTGTACTCAAACAAAATGCCTTAACAACAAAACTAACTACACCATACACTAATGTTTCATTCACTTTCTTTTGGGGTTTCTTTTTGGCAATATTTTAGTGTAAATTGGAACTTGGATCAAAATTTCAAGCAAATTAGCACATAAATGCGACTTAAACTGCGTTATAAATAGACAGAATACCAAACGTTTCAACAAAATGTTCAGTTCAGTTCGCTTGGTTAAACTTCGTCCATTATTTCCCCTTTTCCACTTCAAAACTCTTCCACTTATCTAACACTTTTCTCGCAATCGATTAATCTTCTAAATTTTAAACCCACTATATTATTCAGCAGGGTTTGAGACTACCGATTTGAAACAACGAAGCTATTGAGATTAGCAAAAAAGTACGAAAATGAGAAAGACTAATTATGATTTTCTTACTAGAACCTTCTGTAGGGATGCATTAAAAAGATGGACAAAATAAACCAAAATAATTCAGCTAAGTGCTTAAATCACAATCACACAGGCTAAAATTTAAAATTTTAATCTCAAATTTAAATTTTAATAAAAACAAAAGCGTCACGGCCATCAACTTTACACAACCTTCAAACAACCCATTATGACGTATCAATGGAGTAGTTCAGCCAATGTGTACCGGTCACCTCCAGGAAGCGTTTTAGCGTAAGGTAGGTCAGGTTCGCTTATATTAGTGTAATCACAATTCATTACATGTAAGCACTCATCAATTACTCTCATTACAGACAGAGAGAGGGATAGAACAAGAGTCATGTAACTGGAGTGCTGGAGTGCATCATAACAAGGTCAAGATGAGGTTCAAGAACGGCCTTCTTCAATAGAGCAAGATGCAAGGTGGTAAGGCACTGACTGTGATGACTCAGAATATATGTGTTCATTCAGGCAACTCAATGATATAGAATGTATTGTATGGGCTTAGAGCTCAACTTTTGAATTTAAAAATTGGTTATATCATCCCAAACGTCAGGTACTCTAAAATGTTCTGTAGTAAGAAATGTTCTCGATAAAGCTTTACGTATCTCCTAGCGTGAACTCACACAAAAACTGTATGGTACAGCTTTTTGTTTTAAGGTTGTTAACAAAGATGGTAGAATTCCAAATCCAGAAGCGTCGTATTATTCGGAATATTTAGTGGCTTTTCCTTGTTCACTAAAAAACTGTGAAAAAAGACCGCAATAATATTTCCACCTCGGATATTCGATACAGTTTGATAAAAGAACAGCAGTCGTCTTCAGGTGTGGTTAATATCCATGTACAGTACTGAAGGAACTTAAAGCTCCTCTAGGAACACCTTTGATCGTGAATTCATTCTTTAGGTCTGACGAGTTTATGGCACACAACTTGGAGAACGCGTAACAAACAGACTGACGGTGAGACCAGTATGGGAACATTCAAGTGAATGAGACCTCGATAAATGTAAATTATGAAGTTTAAACCCAACTTAGATGCGTGTGAATGCGAAGTTTTAGACATATGACAGTTGAGATGGACGTCCTGTAAACAAGGTTTTCAATAGAAAATTTACTTATTTATCTTGTCCTATTTCCACCACAACCTCCATCCAATCCCACTGCCTGAAGTTACCCCACATTTTACCTCTTAGTTCCAGTACATTTTTCCCCTCTAGTATCAATTCCAGTCGGCTATTTACCTAAATACTCAGCTCGCCATCAGCGTCGCTTTCCCCCCTGCTCACGACTGCATGACCGTGTCAGATGCTGATGGCTGTTTAGTCACACCGGCGCTGATAGCTTCATCCTCCACACGCTACCAGTACGGGAGTGCGCATGCTTAGTCAATGATTTGTTTTGCTCATGGACACCTGTGCAAGGTGCGCAAGGATCGAGGTCGTTTGAGTAAGGAGTTTTCAGTTTGGAATTTTGTTGTTTTGTTGGGAGGTGTGTTGAGTTATTCATGTTGAAAGCTGAAGTGGTAAAAATTAATGGCAATGTTGAGGTTGGATTTTTAAAGTCAACTATCTCTTATAGTTTCTATAAATTGTTTAAACCCTTGTAAATAGTCCTTTTGAAATACAGAACCCCTCTTTAACTGTTAGTTCTACGGGATCATAATTCTGGGCTTTTGCCAGTCCTCAAAAGTTACATCTGCTATTCAAGAAAACCAAGTCGACATTTTATTAATTTCTGTTTTCTAGTGAAAGGGTAATGATTACAACAATATTAGACACAGCACGGCCGTTCATGAATGTTTACCATCTAAGGCTCAATTTGTCAATAAACTTGTACATTTGATCAAAAGTGCCCTGATGCCAAAGGCATTATTAATCATCTAAAGTCAGTTTTAAATACAACAGATTTTTTCAACTTCTGACTAGATTATGACACACGACTGGGAAACCGCGTGAGGAGACAGACCGACTGTGGGCTCAGACTGGTGAAAATGAGACTTCAATGAATAGAACTCAGTCATGTTTGAGTGGGATCCAAATTTCAGTCAATGGAAAATTTTTAGATAGTTGATTAAGATGATTGAGATACCTGACAGGTAGTTTGTCTATTCAATAAAGTATTTATTTACTTATCCTTGCATATCATCAGAGCAACCGACTGAAATGTCATCTCATGTGCCAGAGGTAGAGCGAAAATATATTTTACCAAAACTGAAAGCAAAACGTTTTAATCGAAGGATTGTTCTAAGTTGAAGTCAGTGGTGTTTTGATAAAATAAAAAGTACAAGCACACTTTGCAAAAGACACACAACCTAATGCTCAGCTGAACTAGCTAAGTAAAAATAAAAAAATCATTATAGTGGGAATTACATCAGGGAATAGCACCTTGGAAGACCAATCATGAGCTAGAATGTTAGAAGATTTTGGGGAAAGCTGTAAAAGTTATGAACTATGCAAAACGTAAAAGCAAGAACACACTCTCAGAATTCAGGTAGCCAAGTCAACGTCAAACATTTCAAACCACGCTCATCCACCAACCGTCATGCTGGTCAGCTGTTGGTCAGGTGGCGAGGGTGGCAGCGCAGGTGATAGCGCGTCATGCAGGGTGGGTTCGAACCCGCTGATAACCTGCATACATTACATACACTTGCTGTGCGCGCTGTACCGTGGTGGCTGCAAGGTGGCTTTCAAGCTTCGCTGCTACACCACCAGCTGCCCCTGAAGACGTTAGGATAAGACACCACCAGAAACGTCGGTCGTTAGCATATACGTTGAGTTTTGAAAAGAAGGTGAGGAATTGATCAGGTTAAGTAGAAAGGAGCAAAAATCATTTTAGTAGGAAGAACATCAGGCAAATGCAACTTGGAGTACCAATCGTGAGTCTTTCTTGATGAGCTCTAGATAAAGCTTACAAAACCTAAAAAGGAGGGTTACAATACTTCGTAACTGAGCTAACGTACAAAGTCAACCGAGCTAAAATATATATTTTGACTCAATATTTTAACTATCTCAATCTCTAAAAAATTCAACACAATCAAACTGTATTCGGTTTTGCTTGAGGGTAAAGACTCAGGTAGCCCCACAGTAGTGTTGGACGAAACTAAGATCGAAGAGGTCTACTCAACTTAATTCCTTGGAATACTCCTCGATCGAAGTTTGACTTGGAACACTCACGAAGACCACGTTTGCTCAAAATTGTCCTCAATGTAGATTCCCAATGTTATTTTCAATAATATATATAAAAAACCACCTTTGATTTATCATGTTACATAAAAATTATGATTTGTAATATTTAGATTTCATTATTTTGATTCGTAATACTGAATTATAACGTATATTTTATTGGCTGTTAACTCTGTTCAACTATGTTTATAGACAATTTAAAAGAAAAGCCTCTAATATGTTTTTCAAAATTACAATTTAACCAGAAACGAATTTTAATTTTTTCTACACGAGTTAAACATTGAGTGGGTGAGAGATACATTACATTACACTCTGCACTTCACAATTCACACATGTTGGCCATTCTGTCGTCTGAGCATGCTTGACATCTCTTCCTGTCAGGCTTATCGTATTTATGTCTTGCCATCTCTACACAACAATGTTAGGACATATTCAGTCTAAACGTTTATTTGTGTAGACCTCAGCAAGTCTTGAGTTCTTACTTGAATACTTTGTTTAAAATTCGTTGTTGACGACGGTAGAATTTTGAGGTTGAGATTATTGGGGACGTTTAGTCGTTTTTTGTGAACAAGAAAAACACGACGTTTCGGGATCTGGAATCTAGCCCCGTCATCAGGTGAAAAGTTACCTAAAAATAACACAACACGTTGAGAAAAAGAGCTAGCCTAAAGTTATTTGCGTAAGCTCACCCACAGCCAAACATTTGCTGCGCTGTGATAAAATCTAATCAAATACGAATTGTCATTTAAAAATGTCCGTAGCAGTGAATTTTTAAACTTATTTTAATTTTAACAGCTAGCAAAATTACCAAATAAGATTAAAACCTCTAATTACCGAAGGCATTCAATACCTGTCTGAAACAAATTTTGGTGAAGGGAGCATTTTACAGTGTAGATGTGTTTATGGTACATCAGAGAGAGACCCAACGATTATTAAACTAACTGAAAACTAGAGTGGAACAATTTAGATTCGTGATAGAGAGTGGATTTCAAAACTGTATGTCTGAAATGAGAGATATTTATGTCTGAAAGAGAATTTGGAAAAATTACTCGTGGAAAAATTTAGCTAATAACATCGAATTTTCATAGTTATGACATGTGTATAAAATGTCTATGAACTTCGTATTTGTATAAAATTCACCACCAAGCTTTTTCAGATATACTTTCTGTTCAAAACCATATAGCGGATACGTGGCGGATTCGTATCGCACGCGACTCCGGAGCTCATCACTCCGGTGTCGCGCGTTCGATCCCCGCCGTCACCACTTGAAATTTGACGCTAGGTAAAGGTCGAGGTTGAGTGGTAGAGAGGACTTTGTAGTCCTAACTTCGCCTCGTTAAACAAGACAAACTTTACTTTTATATACAAATTTGCAGTTCATTCTTTACACCACTCAAAACCAACTTTGGCATTCCACCAACACACCCACACGGTTTCTCCTTACTCAAGTGGATAGTAGGGTTGTGTTTTGTTATCTCGGTGACTATGGCAACACTGGCCAGCCGTGCGAGACACTACACAGGTGCCAGTCTACAACATAGCATTACACCACGCATGCGCAGAGCGGGTGGTTCCACTGGGTGCGCAGACCTGACTGCGCGTGGCGCGCGCGCGCCAAACCTGCGCATTTGCATATGGATTCTACTCAACATTAGTCATGGAAAATTGTTCGTATTGATCTTTTTTGAAGAATAAAAAGATTATCTGTCCTGGACGAACTGAAACCCAAAGAGGAATGCCGTACGACAGATGTGGAACGACAATACCATAGTAAACTTTGAGGAGATTTTCGGTATTGAGTTGATCTGACAATCAAAAACGTTTTTGTTCAATCAACACGCCGACTAGTAAAAGGGAATGCTTTTATTACAGAATTCCCAATTGAAGGAAGTAGAGGCAGTAGATTAAAAAATAAATGAAGGAGACGAGTACGATGAATATTCTGAGCATGCAGCTTAATGCAATGAACGTCGGTCCTCAAGTTGGCTCGGAAGTAGTCAGTCCACCCCCTTTCACAAGCACTAAGTGTCTCAAACAGTTTGAGCAGTAAATCAAATAAAATAAATTAAATAATTTTAACACAATATTACTTGGAACAGAACAGTTTCCAACCCCCCAGTCATGTTCTGAGTTGCACAACTATATGTAAGCATTGTCTGTTGAACATTTACTGTGGAGTAAATTGTACTCTACTGCGCAGTCGTGTAACAAAGGCGCAGTAAAGTGTGTGGGTCAGTATCAGATGAGGATAGTCAGGCGACTGCGCAGTGACAGGGGTGCGTAACGTATACAGGCTTGCGCCGTGCAGACAGGTTGGAGCTGGATTCAGGATCCAAGAGTCTGGTAGTAAGGGATGGGAATTCACAACAACACACTTTAAAAAAGCTGTATTGAACATTTGGTTTTGTGTGGCTTAGCAAATACAACAATATATACTTGTATGGAACATAATTAACAATTTTATTGTTCAGAAAATTACTTTTATAGTTTTTCCGTTAACCGGAAGTTTGATTTTTGTGACAATAAATAGGATAAACCTACTTCATTATAAGAAACAAAGAAAGTGTATTTTACGTTAGTTTTTCAAAATCTACAAAATTAGTTCTACAACATTGTAGATACTAACGATTTTCTTTATTTGAGCAAACCCTTAACATAAGACCATTCCTGGATTTGGCAGTTATATAAGTGTTGTTGGGGCGATTTTAAAAGTCAACGACCGAGGTATTTTTCGAATTTTCAAGGAATTAATGATGAACTGGTTATCTTCGTAATTAAAGATGTACGAGTATACTGTCCATCTGGACATATTCTAACGGTCTTTAAATAGTGTAATTTCTAACCTTTTAAATTCAGTTCGTAAGTTTAATATTCTAACCAAAGGGCTAGACTCACATTTAGCATTCTGCTTTAGGATCATCTTGTTTCTCAAACATTTTTTTATGCATAGAACAGAATAGGGCAGTTAATATTGTTGACCTATTTCAGAAAGAAGTTTGAACAACATTAGTGGTTGGGTAATTTAAAATAACTAAAATACACGTTGAACTGGTTTGAAATTTTTTATAGTAGTCCGCATAACTCAGAACCTTACATAAAGATTTTGTTCCCTGTGTTTGAAACTAAAGTGCTAAACTTTTATTCACGCCCAAGTTCGCAACATGTGTTACTGGCATTTGCATTTAGACGAACGTCCAAGAAAAATGCACCCTAAGTGCACGAGCACCAAGATTAATTACTTAACCACAACCTAGCTAACTTTTTCCTCACTCAGGTGACTTCAGGGCGGAGTAGACTTCTCTGATAACATCAGTTAGATAACAGAGCAATGCACTCTCCAGTCTGTCGCGTTTATAATGCACTCAAATGTTACTTGCAGTGTCGCAAAGCATTTACACAGTAACGTGTAATGGTCATGTCGGCTCGTTTTTAGTTAAGGGTCCGCCTCAGCTGTAATGATCTAAAGATCGTTAACACTATACAGGGTGTCCCATAAGTAAAGTGCCAAACTCTGGGAAAAGGTTATATGGTTCAAAATGAAGATAAAATCAAGAATAAAGTTTTCCAAAACGCTTAGTTAACCAGATATTCGCCATTTTACATTTTTCACTAATTATTTATTATCTTTCACACCATTTATCGGATTTGACTCAAACTTAACATAAATTTGAATCTAAGTAAGACCACTTATGGAAAAATTACCAGCATGATCTAACTTATCATTTTAAAACGGTGGCTATTTTATGGTATTTTTAGGGCATTTTTGGCATTACACCTTAAATAGCGAATAAACTGTAAGTTTTACGATAAAATGAAAAAAATTACCGTTTTGTAGAAAATTTTATTACCTATCTATTGACACCAACGTCAAAGAAATCGATTAAGAATCAACAAAGTTATAGTGGAAACTGTGGCAAACATCAAGAAAATAAGGTGGAAAGTTGTCTGTTTTCAGCCAGAGTTTCCACTATAACTTTGTTGATTCTTAATTGATTTCTTTAACCTTGGTGTCAACAGATAGGTAATAAAATTTGCTACAAAACATAATCTTTTACATTTCATCGTAAAACTCACTGTTGATTGGCTATTTAAGGTGTAACGCCAAAAATTAAAATACCATAATATAGCCACCGTTTTAAAATGATAAGTTAGATCATGCTGGTAATTTTTCCTAAATAGTCTTACTAAGATACAAATGTATGCTAAGTTTGAGTCAAATCCGATAAGTAGTGTGGGAGATAATAAGTAATTAGTGACAAATATAAAATGGCGAATATTTGGTTAACTACGTTCATGGAAAAATCTGTATTCTTAATTTTCTCTTTATTTTGACCCATATAACCTTTTCCCAGAGTCTGGCACTGCACCCTGTTTAAGTGAGGTATTTATATTCGTTTCAAAACTAAGAAGCTTACATACAAGTAATCGCATGTACAGAGATCTTTTTCGAAGTTAGGTGTACAAAATGGAGTTAAAAACACTAAACTTTGACTATTTCAAAGGTTATTTGCGAAACTATTAAACGAACTATGAGAAGTCGTTTGAAGTAACTACACTTTGAAAATTGAACGTCAATTTGGTGTGAAAATTCCAAACGTCATAGTCCAAACTAATCGTCCACTAACAAATCCAAAACTGAAAAAATTAAAAATCACAAATTCCCACATATTTTTGCATATTCTTGAGATTTTTACACTAATGAAACTCCTTCATTTTTACAAGGACTGTCATTTGCATGAAAAGTCTGTAAGATTGTGATTTTGATTAAGGGAGTGAGGAGATTGTTAATTAGATAAAACTCAAATGAAGTTATTTTCTTAAACACAGTTTGAAACATAGTAAAACGTGTCTTAAAAAAATAGCACTATTCAAATGGTGACTTGCCAAGTGCAATGAAAGATTATAATTACAAATAACTAAATAAAATTATCATGTACAAGAGAATATTTAGGGCCTCCTGACATACTACTTCAGTTATGTTTGTTCAAACAAATTTCAAGACCACTACTTTAAAATATCCCATCAGCTTTCTATAAGTAAGTACCTCCCAAAGATTATTGATATTTTTAGCTCTAATCCAATTCAATCGACACAATTCCACTGACAAGTGCGCAGGAGAAATTCCCCGCCCTATCTGACATCTCCGGGAGGAGAAATTGGTCGCTTCCAAAGCACAATTTGTCAGCCACTAATGATGCGCAGTCACGAAGCAAGCATGCGCATGCGCACTTGTTAACGGGTGGTCCTTTCTCCAAACAAGTCTTCGCTCTTTTGGCAAACACGGGCTCGCTTATATAACGCAGATGTTGTTGGTTGTAGTCGGTGTCAAATTAGCGAAGCCGCCGATTTGTCACCCGCACGCTTCTTCGCTTCGGGTCTTCGGTTACGGATAGCTTGCCAAACTTGCTCGGCGGTCGGACCTGTTGAACAGCTTGGAGTCGTAGTCAAATCATGTATGGCCACAGTAAAATACATAAGTATATGGGCACAGGTAAAGTTTATTCAATAACTAAAGGAAATGGTAGTAGTCATCTAGCTCATCAATTCAGTTAGTTCATCTAGTAGGTCATCTACCGAATATGTGATGGGCCAAAACTCAAAAGGTATGCTCAAGCAGAACCTCTTTTAGTCGCCTTTCGAACGAGTTACTCTTGGGTTCTTGTTGTAGGGATAGGTAGCGCGTTGAAAAGTCACACTCCACACTGGAAAAGGTGGAGTTCAGAAAAGATTGTGCGGTGTTTTGGGATTAATCTTTTCTGTAACGTAATTTGAGATTGGAATTGACTGAGGGTATAGAAACAGAGAAGGGATTTTTGACGAATGGTAGTAATTCTAAGATTTAACAAAGGTAGTGTCAGGATTTTGTGACTTCGGAACAAATATTTCAATGATCACGACAAATAAAACGAAAACTTGTACTTAGTGCTATTTTTTGACAAATAGTGAGATGCTCTGACCTGGACGAACTTAAACCCCAAAGAGGAATTCCGTATGACTAGTGTGTGACGACAATATCATAGTAAAAGAGGT
The DNA here is from genome assembly GCA_018831715.1 of Matsumurasca onukii. NCBI lineage: Eukaryota > Metazoa > Arthropoda > Insecta > Hemiptera > Cicadellidae > Matsumurasca > Matsumurasca onukii. The sequence goes on along the minus strand of CM032065.1, from coordinate 46,364,424 downwards.
TTTCGATTTCAAGTTGATTTGACAAAAATTTCTTGAATTAAGAACGAAAATCACTGAACTAACAGATCTAGCTACTTTGTCTACATGGTAGACGAAGGTGTTTGTCGATGACAAAGCCAAGATACTTGGCGGAATTTTCAGTCCTTTAGATTTTAGTTGTAGATGGGAAAAATGTATTATCGTGAGAACAAAATTTGCTGGTAGTGAGATACCAGGGTATCATCTTTCTGCGTATAAATGAATTTGTGAGCGGAACGAAGGCATGTAAAAAAGAAAATTGAAACGTCCATCATCAGACCTAGAAGCTCTAACAGGAAATTTCAACTATACTTATTTTTCCGCATTCAATCAGTCGAAAGTGCAAATACTCGTAACAAAGACTCTGTGTATGAATGAATTCAAGTGTCATTCCTTATAGGTCCAGGGAGAAATCCAGCAAAAAGAAATGCGAGAGCGGCAGGAGAAAGAAGAGAAGAAGAATCATCAGCAGTAGAGTCGTGGGGTCAAGGATCGAAGAAACAATGGTTCAGTGGTATCAGGAACAACCGAACAAAGTGAACAAGGAACACTGGAACATTCCTTTAGTAGACAGGTGAGATGATGTGCCTCCAGAGTAAAAATATTCTAGAGAGAATTGGTTGGATTCGCAAATGGGATTGGTGCATTATTGAAGTAAAAAAATCCTGAAACTGTTGCCTCTACATTTTTTAACTGTTATACCTTTTACAAATAAAGAAGGAATAATTGTAAGAGCTACAGAGTCTTATGAAACTAGTGGCATAAACAGCTACCGAACTGGGAGACACAGAACAGTAGTTCATGAACGTTTACCTTCACAAACATTTCGTCAACAGACGCCCTTCGTTCAAAAATACCCTTGATCCTAAGGTTTTCAAAACTCGTCTCAAAACTATTCTGATTTCTCAAGCAAATTACGATACTGATGAGTTTTTGGCATTTAACTGGGAGACCATGTACGATTGGCTGACTGACTAGGGACTAGAGTGGTTACGTTCAAAGTATGGGAGAAAGTGAGTAAAAAGCTGTTATGTTTGAATGGGGTTTTCATGTTGAAATGAACAGACAACTGTAGGCACACAAACAATTAACGATCGGGACACATTTACTGTAAAAATATGTATTTAGTTATTTATTCGCCAATTTGTCGCCCTTCAATGCTATCGACACCATTCTGTCCCTAGCTACCCTCCACGTACCTCGAAAACCTCCCCACAAGCAATATTTTCTAAACCTGTTGTTGTTTTACCTTTCACATTCTCGCGGTCTCTCACCTTTTCCTCCCCTACCGCTCACACGAGCAGTGTTGAGTGCCCGTGTTTACATCTGATAAGATCCGCACACGCGCCAACACCTCGTCATCAGAAACCAGTTCAAATAGGAGATTTTCATTATGCGATAGCGGTTAGTAGATTGAGCCGTCATCGGCACCAGGACAGGTCGCTAAATTACGCCCGAGTACGCCACCGGCGTGAAACGCACTTTTCGATAATGGCTTGTATCTACGGTCCCGTCGGCTAAGTGCTGGCCTCTAAGCGGCGGATTTTCACTTATTCAAATAGCCGTCATTTCGATTTGAGTCGAGGAACTTGTTCCATCTTGTATCGCACGGATTTGCATCGAAGGCCGCTATTGTTGCCGGTGCCGTTTGAATCTGAGAAGTGGCAAAGTACGCGGGCTGTTGGAATATGGATGAGTTTCAGTTTAGATACAGTTCCGCGTTTCATGATTGCTTTTCGGGTACGGGTGTGGCCTTGAATTTGGAAGGAGATACACGGTATAAGTTTAATAGTCCAATGTCCCATCACCACCCCGATATTGGTTCGCGAAATCTCCTGATACTGCTTGAGACTACGCGTCGGAAATGTTTTCCTAATAAATAAATACATATTTTATTGCATAGACATTTACAGAAAATGTATCGTAATTGTTTGTTGCGTAAAACTTTCCGTTCAATCTCACAACAAATTAAACATACAGTTTTTACTATAATTCTCTCCCCCATACGTCCGAATGTGACTTTTGTTCCTAGACGGTCAGCCAATCATTGGGCCTCCAAATTGAATGCCATAAATTCATCTGTACCATAGATTATTTTGAGTAATCAGAATTGATTTGAAACGAGTTTTGAGTGCTTTATGCTTAGGGGAATTTTTGAAAGAATTTTGTAGTCTATTGACGAAGTTAACTCCTGCCTGAGAAGGTTCATGAGCTACCGTTCTGTGTCTCCCAGTTCGGTAGTTGTTCTTGCCTCTAGTTTCATAACAGTGTACGTCTGAACTTCTTATGGTATTCCTTTGTGATTTGAAAAATAGACAAAATGCAGAGGCAAGGTAGAGTCAACCGTTTCAGATTTTTAATGCTTCTAAGACTCTCTTCTTCGCAATTCGGCGATTGCTAAGTTCAAATATTCTTTGTAACAAATTTACTACTAGGACCCTCTACAAAAATTACATACGACAACTCAAAATCCCGTTCCTCACAGCGTACACCCCGCTCTTTGACTACAAGTGTGACAGCATCCAACCCGACTTTCTTTTCCCAGCGGTGCAGCATGCTCGTGAGACGCGCACGCAGGGTACGCACCGCGCACCGTCCAATTGAATACAACTTTGAATAAATCTCAGGCCTCCCACGGGTGTGATAATTACACCAGCCCGTCACCCTGACAGTCCCGTTACACGACAAATACTTGATTTACACTTCTCAGTTAAGGTCTATTAATTTATGACGCTCGTGGTTGATTGTGGTGGCTAGATAGCCCGGCGGGCCACAATAGTACTCACAGATACCCCTGACCTAGGTCCTAATGGAAGAGGATATATGAATCTATAAATTCCATCTGTAAGTGTCGTTGGAATGGACTGTAACCAGAGGGAGTTTGTGAGTGAAGTTCTTACGGTGTTTTTGGTGGGAGAGTTAATAGATTCTTGATTTGTGATGGGCGCTTTCTGTTCTAAGATTATATTTGTAATGAAGGGAATGAGAGATTCTTATGGAAGTGGTGTTGAACAATAGTTGATGGAACTTCTTGTTTAATGGATATTTTTGACGTTAATGCTTGGGTAGTCACAGCCTTAACGTACTTGCTAGGCTATGCATAGTTGTGTTTGTTGCTTGTGTTTCCTTGGTGTTTAAATTTATTATTATTTTGACATAAAAACTAATTTGGTACTTTATTAACCTCAGTGTTACAATGTTTTAAATTATTTAATTTATATCTAAGTTTACATTTGTTGGATCTTAATTTGTATTTTGTGCTTTCATATTTAACGTGCTTATGCATATATTGTATATAACAAACTGTAATTAGTTTTGACGAAGCCTTGTTGGATGTACTATCTGTTTTTGGCCAATAAAGATATTTATTTATTTATTATTTATAACTATGATATCTACAACAAAACAATTTGAACCTACCAAATTGTATGGAAAATTAATAACACGTGACCTGTAGGAATGTTTATATTATGTACATAAAATGTATATACATTATTATATACATAGGCTAAATATTAAGTGTTGGAAAAATTCTCAAAACGAAATCTTGGGGCGGTCGGGATTAGTGCTTATTTCATGATCTCGGAACTGGTTCTTACCACGCCGAGGATATAAATATACCATTTATCCAAACGAAATTTGCTGAGACTGTAGTTTTGTTCAAACCCATCAAATAGACACATAGTTTCGGAAGTGAGAATTACTAAATGTTGGAATACATTTCGTCACGGGTGTGTCGTTCAAGATTCTTACGTAATAGTTTAGTGAAATGAATACTTCATTGACTTTTGTTTTGGCGCAGTCAAAAGTTTATTGAAATAAAATACATCAGTACATGGGCTTACGTAAACATTTGTACAGTAACTAAATAAAAAGAAAGTACTTCGTTCATCTACCATACATGGGCCAGAAACTCACTGACGTTAAAAAGGCATGGTCTAGCAGAACCGCTTAGTAGTTTTGCAGTCTCCATTAAGTAGTCCATTAAAAATGACTTAAAACAGTGAGTAGGTTCATTTCTCACGAAAATACCATTTGAATACACTGCTGATCAATGTAAAATTCCCCTTACAATTGTCCACCTTGATCTGCATGAGTTGAAATAAATTAATCGACAATTTGTCCACGTTGATCCCCGGAAAGTTTAATAAATAAGTTAAATAAATCTACTTCCTCAATGGGTTTATGATGAAACGCAAATTTTCTTTCTCTGCCTGTTAACCTAGACAGCCCAGAAAGTAGAATACTATCAGCTGTCTATCAGCAGACTCAGGTCGTGGCCTCGACCTGGCAATCTGTCTATAGATCGCTGCTCCTGATAGTGCAGTGGCTTCCTTATGGAAACTACCAGAGGATCGAGCAGGAATTACCTGGGAATCCAGCGAGCCGGCCTTGGCGATCTCAAGCACTTGTAATGACAGGTGTGCGCATGCGCAGATAACGCTCAGGTATCTTAGGTACCATCGCTGCGCAGTGCTGATAACAAGGGGATGAAGTGGTAGATAACGTTGGGGTAAAACCGGGCTTTGGTGGGAGAAATATTTGAAGGCCTAGTTATTGTCATAGATCTCAAGCAATATCAGTTAAGATTTGTTGCCAGACCATTTGATTAGTGGTGGAGAAGTCACGTTAAGCTGTTGGTCGATTCTATCGGCCATTAATTATTGATGTCCCAGTCTGGAGAACAGTCGGCCTTAATTTGTAAAAATACTACACCGAATATATTAAAGAAATTCAACAACTAATCGAACGGATTTGATAAATATGTTTCGTTTAAATGGCCAGTGGTAAAACCAGCAGGGTTTATAGGTCCATTCGTAACAAAATATGCGATATTCTTAACCTTTTTTACTCACTACTCAAAAAATGTCAGTTAAAACTTCTTTTACAACGAAAAGGGATCCCGCCACACATCCAAGTGAGAGAGAAAGTTATGTGACAAGTTGGGGAACAAACTCAAGAGACGTGGATTGCGATCATACAACAAACCGACTGGTAGCCGTATCTCCCATCACCGCATATTTATGGCTAAATTAATACTTATCACGCTCATTGTATTTAAAACATCGTCCCATTTCGCAAACAGGTTAGTGAAATTCCGGTAAATTTGTCTGCGAGAGTGGATTTTCGGCGTTTCTTTTTGTCCGGATTTATCTGCGGCGTCCGTTGCGCTGATTTGAATACAATCCTTGGATGCAAGAAGGGTCAGATGTGGGCTGCGGGAGTGGGCCGGCGTCGCCGGATTTTGGAAACGCTGACGGAGCGCGGGCTAGTTGGTTTGCGCCAGGTCCGGCTTCAAAAGTCGCATTTGTCTTTCGCTCTGATTTATACACTCCTGTGTTTCGCCCACGGCGGCTCTATGTCGTTGTAATTTCACGCTAGAATGGGCCCATCGACCTTGTCTTCGCGAAATCTATTTCAGTTATGAGTTATCGCCACCTGTTTTCGTATGTTTTGTTGTTTTATTTAGTCCTGCGGAAATTTATGGGATTTTGAAACAACGGAGTGGAGAGTTTTGGTTGCTACGGTCGGCGAAAAGGGTGGTTGCTTTTATTTACAGCTGTCATTTTAAAATCAACCAGCGAAATCGGTTTTGAACATCACTGTGGGAATACTTGGTACCTGGAAGTCGAGGAACAAGAATCAAGTATTGCTTGATGGGCAGGTCCTTTCAGAGCATTTCTAGAAAAATGGTTTTGAAATTTCTAAATAAAATGTCTATTGCAAGGTTTGGTGTCAGATTAAGAACTTTTATCATACTCTTCTCCTTCTAATCACAATTTTGAATACATCTGTAATAAGAAATAACCAAATAATATAGGTTATTTTAGGGCCTAGTGTGTTTAAAATACAATTTAATATTGTGGATTCCAAAACCAGTTACACAGAACTATCTATAAATTACTTCAGAAAAATATACATTATGTTTTTAAGCTCACTCGTTTAAAATAAAAACAAAGTAATAAAAATTCTATTTAGGTAGTTATGCTCACTAAGTTGTTGCAAAACCACAGTTGGTATTCCTGGACTTTACGTATGGTGCAAATCTATCCAACACGGTCCGTCATCTCTTAGTCCTTGTTATGGGTCTAAATTGTAATATAATTTATAGCTGTTAGTCTCATAAATTTTGTAATGTTCAGGGGTTCAGTTATATCGGGGGTCGGAGGCTTTCCACCAAAAAGATGGAGGGTAAATTAATCATTTCAAAGCACTTGAAATAGAAAAATCATGTTTTTCAAATATGTTCTTACATTCTGGAATTAGCTCTAGTATCCTAACCTATGTACGGCCTTGTTGAGTTATCTCCATCTCAAGAAAAAATTTTAAAAGTTCAGTCTAGCTATCTTAAAAGCCATGAAATCTTCACTCCCAAAATGTCTTGCAAATTCCATAGAGAAAACGCTAGTCTTCTATTTTTGCACCATGACTTTAGAAACTCCCTATATAGTGACCACCTGTTTTCACCCACTGCCTGCTATATCCCAGTCACCCATGACCATGGACGGCGAAGAAGGCCGTGGTTGAGTTATACCTATCCACTTGTCTTGCCACTAATGAAGATACCAAGGATGGCCATATGTCTGAAGCACATTTATCAGCTGTTGTTAATCACATTTTGTCAACTGATGGAGAACCTGTTGTTGTTGTTGTTTTAGAAGTTACAAACTTTGGGAGTGCTTAAAATAATGTTACATCGCTGTTGTCTGGTTGAATCTTTTCGGTTGTTTCCTACAACAGCATTGCAGGTAAAAGGGTAAGAGAAAGTTATGTTGGGTTCCTAAGTTCCCGAAACCATCTGAAAACGTTTTTAAGAGTTTGGTGATTTTGGATTTAACTTGCACCATTAATTTTAGTGCAGCATATGGGATGCAAACAAAAATAAACACAATTTTAAAAGCACTAAAACTTGATTATTTCCAGGTTATTTGCATAATTTCAAAGTATATTTGTGCTTTAAACTTTTAAATTACTTGAGAGAAATCAGGCTTTATACGCCTGTTAGACTTCTCCTCTAGTTTCCATAATTATACGAGTATGACATGTGCAGTAATGTAAAAAGTATTTTTAAAGGTAAAAACGGCCCGACGTTAGTTCTTAAAACGTTCGGTTTGACAGTAAGGCCGCATCAGTTGAAAAAAGTAATAAAAATATTGATTAGCTTTGCGAACTTATTCTAAACATTCCTATCAAAAATATTTTGTCAGCCCTCTAATATAGCTAGGCAAATTGATGTCGAAGTTGACCAAATTTCAATAAATAACCCTGTCTTTGGTTTCGGTGTTTTAATTATTCCAGAGGTAGAAATCGCTATTTGAGATGCCGACCACTCTCATGAGGGTATTTTAAGGCAAATATGTGGTGAAGGATGAGTTTGATGAGTGATAGTAATGAGTTATTAGGTGTAGTCTTGTTACAAACTAAGGCCGACCCTTCCTTAGAGTGGGTCATTAATTAATAGCCCAATGACCAATGGAAATACAAGGACCAACGGCTTAACGTGACTTCCGAACCACGCAGTTGATGGTCTGATATGTCTAAACGATGGTGGGAGTTGATGCGGGTATCATCAGATGATCACTGAGACTATCTGAGCCGCTTTAGACCTATATCATCCTCAAAACCTGACCTCCATGAAGTTGGATTACAGGACCACGCCACGAGTCCCAGTCAGAAGAATGTGTTGTCATTTTCAGTTAGGCTACTTGCACTCACACCGATTTTGGACGTCTGATTTTTTAACGACCGTCCAAAATCGGTGTGTGTGCAAGTAGCCTTATACCTTAGAAAGGCCAGATGCAAAGTTACATCGGCTCTAGTGCAGATAAAAGTAGTCGTTTCCGCGAATCTTCACGCGTACCGCGAAAATAAACAACGCGCATTCACTCCGAAACAGCGCACACCCATCTTTGCGGCTTGGTACAAGATTGCGATAGGTTAATGCGCGCACCTAATGGCGGGTGTAGTGCCGCCTTATCACTAGCGTACACTATCACTGTGTCTGACAACGCTAATTGTGTTCGCGCACATACCTGCTGTCAGACACCACTTTTAGCAGGTGCCACAGCACGGCTTATCTCGCCGATTTACGTAAGAGTTTTCACTTCTTTGCTTTCAGCGCGGAGAAGCTTTATTGGCCTAAAGTTACCGACGAGATGTTTTATTACGTGATTCTTCTTTGAACCATGTGGCTTTTCGAAGGTTGTTTTCGCTCCCTGAGAGCGGCTTCGCATCACCTATAGTATTTCGCTGTAGTTTATATGTTTTTTGTTGTTAGTAACTGCGAAATTAGAACTATTAAGTTCTCTCTTAACTTAACCTGTATTCTTTCTTTCTCCAAAAGTAAAAATACTTAAGTTTGAGTTACAATCATGGCGTTGTGGTAAAAAAGAAATTAAAATAACTTTTAAGAATCTAATGGTGTCACAACAGTTAAAACCTCCTCATTGAAATTAAGTAACGTATTATTTTGACAAAGTATTTAATCTTTATTTGAACACTTCAAAACTTTGAATTGAGACACCGACGACTCCTAGAAGGGGACTTCAAGATGAATTTGGGAAAATGGTGAGTGTGATGGAACGGTTTGAAAGAACTTGAAAGAACGGTGTGAAAGAACTTTTGATGGAAGATGAGGTGTAGTCTTGCTGCAGACTAGGGCCGACTGTTCCCCAGATTAGGTTCTAGCCCAGCGACTAATGGAGTGGACCAACGGTTTAACGTGACTTCCAAACCACGGGGAGTGGTCATTATGAAACGTTGTTACTACGACAAGGTTTGAGTTGAAAAGTGATCGCTAAACCTTTTCTGGACAACTTGCTCATCACCAATTCTTCCTTCTCTCAAAATACAACTTAAATTTATGGTTAAACAACCATACAGCGCTAATGTCACCACGAGAGAATGACTTCATTAATTTCATCATCATCAGCGTAAACTCTACTCACACCCTCTCTTCACGGTCCCTAACCCAATTTCAAAATGCAACAATCATTCCGAAGAACAACAGAGAAGAAAGTTCAACCCACACAAATCGAAAACCAATTATCATATCAGAAAATTACAAAATACAGCTGTTGTATAATGACACATATTGATGGAGGAATGAGTCTGCTCTATTTCCAGAGGGCGCAGCAGGTTCGCTGGTGACTCGGCGGCCTCGGTTACGGGTATGATAAACACAACCGAGGTCGGAGGTCGGATGAATGATGACAGCTGACCACTCAGGTGACGTGTCCGACCACCTGACTCCACCGATGCACAGATGATGGAGCTTCTGCAGAGGGTCTATGGGTTAGGGAAAGTAGCTGCTGTGTCGTGCGGAGTGCAGAGGCCCGCAGGGGTGTGTACTCTGCAGTGAGGTGCCCGATGTGGCAAGCGCATTTGGTGATTGAACTAGCCTTTTTAATAACAAAGAAGTGGACGTCTGTTGTCGTGGCTGATGTTTGACATTGAAAATAATACGGGGTTGGGGTTATCACCGACGTTTACTTGCAATTTTTGTAATTAGATTAATTTGAGCTGAAGATTTAGATCTTGATGTCTCGACTTTAAAGTAGAATCCAAGTAATTGACTTTGCCAAATGTTGGGCAAAATCTTCTACTAAGAAAAACTGGGCTATCTAGCTTATAGATTGGATATTTAAGATTCTGTTTGTTTTCAACCAGTCAGTTTTTAACCGACTTCAGTGAATCGAGGAGGTTATACAAGTTGACTTTGGGCGATTTTTTTCATCAAGTTGACATCACCGTGGTGTAAAGCACTGCCGAAAATTCATGCAACTTCCTAAAGTACCTCTGGACTATAATTCCAAACCATTCTTCGTGGGGGGCGACCATCCTCGCTTCAAACCAAATCCTCAGAAGGGTATCTTCCACTTGCATCCTGCAAGAACCTCTGGTAACTTCACTCACATCTTCTTTACTTATCATATATCACAGATTCACATCTCATATCCGTGTTACCTTTCTCGTAAACTTTGATCTATCCATCTGAGATCATGTTCCATAAACCATAGTTCACTGCCATCATCGACACCTTTACGATTTTCCCAGGGAACATTAAACCATATGTCCGACTTGTATAAGGAAATCATAACTTTACCGATCACAAACTACACAGATCAGCTTTTACCACCTGTAGTTATTACTGGGATCATATAACGCACCTTGGCGATATGTCTAAGATAAAGCCTTGTAACACTTGAGCGGTGAATTTTGTTGAGATGCATCGACGCTGAATCTAAGGACCGAGACAGCCTGGCTGTCCCAAAAGTTCGATAAAGTTAAAATTGTTGTGATTTTTCCAAAGGTTTTTTTCGCAAATACTATAGACAGAGATAACTACCGTACTGGAAGACACCAATTCGTCAACGAGTTTCTAAATTCAATTAAAAGTACCCCGACGCTAAAGAACTCTTCTGTTGTCATTTTGAAAACTCACCATATACGCTTTCTACAATCCAGACAAGTTTATGGCACTCAACTGGGAGATTTAAATGGCATTTTATAACACTTTGGGGAATCGGAAAAGAGTGTCTGAATGTCAAAATTTTCAGAACAAGAGGTATATCAATACACGAGTAAATTAAATATCAGTCTAGCTTTTTTCATTATTAATTTTAACGCAATAAACGATTAATTTGTTTATTTAGTAACCTAAAACTGTGCAAACAGTCTAGTTCAGTTTTCACATCGTATTATCGTGACGAGAAGCAAGCTCGTTACTATTCTGCAAGCCCTAACGATTCTTCAGCAGCTACGCAGAAGGGTTTCTCCTTCTGGTGAGACGATTAACCTTTAAAGGCGTTGACGTGTTGTGCATAAATCACCCAGCATTAGTGGAAAGCAGCGTTTACGTCGCCTCCTGTATCTCGCACTCCCGTACATTCATCCCGCAGCCCGTGGGTGCACTGGATATTAATGGTAGAGAACCAAGGGTTAAGTGGAAGTGACTTCTGTTGTTTACCTGCGGGGTGTGAACATATGGTCTGATATTTAGTCGTATCAACTATAATGAGTTCTTCGGTTCACACCGCGTCAAAATATTATAATAATTAGCTTGGAATATTTTGGTCTTGCTGTGCAATATTATCTTTAGTCACTGATTGGCTGAAACTGCGTTACTTGCTGTCTGCTGTCCTATTGGTCAACAAAGGAGACGGCATTAAACTTACCAGAAGCTGGCAACCAGTCCTGAAGAGGTACTTTTGAAAGTGTCACAGCAAATCGACAGTTGGCGTCCAAAAGGAGGTTGGTAGACTTGCCACCAATAGGATAGCAAACAGCAAATAGCTCAGTTTCAGCCAATCAGTGGCTGAAGATGGTACTCCACTGCAAGTTTGAAATATTTCATGCTAACTATTATGACTTTTGACGAGGTGTGAACTGGAAGAAATAGATCATAGTTGTGACACCGGCCGCGAAAGCCTGAGAGTTAAATTTGGTCGTTTAGCGGTACAAACTAAAATAATCGACATGTGAAAAGATTTTTGTTATTTTGCTCTTTTGCTCTAACTGTTTTTGTCTCGTCTTTAGTTTTTTTGGGGAATCATGGTTTTTTATCTGTATTTTCCTAGGGAGGTGATTTTGTGTTGCATCTTTGACCTGAGACGATTTTAAGAAGGAAGATAGACAATGGCTGGGCCGTACACAAAGTTTTCGTCATAGATGTATGTAGCCTTAAGCGCACTATAAAGAAAATGGAACATTAGATACACACTGATACCTAGTATATGCAACAACGTGGATTATTAGTCTTTGACTCCTGCTACACACATTTCAGACGATTAAACAAATAAATTTAAATAACAAAAGTACTCAACCAATGATTGACAGGTTTCTCCAAAGGTTTTGCAAAGGGCAACAACCTCTCCACTACAGCAAAGAATTCATAACCAGCTTGAGAGGGTGATTCCGCAACATGCTTGCGCAACCAACAGTTGGGTGATCGCAAGACGGGACGTCCTGGGGTGTAAGGAGCCAAGGGGTGAGAGTGAGGGGTGCACTGGTCACCTCCTAGGGGAGACTCTGGGAACCGAGGGTGCGCGCCGCGTAGTCGTACCTGTCAGGACCTGTATGTACCTGTTGTAACGTGTCCTTGTGTGATGCAATAGAATCATCTCAGGTGGATTGCAGTTGATCTGAGATTGCCTTTGTTCTTTTTTCAAAGTATTGGTGCATTAAATTGCTCTAGGTTTCTTGAATCAAAGCTTCCTCGATTTCTTCGCTTTTAGATGTTTCTTCTTTCTGTATTGTCTAGGAATCTCCTCTTCCGGGCATTCGTGGGAATTTTGTACTTTTAAGTTCAAACCGAGCTGATGGTGTAACGGGTGATGTTTTAATACCATGTCGACTCAAGTTCAACTTGTATTGTCAAAATAAATTGAATTTAACTCATTTAAAGTTCACCTCATAGATAACTGAGACTTATTAGGGTGAACATTACATAAAGTTGTTTGTCATATAACCCTGATTTTTTAAAACTATATGTTGTTTGGTTTACAAAACTTAACTTTCTTCCTAATTTAATGTTTACAAGTGTAAATGGTAAGCATAGTCGAATCAAAAAGTATTCTTTTAGTTTAAAGTTAAACCCATTTTTCAGTGATTTTCCCAACGGTTTTCCTGTTTACTACTTCACAAAAGTTAGGTTGATTAGTTAATAAAGTTGTTCGTTTTATGTACAGTTCAATACCTGATAGACAATCAATAGTTTTGTCAACGAATTCTTACAAGGTCCTAGAACTTCACGGTCGTCCATCAACATTTCCAAAAGTTGACGTGACATATCGTCAAGTTTATTATCTGGAGTGAAAAGTCATTTCAAAGCCTAATGTAAATGTCTGGGTCCTAAACACTGGAACGGATTTGCATATAATGGGACTCCACAGCGTGAATTTAAAGCTCTCGTAATGTGTGTACTTCATTCAAGTCAGCGACTTGGTCTAGATCATTCATCAAGGATTAATGTTCTGAAAATCTTAAGGACGAGGCGATATTTCATAAACAGGAAAACAAAGAAACAATTTGTTCACCAAAATAAAGTCTTTAGTAACCTTTCATACGATAGTTTCTGCTAAGGAACTCCCAAATAGTCCGTAACTCATAAATAAATGAAGCAAAGCCGGTCTACAAATGTAAATAGTATTCATGATCAAGGCATTTCATTTCCATTTTCGACCGAAATCGGTGACCCTTGAAGAGACTGAACCCATATCTGCTTCGAGTAACAAGCCTTCTATTTATGGGCTTAAGCTCGAATATTGAAATCTGAATAACAGGCTCACAACAAATCAGTTTGAATGGCCAGTTTGAATGTGCTTGTATTCATTTCCTTCTAATCCAATCTTCCTTTACGTGCGTATTTTGTTGTCTTGAACAATATATGTGTTTTGTTTCAGAAAACACAAAGATATATTTTCATGAGATATTGTAAAAAATATTTCTGACGCTATTTTACTTATGAGTTGGCCAACAGCTGTCAGTGAAAGTCAATTCTTGTCGCAATTTATTATGTATAGAATAAATCAACTAGGATGCTCACATTCGAATTTATAGAAAAGAGTGAATATAACTGTATTAGAATGAGATAAGGGTGTAAAATTCTAGAACAATGTTGGACACAAAATATTTGACAAAGATATACACTTACTGTACATGTTCTTGCAATAAAACGTTAATTTTCATTTTGAATTATTTCACCGTACCCAACATTGTGTATCAAAATTCAACAAACCCCATTCTGCCGTACAAATACATATGTTTTTTGCCTTCATCTTAGTCTGTTTGATTGGATTTTGTTGTCTTTTGGTAAATTTTTATGTTGGATAAGGTGATATCACTAAATCACTATTTGAGATGCCGACCACTCTCATGAGGGTATTTTAAGGCAAATATGTGGTGAAGGATGAGTGTGATGAGTAGTAGTAATGAGTTATGAGGTGTAGTCTTGTTACAAATTAAAGCCGACTCTTCAAAAGTTATAACGAGTTTCATTGAAATCAGACCATTCAATTGCAGATTGTATAGCCTAATCCCCATTTTTGGGAGGAAATGCCCCCCATGAGGGTATTATCCGCTGCCTACAGGATTTCCAGTAGTGCTTTTTTGTTTACTTTATGTTGTTTCATTTTCAAGACATGTCGTATATATTGTTACAGGTACCAATAACTTCAAACAACATGTTTCTTTTACTATAACATTTGTTTCCGGCTAGAAAATCCACACGGAACAGTAACTAACACCTCCACCCCCACGTGACCAAGCTGCGCATGCGCTGTACACGCTCTGCCCACCTGCGCACTGCGCACTGCGCACACAGTTAATTACAATTTATTCATCACACCGCTGCCAAACTGGCCTCGCTCATTATCTCGCTTCACTTGCGGTTCGCTACGCCAAATTTCCCCGCCATACTTCAGCCTAATGGTCCATTCTGCTCATGCACGCTCGCTCCCAGGGCTAACCGCTTGACGCTTAACAAGATCGGATTTATTTCGCCAGTTTCAAATCCTTTATTTGAATAAACTGATTCCCGCTATGAACTTGATACTTCGACTTCTTTGCCTTGGGTTCAAGGATTTACATAATTCGACTGATCATTTTCAGTCTCCGCGTTCTGCTTTAGTCACGGGCAACTGGTCTGGCAGTTTTGGTGTTATTGTTTTCTTGTTTGAACATATTTTCTCTCTTTTTCCATTGCATTAATACAATTTTGATATTTTGGGGCTAACTCAACTTTGAGTTTAAAAAATTAAAAAGGTTGCTGTGTTAGTCTAGAAGACTGCATTATTTTTCTATGACACTAGTACTTCAATATTCTTTTCTATATGAGTGAATATATGTCAGTGTGTTCCTCTATTTTCTAAACTTTGATGTCTGTTTGGTTGTGTTTCAGCGTTGATTGGGTCTAATATTTGTCTATCCATTTTGTTTTTAATTCTTTTATAACATTATGGGCATTGACAGGCGTTTTGGTTTGATAAATGTCGTAGTGTTAGTTTTGCGTACTTAGTGATCGACTTCCCATCAGAAACGTTCTGAGGTTATCGGTATAAATCATCAGTATAATTTGGATAAATATTGTTTTCCATCAAGTTTGAAGCTTCGAAGAACATTATTTTTGCGGATCCGTGGCAGATTGGTATCGCGCGCGACTCCGGAGCTCATCACTCTGGTGGCGCGGGTTCGATCCCCGCAGTCACCACTTACATTTGTAATTTGACTCTACGGTGACGCTAGGTAAAGGTCGAGGTTGAGTGGTAGAGAGGACTTTGTAGTCCTAACTTCGCCTCGTTAAACAAGACAAACTTTACCTTTTTTTGTGTGTGTGAATTAAATCACTCTGTACATTTGTTTGTAACCTTATAAGCTTGAACTGTTGCATTGTTACAAATGTGCCATATACATCGCAGTTGTTAACTTATAAATCACACTATTTTTACCCCAAGGTTTCTAACAGTCAATCGTTAACCCAACTTTATCACTACCGACAAAAGAGCCACATTAACACAACACCGTTCACAGTTTTATTCTCTACTAAACAATTCTCACTGCGTTGCGTGTAGGGCAAATGTATTATAACGGAAAGCCAATCAAGAGCAATTGATGATTTTGTACTTTTGGTCGTAAAGTGGATATCTTTATTGGAATCGGTTGTGAAAGATCTTAGTGATAAAACGCAAGTCAGAGACAGTAAGTTCATGAGTCAAGCGAGTACAAATATACAAGCTGTTAAAGATAGAGCAAGGTTTTATTCTGTCGGCAACAACTTGTGTATGAATATTTATGAACGTAAGACTGATTTGATTACTGTTAGACCGAGTCGGATGCCAGACCTTTGGGTTTAATTGAATTATTTTATCGGGTAGAGTTCACTGTAAATGATTACGTCATAATAGTAGAGTAAATTAGATCACTCTAAATGTGAAAGAGTGAAAACCACTCCCAAAGAGTGAAAATCGAACCACTCTTTAATGAGCGAAATTTCATTTTTCTGAATGGTCTTCACTCCTTCCTTTTAGTGAGATGGAAGTACCTTTCGGTTGGAGGAAGAGGAATCGTTGAAATTTCCCATGTTGCCATGTTTGAACACAAGTTTAAAATAGGCTCTATCGTTTTGCCTTATACGAGTTTAATTTTCGTTGGTGGAGTTTTCAATATCAATGCTATGGGTGGTTAGCTTAGGTTGAAAATATCATTACTTAAGTATTGCGGGCGTTTCCCATCGTTAGTGGACAAAAAGAACACAACATTTCGGCATCTGGAATTTAAAACCGTCTTCAGGTGAAAAGTAACCCAAACATTAGAAAACGAGCTACCATAATACGTACTTTTCATTTGAAGTCGGAATCAGATTACGTACCCCGAAACGTCGTGTTCTTCTTCTTCACTTGTTATATAAACGTTCGAATATTATTTCAAACTCCGAGTTAAACTTGATTATTAAACTTTTAAATTAGATCTCTATGTAATGATTGTTCATGCATGCGCCCAATTAACGTTGTCACTACTCGTACTAATGTATTTTCATCAATTGGGCCAAAGCCTTTTCTCCAACTTCAAAAGTTGAAATTGTCATCTTTCAAGATCACACAAGCCCACCGAAACCAACCAAAAGCCCAACAGTGACCCATCCTCATCGTGTACGCCTCACCTTCGGATACGCTTTAGCGGATTGGTATCGCACGCGACTCCGGAGCTCATCACTCCGGTGGCGCGGGTTCGATCCCCGCAGTCACCACTTACATTTGTAATGTGACTAATACGGCTAGGTAAAGATCGAGGTTGAGTGGTATAGAGGACTTTTTTACTTTTACCTTCCTCCCAACATTTCACCCTGCACACCTGACAGCTCGTCGTGATTGGTCAGATCTCGGCCAGATAGCGGCAGCTGTTACGTTATGCCGCGTAAATAATTACAGTTGTGTTATTGGTATCAATTATAGGTTGCGGGCGGTAGCGGCGTGACGTAACAACGCTGACCTCTAACACAGGAATCAATGGAGCTACTTGCGTCCGAGCAGGTTCGGGATTGCGCCCCCAGGCGGCGCCGCACAATGGCGCATAAATATACCGACACCTCCAACCCCGCACCCACGTACGCAATAGCTCCCGGACCTGCCCGGCCCGGCCTGTGCCCGTGCGCGCTGGTTTTGACGTATTAGGTCGGTTTAAGATGCTAGGAAAGAAAAGAGCGAAAGTTGTAGCGTTTTGGCCGCAGTAGTGGAAGTACACTTTTTCAGCATGGGGTGGCCATAGCTCATTGGTACAGTGCGCGCTTCGCACCAAAACAACCCGGGTTCGATTCTCGAATGCAATGATAACTTTTCACGATGGCCACTCCCCGTGGTTCAGAAGTCACGTTAAGCCGTTGGTCCATTCTATTGGTCGTTGGGCTATCAATCCAATGGCTAAATCTGGGGAACAGCTGGCCCTAGTTTGTAACAAATCTACACTTCATCATCCATCAAAACACTCATCACAGTCACCATCGTCCTAAATTCACCTTAAGATATCCTCTAAGAGTAGTCGGTGTCTCAACGCAAAGTATCGAAGTATTTGAAACTGTCCAAAAAGTAAGTTTTTAAAAATGTCATTACTCAACCCTAAGGCCAATCAGTGACTGAAAATAGTTCTCCACAGTGAGACCGAAATATTTCAATGTAATTATGGTGTTTTTACGCGGTGTTGACAGGAAGAACTAGATTATATTCCCATGAGTTTGAAGTTTGTTGTTGACAATAGGAGAATTTTTGAGTTTACATACTATTTTGGGCTTTTTCCATCTTCCGATAAGAAGATAGAACACAACGTTTCGGGATTTTCAATCTAACCACGCCTTCAGGTGAAAAGTAACCTCTTCTTGTTCACAAATGATGCAAAATGTCTGCAGCAATATTTGAAACTCAGCTACCTATTAGGGTACCTACTACGTATTTTCTATTGCATAACATAATTATGCTTTAAAGGCAAACGCTAGAGCGTTTGAAATATGTAATATAGCTTATGTAAATATGTAATATCACAGTTGTTTTTTCTTTACATACAATATATATTTCAAATCGAACATTAATAGTACTAAATATTTTAATGTACGAAAGAATAAAACTGCAGACATACATTGTTTGCAGAAGTTATAAATAAAATTACTTTTATGACCTAAAGCTTGACTAAAAAAATAATAACAACGTGAATATAAAAAATCAACAGATCAATAAATATGGTTTGTTTACAGCTAGCAACAAACAACCAGGAAGAGCAGATATAAAAATCAGAAAATTCAATAATATGTATTATTGTCAATATATTCAAAGTATTTTCTTAAATTGAGAATAGAGTCATTCATCTGAAAAGTTCTGACATGCTGTAGAAGGGTTGTTCTTGTAGCCAACTTTCAGTTCCTTTACAAATTTGTGTTCAGCATTCATCCATTCCTCCGGAAATGAGCAACTGAGTGAAGAATGTGATCACATACAATGGATCCATCTATGCCTCATACAGTTCAAAGGACGCCGATGGCCCACTCAGCACAACCTGCTGAATCCTTGAGATTCCTCAGCAAGTGAATCAGCAAGAGTCGCATCTTTGAAGTGCTACAGGCCCTTGTCATGCTGAGTGTTACTCTTACAGACCGCCAGGCCGCGCTAACAACGGACCACTGTGACTTTGACTGTAACACTGAATCCATTGTGCACATGAGGATGTCGGGCACATCAACCGGTCAAGCTGGACCTGTAAAACAACAAAGTTAGTGCTTGATAATAATTGGGTGCTAAAAAATGTACGTTTGTTAATCAAAATTAATAGGAAGTTCATTTGTAATTTTGAAAAAATGTACGGAATACTTCACTATATTACTATTTGAGATGCCGACCACTCTCATGAGGGTATTTTAAGGCAAATATGTGGTGAATGGATGAGTGTGGTGAGTGGTAGTAATGAGTTATGAGGTGTAGTCTTGTTACAAACTAAGGCCGACTCTTCCTTAGAATGGGTCATTAATTAATAGCCCAATGGCCAATGGAAATACAAGGACCAACGGCTTAACGTGAATTCCGAACCACGCAGGTCACGGTCTGATATGTATAAACTATGGTGGGAGTTGATGCGGGTATCATCAGATGATCACTGAGACTATCAGATCCGCTTTAGACCTGTATCATCCTCAAAACCTGACCTCCATGAAGCTGGATTACAGGACCACGCATAATACTTACCAGCATCTGAGGACCTTTGCCTCTTTTTCTTTTCAACAAATCTATTTATCCAATTAGCTCTTCGATCCAACAAGTAGAATATTTATCACGTGTTAAAGATTATTGGACTTAAAGTTTCACTTTGCGTAGAGTAGTTTTTATCTTATGGTATTCAGAGTATGTTTCATTACCTTCAGAGAAAATAGTGTTTGAAAACGTACCTGAGTATTGTAGTTGTCTGAATGTTTTGTTGATTGTAATAGTTTTATTTTCGTTATTTAATTCAGGAAATAAACCCCATAACTGAATATTTTGTTCAGCATCCATCAAAAGTTAACATCAATGGTCCAGTTTCGATGATAGTTACAATAAGCATTGACGAGTAACACAACCAGCAAGTGTACCAAAAATAAGAAAATCTGATTTTGAACTAACCGGATTTCGACGATTTTCAGTACGTATGATGGTTATCGCAACAAAAATGTGTATACCAATTTCCATCAAAATTGAATCATACGAGATTTGACAGCAAAAGGGTCTTTGTGGAGGGGGCGTCTAAACCTAGAGATTTACAAAAGGAAAATTTGAACGGAATGTTGTAAAACGTATAAGTACACAAGTGGTTTTGGAAAACACATAACTACTTTCCGTTTAATTCTACGACGTTTCGTTCCATGGCGACAGAAATAAAGCTATATATTTTCAAATGTAAATTTCTATGAAACGTTTTCATTCGAAACTAAGTCCTACCATAAAGATAATGGTAAGTAGACTGCCCATAGATACCAAACGGTTGAGGCAGGAAAACAACATAGTTGCGGTAGCCCAAGCATAGATAGCACTGCGAAGGAATTCTTTTAACAGTCTCAAGTAGAGCCGCTGACGTACGCGCAAGTTCGTTCGTTCTCGAAAATCACACTATTGAGTCATCGACACCGGACAAACTCGAGCATGTGGAGCCGAGGGGAGAAAGACGGTAGCACTATCTGTGCTTGGGCTGCCAAACTATGTTGATTTTCTGCCTCAACTATGTGGCATCCATGCCCAATCTACTTACCATAACATTATCTTTGCTCCTAGACAGTGTAGCAGGTGATGTGCGCCGCATGATCCACAGATACCGTGGCGAGACAAGAAGCGATCTTCCTGCCCGTGGCTATTTACATTAATAAATTCAGCTAGCTGGTACTGTATGAAATACACTCTGGACATCACGCTCAGATCTGAGAGAGCGGATAAGGAACAGTATTGCGCTGTTAGATACAATCAAACAGACAACAAACAGGCAACAGACAGCGGTAACGAACTAACAGGTGAGTCTGTGATACGATCAGGTGACTGGGCAGGAGCGGGGTTCCCATGTAGGAGAGTGTGTTTGAGTAACAGCAAGTTTTCCGCAGGGGAAATTATTTTTAGCTTGAATTTGAACAAAAAACAACGTTTTAAAATTAAATTATGGTGGCTAAATCTCGGTGGTATGTGCTCGTTTTTGACGAACGTTTTGGACTAAAGCACTCCTCCCGAAGTGAAGCTGTTATTTTGCTGCTAGTCTTCTAAACAAACACAATCTTACGTACAGGAAAAAACTAGTTAATGGACAGAAAACCTGAGTGGTTTTTAGCAGGTGACTGTAAAGACCTGGATCTTGAGTTCAAGCCAATCCAAAGTAAAGACAACAGCATTTAATGATGGACAAATCGATTTATCTATAGACTCACCTTACCAAACCATTAAATAAATAAATATTTCATTGAATAAACTTGTTAACAAACATGTCTCCAATGGTCTCAATGATCGATTTGATCTAAAATGTTGCACATCTAGGCCGTTTCAATCTTAGATACATTCAATCGTACTTACATTCGTGCTAGATCTATCACCATTCATTCGAATCTTCCCAGCCTACACCAGTCAGTCTGTTTGTGTCGCGATCCTCCAAAGTGCTTGTCATAAACTCGTTTCAATTTTTATTGCTTCGGCTATCAAAACTGATTTTTGCTGAGCTTAAACGCCTGAGGCATTGGTGCAGTTTTGATCGAAGTTGGAAGTCTGTTGACGAACTGCCTGTGAGGACAAACGTTCATCAACTACCGTTCTGTGTCTCCAAGCTCAGTGGTTCTCTATGTAACTGGTTTTATAATTGAGTGTTCATCTATACCTCTTTCAAGGTAGCATGAACATTTAAGAAGGCACGTTGCCAAAATGTATGGTCAACATATTCAAACTCTTGAATGCTGGTCTGCACGATTCTCCACTGCAGTTTTGCACTGCATGTTTTTGAAGAACGAATACCCTTAAAAAATCCTGCTTGAACACTCAGCTATGATTCCAATACTTTTTCGTCAAGCTGAGACTCTTTACAATAATTGAACAATGTGAGCTAACCAGATGAAAATAAATCCAGTTCGCCCTTCAACCCCTCCATTCCCACGCACGACAGGCTGGACAGCACTTGTCTATGATTAGTTCTGCTCGATTGAGACGTTACACGCATGCTCCAATAAATCTCGTGAACTCTCGCAATTTCACGTTGATTGACGAGAGAGTTGGCCAACCTGCGCCCAATGCCTGCTGCAAATTGCTGCTGATTATGGACCAGATATCTTCTTTACCCGAGCGAGGAAACTGTTCCACGACCACCTGTTGCGTCATCTTCGCAGACGATACTGCTGTTGAATGTATAGTAAATAACTACGCTGTAGCCGTACAACTTTGCATCTGGGATTTGTTAGATATGTCAAAGAGTAAACGGTAAAGTTTGTATTGTTTAACGAGGCAAAGTTCTGGATTACAATGTCCTTTTGAGCCCCTATACCTCGATTTTTACCTAGCGTCACCGTTAGTGACTGTCAGTGGTGACTGCGGGGATCAAACCCACGCTACAGAGTGATGAGCTACGAAGTTGCGCCCGTTACCAAAATGCCATCCGCTGGAAATATCGCTCTCGAGACATCTTCTTTTCAACATGTATAAACATGAAATTCCTTTAGCTAGAAATGTGTCCGCAAGGTCTAACTCTTATTTCTGCAGCTACAACTTGTACGATTAACAGAACTATGTTTAGGCGGAGGATATCAGAAAAACTCACTTGTACAATTGTAAATACTCAAAAGAGTGTGTGATAACGTTTTCCAAAAATCTCCCATTTTTCGACAATCTTAAAAAAGGACCCACAGCAGATTTTTGAACGGCAATAACTTGCCTTAAAATATTTTGTCGACAGTTTGGCTTGACTGCCCCAACAAAATAACTAAACTGTAACTAAAATAATGTAGAATGTTTAATAACCTAACTACTAAGTTTGTGACAAGTTGGTTAAAAAGCATTATTTTATTAAAGTATAAGCCAATGCAGGAAAATCAATATAAAACGAGTGTCTTTATTATTTTCTCCCAACTGCTAACCTATGTTTAGCGGATCCGTGGCGGATTGGTATTGCGCGTGACTCCGGAGCTCATCAATCCGGTGGCGCGGGTTCGATCCCCGCAGTCACCAATTACAATTTATAATGTGACTATACGGTGACGATAGGTAAAGGTCGATGTTGAGTGGTAGAGAGAACTTTGTAGTCCTAACTTCTTCTCGTTAAACAAGACAAACTTTACCTTTTACCTTTATGTTTAAAAGGTCCCACAGACAAACACGTTTACTGACTCATTGGTCTATTGACAAGCTATTCACCGTCCGATCCATAACTGTTACCGATACACGTTCTCACAGTTATTTAATTACGACGACCGTTACAAAACTAATGAAGCCGTGCAAAGTAACTGCTACATCGGCAGTGGCGAAGGAAGGACGCGTGATCCAATTTACGAGCGGTGAGAGTGAACGGTGATGGGTAGTGATCAGTGATCAGTGATCGGTGGTGATCACGATCCATTGTCGGTGCGTAGACGATCTACCGTGTGTGCCCGTCTAGTGGTTATATAACCGGTGACAGATGTGACTTCCGGTGACTTACTTGATGGGTGGAACGGGCGATATATGTTTACGCAAGAGAAGATGTTGTAGCGAATTTCCTTTGGAAAATGAGTTATTCATGCCGTCAGCATGGTGGGACCCAGGCCTGGTACAATGAAATGAGCACCACCCCTGACCCCAAGAACACGTTTTGAGAATTTTTCGAAACTTTATATACACATGTGTGCTCTATCTACATGTCGCACTTTGTGCCCAATTTTCGTATGTTTCTTTTGTAACTATCAGAGGCGAAACGACCCCACCCTCCTCTCAGATGCCACCTCCGATACAGGTTTTGATGGTAACGAACCTTATCTAGAGATTTCCGCGAGGAATATTTGTACCAAACTTCATGAAAATTTGACAAAATGCGATCTGTATAGTGGTCACACTTGCAGACATATAATTATACACAAACAGCTTCACCATTTAACTCAGGAAGTGTTGGGAAGCTTAAAACTACAAACTTTACAACGTTTCGTTCTCTCTGGCGACAGATGCCCTCCTCATGGCAGAACTGTGAGCGATCACAACACTGCGTATCAGTACGACACTCGAGCACTGGCCAGTGCTGCGGTCAGCAGTATCACCTTACCGCACACAAGTCACCCGCTATAATTACTATTATGTAAATCATATTCGCACTGGAAGCCATAGCGGGCGTGTGTGCGTGTGTTTGTGTGTTTTCTGTCTCAGGGTCAGCCAAGGACACCCACCCACACCACAGTGCGGGTCACGCACCGCAGTGCCGCACGGGCCGCATTCTTGTCCGCCGCATCTGCCCCATATCGCCCAAACACGGTAGAGACTGAATGTGTTTTACAGTCTTAGAAGATGGAACGGTATGAGAAGCGGTCGCTGATTTAGTTAGTGACTGATTTAATAAATTTAGCTAAAATAAATAAAGAGTTTATTGTGGAAACATTTACATGTTATGCAGTCTTCAACATTAATTATCCAACCATTCTGCCATCGATGGATCTATCAACCATACAGATTGTTCATTTACTCTCTTCCATGCATTCAAAGATTCAAAGATATTTTATATACGAGTACTTGATCTGTCGTTTTTCAATCAGTGTTCAATTACGTCTTTACTGTAAAACCCTTTACAGCCTAAACCTTTTTCAGCAAATTTTGAACGTCTTCGGCACTTTAGATCGGTTTGGTATCAGGTCGACTATATGCCTGAACTTCTCCCTGAGAACTGAGAAGGCAAACGTTTGTGAACCATTTCCAGTTCGGTAGTTTCCCCTGCCTCTTCAGCAGTCTGTTGACAAATAATTAAACTCGTCTGCAAAAGTTCATGTATAAAGCTATGGTTTCCTAGAAAGCGTTGACCGCTACATTACGGCCGTAATATGACGGTGAGTTTTGTTTTCAATACAATCAGATGAGAGTGGTTTCCTAGAAAACGGTGGACGTAAAGTAGCGGTGAAAACTAGTTAAGGTTTTTCTCACCAGGTAACAACACACTTTGTTTTGTAAACAAAAGTCTAGCTTTCCCATTACTACATACGTAAATAAACTTTGACAACTAAAAAAAACAACATGTCAAAAGTTGTTTTTGTCTACATCTGTTTAAATATTGTGTTACGTCCACCGTCACCGTTACGTTCACCGCTACATTACGGCCGTAATGTAGCAGTGAACTTTTTTCTAGAAACCATAGCTTTACCGCTATCTCCCAGTCCGGTATTTCTCCCTGCCCTGTGGGAGTGTTCACCAATAACTCTTACAGTACTGTAACATTTCTTTAGAGACATTTTTCCAAGACAGGACAGTGTAAACTGGCAACCAATTTCAACTTTTGAATGCTAGAAACTAATCTTGACAAATACTGACTACGTAGGCTTGATTACTAAGCAACAAAAGTCGTACAACTTTGTTTTAATTACTTTAAATGTCCTATCCTACATTGTTCTTCCGAATCTCCTCCAAATTGGAGTACACGTTCTTCATTTCGTTTTGTCATCATCCATTTCCAGCTTAACTAGAATTTAGAAGCACGCTACAATTTTTAACGTCAGTAAAAAGGTAAATGCTCAAACCCTTGTGGTAGTTGCTTAACGAAAACCTAACCATCAACACATACGTCCTTAACGCCGATTTTGAAACTTTGAAAGCACCTCCACTTTGAGATAGTAGAGAGCTCTTCTCGGGCCGTCTATTAACATAATGGCAGTCCCCGCGTTAAAACCGATAGCGTACCCATTCTGGGAACAAACTTGACAAATTTTAGTATTCTCTTATTTTACAACCTTGTACAACCACCAACGCTATCTATCGGAACAGCCATTCAATCTGCATACTGGTTATAATTGATAACTTCATTCCCCTCCGAGATTGACTTTATTACAACCAAACCTAACCAGGCTTTCGGTTACTCAACAAAACGGCCGGTATCGGCCCGAAAAGCGATTTGGATTCGG
This sequence comes from Matsumurasca onukii, assembly GCA_018831715.1. Taxonomy (NCBI): domain Eukaryota; kingdom Metazoa; phylum Arthropoda; class Insecta; order Hemiptera; family Cicadellidae; genus Matsumurasca; species Matsumurasca onukii. The sequence continues at coordinate 46,338,812 of CM032065.1, read as the reverse complement.
GTTGACGTCTTTGTCCAACTATCGTTCGCCCACCAGAGCGCGTGGTGTGTAGTAAAGTGTCCACTGTCGCATAATTCGGCTACAAAAGGTGGAGTGAAATACGATAAGGCGGTACTTAAAGCCAACATTAGTGCGGGGGGAGCCGGGATGGAGACGTTACTATAAACCACTGCGGATGGCGAAGTGTCGACTGAGTCTGAAATCATTAAAAGTGTCGTTATCAGCAGATAAAGTGTCTAGTGTTTCACGGTGACCTTGATCAATAGGCCCACCTGTAAGGCGCGACACTGGGGGTTTATAGTGCGGTCAAACTGGCGGGGAAAGTTGTGTACTAACGCTGATAGTTTAGGGGAATTCAAGATTTGAATTTTCTAGTTGGTTGAAATCTTAATACACTCTTGAGCAGAGAGGAAACGTATAAGGCACAACATTTGAGTACACCTCAAACCCCAAAACCCATTAGATATTAATGATTTGCGTGTACCCTCTTCTTCTCAAAACACAACTTGAAAAGAAAATAATATATGAAACTCTCTTGTGAGTGGTTATTTCGACCTGAAAGTACATTAAATCGCACAAACATCATTACGATGTCAAAACGAGTACAGTACAATAAACAAAGTCTCATCCTTAAACTAATGTTCATATTAATTTGACAGATTTTGATACATTTTTACGGTACTATTCCTTTCTTGAGATGATTGTTTCAGAATCAAAATAATTAAATTGTCTTGAATTATTTCCTTCTGAGGTCTATCACCAGGGTTGTTGGAGCTAAACGAACCACAAAAATTATTTAAAGAACAACTGTTTTATCAGAGACCAGAGTCAAAAATCAAATCCAGTGGTCCGGATCTGATCCATCTGATCTTTGAACTTTTCCCCTCACTTAACAGTTTCGCAGACTCCTTCCTAACCATCAAAGCTTCCAATTTTCCTCACCTGCCTACACTTCCAAATGCTAAAGCCATTGACTAACGCTACACTTATCAACGGCCTTGGGCTATCGATAAGGCCCACCTGCGCGCACTTACTGCGCTTGCGCCCTCAGACTGTGCACCTTTGCACCTTTCCCGACCTTTGCACACTCAAGGTCACGCCGGTGAAATTAGTTTTGGATCAGTACGCGGCGTAAACTGTATCCATCTCACCTTGGACGACGTTATGGATGGCCGTTTAGCGATAAGAGCACTGCCGTTGAAGGAGAAGGAAAGTATCTGTGTAGGCTGGTGTAATTGATGGGTGATGGTTGTTTTTCGTTATTTTGGGTTGTTTTGAAAGCTACTTTTCTATTTAAGAGATGGGTTTATTATTTGGTGGATGTGTTTTAGTCTTTCATATAATATTGTATTAGATCTAAAATTTATTTTTATTATTATGAAAAGTTTTATAAGGATAACAATTTACAGGTGTTTGACAATCATGGTCCAAGTGCCATGCTGGTCACCCCTACAGCATCCAACAGGACTGACCAACCAGAAACATAGTCCATGCATTAATGTTTTGTAAATTGCGTTCAATTCCTCATTAAAAAAACAAAACGAAGCATAAGTAGCCAAAACCAAAACACAAATCTCCACCTCCTACCGCGTAGTCTAGTAGACCCAACAAACGGTTTTGTTCATAATTCCAGACTAATCTCCCCAAACGGAATCACATTCCGAGGACCTCCTTCGTGTCATAAAGAAAGAAAACACCACAACAACGCAACGCCAGTGACATTGATCTGATAATGTGATAAAATTACCGACAAACTGCTCACGAGGCATCAGATCCGGAGAAAGCGGTGGTAGACCCCCTAACAGTAAACCTGGGAGGTGTCGGAATAACGAAATGAAATCCATTTAAACCATCAGAAGAGGAGAATTGAAACGAGATTAACCTAGGATTGCTAGAGGTGGACATGATTAGGGTGTAATGATAATGCGGTGCGTGTTCCGTGCAGGGGGTCCGGGTGCGTTCACACTCGCCGTCAGGTATCGTCCGGTACTCAAACGTCTTATGGTTTGTCGTTTTATCACGCCTATATAATAGAATATTTTTAAGCATTCTTCGTTAGTTTTAGAACTGTTTAGGCTTATGCACGGTATAGCTTGAATTGCAATATGTATGTTATATATAAAAAAATCAAACCGGTGCATTGTAACTTCAGATAAAACTTTTAACGCTGTTATAGTTGTGGACAGTTATAGAGTGGACGGACTTCTTGGTCGATTCTTCCACAGCCTTTTGAATCACTTAATATTAATCTTATGCGTTGTGGTTTAAAACTTCAAAAATGCATTTCGTGCATTTTAATAACATCAGCAAATACATTTGGAAATCTTCAGTCACAAGTTTTAAATTACTTTAAAACTTCTAGATAATATATTTATTGGTTAAGTTTGTGTTTCTCAAGACTGCGCCAGTATACGGTAGGAAAATCGTAGCGATTCAGAGGCGATCGTAGATATGGTCATATGTAGAATTTTATGTTGGAACTGTCTAGTTAATTGTTTTCGTTTTTGAGAATCATGCACCTGAAAAATATCGGCTTCCAAGCGTCAAGAAATCAACTTCTCTACATTCGATAAAACTTCAAAAAAATCCAACTGATAAAACTCCACATGGCATAAAGGGACTAAAGGGTTCACAAAGTTTACGCTATATTCCGTAGAGTCTAGCGGGAAATCTCACCGAAAAACGTACTCCAATTCGTCGTCCGGTCACCGTCCGGTTGACGTCCAAGCGCAGCAGTGTGAAAGAACCTACGCCTGAGCTAGGAACCACCGCGCTCACACCACGGCCCGAGGCGCCTCCTAGACAATACTTTAATTATTCGGGTTTAATATAATTTGTCTTGACCGACTCCGGCGATGGTATCACGCCACCACAAGACCGTTACCCATTGTACCACGAATCTCCCGTTTATTCGGCTCCGGTCTGGCCCGTAAATTGAATTAACAAGTACAATTATCGTCTTTGCGGGGGACATTTTTACTCCGATTTTACGGTTATTGCTGGCTTGTTGGGCCGAGCTCTACGGTTCGGGAAGTATTGCTTGTTAGGCGCGGGGTTCGGTCAGAGAGCGCTGATTGGATTGGATTGGCTTTCGATTTAGGAAGTAATGTTGAATATTTTAAAGCTCTTAACTTGTGTATGGTTTTGAGATTGATTTAGTAATATGGGGTACCTTGTAATCCGTTTTGGACTATTTTTGTATACGCACACATTAGAACTGTCTCCTACAAAACTAGTTTTTTGCACTGCAGAACACTTCTTTGCCGGTGCTACAACTGTTATAAGCAACGATGACAGCCATTTTCGGTCACAACTTTTGGTTGTTCCGCCGCATTTTCTCAAATTTCCGCAATGCTTTGAAATTACTTCTTTTTGAGGTATGTTTGAGTTTTTGACAAAGAAAAATTTTGTCTTTTTGAGTCTGAGGGATATTGGGTAAACAGATATGGGTTTTGTTGCTATCAAATTAGCCGGTCAAGCTTGGTAATTCTAGTCCTAAAACGTTTAGACCAAACTGCATATAAAAAGGCTGTCCACTCAACGCAATTCTTGTGTCAATAGGAAACTGGGGCTCAGTGCTGCTATCAAACGTTGACATCAAGTACTACAACCGCGCTAGCTGTTCTACATGAGACAAGTGGCGCTACCTACACTGTTGGCGGAGTAACTACAATCAGCCATTGGCCCAACAGCTCATCACGTTCAGTCCTAGATTGTCTGACTTTCCTAGAACAGCAACAAAGTAGCGAAACAAGAAAGCACCGAGCCTCTAACAACTACTCCATTCAGTCCAACATTTCCATTTGTTTGTCAATACGCACTCTCCTAAGTCGTAGCTTGTGTGGTCTAGTATTGGTCCACTTAGCTATAAACTGGGCCCAACATCCTGACAGGTCTGTAGTAGAATCTAGCGTATCTCGGTAGCCACTGTCGAGACGTTTATGCGCGATCGGTGATAAAATCCTCTAAAGAGTGGAACCGTCATTGAACTCAGCCTACGGAGAATATGTGCATCCGAAATGAGACCGGGAAATTTCGTGCGCTCTTTTGATACTTTGAACTCCGGGAGTGTTGCTGAATGTGGGTTGAATATACAGAACTCTTGTAACGTCCTTTGTGTAAAGTTTGTTGTTGACGATCTGTCGTGATCATCTTGCTCACTAAAGATGGTTCCCGGATGAGCGCAGCTAACCACGCTGCTGAGTGGACTGCGAGGGTACATTTGAGGTGCCAAAACCCCAGAGAGAGATTTGAACCTGTAACCTCAAGCTCAGAGTCCAGTTTGATAGCCACTAGACCATCAAGACTTTGATTATTTATTTTCATGTTTCAATATTTTAGGGAAAGCTAAATTGTGGTATTGTACTGTATGTGTGGTTTTTATGTAGATCGCCGTAGGCTAAGAAGAACGGATCATCACTGGAATTTCAGTTCGGTTGAGTGCTAATTTAAACGTCAAAGTCATATTACGTATTATTACAATATTGCAAATGTACATGGGCACACGTCACATATATACACATATCAATCGAAAAAGTAAACCTAATTATATATTATATACGTACCTAAATTTATATGTACAATTTGAAAGTGCTCACACGCGCAGTTCGAGTGTAAAGGTTAGTTAGCGAAGTTAGGACTGCAAAGTCCTCCTTACCACTCAACCTCGACCATTACCTGGCGTTACCGTAAAGTCACTCAACAAACCGCTAGTAGTGACTGCGGGGATCGAACCCACGCCACCAGAGTGATGAGCTCCGGTAATGTATATAATTGTTATAGCTGCTTCAATTTTTCATTATCTTAGTTATCAAGTTACTCCAGACGCAGCCTCGCCTCGCACGACTCACTACCGAGTACACCATATGTCACCGCAGCCGCGCGCACACCTAGCTCGCGCAGAGTATAGTGACTCGTGGTCCTTGCCAAAGCACAGTTCCTACTCGGGTCAATCTACTTGGCACCGCCCCATAACCTGTGTCTATAACTCTATAGACAGCGAGACAATTGTAACTGCTAATTGCTTGGCTTGCATGCATTGTCCTAGAAGTGTTTCTGTAGATCATAATCGTGCTCGGAGTCGTCAAACTGTTCTACTCACACCCTTGTGTCGTGTCGTGTTATAACTAGTTTTTTTTCTCAACAGGGATATCTTGGTTGTATTTTTGAAAGGTAAATGGAGGTACTCTGTGTTTTTGTTTACAAACTAGCTGAAAGTTTGTTTTTGCTGATTAGTTGTTATGTGAGGTAAATTCAGTCAAAAACGTAGTTTTTCGTTTCCCAATTTTTTTTTATTTGGTTTAAAGGCAAAATTAATTACGTTACATCACCCGGGTCAATTAAAACAAAGCAGCCACTAATTTCCTCTATATTTTTCTGATTACAATGTAACTGAATCATTACAGCGAACTATGCAGCGCCTAAAGTTAAACAAAATAAAACATATAAAAACCAAAAATTAAAAATAAATCGTAAGGTGTTGTTTAACAAAGCTAAGCTAACACCACAACATATCTACCACTCAACCTCGACCTTAACCTAGCGTTACCGTAAAGTCAAAGCTTGTTAGAGTTGACTGCGGGGATCGAGCCCGCGCCACCGGAGTGATGAGCTCAAGAGTCGCGCTCGATACCAATCCGCCACGGGTCCGCTGAAGTGAAGAAAGTATACAATTCACCCGACACAACTAATGATATCAGTGTTTTATAAAATCGAGGATGCCTAAGACATTTTTAAGACAACTTTTTACATTTTGAAAAAGAAATCCCAACGGAAATACCGGTAGTAATATTAATAACGTAAACAGATTATTCCAATCCAATTTTAAAACTGAACCACAGATTAATTAAACCGTCAATAAAATTGCCAATCCAATTAATCCTCAGAACAATAACAATATAGCACAGGAGAACTTAACCTCGCTGAAAGTCAAGGGCACAACAAAAGTCGACCAATGAGCATAAACAACTCGGTTGAACGCGCATGCGCACAACAGGTGGACAGTGATTGATCGACCAGGCATAATGTGACAAGTCCAGTTCGATATATCGATTGTTGTATCGATATTTTGCCAGCCTGCCAGGCTTGTAGGTGGTCCGGACACGAGTTCCATTGCCAACTTTATTAGTTATCGGTTGTACTATCGATTTTATTGATGTAGCTCCATTTGTCTCCAGGTTTACTGGTCTCGATTATTTATTGATCAATCTGCCTCCTGACGTAGTTTGTTGGAATTTATGTAGGCCTTCTGTGAAAGTGGCTCTTAGGTCTGAATTTATTTGTGTTTTTAAATGGTGGACGTTACTAGCTGCATCATGGATGAACAAACGTTGAAAATTATTTTTTTTTAACTTGAAATGAACACAAATTATCCAATAAAAACTTTATAGCTGGTGAGGCCTTTATTTTGTTTATTTGAAAATTCGGAAAAATTCAAAAGTAATCTTGACGATTTTTTAAAATTAGCTTACACTTTGGTCTTGTTTAACAACAATTCATTTTAGCCCAAAGATTAGCTATTGTTTTATAGGCTTTCGTGGCCAGTGTCACAACTATAATATAGTTCTTCCAGTTCACACCGCATCCAAACTTCATAATTAGGTTGAGATATTTCGGCCTCGCTGTGGAGTACCATCTTCAATCACTGATTGGCTGAAACTTCAGTTGAAATATCTCAACCTAATTATGGAGCTTGGACGCAATGTGAAAAAGAAAAACTAGAATATTATGGGAGATTGGCTGAATTTGAATTTGAATACGGATTGATTTCTTAAATGTCCATTAAGTATCCTAAATCCTAAATCGTAAGCATCCTAGGGTCCTAAATGTCCATTAATGGTTTTTTCACGAGGTACCTATAAAAATTTAGACTCTGGTCCTGACTTTACAAACTCTACTGCTAAGGCATTTCGACAAAACAAAACTTCCCCTTTTATCCTAATTAATTAACAATAAACTCCTAGGCTATGTCGCCTTCGAAAAATTATTCCTGCAGCACGAATATTTCACCGAAAGTCCAGCCGACATCTAGACCTGTTTAGCGCGAGAAAGAACGACCTCTTGGCACATAAACTAGACTGATATAAAGACCTAAAACCTCGTGATAATGTCGTCGTAGTTTACGCCGCGAGAAGGCGGGTCGCGCGCGAGCCTCGTAAACCAACACGCCTGCGCACAAGTCCCGAATCTGCCGCGCATGCGTAGTGCGTAGTGCGTCACAGAGGGATTTGGAGGGATTTTTGTGATTTTGATGGGATACAATTTGGGATTAAAGAAGTAACTAGAATATTTCCGTATTTACTAAATTTATAGTTGGGCCAGAGCTTTTAAATCTAGTATGAAAATATTTGACTTTTGGGTGCGCATAATGGGCGGAAAAGTGACGATGCAGAGGTTTGCAGTTTGACAAACGCCGCCGTTATAAATAGTGTTATTGTGAATTTCAATTTGAGAAAACGATATATGTTTAGGGGATGGGAAGCCAATTTCTCAAATTTTATTTTTATTTCGAGAATGATCCAGTTTAACACGTAAAGATATAGGACTTTTATAGCACTGAAATTATTATCAAAACTAGAATGTCAAATGAAATAAACTAATTTAGAAATTCAGAAAACCCAATATTTAATAACTTTTTGGACTTGTCAATCTAAAATTTTGTAGAATGTTGTCGCAAAAATTATTAGGTATTGGGTTTTCTGAGCTTCTAAATTGGGTTTTTTCATTACCAAATATAATATTTTGCTCTATTCTACTATTTTCAGAATGTCAAAGTTGTGGCTCGAATCCACTCTAGATAATATTTTTGACATCATTAGATAAAAAAATTTGATGGCATGAAGGATATTTTATTTTCTTGTCATCCTTTCAGTACCCGAAGCAAATTCACCAAACGACAGATTTAAAGGGAATTTCAGACACGATCACGAGTGTTTTTTTCTTGTTCGGTTGGCAGGACTGCACGCGCCAAGTGCAAGTGTGAGGGACATTGGTTTGCACTCGCCCTGTGCGATAACACGATTGTCCAGGAGGTTACGGTACTTGTAGACTGTAGAGCACCTGGTCTGGCGTCTGCGCAGATGGCCTCTCGGTCCAGATCTACTCTGAGGAGGAAAGTTCTTTAACTAAGGTTTAAAGACTATTACGGACGTTTTCCATAGTTTTTGAGAAATTAAAAAACACGACGTTTCGGATTTTTGGAATCTTATCTCGTCTTCAGGTGAAAAGTGTCCTATTACAGACGTTTTCCATAGTTTTTGAGAAATTAAAAACACGACGTTTCGAATTTTTGGAATCTTATCTCGTCTTCAGGTGAAAAGTGTCCTATTACGGACGTTTTCCATAATTTTGAGAAATTAAAAAACACGACGTTTCGATTTTTGGAATCTTATCTCGTCTTCAGGTGAAAAGTGTCCTATTACGGACGTTTTCCATAGTTTTTGAGAAATTAAAAACACGACGTTTCGGATTTTTTGGAATCTTATCTCGTCTTCAGATGAAAAGTGTCCTATTACAGACGTTTTCCATAGTTTTGAGAAATTAAAAACACGACGTTTCGGATTTTTTGGAATCTTATCTCGTCTTCAGATGAAAAGTGTCCTATTACAGACGTTTTCCATAATTTTTGAGAAATTAAAAAAACACGACGTTTCGGATTTTTTGGAATTTTATCTCGTCTTCAGGTGAAAAGTGTCCTACAGCATAACACATTACTTAAGGAAATTAGCTAGCTTGAAAATAAAATAAGAGAAAACTCACGTTGTTTGGTGGTGGTTGACTCTTCAGCTGACACTGTTTACTTTTAGGCTAGCTCTTTTCTTAATGTAAGGTTTTCTGATTTAGAATATGTTTTCACCTGATGACGGGGTCAGATTCCACATCCCGAAACGTGCTCTCAAACTCTGCATATCAACGTAAAAAAGTCTAAAATGTGAAAACCACAAAGCCGGTAGTTGAAAATAAAACTTTAACCCGATAAGTGAAACTAGAGTAACACTAATACAGTAAAATAAATTGGTTAGGTCAAACAACATGTATTCACAATTGTAGGATAAATAAACAATTTGAAACTTAAAAACGACAACACCGTTTGTTTAATCAGATGTCAACTCTCTATCAACGACACTTCAAAACCCCCATAAACAAAGCAAACAGTAACAATCCTAAATCAAATCCCAATTAATTCCATATGCAACTTTATTACAGTTGGCATAAATCAGACAGCAAAGGACTCAATAAACCACGCATAGAACAAGTAAGTGAAAGGTTTATCTTACACAGTCTCCTTGATTATAGTCAATTTTAAACTCCATTAGTGTTTAAAAGAGTAATAAAATGTAGCGCCAAGATTAGAAGGGCGAGGGCGACAGGTCTGCGCGTGCGTGTGTGAGTGTGTGTGTGTCCGGTATGTCACCTTGGACAAGTGTCAGAGGTTTAACACTTTGAGTAAATGTGTACAACACCTCGCGAGAGTTTATGTAAATATGTGGCGCTGTGGAGTAGGAACTGTGGTATATCATAACTGACCGCTTTCGGATAAAAAAGTAAAGTTTGCCTTGTTTACCGATGAGAAGTTAGGACTCTATTTGTTTAAAATTTGATGTTGACGATGAGAGAATTTCAGATTTTAAACTATTATTGCGGACGTTTTCCATTGTTAGTGAGCAAGAAGATCAAGACGTTTCGGGATATGCAAACTGATCCCGTCTTCAGGTGAAAAGGAACCTTCACCTGAAGACGCGATCAGATGCTGATCCCGAAACGTCGTGATCATATTGCTCACTGACGATGGAAAATGTCCACAATAATAGTTTGAACTCTGAGATATGTCCTCTCTACCAATAAAACTCGACCATTACCTAGCGTTTGAGTTAAGTCACTTAACAAATGACTGCGGGGATCGAGCCCGCGCCACAGGAGTGATTTACTAGGGTGAGGAATGATTTAAGGCAGGGTATGCTAATTTAGTAGTCGTTGATATTAAAACGGTTGTTATTTCACTCTTAAATATTACTAAGCAGCTAAAGAAGTTACAGATGATTACACAAAAATAATACGATTGAAATTATATAACTCAAACTTCGTGGATTAAACCAAAGACTATGTAATAACAGGTAAATAGTGCATAGATGCTGAATGGCTGAGGCAGGAAAATCAACATAGTTCCGGCAGCCCGAGCACAGATAGCGCTGCAAGGCATTTTTTACGGGTAACGCAAGCACAAGTTTATTCACTCACGAAAATCTCACAATTTTATCACATTTACGTCATTGACATCAGACAAACTCGAGCATGTGGAGCCAAAGAGGGGAGAAAGACGGCGAGAGACAGCAGCGCTACCTTTGCGTGGGCTGCCGCAACTATGTTGATTTTCTTGCCTCAGGCAATCGACATATATGCGTAATCTACCTAACATAACATGATCTTTGATTAAACGCTATCAAAATAATTTTTAAAATTCTCTGGGAAAGGAAGTTTAATTGTTAATGCTAGCACTAACCAAGATTCACGTATGGGTGTCCCATCAAAAGGTTGACGTGCTGGAAACTTTGGGTTTCTTGAATTATCCGAAATGTAATAACTTTTATCAAACAACTAGTTCGTATACCTTTGTCCAACACAAATGTACATACTAATTATCTGATCAAAAAGGAATAGAAAGGAGAGCAGGCTCATTTGGATAAAGTAGACAGTTATAAAAGAACACAGACTGTCAACTTTTCACTTCCACTAAGGCCTTTGTCAAGACAAAAAGAGATATACAGTACTAACTATCTTGTTAAAAAATTAACTATTCACACAGCAGTGATTGTTTCAACGAAGACTTCTCTCCCAATTTCGTATTACAAGATCCGCTTTAATTTACTTGGTAAACCGAAAGTGATAGATCCTTTTTGAGAAAATTTCAGAACGATTGATCGAAAAACTATAGAAAAAAACGAAACTTGTTATTTGTCTAAAAAGATTAATTGTACACTCCAGACAGTTTTTAAGTTTCGCTCAAAAACATCAAAAGCTTTAATAGGCTATCAAACTCATCTAGCTATATTTAAATTCAAACAATTGCGCTTAACAAATGACCATGACGTTTAAAACTACAACCACAAAATTACAACCATTTACTTAAACTACACCACAAGAGAAAGTCCAGGAGAGGTGTCAGAAGGCGGATCTGAAACAATTACAGGCCCATTTCACTTATAGCACCGACTCCAAATAAAACAAAAACGCAGGCTCACGTACGTAGCCTAGTTTACACGGGGCGTCTGTCACAGCTGAGTGACGTGCGGCGGCACTCGGTCATTTGATTGTATTCATTGTTGGAGGTAATCGTGTGAGGTATCTGTCAAGACAATCACGTGATGTGTTAGATATCCGACGTACTGAGTTGGAGCAAAGATAATTTTATGGTAGGTAGATTGCGCCTATGTGGGATGGCTGAGGTAGGAAAACCAACTTAGTTCGGCAGCCCAAGCATAAATAGTCCTGCGAGCGCTGCCGTCTTTCTCCCCCTTCGGCTCCACATGCTCGAGTTTATCCGATATCGATGACTTAAATGTGACCAAATCGTGTGGTTTTCGAGAACGAACAAACTTGCGCGTTCGTCAGTGGCTCTACTTAAGAATTCCCTCGCACCGCTATCTGTGCTTGGGCTGCTGCAGTTATTTTGGGGTTTTCGTCCGTATACTACAGTCATTGGTCAAACTACATCGTCATTTTTAACCGACTTCAGAGGAGGTTATACAAGTTGACCTGCAGCAATTTTCTTTTTTGTCTGTACAAGGATAACTTTTTTTGAAACCCGTACTAAAAAGAGGTTGATTTAAATCGAACTAGCATTGTTGAAGAATTCAAATCACAAACCCCACAGACTTTCCTCCTACAGTAGTTTGAAACCTAAACCACCCGTCACTTCCCCGAATCCGTCTTCAAAAGCAGCCAAGACACTGAGATATCGCCAAGCTCTTCTGTCACATCTACTTTTCATTTACATATGTCATCCCGATTCCAATTTACTCTGTTATGTTTTATTTATAGCCTCGTAACCCACAATATGTTTGATTCCGGTATACTACATCAGCCGGGTGTCCGCCTTGGTGTTCAGTTTTTGTTTTGACAGCACGGTTTCCACGTGGTGGCTACTACTCAGATCTTGGCTCAGATAGTGCAGAGTTATTCGTACCCGATCACCTGGACCTCTGGAGGGCTTGACAGGTTGAGGCTAGTTTGGGAGTTTCACTTTTGTTTGGCGAGACTTGGGTTGAATTCCATATAAAAAAAAATACAGTAGCTTTAGTGTGGATGCGTAGCGGTTTAATATCGCGCACGACTCCGGAGCTCATCACTACGGTGTGGTGGGTTCGATCCCCGAAGTCACCACTTACAATTTCTTAAGTGGCTGTAGGTGACGCTAGGTAAAGGTCGAGGTTGAATGGTAGAGAGGAGCTTCAAGACGGCTTTTACCTTTACCTTTGTAGCCAGTTTAAACAACTATTTCAAATAACCAAAAACTCCTGTTAATATTTGGCTCACGACATAATTTCATTCAAATTTTAAGGTCTTTACTTAAGAATGAAGACACTGCGTAGAAGATATTTCTTCCATTCATAGTTTTCCTACTCTGTTTGTTAGCAGTTGAATCCTAAATCAGGGTAAAAATATACTGTTTTTACCCAGAAAGTATATTTCATTAGTTCTAGTTTTGTATTGAAAACCTTTGAATTAGATGTAAAAGATCAATAACTATTAGTGATACGCTCCTCCCTTATATTGTTGTATTAGTACGAGTTAAGAAGAATGTTGAGCCTTACTGGGTTTTAGCTTTTCATTCTTACAAGACTGCTAAGGTTTTATTGATATATATTTTATATCAAGTAAACATTTGTATGTACTCATTAAAAATGAACAAAAATGGTTGTAATATAACCGCGAATTTCATAAATTATGCCTTCTTGTTTCTTGTGCGAAAAACCAAAGAAACGCCCCCTACCAGCTATAAAGTTTAACATTACCATATCAATTCAAACCATGAACATTTATGAACATTACTGTTGAACAATTTTAAATAAAATCGCTCTTTGAGTTTCGACGTACACTATAATACATATACCTTATTGTGAATATAATCCATTAGTAACTATAGAAGTGTTCTATGCAACCAATGTACTGCAATGACCGACTACTGTGAAGCAGTTAGTATAAAAGCGATCTATGAAATATTATTTTATTGTTGGTTACTTTACGATCGATTGTTCGCTACTATTGTTACCCCTGTATCCCTGGTGGTCTCCACTGAGTAGTCGTTGTATCGACTGTAAACAATAATCGAACAAATCATTCAATTTCAACAAAACCATTGGACCAGCTGATCATTAAAATATGATCTTTTTCTTCCGACTTTGCCACGAGCTGCGAGCTTACGGTGTTTTAGACCATCAACAAGAGTCAAGTTATGCAGTTTTCCCCACAAGTTTAATTTAGGTTTTGAGTTAAAAGACCTTTCGTCAACATATTATGTTAGGAAAGTTCATTCGTTCCACCTGTTTTAGTTCAAATTTGAAGGGTTTTATATGTGTTATTGGTCATTCAGTGAATACTTTATAACGTATCTCTTTAGTGATGAAGCAGAACTTATCAGTATAGTAGGCAAAAAGTTACCCCTGTTTAAATAAAACTTTTAAGCACTTTATGTTGTCATAACGTGAGACTATTAATATTTTACTACTATTTAGGTTGCAATTTAAAACACTACTTCCTTTTCCCGGTAGTAGTCTATTTAGAGTGAGGTCAATCCTCCACATACATGCATCCTTAACCAAACAATTTTTTAAACAGCGGTAAATGGAACCAAGCCGACACGCAGCTATGCGCTAAAGTTCCGACGGCGTGAGTGAAGTGAAATTCCTCTGCGATTTGTGACTCTAATTTGCTAGTTGTACGGCAGTGTTCACTATGTTCAAAGCGTTATTTCGGTTTCGGCCTCACATTTACGTTTTTTCTGCTGCAAGTTTTAATACGTATCATGAGGAGAAATTTCACTAAAATCGGACTACTCATTCCGCTGTTTTAAAGAGAAATCAGCCATTTGGCCGCCATTTTGAAACAACTCGTTTGCTGTATGGTTTTTATGACGGGTAACATTAAAATACATATTTAGTCTGAATTTCTTAAATGTTTTAATTTTTAGAAGTAAAACCGCAACTTTGGTGAAAACTTCCTCCCCCTCCTTCCAAAAGAAGGACTTCCGATATAATTCCGATTTTGCTCACTAAAAACTTGACAGAGGTATTTACAAAAGAGACAATTTGTTACCTGATTGTTTAAAAATTGGAAAACAATTAGGACTCATAGAGAGCTCAAACACGTACTCATCCGTAACAAAAAACGCTTTAACGTATTCTGGGAGTCAGGATCAGTGCTCATTTTACGGCGCCGGGCCTGATTCTTACCATACTGACGGCACAATAGCTCCTTTTTCCAAAGGGAACTTTCTAAACGGTAAAGGTTTTATTATATCCAGTCTCAAGGCCTATATCAATTAATAGATTAAAGGTCTACAGGTACCCAACAGGTATTGTTTAACGAGACGAAGTTAGGTCTACAAAGTCCTGTCTAGCACTCAACCTCGACCTTTACCTAGCGTCATCGCATAGTCACATATAAGATCAGCTGAAATGGTTTAGTTTCCAAGCACTTGCCCGCAAGGACACTTGATACTATTCAATAACCAGTATCAGTAACGTTGCCGACCTCTCCAGTCCACATTTGTCAGAGAAGCCTTACTTCAACTCTCGGTGTCCACTGGGGCAGTTTAGAGTTACTGTCAGGTGTTGAATTCTCCGGTACGTAACCTACCATGTAATATCGGTTAGTGATGTAAACATGTAAATATGCTGTCCTTTAATGACGATTTTTCTGTTGCGGACCCGTGGCGGGTTGGAATCGTGCGCGCTCCGGAACTTATCCCTCCGCTAGCGGTGGTTCGATCCCTGCAGTCACCACTTACAGTTGTAAAGTGACTATACGGTAACGGTAGGTTAAGGTCGAGGTTGAGTGGTAGAGAGGACTTTTTAGTCCTAACTTCACCTCGTTAAACAAGACAAACGTTACATTTACCCTTGTCTATTCTATCTTCAAATTTTGATCTTTTATTTCCTAGTTTATTGTCCGTTTTAACTAATCTACGACATTCCACATAAAAAGCACAATCCCCTTAAAATATTTATTGAAAACATGATTGAGGTTCCGGGTTTAAATCCCGCTTTGGGCATTCGATTTTGGCACATCAAGTTTACCCTCGCAGCCCACTCAGCTGCGTGAGGCAAGTGAGTAGCTACGCCTAGAAGCGCATCCTGGTAACCATCATTGGAATCAACACTGTTTCGGGTTCACAGCCAACTAACCTCTCGTCACGATTCAAGTCACGTGATCCTACCAGGTCCAAGCACGACAACACTTAGTTCTTGAGTTGTAATGTGTTGAGTCTTCATGAAATAAGTACTTCTCAAACAATTTCAACCCGACGACAAATTTAAGACTAATCTAAGTAGCAACATCGTATTTCTAAGAGACAGGTTGACATTCCTAATAGCCTCAAAGCACGAATTTTTAAACACGTTTCGTTAATAGATGTTTCTTGAGGCAACAGAGCCACTCTGGGCGCAGTGAGGCTCAAAATTTGGTCTGAAGTCAGGTGTCTCCTCTCACCTTTGCAGAGTCCAGAGAAAAGCGAGGAATTTCGGCAATTTCTCCCGAGATTTTAATTATTCATAAAGATGGAGATCTGAGACGGATAGAGCCCTAGACGCCAGTGTCCCTCCCGCATGCTTTCTCCCGGCTGCTGTGCGTGTTTCGTGTCCTTTTGTTGTTTTGTGGAATTTTTAATTTGTTTTTCACCTAGTTGAAAGTTTGCTGACTGATTTTGTATGTGGGCAGAAATAATGTGAAGTGATTGTCGAAAGCAATTATTGAATCTCCAACAGATTGTAAATGCATTTTTGTATGATGATCCATTAGATGTTGAACATGCACTTAGCCTAAAATACTTTTGTGTTTTATATCCGAGTGTATACGGCTAGAGTATCCCTGCCTAAATCTCATATACTACCAAAAAATCATTCTTGACCACTAAAAAAACTATAAAAAAGTCCGTAATTTTACCATGACATATTACGCACAACAGCTGACTGCAGGAATGCGTGGACACGTGTTGACGGGGGTTATCACGGTGGTCGGTGTGATTTATCAGAAGAACAATGGCTTACAACGGGACTGGACTGTCTACTTTATCTAAATAATATCCCGCCAGTGCCCCCCGATGTTCATTTGGCGAGCTGCTATCTCATAAATAGTCGCAGCGTGCCGTTACCTGCCAGTTCAGACCGTTTAGCAACCGCTCGTCAGGAATTGTCTCGGTTACTCGTTGCGGTTTGTCGGTTTGCAAAAATAGTATCAGATAATAAACATAAGAAATACTGTCAGGGTAATCAAAAGTTGTTAAACTTGAGCTCGTATCGAAAAGCTTCAATTTAGGACGTAGTGACGAAATATAATTTTCGTGACTTTTGGCAACTGGATAACTAAATTTCAAACAAAATATGCTACAAAATAACTACCAAACAAAGAGCGTTTGCTAATTACGTTAGAAATAAGTCAATGTAATCCAAATACGTTCTCAAATATGAAAGTACACAAAGTCGACGTTTAGGTCGTCTTCAAAGGTAAAATCTTGATAACAAATAAATAAATAATACACTTACAAACACGACGGAGATATTATATAATTATTGTCCTTGGCCAATTGAAAACACAATAACGCTCACTGACACTATTTATCTTTATTATTTATAATTCTTTTTTCTATCTATTATTAGTCATATTATTTATTGTATTAATGACTTTCACAGTGACGATGTGTAGTACAAGTAATTTTTATTACGTTTTTGTGTGCCTGAAAATGGTTCCCAAACACGAGGCATTAAAACGAATACTTCGCTGACATTGACAACGTGTTTCGATAACTCTGTAGATTTCTAAGATAGATAGTCTTTTTTTAAGTTCAGCAATCCGGAGGCTAAAAGTGCCAAACAAAGTACATTTAATCACTAATTCCTGAAGTGAAGCTTTTTGAAACGAGTTCAAATAACGTCCGATACGCGACCGAGATTAAGCAACGGGAACAGCTTTTTTCCTGTTGTTTTCCTGCAGAATTTCATAGCTTGTAGAACGAACTTTCATACTTTGATTTGAGACACCGACCACTCCTATATTGTATTTTAAGGTGAATATGGGATGAAGGGTGAGTTTGTTGAGTGTTTTTGATGGATGATAAGGACTACATATTGTTACAATTCAACCCCAAACACCCTCAACATCATAAAAGCCCTTAAAATTGTGTCTGTTCTTGCTTTGATTGATCAGAAATCCGAACAAACCGACGGACACAAGTTTGTTGGAACCTGTCGTGACAAGTCAGGTGATCACATACCGTGAAACATTTGACAAATTGTAGAAGCTCTCTGACAGTGGAATGATAATGATCACAAGCTACCAGCGATGTTTGGAGGGAACTCGGGAAATACCCGGTCCTCTATCTAACTCATTCGTTGTTAACTACGAAAATCGTTAGCGAAAGTTTTCATTTTTTATTGGTGTTGCTAGGAGCGTTCAAACTGATAGTAGAATGTGTTTTTCAGAATTTAAAATGGTAATTTTATTTTGGAAGCGAACGAATGACATGTGAGCTAAAATGCTGAAATTGGTTCAAACCAAAAGAGCTAAAAGTCCTGAAGCAAAAAGCTGAAGAGAGCTAGGGTTTTTTATATTTGAGGTGTAATCTGAAATGTTTAAAGGGATCTATAACTTTTCATTACATAGACAATATTGTTTATAGTATATACAGTGACAAGCTGACAAAATTGAAGAAACAAGAGCGTCAACGATGCCAGACAAGCGTCGTATGTACTCGTGGCGGGTTGCAATCGTGCTCGACTCAAGGTATAAATTTATTTAATAAACTTCCAGGTGAAATTAAACAATTACCTGGCCTAGATATGTTCAAACGCAGACTAAGATGTTATCTCTCTCGAAGGGTCCTTTATAGTTTGTCGGAGCTTTGACATGTTCTCATGGCATGTTCTTAGCACTTAATAAGCTACTGTATTTTAAACGGTCTTAGTTTTACCTATAGAATTTATAAATGATTTGTATTTTATTGAGATATTATGCCTGACTTGCATCGAAATGTAATTGTACATATTATCATGTTAATAAAGAATTTGAATTTGACTCCGGAGCTGATCACTGCGCTGGCGCTGGCTCGATCCCCACAGTCACTACTTACATTTGTAATGTGACTATACGGTAACGCTAGGTAAAGGTTGAGGTTAAGTGGTAGAGAGGACTTTGTAGTCCTTACTTCGCCTCGTTGAACAAGACAAACTTTACCGTTTTACCTTTTACCCTTGCTCTTAATCTCAACTAAAAACTTATGATCGTCTCGCAAAAGGTATTTACACTGTTTTGTCATAGTAAACCTAAACACAATTGATGCATGTAAAACATTTAAACATAGTCATCCAAGACGTTAACGTTAACAGAAGTCAAACTAAAACACTTTAAGTAAAGAGAGTAAAATGTTGTCTTTTAGCACTTTTATGCAAGTAACAAAAAACAAAATGAGCAAAAAACAGGAACCAAAACGCTTCGTTTGAAGGCTGTATTTAACAATGGTAGAATATCTGAGGTTGAAATACTCTTGTATTGTGGAAGTTTTCCAAATTCTTTAGGGAACAAAAACACGACGTTTCGGGATCTGGAATCTGATCTCGTCTTCAGGCGAAAAGCAACACAACCTAGCATACAGGGCTACATTTCCACTGGACCAGGAAATCAAGACAACGAAATCGCAAAAATGGATGTCAAACAAAAAAAACATCCACAACGACCTTGACACTTCCACAGCTCCAATTCCTAATCTCGTGACCCTATAAATCACATCCACAACAGCGGACACGGCACAAGTGTGTGGAACCTGTCGCAGCACGTGGACAAGACGGTAATGGTAAGTTTGACAAATCGAGGAGACTCTCGAACAGCGTTCAGTGGACAAAGAATGATCACTGACTACCGGACAGGCCACCCACGAGTCAAGGTCAAGCATAACCCTAAATAATGGAGATTTAGGTGACTTTTGTAGCCCGGCAAGTGCCTACTGATGATCTCCAAGTGTCTGCAGAAGAGTCGGTGTAAGGAGTCTGGAGGTAGTTTGGTTCTTGAGTGAGTGGGGGTGTTCTTACACGCTTTTCTACCAGAATGCGTTTTATAACTAGTAGCGGATGACAAACCTTCCTGCACCTCATCTAACATACCATATGTCCTCTTCTATAAAGTCGTGAAGACCAGGGAGTCATAATCGTAAAATATTTCATTTTCTTGTATAAACAATATAGTGGGTTTTCTCGTAAAACTCTGAAAACATGTAGTGTATTCTTTGTGTGAATATTGTTTGATTTTCTTCATGACAATGTTGTTGTCTTGTATGATTTCTAAGTTATTTATCAGAATGTTGAATAGTTTTGTGCCCATGTTTATGGGTGTTTTACTGGCATTGCAATTTTATCAGTCGATGTGGGTTAGGGTTGATATTAATTTTGGCATTCTTCTGTGATTACTTGCGGTTTATTATTAATTACTGTTCGTAGTATAGTGAGTTATTGCTTACAGCTATGTTTTGTTTTGTGTTTATAATATGCACAGAGCTGTAAGAGTTAAACGTGCTTTTGTACAAAGTGTTCTACATTCCTACGAAATTTATTCTTTTGTACCAAACTTAATGGAAACCAAACAAGAAATGCGACTTGCAGAGGGTTCACAGGGGTCAAAAGACACTTCTGGTGTAACCCTTTTATCCCCATAAATCCGCTACGGTTCACGGTAGCGCCTTTCCCTACGCGTCGGCTATGTATTGACAGTTTTATCTTAATTGTTATCTTACTTAATTAAGCGACTTGATTAACGTTCACTTATTGCAACCGTAGAAGAATATTATGATTACAAACTGTTATAGCCTACTTCAAATATTACTAATGGTAAACTGTTCGGAAATACTCAAAAGTCATTATTAAATTCACTATCGTTCCCTTAGTGGCTCTTGATTACACGAAAACAAAAGTAATAACTTTCCAGCGCATCTAATTTATTGTAATCACAAATTTTCATAGTTCGATATACGTTTTAAACAGCTATTTTCACAGTAAATATTCACATCGTCACAAGCTCTTACTTCCCTTCTTCTTCCTGCTAAGATACAAAGTTAAGTCAGTAGACTTGTGTTGATTGACTGATCCAGAAATGAATGACCAGCGCTGCCGAAACTGATTGACATCCAAGGCCAGTAGGTCGACCAACTGAAAGGGTCCTTGACACTTGAGAATTTGCCTTGTGAACCATACGATAAATGCTAAACCAGCCAGCTGATATGTAACAGACAGCTGTTTTAACAGGTATAAGACAAAATAACACGGAACCATAAGATCGTACTTTAACATTTAAACCTGCCTTGACTTTATACTGCTGGAAGTTTAACTAGAACCTATGAGCATGTTAACCTGAGCGCATGTGAACCTGTGAGCGTGGATAAGTGGTAGAGAGAACTATAAAGTCCTAACTTCGCCACGTAAAAAAAGGCTTTTCATTTCATTTTTTTCATTTTGTGTGTCAGAACCTAAGGGAATTTGAGGTTGAAAATGTATTGCGGGCATTATCAATAGTTTTTATAGTTTAAAAGCAGAACACGACGTTTTGGGATGTGGAACCTAATCCCGTCTTCAGGTGAAAGGTAACCTAAAACAACACATCCCTCAAAAGAGCTAACCTCAGAAGATCTACAACTATTGTCAATTAAATTAAGCTTTTAATTTGAATATAATTTAAATATTTAAATTTAACGGTTATATATTGAAAACTGGATGCACTATATTTTGCAGTCAAATTTGTGAATATATTTTAAATTCCAATGTATTTGGCGTTTCTGGCTCAAAATAGCTTTGTATCCTATAAAAACCGTACTTATGACCCGATTTCAATTAAACTGTAAATTAACATTTATTGCACACTGTATCTAAATTGTGTACGAAATATCAAAAGAGTCCATGGCAAAATATATAGCACAAAGACCCATTTTTGGGGAAAACATCCTCCCAAAAGAGCACTTCCGCTGTAAATTATCTCTCCGTTACAGGAAATTCACTGGACTCACGGCAGCGCTCGTGGCTACACTTCATACAGTCCGCTCATTGATGTCACCAGGCACACTCCTGATCTCACACCTCACCGGCTCATACCCCTCCTCACATATCAATCCATTATGATTCCACTTGTCGGTAAGGAACAATGGTCAAAGAAAGAATGCCAGAATAAAGTTCCATTAGAGGCCGGCGTGACCTCTTTAGCCTATTTACATAGTGGTCTATTTTTAGCGCCGAGACAAAGACACCCGCCTGTCCTAGATCTGAGGACGTACGTGAGGAGAGTGAAGAAGATGAAGAAGGAAGATGAAGGAGGATGGAGGATGATGAGTGTGGAGCAGAGGTCGACAGGTCACCGTGGAGGAAGAAAGAACGACACCTGCTAGGAGGAGCACGTGTAAATAAAACTAGGGCGGAGGAGTTTTAATTTTTATTTAGGTGATCCTTCAAAAAAAGGCTGATGATTGAGGTTAAGCCTGTTGGAATTTTGGATTTCAACAATAAATGGTTTGTCGTTAAAATAATTAGTACAATAGATGATAGGTACAATAAGTATGTACATAAAAGAAAAGTTAAAGCTAAATATAATATTTCTCTTCTTTGTTTCTTTTTAACTGATGATGACTATAGCTGAATCGTCGAAACGTCTTGTTTAAACAAAATTGTGCGACCAATCCCAAGTATTTATTTTTCCAAGTCCGCCAGGTAAAATCTGAAACATCATGATAGTTAACACATAGAACATATTATTTCAACCTTATATTTAATCAAATACAGGTTTTAAATTAATAGTGTATAGAAGGAATATATTTTGTAACAGTTTCTGACTATGCTCCTAACGTTAAGAAGAAAACTTATTAAACCCACTAACTGTGGAGATCATTAGTTCTAATTGAGTTATTTGTTAAGATTTGTATCATTTGTGGTCAAGAGGAATTCATTTTGCCCAAATGATTGAGATATGGCATCGGTAAGAGAACAAAATATACAAGGGATTTGCTTCTTACAAATCAATATAACTAAATCTGAGGCCTCTTTGCCATTGACAAAAACATACTAAATTAAGCGAGGGTTTAAAGAAATCAAGCACTCATGGTCAAAAACGCCAATCCAATGATTCTGCATACGCAACTAATCTTTTAAAAGTGTTCAATCAACTTTCAAAACGAGTTATGATTCTGGTTATTTTTCTAGGTTGGGCTCTGTATCCCTTAAAGTACTTGGGTCGTTATATTATGTTCTCAAGTTTCCTGTCTCCTCCACACCTGACATTACATAGAGGTAACTTCAAGTGAGGGTTTACCCAGACTTTAACGATTACAATATCATAAAGATTTACAAACGGGGACACCTTGCTCAGCTCTCAATCACGCTGACAGTTTCAATCACAGCTGATAAGGCACAGTGTTCTCCAAGGCCTTCCATCAAGCTCCCTCAGTGGTCTTATCACTAACAGACAATGCGTTACGTGTGACCCCCACTGAGTGGTGACGTACCGGACCCTATCTTCGCTTTCCATCTTTACTTTCCTTTCTGCAGTTGGTACGATTGTTTCCTTGATCGATCTTCAGGTGTTGTCCTTCAGGTGCCCTTTGTCTTGCAGGTGGGTTATGGTCATCCGGGTGTGATGGGAGCTTTTGTTCTCTTTGTGAGCGGTTAATGGTAAAGTTGAGTTGAAAGAGTGGGGAGTATTTGACAACAAAGTCTTTAATGCTTTATTTAAAGCTTGAATTGGTTATTATATGATTTCTGAGGTTGGTTATAATATTATTTCCATAGATTTTATTGAACATGAAGAACACAGCATTTCGGTATCTGGAGTTCGATTCCTTTTTCAGGTGAATAATAACCTAAAACCTAACACAAAACAATAGGAAATGAGCTAGCTCAACAGTAATTAACGTCAGCTTACTAGCCAGCCAGCATTAAACAACGTGAGTTTTCTGTTTTGCCTTGTTTGTGTTTTTCTTATAAGATGAAAAGGCTATAGACTAAGTAATTAGTAAGGAAAAAGGAAATCGAGTACGGAAAAAGTAGTTTTTGAAAGGAAGCAAATGAATATTTATATTTATCAATAGTAGTTAAATATCCAGGAAACCTGCACTACATAAATATTAAAACTAAAACCACTGTCTCAATTCTCTCAATTGCCTCTTTCATTATGCTCTTTTCATGAACTACAATAAATACACAACCACTAGAAGCACTAATACCTGAGACTAGTTGCCCTTCAACGTCAACTCCTCTAATGGCAGAAGACTTTGTAAGCACCGCCGATGGAATTAGCAAAGAGTCGATGACGCAGCCAAATCAGGGTTCAGCGGCAACGACCGGCATCAATGCAAATAAGAGCGTTTGGAAAACGTAATTACGCAGCTGTTTTGCACTCTAATCTCTCCACAAGTGCCGTACTGACTGGCGCAGGTGTTCATCGGAAGCCTCTTAACTTATGTAACGCTCGAATCAAACCTCGACTGACTGTAAGCCGTTTAATCCCCCGTCGTCGGTCGGATAAATTACTCTCCACTTGATAGTTGTTGAGGTCTTCTTTTTCTCTAGGAGAACCTCTCGATACGTCGTTGATTGGGAGGAATCAGATTGAAGATTTGTTGCAAGATTTCTTCGAGACGTTGGCTCTCCTGGTTGTATTGTTCGTAAATTTCTTTATTCGTCTGGAGTTATTCATTTGCGTCAATTTATATAATTGTGAAAAAGGTGTCCAAATGAAGGCCTTGCAAGGTAATCCTCTTTTAACGCGTTTTGTGATCACTTTCAATCTCAATATTCCAAACTGGGATCTAAAGGGTCTACTACAAATCTGAATCTGAAGAGTTGGCTGGGGGTTGACTGAAGGGTTTATCTAAATAAATACTGGCCGGAGTTCAATATGAAAACTCTTAAAATAGATTTTCTTTCTTTCGAAATTGGCCTACATCTTTATTTCGCGTAATGGCTTTTAGGACTTTTGCAAAATAATTTTGGTTTCATCTTCTTGTATGGCCAGGTTCATGATAAATACTAAATTCATTGAAAATATTTAGAACATTTGTTCTATGAACTTGGAAACATTAGAGACATCGTTGAAGGGAATTTCCCGAAGGGACTGGATTTCCTAATCTAAAAAGAACATGTACACAGAATCAAACCACCGACTTTTCACATTCGTTGTTCTGTATACCCTGAGGAGACTGCACTGTCCAGAAGTCTGGTCGCCCGGTGGTCTCAGAGAAGTTATCGGTTGTGAAAATGTCGGAAGGATTGTGAATGTGTGGTCGGACTTGGGTTCGGAGATCACTTTATAGCTCGACCACCAACCTGATACAACCCGCCAACTTTTTGCCTCTTCTACTTAGCATTCAGCTCACTCTCAGAGCTCTATTTATCGAGTCTCAATTGATTCATCGACATCTCTCCTGAGTGGTTTGGGTTCATCCCAAAATGAATTGGTTTATTTGCATACGTTGCGAGTTGATTATTATGTTTTGTTGGGTGAGGTTTTAGCAGTGTGTTTTGTTTGAGGTGAAATAAGGACAACAATGTCCTCAATAACACTAAAATTCGTCCTTTACCTAGCGTTGCCGTAAAGCCACTTAACAAATTGTTTGTGGTGACTGCGGGGATAGAACCAGCGCCACTGGTATGATAAGCTCCGGAGTCGCGCGCGATACCAATATGCCATGAGCCCAAGGTTATTGATTGATTGTTTATGTATTATTTCATAAGTATTTTGGTTACTTCTTGTATGGGTTTCAAAATAAACATAAATAAATAAGTCAAAATTATTTGAGTTTAAAGTTTGTAATCTTTGGTTAGTAATTTTTATACTGTTTCTCAATCAAAACTTTGAGTCAAATGCGTCAATGAATAATGTTGGTAAATATAGTGTATATTTGGTTACTTTTGGCAACTTTACATGGGTAGACAATATTATGTAGACCATTCAAGACATTTGTGAACCTCAACCATTGTGGAAAATCAAATCATGCCTGGTATTTTACATAGAAATAAGAATCAACAGCATGCGTTTTTACTGTTAAATGAGTAGTTTAGTTTTTATCAAACAACTAAGTACCGTGGAATTTTGTAATCGTATTTTACTGACGTTTGTTCAAACTTTCACACGAGTCTTAATTACTTAATCGAATTTTACGAGCAAAACCAAGCACCAAAACACTTTAGAACGTGCTCCGAACGTAATTAACGTTTTTATCCGAATGAAAATAAAATACAAAACAAATTCACGACACAAACTTGATTTTCCCACTTTAAAACCTCTCAACACACACAGACCACTAAACAGCACATGCGTCAACATTGCATCCCGTCTACTTACCCAGATTCACAAACTGCACGCAGACGCAGACGACGTAGGAAGTACTGCACGCCCCCTCGTCATTACAATGGCGTCATCATTAACTAATGACAGATAAGCTAATGACGTGTAGGCACTACCTATCTCAACAGAGATCTAATTGGTCGAGCCAGCTCTTAGACGTAAGAGAGCAGCAGGTGGTCGCCTCCTCAAGTACTCTGGACAAGGCTAGAGTGTAATTTGTTTTATTTTTTTTAGGTTTGTCATTGAGTTATGTAAAGGTAAAGTTTGTCTTAACGAGGCGAAGTTAGGACTACAAAGTCCTCTCTACCACTCAACCTCGAAAATGTTGGTTGATTAAAAGTGGGAGTTCGGTGTTTTAAGCTGTGTAGGAAAGCGTTGACCGCTATGTTACGGCCGTAATGTAGCGGTGAACGTAACCGTGACGGTGGACGTAACGCAATATTTAAACAGATGTAGACAAAAACAACTGTTGACATGTTGTTTATTTTAGTTGTTAAAGTTTATTTACGAATTAGTAATGGACAAGCTATATTTTTGTTTACTTTACGTCCACCGTTTTCTAGGAAACCACTCTCATCTGATTGTATTGAAAACAAAACTCACCGTCATATTACGGCCGTAATGTAGCGGTCACCGCTTTATAGGAAACCATAGCTTAAAGTCCCTGTCACACATTGCGACTTAGTAGCTGCTACTAGCCATGTGTGAGAAGTTTTTGGCATGTCAATATTGAATCAGCTGATATTTTCAATGGTAAGTAGCCTAATGTTGACATGCTGAAAACTTCACACATTCGCCTAGTAGCCGTTACTAAGTCGCAATGTGTGACAAAGTATTTAGAGAGAAATATGCGTAAGCCAGAACCAATGAATTCATAACACGTTTGTAGTCAGTTTTGTCAAATTCCATCTATAACTTAAAACAGGTCTCATTAAAATAACAGATGAGGGTAGAAATACATATTTTAGAACTTAGATCTTGATTTTAGGGTGTAACACTTCAGCGTTTGAGTTATTGGAAATCCTACAAACTATTATTAGACGGGAAGCGGTAGTTGAAAATATGCTTAGCGCTTTTAGGAATTGACGCAGAAAGTAAACTTCTTTACTTTGCTTTGAGACACCGACCACTCTTAGAGGGTATTTTAAGGTGAATATGGGATGATGGTGAGTGTGATGAGTATTTTGATGGAAGATGTAGTATTGTTACACACTAGGGCCGACTGTTCCCTAGATTGGGTCATTAGTTAATAGCCCAACGACCAATGAAATGGACCAAAGGCTTAGCGTGAACTATGGGGAGTGGCCATCGTGAAAAGTTATCACTGCGCCCGGAAATCGAACCAGGGCTGATTTGGTGCGAAGCACGCACTACACCACTGAGTTACTACTTTAAACAAGACATAAAAAATGTGTATCTCGAAATTAGCAAATATCTTAACTAACGATGTGTTAATTGTTCATTTAAATACTTTAGTTAATCGAAACACCTCTTGCATTGCACTCGACTATCTCTCTTACCCAATACACTCTGCTGTTGCACTTCGCGGTGAATTAGCGAGGTTCTGCGCAAGCGCGAGCCAGGGCGGTAAATCTCCCCGGGCTTGCAACGCTCAATTCGGTTGCTTAATTCCACAGATTTGTCTCTTAATTAACACCCGGGCGTGAAAAGCCGTCAGCTCGCGTGACAACCGGCACGACAGTCCGTGGTGTGAAAACAAACCGTCAATCTGCGGTATCTGGACAAATAAACATGGCGGAGAGGTGGCAATTCTGGCGGGAAAGCGGTCAGCTGATCACGAACTGTCAGCTGATAGAGGGAGTTGTTGAGGTCAACATTAAAGTCACCACAGATCCTATCGTTTCTAGCGTGCGCGCGGTTACGTATAAGGTGGAGTTGGCTGGGAATGGTACCGGAAACGATTGTTTTTGTGTAGGTTAAGTTTATAGTATAGCTTTCACGTTGAAAAAGGTAAAGTTCGGATTGCTTAACGAGGTGAAGTTAGGGCCACGGACCTCTCTAACACTCAACCTCGACCTTTACCTAGTGTCGCTGTGTAAATGGTGACTGCGGGGATCGAACACGCGTCACCGGAGTGATGAGCTCCGAAGTCCACCATGGATCCGTTGATATGAGTAAAGTTGTTTTAAAAGTTGGTTCGAACTTTTAACGGTTTAACTTCTGTCTCTTGCTTGATTATTTAGCAACTATTTGATGAAACTTAAAATTGTAGACTTTAAAGACACAAATCTACAAGAAACACTGACGAAATGAAACGACCTCTTTAAAGCTCAACGAAGTTAGTTTATTTTAATAGTTAACTTTGTCGTTGGTTCTCAAAACCGCCCGGTTTGGTCACATTTAAGTCATTGACACCGGACAAACTCCAGCGTGTGGAGCCAAGGAGGGAGAAAGACCGCGAGAGATGGCTCTCCCAGCTCTAACTGTGCTTGGGCTGCCAAAATATGTTGATTTTGTTGCCACAACCATCTGGCACCTACACGCAATCTACTTACTATAACATTATCTTTGATATCACACACTACTCCAGGCTGCACATCCTCAAGCTCATCTTACCCAGAAGCACTCTGCTTACACATCCTATTCACAAGGACACAGAGTAACACAAACCGTTCTCTCTCTCAGGTAGCAACAAAGTCCCAGACTTGACGAGCACTTTTACTAATTTATAATTGAGAACAAACGCTCTCACATAACAAGTTGAGGTTGACTGCTCCAGTGGAACGCACGGTAGGATGTTTAGATGTGCAACAAAGTAGCAAGAGTGCTTCCTACATGAGGGGTACAGTATCAGGTAGCAGCACTTGCCAAGGTCGGTGGTGTAATATGGTTTAGTGCAGTGGGAATGGTATCAGTAAGTCCTAAAGTGAAGCTTTTTTATATAAGCGGTTTTACGTCCAAGGCGCGCCCGAGTTTCATCACGTTTGTATCTACAAGGAAATTTCAACTGCAGGAGTCTCTTGGAAAAAGGAGGCTAAAAGTTTAGTTTCCGAAACTTATCGAGTAGGACTTTATCAAGATCTTGCCAACCTAAAACTAAATAACTCTGTCTTAGTTATCTTGCAAACTAAATCGTTGGCAGTAACTTATCTGAAGTTGTACTCGCTTTAAGAACCAATCGAGAACGGAGCGTCGGAAATATTAT
The DNA here is from genome assembly GCA_018831715.1 of Matsumurasca onukii. Classification (NCBI taxonomy): domain Eukaryota; kingdom Metazoa; phylum Arthropoda; class Insecta; order Hemiptera; family Cicadellidae; genus Matsumurasca; species Matsumurasca onukii. Next base: position 46,310,065 of record CM032065.1, on the reverse strand, counting down.
TTGAGGGTACTGTTAAGTTTTATTTTACCTTTAAAAATGAGCACCAAAAGAAAAGTTTGGAGAGTTCCGAAGGACATTTTGGAGTCCCCAATTTCAGGGCAGGAGGTTCAATATTATCAAAAGATGTTTCACATTACTCTTACAACATGTGCCAGAGCACGTCTGTAAGTTTACATCCTTCTAAATTTAAGAGGAAACCTTTTGAAAGCCCGTGTGAATGTATGTATAACTATATACTATTTTAAAGTTAATCCATCAGTCTTCATGGGCCTATGTAGTCTGTGCGGTGACTTTAGGGATGAATTAACTACCAACCTTTTTAGCTGAGGCGAGGCTCAAACCAGCAAACTTCATATCCACAGTCTCGCGCACTACCGACTCAGCCACCACGCCGGCTTTTAGAAGCTGCGATGTCAACGCCCTGCACCTGTCGCACCCACAACTAGCACCTGCAGTCGTGACCCGTCCCCAACCTGACTCCGGGTCAGTTTTTGTGGGCCCAATTACGCAGTGGGCTGACCAGGGCTCGGTGCACGGTAGCGAGTCCGGCCCAATTATCGGCCGAATTTGTTCCCGCCCGGTAGCGCAGATAGCGCCGGATCTGCCAATTTGTTGGGTTTCGCCTCCGGATCGCTTGATAAGGCATTGTTAGCGGCGCTAACGAGAGCTGGTGTGGCGGGTTTGTGCATACACCAAGCGCGTGAAGATAACAATGAACTGGCGTGTTAAAATAGCGGATTATTGCTCGTGTTTACTAACGTGGTGACGTCGCGTTGGGTTGTACCAAAGATAATGTTATGGTAGATAGAATAGGCGCAGACGCCAAATTGATTAGGCAGGAAAATCAACATAGTTGTGGTTTCCCAAGCACGGATAGCGCTTCGAGATCTGCTATCTCTCCTCCTCGGCTCGACATGCTCGAGTTTGTCCGATGTCAATGATTTAAATGACCAAATCATGCGATTTTGAAGAACGAACAAACTTGCGCGTGCGTCAGTGGCTCTACTTGAGACCCCGTAAAGGAATTACCTCGCAGCGCTATCTGTGCTTGAGCTGCCGAACTATGTTGATTTCCCTGTCTCAGCCATGTGGCATCTATGTGCAATCTACCTACCATAATATAAAGCTCGGTTGTACGCTTAATGTGAACAGTGTTGTCCACGTTGTAAACATTATAAATAGTTTTAGCAGTATTCTACACAAATGTAAAATGACGATTTAGTCTGGCCGATGGCTGTTATCCAAGCCGCAACAGAGTTATATGTTTTCAAGCTGCTAAAACGCGTACATCATCTTTTTTCCGTTCACATTGCACAGCCTTAAACGTCACATGTTTTCTTTACACTCTTAGCTAAAACGTGTCATTAATTCTTACATCAAGATATCTTTCAGATAAACATATCCTGCATATACTTGAATTCATTCATCCAACTTTCCTCCCAACAGGGGGTTGTATAATTTCATTCAATCGGCGTTGATTTCATAAGAGTTTTGAGCCCCTATACAGCAAAGAAACATTCTCCACTTATTCTTATTCACTTGATATTAACTATCTCTCATTCATTCTATTTTTACCACTTTATTGCGTTCCGCGTTTTCCCGGTCAAGCTCAAGCTCATCCTCAGGCATGGACGGTGATTGAACTCACTCGTCTGTATTGTAAAATGCTACTGCAACTGTTTTTAAAAGTTTTGGGGTACTATAACATCAAACTTGACAACACCAAGTTGAACATATTGAAAAGTTCATCCCCGAGAAAACGTTCTTAAACTGCCATTTTCAGTTCAATAGTCTCCCCTGCCTCTAGTTTTATAAGAATGAAGGAGACCACCACTTTGATTTTGAAAAACATGTACAGGCAATCGTTCATGAGTTACCGTTCTGTTCCCAGCTCTTTACGATCTCGCGTGGACGATTATCACAGCATGCTCAAGCATGGCGACACCACCGCCGCTGTGTAGGACAATAACGGCCACATTGAGCAGATGACGGTGATTGTGCAACACCTGTACCGGTAGCCCGTATGTGACATGTAGATCAGGTGCAGGTGCCAGCCTAACTAACTGACCCAGATAAGGTTCACTTACAAGCTACTCTGTGTAGTGACATTCAGATGCAACTCTATTGAATGGTAGTTTTTAGTGAATTTTCATAGGAAATTGAGTAATTCGTTTCAATCTCCACATAGAAAAAACCAGGACTCGAAGAAAAACGCCTATCTGCAGTTTGGAGCTGCACAAAACTCGGGTAAAAGGGTTTTCAGTCGCCAACTTGGTCTGGGTGAAAGGATTTTATAGATTGTTGCTAAACATGTTGGGTATCGTGTCGCAAATGTTTATAACGAGTTAAATTAAATCGTAACCTAAATACAGTTTTTATACCATGAAACCCCGTTTGTGGGTGGAAGGACCTCCCCCCAAAGAGCAGTTCCGGTGGTCCAATTTCGATGGTTAATAAACTTAATCTAAATATTTACAAAAGAAACATTTCTACCAAATTTCATGAAAATTTTACAAAAATGTGACCTCTATAGTGGTCACAGAGATCCAAAAAGAGGACAAAAAGGGTACTTCCAGAAAATGTATACCCCGGATTCAAAGTAGCGCTTGTGGCTACGTGTTGGCTAAGTTGTAGCATTCAAGAGTGATTTATTTAAATCTCACATGTTTATAGCTCCAATGAACTGGAATGGCTATACAAAAAATAAATAATTCAACGTTCCCAACCCTGTCTTCTTCTAAAACTGTTGCTCCCTCAATTAAAGACCACATCTTGAACTCAGTCTTGAAAGTACGTTATGGGCTATCGAAAGCATCAAACAAGATTGCATAAAGCTGTTACTTAAGTCCATGCAATAAAACAAGTGCAGTTAAGTCTTGCACTCGCAACTAGGCGAGGTGTTGTCGATAACATCTGCTTAACTTGTTATCAGCTGATCGACAAGTCGTATCACTCCCCACCCTGTATATCAACACCCACCCCGGCCCGGCAGTTAACCTGATACCTTGATGTAACAATTTGTACATAGGTTTGGTTGTGTTCATACATGAACTGTTGAATTGAACTGTAAATTCATTGGGATCCTGAGGAATTTATCCTAGTACTGCTGAACTAAGATATTTATTACTGATATTAGGTAGTAACTAACGACCTATCTACGGGTTGGAACTGTGGGGAGGGCGCACAAGGACAAGTTTCACTGGAATTTCGATCCCAAAAAGTAATTCGAATGGTTGCCAAAATGAAACTAAAGTATTCGTGTAAGCAAGGCTTTTTAAGTCTGAAATCATCGACACTGCCCTGACTCTCAATACGTTGAACTATACATGCTGCTCTACATGGGTTTGCAGGTCAAAATGTGACCACTTAAGAGGAAGTTACAGGGAAACTACTGAACTGGGAGACACTTAACGGTAGATCACGAGCGTTTGTCTGTACAGGCAAGTATAGGTTATGCAACTTGTGAAAATGAAATTTTGACTGCATTCAAACGGGTGTTTGAACAATTTACCTCATTCTATAAAATATTCTTCTTCGCTTAAGGCATTAAATAACAGTATGAAAACTTACCGGCTTCAGAATCCTTCTACACTCGCTTCTACAGCACTGAATAGTTGATGGTTAATCAGTGGGAGATCTCATAAACTACTTACCGACTGACTTTGTTGGGATATGGATGAATATTTTATTGACTCGTCAGTTTACGAAAATATTGAATTTTTATATGAACATGTAAATGGTACAATAAATGAGAGGTGAATTGCAATATAAGAGTGAATAATGGACATAAGCCACTAAATAAAAACAATACTTCGTAGATTAGTCTATTTTCTAATTATTATTGTATTCCATTGAATATTTTAGATTATTTGTAAGTAAGCAGGTTCTGCAACAAACTCTACCACAGAGTAAAAACCTTTAATCAACAAATAATATTTTAATATTGTTTTGAGTGAAACCAATTTTGCGGTGCATGTTTATAAATATTAGTCAGTCTGCATAGGAAATCATTCACGAACTTGCAATTCATGGTTATCTTGTCTAAAAATAGTTTGATGGTTGGGCGATTTTGAATATTGTTAGTTTTTCCCCGATGTGAGTTAAAAACGCCAAATTTTATTCCGCAAAATTATCACAACTTGATGGTTTCTGTAAAGCTAAGTAAATTTACCCAGAAAGCTCAACAGCTAAATTCCAAACGGCCTGACTCACTGACTAAAATAAACCAAAAACGTCTCCATAGCATTTCACGACTAGTTTATAACAAAAATAAAGCACACAAGCACACCTGACGGCGGTCAAGTAGCTTATAGGCCACAATCGCTCTATATTTCCTTTATTTAGAGCCACATCTCGGTACTAATGATGATGCAGAGATCACATTGCAGGATTACGTCCAAGGGAGATTATGACTTGGCGGTCTCTCGCCTAGTTATAAATACACGGATAACGTCTCCGCATGCGCGTACTGTCCTTGCGCAGCTTTATGAGAGCGGCTTACTGCAAACTGGATAACATTATTGATATTCTAGTATATTTATTCTTTTATTTATTAACTTCAACAATGCGTGGCAGGTTTGCCGTTGGCGTGAAGCGGAGGTGTGTAGAATTGAAAGGAGCCGATTTTGTAATGGCCACTTAGTAAATATGAGGAAGGCTTGGTAATTAAGTGTTTCATTTTGTATATCGACTACGGGTGTAAAAAGTTTAAACCTAAGTTGTTTCTAAGTAGGTATTTTATTTATTTTTAATTAGGAAACCCTACAAATTTAAGTATTTTGTATAAAATAATAAAGTAGTAAAAATAAGATAACAATAAAAATATGGTTGTATATGAATAGTTATTGGAACCCCAATAAGGTCTCTCCAGTCGCGAACCTTCTACTGGTCCCTCTTACGCACATACTGGCCGCTCTTATGAAATTCTTGTCCTGGTCCAGCTTTTCATGTGTCCGTATTGTCTCGGTAAGTCGCTCATTTAATACTTTAAAGAAAGAGTTCATTTGGGAGACGAACACTCCGTATGGTATTTGTATTTAATAACAGCGAATTAGATATAATTTCTACGTAGATATAACTGTAACTATCAGCGGTTATCAGTGGTTATCTATAATAATTATCAGTTATTATCAAATTTTCAATTTCAAAAATTTCACATACATTTTGATAGAATTTTATTTTGAAATATTATTTTGATAGAATGAAGCAGGTCTAGGCACAAAGAAGATCCAACTTTTAATAAAGGCGTTAACGTAATTTGCGTGGTCTGGTAGAACCTTTACGTGAACAATAAATAATCAGCTTTTAAACTTCTTTTAATATCTACGAGTTGTTAATGATTTCCATTTAGAAGATGACTGCAAAATAAACACTACGCTCTCAGAGGTAAAAGCGCCTTTTTCAAACAATTAACCAAGTCTTCATTTCATTCACTCTAAATATGAAAGAGTGAAAACCACTCCCAACAGAGTGAAAAACGAGCCACTCTTTATTGAGATAGTGGCCTTCACCTCTTCATTCTTAAAGTGTTACACCCAAAAGGCAAAACAATTCAATATTTATCATAAACAATACCACACATTTCAACACTACCAATTTATACTATCGAGAGTACAAATAATCAATAAATTAACCTGCCCGTAAATAAATACACATTTCAATTTACAACAAAAACGTTAAATCAAACTTAATCCCTTAAAATATTATGATTACACTGGATGACATGCGCTCTAATTTCGCTCACCTGACATCATTTGTAAGATTCATTTAAATAACGTCGGACAATGGCAAGAATTAGGAGGCGCCTGTATAAATCTCCTCAGTAATATATTTTCATCAGCTGGTCTCCGTTGTTGCCGCGCGTTGAAGTCACAGCTGTTTCACTCATTTATTCAACTAGATTTGTTTACGGCGAGGTTAATCAGCTGTGGCTGTGTGTTGTGGTGTACAGGACAATGCTTGGGTGTAAATGATGCTTCACCTGTGCTTATTGTTGCTTGCTTTTGTCGTTGGATGGATGGTTGATGTCTTTTCGAAACTGGTTGGAAGTTAATCAAATAATGGTCTGCGGGAATGTTTTTTTAGTTATTTTATTTTATTTAAAACGAAGGTGTGAAGCCAATTAGTGTTCTATAATGATTGAACCACCTTCAGTTACACCATATCGACAAATATTATTACTATTTAGCTCGTCGTTCGTTGCTAAAAAATTCAAAACTATCCCAAATAATAAACTAAGAAGCTAGTTAAGGTTTTTCTCGCCAGGTGACACATTTTGTTTCGTTAGCTAGCTCGTCCAATTCTACGTATGTAAATAAACTTTGATTGCAAAATAAACAACATGTCAAAATGTGTGTTGTCTGCATCTGTTTAAATATTGTGTTACGTCCACCGTCACTGTTACGTTGACTGCTACATTTCGGCCGCAATATAGCAGTCAAAGCTTTCCTAGGAAACCATAGCTTTAGCTGCTAGGTGAAATTTATAAACTCTATAATCTCTATAATCTTTATTTCCGAACAATATAAAATTGTGTCGGAACATTAACAAGAAAATATATGAAATATATGATCCACTAGCCTTATTATACCAATAATTTTAAAACTTAATTTGATTATAAAATAACTATGAAAATTGTCCAGACTTTCAAGTAGTAAGCGAGTGCTCTAAGAACTCTTCTATACTATAAAATGATTTGGATACAAGATAGTTTTTTAATTTTGTTTTAAATAATTTAGAATGTTGAAAAATTTATATGTAGGGGTAGTTTTTGAAACAATAATATCCCTGCTTGTGATGGTAACTTTTTAAATAGTTCCAGTCTATGGTGTTCAACTTTGTAGTTGTCTACCGACCGCGTACCATGATTATGAATTTCATTGCCTTGTACAAGGCGGCATTTATCGAGGCAGAACATGATAGTTTCTAAACTATCCCAAATAATAAACTACGAAAGTTTGTAAAAGCAAACTTTAATCTTTCCAAGCTCCACGTTGCTTGCAATTGTTTTAAATTAAGATAGAAAAACTGTAAATTTATAAAAGTTAGTATATTTTTCCTTCGTACAATTTTAAATCCTCTGACTCATCACCCCAACAACTGCAACTAACTCTGAGCTTGCCACCTTACAACCAAAGCAACATTGTAATAAAAGCTCCACCAGCTGTAAAATAACGTTTCGACATATATATAAAAGTGTTTGCCGCCACCCAAGGAGCCCACCGAGTCGACCGCCTGCCACCAGCTTACGTGTGACAAGGCCTCATAAACATATTGACTTGCAATCCCACACCACCAGACCTGCTCATTAAATTAACTTATTCTGAATAAATGGAACAGATACTAGAATACCTAACTGATGCTGGGAATAAATCCCTTTGATCGGACGAGATATTGAAAAGAGCACTCGATAGAGTTCTGTAGTTTATGACGGTCTCGTCTATATCGGTTGACACTTGGGGTGATTTTTCTCTCACTTTACGCGCATGTGTGTGAACACCAGTTCTCTGCTTTGGAGGTGGACTAGTTTCGGTATGTTGTTGTCGTCTCAGTGTGTGTGTTTGTCAGAAGAGTTTGAAAGGGAAAGAAAACTTATATACTTATAGGTTCTAATATTTCAAGCTCGTAGAATAAATTTTCTCTGGGTGTTTGATTGTTGACGCAGTTTTTTTACCTTTTAGCATGATTTTTGTGTCAACCACACGCGATATAACGATGACAATATGTATAAACATAGTTTTTTAAAATTTGTTTCATATTCGTAAGTCAGTCTTATTTTCTTTTGACACTATTAGCTTGTAAATAAATAATTTACTATACAAACTAACCTCAGAAGTTTCGACACTACCCTGCTTCTTCATTTTACAAATATTTCTATTTGTTAAATCAAAATGCGATACCATAAGAGCATAATACAACTCTCTTATGCAACTAGAGGCCAGGACAACTACCAGAGTGGGAGACATAGAACGGTTGTTCATGAACAGGCATGAGTCCATTTAGTCAGCAGTTTGCCAAGTTCGTTCAAAATACAGAATAACCCAAGGTGATCAAAGCTCGACTACAAGCGAATTTGACCGCTAAAGCATTTTATAGTACAGACAAATTTATGGAACTTAATTGGGAGACCTTGTGATTGTCTGAATGACTAGGCGATAGAGCAGTACCATTCTCGATGAAAGAGATACGGGTGACTGTAAAGATTGTACATATGAGGTCAATTTTGATATTAAAATAAAAAGTGTAATTTGAAATCCTTGACGATTGCGGTGGATTTCATGTAAATATCCACGATACTTATTTATGTTCTCAAAAACTAACGCCGCATCACAGGAAAAGAAAAGTTTTAAAGAAAACGGCATCCTTTGAGTGATGATCTTGATGAATGTCTGGAAGCAAATAGATATATCTGGTTTGACAAATTGGTTACTTAAATTTTCTTTGTATATTCTTAAATGTTTCCTCTATGAAACATGTATTTAATCTATTCAACCACTTCATATCTACGACAGCTAAACTACAAACACCCATTTCCCGGGTTGGGTTGAGTCGGAGTGCAAAGACCCGAGACCTGACCTGCCTCGCCTCGCTCTGGTGTCCGTTTACACTTACAAGAGTAGATAACCATCTCGAGGCATTGCGATCAACTGCAGTTACACAGCGTTTAGGCCTAGCGCACAGCGCAACTCAATGTAGCGCATGTAGCGCGTTGTCGCTCTTATCATATCTACCAGCTAGCGCGCAGTTACCGAGACAGACGGAAGAGTCTGTCTTGTCCGATAGGCGCAAATATATCTGTAGCATTAACCTAGGACAGGCTATTAGACGCCTTATTTGTCCGGTGAACTTTCCCCCGGCGCACGCGTGCGGAACAGCGTCCAGCGTCTAGCGTCTAGCCATCTGCCCGAGCCAGGACTGATGCAATTCACTCACTGGACAGTGAGATAGTATCGGCCACGGATCGAGATTTAGCGGTGATCAAAAGCGAGTTTATGGACCAGAGCGCGAAATACGAGCCGGGTGACACTGCGGTCGTGTCGTGGGTGCGCGGCGTGCGCGACAATGTAGGCCCGCGGCCAGCGCCGCTCTTTCGGCAGGTTCACCACCATGCGAGTTTACTCCAAAGTAGGGACTTTTTAGAGCGAAAGTTTTGAATCAATCGTATGAATTTAAGTTTTTAGAGAATTTTCTTAGGAAAATGGGATATTAGTAACGTTTTCATAGTAAAACCTAGGCTAAAGACCATGAAATGAGCACGTTTTGAGTATTTCTTAAAACTGTGTATAAACACGTTTATGTATTGTATCATCTCCTCAAATCTCATTTTTGCCAATTTTTATAAGACTTTGGACAAACTTTCCTTTTGTGAATATCTCAGTCATGTTTATTATCTAAAAAATCCCCAGTGCACCCTTAATAGAATCTGGAAGTACATTGGGAAACTGAACTTCTGAGGTTCTGTAGCTCTCTCTGTCTCTAGTTACATATGAGTGAATGTCACTTCCGCTTATGGAATCTGTTTTCCCTAAAAATACATGTTTTTAAAATACAGAGGCAAAGTCAACAGTTTTTGCTGGTCCAAAATCACTTGACTCTTGTCAAATCGTCGTTCAAATCATCTGACCATCCAGGATAAGTTGCAGTCACAGCAAAATGTATGGAAAAGATATCTTCCAGTTGCTGTTTTCTGTTCCTACCCAAATTTGAAACTGACAATTGTACAATTGCACCAAAGATAATGTTATGATAAGTAGATTGCTCATAGAGTTACGTGGTTGAGGCAGCAAAATCGACGTAGTCCGGTAGCCCAAGCACAGATAGCGCTGCGACTTGCGAGCGCTGCCATCTCTCACCGTCATGCTAAAGTTTGTCCGATGACGATGACTTGTGGCCAAATCGTGCGATTTTTGCGAACGAACAAATTTGGGCAACCTGAGCTTGGGCTGCCGCAACTAGGATGATTATCCTCGACCATTCGGCATCTACGTGCAATCTACTTACCACCAGAAAGTGGAAACGCTGACAGTGGAAGTGGTGGCGTCAGCAGGGCTGATAATGTGGCGCCTGGTCACTTGCTCTCTAGGTTTATCTGCTGATGCAAATCCAGGACCTCTTGCCGCGCTCCTCCTACACCTCACGCCGGGGGACCGCCCGTCCTACTTGTTTTTAAATTATTAATTCCCCTAATGATACCGGAATTATTGTCCACGTCAGGATCCACCTGTGTTACGGCTTTTACTGCTTCTAAATTGTGAAATAAAACCTTTTAGAGGTGATTTGAGACAGGTTCCATGACGCCGCGGAGGCTGGTGGGAAAATCTGGTGGTTTTGTAACGCTTGTTTTCTCATCTTTGGAATGTTTGGGGAAGTTAGTAACTTTTGGATGTTGTGACTGGACTGTTAAACACGACAGTTTCAATGTTGATTTCACCCTGCTTAAATAGTTGACTAAATAAATGTTTGTTACCTTTCTAAAGTAACTGTGAGACTAAATTATAAAATGTAACAGCTTCTAGCTGTAAACAAATGTACTTTGCGAACGAAAAGAAATGTTGTACCATACAATTTGTAAACAAGTATACTTTATATAAAATTGTTCCTGCTATAAAGTATTTATTTCTCAAGGCGTATATGTGCCTCTTTACTTTTAATGGTTTCTTTTTCATATAGTGAGCTACTGACAAGTTAAAGAAAGTAAAGAAAATGAAACAATAATTATGTTCTCTCCTAGCACTGAGTTGTTTACACAGGCGTTGATCTTCATTATGTAAATAGAATTTATTTATCAACTTGTAGGGATCAATAACGAACAAAATGCCTAAGACAATATTCAAAAAACATGTTCACTTAGGTTTTCCCACATTTGAATTTCAGGGTAGGCTATCATTTATTCAATTACTTGGGTGAAAAACTAAATATGTAAGGAAACTTTGCTTATAAATAACACTTTTAATTCCAACACATCCTAAGCTCGTTCGTTTTTTCTACCTATTCCATTAAATTTGGCTTGTTTTAATTCCATTGAGTTTTTTTATAGTTCTATTACAACAAGAAATCACCCTCTCGCACATCACACATGTTTGCCAACTTTACAACCGTCGTGTCTACCACCTCCGCGCGAAGTTCATCTCTCTCAGCGCACTTCACGACACACTGCGTCACGGTCTCTAACACCCGCGAAGTGCAGCACTAGTAGCCTCTAGAGGCGTAATGGCTTAATCCTGCGGCGTCCTTTAATTTGCACACTACTCCTGCAAATAGACTGCAACGGGTAATTGAGATGCAGGACCGCGCTCGCCGAGGTGTTGTACTGATCGCAAAACATCGCTCCATTAACGTTTACGATCCGGAGGAGTTCTTTTCCATTTCTCTCATCATGAGCGCCGGTTTTATGACGGCTTTACGATCAGATGAGTTAATTAGCAAAAAGGTCGATGGGTCTTGGACTGTTTTAAATTGCGATTACGGCGTGAGATATTCTTGTTTAGCTGGAAGGTCGATGGCTATGACTTAATCTAGCTGATGGTCTGGAGCTCTCCAAGGTGCGGCGCTTGAATGGGAAATTGTACTTTTCGTATGAAAATTAATGTGGCAGATAATTGGTGCATTGTTAAGAGGACTATTCTCGTGTATAAACTACAACGTGTTTCTGTACAGTCCAGTTGCAAAATGCATTCAAAATTAAGAAAGATTGCCTACATTTTGGAGGTTCTTGTGGTATGGGAGAATAAACTTGTCCAAATGTACTCGTAATTCTACTCTTAGTTTTTCAATTATTGAAATTCTGCTAGAACATTTGTGAGTTTTATCTTCATGCACGAGTCTTAAAGAGAAGGTTATCACTTTATAGGAAGACCAACACTCTCATAAATTCCTGAACGTTCCCAAGTTTCCTAAGTTGGTATAATTCTACACTACTCATTTTCGAAGTATAAAATATACAAGTTACATTTAACTTTAAATATCCAGTTTCACGTGATTTGTGGGATTTTAACAGACTAGTTCAAGAGTTTTTACCGTCTGAAAAACATCTGTTCTACGAAAGAATCTAGCTATCACAATTATAACTTATCAGTAGAGTTTCATCATAAAATAACTCCAGAATTTTTATTGCAGACGTAATTAACTAAATTATTGTTGTTTCTGAACTAGAAAAAACGGCGTTTCTGATTGTTGATTCCGTCTTCAAGTGAAAAAGGATTTGATCTTTCATTTAAGACGTTCTTCAGATTACGTGTTTTCTGGTTTACCAACAATGGAAATCGTCCGCATCAGAATTACCAAGTCAGAAATCCTCCCATCCATTAAAACACTACAAACAAATATCTAACATAGCTTTCAATTTTGCCAATATCTATCTCAGCTACACTCACACCCAGTTCTACAGATCTCTCCTAGATAGAGTTTCCGCGCGACCTGGCGGCGCCACGAACATCAGCAGTACAAATACATTCCGAAGTTTTACACTCGATTGAAGACGCACTACGGTACTTGCAGTCGGTTCATTTACCTTGATGTAGTTGATGTGAAAACTAGTTCATTTATGGTTTCTTGTCGGTGGAGCGCGGTGCGCCACTTGGCAAAAACGAGACAAGCCGCAATCATCTAGGCTAATGTGATTTGACAGATCAGCTATAGGCCACTCCGGTGGATAAACCTGGGGAGTTTACTCTTTCTTGGAACAGAGGAGGGTGTTTTCAAACTGTTCGGAGGATAATCTGCGATCTGAGAATGCATCAGGCAAGTGCTGCACCTTTGTGGAGAAATTGCTTTCGCGGAAGAAGTGAGGGATCTCTTCTAGGGCTTCACGGATATTGAACTCGCCTATCTGCTGTCGGTAAGAACAGGTCAGTCGCTTTATGGAAATGAATGGCTTGTGTGTATCTTGGTAGATTAAAACAAAACTTTAAGGGTTAGTTTGATAATAAATCTCAATTCGACTCTTAGGTCCACTTGTATGTAACGTAACGAATAGCTGTGTAAAGAAGCCAGTGAAAAAGAGTTGGTGCTTTGACTTAAGATACGTTCTTGCAAAGACCTTTAGAGGATTTTGAATCAACTATCTAGTTACTTTTACAGCTTTAAGATCAACCAACGTCTAACTCACGTTTAGCGGATCCGTGGCGGATTGGTATAGCACGCGTCTCCGGAGCTCATCACTCTGGTGGTGCAGATTCGATCCCCGGGTTTAAGTAATGGGACACAAGAAGGACACAACTAGCAGGTCAAAGTTCCAAAATATGGCCAAAGTAGGCATTTTGGCACAATTTGACTGCGAGAGGGGTACACCTGCTCCCTCCCCTACTTTTCTGTCAAAGGTCCGCTTTGAAGAGTACTCGGATTATTTCCTAATTTATGATGTCAGGTAACCGTTGTATCAAAATTCTGTTTCCCCGACGCGCAGTCACCACTAACAATTCGTTAAGTTAGGTAAAGGTCGAGGTTGAGTGATAGAGAGAACTTTGTAGTCCTAACTTCGACTCAATTAATAAGGCAAACTTCACCTTTACCTTTTCTCACGTAAATTTTACTCGGTAATAGCATGCAAAAACTTGCGTTTACCACCTATCCATCATTTATGTTTGAACTTTTAACACATTAAAAATTCCAATCGCCTAATCCAATTGCCCAACAAAAAGCGTCTTACCCATTCAAAGGTGGTGAATAGCGTCTGAGAATTTCTTTAGGGCTCTTTAAAACGAGTTGGTGGTTGAAAGCAAGCGTCGTGAATGAAGACCAGGTGACAAAGACCTTTAACCAGGGTCACTACCCTGAGTTGACCTTGTGGGGGAGTATTTCACAAAAACAAGAGGCAGAGATTGAAATCTTGGTCGGTCGCCACCTGCTTCAAGATCACTGATAAGCGGGTTTACAAGAGTGCGATACTATCTGGAGTGCAAGGTGGATTCGTCGGTGGTTCTGGACAGATGAGTAGTCAGGATATTGTTGCTGGATGTTGGGCTACTTCTGAGTTTTTGACTGATAAGTTAAATGTGTATGAAATGAATAAACCACTGGTTTCAGTTAAGAAGCAAAAACATGGGTATATCGTTAGCATTGAATCAAACTTCTGTTCAACTAAACTTCACGGGAACTAAATTAAGTATTTTTCGCTTTTCTCCGTGTAAATAGACGTCTAAATCAATCTTTAAAGTTTCCTTTTGATAACAGCTGCCCGGCTGTGTTTCTGTCTCAAAACACTACAGTGAATTTTGGTGAATTTCCTGTAACCGAAATGGCTTGTCAAGAGATAATTTGACTAAAACGTAGATTTATACTTCAATAAAACTGAAATATTTCATCTTGGTGAAATTTAACAGGAACATTTTGTTAAAACCAGCACGTTTTGACGCTGCCACCGATCAAGAATAGAATATTACTTTACTGTCACAAAATACATCTTTTACACGATGACCTTAAGCTTCACTAAGACAGGTGACATTGTCAGACTAACTTAGTATTACCAATAGTATATCTAAAGTATTAGCATTAAACAAAAAGCATTATTTTTTGTCTACTTTTGACTTTTCCTCTATAAGTCCCTTCTCCCTTCTCCCCTCCACCATCACAAGGAGTCACAGAGCTTTTCTTGTTTATTCGACAAACATTTGTCCGAATATTCCGACAACCAGACACAGTTTTCCACCTGAAAAGAGTGTTGAGTTTTACCATGTGGTCATTTGATTTCTCAAAATTTGATTGCAACTGCGTCCAATTTTTTTGTACTACCACAATAGAATACAAACCTTCAAGCTAGACCAAAAACACATCTATGAGGTGTGAACATAAAGTGTCCAGGAATTTTATACAGCGTGAGAATGCAGTGACGTACAACAATGCGGTTGGCAGCAATGCATTCTCTGACTCATCAGTAACACAACTGTGGGTTTGGAACAATCCTATCTTCACTCAAACAAATAAGTTCTATTTGAGACATGTTCTTTTTTACTCTGGCGATTTTTGGTAAATGAAAATTGGTGAGAAAGAAAATTAACGTGTTTGTGTGAAATTGAACAAAACCTTTACTAGAACTCTCCAGATGTTAAAAGAGTCTTTTGGTGAGGAATGTTTAGCCCGAGCACGATGTCATGAGTGGTTCAGGAGGTTTCAAGATGGCCGAACATCAACAGAAGATGATCTTCGTTCCGGACGCCCTTCTACGTCAGTGTTGAACGAACTTTGCTGCAACTTTTGGCGCATTTGAAATTGGTTAGTTAAAATGTCTGGACATGAACTAAATAAAGTATTACATTTTTTGCCATTTCACGAACAGTTAGCCATGAATTCTTTCGTACAAGATCATTAACGTGAGCAACTTGATCATCATTGATCGATGTCGAAGGGCGTTCGGAACGAGGATCATCTTCTGTCGATGTTCGGCCATCTTCAAATTTCTTGTACCACTCATGACAACGTGATTGGCTTTAACATTTTTACCAAAAGACACTTTTAACATCTGGAAAGTTCCTGTAAAGGTTTCGTTCAATTTCACACAACACGTTAATCTTCTTTCTCACCAATTTTCATTTACCAAAAAATCGCCAGAATAAAAAAATATGTATCGAATAAAACTGACTTATTTTTGTTTGAGTGAGGATAAGTTGATCTAAAATACCGCTGTGTTACTGATGAGTCAAGAGAATCCATTGCTAAATTCTCACGCTGTATAAACGCGCTGTATAAAAGCCCTGAAACTTTTTGATTACACCTCCTATTCCTATAAAAGTTCCCCAACAAAATCCCTTCCACGTGACCTTACCTAGCGCGAGACACTGTCCAGCACGCTCGGCGGATAGAGCAACAAATTGAGACCAGAGTGTGTGCAATATGGCGCGCGCGGGGACATATACATTACACCTTGTACCTTGTACAAGACTGCAGGTCCCGGGATCTAATCTCTGCGGGGTTTATGTGCGTACATCTGTAACATCGAACACTGCTACGCTATTGTTGTATGTTGTCCAGCTGCTCGTGCTCCAGGGCACAAATATAGAATCTGTAAGGTGTTACTGTGTGCGTGCAGTGTGCCGGGTGTGCAATGTGCACGATGTAGGTTTGGAAATATAAGTGGAAAAGTTAATATTGAGTACAATCTTTTACATTTGCTTCATCCTTTATCATATTTGAATTATTTTTTCATAAACACCTTCCCACCGACCATCTCAAGTAGTATTTCCAGAATTTGTACCCTCCAAATAAAGCAGTGCGAACAATCGCGAAACAATGCAGGAACGAATCGAGCAGACCAGCATTTCAAAATTAGAATTTTGACGCCTCTTTTACAACCTGGAACAATGTCTTTTCTTAAAGTCAAAGTGCAATACCATAAGAGGAAGCTACGTTACTTTTTATGGATCTACAGTCAGGGAGGACTACCGAACCAAGCAACACAGAACGGTAGTTCAAGGACTTTGCTTTCGCAGGCAGGAGTTTCATTTGTAAACAGGATGCCGTATTTTGAAGCTCGCAAAGCCATTCTACAGCACTGAGTGAATCATTATGGCATAACTCGACTGGGACATCGCGTTAGAAGACGAATGATTCTCTTCGAGACTAACGTGTAGAAAATTAAAACTCATTTATTCGTGCACGTATTTATTTATTTTTAAAAGAGATCCAATCGAGGAGAGCCACGCTTGTAAAATGTTATAAGCTATAAGTATATATTTTCATCCCTAGGTTGTCAAGTGAAGCTTTTAGGTACGATCTCAACTTTAACGTCTGTCAGCCGAGCTAATGTAATATCAATCGATGTTTATAATAAATCGTTTTTAACGAATTTCCATAAGGAATAGAGTTTTTAATTTATACAGCCAGAGATAAAGAAACGTCGTAGCCAGAGATAAAGCGAAAAATCTTGTTTTCGCCGCCATCGTGGTCTGGCTGATAGATTTTGGTTGATTTTTTTGCACACATGTTAGATACAGTAGCCTTAGTATGTATACCAAGTGTATGATCATAAATATAGTATACATTTAATAGCCTAAAACCTCATTTATCTTTATAGGTATAGGGCTTGGAATGCCCAATACAGATCAGCGAAACAAGCCCATTTTGACTGGGACTCGTGGCGTCGTCCTGTTCAGCTTCATGGAGGTCAGGTTTTGAGAATGATATAGGTCTAAAGCGGTTCAGATAGTCTCAGTGATCATCTGATGATACCCGCATCAACTCCCACCATCGTTTAGACATATCAGACCATCACCTGCGTGGTTCGGAAGTCACGTTAAGCCGTTGGCCTTGTATTTCCATTGGTCATTGGGCTATTAATTAATGACCCATTCTAAGGAAGAGTCGGCCTTAGTGTGTAACAAGACTACACCTCATAACTCATTACTACCACTCATCACACTCATCCTTCACTACATATTTGCCTTAAAATACCCTCATGAGAGTGGTCGGCATCTCAAATAGTGATTTAGTGAATAAAGTGTAACTTCAGCTCGTCAATACATATCCGACTATAGCAGCTGTTTTAGAGAAAAATGAAAATAGAACTTCTCCCGCCTCACTTCCGCCGCACTCCGCGAGCTGTACCAGCGCGCACTCGACTGCAACGCTGCAGATTTCATTTCTGGGCCGGTTTCAAAATTGCGGGATGCGCCGTGAGCGCCCCCTGGTGCGGGTAATTAGCCTCTCCAGTGCACTTGCCCGCGTGACTTATGCCTCGATACCATCACCGGCTGATGTATTTGTTGCAAACCGCACGCCCACTTAATCACTTTCAAAATTATTGCCGCACTCTCTTGACGGAAATAAATTTCCAACTAAGTGTGATGGCCGGCGTGTGATTTTCACGCTTGCTTACCTGTCGGTGTCAGTGGTCATCACTCACAGAGCGTGTGTTTAGTAAAGAGTAAACATAAAGCAAACACAAGCGCAACCGTGAATCCTGGTGAATTTTTCAAAGTGGGTATAGTTTGCGCGGGGAAAGTTTTTTGCAAAATCCTTCCCTAAAAAGGAAGCCGTGAACCGATTTTGATGGTTAATGAGTTTAACCTAAAGATTTACACAAAGATATTGTTCCTAATTTCGTGGTAATCAGACAAAAGTTCGGCAAGTAGAGTGGTTACACGTACACACATAAAAAAATACAAGTTATGTAGCTATTTGGCTCAGGATGTGTTCACTATATCACTATTTGAGATGCCGACCACTCTCATGAGGGTATTTTAAGGCAAATATGTAGTGAAGGATGAGTGTGATGAGTGGTAGTAATGAGTTATGATGTGTAGTCTTGTTACAAACTAAGGCCGACTCTTAATTAAAATGGGTCATTAATTAATAGCCCAATGACCAATGGAAATACAAGGACCAACGGCTTAACGTGACTTCCGAACCACGCAGGTGATGGTCTGATATGTCTAAACGATGATGGGAGTTGATGCGGGTATCATCAGATGATCACTGAGACTACTGAGCCGCTTTAGACCTAAATCATCCTGAAAACCTGACCTCCATGAAGCTGGATTACAGGACCACGCCAAGAGTCCCAGTCTAAGTACGAAATGAAGTTCTAGATCGTTCTTGATGACTGATCTTACTTATTATTAGATTATTTTGCGCATCAATTTTCATCTACAATGCTGGAAGAAGGTCATGGCATCCGATCAGTTGATGTTTTATATTGCTTTCCACTTCTTCAAAAAACAACGCATCGTTTTATTTTCCATAAGGTGAGCACAATACACCAACCGGAATCAACACCTTACAGAAAGTATTTCACAAAATCTTCTCTGAACCCATTTTTTATAACATTGTATCCCACAATATCAGTAAACCGTTTTTATTTTAATAATTTTTAGCTTTAAAATCCAACCAGGTGCTTCTTTGTAGTCCCAATCACAAAATATCGGCCGGTTGACATTTCAACACCTTGTAAGCCACTGCGGCAGGTTTCTAAACAAAATCTATCGCCACCTTTCCAAATATTTATTCACATAATCTAAACAAAACACGGTGTTAAATTAGCAGATGAACCTGCCTGTAATCTCGAGACTTACTCGCTTCTAAATCTATAAAATATTAATTAATCTAATCCATGAACAAATGCGCTCCGGTCGCGTAAGCCTGAGTAACAAGCGGCAGCGAAATATAACCGAATTCACTTTGAGGTTTGAGCTGGGATTTACTCACAGGTGGATGGAGATGGTCTACTCCCACCTGGTTAATGAGGAATGATTCACAGCTGTTGTTAGGAACCTACTCTGTCACTTGCTCTTGGTCCAGCTGATACGTGAGGAAATTGTGAATTTTGTGATAATATATCGTAAATTTAGTGTAATTTTAAACTTTAGAAGGTATTCATGGACCTTTTTTAATGATATATTCATGCCATTAGCATGGTAAGACCCAGACCGGGTTTTTAACCAGGCGTTTTCTGTTTTTTGGTAACTTTTTACTTGAAGACGGAAACAGATCTAGTAACGTCATGTTTTTTTGTCAGTAAAATACGATGGAAAACGTCTGTAATACGAGCATTCCAACCTCAAAAACTCTACGATCGTCAACAGTGAACTTCCAACAAAGAATCTAGGAACATCTTTATAACATTTTTTTGTTTCATACATTTTAGCTTATATACTAAAGAAGGTTAGGGAGCAACCATTTTGAACCAATCAGGATTTGAACCCCGATTCTTCCATTACCGGGCTATCTGCGTTACCATTACCTTATCCGACCTAACACTGATAGCAAAACCACCTATCTTAAGTTTTATTTTATCTTAATGTTTTTCATAAACATGATTGTGACAGCAAGATCAAGACCTAAATCAACAAGTTGGATATTTCACAGAATCTAATACATTTAAAAAACAATACAACAACCCGAAACGTTCAAAGAAATGTCGTCCAGTTCTCAATGCAATATATGTCAAAGGACTTGCATAGAATTTATTTATGTATCAAACCAGAAGGTTAGCTGTTAAAAGCTAAAGGAAGATTAAAAGCAAAATTTGTGGACCGAACCGGTACTTGAACCAAGTTCCGTTATTGGCATTTTAGTGGGAACCGATTTCAAAGAACTTTGAAACGAGTGCTTTCAGCGAATAACTAAAATGTTTCGTTACTTAATACCTCGTTATTTTTGGGTTTAGCCAATGAAAAATTCCAGAAGACTAGTTTAACACAGTTTTCAAATCCTAATTTAAATTAGCCCTCTCCAACAGACGAACAGGTTATTCGAGCAGGTCTTCAAGTAAGGCGAACCCCAGGATAAAAAAGAGACAAAAACTGACAGATGTATCCTCCCACATCCTGAGAGCGACCCTACGCGTAGTAAAGTGGTAGTAGCACCAGTTCATTCACAAACCACCCATTCAATCATCCTTACAACCCTTCCCCAGTGGATCATCCAGTCTCGGGTTTCTGCTTAATTTGGAAGCCCGGAGTGGTTTTTTGGTCACCGCACGCCGACACCAATCTCGCTACAAACATGTGTCTGACGATTTGAATACGACCGCAAACGGAAACAGAACAACGTAGCAAAACGTAGCCACAAGCGCTGTTGTGAGTCATAATGAATTTTCTGTAACGCGGGGTAATTTACGGAAGTGCTCTTTGGGGATTTTTGCCACAAAAAGTGAAGTTTTTGCTATAAAGGCTGTATTTATGATATAATTTCATTTAACCCAGTATAAAAATGTAAAGCGCCATTTCTGGCATGTGTACTACAAATCAACACAATCCATTCACTTATAAGTTATAACAACGTGGCAGCGGAAGAACTATTTCACGCCGACATATTGGTCTGGCTGAGCGGATTCTGTTTACTTTGGTACACATGTTAGGTAAATCAATCAATCAGAATGGTTTATTTCTCACAATATTTTAAAAAACACACCATTATCTATGTACGGCATTGGTAAAACGTTTGTGCGTGGGCACTAGTTATAATACCAGTTACTACCAGTTATAATACACTAATTCTAACCTATTCAAGTTATTACTTAATCATACTACTTTAAACAACTTAAGTCCAGTGAGCGTAGCGAATAACCTCGTAACTAATGTGGTATTAGATAACGAAAAGATGAGGCCAAAGGCCGAAGCGTGGATTTGAGCGTAGCATACTAGAGTTACAATCAGGGATTATAGTAACAAATTGCAAAGAAAATTCACTTCACTCATGCCAGCGGAGCTTTAGCGCTTAGCTGCCTAACGGCCTGCTTTTAGGAAATCAGATTACTGTGATCCACTTGTCTCACATTATTGGTTTCCGTGCGAACGAAGCTCAGTTTGAGTTTTAGCATTTCGTAGGTTTAAAGTAAAACAATGTTAAACGATTTGGAGACGAAACGGACGAAATGCTCCCACGTGGAATAATTTAAAAAGCTTAATATACTGGAAAATTTCCACTTCAACAATTGTGAACTAGTTTTGTTCCAAAGTTGATTATCGTGAAAACTAAACGTTTTTTACCTTTCATGCACAGCTTGTGCATATTTTCGAACAAATGGATTTGTATGTGTCAAATTAATACTTAAATCTGGACTAACGTCCACAAAACACCGACCCAAGGGTTGTCCCCGCCGCGCGGAAGAAGGTCACACGAGAACCACACAGTTGGGGTGAGTTGCAAAAAGTTCCCAAATCTGGGAAAGAGGTTAGATCCGGAGACATAATGGTGTTGACCGCGGCGCGTCGCATTTTGAGAAAACATCTGCCCCGGGGCTCCCAGCGGCAAGTGGGGGGCACAAAACCGCCCCGGAACTTCCCATAACCCATAACCTGCTACTGGCTTCTGTTTTATGCGCTGGTTCCGTTTAACATATTTGATTTGATAGTCTAGTGGTGACAAAAACCGGGAACTTGTTTCCCAGCGCGGGACGGTTGGCTGGGCAGCGGCCGTTGATTTTGAGTTGGGGTTATGACTTGTGGTCAGTAGCCCCTCGTGTTTCTCAAGGATGGAGTAAATAAACGTGTTTCTGTCATTGTCTCAATTTCTATTTATGTAATTTTGCGGACATTTTGTGGACAAAACTGAAAAAGTCTATCAGGCACATTCTAAAGACTGGCTTATTGTTACGGATGTGGTCCACAGTTTTTGATGAACAAAAAGAACTCGACTTTATTTGAAATCTAATTCCGTCTTCAGACGATTCACGTTTTCACCTGAAGACGGGGTCAGATTTCAGATCCCGAAACGTCATGTTCTTCTTGTTCACTAAAAAAACTATAGAAAACGTCCGTAATAATTATGATGTCAACCACAGAAATTCTACAACTGCCAACAACAAACTTCAAACAAAGGACATTCTAAAACTCGCAAAATCAGTCTAGAAAGTAAACTTTAAGACGTATGGTCCGTCGTTAAATAAAAAATTAATGAAAATTCTGAATCAACACTATAATAAACCATAAGTTGAAACGTGAAGAAATATTTTTCAAGCTACTGTATTTATTTCAAGAGCGGATGTTGACGGTACACTTGTCGGTTACGCAGGTGACAGGGACGAGCCCTACACTTGCCTAGGTCCTAGATCAGGTGATGATGGGGGGGGGGCATAGGGCATGGGCTAGGGGAGAGGAAGGAGTAGCCTAGAGGACCGTGGGACTGACTAGAGAAGAACCCGTGGGAGAATCTGGACTACTTTAATAAAAGCTTGCCGAACGTGATCGGTTAAATTGTTAAGAACCTCTTCGGTGCAAACTACAACAGTCCAAACAAAAATATTATTGATGTTACGTAGGCAAATATTGTTAAGGTTGTGTTTGTTACTTCAAACAACAAATTACTTATTTTGTTGATACTTTTACAAATGAGATTCTCCGTCAAACTTCTTTTCGTGTGAGTTGTCCATAATGGGCCGCCATATAATAAAACGAATTTCTGCAATTGTCTCGATTTTTTATTAACTAATTTGGAAATTTGTTGGATAGTAAACAGTCATCACTAACAATTTGTTAAGTGACCTTGCGGTAACGCTAGGTAAAGGTCGAAGTGGAGTAGTAGTCCTAACCTCGCTTTGTTAAACTCTACCTGATTTTCAATATTCATTGTTCGCGTCTTTTCTCAATATTCCGCAACACACGCACCTTGAATGAGGGTTGATTGACGGGGTGGTTGTGAGAAAGGGGGTTGATTGTTGTGACCAGTGTCGGTGTGGGTCCAGGGGTGGAAGTAACGGACCAGGCCGGCAGTTCTCATCACCTAGGAGCTAGTAGCTAGGTGCTCGGTCCCACGGTGTGCACTGCGCCCCCAGCCTCTCTATCTGGGCTAGACCGTGCGAAACCACCTGTACCCACTCCAGTCACGTGACAGACGAAACTGTCCTAGTCAGGTTGTATTCTAGTCTGTTTACAATATTTTTCAAACTTAGTGAATTTTCTCAAGCAGTTTCAGAAAGAGGTTTATTTTAAAGACAAGGGGGTATTTATTATATACGGGATGTCCCATAAGTAAAGTGCCAGACTCTAGGAAAAGGTTATATGGATCAAAATAAAGAGAAAATCAATAATAAAATGTTTATAAAAATGCTTAGTTAACCAGATATTTGCCATTTTATTTTTTCACTAATTATTTATTATCTCCCACACCATTTATCGGATTTTACTCAATCTTAACATAAATTTGTATCTAAGTAGGACAATTTATGGAAAAAATTACCGGGAGGAACTAAACGAAGCTTTAGGGGAAAATCTGGATGAAAACAGACAACTTTCAACCTTATTATCTTGATGTTTGCCACAGTTTCCACTATAACTTTGTTGATTCTTAATGGACTTCTTTGAAATTGGTGTTAATAGATAGGTAATAAGATTTGCTACAAAACGTTATTCTTTACATTTTATCGTTAAACTCACCGTTTATTCGCTATTTAAGGTGTAACGCCGAAAATGCCCTAATAATACCATGAAATAGCCACCGTTTTAAAATGATAAGTTAGATCATGCTGGTAATTTTCCCCTAAATTATCTTACTTGGATAAATACTCGTAAATAAATAAAAAGAACTGAACTACACAGTTGAAATGCCCCAACTCCTAAGGCATTTAAAGCTCGTATCAAAAGGTTTTGATCTTTTATAACACCGACGAGTTTAAGGCTTCATAATTCAACCACGGAATTTTGTACTAATCCAACTTTTGGGGATCAGGAGTCTGAACCCGTCTTCAGGTGAAAAGTAACCTAAACCTAACACAAGTATATCACCTAAGCCTGCAGATGAATTTTTATCATTTGAATATTTTAGGGGTTCTTTGTTTGACTCTTTTTCAGGATTCACGATTGCAAAAAAAACTCCAGAAAAAGAGAAATCCCCCACGTATTCTCAAATTGACCAACTTTAAAAATATTTTAGGATTGCTTGTGCGTTGTAAACCTTTTCAAACTCTTAACCAGTTATGTTTTGTTTATTTAACTAACCAGGCGTAGGCGTATAATGGGTCACACGGTGCGAACCTGCTTGCTAGTCGCGCACCCTCAACCCCACTATCACCACTGTGCCTGGAGCCAGACCGTGCGAAAACCACTTGTACTTATTTCCGTGGGAGATGTTCTTTTAAATAATGCTTGCCCAATGTGTAAGAAATCCTAAAATTTTACAAAAACATTTTTAACGAACTGATGTTTATTTCCAAACGAACAAATTGTAATTTTTAATCTATTGGCAGAAGTTAGTTTTACTTATAGGACTCCTTGAGATACAACTTCCATAGAGGGATGGATTGCAGCAGGCGGTCAATACGTTTAAGGACTTACTAAATCACTATTTGAGATGCCGACCACTCTCATGAAGGTATTTTAAGGCCTTGTTACAAACTAAGGCCGACTCTTCCTAGAATGGGTCATCCCAATGCCAATGGAAATACAAGGATTAACTGCTTAACGTGACTTTGATGGTCTGATATGTCTAAGCGATGGTGGGAGTTGATGCGGGTATCATCAGATGATCACTGAGACTATCTGAGTCGCTTTAGACCTATATCATCCTCAAAAAAGGTAAAGTTTGTCTTGTTTAACAAGGTGAAGTTAGGTCTACAAAGTACTCTCTACCACTCAATCTAGAGTTACCGAAAAGTCACTTAGCAAAATGTTAGTGGAGACTGCGGGGATCGAACCCGCGCCACCGGAGTGATGAGTCCGGCACCAAAAGGGGTTTTGGTTTCTAACGCGTCATTTTTCTCATACCAGGTGGCAATATAATATCGATGTTACCCTCTTTATTCTATTCACATATTATATTTTTCAAAACAGCCTCCCAATCTAACCAGGGAACGAGTCAATTGAGCTTTTTACCTCTGCAATAAGCCATAAGTTCCGCCGCACAGATTAAAATCCCCACGTGAACACAAGCTTGTTATAACCACTGTAATAAAGCTGACAAGTACTCCACCTCGTAGTGTAATGATTGTGTTTAGCGCTCTTACAGACCGGAAGTGCATGAGATCAAGGAGGTATATCCGGTGCGCGCTTTGACTCGCTGTCAACTACAACAATGCAGTGTTGTGCTACAGCACCTGGTACTTAGGCAGGGGGTCGTTATTGCGAAATGGATCGATTCCGCCACTTGTCCGGGCCGGTTAGGGCTGTAAGATTGTCCTAAGTCGACTGAAAGTTTGAACGGTTAAAAGGTTTATCAGACGAGATTTGATGCCTTGAGTATTGGGATATTTTTTGAAGAATTTGGCGGTTTGTTAACGAACTGAATGAACTCCAGCCGAAAATTTCATGAACTACCGTTCTGGGCTGCCCAGTTTGGTAGTCCTGTCTTTAGTTTCTGAGTAGTGTATGTTATACTCCTTACGAAATTGCACTTTATCTTGAAGAAAGGCTTGTTTTATAAATATAAAGCAGGGTAGTGTCAACAGTCTTGCACTTTTGAATGCTGGTCTGCACGACTCTCTTCATCGCTGTTTGCAATCGTTTAAACTGCTTGTCAAATCAAATCAAACTTTATTCACCGTTAGTCATTTACATGAAATAGGTTTCGTCAGTTTTTGAACTATGCTACTAAGCTTACAGTGTCTCACACTAACTCGCTTAATTTGAACAGTCAAAAAATGTGCTTTAGGGCAACCTCACCACAATGCCAATATGTATAATAGGTGTGGGTGGATTATGCAATAATTCACCGTCATCAGTATTTGAACTAGACTAGTTTTAGGCAGTAGGGTGGCTATAAAAGCATTTCGTCGATTAAGATTTTTCAGGGCTTTTGTTTTTGGTGGTACTCAGTATGACTATATAGCCTTTTGATTTCTTAAATACTTTTGATTTACAGTTGGTAGGCTTAATTATATTTGAATTGCCTTCGTGGCGACTTTAGTACTGGTGTTTCTCAGTATCATTAAACCTTTGAAAAGCTTTTATTCGTCTTTAGACCACCCGGAGAAATAAAACAAAAACTCCTGATGAATTTGATAATCCACTGTCAGTACAGTGTCTGTCACAGAAACTAGTTCCTGAGGTCACCGCCAGATTTCACCACTTGTATAATCAGCTAAATCCACCGGATTGCGCAAAATGATAACTCATCCGCCCGGAAGAGAGAAGAATCTCTCTGATGAACCTCCTCGTGGGCGTCCGACTAATAAACACACTTTGGCCAACATTTCGGACCACAATGCGTAGAACCCCATAACTCGTATAGTTACTTCCAGCGGCTGTAAATTACTCTTTAGTGTTACTCTTGGAAAAGAGTTTTATTAATTTATAGACGACGCAGGATATTTACGAAGGGTAAGCGGCTTCGATTTTCGGCCGCTTTAATGACGTTCCCCGCCGACGAGACGGTTTTACAACTTTTACGAGCCCCTAATTGATTTATATGGTGAAAACATGTGTTTTGGGGTTTAAGACCCGGCTGTATGTGGTCTGACCCCGTTGTATAACGGTGGTGCGAGTTGGAAGAGAGCAGCAGGTGAATGTTAACTTGATTTTGCGGATCTTTTTTCAACTTCGGTGTAGTAGTGCCAGAAAGTTAAATTTTATTATATTTTTTATGTGATGCAGGGCATTATTAGAAGTTAGTTATTGGAGATGAAAAAGCAAAACGAACTAAAATTCTGTTATATGTACCAATTTTGGGCAAACTATCAAACAACTCAAAACGAAAACGGTTCTTGTAATAAACACAAACAAAATAATACATTTAAACATTCATACATGTTTTGAACGTATCTTATTTCTTATGTGTATTCCAAGAGAACATCGTCGACATTTAAAAAAAAGCTTCCAGCAGTTTTCCATTAATTGAGTTAATTGAAAATATAGCCAAAAAATTGGTCCTTTAAATGTTATATAACCCAAATTAATGTTTGTACCGTATTGGTATGTACAGTAAAATTCTTTTGTACGTACGCCAGTGGGTGTTTAATACCTTCCTACATCATTTAAAAATTAATTTTTTTATTACACCCTTTATCTGGAACCTAATGATGTGGTTATTTCACTCAAAACTATTGTGAAAACAACACCAAAATTAAACAAAGTGGCTATTGTTTTTGTTATTAGTTGTTTTAACTTTTGACCGTGTTGTTCCAGATCCTGAAAATGTTAGATATTTCTTCAATGGGATATACCTACTCTACTGGATAGTTTTGTTTGACACACAGAACTCGTCTTTCACCTGTTTGTTTGCCTTTCAGCACCTTCCTCACCCCTCTCGCATCCCCCCCCCACCATCACGAAAACCTACCCGTGGGATCAACTCTTCATCTTGCCCGTGGGATTTCGAAGTTTCGGAAACAGCAAACAACTGCCTTCTGCAGGTCCCGTGGCGGTGACATCTTTACCTTCTTCCCATGCCTCTCTATTATGTGTAAGACTACCTGCATGTATAAAGTCATCCGGCAGTTGACACGGGAATAAACCCTTATTTTCACTGTTTTCGTGTGACCCTTTTACTACATTTTTTTTTTAGGAATATTTCAGGTGATTGATACTGTGAGCTGCTACGTGGACCTATCTGTTAATTGTTCTTTCATTACATAGAATACAAAAAAATACAATTTAGTTCAGTCCTAATCATCGATTTCGTAGTTGAGATTGCCAGTCTAAAATTGTATAATTCAATTTAGTGTCCTACGAAGAGTTAACAAGTTTAGATTTCATTAGTGCGTTCTTGAAAATGTGATCGCAGTAATGAAGTTCATATGAAGTCAAAGAACGAATAGTTTTATTTTTCACAATCTTTTAAATGGCACTTCTCTTTCCCTGCATAACCCTTTCAAGAACACCTTTCTCAACTTCAGAACAACATCAACTTAAGGTTGTTGTTTATACGAGTGTTTTGATTGTTTGTGTTTTCAATCAACTAAAAAATATGTAAGAATGTTTAACTATATTCCATATAGCTTGCAGCCTAGATGAATGCAAGAACACAATGTGATATTAATGTTATGTGAAAACATTGGTTTACGCCTTGTCTGAGATTGTCATTGACAAATGCAGTTTAACTTGTGGAGATAAAATATTTATTTCCATGACAAAATACTTAGTCTAACACAATTTTGAATTATTGGTTTGAAATTAGTTATTGATTGATA
Organism: Matsumurasca onukii; assembly: GCA_018831715.1. Lineage (NCBI taxonomy): Eukaryota > Metazoa > Arthropoda > Insecta > Hemiptera > Cicadellidae > Matsumurasca > Matsumurasca onukii. The sequence continues at coordinate 46,281,576 of CM032065.1, read as the reverse complement.
GTTAGAATTATTACAGACGTTTTCCATCATCTTTACTGAACGAAAGAACATGACGTTTCGATCTGAATTTGATCCCGTCTTCAGGTGAAAGGTAGGTTACTTATATACAGTTGTGTAAAGATTATCTGTGTTGTTTTAGGTTACTTTTAGTAGGATTTCAGATGAAAAATGTTCGTAACAATATTTCAACCTCAGACAATTTTCAATTTAAATTTTTGTTCTATTTACGTTAGTATTGTAAAAAATAAGTATATACACAAATTCGTTACAAGGGTAAAAACACGACCAAACATTAATAAAATAAAATTATCACGCACACCGATTCACCCCTAATGAATATTACTCATCCTTGTTGAACAATTTCATACATATTCCAGCGGATGATTCACCCCACAGAGAAGTAGGGCGGGGTGGGTTTTTGCCGCGAGCACAGGTATGCGCGTATTGTGCGAACTAGGCTATCTCGCGCGTAATTTATGCCTTTACAAGAAGACACTTAATTACCAATCCTTTACAAAGTATCGGTTTATGGGCGCAAAAACCGCGATGGTTTCAATAACGGACGCGTTTTAGGCTCACTTGCTCGTCGTAAATATCCGGCCCGCCTCGAGGGATGGGTGCTGATTGTGGTTCAACACTGGGCCAAACCCAACGGTGGGATTGGTTTTATCGGGAGAGTTTGTTGGGACTTCAAATTCAAAAATATACTTATTTGTTCTTATTTACAAGTACGGTAAAAACAAAATACAACGTTCAATAAAAAGATATCGGATATAACAATAAGTTAGTCTACTCTTAACTGACCGTGTTGACATTTCACAAGAAAAGTAAAAACGACAAAATGAAATACTTTTATAATAAAAGAAGAACAAATATCTCGTAACTCATAAAGTTATGTTTTGATGAACCATAAATTCTTGAGTTTATAACCTCATAATTATAAACAGTTCTAGTACATTTACAATGTCTACATATAACATAAAACTAAACAGCGTTTTATCTTAAGAACATACATGATAGGTTAAGACAATACGAATGAAAATGTAAATGAAAAATGTAATCTCGATAAAAATAATATGCTCGAGGTTAGTTATTGGTTAATTATTTCACCATCTAAAACCCCCTTTATGTAAAGTTAGTACAGAAATAGATGAAAAATGTCGAAGCTTTCTTCATAAGAAACTACTACATTTTCTGTTTTCTCTGAATGTAAAAACATCAAAACGCTAGCCTACATATCAATTTTGCAAATTTAAGCATGTTCTATAATTTCAGAACATATAGCCTACTAATACAATTATCAATAAGTCCTAAGTATCAAGCTCTCAATAATCAATTGACAATCGGAAAAGGTATAGGTATAGTTTAAGACAATATTACAGTATCCGTCAAAAGCACAACTTTAATATTCAGAACCCGATTTTATAATTTCAATATTTTCAGCATACGTTATTTATTTTAATATTATGTAGTGTTCAGTTTCCAATATTAAAATTCCTTGCATCAAACTCAAGAAATCTGTGTTAAAAATTGTACATAGTTTTTACCCAGTGAAAGTTCATTACCACCCGAAATGCAGACACGTACTGGACAGATCACGTGACGTCTGACATGCGCAGCGCATAAGTCACACCGCGCATGCGCATTAAGCACACAGAGTATTAGCGCGTGCGCGTTGATGAGGCCGGAGAAGTAATCAAATCAACCGCACACTAGCGCCATCTATTGAGTAATGAAATCAGTCCAGAGGTGTATCCGCTTTTATAGATTAACCTATTAACTCCGGAGTCCGGCTAGGTCCTGTTTCAACGCTTTCTTTTGTTTTAACGATGATTGTGTCGTAAAGAGCGAGTGTGTGAGTAGGGAGTGAATATGGGGTTCAACCTAGCAGTGACCTTGGAACGTACCGCTAAGAACTCATTTTAATTACACTTTGCGTTTTCGAATAAGCATCTTAGACAGTTTTTAGTAGGGGTTAAGAATTTTCTGAGGCGTTTGGATGAGGTCTTTCGATCCCTTCTACTATCGAGTCGACAAGACGCACAACTGCGTCATCGTTGGATTTACCAATTCGAAATCCTAATTGGATTGTAGATAGTAGATTAAGCCTTTCAAAACAATTCAGGATGCAAATGAGAAATAGCATTCTGAGGACTTTGCTGAAGGCCGGCAAGATTGAAATCGGGCGATAATTTTGAGTGGATAGGGAATTATCCTCTTGACAATTGGAGTGAATTTCGCTTTTTAGGTATGTGGGGAACTTCCAAACTGAAAGGAGAGATTGATCACATGTTTAAGTAGCTTAAGCAAATGCTTTTTAGTTAACGAACACAGAAGAACATGTGTTCTCTGCTTTGAGAACTATTAAAACAGCCACTTGAAATGAAGTTTAGATCAACCCTTTTTCAAACTCTGTCCTTGGAAGTCCTCCTCTTGTGTTCTTGTGCGCTAGAACCATCACAATAAGAAGTTTGCTGACTCGGTCCTGGACTAAATCCTTACTCAGATGGGAAATATGATTTAAAATGTCCTTTTGATATGAAATTTCAAAATAACAATTCAAATAGTTTTCAGCATTCCACATTTAGATCTTACGTCAAACTGCTGGAGCAGTTTCGTCACCTACTCCGCAACGACTAGTCTACCGGAATAGCTAAATTACTACACATTGCAATAAGTTTCACTCCTTATCAACATCGGCGTTGCAGCAAGTTCAAAGTCGTGTTTGACGTGGCCTCATGATCGACTGCTGGGTTTCAATTAGTTAACCGTACCACCACCAGTAGTTGTCGGAGATAACAGTTCCACTGCAACGGGCGTTTATCTGAGCAAAGTCAACAATAACAGCTGTTGCACATTAGAAGGCAATCAGCTGACATAACCTTGACCCCGCCGGTGGAATGTGGATCAGCTGATTGATATGGATACCGAGGTGTTGGAGGAATGCTGGTTTAGATTTGAATGAGCTGTGATCGAAGTGTACTCAATGAATTTGCTTGGAACGCAAATTGGATCGAATTCGATTTAAGGGATTGCAAAATAAATGGATTGATAAGTTGTCAATTTACGTTGTAAACAACTGCGTTGAGTCATCTCCGTCGTCAGGATGATGGCACCGATTTTCATCATCTTGTAGAGTAAAATTGTTTTAACTTACAACAAGTGTAAACCGTTTCAATGGATGATTTCAAACGATGCACCTGAGCAAACCCAAAAAAATTAAAACTTTAAATACATTTTTTAAGTTTTAATCGCATCTACATGTAGTTAGATGCGCATCTAGTCCGTCTAGCCCATCAAAATGTTAGACCCAACAACAGTTACGCAATCCTTTTCTCAGAAAACGAGTCCTGAATAAGTCTTTTCGATAGTGTCACAGCCAATGAGTTGACACCCTTGACAAGTAGACAGCAAGTAGCTCAGTTTCAGCCAATCAGTGACTGGAGATGGTACTCCACAGCGAGACCGAAATATTTCATGCTAGTTCTTATGATGTTTTGACGCGGTGTGAACTGGATGAATTATATTATAACAGTTATGCAATTTGTGTCGAGATTCCACAAATTATTGACATTTCAGAAACCTCTACCAACATTCTCCTCCTCCTCCACAGCGAAAGGCGAAGTAGAACTGATCTTACGCACGTACAACATACAGCCCAGATCGATCTGTAGACCGGCGCATCGCCTGATGGTCTAACGAGCGCACCACGAGTTCCATGCCACAAAAGGCTGCACTCGCTTGCGGGAGATCCGGGCCTCGTGACGTCCGCTGATAGCTGCTTTGAGGCACCAAACACAGTCTCGCAGACAATAGCCTACCTGTAGATAGGCTAGTGCTTTATGGATATTATATAAGGGCTAAAGGTTAACCGCGCACCGCGCACCGGCTGAGTTAGGTGGGAGCGCTCAGCTGCCGGTGGAGGCTGTTACGATATTCTTTTATTTGTTTATGTTCTGTTTCTTCTTGTTTTATGGAGAAATCCACTAATACTTTCCTAAGCGTCCGACCACTTAAACTATGATCAGCTGAAAGTTACTAAAACCTTAAGGTAGTTTGGGAAATCACGTAAATTTATTGTATCAACAGGCGGAGAGGAGACTGGAGTCACAGGACGGTTACTCATGAGTGTTTACCATTTCAGGCAAACTTTATATTTGTCAAGTAGATGATTTCAAGGGAATGATTTCCAATGATTTCCTGCTTGTGACGGAAAAAGTTCATAAACCACCGCTCTGTGTCTCCCAGTTCGGTTGTAAGGGGCATACCTTGAACTCCATTATAGTTCAACTTGTGAACAGGGCAGCATCATCAGGGATTTAGTTTAGTAGTCGAAGAACTTTGACAAGTCAAAAAAACACTGAGCTTCTGATTTTAACTTACGATTCTATCTACTTTCATTTCGACAGGACTAAGGAAGCCCAATTGGTTTCTTGATAGTAGGCTTTGTAGTTCACCGAAATTCGCGAATTTTAAGGGAATAACTTCTTGTAAAGGCCGGTGAGATTGGTATCAAGCGGTAGTTTAGTATGTCGGATCTCAGTTCCAAGTCTGGTCTCGGCTGGATCCGACATTGTCTGAATTGTTGCCTGAAAGCAGCAATCGTGCAGGACCGATGTCAAAGCCAAAAACTGAACTTAACGAAATAAAACACTTATCCATCCACCACACCAGATCCTCAACATCCACGTGCATGACACCCACAGTTGTGAACTTGTGACCCGGTTGATCCACATGTGGTATTGTGAACTCGGCCGGATAATCGGAAGACAAATCGTCAAACGATCACCAGCGCAGTGAGTGAGTGACGGACAGGTGAGTGACTGAGTGATGAGCAGCCAGATCTGCGCTCGTGACGCGCATGCGCTTTAATAAATTAACCAAACACATCATCGTGAGTGATAACATCGCGCGCGCTCTAGTTTGGAAATCGTGACCTTTGACACAATCATAACGGTCTTTTCGCGGCCGCAAAAACGATCCGTTTGTTGTGTTGGCACGCCTGGCGACTGACGTCTTCATTCCACCTGCTTTTCTCACGTCTCACGCGCGCGCGTGTGTGCGTGTGTGTGTGCGATGGTGGTCTACTTAATGGTTTGGAATAGCACAAGGTGTGGATTTCAGCGTAGAAATCTTCACTTAGATTAGAGCTCACCGTCTCGCATCGACAAAAATGGAACCTAACAATTACCCCTGCTGAACCGGGAAGCAGAAACTTTAAGTATTTACAAAATACATTTTCTATTGTATTTGCTTGTCTATTTACACAGTCTATCGTTGGCTGTAAACATTTCCCATCTTTTATTTAACGAAATAAAGATAATCAAACCACTAATCCGTTTTATTCAAATAAACTACAAAAGCAAGAAGACTCAAAAAGAACAACAAGTGTGGTAGATTTATTGCTGCACATCTCGGACAGTACATGGAGAGCTAATAGAGGCGTTACCTGAGATATACGAGTGTTCCTGAGGATTTATATAGAGCTCAAAATGCAAGAACAATTGTTCGCTATCAGAGAAGGTAAAAGGTTTTAGCATACGCTGACCTGTGGGGCTTAGAGGAAATCATTAGTTATTAGTGAATTTCCGTATATACGCGTATATGTGTATTTTTATATGTAAATATGTGTGACCACTCTGCAGGTCGTATTTTCCGACGGATTTTCACGAAACTTGGTAAAACAAATGTTTATTTTTGTTCTATAGGTAAAGTTCGATCCAGAAAATTAGGGGTTTTCATTGTTGATTTGTTGTATAGATATTAGAAACCATGTTTTGTTTTGGTTAGCAAATAACTTTACACAAGGGTTTGATCTCTTTTTGTTTTTATTTATACCTGAAATTAATGTAAACGAAATGAAAAATATCTTTATTCAGAGGAAGTTAGGACTAGCAAGTCTCCTACTGCACTTGACCTGAAAACAAACAACCAATACATTTTATACAAAACGTAACTCTACTTCTAATTCAAACAAATAAATATCTTTTAGCGAAACAAATTTAAAATCAAGTAACCATACATTGAACCCTTAATTTAAGACATGCTTTATAGCACCTAGTTTTATGGAAAACTAACACTATTCTGATTCTCCTTGTAACTGTTGAATGTTCGAAGCATAAACAAGTTGTGGCGTTTGAAATTCGCTGATACAGTCAACTTCTACTGATGCCGGACATCATTTGAAAATCTCTTGAAGTCCTGAAACAAGTACTGAATTAGTAAGTATAGTAATAACTCGGTGCCTTAGTGGTTTGAAAGAAATCAACCACCATTTGGAAAAACTCAGGGGTTAAACTGTTTTAAATAAAACCCAAATACCACTCACGTACTGACTGACTGGTCACGGGTTTGCAAAATCCACGAGGCCTAGAAACGTGAAAATCGGCACACATGGTCTCCACACCCTTTATACTAAGATAGATTAATAGTTGTGGGAAATAGAAGAATTGTGTAGATGTTGAAATATTTTCCTTGTAAGGGCTAAACGAGGTCAAATTTGAATTTACCAACACATCGTCCTTTAATAATTTTCTGATCCCTATATCTAACGAGTAACACAGACTCATTCATATGTTTAAGAACTCGATATCAATGAACTAAAATTTGAATTAAGAAACCAGTTGCTATAAAAATATTTTTATAATCTAAGAAGGTTTTGGAGTTTTAAATTTTGAAGATAAAGAGTGTGTCATTGACTTCTCATGATCATTGGTTTCGAACAATAAGTGTTTACTTCTTTCATGGATTAAGTTGGTGATGCATTACAAGTTTACAACATATTTAAACAATCACCAAGTATTCACTCCTAAATTTCTTAATGTAAAAATTCGGACGTTTTCCATAGTTTCTTGGTGAACAAGAAGAACACGACGTTTCGAAGTCCGGAATCTGATCCCGTCTTCAGGTGAACAACAAATTTAAGGCTAGCTCATTTCCTACGTTACTTTCCGCCTGAAAAAGGTATCAGATTCCATTTTCCGAAACGTCGCGTTCATCTTGTTAACTAAAAAACGATGAAAAACGACCGCAACAATATTTCAACCTCAGAAACTGTACAATCGTCAACGACAAACTTCAAACATTAAGTCTAGTAACTACAAAGTTAATCCAAAACTCCACTAACAATACTCCACAGACAGAAACGCACACGCAGAAGAAGAGGTGCACCAGAGGAGATTTACCGCTGCACATCCTGCGCAGAACATGCAGCACTAATAGAGACATTGCGGCAGATGGATGAGGGCTTGTGTGGATTTATACGAGAGAAGGACACAGGAAGAGTGTTAGTTTGTGCAATTGTGTGTGCGCTTGTGGGCTGATTTTTGAGCAAGGGTCGTGTGTCACCTGGCGCTCCAAGCGGCGAACCCACGCAGCTCGCTGTGAGCTGTGAGGTGCTTGTGCTGGTGGTGAACTTATGGGGAATTATAATGGTAGGATCTGTTCGTATTGTTTTATTGGTGAATTTAACATTTGTTATAAATTTCAAGTTGCAAGTAAATATTTTCAATATACAGGGTCATCGAAAAAGGTGTACGGGATTTGAAAGTGAAATAAAATGTTTAATATAATTGGTAGAATTTTGATTTTTACATCAAAAGACTCGGCAAATCTTAAATTTTTAAATGTATTAAAATTTCAATGTGAGCTCCCATTGCACAACAGACATCTAGCCGATAGTCAACCTTTGGAGCATTTCAAGAGTCACCGTTGAAATGGCTACGTTGATTCTTCTTCTCAGGTGCTGTAGATCACGTATTTTCTCAGCATAAACTAAGTTTTAAATGTAACCCCAAAAGAAGAAATCTAAAGGCGTCAAATAAAGACTCCTAGGTGGCCACAAAACAGGACCTCCCAATCCATCTGTTGTTGAGAGCTTCTTGGACGATTAGACTGTAGTGACATGGAGCTCCATCCTGCTGGAAAATGACATTAACGCCCTTTCCCCTTTCAATTTCTTCAACTTGAGGGAACAGATAGTGGTTTAGTGATTTAGTGATAAGAAGAAGAATCAACGTAGCCATTTCAACGGTGACTCCTGAAATGCTCCAAAGCACCTGGCGGGAGGTTGACTATCGGCTAGATGTCTGTCGTGCAATGGAGGGAGCTCACATTGAAAACAGTTTAAACTACATAAAAAAATTTAAGATTTGCTGTGTCTTTTGATGTAAAAATCAACATTCTACCAATTATATTAACACTTTTATTTCACTTTCAAATCCCGTACACGTTTTTCGATGACCCTGTATTTTAAAACCAAGCGAACCGTTTGAAATGTGTTTTCTTTTTGTACACTACAAAACGCATGTTATTATTTTAAACCCCAAATTTCACTATTAGCATTATACTCTGTCTAGGTTTGTCAGGCACTTTACCAAGTACTCTGGCCTTGTTAACTCTACTATGGGCTGCTAATACCAAATTATTGTAAAATGAAATTGTTATATAAAATTAATTGCGTTTACTCCATGCATAAATAAATAACATATAGATCTTAATTTGTATAAACGCTGAAAAGCTAATTTATTACTAAAGAAATTTGAAGACAAAATGTCTGGACCAAACCGGGACATTTATAATATATACATGTTTAGAGTAGACTACTCCCCAAAATGCTCCTTATGCTCGGTCAAGGGTCAATAATGTATCTTGAATCCATTTTATCATAATTCAAAATTCAAGCATTGCACCTTTTACAGTTGATCATTGATCATTGATCAGCACTTTCACTTCTTGATCAATCAGCCAGACCAATATGACAGCGCAAAACAATTATTTACAAAAACAAGACCGTACTAAATCGGATGATAAATACAGGTTTTTGACATAAAATGCGGTCTACGTTGGATTTTGTTGGTTAACAAACTTAACCTAGTTTAAAGAAACGGGATGAAATAAATTTATCAAAAGGTGTTAGGAAGAAGCTCAAATCTGATTTTTGTGTTACGACAGTTCGGAGGTAGAACTGGAAATTCGCAAAGAAATTCACGCTCGAATGAGAAAAAAGAACGTAGCAAGCTAAACCTAGCCGCGCTATAGCACGTTTGCGAATTAATATTAACACGTGAATTTCTTAATTTCTCGAGTAATATATTTCACAGCCACTTCTCTCCCCTCGAATCCCAGCAGCGTGTTTCCCCCCAGCGCACTGGGTTACTTATAGACTTGCACGATTCCCAATCAACCTTGAGCGCCTATTGTCGAGCCTCGCTTGATTCGTGGGCCGGATTCACACTTGTTGACTCTGCAAAGGCAGGGTTCACACCGGGGAGCAAGGAGAGCACAGGTGAGACTTGACGAGTGTGCAAGCATCTCAGTGTGCGGTCCGCTTCACATTCATAACCGACTTTATTGTCGATAATCGGAATCAGAATCAGACTCCAGCCCTAGGCCCACCTGTGAGCTCAACTGTACTGGTCTGGTAGCAGATGTTTGGCAAATTGGTGTTTGCTTTTTCGTTTGAACTGAATTAAAGAAGGAGTTGAACTTCGCAAGAAATTAATTGCACCTAATTAATTGCTACAGTTTCCTGAAGAACTCGTAAGATACATGGGTCATGCTCATAGTATGGTGACACAGATTAAACGGACGAATTGAGCCAGCTGATTATTGTTGCGAGATGTCATGGCAACGTTGTCGTTACGTCAATTTTAAGGAATTTGTATGCCATTTAAGATACAATGGCACAGTGGAACGTTCAACATTGGGGTTTCGCTTACGACACCTATATTAGAAGTAATTAATCGGCGATCAATGCTCAACGGATCGTATGGTATAGCATCGTTCCGAACCGAAATACGTCAACGAGGGGGTTGATAATTTTAGAGAAAGAGGAAAAATAACAAAAATTAAACCACCAGAGGGAACGAGATATGTCAGAACACCTGAGGCAACGAAATGGTAAGAGAAGCATTGATCAAGAGTCTGACTCAATCTGCTTGAAGACACCCCTGATCATCAGTCGTGACTGGGTAACACCAAATATGAAGCGCATTACGCATAGATGCCACATGGTTGATGCAGCAAAAACAACATAGTTCGGCACCCCAAGCACAGATAGTGCTCAGAGGGAATTCTTTAAGAGCCACTGACGCACATGCAAGTTCGATCGTTCTCGAAAATCGCTGGAATTGGTCACATTGCAGTTATTTACATCAAACAAACTCGAGCATATGAATCTGAGGGGAAAAGACGACGAGATATGGCAGGGCTTGGGCTGCCGCAACTATTTTGAGTTTCCTGCTTCAGCCATTCGGCATCTATGCGCAATCTACTCATCATAACATTATCTTTGGTAACGCTTAATTTTAAAGTTCTATTGTTGCAGTTCAGGGACTAAAAAAACTAATTTCAAAACCCCTCGCGTTTCTAAAGCTTAGGTACATGTTTAAAGTTCTTAATGTGCACAACACCCACCGGTCGCGCGCAGCACATGGCTCCGCCACCCCATAAGGCGTTGCTGATGTACAGCACAACCTTGGCCTTGTGCGCATGCGTGGTGTTGATCATGCGCAGTGACAGCTCCCCGCGGAGCACCCTTACCCCTATATCACACCTACACAGCAACTTACAACTGCATTACGCCAGATTCTGTCTGTGTCTGTCCTCGTGCTAGTTTATAGGTTGCTAACATTACACCAGAGGTGTTGGGTAATACGAGCTGTTTTTGGTGTTTCAGGGCGTTTAGCTTGATGTATGGTTGGCCTGGCGGAGGTTCGTGAAAGGAAATTGTATCAAACATATGATTGACGCAACGTGAATGTTATTATTAACGAGAAAAATGGTAACCTGGGCCACTGTTAAATTTATTGGAAACACTACTGTGAGTAACGTTCTAACAGTTAATTCTTTGAAGGGTATCAAACATAAAACATTCTACCAAGACATTCTACTGAAATACTTCTAATCACATTATTCGATCAAATTGAGCTGGGGAGAATTTGGTCTAAGGTCTGTCATTTTTGGTGCAACTTAAGGTTTATCGGTTAGAAAATTACTCACAGTAGAGATTCCAATGAACTTAACAAAAGCCTATGGAGGTAACCTTTAAGCGAATTTCTTTAGTAAATAAGTTGCTTTTGCCAGAGAACGAAAAGTCGTAGAATTTAGTTTAAATTGGATCGTAAATTGAGGTTTATAATGTAAGATCCCGTTTTTGGGGGTAAACGCCCCTTCTCATCTCCAAAGATCACTTCGGTGTACCGATTCGGCTGAACACCAAATCCATTTACAAATGGAACATTTGTGCAAAACTTCGTGAAATTGGGACAAAAAGTGCAACTTGTAGAGTGGTTACTAGAAGTCAAAAAGGGGTTCAGAGGGAGAACTTCTAGTGTAATTTCTACCCCTTAATAGGAAATTCGGATTCAAGGTAACGCTTGTGGCTGCGTCGGCTGTGTTTTTGATGATAATGTACACCAAGAAAACAATTATTTTTCATTAACCACGTTCAACAAAGTTTTTAGCAATTAAAAACACACATGCATTACTAAAGAAGTGCCACAAATATTTAAAAGTGAATTGTTCTGCATGCTCTAAAGTGTAGGCTTTTAGTTTAGTGCCTCAACCTGTTGCTTGCCAAAGAAAATCTTTCCAAATGGGTCAGGTACAGTTCACATACACACCAAGAAAGAAGGTGAAGATTCCACCATAGTTATGCTGTGGTTTAAAGTACAGCCATGAATGAATGATAAGTGAATGGATTTTCATTTTAAAGATCTAAAGCTTTCAAAGGTGTCTACTATTTCATCCACCTGTCAAGAGAGGGACGCCAAGGGTAGCTTCTCTGCGTCCTTATCACCTACCGAGTCCTGTTATCAGCTATCGGTTTCCGGTCCAATATTGACAGCATATCACCTGTCTGCTGGATTATCTATCTGTAAGTCCACAGTTCCATCATATCAACCAGACCTGCCCTGCCTCAACAGTCCCTGAATTCTCAACACCTTATCACGACTCTGGCATTGCTGAAGGAGGATCTTCGGCTACTTTGTGTTATCATAGTCAAAGCCAAGACCGTTTTTGCCGTTGTCAACTTAAAAGTATATAAACAAAATTAATTCAATGTATTGTGTTAAAATTTGGCAATTACACCATAATTTCCCATTCTGACTTTCAATTTTCAATAATGCAATTGTACATCATCCTAATACCAATTTATTTCACTTCCAGCTCGGGTGTTAGTCTTTGGTAGGTCTCCCAATCTGCTATAAAATGTCAGAAACATTAGACAACGTTTGAGACAAGTTTTAACGCTTAAGGTGAAGGTGCATTTTTGATGAAATCTTACAATGTATCGATAAAATAAACACCTGCCTGCGAGAGCAAGTGTTCATAAATTATTTTCTTATGTCTCCTGGTTCGTTAGTTTGGTCTCATATACGTATGCAATTCTCGGTCTATTGTCAGCGTATATTTATCCAAGAAAGTTTTGATGTTTCAAGGATGTACATAGGCCTACAAGTAGATACTTAGCAAAGTCAACAGTTTCAGTTTATTTAAATATGTCTGCAGGATTCTCTTGAAGTTAATTTTAGCGATTATCCGATTTTATTTTTAAGTATAATAATAATTTTTGAAGACTATAGCTAGCATAGGTGCGTCACAGAAGCATTCCATATGAGAGGTAAGGGTAAATTAAGCCATAATACACCATCAGTACATCACCTGGACAGTATTTAGGCTAAGAACCCTCAAAACATAGACTCCTGATGCTAATTTTGTGCACACAACTTCTATACAAACGTTCAACCCTCGATCAAGGTGCATCCCCAGAAATTCTTTTGAACGAATATCATCTAAAATTGACTTATATATCATAGAGGGCATCCAATTTGAAATCTTTCAAAACAACTCAGTTTCTAGCCGCTTGGCAATCGTCCCAACTTGTCATTTCCACCGGGTGACAAAAGCAACTCGGTCAAGTTTATGTGCTTGAATGATGCTTGCAAGCATTGTTCCTGGGTTAAGTGCTGTAAATTCCAGAATAACGCCGATCCTTGTTGCCCATCCATCTGAGCACGTCAGCGACGCACGTAGGACGATATTGCCCATACACTCTTCTCTGTTGACGGGCTAATTGTCTCAGTCTAATTACCATCTTTCCAACGACTGTTTGAGGTGTTCTTTTCTGCTAAGGGCTTGATGTATCACCGCAGCTGACGGAGTTAAATCTCACACCAAGCCAAGTGGAAGCCAAGTTAAGTACTGTATTGGACAAAGTGCCCGACTGATGCGATTTTCTTTCCCGGAACAAAGCACGGTTTATATGTTCGTGTTTACATCTTAATTACTAATTAAATACTCGTTGGGTGTAAGGTTATTTTGCAGTAGATGCATAATTTGTCCTAATGGTTAATGAAACACTAGTTAGGTATAATGTACATTTAGGTTGACACCGACCACTAATGGAGGGTATTTTGAGGTGAAAAAGATGAATGTTGATTGTGATGAGTGTTTTTATGGATGATGAGGTGTAGTCTTATGTTACAGCAACTAGGGCCTACTGTTATATTGCGTTTATTAGCCTAACGACCAATGGCTTAACGCGACTGGAACCATCTTCGATCGTTTCCGCTTTCACCCATTTTGCTTTAACTGATGATCTACTCACACCTGTCCTACAATTAGCTATGGTCATTCTTCAAAAACGGGCAGTGCGAACAATCGCAAACTGGAGTGGAGAGTCGTGCAGTTCAAAAAGAAACTGTTGACACTACCCTGTCTCTATCTTTTGGAAACCTGTCTTTTTTATAGAATGCGATATCGTAAGAGTGTACACTCTGAAACTAGAGGCTACCGAACTGGAAGACACAGAACGAGTTCTGAATGCCTTTGGCGCAGCACGTTTTTGACCAATTTAGAGTTGAACATTAACTCGTCCATGAAAGGCAAAATGATTACCGTTTGTGTACACCAAAGCCAAAAAGACATTTAAGCTCGCAGAGATTTTTTTTCAAGCAATGCCTTTTTTATAGTTCAGACGAGTTTTTTTAAGAATTGAAGTTCTGAAAGGTTTGCACTTGTGCATTGTAGTACAGACTGATCTGCAGTCGGTGACGATTCAGGAGTGACGAGATCTAGATATGTATAAATGTTCCAATAATTATTGATTAGAGAGTTACGGTGTCACACATGTTTACTCCATGTGACGATCTCACCCCCTGTGACGGTCTCGCACTGAGCTCTTGCACTTGACGATCTCGCAACGATCTCACTGTGACGATCTCACCTCCTGTGACGGTCTCGCACCCTGAGATGTTCTCGCACTCTGTGACGATCTCCTACCTGTGACTACCACGCACCCTGTGACGGTCTCACTCCCTGAGACTCTCTCGCACCTTGAGTGGTTCACGCACAGTGGACACGGGACGGACGGGCGTGTCGTGTGCGGCGTATATATTAGCTGTGTAATGTGCGCTATTAGCATGGCAGACCGACCGACTGACTCGTGGGCCAGAAAACAATCACTCCAGACCACCTGAGCACAATGAGGCTCAGCTAATGAATGTGACCGAACATTACTGCTCGCTCACACAATGGACAAGGCCTTATAAGGGCATTTTGAATATTTGATAATGATGATGGGTTTGATAGCGAGGTTGATTAAAACTCTTTTAACTTTACTGAGGCTCGAAGAAAGCTCGTTTTGGTGTTATTACTCGTAAGATCATTTTTCTTTTAAAAATGAGCCTTTTTGAAATCATAAAACAATACTAATTATTTCCCCATATTTCAGAATAAAAAATAAATAAATTGTTTATTGCATGAAAAATGTTTACATGAAATATTGCCATACATTTCATTTTTATGAGCTACATACAATAAAAATATTGCCAATACAAAGAAAACAATTTTGAAAGCCTAGATTTTTACAGCTAAAAAATATAAGTTCAATGTAGTTCTATCTAGCTTGGTTCATGGTTCATTTTTTCCTTGTTAGGTTCTTCTTTAAGTTTGGTTTTCCTCGGGTATCGGTTTAATTCAAATCCCACGAACGGTTCTGAATACAAACAAATTAACTTATGCTTGGTTGCATAATGGGTATACTTGGTTTCCCATAGTTTAAGTTGGTTATAATTGTAATGTTCAAAACTTGCATCATGTTTTAAAATTAATGTCTTAGAGGTAATTAATTAGGGTAAAATTATAGTGAAATACAGAAAAACCAAAACTTAGCTAAAACATTTCGTCAATAGACTGATATTTGTATAAATAATTAGGGTCAAGTAATTAGGGTTACGTAAGGTATTTTTACTTTCCTGTTTGTTGTGAGGCCATATTCTAGGGTTGTGTAAAAAAGCAGAGGAGGCATTTTCCTTGGCGCCCAGCATAGTTATACCTACAAATTTATCTTGAAAATGGGAAGGTAATTCTTCTACGAAGTTTGAATGATTTGATACAATATCTTGAAAATGTCTCCGGCAGTAATCGATAACAACAAAATATGTTCACAAATTTCTTACGTTGGCAGTAGACATAATCCTTCTTCTGAGGCTGCGCATTTTTATGCAAAGAGAGAGAGAGTTTATCTGTGTTTGCCTGTGATTAGATTTTGATAAACCTTTGTTTAGCTTCTTAAATAAGGTCTTAAAACACTCTATATTTCCTAACTTTACACCAAAATTTCAAAAAGACTAAAAAACAAGGCAAACTTAAATACCTAATATGTTTATCTTTCATTTAAAATTTGTTTCGCATTAACACTATTTAATAAAATAAAGTTAAATAAAATGTTATCCATTTTATTTCCCGCAAACTACGCTCTCCCGAGCAGCTGAGGTGTACCCTTAAGGTCTGCCCGTTTCTCCAACAGACAGGAGCACGCAGGATAAACTAGCGTCTGCGTAGCGCCACTGAGACGACTGCCCCGGGCCTGAGTTTTGACCAAGGGTCCAGTCCCTTGCCCAATACTGTGCTCTCTGTTGTGGGTGTGGCGTGCAACACTGTGATATATTTTTATGTCTACTGTCCGCTTATCTTGATTGAATGAAATAACAATTAAAACTTAATCGCTGGAATTAATTATCAAAGCGAAAGTATTAGGAGGAAAGTGTGACTGGCGATGGATCACGGGTATTATATGAGTTTGATTTTGGAAAGGCGAAAGTTGTGATTTTAACGTGGTTGTTTTGAATTTTAGGAAATTGTTTGAATGAAATGTGGTCATTTATATTTTGGAACTCTTTGTGGTGGTTAACGCATCAACAAATATACAAAGCTGTCCAAAGATGTTTAAAATTAAAAACAAGATGTATTTCAAAATTTTACAAAAGTACTTACAATAATAATTTTTATAAACATATTGCCTACAAGGCACAGCCTATGTGTCAACAAGTGTAGTTAAAAAGTTTTAAATTCGACATTATTCGAATTACCTTGTGGCCTAGAGGACATTAATGTTGAAGGTAGGTTTAACTGAAAGAACATAAGAGAGAGTGAAAATGAACCTTAATAATTTTATTTTCTACAACCTCTTCATACAAAACGTAACGGCGTGTTGCGGTGTTGAACGTTTTGAATAGCTAGAACTTTATTTTTCTGAAAACCAAAAAGGTGGAATGGTCACTGTAAATTAGAAGCCGTATTTTAAAATCAAACTGACTTTTCAATTCCACAAATACAACAACTTGGGGTTGAAATGAACTTGGTATGGTACCAGCAGGATGTAGCTACCCACAACAACATATATTTTGATTGCTGCTTTACAAAGATTCTCAAGACGTAATTTTTCACGTTTTGAGGATGTTGCGTGGCCTGCTCGATCATATGATCTAACAACGTGTGATTTGTGTTGTGCGGCTACCTCAAAGTTGGGGTTTGCAACTAAGCCCTTGCAATAGTCGACTCAAAGGATGTAATGACTTCGACACCAAATTCCATGGTACTTCGGTAACGAACAGCTTCCAAAAAAAAAACTAGAAGCTTGTGTGTGGGATGAAAAACCCAATGTCTGTCTGCCTTTGTTAAATAACTTTTTATAAAAGTTTTAGATTATTTTGGCCACAAATAATAAGAAACAAGTGCGTACAGTTTTTTCAAACTATCAAAGGAGTAAAGATTATTTTCACTCGACTATTATTGTTAATCTCTTTGATTCCATTAGCCACGGGGAATAATGGGAGAACCGTGTCGACTCTCATATCGTACCAACAATAAAGCACAAACATGCGGCTCTATCATTGCACTGAGCACTGGGTTCATGACTTGATTAATTGTTAGATGTTGCACTTTCTCTAGACTGCGAGCACTATAGTTGGCTCGGTGTAGCTTGGTGTGTTGTCGTCTGCTGGGTACAGGTTTTCCACTTGGAATATGGAATTTCATTTATTTATTTTAACACTTAAGGCAATCGCCAATTTTACAACTAGAACACTCTAATAATGAAAGAGTGAAAACCACTCCCAAAAGAGTGAAAATCGAGCCACTCTTTAATGAGAGTGGCTGGGTTTCAACACCCAAAAGAGCAAAATTTCACCCTTTCTGAGTATCACTCCTTCATTTTTAAATTGAGTACATTTGTGTAGTCTACCGAAATATACAGATTTTATTAATATAGAGTTAAATCAATTAAATTTGGTTTTAACAATTTTATATCAATAAATTATACAAAGGTATATAAATTATACAACAATAGTAACAATATGTGCATTTAGATAGTAGTTACAAAGATAATAGAAGCAGTTAATAAATAATTACATAAAATACAATGAAGAGTGAACTGTTAATATCACCATCCCTTTTTAGCGGTCGAGAAAAACGTGACGTTATGAGATCTGGAATGTGATCCCGAATTTAAGTGAAAAGTAACCTAAAACATAACCCAAAGCCTTAGAAAAATGAGCAATCCTGAAGTTATCAGCGTAAGCATACCGGTCCCCTACTACTTATTAAGGTGCATACATTTTGTTTTGTTTTTCAGATTTTATTTTAAAATCACATTAATTGCAATTTGTTTGTTTACAAAGAATGCTATGGTTTTTAATTTACGTGTTTTTATAAATTTCTAAGTCGGTAACGTTGTATGTGATGGAAGTCTTGTCAAAATTTTGAAATTCTAGTACTCATAAGGGGTAGCGTAAGTTTGACTTACATCTATGTTTGCCTTTGGAGTTGTTCTACTATGCTTATGTTACTCAATATTTCTTTAAAATTTGACTGGGACTCGTGGCGTGGTCCTGTAATCCAGCTTCATGGAGGTCAGGTTTTGAGGATGATATAGGTCTAAAGCGGCTCAGATAGTCTCAGTGATCATCTGATGATACCCGCATCAACTCCCACCATCGTTTAGACCATAACCTGCGTAGTTCGGAAGTCACGTTAAGCCGTTGGTCCTTGTATTTCCATTGGTCATTGGGTTATTAGATAATGACCCATTCTAAGGAAGAGTCGGCCTTAGTTTGTAACAAGACTACACCGCATAACTCATTACTACCACTCATCACACTCATCCTTCACCACATATTTGCCTTAAAATACCCCATGAGAGTGGTCGGCATCTCAAATAGTGATTTAGTGATATTTAGGAATACACATTCACAAATAACAAGCCCTACCTTTACCTTAGCCAAGACAGGTGCCATGCTACTTTGACCCAGCTGTAGGTAAGAGTCAGAACGTGGTGAGGAGTGGCGCTCAGGGATCTCGTCAAATGGACATTAGGATTGTAGATATCATTCATGGCTGTATAGATTAATCAAAACCAGTTGAGTTCAACTGTTGGGCTTATCTGAACCGATTTCATCTTGTTCTTCTCGGATTCAGATAGTTTTAGCGGCGGGTGAAAGTTTATTGTGTTGTAATGTTTGAGGCGTTTCTTGTGATGAATTAGGTTGTTTGTAAAGTATGCAAGAGTTGTACTCAAACTCTGGAGTTATATTTATGTCTAAATGTATTAATGTATTCCTAGGCTAGCTGTTATAAAATTACACATTTTTGGAAAACAAATTAAGTTTATTTGATGGTGGTGACTGGTCACTGATTACTTTTAGGCTAGCTCTTTTCCTAATGGTTTGTGTTATGGTTACTTTTTACTTGAAGACGGGGTCAGATTCCAGATCCCGAATCGTCATGTACTTTTTGTTTGATCAAAAAAGATGGAAAACGTCCGTAATAATATTTTAACCACGGGTATTAGTGAAGTTTCTGTTTATATACGATACTAATAAATTACCTTTCTGATGACTCGTCAGCCAGTGGATATTTTAGAAGATTCTTGACGGTTTGGATTTGAATGGTGGGAAACATGGCCATTGCTTAATTTAAGCTATAAACTAAAGTAAACAAAACCAAACAAAACAGATTAAACTCACCCGTTTGACGTCATGAGGTTAGCTGCTTATTATAAAATACTTTCTTGATCATTATTGTAAGCTTTTGGTTTTAAAATTATGGCTGTTTAAAGTTTTAAACTAAAGAAAGGGTAAATGTAATGTTTTCAAGTGTTTACAAGTTTTAGTACATATTTTAATCTCCAATTCCATGGCACAAATAACACAATTACAGTGAAAGGTGGGTCTGGAAATAAGGATAAACTGCACCTGAAATTAAGACGAATTGTTTTGGTTCCGATGTATAATTTCTGTATTACTATGCTTTTATCAAAACCTTGTTTCTGTTGGGTTGTTTTTAATTAACTTTAAATACAAAAAAGTCATTCTTGTTATTGACGGCAAATCGCACGGTTTACCCGAAATTTAAGAACAAACAGCCATAATTGTCAAACCAAGACTTTAATCAGGTTGACTTTTATCGTAAACTAGACTTATTGGGTTAAAAGTAATTCATGGAAACCCCCTTTAAAGAATTTGAAAATGAAAAAGAGTGCCGACAATTCCAACAGCGGTTAGTGGATTAAGCATGTTTATCCCATGATGGGTAAAATGTGTTCCTCTTGACTCAATGGAAAATCCTTAAAGATAAGTCCATACTTTTTCTTTATATCTAATTATAATTACAGTATCCCTCAGTGAATCTGTTCTAAAAAATAAGTCCATAAAGTTTAAAAGTATAATCTACATTTTCCCAAACTGAAGCTACACCTCTTTTTTGTTTGAAGTTTGTTTTTGCCGATGGGAGAATGTCTAAAATCAAAATATAATTTCAGACACAGTTTCTTAGTGAACAAGTACACGACGTTTCGGGATCTAAAATCTAACCCCGTCTTCAGGCGAAGTGCTGAAAACGTTCATATTTCGATACACTGTAAACTAACTGCACAGAAAGTAAAGCGGCCAGCACAGACGCGACATTTAGCGTCCTATGATGAATAACTATTCCGTATCCGTATCTGGGCCAAAGATGTAAAACGTGAAAATAAATCTTACCGTTAGTCAGGTCATAAAGTGCCGAAAATGGCGGTTTCGCAAACCCTCGTTGCGTGCTGAGTTTCGACAGAAGAGCCTCGCACGCGATAAGCGACCTAATGAGTTGTTTCCAAAACTGAAGATGATTGAAGAGTTGATTGCTTGTTTAGTTTTGACAAAGAGCTGCGGTGGGAATCAGGTGTTCAGGTGAAGAAAGGAAAGGTGAAGTAAGTCTTGATTGGTTTTGGAACAAGGTGTTTAGAAATCGATAAGATGTTCATTGGTAAATTTGGTTCTTTAGGTTTCTGAGGTAAAACGTTACCAACGAAGTTTTCCCTCGTTTTTCAGTAAGCCAAAAGAATACAATGTTTTGGGATCTCGAATAATTTTCCTAATAAATTGCGTTACGTTTTACGTTAACTTTTTCCTAAAGACGGTTTTCAATTATAGATCCCAAAACGTCGTAATCCACTTGTTCACCAAAAAACTATTGCAAACTTCCGTAATAACTTTCGTAACTTCAGAAATTCTACCATTGTCAACAACAAACCTAAAAGAAAAACTGCATAGAATGTATACCAATTTTCTAAAATTATTTCAAAAATGGCCTACTATGGTGTCATTCATCCCCGTTCAAAGTATGAAACATGCGTAGGAAAAACTGTGCGAAAACAAAAATAAATCGAAATTTTATTTTACAAAATATGCCGTTACATCCTTGAGTAGCAAATTAAAATGACTCTTGGCCAAACGTATTTAAGAATTATAAATTTAGAACATATTTGTACGAAATTGATTACAAAGCCAAGTTTGTTAACCAGAAAAATCAATAAATAGGGATTGCCCTATCTTGGAGGGGGCGTGCCCCTCAAAAATTGCTTTCAAGCTCTAAAAACACATTTATGTTGCGAATTGGATTAAACTTGGTATACACATTTACGAAACCTAACCAAACATGTTTATCAATAAAAATCAACCAAATCCGTTCAACCATACCAAGATAGTGGCTGAAAACTGTTTTAAACAAAGTTAAATACAGACGGTATGTGGCTTTTTAAACCTTTTTTATTTATCTAAAAATGAAATATACTAATAACTTCTCCACCTCGCCCTGCAGGTCATTCGTCACCCCTGCCCAGGGCACGCGCCCCCAGCCACAGATGACGCCTGGTTCCAGCCACCGCCTCCAGTAATGCCCTCGCCCAGATGTTCCCCCTGGCAGTTGGGTATCAGTCCATCTACGGCAGATGGGCACTGATGGTACCGTGACCGCTGTGTGGGTAATTTGAATCAATCGCCACGCCGTATCGGTAACATACACCACCGAGCATCACTTTCTAACTAGGTTGAACAAGGATTCGATCTTTAAGTCGAAACAATTAAATCGACTAAATTATCATCGATTAATTAATTTGTATCAATTAAATTTGATCGAGTTAGTTTTTAAAAGCGGCAGGTATCAAACGAAAGGATATTTATGACAAAAGCACATTTGGACAAAAGGGGTCTGTTTGGAAAATTTGTCAGAAGGAACTTCTTAGTAGCCTGGACTGATGAGAAAAGAGCTCATTCTTAGAAAGGATGAAACCAAGTCAGGGCAAAAAGAAAAGTCAACTTATCAAACGGTGTTAATGTACTTTGCGTGTTTCTAGGGGCTTATACGCAAATAATAATCAATGTATCATGCGTCCGTCAAAAAAAGTATTAATTCACATAAGTTGTGTTAAATGGTGTACAGTAACTTTTTTTCAAATAACAAATTACCGAAGTTAAGGTATTATAGTAACATTTACTACTAGAAATCTTTGTATTTATGTCAGTTTAAGGGTTTTTTCAATAAATTAAATTTGTTATCAGTTACAACTATAATACAGATTAATCAATTATTTATTAACAATAACAATTCGTTTAATGTCAATTTTTTACAATTTATAAGTATTGTTTTATTGACAATATACTAAAGTACCACAAGTAAAACTTTTAGCCTAATTAAACAATTAAATTATGAAACTCTCTAATCTATAAACTCTCTAATTGTATAAAACGAATTTTGGGCAAGATAATTTATGAGTTTGAAATTGTTTGAAAAATAACTTTTAATGTTGTCAGGAAGTTTATTGTATAGAATTCACCGGCTTCAATAGGAAGTTTATCACATAACTGAAGTCTATGGTAGTTCGGTGGAATATAATTTTGATTTCGTGTGTTGTAATTATTTTGATAATTGTTCATAATAGAACACTTAGCCCTAAAGAACAACAAGGTTTCTAAAATGTACTGAGAGCATAAAGGCAATATGGATAAGGATTTAAAATGTTCCCTGCAGGACTCTCTAAATTACATAACATAACAAAAAAGAATACATTTTAAGATAAAATGTAAGTAATTGTGCATTTCAAACAGTTATGGATGTTTTCTAAAAATGCTAATCAACAGTCTTTGTCCACGCAAACAGCATATAGCCTACACTCTCTGGACTTCAAATTACTTTTTCTCTTGGAAAAGAGTTGTTCCTCACAACCATGAGTGTTGTTTTGTTCTTAAATTCCAAGTGACAAATAACTCAATCTCCACAAATCTAGCGGCCACAACAACACAAAATAAAACTCCAACTATTAATTGAATCTATTAATATCCACCAACGCAACTCGATTGTCCTCTGGAACAGTGAAACAACAGTGTGAAGAGCCTTGAACACTCTGAGATTGGCTTAGATCCGTCAGTCAACTGTCGCTGAGGAATGCCTGGAAGACGGTAATTCCCCGGATCACGCGAGCAGCGGTGAGGGCGGAGGAGCCAGGGGGTACAAAGGTCAAGGACCCCTTCGTGACACAAGGGAGAGATGTGGGTCACCCGGTGCCATCAGCGAGAACACCATCAGGATCTTACTTTGGAGCTGGAGTCAAGGTGTTAACTGTTCGAGAGATAATCATTGGGGTGTTAGGCAACTGATATGAGGAAAGGATATTGGTGACAGCTATAACAAGATTGGCCTAAGATGAGCATCTAATGATGGTTAAAGTTGAACTTCTACGTTAGATTAGTCACTCTGATATTCTTTTACAGATGTTTTTATGTGTGCTATCTACTCCAATCCATCAGGGATACTAAACCCGTGTAGTTTGACAGATTGATACTCACCACTGCCTGAAAGGCTGAGTATGATTTTGATTATTGTCCGAATAACAGACTATTTTGTTTGATACAAACCAATTTAGGACTAAAACATGGGTTGTGTCATCAACAAAAGTGTCATCAGCATAGATCAATTCCGAAGAAACATTAGTTGGTAAATACATCGTTGATGAATACGAACAATAAAAAGGCCCCAAGACCAACCCTGTGGAACCCGTACAGTAACGGAGGGAGTAAATCATTGTTAGGCTTGAACTGATACAAGACTGGATGCTGTCAAATACATTGGATCGAATAAGTTTTTCGGAATCAGCAAACACCATAGTACTCAAGATTAAGATGGAGACAGTCTTGCTTAATTCATACAACAGTAACGACATCGACTCTTTTCGCTCAAAGATAAGCACTCTGACATCAGACGCAGTGGATTTCTTGAGCTTACACCAAAGATTCAAACACTTAGGAGGAGTTGAAACTATGGCAATTGGCCGATAGTTTAAAGACGCAGTAGGGAGGAGAGTACACTGCACATGGTCTGGAGACAGTAGCAGTGCGTGTCAGGCTTGCCACAACAACACCATGGACAGGTTGTGTCGTGTCGACATGTGGCCGGCTCTACACACGCGATCTCGAGATGGTGCACTACTGGTCAACCAGACGCCGCTATAAGTTTCAAACACGGGCTTTTCTATATTTTGAAGCTAGAGTTTTGTTTGTCTTCTTCAATTGTGAAACTGTAAATTTACAGCGGAAGCCACTGAAATAATGGTGCTATCTGAAAAAAGTCTTTCGAATATGACTTTAAAAACTCACCGTTTTAGTTAAAAGTGGAAATCTTGTTTTTTTACTTCAAACTATAGGATTCTATACTTTTAAGATGCATTGTCTGATTTTCTGGCAGAGATTTGAAGTGAATGAGTACAAAACTACAATTTTGATTTTGGTCACGCGACCCTTTGAAAAATTGAGGTTTAGATTTTGGAGGAATTGGCACGCTAAGTGAAACCATACAGTTGAAAGTAGGAATCTCAGTACTCTAGGTGAACATTAAGTCAACGAAAGCTGATAATTCAGTCAATAAAAGTTGATATTTCATTTTAACAACTTTCCGAATTCTGCCATGTGAAAACTTGTACAAAATCTAGTAAACAAAATATTAGGTCAACTATATTAGACTTTCCATAAATCGTATTTTTAGAGTATGGAACATAAGGGGATCATTACATTCTAGGCTTCGGGTCTTAAGATTTAGGGGCTACATTAAATCCGATCGTAATAGAACATAGTAGTTTATAAACGTTCTTAAATGTCACTTCTTACTGTGCACCACTTCCTCCTGAATCTACGGATTTGAAGAAGTGTCAATAAATACAAATGCATTCCACCTTATATCTACAGAAAGATAAACACACCTTTACTTGCGTGAGTAAATCGAGTAACTAGCTTCATTTTCATGCTATGTATGGAAAAGTTATATCTGAACTAATATAGTATAACTTGAATCACATGTTTATCAAGAGTTCAATGTTGGTCAGAGTGAATGAAGGAGAGTTCGTGTTGGTCAGTACGTTGACTTCAGGAAGAGGAGAAGTTGCCAAGAAACCCTCCCACCTGTAGAGCCAAAGTCGATCTTTGCAATAATCGAGTAGTTAGTTGTTCTGTTTGAAGTCGATGAAACATGTTTGACATTTGGATTTTATCAGCGAATTTACCTATAGAAACCCAACTTAAATGGGACTTTTTCCCATTTTGTAATTTATCTTTCATACTTTTCTGTTGGTGTAGATTGTACATCCACGTTTGGAAGGAGTATTATTTTATGTGCATTTAACAGAGCACTAAAGTTCCATATTTTCATGTTTTATGGTATCTCGGAATATATTAACCTTCAGTTTAACAGTTTTTAAAGTGAAATACTGCAGTTAGGTTTTGATGGCACAGCGTTTTGCGGTCTATGCGTTGTCGTTTTTATATTAATGGTTCTCTAACACTTGACATCGAATTATATTAGGTATATGCGAATATAACTTATAATTACTGTACTTAAGACTTATAATCTTAATTCTTATGCTTTCGCGGCCAGTGTTATCATTAATATCTAAGGCGTCCGGTTTACACCGCGTCACAGTTGAAATACAAATACTGCTAAACGTTTCGACCTCGTTGTGTACAGTCATCCTCAGTAGCTGGTTGACTGGCTGAGACTGTCTAGCAGTAAATAGTCGTTTAGCAGTATTTGTATTTCAACTGTGACGCGGTGTAACCGGAAACCTTAGATATTAATTAGCACTTATACTTTTCAATTAAAAAGCAGTTGTTTGAAAAGATGTCATTTGTACAGGAAACGAAGAGTTTTCAATATGATCCACTTTAAAAACCCTAATGACTGATCTAGGGAATATTTTATAGGTTGCTAGAAATAATGAAAAATGACTAGTTAAAATTACATTTTAGAGTATGTGGTAAATACTAAATATTACCCTATAGGCTAGTGTTAAATTCTACTCGAACAAATAAATAAATATGTTTTATTGCGTGAACATTTACAATAAATGCATAGCCATCGTCAGATTTATAGCTAAAATTTTCCACTCATTCTTACATCGAAAACACATTCAAACATACAGATTTGTTACATTCACTCTCTCCCATTCATCCGAATCATACCACTCTAGACCCTAGTTAATGCAGTGTCTCCCAATTAAATGCCAAGAACTCGTCTGTGTTATAGAATGCTTGAGATATCAAAATAGCTTTCAGACGAGCTTTGAATGCCTTGGGCATATGGCCATTTTTGAACGAATTTGGTAATCTGTTGACGAAATGAACTCCTGCCTGAGAAGGCAAACGTTCATGAACTACCGTTCTGTGTCTCCCAGTTCGGTAGTTGTACCTGCCTCTAGTTTCATAAGAGTGTATGTCACTACCTCTTATGGCATTACATTTTGAGTTGAAAAAAAGGCATGTCTCCAAAATATAGAGGCAAGGTAGTGTCAACAGTTTTAGATCTTTGAATGCTTCCCTACACGACTCTCTTCTACGCAATTTTGCGACAAGCACAACTGTTTCAACCAAACAAACGAAAACACATTCAACCCCATTTTCTTCACCCATAACACATTCAAATACTTTGGCCTCTGTCTCCAATCTCGAAGCCAAGTCACATAAACAGGTTCCTCGCCGTCACGTTAGCATTTATACATCATCTTGTCGGTAAATAACACTAGCTTAGCTGCACTTGGCACAGGTCTAGCCTTGCCCACCAACGCTTTAACGACAGTTCAGTGTCCACAATTTACTGGCATTGTTCGTCCGAATGATTCCTTGTCCTGGATATATCGAGGGTCATTGCACAATGGGAGGTTGCAGGTGTAAATCCTGAGTTGTTTGGTCAAACATGACGTGTAGTTTTGAGTGGGCTTGCTTCTTCTTCAAGTGTTTTCTTCCACTGAAGTAGAATAAGGAGATTCCTGTGAAAGTGTCACTTGAAGATGGCAAAGGAAAGGAGAAATGAATTTTCGTGCTAAATAGTTTGAATAAATTGACACATTTTAAAGTAATATTAAATTACTCATCTGCGAAGCCTACTTTCATTTTAAACTGCTAAAAGGCTCTCCTTAACCACGCATTGATGTTTCTTTGGATAGTGTCTAAACTTGATTTGATCTCTGATTGAATGCTGTTTAAATCGAGACATTTTCTTTAATTATGAACAAGCATAGGCACTTATCGTTTACTGTTATGATATATAATTTAGTTAGCTGCCCATAACGGCAGTTGAAGAAGATTCAAAAACGGCAGGTATAAAACACTAAAGGGCATTTGTGATACAAAAAGTGTTTGATTGGAAAGTTGGACAAATAGATGTCACTACAAGGAGAGGAGTAGAATGGACTGATGAAGGAGAAGAAATCATTTCAGAAGATTGAAAAAGTCTGCGCCCAAAGAAAAGCTAACTTAAGTCATTATTTACGAATTCCGTAAGATCATACTGGGCGTATACGTGAATAATAACAATAAAAGTCATCTTAAATCTAAAGTGTTGTTCCTAAAGTCTTTTAAGAAGGAAAACACTTTCAGCAAAAACGAATTTATTCTTGAATTTTCTATCGATGGTACAAAAATATCGGTGGTTGGAAACTATTTCTCATCCATTAAAATCGCACCAAACGTAGTTTTCATGTACACATTTTTCCCAGTTCCCCAAATGTATTTGAAAGAGCTTTTGCAGGTTTTCTTAACTAAAGCTCGATCTTCCATCTATACTTAAGTACATTTCCTTTCAGATCATACTCTTACAGTATGATCTTACACTCCGATAAATACTAAATCCTACTTGCAAGTCCCAAAGCTGCAACATTCACAACCTTGTAACCTCCAACACAACTTGAAAAGTCCTGTAGTCTCCTGCCTGGTATTGTGTTGTATGGATCAGATATGTTCACTACACCTGTCCTCACGTAGCAAAACAACTTTGTCTTCCGCCCAGGACATGGACTTGCTTGTAGGACTCCAATCTCTTGCACTTTAGTGTCTGAGTTCTCTCTTTCTCTTTCACTTGTCTTGTTCGGGTAGAATAAAGGGGCTTATACTCCTTGTTTCATGTACTGTATCTGGGATTTTCTTATGGACTGAGTTCAATTCTTTGTAAGCTCATTTCCTAATGTTTTGTGTTATGTTTTAGGTGACCTTTCACCTGATGACGGGGTAAGATTCCAGATCCTGAAACGTCGTGTACTTTTGTTCACTCAAAAACTATGTAAAACGTCCGTATGAATATTTTCACCGGCTGAATTCAGATATGGCTCTTGGAAATTGTATAGTTGATTTTCTCATTTGACGAAGAAAAGAAAACCGTAACTTGTCTGAGAGGATTAATCCAAAATGCACGTTTGAACTATATGAAGACCGATGTAGATGGATTTATAGATGGGTAGCTGTTTCATTATATAGCCTAATGAGCTGTGAGTGATTCTGTTGGTGACTATAAGTAATCAAAACGTGTGAAAATTATCTTTATGGTTTAAATAGTGGTTCATGTTCTCTAACCAATTCATGTATCATTGTTTTCAATGTATGGTTGACAGAACTTCAAAGAACAGTTTTTTCATCATAGTGTTCCCAAAGGTATTGAGACGTTATGATGAAAAGGTCCCACAGAGAAGTTACTGCAGGATACCTTTGAAGGAATTTATGGACGAATCAGTTCACCGTTCTTAATCTCGTTAGGTAAACGTCAGTCATTCGTTATCGTTGTGAGTCCCAGACCAAAAACTAAGAACCCCTTGGGAACTTAAGAACTTCCCAAATATTGGTACGGTTAAGGCTTACTTGGTTATTGTTATTTTGATACTTTGATTTGAAACAACGACCACTCCTGGAGGGTATTTTTAGGTGAATATGGGATGATGGTGAGTGGTATGAGTGTTTTGATGTATGATGAGGTGTAGTTTTGTTAAAAACTATAGCCTACTGTTCCCCAGACTGGGTCGTTAATAGCCCAACAACCAGTGGAATGGACCATCACCTTAACGTGACTTCTGACCCACGATATTTGAGTTTCAAGGAATGTAACGTTTGATTTTCCACATTACGTTAGGTGTTTGCGTATAAACACCTAGTCATATCCCAAGAAAGGAACTCGTCAGATCACAAACAAAGGCCTCTGATAAATCAACAAGAGGAGGAAAAATGCCTCTGTCCTACAGAGAAGATACTCTTGGACCAACTTTTGAAGTCATCTTCCTGTTTCTAATCTTGTCATAGGAACGTACATCATTCTTTATCGTCGTGAAAGTCCAAGAGATAAAACTAAGTACTCACAGAGAATTTAAGAACTCCACTCAAATATTGGTTCGGTCTAGGCTATTAAGAAACTATCAAACGACTAATCATATCCCAGCAAAGGAACGTGATTTGATCACAAACTAAGGATGAATCAACAAGAGGAAGAAGAATGCCTCTGCTCCAGTTGTGAATGATGCGGAACCAGAGAGTAAACAATGGTCACGACCCGCGCAGGAGAAGGCTCAATTGGCACCTGTCTCTGCGACTCAGGGGAAAGTCCTGAGCTTTCCTCGATCCTGGAGTCCTGACTCCTCCAGGCGACCTGACCTTCTCCAGGAGCATGCAAGTGCAGATGGACATCCGGATGTGGTCATTGCATGCAGACTTGTCAGAGGAAACGAAGTTACTCTAGATCACAACGCACACTCTGTAATGTGACTGCGCTAGGTAAAGGTCGAGGTTGAGTGGTAGAGAGGACTATGTTATCCTAACTTCGCCCCTCGTTATCTAAGACAAAGTTCACCTTTTTTCGCTCTTTAAAGCTCAAAATTTCATTTCAAAATTATTTGCAGCTGAAGTCGTTTAGAGTTGTTTTTGAAGAGTTAATAGTATAGTCAATGAGTTCTACAAAGTATATTGGCCAAACCGATGAAAAAATGTAGGTTTTTAAAATAATATCAGATATGTTATCACTATACTTGAGTATTTTCATTTTTCCGAAGCTTAAATTCGCGTTGAAGCTCTTAGTTTCTTCTTTTGGTGTGATAACCCTATTATGGAATGTGGAACTCCTGTTTTGATGTAAACCCAAATACAAACTATTTATCAAAATAATAATTTTTGTTATATTTTTTGTTTTTAGTTAATGTTATTTCTTTTACTAATCTCTATGTTCATGAGGATTAGTCAATTTCTTGATGAATACAAGGTTTTTTGCTGTGAAAAACTGCAATTTAACAACGAAGAAGTGTGGCAAAAGTACACTAAGTCATAAAATAACTATTTATGATTTAAATGCAAACATATCTACTACGCCATGTTGTTCCTTTGTTTGAACACGTGGTGCTGCGCAGATAGTTACTGCGCAGCATGAAGATGTTCAGCGCATGCGCAGTTGGTCAGATCTTGACTGATTTATGTAGAGCCTGATTTGATTAGTTTGAAACAGTTGTATTTCACTACTTCAGTGTTTTATTACCCGGGCGATGTTATAGACTTGTTGTGAGCTATTCGTGCATAACTGATGGCATCGAACTGGTAGTATCGGTAAATTCTTGCCTTCAAAATGTCAAGCCACAAGAGTTACGAGGTCTCTATCTGAACCTATCCAACACGTATTTACTTGAGTTCGGATTTATTTTCTCGGTTTAAATTTGAGCTGCTTTAGGTTTTGTTTATGATGTGTAATTTACTGTGTTCGTAGCATTCCGTTATTGATAATTCTTTGCTTTTGCAAATTAAAAGGGTAAGCCTGAGGATTTTCTGACAGCTTTGTCTTACCTCTTGATAAAACTGGAGGAAAGTTCGAGTATCATGATAAGTGAGTGTTGATCAAGAAAATGTCTTCGTGTAAATAATTTATTGATATTTAAAGATCATCTTCAGAATTAAATTAGAGATCATCAATTGTGATTATTTCTTGATGCATTGCAAAAAACATGTTAAATGCTTAGTTTATTGCATAACATTCCGGCGGCAAAAAATTGTAAACTTACATGTGTCCAGCGATGCATCCGAAGACGTTCAAATTATTTGCCGACACGTTTCGAGATTAATCTCATCTTTATGGGCATAAAGCTATCTTCATTGCCATGGTGACACGTCACACTTAAGTACATTAACACAAAGTTCACAATACATACACACGCAAACGGATGAAAGGCATTTAAATAAATTAAAATACATGTTGAAACAAATACACGGAAGCTCGACCGAGTGTCAACCGTTAATCTCGAAACGCGTCGGCAAATAATTTGAACGACTTCGGATGCATCGCTGATTACATGTAAGTTTACTTCAAAAGCATCTAAGAAAAAATTACAATCATGAATAAAATAGACTTTCTTAAAGCCACGACTTTAATATTCTTAAAATATTTATTTCATCGGTCTTCAGTTCATGATATCCAGCTATCCAGTCACTAGTCACGCTGATTACTTTTTGACTAGCTTATTACCTAATGTTTTTGTTATGTTAAGGTTGCTTTTACCTGAAGACGATATCAGATTCCATACCCCCGAAACGTTGTGTTATTTGTTCACTAAAACACGACGGAAAACGTCCCTTTTAATATTTCAACCCCGACAATTCTACAATCGTCAACAACAAACGTCAAAATGTACAAAACGTTTCTTGAGCATCACTATGAGCGAAGTTTCATGAGGACTTGCAAGAGTGCAGATCTCTCATTCCCTCATTACTCTCGCTCACTCAGAGCACTAATTGTCTCATTGTCTGTGTGTCCACACCTTCTCATGATCAGCTGTTTCTTGTTTCATGCGTCACACATTCATAACAAGGCGTCTACAAACACCAACAATGATTTATTCCACTGATTACCGCCGTGTTTGCTATGTCTATTATGTCTTGAACATTATATCTGTACTGCTTCAAGCAAGAGGTAGGTGATCATTTCGAAGAAGGTGGAAAGAACACCAATGATTTGATCCAATATTTTCTTCAATGACCTGATTGAAATTTTCGGCAACTTGTATTACATTCATAACAGAAAAGTAACCACCACACACGTTGTTTAATATATAAAAGAAATTTTTATTAGGTTTTAGGTGCTTAGAGCTTATTATTTATGTGTTCCAAAATAAGTAAACACACTACATGAGTTTGATTTTTATGTACTTACACCGACACGATAAGATCAGGAAAATGTTTAACACTCTTGATTTATAAATAGCCAAAACACAGATAAATGAATCACCATTTTGCTACATACACATACTACAAAGTAAGATAGTCATTGTCAAATTCACCATTTACTGGTATTACACCGATATTTATCCTAACAATTAAAATTGCCATGGCATCGTTCCCTCTACTTAAGGAGTGGTGTAAAGTACCGCTCTACAAATTAAGCCAGCACAAGGACTATGTTTTTGGAAATATAGATCCTGCTAGACAACTAATGTTTAACATAGCAGCAATGTGGTTGGCGCTCTCGAAAAGCTAGGCATACAAGGCAAAACAGGATTTCTAGCCAATTACCAATTAAAGGGTTAACAAAAGCCCATTCTTTCCTCCTTTTTTTACTTTTCGATCTACGTGATGGCAGCTCTGTGTCTAAACCCACAAAACTACATCAAAATTCCCCGGAAGTCCCAAAAGTGGGAGAGACCCCAGCCCGCAGCCCGTTGACCTCCGTGGGTGTCGTGATTGCTATTTATGCACCGTGTCATGTCTGGAATCAGCCACCGGATTGTTTAGCGCTCACCTTCCCGAAATTGTTTACTGGCCTCTCAAAGACGCATAAAGTCGAGTTGCGACACTCGTGGTCAGGTGCGTCCCCGCCCGCCGCATTCCGCGACCTCAAGTTGCGCCCACTCCAGTCTTCCGGGAAAAATATTCGGATGTTGTCCAACTTGAGGACGTTTTGGATCTTTATTTCATGAAACTAACAACTAACTATAGATTTATTAATTGTTGAACATTTATTTTTCCGTTGTTAACAAAGAAATCGATGGAATTTTCTACCGGCCATTGTGTTTAAAACTGCACAACGTTTCGAAAGGTATGAAACTCCTCTCGTCATCAAGTGAAAACTTGTTGTATAACGTTCTTGTTTCTATGTCACGTACAGGTATAGTTTGATTATATTTTTAGTTTCCGCAGTAAAGTGTGCTAGGTTTTAGGATTAGAATAATAAGATTTAGACTGTTTCACTTGATAACGAAAGGAGTTATCATACTTCTCGAAACGTTGTGTAGTTTTAACACGATAACCGGTAGAAATTTCCATCGGTTTCCATTTTAACGTTGATTTACTATTTCAAGAGCTTCGAGTTCCGAGAAGTTGTCACAGTCCATTTCTTGTATAAAAATATCAATATAAAAAATACGCAGAACGGTGGTTGCTTTTGTTTGAGGGACTGCAGGTCTCCAAACGCGTATAGTGCAAACGAGTATTAAAAGCATTAAATTCTGGAACGCTTTTTATTGAATTTGGCAGCCAGTAAGTTGAACTCCTGCATGTAATTGTTAACGTTAGTAAGTAGGTTTCTGTGTCCTTCAATTTGGTAGTTTTCCTGCCGCTAGTTTCATAAGAATAAATGTCAGCTGTTTTAAAACAAAAAGAAAAACGTCAAAACTTTTGTAGCCGATCAAGTTATTAGTGAAATATATTAACCCCCAACTGTGCGGCAGTACAGCAGAGAGCGCAGTGCGCGGGTGCCATACCCCTGCTCGGCGCACCGCGCTGCTCAGGCCGGGTTAATTATTCGTGATTTACCATCACGGAGCCCGACCCGCACTAATTATCTCTCGATATCATTAGTCGATTATTTACAGCGGTTGTTCGGATCGGCAGCCATAAACGGCCGTATTTATGCGAATCTTTATTGAATATATGGTCGGTATGCGGACAGGTAAGTCACTGGCCCCCGGTTCCGTTTTAATGTGGAGCGGTGCGCGCGCATTGATTTGAGTTTAGTTTGTGTGATTGCGGTGATTTATCGTTGACTGGGAGGCACAATTTGGCGGAGCACCTGTGCCGGATAGAGCTGTACGCACCCACGGTACGGTGAGTAATTGCGGCCTGCGGCCTCGGCTACCCCGGCACGCCGGTACTGCACAGCGGTGAGCGGAAACGTCACTTGTAATGCGCTCATTTGAATATGTTCTGATTTTCGCACCTCGGGGTGAAATCATTTCTAGCGTTGATGGAGTGGTGTTTGTTGCCGAGTCATCGATGGTTAATCAAAACTGTTGTTGCCATATGAATATTTAACTTTAAAATATCATAAACTCTACGTTTTTGAAACTTACTCGTACAATACAAGGGAAAGGGAGAACTGCCGTAATGAGAGACACAAAACAGTAGTTCCCACATTTGCCTCCGCAGGCAGGAGTTCAACTCGTTAATAGGTTGCCAAATTCAACAAAGAGTTCCGATGGAATTTCAAACTCGCCTCAAATATTTTGATCGCAAAAGCCTTTTATAACACCGACGAGTTTATGGCTGGGAGAACACGCTAGAAGACGACTGACTGACCATGGAGCTAAAGTAAGGAAAGTTTAAATAAATAGATCGTATGAATAAATAAAAGGTCCTGTATGTTCAAAAGAGATTTGAATAAGCGCGAGTGGACAACGTTTAGCGTCTAATAGCTGACGACTGCGATGCACTTAAACATACGTTCTTCAATAAAATATGTATTTATTTGTATTACAGAGAGATATTGTGTTGGAGGAAAGAGGGGCTGATAAAATGAAACTAGGCAACATTAGTCGTTATTTCTGTGAATTAAAAAAAATGCTCGATGAATTGTTTTTTTTCATAAAGAAAATTATAGGTCTACATTAAATTTACAGTAATATTTACAATCACGTGAATTCGTAAAGAACAGTTTCGTTAGTGTACCATACAAATATCGCGCAAAGACAATGAGACATTTGCATTGTGCAAG
Organism: Matsumurasca onukii; assembly: GCA_018831715.1. Lineage (NCBI taxonomy): Eukaryota > Metazoa > Arthropoda > Insecta > Hemiptera > Cicadellidae > Matsumurasca > Matsumurasca onukii. The sequence continues at coordinate 46,246,716 of CM032065.1, read as the reverse complement.
ACAGTTTTACTCAGTTACGTTTTCATCAGTATCGTCAAAGTAGAATCTTTTTGTCAATAATCTATTACCTTTGTTACTTTTTCCAAGCCAAACAAGCCAATAAATACTCGTACATGCCAGCAGAGTGTTGTTCTGCGTCAGTGAAGAATAGCAACCGATCGTGCAGCGCGCCCATCACCTTCACTTTTGTCAAATTGAGGAATCTGCGCAGTTGCGCAGTGGTTCGTGCGCATGCGCGGTAACTTGTCATGCGCAGACACGAGACAATTAGCACCGCGCAGCGCGTACATGTGTGATGGGGGTTTTGTTGTGCTAGTGAACTTGTAGTGGCTATTTTATTAATTAGAAATCCTGATGCATTTTTGGCACGAAAAAATTGTTTCAAATTCGTTTTGTGAATATTTTCTAGTTTCTGTGGTAAATGCTTCCAGAATTAATAGCCTGATACGATTCAAGTAGTAGGAGTGGACGATTGTATTAGATGAACTTATTTAAGAAGAATGAAAATAGTAGCTTGACTTTGAATTACTTTGCTTTACTTGAATTACCTTTACTTGAATTACTTTGAATTATTTTACGGGATGACTTACCCAAAACATGTTATTAGAGATAAAAGCCTCTTTTTGGGGGAGAGAACCTCGAAAAAGGATCTTCCATTGAGACAATTCAGCTGGTTTGCAAATTTAATACAGAGATTTAAAAACAACCCTAAACACCGAATTTATGAAAACTGGAAGAAATGCTACCGTTCTATAGTTTGAAACGAATTCTGTTTTCTACCTTTTATTACAAGCTGGACAATAACCAACGCCGAGGGAGATCCAGGTAACATGTTTCTCTACCATAACTTCATTTCACTTATATAGAAGCAACTGCTGATTCTACTAAACAGTTTTACGTTTACAGTCGGTAGCTGCCGTGCTGACGACATCGTGCTGACGACGTCGTCAGCAAACGTGCGTCGGCAACTGTCTCTCCGTGACCGTTGAGAGGAGGACATTGTCAATTTGTCTAGAATTCACGGGATCTCTCTCCCTTTCTGGCGCGCACGAGGTCCATTGTCATGTTTCCTCAAGTAAAACGTGTTCTTTTCATGTAACATATGTTTTAAACATACTCGTATTTAAACACATATGTGGAAATGCTGCGTAAAAATTCACATTTTCGAATTCAAATTGAAAACGGTTTATTGTAGCAGACAAAATATATTAACAACCATACATAAATATACTATAATATGTTATATATAATAAGGTAAAATAAACAAAACAATAAATAAATAAATTACAAACGCAGAAATTGTCTTTTACCGTGGATCTATACCTTGCTGTTTTTTCTTGATTAGTATTTCGTTCATTTATTCATTTACATTTGTAGTTGAACCTTATTGGGTTTATCTACACCTTATTAAGTTATTATACACGCTTGTACTTTATTTAAACATTTATGTTTATTTATTTTCATCTCTAAGAAATCTAAATTCAAATTACTTTCTTCTCCTGCTTAAATTTAGACGGTAAACAAAATAAATAGTTTCATTCCGTCAATAATAGTAATACTAATACAATTAGATATTTGTTCTGGAAGATCTCCAGGGAAACTGACGAATGAAATGAAATAAAACATATCTTTATTCTGGCGAAGTTAGGACTAGCAAATCCTCTCTTAGACTTATTTAATGTGCTTGAATGAGACACAAACAATAAACACAGGTCGAGATTATCTTAGACCAATCAGGAGGAAGCTTGCAGAAACATGGACTCCATTGACGAGGTGATATCTAGCTGCCTGATTGCTTGACTTTGCTGACTCACCCAAGAGACTAGTTCTTCAATCAGCTGTTGTTTGTAGATCATTCACTGAAATCGTTTCTCAATCATGTTGGGATTTTAGTTCCTGAGTTTCTATACAAAACTTTGTCACAAAGGTCATCTACTTCCTTTGATTTCCAAATTATTCTGTGGCATTGGCTTTGCATATTCCTTTGAATACATTCAATCATTTGCTGCTAGTGGATCATTCACTGGGGTCCTATCTCAATCAGATTGGGTTTTAGTCGAGTCTACCTCAGATTCATCTGCGAGCCAAATGGTAGCCAAAGAATATTTAATATGTATTAAGAATGTAGCAAATAGTCTCCACTTCCTTTGGTTTTCAAATTATTCTGTGGATTTGTCCTTGTATATTCTCCGAAATCGGTGAAAGCTGAAGGAACCTCTTCCAAATTACTACTTAGGAGAATGCTTTATCATAGTTTGCTCTTGAACGTTACTTGTGATCTTTAAATAGTTCCACCTGAAAACAGAATATATTAGAAATGTTACCACAACTCCAGATTCATTTGACTAGAGTCAATGTTTCACTGAAAATGTTTTGTAGAAACTATTTAATAGGCCACGATTAATTAATATTTTTAATCAAAATACTACTCAATAGAGCCTATGTAGAGTAACTCACGGAAAATATGTCTTTTTGCTGGTCCCTTAAGCTGAAGAGAGTTAACTTAATTAATGATTACTTTTAATTGTCTTCAAAATTTCGATTCAAAATTAAATTAGGCCTTTATTTAAAACCTGACACAATTTTAAAACATAAACTGAAGTACTTCAATACAAAATATAGTTTTAGTGTTGCCTGGTTTAAGTATTGGTTTGTACCGTTTAACTACCACTAACCTTCAAATTTTAATATAACATACCAGGTACCAAAATTTAAATATTTCATAACAATATGGTAGTGGTTAAGTGGAAGAGAGGACTTTAATAGTCCTAACTTTGCTACAAAAATAAAGACTTATTTCATTTCAAAATATGTTACGACCTTTCAGCTAATTCAGGAGAAACAGTTTCTGAAGTGACTGAAAGGTCCGTAATATTTTTAGTCAAAGCATTACGAGGCTAATCGCCGCCTCGCTTCGGCCTTCGGTCTCAGACTTACGGCGTTCTTTACTCATACACACACAAGGAACATTACACGTTATACATCATGAAAGGAAAACATATTTTAAATTATAATAAAATCGAACTATTCATTCCGCTGTTATAGGGAAAATCGCTTTTTGGTCGCCATTTTGAAACCACTTGATGGATTTTCACTATCTTTGGTTTATTAATGTTCATAAAAAATATCAATTTTTCAAAAGTTTCATGAAAATTTGAAGAAATTTACTGTGTTTGGATCAATGCAACTCCTTCTTTGGTGAAAAGGGCCTCCCACCCAAAAGGGGGTTCATGTAGTCCGATTTTGCTGGTAAACGAACTCAACCGAGATATTTACAAAAGGAACCGAATTTGTGAAAGTCGGACAAAATCTGCGACCTGTAGAGATGATACACATCTATACATATGTATACAGTATAAAGTTTTAAAAAATTCTCAACATGTGTTCTGGGGTAGGATCGGTGCTCATTTCATGGTCCGGGCCTGGATCTTACCTTGCTCGGCTTGAATATCTCATTTTCCAAAGGAATTTCGATAAAATGAACCAATAAACTCGTGAGGCCTTTCACAATTTGTTTGTAAACGCAAAAAAGCAAAAGGCATAATACAATGATTATTCTGTATTTGAATATGTCATCAATGTTTGTCTTTTGGCAATACGATGCACTCAGTTTTCAGAGAGTACCTTTTCAAATGTTCAATCACCTCTAACCCCCGCCACCGGTACTTCCATCTTGGATTAACCAGCTCAAGGGTTGTTCAGGAAACGCGATCACCTCCACCTCCGTGCAATGCATCATGGGACTTGTCACTTTTTGTCACGTGACATTACCCGACCTCGCGTTTCCTTTTCCGGGCCCGGCCGGCGTCAGGCGTCACCACAGTCGCCCATGTGGTTACTGGTTAGTCTTCACATGGCATTTGACAAGTTGAATCAGCTGTGGGTAACCACTGTTTGCGACACAGATTATTCTTAGTTGTGTGTACTCATCCAGTGTATAATTCGTATTAATAATAATTTACAATTGTAAAAATTGGTTTGCTTCAAATAAACCTAACTGCCACTTCAGACAACTGTACTTCATTAGCTACTATTCTGATATACATAAATAAAATAATAGTAAAAAGAGCACTTTTCAAAGTTTCTCTCCCTGGGTAAACTTCTTTAAAACATGCTCAATATGTTCTCCCCTGACTGCTAGGCAAAAATTTTCCCCTGACGCATATATTGATGTATGGTATTGTCTGAAGCTCTGATAAAGCTCCACAGGTCAACTAGATTTCTAGGCTGAAGGGGTACGTACACTTTCTCCGTAACATAGCCACGCAAAAAAATTCACGACGAAATCTCAAATCTACGACGAAATTCTCGCTGAACTGAACTGAATGGCTGTTTGAAAATACAAGAACGCAAAATATGTCTTGTGTTGAAGGACTAACTTGACCTTTCGATGTATGTAAACAAAACCTTGGAATTTCTTTTTTTCAACCACATGTAAATTATTCATGAAGCTCTTATAATCTGAAAGCTATTGAAGGATGAAAGCAGGACATCCTTTTTAATACACCTGTAGTTAAATCGGTTGAAAACAAAATATAACATTTTATTATTATTACATTTTTGTACACTTTACTTTTTACTTAGGTTTGAGACCCCGATCACTCTTAGAGGGTGAGTGTGATGAGAGCTTTGGTAGATGATGAGTTTTGTGTATCCAATTGTGCTACTAAACGTATACGCACGTACACCTCTACAGCATTTCCTTCAAGTAAAAATAAAGAAAAGGAGTCTCGGCAAACTAGAAGCCTGCAGGACCGGGGCTATTACCAGCGTGTTTGGCAGATAAGTCCCCACTTGACTACCGGTCTTCCTGCTGACCATATCAACGCTCTAAATCACCGATAAGTAGCCTATACCCGGCCTGTAACCGCACCTGATGCTGCCACTGTTTCTTACCGCTCAAGGCTACCGTCAATGCTAGTCAACTCCCTTTAACGGGGGAAAGTTGTACACCACTGGTGCCTTTTGAAGGGGTAGGCGGCGTTTCCACAACGGGGCTTTGTGCTCTGAAAACTGTATTAATGATTCGATTTTCATTTAACTTTGTGCAAACATTCATGACCCACCGCTCAAAACTAAGAAGTAACATAGCCCACATGACCAAGCGGCAACACCAAGAATTTTAGTGAATATCTAAAGAGAGATAATTTACACCATAAGTGCTCTTTAAGTCGGCAAGAGGCTTTTCATTAAAACAAACAGGGCTTTACGCTATTAAATTATTTTACGATCCGATTTAGATTAAACTTGATGCGAACATTATTGACACCGAACTTAACATTTCCAACCACCCAGACCCAAATGCCGGCGGAAAATGGTAATTGTTAAATTTGCCTCTGTTCTTTGATAATGTGATAAACAAGAAAAACATAGTCAGATTAAAAATCAATTAATTCAAAATCAATTATTTTCCTAAATAATAATAATTATGAACCTAAAAATACTTCATGGAGAAGTTGTAACTATGGTCCTTTAACTAAAGTTGTGAAAAAGAGTTTCAAAACAGCCTATATAGATAAAGCTTTAGTTTTGGTATCCATGGATACCACAGATGTAAAATAAACACGAGCCAATTTTAAAAGGAATTATTTGGATGAAAGTATTATTTTTAGTATCCATGGATACGACAAATCTAAATAAACACAATGAATTTTGAAAACAAATTTAGATTAAGTATTAGTTTTAGTACCCATGGGTACGACAAATTAAAATAAACAAAAACATTTTGAAAGCAAATATTTGGATAAAGTATTAGTTTTAGTATATGACAATCTAAATGAACAAGGTTAATCTTGAAAAAAGTATTGAGATAAAGTATTAGTTTATAGTATCAATGGATACGACGGATCTAAAATAAACACGATCAACTTTAAAAGGAATTATTTAGATAAAGCATTAGGTTTGGTATCTATGGATACAACAAATCTAAAAAACAAACGTTAATTTTGAAATAAATTTTCAGTAATAGTTTTAGTATCCATGGTACGACAAATTAAAATAAACAAGAGCATTTTAAAAGCAAAATTAACCGAACCATTTTGAGCTTAAAATTATATATTTAAGTAAAACAAAATTTAAAAAACAAACAAGAACAGTGAACCAATGGGTACGACAAATTAAAAATACAAACAAGAACATTTTATTTGGTATAAATGTATAAAAGTATCCATGAATAAGGCACAAATTAAAACAAACAAGAACATTTTAGAACCCATAATATTTGGATAAAGTATTCCATTAGTTTTAGTTATTTTATCCATTTGTTTGAATAAACAAATTAAAAACAAACAAGAACATTTTTTAGAACAAATATTTGGTAGCAAATATTTGGACCATGGAAAACGACAGATCTAAAATGAAACACAAGCAATTTTAATAGTAAAAAATTTAGATACATTATTGGTTTTCGTATCCATGGGTACGACAAATTAAAATAAACAAGAACATTTAGAAAGCAAATATTTGGATAAAGTATTAGTTTTAGTATCCATGGATACGTCAGATCTAAAATAAACACGAGGAATTTTGAAATAAAATATTTAGATAAAGTATTAGTTTTAATATCCACGAATACAACATATCTAAAACAAACACAAGCAATTTTTAAAGCAAATAAACCTACATTCGAACAATAGTTTATCTCATTCTAATTAATATATGTTAAATCCATACTCGGAAACCCTAAATACTCTTACAACATTCAAAGTGAAGACATTTCAGAAATATATCAGACTATTTAAATGCTATTGCATTTGAAGCTTTCAGACATTTCAGGTTTGACCATTGGACAGTTTGTAGGTGCTTCATTTCTAAATCATCAAATAAGAAACAATCTCTTGAAATATATACAACGAATCATCGTTCTTCAAGAAACGCCGACAACTGCAACAATTCCCTTCACTTGACCGGCGCGGGCGCGCACTTGGCATGCCGGTAGCGTCGCCCAATCATATTTCAGCAGAGGCGCTCTCCTTGTTATACCCTGTGATATATCGTGAACCTGGAGACAATGCTCCATAACAACAAACACCATAGCACACCATTAGAGCACCGGGAGACCACCACTTCTCATTACACACACCTGGTGTCTACTGCGCACCTCGCACTGCGCACTGCGCGCGTCGTGTAATTGCTACGCACTGCTGACCACGTACGCGTTCTGCTAAGCGGTGGCAGATTAAATGTTGAGTGATTTAATGTCGTGTTTTATTAATCCAAATAAATGTTTTATTCCGTAAACAACTTTCAGTTGTAATGAAATCGTCAATAATTTTGAACGCTAAAATTTTGTCACTCATATTTACATCGAGAGCTCATTCATTCATACAATGTTTACAATCATACTGGCTCATTCATTCGAATTCTTCCACTTAAACATCCGTAGACCGGTAGCTATTTCTCAGTAAATTTCCCATTGGTGTGCTAAGAACTCGTCTGAACTTAAGAAAGTGTTCGCGGTCAAAACTGCGTTCATACGAGATTTGAACGCCTGTGGCGTTGGAGCACATTTTATCGAATTCGGTAATATGTTGACAAAACGGGCTCCTGCCTGAGAAGGCAAACGCTCGTAAACCACCTTTCTGTGTCGCCCAGTCCGGTAGTTTTCCCTGCCTGTAGTTTCATAAGAGTGTATGTCTACACCACTTATGGGATCGCATCTGGTTTTGAAGAAAACGCATGTCTTATCTAGTCTCAATTTAGTGTATAGACTATTATATTAGTATATTTCACACAAGGTTCTAAAGTGAAGCTTGTTGAGACCTATGTTAACTGAGTGAGGTTGAAAAAAGATTATACGTAATATAACATATGTCTTAAACACATTTTAAAATTATTTTATTTATATTCACCCCTATTAACTTTATTCTTAACCCTTCTACTCTTCTTCTCCGTCAAGTTTTAAACAAAAATGTGCTTTTAACTTTCATTACTAGCTGTTATACATATTTACCAACATAGGTTGAAATATTATTGCGAATGTTTTCCACCGTGAGCAAGAAGAACACGACGTTTTGGGATCTACAATCTGATCCTGTCTTTAGGTTAAAAAAACACCTGAACCATAACGCTAAACGTTCAGAAAAGAACTAGCCAACAAAAACTAAATGGTAAAGTGTTCAAAAAGTTGTATTTGCAAATAAATAAGATGTGTAAGGGATAAAAACAAATCGTGTCATAATAATGACGTGGACAAGAGCTGTCGGTAAAGGTGATTTCCAATTTCAACACCTTTTCTTTTGTCACTAAAATTTAAACCCTCACACTTTGGCCAGAGATAACCCGGCCCAAAACTGTGGGAAAATTCCTCCAATGCCCGAATCCCCCAATCAGCTGGCATGAATGAATGGTACGACAGTGACTGGACGTTTGGCGTTTGTTTTCGCCTGTAGGTGAGATCTGATGGCTTATCTGATGGCCCAGTCACAGTCATTGATGGAGTTTGCGACTTCCTGTCCAAGTCTATCGGTTCGTTAGCGACTGTCTTGTCGGGCTACCGGGGTCCGCCGGTGCTGTTGAACCTCAGGTCCGTTACTTTGTTGTGACTCGGGAGGCTTTTATTTGATTGCGTTGTGACTTTAGTGACGCGGTTTGGTCTGTAAGCATTGGTAGCGGAAAGTAAATACCATAATAAAGATGTACATGAAGCGGATCCGTGGCGGATTGGTATCGCGTGCTACTCCGGAGCTCGTCACTCCGTTGGCGCGGGTTCGATCCCCGCAGTCATCACTTACAATTTGTAATGTGACTAATGCGATGATGCTGTGTTAAGATCGAGGTTGAGTGGTAGAGATGGCTTTGTAGTCCTGACTTCGCCTTGTTAAACAAGACAAATTTTACCTTTTTTACATAGTTTAAATTCTTTCCCAACATTTGCACTCAATTATCGTAATCTCCTTTCAGTTGTCTTTTACCATATTTTTGTGTAAGCCTTTTTGGTAGCGTCTTAGTTTATTAAGAAGCCCTATTGACTTCCTTCGAAAGGTATGTGAAACAAGAAAAAAATGCACTTGTACCCAAAATGTTTTGATCAACCTCAACACATTCCAATGTAAGTAGCTTCCACATATCAATGGGCTTGAACAAATCTTTTGCGTAGTTAATGTTTGTCTTTTTACTGTGAAGGAAAAGACGGTCACATGGAAATAGACAATACGTAGATGTACAGCCAAAAAACTATGGAACACGTCCGTAATAATATTTTAAACACAACAATTTTACCAACGTCAACAACAAGCTTTCAAATATATGTAGCCACTTTGTATATACGGTACAGCTCAACCTGCTCGGACCTGTCTACAGTGTACATAGCCTTGTATGTATATTGAGCTTGGTACTGAAGGGGTTACGTTTATACAATGTTGTACGATAATTATATAACTTTCTATTGTTTTATAGTAATGAATATGTTCACTTTGAAGGGCGTAATTCAATGTGAATCTTTTCGTAGAATAAAGAATTCGGAATCTGACATTTTAAAAATATGCTCCGAACGTTTTCAGAAGTACGCTAAATAAACAAACATTATAAAAAATTCCAGTTGATGAAAGCGTGCATACGAATTGGGAGATTATTTAGAAAAACCATTCATCTGCTTACAGACGGATCTTTCTTGCGGCTATGTTCTTCCTTAATAATTTTACCCTCTACTGTAGATAAAACCTTCAGTCCTTAATATTAATCATCTTCAAACTTTTTTCTTGTCGGTACTTTTGCCTTCCAATGTACCACATCCGAGAGTATCTCATGTGCCATCTCCAGACACAGCTCGCGAACATCTGACTTGGAGGATCCCCGCACATCCTGGCACGTGTGAGGAGATGCATCACCTGATGTCTGTCTGTCTGTCTGCGCAGCTTCCGCATGTCTACTTCCGCTCGTCTCCCCTCAGACAGGTTCTTTCTTCATCCGTTTAAAGGGGAGATTCCCTTGTTTCTGCGGCTGCACCTGTGCCATCTTTTAGCTGATCCTTTTGGATTCTGATGAGTTTGTGCCGGCGATTTTCTGAAAACCACAGGAGATCTCGGTAGTTATGGGTTGTATAGAAGTTCTAAATCGCACTGGCTGGCGTAAAGACGACGAGAGAATTGTTTGAAACGGATTTATTATAGTCTACACAGTATGTTTAAATTAATGGGTCATTAATTAATAACCCAATGACCAATGGAAATACAACGACCAACGGCTTAACGTGACTTACCCAATACGTGACTTTTGCACCAGGTATTGGGTAATAAAGAATGTGCAAGGACATTTTCCGGCCTAAAGTTTCATATGGAAGAAATACTTCGGGTGAACTCCGTCTATATCTTTCTGACTCTAATGAAATTATTAAAATGCTCAAAACGTGTTCTCAGGTCAGGATTAGTGCTCATTTCATGGTCCCGGGTCTGGGTCTTGCCATGCTGACGGCATGAGTATCTCATTTTTCTTAGAGAAATTTGCTAAAAATCTACAACTTTTACGATATTTACTCATCGCGTAGCGCTTTTCCTTGCTTTTATTAACACAAAGCACTTAATACAAAGGGTGAAAACAATTTGACACAACTCAGCAACCTGCAGATGACCAGATTACAACTAGAATAAGGTAAATCCAAATAAAAAACAGGCCCATTATTAATTTTTCTGTGTAATCAACCAAAACCTTTATTATCCCAGAGAAAAGTCCGAACCAAAGCACATCCTAGAGGAGGACTGCGTAACCACATACAGTGAGCTGCCATTACCATACAACGCAGGTCGGAACCAGTGCTTGTGAATGGTGGATTGACCGATGAGGAATGTGATCTGGACCTACAAGCAGCCAATTGTGTTGAACAATGTCAACAAGCATGTGCTTGTGCTTGTGACCTGTCGATTGTTTCCGAACTATCTACATGGTGTTGCTTTAATAGGAGTGAATGTGAAATGGTTTCTGGAGAAGTTGGATCGGTAGCAATGTTATGATTTGCAAGAATGTAGTGTTTGAAAGTGTTCAATTGTTTGGAATGGGGTTTTATCTCAGACTGCAAGAAACTCAGTTGGAAATGATTGGGGAAAATTTCGTTATCAGAAACTTTCGGTTGTGGAATAACACTGCATGAAAGTGAAGGTACTAGCATCCTTTATACTTCATAGTGATTAAAATAGTTACTATGATAGATTCAGGCTAAACAGATTTTCGGATTACTTCTTTAATGTAAGGACAGGGTGAAATGAGAAAGACATCGTTTTATATGACCTAAAATTCGGTTGATGATTTAATTTTAAACATACAGTATTACTCTCAATCATCATAAATAATACCTGCCTTGGACGTTACCTGACTTGAGATTATTTATTTCGTAATATACACAATATTAACTACCGAGTTTCTTGTTTTTTGTGTGCAAAAGTCGTATACAAACTATTATTTTCGTCTACAGATGACATCCTCGAAATATTGCGCACGTATACAAAAAAAACTACGGTGACTGAAAGCTTTATTTTTATCTGTTTGTATCGATAGCCCCAACTTGTTCTGAAGGAAATCCGAGCGTTCAACCATAATTCAAACCAAGTACTGCCAAACTACAGATGAAATCTTGAAACTAAGAATCACACAGCTATCCCTCAACACGGCTTTGGTGTGGATAACAAACGACCCACACTTAAGCAACGCTGCCATGCCGAGATACCCGAATCAGCAAATCGGGCAATTAACTTGGCGCATTTAACACCACAGATCATTTAAACCCCAGGAGGAAAGGAGGTAACCCGATCCAATCAGGATCAAGATAGACTCAACATGAAGGAGTAATGAATCTGCGGCTTCACATGTGTTCGGTCACCTCTAACCTGCGAGCAGCTGAGCTCTGATTGGTGATAGCAGAGTGACACATTTGTTTGAGGAGGATGAGGATGATCCTCACTTCCGGCGAGGGGAGACTTCCGGCACCTGCGAGGACAAGTGTAACCCCCAGCATCCCTGACATTAGCATCACATCACATCCCATCCCATCCGGGTCAACACACTGATACAGGTAGCCGTGAGAAGTTTCGGTGACAGATATTTTGGAGGTCTTTTGGGTGAAGACGAAAGTGTTCTAACTGGCAATCTTTGTGATGGTTATAAAGTAGTGGGATATTTTCCACGCAGTTGTGCAGATCTTATCAGTATCGATTAGTACCACTTGTTGAAAAATCTATGAATCTTTTTGGTAGTTAGCCTACCGATTCTAAAGATTTCTTCTTCTCGCCTGGTTTACTTATTGATGCTAAGGATTTAACAGAGGATTGTCTTCTTGGCTGGTTTGTGGTACTTAGTTGATGACTTTTAGGATACAAACTTACGATCATCAGTTTTGAATGTCCATTCCAATAATTTAAATTACTAACGGCACCTATACGCATGCACCTAATCTCGCTTCATCCTAGAAGCTGTGTTTTTTCTGAGAAGCTAAGTTAATGCTGGCTACAAAGCCCAACAATCTTCTGCGTCACGCTCAGTTTTCAATTGTGTGTCTACTAAGTCTATTTTGTATGCCATTTCTTAAGATAACCCATTGATTCCTAAGAAAATTTCAGATCAAATCCTTACCAGGACCTTGAACCCATAAAACCCTGTCATGATTTGTACTTCATCGTGCTCTGAAGATATTATGAAACATTTCAGACTCTCAAATCAGGATCTCAATTTTCCCAATCTTGACTGAGTCATGACCCAAATATTTTCGTCAGAGACTTAATCTCTCTCACCAGATGATGTTCAGAAGACGAACCTCTCTCTAACATTCAATAGATGTTTCTTCTCTGGGAGAGTTGTGTTGCACGTGACTGGAGCCACAATGGAGTCACTTTGCCACAGCTGACATTTGTACTCTAACAGAACTCACTTTGCTCATTCACAAGATCTGCTTTCTCCGCTCTGCGACAGATTACTGACTATTAACAGCATAAAGGCTCTTGACACGGCTCTTCCTTCAGTGTGGAGACAGCTCTTGTCAGCTGGAATAGACGGATATTTGTCACAATGAATTTTGCGGTGTCAATATTTTCGAGTTTGATCAGCGCGTTAGACGATTTTTTAACTTTGAAGGTTGACTAGTTTTCCTGAAACAGCGAGCTGTAAGATTTACAAATCTTCAGACTGATAAGACCACTGAAGGTTCCTCTCTAAGGCCTGAACGAATAACTGACGGTCAATGGATGTCAATGGAGTCTGTGTTTAGTTATCAGATGTAATTATGCAACAGATCTTAACTCTTAAGCTTTCGCGGCCGGTGTCATCACTAAGATCTAAAGCTTCCGGTTTACACCACGTCACAGTTGAATGCCGCTCAGAATGAGTGCTCAATTGAGTAGATTAGTAATCATTGATACTGCTAAACGTTTCGACCTAGCTGTGGAGTCATTCTCAGTAGCTGATTGACTAACTGAAACATTTAGCAGTACTTATGTTTCATCTGTGACGCGGTGTAAACCGGAAGCCTTAGATGTTAGTATGCAATAGATGATTTATTTAGTTATTTACCCTAGGTATCCTAACTATCTTTGGCAAAACATATACAGCTCGTCTCTGACTTATGTAACAGACACCCTTCAGGTGTACTGTTAAAAGAATAGTATATCCATGACGTACATAATAGGAGCAACCAAATTGGAAACCCCAAGAGGTTTAATGCTGACTTAGTCCTGCACAATAAGTTACCAAACAGTGTTTAAACAAATGACTAAAAGCGGGTCAACTTATTTGAATGTCAAAAATTGTTTCGGAAAACCCCAAACCAAAAGTAGTAAAGCATTTCACTAGGGGACATTTTTATAGTCTAAGAGGTGAATCATAATTTTTTCTTTTGGGCTTAAGTTAAGGAACTTATCCAGCAGGTCTTGAAAGGAGTCTTCAAAAGTCACTTTTAGGAAAACTATACAGTATAATTTGAAAACCCATCACTTGGAGTTTGTGTAAATCAAGTAATAAACATACTACTAGTGAAAACTCCGCATTAATAAAATTGATCAACATTTCAGACAACACACTCTTTTATCAAACGCTGCCTGAAAGAACTGCCCACCTAGCAAGAAATATGCGGCACTTCACCTATCCCCAGGAAACGCTCACCGAGCCGGCTCAAGCAGCCTACAAAGCTAATTCAAAAGAGGAATAGACCGCATTCAATTGATCTTACCTTCCCAGTTTATCTAAACTCTTGCACTAATTCAAGCTTAGTGCGTCAAGAGTCGGCATTGGAGCAATAACTAAGTTCTAGTAATGTCCCGGTCTGCTCTTACAAATGGCGATCCCGCCCAACCTCGCTGCAGAATGTCTTGACGCATGAGAGATTCTAATGCACTTTATCAATTTGCCAACTGTACTGATGGCCGGGATAGTTATGTTGACCACCCATCCACTTGACTTCTCAGTGCGCTTGGCTGGGGCTAGTTACTTTGAGCTGTGTTTTTGATTCTACGATATTGTAGGAAAAATGTCAGGTTGAGATTCTTCAAATACCACGGCAGTGACAACGTCATTTTGATTGGTTCCCTGGTAAAGCCTTCAAACGTATCTTTAGACTAAGCTACTGCGTTCAGTGGTATGTATTAAATTTGTCAAGTGATGGTATCCTGGAAAAGTGTGTGGTACTTTTTTACGGCTGAAATATTGCGAAAATTTGTTTAGTAGATTGGATATTAGAGTCGTGTTTTCGGTTCTGTGAGATTTTTGAAAACATTTCAGGTTGAAATTCTCTAAAGACTATTGCATTGACAACATAATTTCGATTGGTTGGTTAATAAAACCTCAAAATTTCTCTTTAGATTGAGCTACTGCGTTCAGTACAGTGTATTAAATCTTTTAATCTATGGTTTTCTGGAAAAGCGGTGACCGCATTTTACGAGATGTTCGAACAAAATTTTTAGACCGAGATTCCCCAAAGACCACGGCAGTGACAACTTCATTTCGATTTATTAGTTAATAAAGCCTTAATTTCTCTTTAGGTGGAGTTAACTGTTTTCGATAGCGTGGATTAAAATTGTAAAGCTATGGTTCCCTGGAAAAGCGGGGACCACATTCTTTACAGTACTACGTATAAAAAATGTGTTTGCAGTGATATACAGGAAGTCCTAAGAGCCCTTCATAAAGTGGTGCATAGGTAACCAGATGGGGAATGACTTTTGGGCTATTCTGTATAATATAGTACGAATTATAAAGCCAATTGAAATTTCCTAAAGAGTCTTAACGCAGAATAATATTACTTTCTGCATGACCACCACAGGCAGTATTTACAATATTTAACAACTTCACCACTTTACAACCCATTCGCCCCTTTCCCTCCCATACTACGCGCCATTCTCAAGGCTAAACGTCCTTATAAGATCTATATTTCATGACCGCACGTACAAGCTAAGTACAGCCTACTTAACCTCTATGTTAAAAAAAATATTTATCCCTTGTGTAAAGCTCCAACGAGAGGTATGTTCCTAAGTAGGTGCGAACTGTTCCTGCAGTAGTTCCTTATTACTTTGCTAATGGAGTAAACCTGATAGTTTCAGTTTACGAGTAGGGGAATTGTTTCCTCGTCTTTTTTATTTTAAGTTGGTTGATTTTAATGAGTTACTTCTGTTGGAGTCTGAGGAAAGTACGTGAGCGTTTTGAAAGCTAAAGCAAAAATGAGCCAAAGCAAAAATCCTCAAATCCTATTTGGGGAGAGCTGGTAAGTTTTCACTTCATGATTTGCAGCTTGTTTTGAATAATAGCTTTTTTTGTTAGTTCTTTTCTCTCTACCATGTCTTTGCTTACGTTTGAGCAAAACTACATTCTCACTACCTACTCTGTCTATTCAACACGCGCCACTAAACAAATGAGGAGCATTTCAGTAAAATAAAATAATAAAACAAATCATGATCTCGTCATCTTTGTACAAAAATATGGCTAGTAAAAGTAACTTTTTATTTTCCTGACAAGCATGTGGTACCTTCTTTGATTCATGACAAAAGTCATGGGAATAGTAAAACGAATCAAGTTTGTAAAGTGTTCAGCTCTTATCTTGGCCAACATGAAGGGATAAGGAACAAAGCTTGATAGTACAACTTTCAAAAATAGGAATAAGTCCTGGTGAATTATGCCTTGCAACGTTTGAAAACATATCTTCTTTAATCAAGTTATCAAATCTATCATTTAGAAGTATGTATGGCTGCGGATCCCAACTTTCACTAATATTTTCCGACAGTTTTATACAGACAGCCGTGCAAAGAGATAACACCTCAGACAGTTGAAACCAACCTACCAAAGACTTTGATCAGGTATACGTCCATGAAAATTTTAAATTTCGAGTCACGAGATTGATAAGTCAAGCGCAATTGATTCAACATCCAAAAATCAGAAAATCTCATTTCCAACCATAAAACGAACCATAAACGGAAAATGAAAAGACCACTTCCTAAATTTTAAAAATAGATTGCATAACGTTTGGATTCACAGAAAATATTACAAATGAGTACAGTTTCTCTTCTCAGACCAGAAATGCGATAGGTCTGTAGTTACTCAAATCAAAATCATGTATTTTCCCAGTACCACAACTTTCCAACCATAAACCCAAAATAAAACATAAAAGCACTACCTAATTGTTTTAAAAATAGAGGGCATAACGTTTGAATTTGCAGAAACCCTCAGAAACGAGCCCAGTTTCTCTTTTCTAAAAGGTGACTAGAAGTGCGATAGGTCTGCAGTTACTGCACGTCCACTTATCCCCTTCTAGCGAGTGGGCAGACGCGTATTTGTTGCGAGGCAGGCAGGTGGGTCTATCAGCAGAATCTATCACGCTACCGACCGACAACTCCGCTGTAGGTGGATCACGACTCCACAGTTAACAAAACTTATCCGCCATTTTTAATTCGAACAGTTTCGCAAAGGGCGTAGACGCTACTATTGTTCTTAGATGTTCCTTGCGTCATGAGTCGGTGGCTGCTCACGATATCAAATCGTGATGTAGGAATAGCCCGGCTACCACAAACACACTCACTTAGCAACCTCTGCCTTTTACTCACCCGGAGCTGCTAGAAATCAACAATCTTTCCATGGGTTCAACTTGGCTTAAGCTGAGTTCAAAATAGAGGTCCTGGGTTTTCTGTTACCTGCAATCCCGTGGTATGGAAGTCACGTTAAGCCGTTAGTCCATTCCATTAGTCATTGAGCTATTAATTAATGACCCAATCTAAGGAAGATTCAGCCACTGTTTTTAAGAAGACTGCACCTCATCATCCATCAAAACACTCATCACACTCGCCATCATCCCATATTCGCCTTAAAATACCCTCTGAGAGTGGTCAGTGTCTCAAATCAAAGTATATATGAACACCTGTTGTCAACATTGAGGACATCAAAACAATGATGACTTAAGGGCCAAAGCTAAAGAGCGAAAGTCAAGAACTCGAAATATCAAAAGTCTAGCCATTTGGCGTTTACTTCCATCGGCGTTGGATGTTTTCTTGTGTGTTAGCGTACCTCTGGTTTTGCAGACTTTTGACTTCTTCCGTCTGTCATTTGTTGACTAGACCACAAATTTAAGCTTTTCTTTCAATTCTTTTGACTTAGGTCACTTTGCGTTTGATTGTGTGTGAATTGTTAACTTCCGATGATAATTTGAAGCTAGCTTAATTTAAATGTCTTTGTCACATTTTAGGTTTCTTTGCCCCTGACGACGGAACCAGATAGCAGATTTCGAAAATTCATGCACTTTTGGATTTATAATACTGTAGCTGGAAAATGTCCGCGTCTAACTGGAGTCAACGTGATTGTTTAGTCCTTTTGTTTGAGTTGCTGACGATGGTAGAACCTCAGAACACCTCAGGAACTATAAACGTATACGAGGCCTACTACTATCAGGTAGCTCTGGGTATCAATGATTACTTGATTCATACAAAAATATCTGTCAAAAGTGCTCCTATCTTAATCATCTTAATTAACTACACGAGGAATGTGTTGTCATTATGAAACCAGTTGAACGACCTAGAGGTAACTTTCAAGATGTATTAATGCATAGCATACACGGTACGAAGAAGGTTAGGATAAATGTGTGTGTGTTTAAAAGTCTTCACCGATCCCATGCACTCAAAAATCAAGATCCTAAAACATCGCAATCGTAATTTGAAGAAGAAGTCGGAGCAAGTGTTCAATAAAATTCTTTTGAGACAAGTCCTCAAACCAAACTTCACATCTCCTCACACCTGACAACCAGCTCACTTCATCAATAACTCCCCATAAAATCCCATCAGTACCAAAAGATAACACAAACGACCGACTGCTGAGAAGAGCAGGTCGTTACTACGAAACAGCACAATATATAGTTTATGCCGCGGTGAGTTCTATAAACCAGCGACTCCAGTCTATTAGTTAACCTATACAGATTTACAACCTCTTGTCTCATCTAATGGCTGCTGTTTGTTTTATTGTCTAGTGGCCAATTTGGAAGCGTAGAATTCAATTCCGTGGCCATTATGAGCCGCTGGTTCAGAATGCACTTGTAATTACTCGTATAGTTGATGGGAGACGTTCTAGAGTTCAGGAATGTGGTTTACCGGGAGTAAAATTGTTGGTAATAGTTGAACTTTACGTTGCTGGTGGATTTTGAATCAAGTGATGCAATGATGTTATTTTACAATGTTGGATTACAATTGTTTGTTTGCAGTTAGTTGTTGGCGATGGGAGAATTGCTAAGTTTGAAATATTATTGCGCAAATTTTTAGCGTTAGTCGACAAAAAACACGACGTTTCAGGACCTGCAATCTAATGTCGTTTTCAGGTGAAAAGTCTGCCTACAAGTTTTTTTACAATATTGGTTTACACTTCTTTGTTTGCGGTTTGTTATTGAAGATAGGAGAATTCATCAACGTTATTCAACAAAAATCACGACGTTTCGGAATTAACAATATGATGCCGTCCTCAGGTAGAAAGTCTGCCTGCAAGTTTTTTACAATATTGGTTTACACTTCTATGCTTGAATATTGCTGTTGACGATGGAAGAATTTTGAGTTTGAAATATTATTGAGCACATTTTCAACGTTAGTCAACAAAAATACGACGTTTCGGAATTTTCAACCCGATGCCGTCTTCAGGTGGAAAGTCAGCCTGCAAGTTTTTTAGAATATTGGTTTACACCTTCTTTGTTTGCGGTTTTCTGTTGACGATGGGAGAATTCCCGAGTTTAAATAATATTGCGCACAAATCTCAACGTTAGTCACCAAATAACGCGACGTTTCGGGAATCTACAATCCGACGCCGTCTTCAGGTGAACTGCGTGTGCACTGCGCATCTACTCTACAGCGCATGCGCGTGCCATCTGCTCTGCTCTGGACCTTATTAACCGAGCGGGTGAATCTTGTCGACTCCTTATCGGGCTCTTTAGGTTGAATAGTGCGGAAACCCGACACTCTATAAATTTCCCCTGTCATTCCATCCTCCCTGGACAATAACGCACCCGAGATAGGCTTTCACCGCTCAAGGAGTTGATCGAGATTAAATGGCTCGTGTCTGAAGCACTTAGTTGTTTGGCATTTCCCATTTCGTCTCCTTTTCTCCCGCTGGAGCGATGATGTGTGCTTGTGATTATGTGCTCAATGGACGGCGTGTGCTTGTTAACCTTTTGTGATCTTGCGTTGTAGCTAACATGTAGGGAACTTTTCTGACAGTGTGAAGGGAATGGAAAAGTGCTTCAACATATTTAAAGAGAGTTTGGTCATTTGTAGTTCTAGTCCAACTCTAACCATACTACAAGTTAGGAAATATTTAATAATGGAATTTACTACTACGTGTTGGAATAATGTTACTATAATATTTAAAGCTATGAAACCATTCATTATAGTCCTGCATACTATCAGTTTCCTTACAGAGACACGACAAACTCATCACTCATGCTAAAATTGGCAAATGTTCAATTATAAGTACTTTTGTGATGTTAAAATATTATTACGGACGCTTTCCATCGTTTGTCCATCCATTGTCAACAACAAACTTCAAACAAATGGCTCTTTTGGTTTTAACTTCATTTATGTCATGGCCGTTTCATTTACTCAAAAGTCAAAACCTTTAGAAGTAGGTACATTTAGTTTGAAATCGAACTATCAACTTCCAAACTGCTTGGTTGTCAAGTAATATTTTTAAAGAAAAATCCCTCAAGCTTATGTATTTTCATTGGTATTTATTACGACTTATGGGTAGATCTTATTCTTCTTCTGCTGGCGTTAACTCTTCCATCTAAAGTTTCAAAATGGATTGGATTAAACGGTCATTTTGCTCAAACTAATATCATTGTGAAATTCCATCCAATTAATTTCAGGATGTAAGAAAACCATTCACAACTATACATCCTAACACAACACGCCTCTAAAATTTATAATTTGACCACAATATGCGAACCAGAAAACGAAAGACCATCATGGAATTAGTTCCAAATGGATCATCTAAAGTTTCCAAATGGATTGGATTTCACACTGTGTTTTCCATTTAACGGCCGTTCTGCTAAGTAATATAAGTATTTTTCAAGATTCCAAACTTAAGTCAGGATGTAAGAAAATCATTCACAATTATTCCGCTTTGATGCTTTGTTACTTTAATTTGAGACACCGACCACAACTACTAGTAGAGGGTATTTTAAGGTGAATATGGAATGAATGGTGATGAGTGTTTTTTATGAATGACGAGGTGTAGTCTTGTTACAAACTAGGGTCAAATCCTAACCCAACACGAATCTAAAAGTTGATATTTTAACCCCAACAGCGAACCAGAAGACGTTCAGCGAACACATTCCGACAAAAGCATCATGAAATTAGAGCATTAAACACCGCACTGTCTGGTGTTGACAGAAGGTGGGAGCCCGAGGATGTGAACACGAAGATGGTCCATATACAAGCTGGGTCGGTGATATTGGCTCGTGTGTGCCCAGGGCTGGTCGGTGCCCGTTAGACCACGTACACACGGTATATATGGCGCAACACGCCGAGCAGGTGCGCGTGTAGGAGAAGTTCGTCTTACGCTGGAGGCGGGGTTGACTGCCCTTGGGCCGTCATGATGGTCACACTGCGGTGAAGCTAGTCTGTTATTGATTAGAACTGAAAGTGCGCTAGTTCAATTTATTAGCTGCTCTAACTTTGCATTTGGGATTTGTTCGACGTGGCAACACCGTTCTTGAGCCATCTTCTCTATAGTAGCCTATATAAAATATAATTTCGATAACAAGGTAATTTTCCACTAGCTTTAATTATCATTTCCACACTAGCCACCTCACTAGCACTCTTCAAGCCCCGTTTCCCAGTAGGTAAAATGATGGCAGCTCTGCGTTGCCAGCTCTCGTACATGAAAACGAGACTTCATTCCATAAGCCTCCCGTCGTAATAACCCTCCATAGTAGTTTACATTTCGGCAGTCACCATGGGCCTAGCGGTGACCCTAGCTACGAATCAACTACCGACCGTAGGCTGAGAAGGGTTCGAACTTGCGAGCCTCCGTAGTCTCGTGAGCTACCAACTCAGTCACTACGTCGGCACATTGTTTACAATTTAATCTTGATTTATCTTTTTGCTTTATCTATAGGTCTAAAGCGGCTCAGATAGTCTCAGTGATCATCTGATGATACCCGCATCAACTCCCACCATCGTTTAGACATATCAGACCATCACCTGCGTGGTTCGGAAGTCACGTTAAGCCGTTGGTCCTTGTATTTCCATTGGTCATTGGGCTATTAATTAATGATCCATTCTAAGGAAGAGTCGGCCTTAGTTTGTAACAAGACTACACCTCATAACTCATTACTACCACTCATCACACTCGTCCTTCACCACATATTTGCCTTAAAATACCCTCATGAGAGTGGTCGGCATCTCAAATAGTGATTTAGTGATTTATTTCTTATTTGTTACTTTTTATAAAATGTAACGTAATTTTCAGTTGGCTAACTGACGATGCGACATGAGTGGGAAGGTTCTATGAATGGGACTGGAATGAATAGAAACCTATGCATGTTTGAATGTGAGCTAGATGTCTAGTTAAGAGTGGAAGTTTTTAGTTAAAAGTAGGATAGTGACGGTTCTAAGCTAAGTAAATTGTTCCGCCTATTTATTTAGTTTGGTTTACGAATACTTTTACTCTACCAACTGGCAACCCTAGACCCCGACCCGTTAGCTCTTATGGGGAACATAACTCATAAGATCGGCCAGGAGTGCACTGAACATCTCCCTGGCACCTTGTTAGCCACCCCGGTGTCTGATGAGGTGTCTATTTACAAAGCTGTCGGGGATATCCATTCCTCGCTTCTGCGCCGGCGTATTTTTAGCAAGGCATGGGTGGGGGTGCGTACTGTTGACACATGTGCGGGCAGCTGCCGACACTCACACTCACGCACGTGCCCGCGCGCACCCTCACTTACGCACGCACCTGTGGCCGCAGGAAGCTGCCAGGAATAGCCCAGGAGTGGTGACCGTCTGTGTGTTTACGTTGAATAAGTGCGTGTCATAATGTACATAACGGGATAACGTAATAGTAAAACTATTCCTTGCTAAAATGGCTGAAATTATCTCACCGTAGTTTAAAGAACTTTTAGATTATTTCAAATACAGTAAATTAAACAACCATTAAATTATAATTACATTATTATTAAATTGAATTGAAAGTGCTTGCGATTGGAACACTTAAACACCCTAATGGAAATATTGCCGCCTATGAAGGTCACACTGATTTTTAAGTTCTCTTCAATCCACAATCACTATACTGACTGAACGGGAACTTCAGAACCTCTCATGGCGAAGGGAACAATTTTTTTAGAACTAAGTATCCAGTAAAAAGCATAACTCTGGTCCAATTCGTTACCAAAAATCTGTGAAAACTCGAGACTTAATAAGATTATATCCTTATTTACGTAAGTTTGGATTATGTCTGGCAATTATTTAAATCATTATTCCAGTAATATCCTCTTACTAATGTCTACTATAGAAACCGGTGTCTTCTTCCACTAAAAAGCAAGACCAGTTATACAAGATACAAACAGTGTGGAAAAGTGCAAAAAATATATAGGATTCCTAGGGAAGGGTTTACGGGGTAAACAAAAAATCATGCCCTTGGAGACTTCTCTGTTTTTTCATCGAACTGATAACTATTTTATACAATTTTGTGGATCTTCAGGCTTGAAATAGCGACCAGCATTCTTTTGCTGTTATCACCACGAAATGTTTGACCAGTATTGAATCAACAGCTGGTGATTTCCAACTTGACCACAGATTACACTTTGCTTACATATAACACGTGTTGAAGCGATATACCCACGCGGGTCAGCCTATGACATTTGCACCGCCAGCTGTCCGCGCCGCACGCTAACTCCGCTACACCGCGCTGTTTCCCCAACACCGGCCAAATAACAGTCATTTGCACAGCGCTAACTGATTGTCGACTGTTTGCCGGGTATTAGCGGCTATTTCAAAACCAATAACATTTGACGCCTTACTCTACAGTGCCCTACAAGGCAAGGGCAGTTTAACACATGTTCGCTCGCCGGCTTTTTCTCGTAAGTATTTGCATCTGTGAAGGTGTTGTTTATTGTCGGGGTGAGCGGCTGGAAGGGAACGTGGAAAAACAGGTACACTTTCACGGGGTAATGTTGTACGGTTGAAATAGAAAGGTGAGGATTTTCATTTTGCAATAACATATTTCTATATTTAAATCTGTGGTACTTTTACTTGTGGCTCAAGGCGAGATGGACCTGATAGAAAATAAATACAAATGTTATAAAAAAGAGAGCATTAAAACCTCACGCAGCAGAGCAACTTGAATTGTCCCAATACGTAAAAGTATACTTCACACAGTCAAGTTTCTGTACTACATGGATGGAGAAGAATTTTTTCTTCTATAATATATGGATGGAAAAGAATGTTATAGAATGCCCACAAAATCCTAGATTAAGTCTCAAATTCAAAATGCCATTGGCGTAGACAACAATAAAAAATAAATAAATAAATTTTTTTATGTACTATATGGATGCAGCACGCGGTCTTTGAGTTAACTAATACAAAGAGTTCTCCAATCACAGTTTTCTATGGAATTTCCTTTAAGGAACTTAGTGATAACTTGATTTTGATAAATGTGAGTGCTTCTCTAAATTTGAAGACATAATAGGGGCCAGATGGTGTAGTGGTCAGCATAATCACCCGACAAGCTAGAGACCCGGGTTCAAATCTCGTTTCGGTCCACAAATGTTGTCTTCAAATTTCTTTAGTAATAAATTAGCTACTTAGCGTTGATACTAATAAAGATCTACCTATGTATTTGTTAGTACCGTATTAGAGTCGATTTTATTTGTACTATGACTCCTAACGTTCATATGACTACTCTCAAACACCCCAAGTTCAACCTCCTGGTCGCCTATAATCTGTCACCGCACAGGACGGGCTTGCAACCTGACTCCTGCAGGGTGACCACTGGGCAGCACGTGGCGGAAGCAGGTCATCATGGTGATGGATGGTCAGGTGATGGTGAGGGTGCAGGCGCGTGCCATCACCAGAGTCCACACATTAACTACTGGAGTCTGCTCGTAATTAAAACCATCACTTCCTGGCGGCCCGCATGTGACCATATGTCGGTAAGCCACGTCCAATTGTTCCTGTGACGAATTGTCGGTGAACATCACAGGAAGCTGTTATTGGGGATGAGCGGGTGTGGGGAGGTGAGGTAAGAGGGAGTGAGTCAGGGTAAACAATGGAATCGATAACTGAGAGAAACTGAAACTAAATAAAAGGTGATACCTAAGTTATTGAAAATATTTTGACGTGTGCCCATGTACTGATGTGTTTTATGGCAATAAAAGCTTTGACTTGACTTGATTTGCTCAGAAGTGTAAGCACTTTTAAACCCGATAAGCTTGTACGTCTTAACATGATTAAAACCAAAGACAGTGTAATGATAGGTAGATTGGGCATAGATCATGGCTAAAACAGGAAAATTGAAAAAGTTGCGGGAGCCCTAGCACAGATAGCGCTGCCATCTCTTGCAGAAATTCTCGAGTTTGTCCGATGTGACCAAATTGCGCCATTTTCGAGAACGAATAAACTTGCGCGTGCGTCAGTGGTTCTACTTACTAGCACAGACTAAAGACTCTATAGAGTCCGTTAGTCTATGTTACTAGTAAATACTTCGTAAAGTAATTTCCTCGCAGCGCTATCTGTGCTTGGGCTGGTGAACTATGTTGATTTTTCTGTCTCAGCCATGTGGCAGCCATGCGCAGTCTACGAAAATAAAATTATCTTTGTTAAAACGTAATAAATAAAAATCGGTGTTATTAATTTACATTGAGCTTATAGAAAATAAATCCAAGATGGCTTAGAGTCTGTCCTTTAAAAATCCGCACTCATTGGCCTTGATCTACAAATTTGTAACCTTCACGTATTTAAGCTATACACAATTAGATTTGTTTCGTTGAAAAGTCCACCAGATCAACATATCACTAGCTGACAGACGCAGCACGACGGACCCGGGGCACACTAGGAAGTCCTTACCGGGAGACAATCAGAGATATTTGCTAAATACCGCACGACCTAGTGTGACATGACCCTGACTTATCTGTGTCTCTCGCTGACCTTTCCTCTGACAAGTGATCTCGCCAATTATCTGTCTTATCAATCTGAGCACTCCCTCACTCGCATTCCTGGAGAAATTACATGATTGCTGAAGATAGTTGCCACTAAAAGAGCGTACGTAGTACGGGTAAGATAAAAGTTAGAAAACCCCCTTACAATAGTTATTATAACCTTAAAAAATACATTCATTACAAATTCACATGTCCACCAATATGGAACTCGACAAGCCAACAATTTGCGTGTGATGCAAGTCAGAACATATTTAGAACAATCGAGCCCTAAAGAAAGATGTATGAAAATATTCAACTATTTACCAGCTGAAGTCAAAATTATAACAGACATAGTTAAGTTCAAAAATACCTTGAAGACAATTTTAGAAGAAAAATTCTATTATTCGCTAAGAGAATATGAAGAAGATAGACAAGTTTTCCTCTCAAACATTTCCAAAATTCCATCCTCCTGTTTTTTTTTTATAAATAAATCATCCTCCTGCTATTGGTGATTCTCTACGGTTCACAGTAGCGCGTGCCACGTAACGCCCTGGCCATGTCAATTTTGTTAGTACCCTAAACTTACAATCTTTGAGAGTTTCTTCCCAAACATCCACCTCACAGAAGCTCCAATTCCATCTCATTCCGCACAAGAAGCTACAGACACCCGCACGCGCACAGAGGGCGGCGCGTTTGATCCGCGTCAAAGAAGTGTTGCAAGTCTAATGTCGCCGGCCCCTTTGCCTAAACACGCATTCCATTTGTAATAACATTATCAGCGAGCGAGCGGCATTAACATTAGGGTTTGCGACACGCGGGTAAACGCGCGCATTAGGGGAAAGCTACCGGTGTTTAGGCGTAATGGCGCCGAGGTCGTTATCCGAGACACGCTGGACATTGCGATTGCACACGCTGTTTAACTGTCTCATTCGTGCTGGGTATCTAACTCTTAGGCTTTCTTCTGGTTCACGACACGTCAAAACATCATAATTAGCTTGAGATATTTCGGTCTCGCTGTGGAGCACCATCTCGGCTGACACTAGTCAGTGACTGAAGATAGTACCCCACGGTGAGAAAGAAATATCTCAAGCTAACTAAGATGTTTTGACGCGGTGTGAACCGGAAGAACTAGATTATAATCATGGAAAAAGTTACTATAAACATGGGTCTTGTAGAAAACAATAACAGCCACGTGAAAACGTCATAATTAGTTGAGGTATTTCGGCCTCGCTGTGGAGCACCATCTTCAGTCACTGATTGGCTGACACCAATCAGTCAGTACAGCCAATCAAAGACTGAAGTTGGTACTCCACAGCGAGACTGAAATATCTCAAGCTAACTATGATGTTTTGACATGGTTTGAACCGGAAGAACTAGATTATAATCATGGGAAAAGTTTCTATAAACAGCATGGGTCTTGTAGAAAACAATAACAGCCACGTGAAAACGTCATAATTAGTTGAGGTATTTCGGCCTCGCTGTGGAGCACCATCTTCAGTCACTGATTGGCTGACACCAATCAGTCAGTACAGCCAATCAAAGACTGAAGTTGGTACTCCACAGCGAGACTGAAATATCTCAAGCTAACTATGATGTTTTGACATGGTTTGAACCGGAAGAACTGGATTATAATCATGAAAAAAGTTGCTATAACCATGGGTCTTGTAGAAGATAATGACATGCACGAAAAAGCAAATTGTGAATACTATTCATCAAAACTCTAAAAGTGTCTTCCCCTCTATTGGATGTGCATAAGTAGATATTTTCATTTTCTCTATTACGATTGGTCAGTCTGATACACGCCTGTGATTGGTCGTCCACTGTTGCTAGCCGGCCAGCCACTCATTTTTGTTGCCTAATTTAAAAAAAATTAGTTAAAGGAAAAAGGAAAAAAACTCATGTTGTTTGTTGGTGGGTGACTGGTTAGCTTACACTGATTACTTTTAACCATCTCATTTCCGAATGATTTGTGTTACCTGTTTTAGGATACTTATGGTTTTGGTTACTTTTCACTTGAAGACAGGGTCAGATTTTCGGTCCTGAAACGTCGTGTTCTTCTTGATCACTAAAAAACTATTAAAACGTCTGTAATAATACTTCAATCTCAGACATTCTACCATCTTCAACAACAATCTTCAAACAAAGCATTATTATAATAATATGATTTGAAACACATCTCCTCCCCAAAAGGCACTCTTTGGGGGTAAATTATCCCCGTTGGTGGAAATTCGCTGGGATTCACGGTAGCACTTGTGGCTACACGTCGGCCATCCTTGTCTTACGGTGGATTATTGTACAGCAACAAATAACACAACCCTAAAAACCTTTACATTAAACGCGAAATCCTAAAATTTCCTTTTATTATGAATTAAAATATTTCACATAGCCTTAACAATTTCAACGTTCAATAAACTCAATGTGATTTCCTTATGTTGTAATCGACCAAAGAACTCGCGTATACAAATCAGAGAAATACCCACTGCCTTTTATCAACTTTATCATTTAAACCTCGACCTTTCCTGTTGCACGATGTTATGGCAACACAAGTTTGTTACCCGAATTTACTTTTTATTCAATCGACCTAAACTGTTTATCAATTTCCAAGAATTTTGTGTTATCATATTATTGTTAACGTGGTTTATATAAAGCATTACTAACCGTATATGGTTTGTCAGTTTGATATTTTGTTTTGTCGAAAGTGGATCGTTGGTATGTTTCGGTTTTTTAAGTGGTTTTGATTTTTTTGTGGAAGCTTCATAGTTAATATGATGCTGAAGTTCCTGTGTGTAACAGTTTAAGTTAATTTTGTATTTAATCTAAATGTCTAAACTACTCGGAAAAACGTCTGGTGGAAATTCGGAAGGAATTGGTTGTATTAGAACAGTTCAACAAACATAAGTTTAATTTGAAATTGTCTATTTTAAGTCTTTTAGACCAGTATAAAAGTTTTGGAATTCTTAAAAGTTGTTCTTTTATACCTTGATTTGTTTTTATAAAGGTGAAATATCCAGTTTCGAGCCTCTGATTTCTCACACAGAACTTTTCCAGTTAAATATTTATCTTCAACATCTTATTGACTTCCAAGAACTTTTCAAGAAACGTTATTCTCAACATACTTATTGTGTACACCTCACTGTTTGTTCACCAAATAAGGTATAGTGACCAAAATACAATAAATAGCTACCATTTTAAAATGGTAAGTTAGATCATGCTGGTAATTTGTTTATTCAGTCTTACGACGTCAAATTATATAAAGATTAAACCAAAATGATATAAGTGGTGCGAGAGATAATAAATAATTAGCAAAAAAAGGAGGGTTATTGGGTGAACGAAGAATTTTCAGAAACTTCACTGTTTTTTAATAAAGAACCCACCCCTGACGTTTGCAATTTTGTGTCCCATTTTTTTAATCACCCGTTTTAAGAAGAAGAAGAAGAGTGCTTTATTCATCTTAGAGAAGAAATAAATATACATAAAGAAACAAAACAAAAATAAAAATGTATAAAATATAAGTTAAGAAATAAAACAAAAATCTATGTAAAAAAAAAAAAATAAAAATACACGAAAGAAATATAAGAAAATATAAATTAATCTAAATGAACAGAAATAATAATAATATGAGTTGAATAAACAAAAGTAAAATCAAATAATAAATTTAAAATCATGGTAAAATGAAAAATTTAGCCTTTGCACTTTTGTAAAATCTTCAATGCTATAAATTACTTTGTCAGCCAACCAAATTCTGAGCCTATTCCTGAAAGAGTATGGATCATCTGTTTTTAAATAGTCAGGCAAACAGTTGTATAATTTCTTCCCTGCATACGATGGGGTTCTTTCAAACAGGGAGCTTTGGTGGGCTGGTAATTGGAAATCCACATTTCTGGTGAAGTAAACTTGATTTTGGGGTTTTCTCGGATATTTGTTTACAGAGTGGGTAATTGTTTCGAGTATATATATTGCATAAACTGTTAGTATAACTTTTTCGTTATACCAAGCTTTACTATTTTTTAAACCCATTTACACTTGCTTCTATGGTATCACGATAAGAAATTTATTGATCGTCTTAAAAAGCAAAACAGTATTAATTTTGTAGCTCTGTAATTAATCAGTCAAATGAAATGAAAAAGTGACATATAGTTTACAATTTACATTTTATATACAATTTACACAACACATTAAGGAATGGTCAAAGGTCATCTGATGGTTAGTCAAACGTTGTACCTTTTGCAGTTTATATTTTGCATAATTTAAAAATAGTATAACTCATCGATTAGCTGCCACCTAAGACTGACTAAAATCAATAAAACCACTACAAATTGTAATGCCTTCTTTAGCTTATGTAAATTGTACAATAATAAGTACTCTAAAAAAATATTTAGAAAAGGGAAATAAGGAAATGCTAATGTTTTGTAATAAAACAACCAATATATTTCCGAAAACACGGCTAATAGTATAATAATAACAATAAATAATAAAGAGAAATAAAATAAATAACAAGTTGAACACAACGGTAGTAAAAAGTAAATAATACATATGTTTGGATAAATAATACATGTAAATAATACATGTTCAAACGTACCAGCCCGATGTTGTCTAAAGACTGAGGAGATTACTGATATGTGCAAACTGATAAGACGTTTGCTGATAATACTGTATTACGTCATATGTCTTGGCGTTACACATGTAATGCAATCCAGCAGATAAAATGCTCTAATCTGTGAGTAAGACTTTGAACCGCTTTGTCTATTAATGTTAATTAACTTTGGCTATCTAAAACATTGCGGGCAATCGATGTGTTTTATTTTTTTTTTTTTTAGGTAAAGGCAGTTTTTAACATATTTTAACTGTTTTATGGCTGGTTAAATGAAATTTGATTTATACTTTAAAACTTAACAGCAAAGTTAATATTTTGTTCCTTTAAGAGTGCGCCTCAGTGCCACGGTACAAGGGTCTGCAAGAGGCCAGAACACGCCGACACCTCAAAAGTTAAAATTGAGTGTTTATACCTTTTATAACCCCAAGGATATTAGCTACGTGTGTATGGAGCCCTCTTTCGAAATCGTGTCTACCAAGCCTATAAACCTGCGTTAAAATCGCGGAAAGTTCAACCTTTTCGAAGTCAGTTTGTAGAATTAGTATAATTGTACAATCGGGCTATAACGAACAGACAAACGTATCTTTGTTAGTTTAAAACGTTTTTGAAAAGGTGAACACATATCTGCTCAAGCGTTCGGTTTGACAGTTAGGCCGCATCAGTTTAAAGAAGGCCCGTTGTTTACGTGCGCGGTGTCATGTGTTCCTTTGCGGAAAATTTAGGCTTTCCACTGAGGCGGACTCTTAAGTATTCTATGCTACAGGTACTTTCCAAAACTGACCAAATAGACTTTGAAACGTGCATTTACAATAGCCTATTCTTCTAAAACCTCTAAGCCCTGAAGACCTCGAGTTACGACAATTAAAAATCCTTCCTCAAATACACATCTAGCGCGCTACCCTCTTGATCCTGCAGTACCCGAGCACAGTACCCAGGGAGATCCACAAGACCGCGGCTTCTGTCAAAATGTGTCAGTTGCCAACAGGTTCTCGGAACTTGCCCTGCGAGAACTTCCACTGAGAAGTCTACATGGTTTTTGCCGTTGGAAACCATGGTAAGTTCCACGAAAACGTCATTCCCGAAACTGTCGTAGAATACGTTGGACTTGATTTCTTCAGCGAGATGTTCTCTGGGGTCGTGTCTTGAAGATTCCTTTGACTTTTTCACGCACGTTTCGGGAGTTTGAGCGTACCTTGAAAAAGTTATGGCAGTTAGACATATGATGATAAGTAATGATGGAGCTTTAAATTATGTGACCATATTATGAGTCACTCTAGTTGAATTAATTATCCGAAGTTGATTTTCCTTAATAATGAGTATATAAGTAACACTATGCTTAAGTTGTAAGTTGTAAAGGGGGTTTTTACTAACATTATTTCTACAACTTGTTTACAACTAAAGATTTTTTATAATCTAGTTCTTCCGGATCACACCGCGTATAAACTTCAAAATTAGGTTAAGATATCACGGTCTCGCTGTGGAGTACCATCTTCAGTCACTGATTGGCTGATCATTTTCACAAGACGCGAATCTGATCAGCAAATCAGAAATCAGTGACTGAAGATGGTACTAGATTATAGTTGTGACACAGGCCACGAAAGTTTTAGAGTTAAGTTAAAAGATATTCTATCTTATTTCTCTTGATACAACCCCTAAAGCACCTTTACAATATGAATGTTTCAAATTTGATGTTTTGCACAGTTTATTATTAGCGCATTCCGAAAATAGTTCGTTTATGACAATTTATACCCATTAAAACCATTAGTGTTTTAGGTTTCTTAAAAAACAATGTTAACATGCTTTAGGCTTTTGAGTGAACAAGAAAACACGACGTTTTGGGATCTATAATCCGATCCCAAAACGTCATTTTTTCTTGTTTATTAAAAACTATGGAAATCGACCTAATAATATTTCAACCTCGGACCGTCGTAAACAACAAGCTTCCTATAAAGAATGTTTTCGGCCTTTCTATAACAATGGGAAGACAACTAAACTTTAAAAAAATTCGAATGCAAAACTTACACCATCGATATTAGACTTAACCATACCTATCACAAACCTTAAAGCTCAAATCATTCGCTTTAAAAATGTTATCATCTAAACAAGACAAACATAAGTGAAGGTCAAAGATATAAACTTTACCTTTTCACAACGATAACTAGAAAGTCCAGCCTCATATGAACGTCGACCATGGCATCTTCACAATCTTGCAGTACCACAGCGCAGTACCTAGCCAGATCAACATAACCAAGAGATCTGTCAAAGTGTGTCCGTGTCCATATGCTCGGGACTTGTCCAGACAGAACCTCCACTGAGAATTCCACGTGATCATCCTCGTTGGAAATCACTGTAAGTTCCAGAGAAACTTCCTTCCCGAAACTGTCGTTAAAGTGTTGCGACTTGATTCTTTCGACGAACTGTTCTCTAAAATCCATCCTTAAATCTTAAAATAAACACGCTCTAGTGAAATGTCCTAACACACGTTAAAGCAGTTTGTTTTACCAGTCTAGAGTAAAAGGTCTCGAGGTGTTTAAATAAACTGTAAAATAGTTTGCACGAAATAAAACATAACGTGAGCACCTGGTCGACTACTCCACACCAACTGACTCCAAATGACTCCATGGAAATGGTTTTATATCCGGTATGAAATGTCTTTCATAGTTTCATTAAATTGTTTTAGAGTCCCAGGAATCGGTAGAGTTAAAGAAAATCCCAGAACAAGTAGAGATTGTAGAGTCATACTGCGTATCACTAGCTCTTGAACTCAGCTGATACCGATAAACATAAACACGTTTGTTGAGTCTGAGTGAAATGAGTCATCTGATGACAACAATATAGTTAACTTTGTTTTGTTTTGAATTGTATAGCGTGAAATGTTCTCGTACACCTTTATCCCGTAGTAAAAAACATGTTTATGGTTAACTACGTAATTACAGTTACTTGCAGCTACTAAACAAAATGTGTGTTTTTAATTTTACAATCTAAAGTACTACCTCTTCAAAACTTTGAATTTTAACATCAATAAACTCGAGACGGTCAGTGCGCCCTTTTAATATTTTAAAATGATGTTTATAAGCATATGAAATATAAATACGATTTTTAAATTAAGAGCCTGATATTAAAAGTTTTCGGAAAATAACATGAAACATAACATTAACGTAACATTTTCATCATCCTGCTCTTAAAACTGTACCTTTACACACATAAATTCTGTTTAGAAAGAACAATCACGAAATTCCAAAAAAAGGGTCGTGCAGACCATCGTTCAAATACTTGAAATTATTTATTCTAAATTCTGAAACAAACGAGTCTTTTTTTATTCAAAATTTGATACTGTAAGAGGAAATGACAATATTATGAAACAAGGTGCTGAGAGAACTACCGAACTGAGAGACACAGAACGGCAATTAATGAATAATTTGCCTTCTCTCAACCGGTTACCGAATTTGTTCAAAGGTGAGCCACCTGTCAAAAACGTTAAAACCTGTCCAAAAGATCCTTATCAAAAATGTTTTATAGTGTGAACGAGTTGTTGGTAACAGGAGATCGGGGACAGGTTATTATGTTATCCTAGAATAAATTTGTCTAGGACTTTTTTCTTCAAAAACAAGCGGTCAAGTATATACGTCTAATTGCGACGGAGAGAGTCGTGCAGAGAATCATTCAACACCCTAAAGCTGTTTACTCTACCTTGTCTCTACATGTGTGACGAGTCTCTTTTTCAAATCAAAACGTAATAGGCCTACCATAAGAGGTACAGACATACACTCTTATGAAGCTAAAGGCAGGACAACTACCGCACTGGGAGACATGGAGAGGTAGTTCATGAACGTTTGCCTTTCAAGGTTCATTTCACTACCAGACTATAAAATTCGTTCAAAATGCCCCTTCAAAACTCATCGTCAAAAATTCTGATTTCTTAAGATACATTTTAAGATACAGACGAGTTTATGGCATTCAACTGGGAGACCCTATAATTAGCTAACGGACTAAGGACTAGAGTGGTTACATTCGAATTTACGGGGGAGATCGAGTGTCAAAAACTGTACATTTGAATGGAATTTAAATGTAAGAATGAAAGGAAAGTTTTAGGCACACAGATAGTTAACGATTGCGATACATTTATTGTAAATGTCTATTTGCAATAAAATATGTATTAATGTTTCCACTGTAAAAATATACTTATTGATTTAGGTGTCACTTTTATTTTAATGAAATATACAATCTTCCTGTATCTATATTCTATCTAGACTTGACTCCTGTTATCCCCCTCACCCCCACAGACCAGTGACTAACCGGCACCTGACGCCGACGCGCACAGCTGTCAGCGCACGCACCGCGCTCTGGCGGTGGATGAGGGAAGTGTTTGATTATTTAAAGAGCCCGCTTAGCACCGGCTACCCATGATTCACCGGGATCACGCAGGCAGCAATTTGGTAGATTGCCTCCGCGACGACAGATGCACCGAGCTGGTTATGTGTCTCGTGCCCGAGCTGGTGTAAACGGTGGGGATTATCAGCTGGAGGATTAGCTTCTGAAATTAGAGTGGAGGTCATTAGAGTAGTTGTTTAGGGGGACTGATACTGTCTGTATACGATATATAGCCTGCAGACTGTTCAAAATCCTCCGGTTAAGCATAAAAGTGCTGATTACTATTAATGTGGTGAAAACACGGACCCATTTTGAAATAGAATTTCAAAAATGGTGTCGAAGTTATCGATTATCTTATGACCTTGAAGTGAACGGGGATACAATATAATCAAAGACTCATCTTAACCGGTTTCAGTACTAACTTCCAAACAACACATTTTAGAGTTAGGTCAAGCCCTCCATAACCACGCCAAAATTTACTTTATGTTGTAAGTATTTCGTAGAATCTATAGAATTTCTTGTTTTGCTAAACAACAATTAAAACAACGGATTATACGTGTTTGTTTTACCTATTTTACTGGGAAAACTTTATCATAGCCCCTGTTTAGCTAGAAAATTGGTCCTGAAAAGGAATGTATAACATGGTTTTCTTTTTGAAAGCCAAAAAGTCAATGGAATAGACAGAGTAACGAGACATCAGCCCCAACAAAACAAATGATAAGGAATATTAACACATAAATAAATGACAGTTAAACATGTTCCTATGTTTGAAAGGACAATATAAGAAAAGACTTGATTAAAGCTCAAAAACAGTTATTCAACTTTAATTGCCGATCATTACTACGCTATGGTTGGAAATTATGCTTCTTTTTACACCGTTACTAAATTAAAACTCAAATAACCCAGAAAACGTGCTAGTTAGCTAAAAAAAACTCTTATAATATTTACTCTCTGAAAAAGAACACCCGCACTTCTTATCCCGTCTAGACAAACACTAAGCCAGCCTGCGCAGTGCGTCTGCGCACTAGACTACACGTCACATGCGCATGCGCACACCTTGCACTGGCACATGAAGTCATACGCTGCGCAATAGCTTCAAGTTTATGTGCTCGTTAAATCAGGATCATCCAGAGTGCAAGGTCTAGGCCGCTGCGTGAGGTCGGACTGTGCATCTGGAGATTCCAACCGGGCTTATTTGAGGAATTTATAGACAAAAGTTTATTTCGTGATAGTTAAACATGGATTTTCCTAGCTAGTTAACGATTTACTAACAAAATAAATAAAGTAGGTCTAAAATTCACTCTTTTTTACGTAAATTGAGATCCGATTCGTACTTACCAGACTGTACGTTATTATTCACTCAAGGTCCGTTCATTACTCCCTTCTAGCTACGATTTCTTTTACAGCCAATTGAACTTTGAACGGTCTCTTGTTGGTATGCCAAAAAGTCGTCCGTGCTGGCCTATGTGGCCATTTTTGTGAACTGTCTCAATTTTCTTGAGCGTTGACCTTGACAATCTTAAATAAATAAATTGTTTATTGCGTCAACATTGAACATGTTATGCAATCATCAAATTACTGTAATTTATAAAAGCTAAAATTTTCACACATTCTACCATCGAAGTCCCAATCAGACATACATTTTTGGCATTCACTCTCTCTCATTCATTCGAATTGTACCACTCTAACCCTCAGTGTGTTCCGCGTTTTTCCAGTCATGTGCCATAAACTCGTCTGTATTATAAAATGCTTCTGCGGCCAAAACCTTTTTAGACGAGTTTTAAAAGCCTTAAGCTCCGGTGCACTTTTGATTGAATTTGGCAACCTGTTGACGAGTTGAACTCCTACCTGAAAAGGTAAACGTTCATAAACTGCCGTTCTTTGTCAACCTAATTCCAAAATCATGTAAATTACCAATAAACAGTTTTGAATTTTCATTTTGAAAGCTAGATAAACATTTTCAAAATCAAACTTCTGTAGAGGTTCTCATGGAACTATATCATTTGGACATGGCTCAAATTAACATGCCCGTTAAAATGCAAGAAACCTTTTCTAAATCTACCTTTATCGCAAATCAATCATTTCAATGGAATCCCCTATGCAGTTGTAAACGCATTAGGTCAAGTAAAACAACATAATTTAAAACGTATATGTACTTTATGTTTTAATTCGTCAATATTTTAGTGGGTGAACATTTCTAATTTAAATGTGTGTGTTCCTTTTTTATACACTTTTTGTAGAAGTTATAAAGAGATACTTTCAAGAACTAATAAAATAAAATTCTTCTGTTGTTAGAATTACGTTGTAGAACGAGTTTCACACATTCCAATACAATTACCCGAATAACCACCCAAAACTAAAACCAAACCCCTCAAAGAACCCCCAAAAACATGTCCTACCTACTCGTATAAAACTACCTTCCATTGCACTCTTATACACCAACAGCAACAATATAAGTCCTTAATGAAGTTCGCCACGTTGACGCATGCGCGTGACAAAGGCCCGCACCGACGCACTTTTTCCACCAAGCCATTACAGCCGTCATCAGGCGCACCGGCCCAGGGCGAAGGTTAATAAGTAGGTGTCGCGGGATTAACCCAAATTTGATTCGCTCTTGTTTTTGCGCCCGTGTTTTCGCAAGTGCGAGCAGAGTATTAGAAAGGTTAGGCCGAGTGAGATGTATTAAGGATGCTTTACAGCTGTCTCTTTGATGATTGTGTCCTTCCAGGCAAATTGGGCGGGGAGGAATTGGGTTACACGCTCGTTTTTACTTCTTCTTGAGGTTGGTTTTAAATTCAGAAGATTTGCTTGTAGTAATGGCCCTATTAGTGCCTAAAGAAAGTATCTTTTAGGTTTGACGTAAACACTTTTAGAGCTTGTTCAAAACTACATGCACACTCAAGCCGAAAAAGCAAAATGAAGCTTCTTTAAGCACACATTTTGCGTTAAATAAGCGAGTACCGCAAATACATTTTCGGGACAAATGATAAACGAGACTTTTACTGTATTGAGGCTGAGGTTATTGGAAATAAGTTAATTTAAACATTTTCTTTCTTGGACTATTTCAGTGATTTTGAAGAGTGCCCAGTACCTGTTGGCCATTTTGTTTTTGTTCCATAAGAACAATGTAAACACGAGAATTTTCTTGTGAACACCTCACGCCTACAGTGCCTGTGGTTGCCTACAAGCTTTCAGAGACCAGCTTATTTGATATACAGTATTGGCCAGCTGTTAAAAGTAAATAAGTAGAGCACCTACATTCATCAAGCCCGAAATATGTGTAAAATCACAGCTGACTTCAAATAGGTTTCACCATGCATTTGGATCTCTAAACCTACAGTCTCAATGGTGTTACAATCAACCGCTAGAAATCAACCTATTACAGTACACAATAATCTAAAATTAAATTTGAAGTAGATCACCTTTCATCACTATTGCAGGCCATATTATGGAGCAACTAGTTGAGAACAGAAGTGAAGAAATAGAGACCAATTAAAGAAAGGCGAGCTGTCACCAAAGCGCGTGCGATCAAGCAACGGACCACACAGAAATCGGTGTCAATCTCCTTGGCCAAGACGCAGTCGCATGCCCAAAACCATCACGAACCGATCTAACTGTCTTCTTTCCCGAAATATCACCCTGTTGCCTAACGCTTGCTGATTGAAAACTTACATCCAGAGGCGTATTTGCGTCCCATTTGTTTTCTTGCTTAACGGCCTTCATTTTAGAACATGGATGGACCTTCGTTGACCTCTGATTCGTTCGACTTGTGGATAGTTTGGTATTCTATGTGTTAGTGACACGGTTTTAGGGAAAATCTCGACCGACTGGTTTGAAATTATTAAGAATTCGTCAAAAACAAGCAGTTTGGACCATCGCGAAATTGCGCTGGAGAGAGTCGTGCAGGCAAGCATTTAAAGACCTCAAGCTCACTCCCTTGCCTCTACTCGACAAAATTCCTCGGAATACACCTAGACAGAGGGTTGACGTGGGATTGTCACGTAGACAGTGTTTGTTCAAAATTAGCCTCAGGCATTTATGTTTTGAGACAACTAGCCAAATATTGCCCGACTCAGGTACTGATGACAGCATATTATGGACTAATCTACCCACACTTGTCCTACGGACTGGTGTTGTGGGGTTGCACAAATGTAAACTTTTCTAGGCTGTTCATTCTGCAAAAACAAGCAGTTTGAACAATTGCAAAGCTTCAGTGGAAAGAGTCGTGCAGACCAGCATTCAAAAACTTAAAAATGTTGACTCTACCCTGCCTTTACAATTTGGAAACATGTCTTTTTTTCAAAAGTAAATGCGATCTCGTAAGAGGTATAGATATACACTCTTACGAAACAAGAGGCAGGGAGAACTACCGAACTGGGAGACACAGAACGGTAGTTCATGAACGTTTGCCTTCTCAAACAGGAGTTCAACTCGTCAACAAGTTGCCAAATTCGATTAAAAGTGCCCTAATGCCAAAGGCATTTAAAGCTCGTCTCAAAAAAGTTTTGATCGCAAAAGCATTTTATAGCACCGACGAGTTTAAGGCACACGACTGGGAGAACACATTAGAAAACGAATAATTTAACCACGGGGCTAAAGTGGGGAAAATTCGAATGAATGAATCGTGTGATTGGAAATGCTGTATGTCTGAAAGAGATCTAGATGTGTGTGAGTAGAAAATTTTAGGTACTAATAACTGACGATTGCGATGCATGTACAATGTAATTATGCAATAAATTATTTATTTATTTACATTCTAGAGACATGTCTCTTTTTTCAAATCAAAATGTAATACCATAAGAGGTTGCGACACACACTCTTATGAAACCAGAGGCAGGGATAACTACCGAACTGAGAGACACAGGACGGTAGTTCATGAGCGCCTTCTCATGCAGGTGTTCATCTCATCAACAGATTACCAAATTCGTTTAAAACGCACAAGTGCCCAAGGCATTTTAAGGCTCGTCTAAAAAATGTGTTGTCCACTCAAGCTTTTTACAAAGACGAGTTTATGGCGTTTAATTGGGAGACCTTGTAATTGGCTGACCGACTAGCCACTAGAGTGGGATAATTCGAATGAATGAGAGAGAGATGGAAAAATTGTACGTATGAAAGAAACTTAGATGTGAGAGAGAATGGAAACTGTCAACAATCAACTTTTCTGACGATTGCCGTGCATTGTAAACTGTTTTGCAATAATAAATGTATTTATTTATTATTTATTTAAATTCTAGATTAAGGTACTTTACGCGCCTATGTACATTGCTATGTAAGGGAGTTGCGGCCTTCAGTTCGAATGGTCGTATGTTCGATCCCCGACGTAGGCACATAAACGCGGGTTTAAACTGCTTTCCTGAAAAGCGTTTGCTGTATTCTCACAAAACCTAGAGTAAGACCAACCCACATGCATGTAGCGTTGACAGTACAGAAAACACAAAACAACGTACTTAAGGAAAGTTGACATTTTTTATTTCAAAATGGCGGCCATTGGCCAATGAATACATTTAGTTGTCCCCTATTGTTTAAAATAAATACAACACTGAACATTTGTGTCAGATCTAACTTTCGGCCGTTGGTAAAAAATGTGGGGTTCCCTTGATTATTACTAACAAAAAAACATTAAATAAGAAATACAAATTTTAGGTAGGTAAAAGTAGATACCGTACATCAGTCTGGCACGGAGACGAGTAAAAGGTTATTACTTTTTAAGACTGATATGAAAGGTGATTGAATTTATTTTAATGTATAATTTAATTATTAGCCTTGAACTTATGCGCCTTTAGTTTTGCTTGAAGCAGGCCTACAGTGCGACATGCTCAAAAATTCCATAAAAAGGCGTATTAGAATTAGATTTTTAAAATTAGCTGCAAGGTCTACGCTTTTCAGAACTAATAGTAGTTGGGTGGTCACGTTCTGTAAACTGGGTTTGATGTGCTTTAATCTGTTATACTGATAGTGCTTGACCTTTGCTGATATCAAAGTTGTGAATTTCTTGGCACAAACAAACATTTTCTCCATTTTAGTTGCAAACAAATGACAAGCATTGGATTCTCCGGCAAAATAGGCTCGTTACAACATGTTAATACTCATAATGTGCTGATCTGGGACTCGGCAAATCCTCACAGGACCAGTGCAGACTCACGAGACTCCCTCTATCCCTCTATCTGGCAAACGACGATTCAATCGTTGTTTAAAAGTGTCACTTCAAAGGTGTATTTTGTCATATCCCGACGGAAAGTGTATGGGCCTTTATTTTTTGGTGAAGCAACTGTTACTGGTTCTTCTCATCTTGATACACTAGACCAATAACTCGTTCCTCAGTTGGAAAAAGATGAACCAGAGAACTTCATTTTCCAGCAAGATGGTGCCTCACCTCACTGATGACATAACGATGTACGCTATTGGTTGAACAACACTCTACCCGGTTGCTGGATTGTCCGCAAAGAGCAAAATGACAGAGCTTGTTTAGCGTGGCTTCCTCGGTCAGCAGATCTAACGACATGCGATTTCTACCTTTGGGCTTTATCAAAGATCGTGTGTATGTGCCTCCACTATCAGCTGACCTCCCCGAATTTTGAAACAGGGTTGAAGCAGCTGTTTGAACCTACTCAAGACTTTACAACATTTGGGGAGAACTCTGCTGTGGACTTTATGTGTGCCGGGTGACTATGGTTCTCATACTAAACACTTGTAAGCTTTTAGATAAAATTGTTTGAGCTGCTTTTATATTTGAAACATAATTTATAATTGTACGTTTAATTTAATAGATATTATGAAGCGTTAAACCCCGATATTCATTTAGAAACACCCGGCATTAAAATACACATTTAATACGTTTTCATCGAACGCAGGAAAACATCTGTTTAACAGAGGGTCTAAACAAGATAAGTGGAATGAAATGCAGACACTCATCTGACTATTCCTTGTGATCAGCTGCGTTGTTTGTTTACAAGTTGCAGGTGCATTCCTCTTATCACATCTCAAGTGTCTCCAACTGTGTCAACATAACCCAGTTCCCTAGGGTTCACATCACCAAATATTTTAGTTTAGTGGGAGGACTGTTCAGAGACGTGTCGGCTTTTTAAATCGTAATTTAGTTAATATTCGAATATAATACCACCTAAACAACTCTTTATTTCGGTTGGCTTTAAAGTTAAACTTGCCCTTGGGGCTCGCTGGGGGGATACGTGCCTAGACCCAGCTCGGCCTGCGGCCTCGTATTTTGGGGCGATCGCTACGCTTATGATTAAGACAAATTTGCTTCACTGGTTTATGGGGCAAATAATTTTGGAAGATGTAGCTGTAATAACCAGAGCAAAAACAATAGAAAATTTATTGAATTTCAAACTTTAAATGTCAAATAACCACACTTTCTTTTATATAGAGTGACTTTCTGTACGATTTTTCCCCAAAATACAACAATTTTTAATACACACACATACATTTAATATGTCTGGGTGGTTGATAAGTACCGTCACTAAGAGCCCAAACACAGTGAAAAGTTCAATTTTCGACATTTTAACTCCAAACTGATCTAGCAACGAAACTGCCAGAGTTGGGAAAAAGTTTAAAATACAAAAGTTGTTGGAAATTTGTTTCCACACTAACGATTTCCCATCAGATCTAAGATGCGAGCAATTCTTTTAACGCTAAGATGCAAAATATCGGCTAAGTACAAAGAAAGGATTTTCAGACGCCATCTTTTTCGGTCGCCAACTTGTCAGAGCCTTAAAAAAAGAATGTTTTCAGATTTTACCCGAAGGTTTCGCACCAGAAGCTTATAAAGGAGTATATGGCTGAGGGGGTTAGCATGCCAACAAGATGGCAAGTAGAGAAAGGGCTTAAGACGTAAAAGAGACGATGCAGAGCGTTGCTGTCAAAATCATCGCCGTTATGAATAGTGTTACTCAGTTTAAAAGTTTTAAATGAAATATTAATTTATTCTTTAAGCGCATTGAAAACCGATATTATGGTTTTGATAATGATAGTTGACATTAGAAACCCTCGCAGCCACTAAAAGTGCTCATGCCAAGTTGACGAAAATGTTACTAAATTTCGCTATCAATATTTTCAATTTTTATTCCAAATGTTAAACATATTCAACCTCTATGACGTACACATGTACCGACCAGGTGGTGTCTAGTATGACGCAAGCAGGCGACACCCCGGGCAGCAGACACCAGCAGGGCGGAGCCCCAGACCGACCTGGAGACAATATGAGGGGCGTCTCTTGATTGATAGATGACCTCATCACTCCACGAGTGTCATTGCGTACACACGCACACTCACGCACAGGTAGATCGACGATACAGAGACACAGGTAATGAGAGGCTCATGGTGATCTCTCTCAAATCAAGCTTTAACCCTCGAGGATGTTTGACCAACAAGACCATTGGCATTATTTTGTTTGTAACGTAGTTTCAGCCGCACTTATGGGACAATTCCCTTGAATTTTGGCTTAAAGGTACCTTAGACCAAGACAAAACTACTTAAATTTCAGAATTTTCAAAAGTTAAAATACAACGTTAGCCGACACCACGTTTAAACAAAATGCAGTTCAGTGTTTACCAATTATTTATAAAGCGAATTAAATTCCATACAACTTTGATGTTTTCCTATGAAGCGTTGACCGCTATTTCAGGGCCGTAATATGATGAGCACTTTTATGTTCAATCATACGGGCATCATATGGTACAGACTTTGAGGTTGATAACCGAACAAAGACTATTTGATTCGAGTGTGTGTATATGATGGTAGAATTTCTGAGGTTAAAACATTATTACGGACATTTTCAGCTGGTTTTTTACTAAATAAGAACACGACGTTTCGAGATCTGGAATCTTAACCCGTCTTCAGGTGAAAAGTAACTTAAATCCGTTGCTTTAGTTGCTAGTTGCTGGTTGTTTAGAACTAAATAAGTTTAAAGGAAAGGGTGAAACCCCCTATGCTGCCCGGTGGTGGGACAGCTTACGCTTATTACTTAGGCTAGTTCATTTCCTATGTTTTGGTTCATGTCATGTTTAGGTTACTTTTTACCTGAAGACGGTATCTGATTCTCGATCCTGAAACGTCGTTCACTTCTTTTCACTAAAACGATGGAAAACGTCCGTAATAATATTTAAACCTCGGATAAAACTTTGAGGGATGTCAAAGTTTCTTCAATTGTATTCAATATTTCTTTCGGCATCTATACAGCGGATCCTTGGCGGAATGGTATCGCGCGCGACTCTGGAGCTCATCACTCTGGTGGCGCGGGTTCGATCCCCGCGGTCACCACTTACAATTTGTAATGTGACTATACGGTGACGCTAGGTAAAGGTCGAGGTTGAGTGGTAGAGAGGACTTTGTAGTCCTAACTTAGCCTCGTTAAACAAGACAAACTTTTTTACAGGGTATCAAGTTGATTAAATTCTTGCCACTAAATTCCTCGTCCAGATTTCGGTGTTGGTCTGGTGCCTACGCCTGATGACGCCCACGGCTCGTCTCACATTAGCCGTGTTGTGACCGGTACGACACCGTGGAATCGCGCCGACAAGCGACACTCCGTGGTAAAGAGTGTGAAATGCACTGACGAAATTACAATTTATAACTGTGGTGCGTCTCTGGGCTGTGAGGTGCGCCCGCGCTCTTGTACGGTGCGTCCCTGTACTCGTCCATACCAAGGAAGTGCCCTTTTAGACCCCTGTAACTACTCTTAAGGTTGCATGTTTTCTGATTTAAAAAAATGTGGTACAAATGTTCTTTTTGCCAATTAACATAGCCGACGTCATAAGCGCTACCGTGAATCCTATAAGCGCATTCCCTATAACG
Source organism: Matsumurasca onukii (assembly GCA_018831715.1). Classification (NCBI taxonomy): domain Eukaryota; kingdom Metazoa; phylum Arthropoda; class Insecta; order Hemiptera; family Cicadellidae; genus Matsumurasca; species Matsumurasca onukii. The sequence continues at coordinate 46,202,380 of CM032065.1, read as the reverse complement.
CGGTAAAAATTACACGTGAAGTGCCCTTTTAAACCCTTTTTGGAACCTTATGACCACTCTAAAGGTCGCATTTTGTCCGATCACCACGAAGTTTGATACACGTGTTCCTTTACTAAATGTCTAGATTAAGTTTGTTAGTGAGCAAAATCAGATTACCAAAAGCGTTCTTTTGGGAAGGCCTTTTCTCCGAAAAATGGGTGTGTTTGCTATCAAAACTGTAGGTATGTTTGTGAAACTATTTCAATTAAACTTGGTATAAATATTGATGATATCTTTTTTTAGAAGAAAATTATTACTCCCCCACCCCTTACCCCTCTAACTTTTTTTTTTTCAACCAGAACCTTTTTTGACGAGATTGATCAGGCAGACTCTACAATGGCTGTTTTCTTGTGCCTGGGTAATCATTGCGATATTTCACGAATTCTGCGGAGCGAGGACATCATTGGAACGATAATTCAAAGTGAGACTAGCCGATAATGATCATTACAACATCCTAAGAGAATCAATAACGAATTCAATATTTTTCACCATGAATAGTACCGATTAAATTGCAAATTTCAACTTCCTGGAACGCTAAGTAAGTTTAATTCAGCCATCCAAAATTATAAATTTAGCCACTTCATTACTCGTGATCTATTCCAGATGTATTAAGATAGTGAGCGTGCTAAATTAGACATGATAAACTGAGTAATTGAGACACAATGTCACGTGGCGATTGAGATGTGTGATTGGTGCGATTTGTCAGACAGGAATCAATCGGCAGTTTGTCACCGGCCGAGGCCGCAGATTGTAGATCTGATCAGCTGATCAGTCACAGCCACCTCCACCTGTTCACCGGTCGCATTCCAACAGCTGACTGTGGGGTAGTTGCTACTTGCGAGTATCGATACTTCAGATCGACTTGGGAGTTTACGTGGACCATGAAGATTAAGGAGAAAAAGGGTGAGAAGGAAAAAGAACGAAGAAAGTTAAAACTCAGACAAGAAGAAAATGATGGGAAGAAAGAAGAGAAACTAGGAGGAAAAGCGAATGGTAATTAGTACGAGCGTAAAGAAAACCAGAAAAAGAAATCAAAAGTATGGAGAACAAGAAGATCAGACAAACTGGGGGTAGAGGTAACCATGGTAGTAGCTAGTACACTTTCAGGTCGATATCGACACTTTCAGATTGACTTCAGAGTCTACGTAATCTGTGAAGATTCAGAAGAAGATAAGAAACAGGGGAAGAGGGGATAAGAAGTAAGAAAGAACTAAAACTTTCAGAATACAGACGAGAGGGAAATAATGGTAAGAAAGAAGAGAACCAGTAGAAAAGAGAGGAAGCTAATGGTAATGAGTAAATGCGTAAAGAAATCAAGGAAAAGAAACAAAGGTCTGGAGAAAAATAAGAGCAGAAAAAAACAGGGGTAATATAGGAGGATATAGATGTACTGTCAGATGTTCTTGAGAGTTTACGTGAACTGTGAACCTTCAGATGAAAATAAGAAGAAAAGCAAAAGAGGTAGTTAGGAGAAGAAAGAACGAAGAAATGAGAAGAGGGAGAAGTAAGAGGAAGTGGGTAGAAAGAAGAAGAAGAGAAACAAAGAGTAAAAATGAGATAGTATGAAAGAAGTATAACTGAAAGGAGGAGAAGATCCTGTTAGAAAGAATATAACAAAGCAGAGTGAGTACTGAAAAGAAAGAAAAAACAAGAGAAGCGAAGACATTTAACGAAGAAAAGTACAAAGGTTCTAAGAAAGAGAAAAAACAAGAGAAGCGAAGACATTAAAGAAAGAGAAAAACAAGAGAAGCGAAGACATTTAACGAAGAAAAGCACTGTACAGAGGTTCTCAGTCATTACTTCATTTTATACGCAATGGACTTCAAAATATCGATTTGGTAGTTTTATTTCGGTTTACTCGATCGATCAAAATGCTAAGAGGTTTAGAGGAGAGGATATGACGGTATATAAGACATCAATATCGTGTTTCATTAGTCTACCGACGCATTTAATGTAGGGCACTCTGTTCTAACAAAAATTAAAGTTACAGTTGAATTTTAACAGGATTTTAGGGCGATAAATAAACATTGTAAAACTACATATAAATTAGATTTTCCAGAAGAAGCTCAGCAGCGAGGCTGCGCTGTAGCACCTGACACTGCCAAACTCCATTGTGCTCTTATCCCATCTCGGCCGGCCTTGGCCATTGTCGTGCACCTGTACGCGGCCAGGCACGCGTTAAGCCTGCATTCCTCCGCGACAATCGTCTTCTTTCAATCTTTTTACCCAGCTTTCCTTCCTTTTGTGCGCGACGTTTTGCTAGGTGCCACTGGATGAATGGGGCACAAAAGCATTCCTCTACCTGTGCCGCGGCTTCAATGGACCCGGGTTAAATGCCTCTCTGTTTACTACTCATCTCGGGTTCACCTGTTCTACAACATGGCGGATTCGTTTTTTCTGCAGATTCTCGGCTCCTGAGGAGGTTTAAAGCTCGGAGTTGTGGATGCTCGAGAGCTGGTTGGTTGGTGATTTAAAGATTGGTAGTTGTGTGAAATTTTTATACATTTAGTTTTGAGTAACACGGTGGGGTTACTAGAGTGTGCTGGATATTAGTTTAATAACTCAAATTTCCCATTGTTGGTTAGACTTTTAAAACTACATAAGTCCTAACATCTAAACTAATTATCAAATCCTTCTACCATAATACAGTACTCAACTAACATATCAACTCGTAAATTTGACAATTTTAAACTTTTCATACTATAATTCATTACAAGAGTGAGCTTTGTCGACTAAGACATCTTTAGATAAATCACAGTACTAAAGATGTCTTGTCCAGTGAAAGCTAGCTCTTGTAAATAATTCAAGTTGTGAACAGTTTAAAAACGTCAAATGTATTGACACCAAGCATTCGCCGAATGAAACTTAATACTAACTTGTATAGCGCCCACTGTATCATGTTTAAATCATGTCGTACCTAGCACTACTGCGCCCGTATTATATACCTAAAATTAAAATACGCCGTTTTAGCTGCTTGATAAGTTTAAAACTAGCAGACTCCCAAATCCTAAAGCTATTTATCTTTTGCAGTAATTGCAAAGTTTTAACTTAGATTTTCAAAAAGATCTAATGGTATGGTTAAGATGTCAAGCTCGTCTGTAAATAATTTAAAACCTGTAAAATCTATATGCAATTTAATTTTTTGATTAAAGTTTGTTACTAATGGTTTTCGCAAGTGATTTTTTATAGCATAGTTTCACAACTCACTAGTACTCCGAGTTTAAACTATTGCAGCAGACATTTTCCATCGTTAGTGAACAAGATGATCACGACGTTTCGGGATCTGCAATCTGACACCGTCTTCAGGTGAAATCTGATCCCGTTCACCTGAAGACGGGATGAGATCGCATATTCCGAAACGTCGTGTTTTAACTCTGAAATTTTCCGATCGTCAATTTTGGGAGCTCTTACCCAAGAGTTTTCCACACCAAAATTTCTTTTCTCCGCAGAAATAAACCCCCAACTCCATTTCGACCCGGTTACAAATCACCTCATACAGATTCCAGTCATACTCGTGTCGCAGCGCGGCGCGTGAAGTCGGGATAGAGCACAGTATTGTTCGTGTAATAGGCGAGCTGAAGTGTGTGGTGTGTATCAATCGATAGTCTAATGCATAATGTATCGACTAGGCTGTACAATGGTCGTGCACGCCTACACGGCCGCTACTGGACTTGTATATTGGTAATAGCACCAATCAATCTCGAGGTATCGACTCATTCAACTACTAAGTGGAGGTTGATTCGATTATCGATTGTTGAATTTGCTTGTGTGCTGGGTAATTTGTATTTTTTTTAATTTTAGATAGTTCTATTGCAATATACTAAGAAGGTTGAAATATTATTCCGGACGTTTTTCATCGTCTTGAGTGAATACAAAGAACACGACGTTTCGGGATCTGAAATCTGATCCCGTCTTCAGGTGAAAAGTAATTTAAACATGACATAAAACATTAGGTTATGAGCTAGCCTACTGAGCCAACTCACTGGTCAGTTTGTGCTAATTAGCTTTAGGCTAATCCCGTTCAACTGAAGACGGGATGAGATTGCAGATCCCGAAACGTCGTGCTCATCTCCTAATGTTTTGGGTTATGTTTTACTTTTCACCTAAAGACGGGAATAGAATCCAGATCCCGAAACGTCGTGTTTTTTTCTGGACAACGATGGAAAACGTTTTCCATCGTGTTTTAGTAAAGAAGATGAACATGACTTTTCGGGATTTATATGTAATCCCGTCTTCCGGTGAAAATATACCAAAAGTATTAAGAAACGTTTTTGAACTCCCCAGTCAGTATCTGTCTGGTTAGTACCTGTCAGATTACTTTATACTGGGGTACATCAAAAAAGAGTTGTTCACAAAATTACTGGGCAGTTTTGTAGTTGTCCAGATGTTGAACACGCTCCGTTCCCCACCAGGGAAGGTTGGATCAGATATCATTTTAGGGGATGCGGCAGCAGGGTAGACCGTGACTTCAGGAGAGGCTTGCATAATCTTGGGGGGAAAGGTCCCCCGAGTGTTGGCAAGGCTCTCCATGTCTTGGGGGTTTAGAGTCCCCTAAGTGGTTGTCAGCGGGCTTGCTTGTCGCACCCTCTCATGATTGTCTGGTCAGCCGAACCCAGTCCCATTCCTCTCCTGAATCCAGACTTCCTTTCATTCCGGTGGTAGCGTAATATGCCCAACAGACGAGGTAGACGTGCATAAGAGTAACCAGTCCCTAACCACTTGATTCCTCAATCTAACATCTAAAGAAACGTAAGTTATTTAAGTTTGGTAGAGGGTAACTGGTCAGCTTACGCTGATTAGTTTTAGACCGGGACGAGTCCGAAGTTTCTTATGAGAACCTTTAGCTTGATGTAACCTTTCTTTATAAAGAATATATAATTATAAAACCAACGATATCCACAAAATAGGGTGTTTTTCGACGATCAGCTTTTGATTGATGGCCTAAAATCTGTACAACATTTTCAGTCAGTAAAAAAAGTCAAATGAGTAATATATCTTCTTAGATCCTTTTGTATATTGATCATGTATTGTGACAAAAACAAACAAACCTGCTTACAAAACGTAATATATGGTAAAACCAATACTTTGAGTTCTTTTATTACTTTAAAACACAAAGTAAACTATTTATTTAAATACACTCAATTCAAGTTTCTTGCGTGTCTATTTTCCTCCCAAATTGTGGGTTCCAGCTTGTGTTGAATGATGCAACCTGAGATTTCTTGGAATGAGTTCATTGTTGAGACTCGACCTGCTTCTAGGTCCTTCATGGTTTCAGATTTCTAACAAAGCGATCACAGCTACCTGTAAGTAAGGACAGAGGAAAACATTAGACGAAAATATAATCAAATTTCAAGTTGCTGATTCATTTTTACTAGAAACAAAGATTTTCTTTAATTGTTGTACTTTAAGGGATCTTACTATGATTGAGATATGAAGGGTTATCTGGTTTTATCTTACCTGTTTTTGCACTTTTCTATGGCAATTCAATGCACTACATTGCATCCAAATTATTTTCAAAACACCACAAGGATTTTCCTGGAATAAAATAGGTGTTAAATTAAATTAAATCAAAAAGTACAAATTGTTTGTATTTTTTCTTCCACCTAAATATTTTAAGTTAAGTACATTAATATAATTTCGAATTCGTATTCATTTATGTAAAAATAACCCTTAAACTAGATCATAACTAATATTTATCTAAAGCTAAAATCTGTTCATTTTCATCAAACTAACAGTTTTACAAAGATCCTGCTGTGTTACTTTTTAATAATTTCCTGATTTCCCTATTAACCAAAGATATTCAAATCTTTTTTAATATTTCATACTATAATTGTTTTATGACAAATAATGCTAAAAAGTAGGCCTTATTTTGATTTTTCTATTCTATTTTCGAGGCCTAAAAGATAAATACGTGCTATTTACATTAAGTTTATTTTTTATATTGTAGACCTTTAGCTTTAACTGATCATCAAGCATAATGTAGTTCTTCCGGTTCACACCACGTCAAAATATCATAATAATTAGTGTGTGATATTTCAGTAAATGATTGGCTGAATCTTCAGCCAGTTTTTGTACTTAAACAAACAAACTGACTAAAATCAGTTTCTGCCAATTAGTCACTGAAGATGGTACTCCACAGTGAGACCGAAGTATTTATAGCTAATTATTATGATCACGAAACATGCAGCACAATTTGACAAAACCAAAGTATTGGCAAAAATATCGCATTATTACCGGACATTCATCCGAAAACCATTGAAATAATTAAAAATTATAATAATTTCAACAAAGAAGACAACATTAAACTGTCAAGAAGCTGGCAACCAGTCCTGAAGAGGTATTTTCGATAGTGTCACAGCTAACGAGAACATCGACAGTTGGCATCCCTGCTCCAATGGACTGTTGGCAACCCTATGACCAATAGGATAGAAGACAGCAAGTAGCTCAGTTTCAGCCAATCATTGAATAAGGATGGTGCTCCACAGCGATACCGAAATATTTCAAGCTATTTCTTATGATGTTTTGGTGCAGTGTGAACTGGAAGAAATTGATTATAGTTGTGACACCAGTCACGAAAGATCATCATTCCACATTTTATGTGATTTGTTAAACCCCTACTACATCTCGTTTATGCTCATATCAATTTCAAATACCTGATCCAAAACTAGGCCACCTAATCCCAAAACACCCCTCCCTCAAGCTGCGGGGGTGGTTTCTTGTAACGGGGTGAGACTGACAGGCATCTGCTGTCCCAGGAAGTGCCCCATAGCTCGTGCCTGCTAAGGAAGTGGCAATGATGGGTTATGAGGGTTGAGGTTACGGAACACCCTCTATACCACCGTTACGTAGCGGGTTAACCCGTTACCTGATTAAACCGTTCGACACCGGTTACACGGTTTTATGCGCACCACCTGCTTTGGGTAATTTGTCAGGTTTTTTGGAGTTGGAAACTGGGCCTTTTAAAATTGGATTTTGGTTGAGCCTATTTAATTTTGAGGAGTGATTAACAGTTAAAACAGATAACCATATGCATGTTTTCCTTCTATGTGACTAGTAGTCATATGATATGAGCAATGAATGCACATGCTTTTCTTATAGGGAACCCCAACTGTTCAGTAGGTAATTAAAATAAATTCTTAATTTAAATGGTTACAAATTGATAATTAATCGTGTTTATAATTTAGTTTTTCTAGTTTACACCGCGTCAAAACATCATAATAATTAGTTTGAAATAGTTTAGTCTTGCTGTGGAGTACCATTTTCTAATCACTGATTGGCAGAAACATGGTACTGAAGATGGTATTCCACACCGAAACCAAAATATTTCAAACTAGCTATTTTACATTTTTATTTATTAATATTTTGTGTTATTCTTTCCTGATCAAAACTAATTATTATGATGTTTTGACGTGGTGTGAACCGTAAAAACTAGGTTATAGTTATCACACCAGCCTCGAAAGCCTAAGAGCCAAGTTTCCCGCTTCGGCCTGTTTCAAAGGTCTAACATAAATGAAATACGACGATAACTTTGATCCTTTTTTAACTACTAAATTATTGCAGTAAAGCCTTTATATACAATTTTAACCGTCCAAATTGCTCATAAAAGGTTTTCGCGTTGCTACGAAATAGTAGCCAGAAAATTCGAAGTTAGGGCTAGCTCCTCTTGGAAGATTTTAATAATGTCTCCTTTTAATACTTGTTTTAGAACGTTTATATTATACTTTAGTAATAAATAATCAAGAGTGACCAAATCCAACACCAGTTACAAAAGACCAACTCTATTTTCATCCCTGCGCGACTCCACCCTGCGCACTCTCCCCGCCCAGTAGCACCCTGCTGTATACCTGCCAGCTCACTGCACAGCACAGCACAGCTACCTGCTCACAGCTCCTGCGCACTGTCTGTGGGAAAGGTGCTCGACACCTGTAAGCCGCACTCTATGGATTCTCACACGCAACCTCTTCTCTTCTCTCCTCTCCTTCAGTGCAAAAAACTAACAGACCTGTTAAAAATCCATGAGAAACTAGATCACTATGGGAATCCTCGACTGTCGGTTGGGTGTTTATCGGTGGTTATTTTTAGGCTGGCTCATTTCCTAATGTTTTGTGTTATATTTTAGGGTTTGACCTGAAGACGAGGTCGGATTCCAGATCCCGAAACGTTGTGTTATTGTTGTTCACTGAAACACGGTGGAAAACGTCCGTGTTAACGTTTCAACATCAGAATATTTACCATCGCCAACAACAAACTTCAAGCAAAAAACTGAAAAATGATTTATCGATGTCTTGTTTGCCTCGAGTATAGAAAGGGCCCGGTTTGATTGGAGAGTAATGAATTTTATTGGAAACCCACGTTTTGATAAGTTTTTGAGTATTTACTCCCCGACAACTCTAAAGAAGTTATTATCTGGCATGGAACTTTGACTGCAACTTTTAGCAACAAAAATGGACCGAAGCTGAAAACTCGTTTGATGACGTATTAGAACGTACTTTTTCTTCACGAGACGAGCAAACAACTGCAAAATGTGTCTGTAACTGTGAGCCCTTTTCCCACTTTTCACAAAGCCCTCGGTTGGTTATTTCTGTATAGCATTGAGATTTTGATGGTTTTCTAACCCTTGAGGTTCAATAAATAAGAAGTTATTGGATATTATTCCTAAACATTTTTGTAAGTATATCCTATAACCTTTTTTTCTTTACGCCAAATTGAGGATTCAAGTTACCAACACCATAACAAATAAATAAATAATTTTTGCATTCCATATGAAACTTTCTTGTTCAGGACATACTGGCACGTACTTGTTAAAGCCTGAAGATGAAGCCCAATTTTGGAAGCCTTTGTACAAATAAAATTTGTTATAATTGTTTCCTGTTTTAAATTCTCGCCAATTTATACGAAAAGCATTGCAACATTAAAAAGCATGGTTGAAGCAACCGACCAAAAATACAACGGCTTTAACTTAGTTCTTCCGGTTCACACCGCGTCCAAACTTCATAACTCTTACGCCTTAACTAATAACTAATTTCAATCTAACTAATTAGAGCGTAGTCACAACGAAACCCAACAAATCCCGTTATTTTTCACCAGTCCATCAACCACTATGAAATGATTCAGCACCACACTCCTCCGGCGTAATTAGTTTTGGCTACATCCTCGGTTGGTTGAATGGGATGGAAGTCACAGCGGAAATGGGCCGTTGATGCGAGTTCAAGTGACATGCCATTTGTCGACTTCAGCGCATGCGCCGGAGGGTAGTGTAATTATTGTAATCATAGGGCACAACTTGACCGAGGTCCAGGCTGTGTAGGAGGTAGAGAACTCGGGAGAAAAGTACTTCCCAGGCCCGCTTGCGAGAGTCGATATAAGTAAGTCGATAATCGGTAGAATCGATAGTTGAGGGAGTGATTTTGGAAGTGTGTTGGAGAGTGTACTTATTAGGGAAGTTCTATACGAAATCGTTTTTTCGCCGTCACAGTGGTCTGGCAAATTGGATTTTGTATACACATGTTTTGTACGGTGTCATAAATTCCTATACTAAGTTTGATTGTAATAAGATTATAAATGCAGTTTTTACCACAAAACCCTTCCGTTTTTGCAGGAAACCCCCTCCAAAAGGTAACTTTCCGTGTGCCAATTTTGCTGATTAACAAACTTAACTTAGAGATTTATTAAATGAACATTCGTCCCAAATTTTGGGAAAATCGAAGAAAAAACGCGAATTATAGAGTTGTCACAAGACTTAAAAAGATCACTTTTGATATAATTTTTAACCCGGTATAGGAAATTCTCTATTATTTACGGTAGCGCTTGTGGCTAAGCACTGGTGATGTTTTAGCTTTTAAAGGTTCATTGAGGAAAAGATGTAAGTTGAGTTTATATGTTGTGGAAGCCCAACTCAAATGGGACCCTTGTTCACTAAGATTCACACGCACTTTGGATGTTGAGTAACACTCAGAAATCGAATATTCAAATACAATACTCGCCAAAACAAACAGTACTGAAATATAATAAAGTTTTTCACTTTCAGTAGACTACTGTTTACTTTTGGCGGTAACTGTTAAAGGCACTATTTTTTATCATTCTGTATTATTCTTCAGAGTAAACTTCACTCTTTCAGTTTAGAGAGTAAAAGATACCACAATAACAAGTCAACAATTATTCATTCCACAATTTTTACAATTCTTCACAAATAATAATCGAGACCAACCAACAATTCGACACAACTATCGACTCCAGTATCGATACTCGCACCTAATTAGTAAACAGGGTCTTCCCACGGCCGAACTGTGGGTGACATTCTTCCATCAGAAGCGACGCTAGAATGAAAAGCCCATTGAGAAACCCAAGCCGCACCGCCCCGCCCTAGGGTGCCCTTACACTGCTACAGGAAGCTGCCCTTTAAACAGAAAATTACAGAGCGGGAGCACAGGTGCTGCATTTCCATCCTTGCCCTTCAACATCCGGTCCAGTACCTGACCCGCCTGATCAGTGATCAACCCTTGATGCGAGGTTCGCACATGAGTCTGAACCCATGGGTGCCAGAGGGCAGTCTTTGGGTTTCCATGTAATAAATAAATGAATTTTGTATCGCATAAAAAACACTTCACATCCATCGCCGACGTTAGTTTTTAGAAAAACTGCTGATTTACGCTGAGGAGTCGACAAAAGAAGAGCGTTACGAGTGTTACGAGAACTTATTTGAGACATAAAAGAAAATTTGTCAAAAAGGTAAGAAGGCGTTTTTAGTCTGAAGATGGTGTACAAAATAGTTCAGATGTGAGACTCTCGGAGAGACTGTTCCAAGTAAGGAGTAATGTGGTCTTCACGTTATCTTTATTAAAATATTCCAAATAGATAATAACTACCTTTCAAATTAAATATCTAGTGTGATTATCCTAAGAGTAAGAAGTGTCTTTTTGATACTTTTGCTTTGGGACCCGACCACTCTTAGGTATCTTGGGTGTGATGAGTGTTTTGATGGATGATGAGATGTAGTCTTGTTACAAACTAGGGCCTACTCTTCCCCAGATTGGGTCGTTAATGAAGAGCCAAACGACCAATGGAATGGAACAACGGCTTAACGTGACTTCCGAACTACGGATAGTACTCGAAAACGGCTGTCCACTTCTGCTGATCCTAAGAAGTCTATGACAAATTGCAGATTGTGCCTCTTATTGCTATAAAAATATAACTATTACCAATTTTCAATGGAATATCTCTAAGTTGTAAATAAAACCTATTTATTTTCTTTAATTTATTGTTTTGCTATCTTCCAAACTTCCCAAACTCGAAACTACTATCACTCCTATTATTCTCCACTGTCACGATACCCCCTCTTCGTACATACTCCAGAACAACCCACACACATCTTCCAACAATCCAAACCTCCACTTCCACTCACCAGGTGTCAGCACACTCTAGCGGCATGTTATCCAACCCTGTAGCTCCAGCACGCCGTTACACATTTTATCCACAATTAAGCTATAGAACCTCGCCCACGGAGCCATATCGCACTCAGCCCGCTTGTCCTGCACGGTTTTATGCCTTGTTCAGTTGGTATCCTTGTCCGTGTGGTTTTGGGAGGCTTTAATGGCGAACCCTGGTGTTGGTCCGGATAAGGCGGATGCTTTATCACCGGTTCCGTATGAGGCGGAGATAACCGTGAAGGTTTGTTTCGGTGTAAGTGTTGGCGATTCGGCGAATCGAGAATTGTTTGATGTTCGTTTGTTTATTTTTATGAACAAGATATGCTTTTAAGGTCAAAATTTGTCTGTTATTATTATTTATTTTGCTTAATTATTACGATATCCTTATTGGAAGTAACAAACTTTATTGATTGACCTTGACAAACCAACCTTTTTACCGAGTAAGTTTCTTTTCTCTTACTTTTCTACTCGGTTGTCAAATTCGATCAAAATTGCCCCAGAGCTAAGGCTCTCAAAACTCTTCTGAAAGATATTTTGGCCGCAGAAGCATTTTACAACACAGACAGGTTTATGGCACATGAAAAGCCGAGGAACACACTGACTGACTACAGGACTACAATGGTACAGTTCGAATGAATGAGCGAGCATGAATGTCAAAACGTATGTCTAATTGAGATTTTTATGTTAGAATTATGGAAACTTTTAGCTTTTAAAATTTCAAATCAAATGTCAATTGCATAACCTGTGAAATATTTACGCAATAAACCATCAATTAATTACTCATTTATTTATTTACTTACAATAAATGCGAGTTTAAGTCGGTTATTAGTGTCGCTTTTCAATTTTTTATAGGTTAAATAAATAAATAATTTAGTGCATAATTACATTACACATGCATCGCAATCGTCAGTTATTAGTTCCTAAAATGTTCCACTCGCACACATCTAGATCTCTTTCAGACATACAAAATTTCCAATTACACGATTCATTCATTCGAATTTTCCCCACTTTAGCCCCAGTCAGTCGTTTTCTAATGGGTTCTCCCAGTCGTGCTATAAAATGCTTTTGCGATCAAAACCTTTTTGAGACGATCTTTAAATGCCTTAGGCATTGGGGCACTTTTAATCGAATTTGGCAACTTATTGACGGGTTGAACTCCTGCCTGAGAAGGCAAACGTTCATGAACTACCGTTCTGAGTCTCCCACTTCGGTAGTTCTCCCTGCGTCTAGTTTCGTATGAGTGTATATCTAAGTGTTCGTATGAGTGTTGTAGATCATTTCAATCGCCGTTATTTACTCCTATACTCTCGCTTAGCCTCTTAAGGACGTTGGTTTCTTTTTTACACTATCACCCCTACCTTAACTCTTGGTACCATGAGTATTTGCTATTATTTTTAAAACAATTCTAGACTTTTTTTAGGGTAAGTGGACAAATTCCTTCTTTTAATGACCCAAGTAATCGGATGGCTTCCGTCGAACTTTTACAAGCTTTCTCCATTTCCCACGAATGTAAAAATGCCAGGAGTGAGTGAAGAGTTACTACAGAACATTTAAATTACTTTCAACCCGGTGTAAAACATTTAGTGCCTGCATTCACCTGCTAATGACTTTACTCTGGGCTACTCCGTTCCTGCCATGTATTCTTATCGGACGGAACTGAAAACCAAACTGCACCGTTTAATTCGACACAGAATTGACGTAAAAACTTCAAACTTAATACAGAAATATACCTTGGCGCTCATATATATAATCAATTTCAAGTTTTCGATTTCTTTTTTGCAATAACTACTATAAAAATAATGTTTAATGACTGCTCTAGGCAGCCTATCACAATTAAAAACGAGAACTTTTTCGATATTTTAGCACTTTAACTGTTGTAGCAAGTGAACAAATCTTCAATTTGATAGTAAAACTAATATCAAATATATTTGGTGTAAGGGTGGCAAAGACTACCTCTGTACCAAATCTGAAGTGTCTTCGTCAACCGGCCGGATATAAAATAGCCACCCCTGTAATGATTAAAGATTTTATATTTGCGATCATGACCGACTCGTATCAAATCTGCTTAAACCTTGGGACTCACATAGTTCCTCTGCTACAGAAAACATTGTTCTTGCTAACCGTCCCGAAAATTCTGTTCTCAAAGAGAGAAAGCGTCTCAGGTCAGAGGTTTAGGAAGTCCATATAACTCCCCATAAAACTCGCCCTAAAACCGCGCGCAGGGCGAAAGCAATTGCGGTCCACCACGTGCACCAAACTCTTTACCTTAACGGTGCTCTCACAAAGGTGCGCACTTGCACGCAAGTATGAACACGTTATTGTGATTTTAACGGTGGTTCTTCGGAGCCGAAATATGAAGTGAGATTTACCGTCGGTGAACTCTCGGATTGAATTTTGGTCGTGGCGAGCATTGTGCGGCGTGCTTTACGCTCCTCGCTAATTTTATGCCTGACAACCGTTGGTCGCGCCCTACTTGGCCCAGACCCCCGGCCGAGAGCGCTCAGGAGGTAGTAAATCAATCGGTCATCTCCGGAGTCGATCACGGGCCGAGTTGTAAACCCGGCTTTGGCGTCGCCGCGCGCACCGTGTGAGCGTCCGCAAAAGTCAAAATTTCCCCGGGGAACCTAAGAACTCTTTAAAATTGCCGTTTTGTAAACAACGAATCACATTAATAACTCAGTTACAATTGAATCTACGGGAGTAAACACTCTACAACAACTCCAACGTGTACGGCACCTGCTACAAACAAATCTCGCACAAGCGGAGGCCAGTCCACCAGACAAAACGGTGTGCCCCAAGGTAGTGTGCTGGGACCCAATCTGTTTTGCGTTGTTTGTTATCGCGCCGGCGCAGTAGGCGTGATGTCTGTGTTTGCATATATTGTGAAAGTAGAGCAAATATCGCACTAGTGGGTGCGGTCGCCGCCGGCAGGTCTATTGTTTTGAGTTCAGGTAATCGAAAGAAACACGTAACCGAATGAAACAGGATCAATCATTTCCGGAAGTGTTATGTTATGTTTAATTTTCGTATGTTTTTGAATGAAAGTGTCAACTATACAGCAAGGTTTGCCATTACTCTGACCCATACGTAAGAACTATATGATGTAGTTTAGTTTTCGGTGTTCTTAAAAAAATTAAAGTTATAATTTGTTATACAACGGGTTTAACGTCATTTTTGAATTCTAATATCTCCAGGTTCTGAATCTAAATAAAACGAATAAAGCTGGTAAAACATAAAGCCAAAAGCCACCTCCAACCTCCTAATTACCAATTTATTTTAATGTAAGCCTATCTTTATTTAAGTTTGGGGTATGGTCAATTCTAAATAACTAAGTTTTAAGTACACGATCACGGTATTTGTCCATCGACCGTCAAATGCTATAATTACAAATTCATGACTAATCATTGTTTGCAATGATCGAAAAACAAAAGAACCTTCTTACGAATCTATCCCGGATAGCAAGAATGGAATGATTCTATTCTTCATGAACATAGAAGGACGTGGTTGCTTTAGAAGGCAGGTGTTCTAGATTACTTTGCCTAACTTAACTAAAGGGTGGTGGGTTTAGTCAGTTAATTTGTAGCGAGGTTGTTGATCTTATCTCCTTTAATAAGACAAGGTCGGGAACTGATTGAGTGGGAGCTATATTGATCAAAGGTTGGTTTTATTTTCGCCAAGGCGACACCTACAGGTCTTGTGTTAGAGAAAATATTATCTTAAATCACATCCTTGAGTGTTGCAAAAATTGGCTTCCTCCTACGGTTAAACTGCATCTTGCTCCTTTTGGGAGCACACTTTAGAATTTTCTCTTTTCTATGTGGCTTGTTCTTTGTTTTCAAAAAATATTACGTTGCAGAGGTTCAAAGTCACTAGACGTTTTGTCTAATGGGAAGTCAAAAATTCAATTAGTTATAAAATCTCAAATCATCATAATTGTTTGAAGACCTGTGACTTTTCAGCATTTCAAGAAGAGGCCTTGAAGACGAACAACTTAAAAGAGTGCCAATAGGTTCTAATGAACGGCCAGAACTACAAGCAAAGCAGATGTATTCATGCCTTTTTGGCCTAAATTGATATTTTCCCACCAAGCAAAATATCATTGGCTTTAACCTCCGGTCTGACACACATCTTAACACGACATGCTGGTGATCTAGACGCACCTTTCAAAAAGCTATCAAAAGTTAAAACTGTTTCCTTGAAACAGGTTTAAAATTCTACAACTACAACTCTCTTCACCCAACAGTGTAAGGCCTCAGCAACAAAAGGTTCAAAATAGTACCCTACTGCAAAAGTGGCTAGCCGACAATCTACATATTTATTTAAAGAGGCCCAAAGTCTTGTTGTGTAGATGTCAAGGTCATCAAGATTTTTTGTTTTGACGTCATCTATGCTCGTATAGCCGTCACAGATGAAGTACTCAAGAAAGTGTACAAAATTAACTTACAAGAAAGACAAACACACCAGACTCTGCACTGTGGCGGTGCCTGGTGCTGTCCCATTAGTTTATGGGATAATTAGCGCTGGGATGAAGCGTCTGCGGATAATCACAACCATTACACCGCTGCCATCATCATCATCATCACTGTCATCACCTCTTCATCACCCGCACTATCTCAACAGGTGCTTCTCCACTTTCTATTTCACTTTGGGGTTTGATTCAGTAAACAAGTTTTCTTTGGATTAAAAATAAGTGGACGGTCTTTGCGCTCTTTTACATTTATAAAAATACTTTAGAATGTCTCTTTTTGAATAGAAAAATATTTTATGAACATCTCACAACTCAATGTGTTATTCCTACAGTCCAGTTGGAAGAGTTCAAGTGTATACAGTCTCCGGTGAGATCTTTTAAACTTGACTATGACTAATGTGTAGTTTTTTACATAAGTTTAATTATGAAACCAAATACATTTTGAAAACATTTGAAATACCTCATCATTATCAGCTTCGCCAATGTCATTGATTTGAGAGTTAGAGCCCGTTTGTGTTCTTGAGCTCAAATGGGTTTGTTCATCTGAAATTATTATCAACAACTTCAACAAAGAAGGCAGAATTAAACTTTCTAGAAGCTGGCAACCAGTCCTGAAGAAGTCTTTTCGATAGTGTCACAGCCAATGAGAACATCGACAGTTGGCATCCCTGCTCCACCAATAGGACAGCAGACAGAGAGTAGCTCAGTTTCAGGCAATCAGTGACTAAAGATGGTACTCCACAGCGGGACCGAAATATTTCCATCTAGTTATTATGATATTTTGACGCGTTGTGAACAGGAAGAACTAGATTATGACACCGCCGCGAAAGCCTAAGATTTAAATGACTATTAAGTTGTATTTGATTTGAAATTAAGCTTTTATTATGGACTACGAATAAGTACTATTGACCACTTATTTTACTACGCCTATAAATACACATGTTAACAACCAAGCATTTGTATAAGTCATATCATAAATGGACTGCTGTACTTACAATAAAAGTAGCTGAATCAATAACTTAGTATTTTTATTGCTTTTGTTGTTGTCATTAATGTAGGGACGATGCCAAACAGACGAGGAAGTACAGTTTAGATTTCCATATTTGTGTCTTTCAAGTCGTCTTGGCATTGTTTCTGTTGAGACATTATCCTTCGTCGTATTTATTGCGTTATTGTGATGCTATTAAGTTACTTCCAACAGGTTATGTTCTCTTTATTCTTATGTTGTCAGACAACTGAAGGGGAAGATATTAGTTTCAACTCTTATCTGTAGATTGTGACGACTTGTTTCAATTTCCTAGAGTGAGTTTAGAGCGACTCTACTATAGTGATAAGAAGTTTAAGAACATGTAATGCTATGAAAGACATTTAGTTTGGTGTTTTAGGGCTTGTTTGTTATGGCTGCTTCGGTAGTTTTGGTGATTGTTAATGTTAGCAGTACTGGTATGGTAAAAATGTACTCTGGGAAAGAACTGTCTAACTTTTATCAAAACTTCAAGTGTCCAGTGAAGTAAAATCCTCAAAAATATCGAATGAATGTTTATAATAAAAAAACTATGTAGCTAACCGGAGCCAGGAGGAGAGAGTTAATTTAATTTAGATAGAAGCATAAAAGGACAATATTATCTAACAAACTCTTAGGGAATAAATAATGACTATTGCCATAAATGTCATTTAAAATGTTCACGCAATAAAATATTTGTTCATTAAAGAATAAAAAGACGTTAACGTTTTAAAGTACTAAATTTTGTAAACTGTTTAACGAAAAGTTTTTTTACGAAAACCAGGCACAAGCAAAAACATTGCAAGAAAGTTATCTTTCTTCTTACCACAATAATTTTATTTCAATAAATTCAACTGGAGAGCGCGTACCGACCTGACAGATTAAAATTCCAAGAGCTGCCCAAACATTCCGGCAGCGTAGAGAAAGTGCCGGGGCTCCCGGTGTGGTCCAGCTGGGATTTGAATAGCAATAAAGAGATGAAGAGAAGAAGAAGAAGAGATATTTGCAGAGATAAGTAGTATCTGGAGTGTGCGCGTGCGCGTGTGAGAGTGTAGGTGTTGGTGCGCGTGTCTGCTCGCCCCCGCGCACACCTCTGACCGGCTACTCGCTGCATAATGTGCAGTTCAACTTAGAATAGAATATAATATTACTTTATTATCACGTAATAATTCTTTTACACGTGATCTTAAACTAAGTACACTAAGACTGGTGACATTGTCAGACTAACTTAGTATTATTAATACTATATCTAAACTATCAGCATTAAAGAGTGAAATATGGCATTCGAAAATTATAATGAGTCGTTAAAAAATTGACTTGTTTTGTTGTAGTTCTTTTTAAATTAGATATTAGTGAGGCTGTTTTTAAAATTATTTGTATGTTTTAATCATTTTATTCTGAGAAGCAACTTTATGAACAAATGTTCCCTCACTTACGATGGTGTCCTCTCGACTAACTTAAGACGGTGTCTAGGATATTGAAAATTAGCTTTGAATCTTGGATTATATTCATGTATGAAATTTTCGTTGTGTAATAATTTTTCATAATTAGCTTGTACTAGTAACAACGTTTTAGAAAACAATAAACACGGCACAGTCATAATCTTAAGTTCCGTATACATTCGTTTGCTAGGGGAATTCCACGGTGAAAAGGTCATTATTCTGAAAATCCTTTTTTGTATTATTAAAATATGTGCTAAGTCCTCATAACTCAATGCCATATTGAGGAATCTAGTAAAAATATACATAGTATATCATAAGACGCGTGTTTTTTAATCAACCGTACCTCTTAAAACTTATAAAATAAAACTTTAGGAGAACAATTATTTTTCATGTTTCTAATTGTTTCTTATTCTTATGTAACACGTCTTTTTAGAATGTCTATTCTTAATAAACAAGCAGTTAGATACCCGCAAAACTATAATGGAGAGAGAGAAAGCCATGTTTTTTTCAAATCAAAGAGTATTGAAAGAGGGAGTGATATTCACTCTTATAAAACTAGAAGCAGGGAAAACTACCGAACTGGAAGACACAGAACGGCAGTTCAAAAACGTTTACCTTCTCAAGTAGGATTTCTTTTCGTCAACGGTTGCCAAATTCGATTAAAAGTGCAACAGAGTCTAAGGCTTCTAAAACTCAGCTGGAAAAGGATTTGGCTTCAAACACATGTTACAATACAGAACGTGCAACACTCTGACTGACTACAGAACAAGAGTGGTTCGAGTGAATCTCAAAAATTGTATGTCTAATTGGGATATCAAAGTTGTGTGCGCAATTTTAGCTTTTAAAAATTAACTGACGATTGCATCACATTTAACATGTTGTTAAATGTTTTACGCAATAAACAATTTATATGTTTATTTATTTAATAGTGCTAAGGGAAAACTTGAAGTGCAAAGCTTGAGCTCCTGCAGTTTCTAAGAGACTATACCCGCAGTACACAAGTGTAGTAATATTTAGGCTTAGCGCCTTGCGGTGTTCCCCTTCCAGCGAACAACAGTTCTTCATCTCCTTAGCAACGAGAAAAGCTTCGTCAAATGGTTAAAAAATACTTGTAGTTTTTGCGTAAGATCTTGTTTGTCAACATTTCAATAACGAGCTAGAATTTGTGGTAAATTTTAAAAATGTATTTAAATTTTTATTTTAACTGCGTGCATCCGCGCTTGAAAATGAAAGTTTCTTTTCTCTCGATTTTGGGAGGCCGGTTGTTGTATTAAGTTTTAGTTTGTGTACTTATCTGAAAATTCCAAAGTCTGAGGTACTTAGATGTACCTTATGCTATGTAGTTTTCACTATAAAAAAATATATAACCAAATATCACTTAAACTGTGCTGTTCAGCCTTATTACCAAATACAACGATCATTATTAGTAAAGTTGCCAAAGTGTGATTGGCTCTTGTTTCAACTACATGAAATCTAGTATAGCTCAGTTCGTTTAGAATGTTCATCAATGGAAACAAAAGTTGGTCGAAAACAGCCTAAACGTAGTCAAAAAAAGTCGCATAACAGCAACAAAATATTTTCGCCCCCATCTTAGTCCGGCTAAACGGATTTCGTGTCATTATTGTTTATACCACGTCTAATCGGAATCAGATCATGATCACAGTGAACAGCTGTTGTATAACAAAACCCTTCATTATTGTAAACCCCTCCCCGCATAGCTTAATGTCGGTAAACCGATTTTCAGTAAATCACTATTTGAGATGCCGACAACTCTCATGAGGGTATTTTAAGGCAAATATGTGGTGAAGATGAGTGTGATGAGTGGTAGTAATGAGTTATGAGGTGTAGTCTTGTTACAAACTAAGGCCGACTCTTCCTTAGAATGGGTAATTAATTAGTAGCCCAATGACCAATGGAAATACAAGTACCAACGGCTTAACGTGACTTCCGAACCACGCAGGTGATGGTCTGATATGTCTAAACGATGGTGGGAGTTGATGCGGGTATCATCAGATGATCAAGAGACTATCTTAGCCGCTTTAGACCTATATCATCCTCAAAACCTGACCTCCATGAAGCTGGATTACAGGACCACGCCACGAGTCCCATTTTGCTGGTTAACAAAAGAAGATTTACAAAAAGAGCATTTAAATCAAACTTCTAACGTGAAATTTAACAAAAGATGCTACATGTCGAGTAAACACCCACATATATAAAGCGTTGTTATTTGACTCAGTACGTGTTGGGAAGAGGCAAGTTGGGGCAAACGTTTTGACTTTTGTTCTACGACGTTCTTTAAAGCGATGGAAATGAATATTGGCTCTATTTATATGTGAATTCGCTAACAAACCGATTAATCAGCTGAGAGCTCCTCCGCTACGTACAGTCAGGTGCACCCCGGGCAGGTGTTGACGCTCACCTGTGCTGTTGTTGTTGTTGTTGTTGTAATGGTCTATAATTGGCGAGAGAGAGCGCGTCATTGGCACAGTGATGGACCAAGCTCCAAACACAGCACAACTCGCGTCACGATCTCTGCCGGAATGTGCTGGTTCATTCAACATCTTCCGGTACTGATCATGAAGAACAGGAGGGATCGCAAAATCATTTCTGCCAGGTTTTAAAGAGGTTGAAGCCAGTTCAAATGTTTGCTCAGGAGAATTAATAACGTTCAGAAGTACTATTAAAAAACTTGAGTCGAACGCTGACTTTGACCATGGAAAATACTAAGCCAGCAGACCCAGGAAGGTAGTAGGCTCACAAACGGAGTTCCAGAAAATCTTCCTTAACACGACATTATCGTTCCTGCGTCTATAAAACGATGAGCAAAGTATTTTCAACAAAAACCAGACACGGTGTACACAACTGGGGAGATGTTGTACATTTGTACAACCACGCGCCTAAGCAATGAAAGCAAAGCATCATACAAAGGCTGGAAACATTACACAACTCACTCCCACAAGAAATGATGCTAGACATAACAAAGACTTTATAGGAGCCGTTGCGGTTTGGTGTCACGCGCGACTCTGGAGCCCATCGCCAATTCGACCCCGGCAGTCACCACTTACAATTTGTAAAGTGACTATTCTGTGACGCTAGGTAAAGGTCGAGGTTGATTGGTAGAGAGGACTTTGTAGTCCTAACTTCTAACCTAACTCCGGTTACAACAGCGATTAAGTTCCTTGATTGATTGTTCTGCATCATCAAAGAAGTATGCCGAAGAACATTTCTACGATCAACAAAAGATGAAGATACTCGACTGAAAGTTCAAGCTGCGAGACACCCACTTTTAAATCCATAAATTCCAGGACAAGATTTATGTCATTTTCCTTTGAACCGTCATAGAATGGAGCCGTGGTGGATTGGTATCGTGAAGCTCATCACTCCGGTGGAGCGGGTTCGATCCCCGCAGTCTCCACTAACAATTTCTGACTTTGCGGTAACGCTACGTTAAGGTCGAGGACTTTGCAGTCCTGACTTCACTTTGCTAAACAAGACAAACTTTTAACCCCGGAGAAACTATTTCTCAATCGAATTTCCCGAAAGCCCCACTCCAACTCCCAACACCACAAACATCCTCGCTCAATAACAAACACCCACATCTTCTGCATACAATAACCGACTCTCTCCGATCCTCACAAGTTTAAATTTCGGCTTTCTGCGGTGGAAATGGAGCCATTAGTATGTATTGGTGCGGTGGAGAGATTAAGACGTCGCAAGGCGCGGTGGGCCCGACACACTTGGGTGGGAGGTTGGTACATGCCCTGGGTCGCCTACGTAACACACCATGGTCACCAGCATGTGCAAACAATACGCGTCAAGTGCTCTTGCATTTCCGAGTGACCGGCTGCTAGGAGGGTAGTGAAGTGTGGATATTTGGTTGGGATTGAAGTAAATTTAAGTTTCGTGGTTGAAAGGTAGAATTTTGGAACTGTATGCAGCTAGAAAAGATTTTGTGTGTCATGAGTTTTTAGCTGAACTGCCAGTTTACATAAATAGGATATAAATTAGATGAAAGCTACAAATTACATTGAGTATGTTCAATACAGGACTTAAATATTCATCTCCATTCAATGCCGATTTAAAGGCAAATAACATAAATCTTGTCCTAGAATTAATGGATTTCAAAGTATACATCGTCCTTTAAGGGAAGATTTTATACATTTAGGCCTACTAGCCTTCGGCCACCAATTAAGAGCCCATTTTCGATCCCGTGGGTTAAGGCATTTGCTACGCTCATGGCAAAGTCGTTAGTATAGGCCGTTAATAGTGGGTAGAAATATATTTTCCAATCACCAAATTGACCTCCAAATTTTAAAAAATTGGTATTTTCTTAACTTTTCCGATAGCTACACGCTAAGACCAGCCCACATGCAAAATTGAAAGTTAGAAACTTAATGAGTTTTTTTTAGCTGTTTACGTCTATGGCACTTTTAATTACTTAACTTAAGGTGTGTGGGCATATCAAAACGCGTTTTAAGAAAGCGATCAAAAGTTGATAGGTGTTTGCGATTTGATCGAGATTTTTTCATCAAATGCCAACTTGGGGCTTCTTCCGATCGATCAAACTATTCCAAACCTATTCAAAACCTAACTTGCACGATAACTTTCCATCTTAACTGAAACAGGATGTCAATTTTAAATTCACACAATTCAACGCGCCAAGGATGCCTCATTTCCATGAACTCTCGATACAAGGTCCCAAACTTGAGATAGAGTCCTGCTGATTCAATGAAAGATCTCTAATCAACGTTACACTATCTAAATGTTGACACAGTTTATCTACTTTGGTGGCTTTTAAATTAGCCCAAACTGGCTAGTTATCTCAACTAGGTACTTGGCTAGATTGTACGCTAAGATTTGCTATCGTTTGGTTTTTATCGGATTAGTTGTATCATGGCATCTTGTGTTGGTTTCGAGTGTTTCGATTCTTGATATCGATCTAGTTTATATCGAAATGTAATAGCACTTGGTATTGTTTGAATCTGGTAATAAATATAATGTTTAACTATAACCTACAATTTATTTTATACTATTTTTTGAGTTTTATAATATGAAATATACTAATAAACTCCAGAATAAAATAGTGTACATACAAAAACCCAATATCTCAATCACAATTAAAAAATGTATCTAACGCGAAGCCACATCTGTATTTAAGATTTGATTTAAATTAACCTTGGTATAAAGATTTACAAGACCGTACTTAACATGTGTACCAAAATTCAACAAAATCCGTTCAGCCGGACCAATATGGCGGTGGAATATCGTTTTTTTACATAAAGTTTTGTCAATTAAAACGGTGCGCGTTTTCCTGTACGACCTTTCGTTCTCTCTGGTGGTAGAAATGAATAGCTATGAATTGTTTATTCCTTCTGTATATTCGTTAATAAAAACAAAGTAAACATTTTAAAACACAGAAATAGACTTCATATCGTATTGCTTACTTCCCAATTTTGTTTGAATTTAAGAATTTATTCGGCTTGGTTGAATTTTTGTTTGTATTTGTTCATTTCTGGTATGCCAAAGAGCAAAGATGTATGTATTTCTTTCTGCGAGTCTTTAAAACTCAGAATGCAAAACAGATTGTTATTTCCGTGAGAGTAAACGTAGACATATTTCAAAATAAACTACAAGTAAGTTCAAGGTCTCGACAACTGCTATCTGTTATGTCTAAAAACGAGTAGAACAGAACTTTTTTAGGAGTCTCATATGCTGCTTGCTCTGTAGCTTAAGCCTAAGTAAACCCTGAACCACCTTTCTTCCATTCTTTGAAACCTACAATCTCTATCAAAGATGTTTCATATATTTTATCAATCCAATAATTTCTTCCAGTTTTTTCTTCACAACTTCTCCAAACCACATTACGCCCGAATCAAACAATCGCACCTCGACTAACCGACTCTCGATATCGACCAGTGGTATCGATAGTCTAATGTCCCCACCGAGGTAAGCTACGACCGGGCCACAGTATACATTCAGGCCGGCACAACACGCTGTCCACAGATAATGGCATTACCATAACTCCGTGGTTTTGGCAAAACTCGTCGAGAGCTTGAGTGGATAAGATTGTCGCCAGTGAGGTACGAGACACTCGAGGAGGTCGGGGGTCCCGGAACTCTACATTTCCAGAATAGAGGTCTACTTAAGCAGCACAAACCTCTTCCTATCAGATTTTTATTTTTGCCAACCGGATTAAATCCACTGGTGAGTTTAAACCAAGGGGAGAAATTCAAATCCACATTTTTGACTTTGTTGGTCGTATACCATAGGATGCTACTGCGACCAAAATTTTTTTCAAGCGAGTTTTGAATGCATTTGGCTTGTGTGCACTTTTCATCGAATTTAGCAATCTGTTGTCGAGTTCAACTCCTGTCTGTGAAGGCAAACGTTCATGAGCTACCGTTCTGTGTCTCCCAGTTCGGTAGTACTCCATGCCCCTGTTTTCGTAAGAGTGGATATCACTCCCTTTTACAGGGTCTATTGATTGGGAAGGTAGTTCTTTGTTCTTAATTACGTGTACACAAATGCCTGTTTTAGCCAATTATCTTTGGAAAAGTTATATATTCATGTCGTCAACATGGTAAAATCCAGTCCGGTACCATGAAAATAGCACTGATCCTCATTTGTAAAGCACGAATGAGCTGAGGCCGAAGACCGTAGCGAGGCTGTGAGCGAACCGAAAAGCACAGTTTTTACTTTTGGTTTGAGACACTGACCACTCTTAGGGTGTTTAAGGGGAATGGTGAGTGTGATGAATATTTTGATGGATGATAAGGTGAACTAGGACCAACAACTATGACTAACCTTTCCCCAGATTAGGTCATTAATTAATAGCCCAACGACCAAAGGAATGGACCAACTCGTCTTCTTTGGTCTTTGGTGTAGGCCTGAGACGGTGCATTTTAAATAGTACACGAAAAATGTTCAAAAACATGTTTCTTTCATCAGGAATTTGAAACACTGAAAGTTATTTTCAACAATCTAGAAGTGAAAGTACACGTATTGATGTGAGCGTGTGCGGTGTGGCCTACCCCAAGTCCAGACTGCAGCTCTATTGTACAATGTACGCCCACGTGGACTGTGCCTCACTACACTATCAGATGCGTACAATAGCACTCACACACAATGCGTCTCAACTGTACATCAATATGTGAAGTGTGACAACCTGCTGGACCACCAGCTGACCAAAGCTACATGTCTCTTCGTGGCTGGTTAGTGTTTGGAGTAAGGGTGGACGAATTGGATTTTTCTGGCGGGAATCGGGTAAGAAACACGTGTATTGCTTGATTTCGGGAAATGTTCAGGTCGAATTAAAACTTATTTTCAATCATTAAAAATTTAAAGGGTTTTCATTGTTTTTATATGAATAAGCCCTATCACCCTACAAATCCCAAATTTGTTCAAATTATGAGTTGTATTAATAATGTGTACGGTACGGAATGATTGTCCCTTACTCAATGTTACTATCTGTAAATTTGCCATACAATGACACCTTTTAATAATTACAGGAATTTTTAACGTCCTAAATAATTAGCAATTACTCCTTAAAGAATTTAAACGAATTTATTTGGACTTTTTTAGTGATTAAGCTAATCTTGAGAGATTGTTTGAACATTCCCCAAAACTACTATATATGTTAAAAATGTTCTTTATTCTCTCGAAAATTACTCTACTTCCCTAAAACTCCAATACAGTATACTATTCGTTTATCTAATATTGATGTGTTGAATATAGGATAAACGATTGCTATTTGGATTGGAAAGAAACTAAATTACTTGTTTAAAATGTTCAACTTTTCGACTTTATTTGAAAATTGTTTTTTGTAGTATACAACAAACTCATTGAAAGCTCCTTCTTTTCCTTCTCCTCTCCTCCACCTTACTCTCGGTCTACTCCTCCTCCTCCTACAAAACTCCTCAATCTCCTCCAATACACCTCACCTTGCCGACGGCTTACTAATTGAATTTTAATAGAACCGGTGAGTCTATCAAGTGAATGTGTAAATGTCCGCCCGAAGCGCTTCATTTGCTACGGCCGACACCGTCGACTGGTTTATAGTGGATTCGTGAAAATCTAGGAACAAATCATAGGTGCTTTCTCTAGAAAACCATCATAGGTGGGCTTTAATCAAACACACAGGTAAATCATAGAGAGAATCTAAAAGTTTGTTCTTGTCTATTATTTATTTTTGACCAAAGGGCAAGGGGATAGTGGTGTTTATGGTTTGCGCCGGCCTTGGCGTGTGACCTTTGAAGAGTTTTATTGATTTGAAGTGTCATCGTTTTCTGTACAGTATTTTAATCTTTTAGTTTTCATCATAGTGCGTCTAGTTAAGTTTGCAAGGGTGTATAAATATAGTGAATATGCATGTTTAAAGTTAATACTTGTGGCGGTTGAGTTATTATTACAGACGTTTTTCGTCGTTTTTAAACGAACAGGAAAGTACAACGTATTGGGTTACCCTGAAGTTATCGGCGTAACTTTTTCTAATGCTTGTGTTCTAATGTATTGTGTGTTTTTTACTTTTCGCCAGAAGACGGGATTAGATTCCAGATCCCGAAACGTCGTCTACTTCTTGTTAGCTAAAAAACTACGAAAACCGTCCGTAAAAATATTTTAACCTCAGAAATTCTGTCATCGTCAACAACAAACTCCAAACAAAAAACTAATTGGTCACCTTTTGGCCGCCATTTTGAAACGACTTAATGGATTTTCATAATATGTGTACATTGATGGATACCATAAAATACATATTTTATTTAAATTTTATCAAAATCGGATGAAATTTGCTGTTTTTGGTCCAAATTTCGCTGACTAAAGAACTTGACCAAAATAATTACAAAAGAAATATTTGCACCAAATTTCATGATGGTGGGACAAAACATACGACCTGTAGAGAGTACACTCATATATACCATATACCCACATGTATATAAAAATATGAAAATGCTCAAAACTTGTCCTGGGAAATTCGATAGTAGGTAGTCTGCAGAAAACAAAGTAAAACATCGACACTGGCAGATTAAACAAACACAAGGCAGGTCTGCTAAAAGCGACCTAGATGAGGCGCAGTGAGCTACATGTAAATCACGGCGGTAACACAAGAAGAGGAGAACTGGTTGTGAGTGATAAACCATTGTTTGGCCAAGGGTCAAGTTCAAACTGGATTAGGCAGTAGGTCATGCCGTGCAGAGGTGTTGGATCTGTTGGTCGAGTTGGCTAAACACTGCAGAGGGGGCGGATGTACCAGCAAATGTGATAGGGCGATGAGCCAAATTTAGCACACGTCAATTCGAAGATAAAATTCCTTTTCAAGGATCAAACGCAGAAAACGGTTTATCATCATGATGTTAGGGGCTCGAAGGGAGTTCCAAGGCCTCGCCCAAAAAATTGTTAATTTAGCAGCGTAAAGAGGGTTTAACGACAATCATGTTTATAAAATAACTCTTTAAACTGACAAAACATTTCATTATGAAATCCAATAGCCAATCCTAAGTGGATATTTTTTGGGAATTCCCATTAGAAATAGAGCAAACAATTCATTTTGACAGTCAGAGAGAACGAAAAGGTTTGCAGTTTCGAGCTCCTTAACACCTGAGTCAAATGGCAAAATATTGTGATCATCCAAGACACCACTTATAGTTAACAGCATGAATAAAAATAAACTTGATTTGCTACTCTGTACAAACATTTTTCCCTAAGAATTACTAGTCTTTTTGTTTTTGTGTCTGCATTTTCAGACAGGGGGTGGATTAATGAGAACGATACAATTTAAAAATGATATGAATAGATAACGTTTAACTTTAGAGAGCTAAATATTGTACATAGCGGTAGGGTATTTTATGTAATTTAGCTTGAAACAAGTCATTCTTCGAAACAACATCCTCGAGAGGTTGACCTCGAACAAGCTGACTCCCTTATTTGCTCGAAAAGCTAATAAAGGACTGCTTCTCGCACCTTCTGAACATTTTCTGGTGTACGGATTGTTTTAGCACATCCACCGATTTTGTTTCTTGTAGTAGCAATAACTCTGAATAAACTTACCCAGTTTACAATTGTTTTACGACAAAGAACATTTCCGTATCGACCGACGTAAAAGTGGGATATACACAATTTTTGAGTTTAACAAAAGACTCGCAGGTTTAAAATAAACTTCAACGGCAAAATCACGTTGCTCAGGACTCCAAAACGCCATTTCAACTGAAATGGCAGAACTTTATTGAAGTTATAAACACAGCTGATGATTCATTGCTGGAAGAGCATAAACAAATTGTATTGTTTTCATTGGCCCATCCTGCAATTTCCTTTTAAAACTAACCTCACTACTTATAATCCATTTTTAATAACTGTAACGGCACACGTGCACGGTTGACAAAGGCTCGGCAGTACTGTAGGCTAATCCCGGGACATTTCTATGGAAAGCAGCGCACAGGGCATAGTGACTGTGGACGCTACACCCACCGCGGCCCGTGGCCGGACAATGGGGAACCTGTCATATCTAACGGACAGGGTCAGGGACAGGGTCGAGTGTCCCGTTTCTGGGTCATCCGTCCGCCCTGCTACATCTACATCTAGATACGACTGTCCTATCTGTCAATGTGGCGACCGCAGATGCACTAGATGATAGACGTGTAACGTGAGTCTGTTCATCGCTATGGAGAGGTGTCACTTGATGCAGCGAGGTGGTCGGGCTGGGGTTACTGTGGGGTAGGAGACGTGTAGCCACAAGCTCTACCGTGATTCTAGAGAATTTCCTCTAACTGGGTAAAGGTTTCACTAGAAGTGCCCTCATTGGAGGGAGGGTTTTCACCGCCATCTTGGTCTGGCTGAATGAATTTCGTTAAATTCGTCCAGAAGTTTTGACGTGAAAGTACGGACAATAATACTTTTAAGTTTATGAGAAAACACCAGACGACCACATCCGAATCTACTATCAAATTTTAAAATATTTTCCCTCACTTCGAAGTTCAATAACTGGCTCCAAAAATAATAATAAAAATAAGGCACCGACAACAGTGTACCGGTCAGTGACATCACCACCTACCTGCTCTCCACCTGCTAATTGCGTCGTAATTCTCGACCCTCGTAAAAATTTCGGGTTGACAAAACGCCACATCATTAGTTTGTTCATTTGTGCGTAAAGTAATTTTTGGTATATTTAAGCTCCGTTCTAGGGATTGAGAAAACACCACTAAAATTAAATATGTAGTCATAGCATTTTATGTGTGAAGCTTTGTTTATATAAATGAAGATCTTTAAACATGTTTTCAAATCATAATACTCGTATTTACATATTTAGTGGGCCTACAAGTAATATACTTTTTCTAACTAGCGGATCATTGGCAGATTGGTACCGAGCGCGACTGCGGTACTCACCACTCCGGTTGCGCGGGTTCGATCAAGTTCAAAGTCAAATCGTTTATTGCCATTAAATACTATGGTACATGGGCACACGTCAAAATGTATACACTATTCAAATAGGTGGTACTGAATTTTTCTAGCTTACTCAGTCTCTACCATTCATGGTCCAGAAACTCACTGACTTTATATAAGGCATGGTCTAGCAGAACCTGTTTTAGTTGCCTTTTGAATGAGTTGTTGTAAGGTTCTTGTTTAAGAGAGACAAGAAGATCATTAAAAAGTCACACTCCACACTGCAGAAGATGGAGTTTAGAAAAGGTTGTCCGGTGTCTTGGTATTGGGAGATTGCTTCTGTTACGTAAATTGAGATTGGGATTTACTGAGGGTATAGGAAACAGGGAAGGGGTTTTTGACGAAAGTTAGTGTTTCTAGGATGTAAATTGACGGAAGTGTTAGGATTTTGTGACTTCGGAACAACTCTCTACAATGATCACGACTCTTTAAATGGAAAGTTGTTCGTATTGCTCTTTTTTGAAGGGTAAAAAGATGATCTGTCCTGACGAACTGACACCCCAAAGAGGAATGCCATACGACAGATGTGGAACGACAATACCATAGAAAACTTTGAGAAGATTTTTGGTATTGAGTTGATCTGACAATCTTATCAGAACGAAAATTGCTGAACTAACAGATCTCACTACTTTTTCGACATTGTCTGAAAATCTAAGGTGTTTGTCGATGACAAGGCCAAGCAAGATAGTGGAATCCTCAGAGTTGACCTCCGCCTTTCCAAGAAGACTTGACAAACCCTCATTACCTCTGTTATTTAGTGATTTATTTATAGAAAAAACAACCAAGCTAGTCTTCTCCGCGTTTACTTTTAAACGCTAGGTAAAGGTCGAGGAGGAAGAGAGGAACTAGAGCAACAAGACCACCTAGCAGCCGACAATCTAGCACAACATCAACAATAGAGCAAAGATCACACAGATTAGTGCGGGAGACTCACGTTGCGCGAGACATTTGACAAATAGACACTCGCAATGTTGGCATAAACAGTGCAATTATTGGATGCGAGTAAATCATACACTCGTGACGGTCTGGACAAAGATGCATAGTGCACTGTCACGCCGCCGGAGCGCAGCACTGCTCAGAACACCGCGCTACCGTCAGTCCTGAGGTGAAAATTAAACCGAAAGTGCTCTTTTGGCCCCTTTTTATCCCTGTGACCCCTCTTCAGGTCGAAATTTTCTGTCTATATTTCTGTAAATTTGGTACACATGTTCGTTTTGTTAAACAGAAAAATCGGTTTACCGAAAGTGACCTATCGGAGGCTGCGCTTTCCATCAAAAATGGGGGTTTATACTATAAAAATTGTATTTATGATCCGAATTCAATTGCTTGGTATGAACATTAATGACACCGCACTCAACATGTATTGTATATACAAGATAATCTAAATTTGTTCAGCCAGACAAAAAGTTTTGTCTGGCTGGTTCGGTTTTGTTAATATATTTAACGATGTATACTTTTACATAAATAAAATAATTACAAAGTTCTGCTATTTGACTCAGAAGGTGTTGGGGAGCTAAAACCATTTTGATTTACGACGTTTTATTCTCTCCGGTAATAAAATGAATAGCTCTATTTCTTATGGAAATTTGCTAACAAACAAGCAAAATAAGTCTATTGCTAACTTAAGAGTTGGCCAAAAAGCAGACGACCTTAAAATTTAAAACCAACCCAAGGTTTGGGCTTATGGCTCGCGATTGGTAAAACAGATCACTCATTCCGATCAAACAGAACTATTGGAACAGCTTAAGTACTTGCCAAATAAAGATCATCAAAACGAACCTTTATTACCCTAAAATTAAAAGCGCAACTTTAGCTCGTCAATGTAAGTGTATAAAGCAGCTGTTTTAGAGCAAAATGAAAAAAATTGGATCTGATGAAAAGGATATTTAGACGGGGTCAATATGGAGTTATGTTCTTTCAATCGGCGTAACCTGGGTGTATTATACGCAGACTTACAACAAAATCGTCGCAGTTCAACTTTCGTAACCTCTCGTTTCTTTCAAGTAGGTTAAAATACTTGTTAACCTATTAAAGACTAAAACCAGATGAACTACTTCTTCTACCTAACCTCCCACACCCATTAACCCTGCAAGTGCACATTCCTCCTACACCGCACGTGAACTGTTTATTAGATAATCAATCTACAAGGGTTAAATAATCAGCCCCTGCTTCTTATGAATCAATTAGTGAATGCAGTCTACGCCCGTTGTAATGGTTGTCACGTCCTCGTCTACCGTTAGGTGCATCAATGTTAATGAAGAGCTGGGCAAAGATGTGTATCTAGTAATGAGAGGGAGTACCTCAAGGCACAGTGCTGGGGCCGGAACTGTTTTCAGCACGTGGCAGGGCGAAACACAGGTTTTCTGGATTAGTAGGTGTTTGAAAATTGTTCAATAAGCCTTTATAAGAGTTTTGGCGGTGGTGAGTTTTTCTTGCGCTACACTGCTTTTATATAGACCTTTGCTTAAAAACGTCAAAGGGGAAATGATATCTTGAAAATGGTAGAGATATCTCTACGAAACTAGAGGTGTAAATAATGAACTAGGTGACTCAGAACGTCAGTGCGTTGAAATCTCAATGCGTTGAAAACGTCAAACATTTGAGGCTCTCAAAGCTAGTCGAAAAAATACGTTAATCGCTAATGTCCTTTACGGTTCAGGCAATTTCATGGCACACAGAGTGATGATCGAGGAACGCTTGAAAATACTGCTGACTGTTATCATGGGACTAAGATGCGTAAAATTCAAACGGTTAGACCTGATGAAGAAAGCCTAGCTTCCGAAAGATCTAGTCAACCAAAATAAACATTTAATATTGGCTTGGAAGTGTTTTTAAATTATATTCAAATGCATAAGCTGTGCTAATAATGCTATTGAAAGTCTAACAAAATCTAGAGGACTAAGACAATTTTTATAGTTTTAGCCGACGATCACCAAATTTGTAAAATGCATGATGCAATAAAATTCATACTGATTTATAAGTAGCAAGACGATGTTTTCAATAGGCAGTTGTCGTCACTTGGCTCTTGCGTAGTTGTGGGATCACCATGAGACGACCACAAGGAAAGTTTACAGAGAAGATGAAGTCATAGATCGTGCAGAGGAATGCCCGAAAGTTGGACACGCAGCGCTGCTGTGCGGTGATTTGGCGAATTAATGTCCACTAATGAGAGGACTGGATCTGCAGATTGCATACCGTGCTGCGATCTGGGAGAGATATGGTAAAAGTAGTCCGAGGATGAGTAAGGTCCAGTGCGAGCTGGATTCCTGGACTAATTAGGCAAAATGTTCACGTTTTTGATATAGCTAGAGGAAGTTATGTCTTAGTTAAAGTGCAAGTGAGAATGTTTTGAATATTTTAAACTGTTTTATGGGTTTTTGTTAAGATGAAATAAACCGGAAGGTCCACCGTCCTTTTCTAGAATTTGTGAAAGCTAAATAGCTATGGATTGATGGGCAGGTCTATTGGATCCGCAAACTCATCTTGAATTCAACATTCAAACTAAAGCAAGTATTTAGATTGCAAAATGGTGGGTAAAGAGACGACCTTTTATGACTGTTTTACCCACCATTGCGCAATCTAAATACTTGCTTTGGTCTAAATGTTAAATTTAAGATGAGTATGCGAATCTAATAGACATGTCCATTAATCCATGGTTATTTAGCTTTCATAAATTATTCTAGACAATGACGGCGGACCTTCCTAGTAGAGGTGGAATATTTTGAAGATTTCAAACCTTTGTTGAGACCTTTCTTATAAAAAAAGGTAACGTTTGACTTGTTTAACGAGGCAAACATAGAACTGCAAAGACCTCACTACCACTCAACCTCGACCTTTACCTAGCACCACCGTATAGAGAAGACACTTTTACGACCACCAGAAGTTCAACTTCATTTCTAGTGTATATTTGCATCCACTGAAACCATTTGTGGAATCACTTCCCTCGGCGCATCATGAAGAGACCAACTCGCGAACTGGTTGAAGGTGTTCAACAATGTGTATTACTTTCACCGTCAATCAATTGTGCTCCAAATGACCCGACCGCATCCTGGTGACAACTCACACACCCCAGCTGATTATCCAGTCCTAGGTGAGCACAGATACTATCTGGACTAGAGTGGAGTGGAGTGGAGAAGACATCTCAAGAGGCTGCCAGTGTCGTCTGAATGGTCGGAGAAAGTGGAAGAGTAACAAGTGACATTGATTAGCTCTCCATTCAGTTGTCTGAACACTACTGGAGCATCGTGTGCTCTTCTGCATCCTTTGTTTGTCCTTGGTCAGTCGTGGGAGGTGAGACTGGATCCGGTACCGCAGGGTGCCACCTGCTTGCGACTGCGGGACAAAGAACTAAGTAAATAGTGGTTGCAGAAACGTTGACGGAAAGGTTGTCCCAGCAAAGATTGTTGAAGCAAAAATCGATCAAGAGGTAAAGAAACTGAAGACAATATTTGATGTAAAAGTTAATGTTGTACTGAGTGCTTTGGGAAGAAGGACAAGAAGAGTCTCAAATAAAAGAGTTGGCGCAAAGAAAGTAAAAAAGTTTGATTAGACCTTGTTTGACACTTTTTGTGAAATAGCACAATGATCAAATTCATAGAAACCTTCGAGTAGGCAACTTACGCTGTGCAGTAAGGGAAAAAGGGGGGAAAGGTGACGATGTAGAACTGTAGATGATCCCAGTTCGACAAACACCACCGTTATACACCACTAAACTCGTAGGATTACTTTGAATTTTGAAATTTGGAGTAGTTTGAAAACACTCGGTGTGAACTTGTGTAGCCTATATTATATTTAAACTTTGATTATCTAAACGGGTAGATTCTATGTAACATAAATGTATCCACCCTAACAATGGTGATCTCGTCATGAAGTGTTGTGTATGATTTACCGAACCCAACTGGTTTGAACTTTTAGTATCCCAACTTCATACTAAAATTCCTTCGTTCACTTGATAACGAGAGGATTTTCACACCTCCCGAAACGTTGTAATTGTAAAACCTTCAACCGGTGAAAAATCCATTGATTTCTATGTTAACTACAACATTTTTTTTGTATTTTAAGGCAACAACATGAAATATTTTTCTAAAACGTGCCGTTAGACACCACGCATCCTCACAGACAGCTCGTCCATAGCTCACCTGTCCTGCGTGCTGACTTGGCCTTGATGCGGCCGTCAGATCGGTTTCAAGAGTGCCGCACTGTGCCGCACCGCGCCGCTGCGGCTCAAAGCCACTGAGCGACAGCTATTAGACGCTTTGAGTTGCCGAAAGCAAAGCCTCGATGGATGAAACAGTAACACATTCTTGCGCTGACGTGGAGCTGGCACGCGCCTACATTCCTGCTGTCCCGTGGCTGAAGAATGGACCTGACTGCGAGCTGTGGTTTACTTTGGTAAATGGACTTTAATCCCGGATGGTTTTGCTGAGCTGCAATCTAACGCGATGTATCATGGAGACTTATTTAGTCATGCTTGTTTATTAGCGAATTACATTTTGAGATATTCATGCCATTAGTATGGTAACAATAACACAGGACCGTGAAATGAGCACTGATCGTGACATCCAGAACACGTTTTGAGCATTTGTTTTAAACTTTATATACATGTATGTATATGTGTAAAGCACCGGACATAATCGGCGAAATACGATGCAGACGACTGAGGTGGGCTGGACACTTACTAAGAAGGGAAGAGGGATACTGGCTGCAAGAAATTATGAAAGGGAGGCCTGAAGGTAGAAGACCCAAGGGAAGACCAAGACAGAGATGGTGGAATGAAGTTTTGAAAGACATGAGGAGGCTTGGAGCTACTGAGGAAGACGCTGAAGACCGGTCCAGGTGGAGGGGATACGTTGGCGCGGCTAAATACCAACTCGGATATAAATGGCCCTGGGAGTAAGAGTAAGTAAGTATATGTGGGCTCTCCACAGGTCGCATTTTTTGCCCAACCTTCACACAATTTGGTACAAATGTTCGTATAGTACAAATATCGGTTCGTTTGCCAGTGAATTTGAAATAGCCGAAATTCTTTTCAAGGGGAGTTTTCACAACACAAAAAACGTGTTTTAACCGCGGAACCCAAGTGTAACTTCGGTAAGAAGTGCTTATTAATAACATCTTTAAAAAGGGTATACTGAGAGTTCAAACTGTTGAGTAAAACATATACTTCAGATTTTTATACATTTGTGTTTTTTTATCAAAATACTTTTTTCCAACCTTTTGAGAGGTAATATGTTACCCTTGCTCAACGGAAAATCATAGTCCTCTAAGTTCCTTCCCCCTAGAACACTAGACTCACAACTCACCGAAAACCGTAACAACAAAGATGTTGTGTTTAGTTCGTTCGCTACTTTCCCACAGCTGTTTTGGCAGCCTAGTTGGCACAAGAGAGGCGGTGGTAGCCTAATTTCTAGCCGAAGCGTGTGAAAGTCCCGCAGGTGTATGCGTGGTGTCGGAGGTGAAGCTAACAACAACAGAGCACCACAGTGGGTCAGATCACTAACGCTGAACGCACACTGTGGAGGAAACGAGGCTCAACATTATCTTGTTAGCAAATTTCCATAGA
The DNA here is from genome assembly GCA_018831715.1 of Matsumurasca onukii. NCBI lineage: Eukaryota > Metazoa > Arthropoda > Insecta > Hemiptera > Cicadellidae > Matsumurasca > Matsumurasca onukii. The sequence goes on along the minus strand of CM032065.1, from coordinate 46,166,007 downwards.
ACACACAAAACTTCGTGAAAACCGGACAAAAATACGACCTGTAGAGTGGTCCTGAAGGTCCAAAAAGGGGGAAAAAGGCACTTCCTGTGTTTTTAACCCTTTTACTTTTTAGAGCAATTTGTTTCTATAGCCAAAGGGAACTAAACGACGTAGAACAAAACTGTTTGCAAAATTACCAAGTTTAATCGAAATGGGTTCATAAATACAGTTTTTATAGCATAAACTCCATTTTGGGAGAAGTCCCCTCTCCTAAAGGGCACTTCTGGTGGTCCGGTTTTGCTAGTTGACTATCTTAATGTCAATATTTACAAATGAAACATTAGTACCAAATTTCTTGAAAATCAGACAACAAATGCGACCTGTAGAGTGGTCACAGGGTCCAAACAAAGGATCAAAAAGGGCACTTTTGGTGTAGTTTTTAACCCATTATAGGAAATTCGCTAGGGTCACGGTAGCGCTTGTGGCTACGCGTCGGCTTTGGGTTTACTCCTTGTCCGAGTTTATTCAGATATGTATTAAATATTTCTTCATTTACACGCAAATGAAATCTACGGTACATTAGACTAGTTCCTAACCTCTTTCAAAACCTTGGGAGTTTGTCAGAAATTCCAGGAAAAATTGTGATTTTGAAGATTAAATATATTTTTATATTTTAAACTGTATTTATCTCCTATCAAAAATAAACTTGTTGGTTCAACACTTCCCATTAATCACCACTGTAGATGAATACACAAGTAGAAGGATAATCATTAATTAGGTTTAACTTTTCATTAATTTATTTGTATTTATTTGACGTTAGCACACGTACACGTGCATTTTATTGGCAATAATTTGACTTTGACTGTTTGAGGGTGAGCGCACCGCGCACGCGCTCACATCAAACCCGATGCCCACGAGCTCCTCTCAACCGGCGACCCTTCGCAGTTCCCACTGTCCAGGGAACAAAAGTTGGGCGAAACAACAGCGGTGGTGGTGGTGGTGGTGTAGATAAGAGCACGGTCCAGTGTGGGAAGTTCGCTAGTGGGTCAGCCCGCGCACGCCACGACACGCCACGCTTCAGCAAGTGCAGCAGAGGTGTGGGAACCTGGGGTCAAGGTCTACCATCGAAACCGACCGAGCTTCATTAACCATGGTAAAATATACGGGTCAGTCTGCCAATCTGCGAGAGCTCCTTCGTGGGTGGGTTCAGGTGGAGGTGCAGGAGGTGCTCGACGGTAGGTGCATCTAATTGTGTTACTCGGGGGCAAACTGATAGCAGTTTCTGCCAATCGGTGACTGAAGATGGTACTCCACAGCGATACCGAAATATTTCAAGCTAACTATTATGATGTATTGACACTGTGTGGACCGAAAGAACTAGATTATACTTATAAAGTCACTGATACTTTGCTTTGAGACACCGACCAGTCCTATAGGGTATTTTAAGAGGATTGATCACCCAGAAAAAGTAGCTCAAAACATGCTCTCATAGTCCCCGTTTAGGACACTATTTTTTCGTGTAGAGATTAGAAAATTTGTATTCCGTGTTCTCAAAGGTTCTCTCTAAATTTGTTTAGCCTGTTTTTTAATCTTACGCCAATATAAGCAAAAAATTATAAAGTTGGCCAAAAATAAGCTATTTTAAAAGTGAAATCTTTTTTCAAGCCGTTTTGTTTTCTTGAGTATAAGGAACATAGTTATAGTATATATGAACATAACCACTCCTAACCTATCATATACACCCGCATTTGGACGTTTCGGTACATAAACGGCGTCGTAAACAAGGAGACTATGAAACCATGTTTGCCAATTTTTTAGTGGATGGAGCAAAACATTGCCCCAAAATAAACCTAACAAACGAAGATTACCAAGCAAAAACAACCTAGCAAATCCACAACCAGTTCCCGCCACTACAAAGAAAGCACCACGTCCACTTTATCCAACCACTCAGACTAAATCAACCAGTTGCTCCAGAAGACGCACTCCCACATCCATTTCCCGGTGAAAGACGAACCCGCGCCACTATAGCTTTCGAGATTAATCTCAATTCAATTGTATATAATGACAAGACGGTGTCTATTAAACAATGACTAATGCACGGCCAGCATAAACAATGTGGTCAATGGAAGGAGGTCAGTAGAGGCTGTCATTGACATCAGTTAATTAAGTGTGTAATTATTGACTCGTCACCATTATTGACTCCGCTACTGACAGTACTTCTCGGGTGATTTGTCAATCTCCTAATGATGACGTGGGGAATTATGGGTTTGGTTTGTTGTGTTGAATTTAATTGCGCGTGTTACAGATGTTTGGGTGGAAGTTTTTGCGATGCAAAATATTAACTTGATTTAGGCGTTGTTTAATACCGTAGAAATAAGGACTATGAACAAAAGATAACGCTTGTTTTGGTTTTATACAAAAACTGAAGTTATGGATAATATATTTTGGGGTTTAGTTCTAATGAGTCAGGTTGACGTACTGAAGGTAAAAACATAGGGAACAGCTGCCGTGAATTGTAGGGAATTTCTTATGAGGGAGTAAAGATTACACCGGAAGTGCTCTTTTTGAACCATGTGTTCTCGATAGAAATACATTAGCGTTCTCTCTATTAACATCATTTGTACTTGGCGAGAAGTAGAAATACATAGAACATAGCTATTATGAATCATCTATGGAAATTTGAAAATGAAGACAGTTCTTCGTAGGCCTATATATTTGGTTGGAGTACAAATTCGCTACACGTAAAAATTCCACTATAACCCCTAATGCAAGTTAGTGTTCTTCAAGTGAAAATGTGAAATTTAGTGCAATATTTTTATGTTAAAGTTAATATAAAATATGATTTTTTATATAAATTAAGGTATAAAGTCTTACTCTTCTCTAGAAATTGATACAAATATTACTACTGAACCATATTTTTGTGTAACCACGACAGTTTAAAAGTTCCAAATAATCATGGAAACTTCCGTTTTATGAGCTCTCGATAATTTGCTCTACCAACATTGTTTCAGCCAATCAGTGACTGAGGATGGTACTCCACAACGAGGCCGAAATATCTCAACCTAATTATGAAGTTAGGACGTGATGTGAAACGGAAGAACTAGATTATATCAAGGCTTCTTGTTTACTTAAGCAAATCTAGGTGCCATTCCGTCTTTATTAAAGTTTTATCTTAGTGAAAACTACACTCAAAGTTAAAAACCAAAACCTACAAAACAATGTTCTGTCTCATCCATTTCCAAATCAAGACTGTCTTTTAACCGTCAAATCTAACCTACCTTTAAACAGTGTTAAACAAAACTAGTGTACAAAAACTCAAAATTCCGTCACGTTTGAACCAAGAAGCACAAAATAGTGAAATTGAGAAATTGCCTCACGGTGATCAGGACACGTTCTTCACTCACTTGTGGGTCGGCTGGTCCGCGTGGGCAAGTCTAACAAAGCCTGCCGTACTAATTAAAGATTAGCCATACCTTAGTGTAGGAGTAAATTAAGTTATTAACACGGCCGAGTTAAATATTAAACATGCCGTGAAGAGAGAAGCCCCTGTGTTACGAGGTTAAGCGCCGACCAGAGAGCTTTATGCGATCCGGATCTCTTCCGAGACCTCTGAGTAGTAATTTGGACTCTATGAATAAAATATCGATGTATGTAGACAAAATTGACAGCATTTTAGTTTTGTGATTCAGTGTTTTGCTGAATATACTGGGGGTATAGGACACAGGGTTTTGACGAAATATAGTGTTTCTAGAATATAAATTAAAATATGTGTCGGGGTTTTAAAGGTTTTGGAACAACTCTCTACAATGATCACGAATATTTAAATAGAAAATTGTGTGTAATGCTCTTTTTTTGCAGAATCAAAAGATTCTCTGTCCGGGATTAACTGAAACCAAAAATAGAAATGCCATATGACAGGTGTGGGAATCAATGTCATAGTAAACTGTGAGGAGGTTACTTGATAGGGTAAAAGGCTACTTAAACTATTATTTGAAAATAAAACCAAACATAGAAGTTTATCTTAACTCTGAAGCTTTCGCGGCCGGTGTCATCACTAAGATCTAAGACTTTCGGTTTACAACGTTTCGATCTCGCTGTGGAGAGTCATCCTCAGTAGCTGGTATGCGTATGTATACTTTGTTTCCTCCGGTACGCTACATATTCTGACCTAGCGTTTCCCAAGCAGACAGCCCGGCGCGCCGTTCCTATCGGTGGAACAGTCTAGAGATCGTTACGACAAGCAGGGACACGAACAGAAAATGAAACAACCGGGTCAATTGTTGTACCGAGATGTTATCTGAGTAGAGTGGTGCATATTTACAGGGACTATAACAATCGACGTTCTCCGACTGCACGGTGTCGGCCTGTAGGCTACTGATCTAGTAGATCAAGCTGGACAAGTGCAACTACAGTACCAACAACCTTCTTGCAACTTGCAACTTGCTTGCGGTTCTCAGTTGAAAATCCATACAGACTGTGGGTGTTTAGTTTCTTTTAGATACCGAGGTGATGTTAAAACAAAGGAAACTATCTTCTTGTATAGGGCTAACAGATAGTTCAAAGCATACTTCATTCGGTGTTTTCAATCGTCTGCGGTGAATTTAGGCTAGCTAATGTCTTAATGTGTTGTGTTTTGTTTTAGGTTATATTTCACCTGAAGATGGGATCAGATTCCTTATCACGAAATGTCGTGTTCTTCTTGTAGCCTACACGAAAAAACTATGGAAAACGCCCGCAAAAGCCTAATGTTTCAACCTTAGAAGCTCTATCATCGCCAACTTCAAACGAAAAATGTCAAAAACGTAATAGGTCGAGTATTACGTTCAATCAATTTTAGACACCGGGATCCAGATGGAATTTAAAAACTGGTATAGCAACTAAATCGATTAACTTGGCCTTTGAGTTTTAGACAAAGGTTTCGAGACTCCACACTCAAAATCATGTTCTGCTGTTTGACTCAAGTCCCCTTAACTCAACCTTTTTACTCTAAAAGGCTGTTAATATTTTTCAGAACCTCCTTGTTCTATGTTTAAAGAGAACACCTGCACCTTTACTTTTTATTTGGCTTACTCTGAAATGAGCTAAACTTGATTTGAATCTCCAAGTAAGGCTACAAACTGTCATACTTTTTTCCAATAGTTACGCTAGGGCCTTTAAGTAGATATTGAAGTATGTAAAAGAAAACCCATTATTCCACAAATCGCACTCCCAGAAAGCACTTCTAGAAAGGATATCTGAACAGACCCAGAGACCTGTGGCCGGCAAAGGTCACCTCGAAATTCCGATTACGTCCTTCCATTCGTAACTGTTTGCATAATCGAATGAGCGAGATTGTGATTTGATAAATATCTCGAAGAGAGGAGAGGTAATTGGGCGGCCTCACGAATCCACGTGACTGACCACCCGGGCATCGCAGGTCCTTTCCCTCAGTTGTCCTGGAAATTAATTTGGAAGACAGTACAGTTTCATCTTTGTTTGATTTCTGCAGTTTACGCAATGTATTCAGGAAGACTTGGCTAAAAGAGCCAAAGAAAATAGCAGAATACCTAAGCCAGAGTGTTACACAGTTTAACAGATAGACAAAATTATCAATGACGACTTCTTTCTTCCTCTGATTTCTACTATTTGATCAACTTAAGACTTAAGTTGCTCAAAGAACAATGAAATGACAAGAGGGTTTTAAAAATCTACATCAGCACCCCATTCACCTATGCCTGAGAATCTCCAATATCCGGGAACCATCAAATTCTAAGAATCATCAATGATATTGGCTGACTATTTGCAAAGACTCGCCAGAATTACTCTTTGGGGATGTTGTTTGTGAAACTACTATCCTCTGGGACCTAGGTAATTGATATTTACCAGATACGTATATAAAGATCACCTTTACCACTTAAGCACCACTTGGCCTTCCTTAAAAAGCAGTTAGTTTGAAGAGAGATTTGAAAAATCCACGCCAGCATCTTATTTACCTAAAGATCCTTCATATTTAGAGAACCATCACACTCTAAGGAACCAATGAGATTAGCTGACCATTTGTGAAAACTCGTCCTTAATTTCACCAGGATTACTCACAGAGTATATTTTGACGGAACTACTGAGCTCTTGGTTGACATCTAAAAATACGTATAGGAAGATCCCAACTGTAACCTCTTACTTTCATTTTCGATCAGTAAATCAACAGGAATTTTCTAAAGATCAGCAAATTCGTGATGTTCCGGAAGCTAAAGACTTGTTTTTTACCGGATTTACTCACTGGGCATGTTTTGATGGAACTACTAGGCTCTTGGTTACTATCTATAAGATACGTATATGAAGATCTCATATTGTTAAACAATTGCAACCTCTTAATCTCATTGTTGATCAATCTCCAGAAGAAATTTTCTAAAGATCCATCAAACTATTCATGCTCTTCCGGAAACTTAAGATTGGGTCTCCAGGAGGAGTTTTTTAAAGTCCAGCAAATTCTTTATAATGTTCCGGAAGCTGATGACTGGATGTCTTACTCTCATTGTCAATCATTATCTCCGAAATAAACTTTCTAAAGATCCAGCGAACTCCGGAAGCTTAAGACTGGATCTCACCTAACTCCCGGGTGATATATTCGTACCTTGGTGAAACCTGTAAGCTTGGTGAACCTGCAGGGAAGACACCGACAGAGGAAAGTGAGCGAGTAATGAGGGGTTGAAGGTAACTGTAGTGGACAAGACATGCAGAGGTGATCCTGAACCCTTGACCCGGAACAACCTGACATTAGTCTGTCTCTGTCAATCCAGGAGAAAGTGCTACACAATCGAGCATTGTCGAGTGCCCGCTACTTTGCATCCGTTCTCGACATCACAAGTTCAGACGACACTTTGATATCGGAGTTTAGTTTTGAAGTATTCGATTATGTGTATTTCTATATTTATTGTTCGTTGGTAAAAGGTCAGTGGAATGAACTAAACACGAGCCATAATGAAAGCCAAAGACTGAAGGGTGGAGGAAAAATTAGTAGTTGAGAAATGTGTGGGCTGGAATACCAAAATGAACAGACCTAACTAAAGTAAGTTTTTTACTATAAGACATTGGAAAGTGCTTAGGTTGGTTTAAAATTTTAAACTTGTTTATAATATTTTGAGATGGTAGTTGTAGTATTAACAAACATTTCGCAATAGATTTTTGGATATTTACTGACGTTGATGGGTTATCCAAATCTTTCGCGATTATGACGAACAATGATGAAGGAACACAAATATTCGTGGTTGTCGGTTTAGTGTGGCAAAAAATATTTAAGCTTTCCACTTAAGACGAAAATTATTAACCAAGAAGAAAATAGCATCCTTGGGTTGTAAACCCCCAACAAATTGAGCCAGCGAAATGAACTTTAAAAATTCTCATTAAAAACGAGCTTTTTTCTAGTTTATGTCAAGCTATCCCCAATGTTAAATCCCTTTGGCCAAACCAAACCTCGGGAATATAAATATCCCTTATTATGGCCCTCGTCTTTACGGGTCCGACCTCATATTTTGGCTTTTCACATTATGTTAATTTTAATTACGGTCTCGGCTCTTAACGGTGCTTTCGGAAATATTAAAACCCCTAACAGTTTTTTAATGGTCTTTAAAACACGCCTGTCAGGTCGATGAGGTTAGGTTTATGGCTCTCCGTTCTTTACAACAATGGGGGTGAAATTGGTTCCCGCAAACGACCGAAAGCATCACCGCGCTTGGTCTTAAGAATATTCTGGTCAGTTTTGTACAACTGGGTTACTATTTTCGTACGTATTGAATCTTTAAAGCTAAAAACCTTTTTTCACTTGGCTTATTTCGGTTTTGGATCCAACTATCCAAAAATTACTTTTCGACTCCAGTCAATACATCAATATTGTCAACGTTTGTTATTATTATTAGAGCTATTCATGTGTGTCGCCAGATAACGTAGTAGAACAAAAACAATTTACAATCTTGAGCTTCTCAACACCTCCTGAGGCTTGATATATATAATTGTGACCGCTCTACAGGTCGCATTTTATACCAAATATTAACGAAATCCAAACCAAGACCAAGATGGCGGCGGAAAATTGTTCAGCTGAAAATCTTTGTCTGGCTGAACGAACTTTGTTGATTTCCGGAACACACGTTGGGGTGTAAACCAAGTGTAATTGAAATCGGATCATAAATATACAGCTTGTACTTGTATATCATAAAATCCCCATTTCTGTGGGGACAACGCCCTTTTCTCCCGAAAAGTCACTTCCGACAAGCCGATTTTACTGGTTAACAAACCTAACCTAGAAATTAAAAAAATTGGACCGAATTTTGTGAAAATCAGACACATGAAGAGTGGTCATAGGGGTCAAAAATTGCACTTCCAAAAAAGGTCCTTTTCCAGATTTTAGTTCCTCCTAGTTTCGACAACAAATCGTATGTACTAAATCTTTAGAACTAAACCCCCTATTTGTTACTTGGCACATTTCAGTTTTAGATCCTAATTGTCCTAAGTTATTGACTTCTCGATCCCAGTCAAAATACCAATTGTCCTCGTATTTAAAGTATACCTGTGACACATGTGGTGACAGGTGTCAAGAAGGCACTTCTATAAAAAGGTCCTTTTCCAGTTTTTACTTACAACAAATCTGTTTAAAAACTAGATCTAAAAATCCTAACTTTTAAAATCCAACCTTAAGCCCTAACTACTTGAAGAGCTCGTTACCCAACAGCCGGCTGTCACCTTCCCGAGGTGCGACGGTCTTATTGAGGTTTATAGAGACTTTCCCTTCGCCCATTGCTCTAGTAACAATAAAACTTTTACAATCCATTTGGCCCTGCCATGAACCGTCCGACCGATAACCACAATAGTTGTGTTCTTTGACGGACAAAACTAATATCGTGTTTTACATAAATTTTAGAATCTTTCGTCATAAACTTGTCACCGGCTCATGGTTATAGGGAGTTACGAGTGTACTGACTCCTGACTGGCTCTACGGCCAGGGAGGGATCTCAGGTGGTGTCGTGAAGATCTGGTTCAAGCGCCCGAACTGTCATGAAAACATCTTTAAAAATATTACCTTACTTATAAATTGACGACAGTGTATTTACTGTCATATGTACCTCACACCTTTTTTACGTATTCTAGTATTGCCCTATGCTCAAATACTTATGACGGCGTACGACGGACTCTCTTCTACGGAGTAGTGTCGTGAGGAGGTTGACCTAACACACTCGTTTCCGGAGTGTTTATCCTTCAAAAAACCATCAGAAAATTATCAAAACTCCAACTGGTCTGGAGAGTCGTGCAGCAGCATTCAAGAATCTGAGACTAATGACTCTACCTGTCTCTACGGTTTGGAAATTTCTTCATTTGTTAAATCAAAGTGTGAAGCTATGAGAGGTTACGACATCCCTTTGAAACAAGAGGTACTGGGAGACACAGAACGGTAGTTAATGAACGTTTGCCTTCACAGGCAGTTCAGTGCATCAACAAACTGCCAAATTCGATAAAAGGTAATACGATGCCAAAGGCTCTCAAAACGTCGCATTAATTTTAACAACTTTTCACAGCATAGACGAATTCATTGCTCACAATTGGGGAACCGAAGACCTACTGTGGAAAAGTTCAAATGAATGAGAACTAGGGTGAACGTACTCGTAATTTATATTGTATGATTGAATTTCTATAAATCAATATGTGAATGCACAATTGTTGCTTGGTTGCGAAATTGAGGAAAAACGGAGTTTCTATCGCTATTTCAGTCTGACTTAACGAATATTGTTGATTTTCGTGTTCTTGTTTGGTACGGTGTGTCATCTATATCACGTTGAATTGAAATCGGGCCATAAATACGAGTACAGTATTTTTACTAAAAACCATTCTTCGTTTAAAGATTGTTGTTGACGATGGTAGATTAATTTCCGAGATTAAAATAAGAACGAGATTTAAACTCAGAAATTCAAATGATATTTCAGGCTAGCTCATTTTCCTAATATTTTGTGTTATGTTTTAGGTTACTTTCCACTTGAATACGGAATTAGATTCTAGATTCCGAAACGCCTTGTTCTTCTTGCTCACAAAAACGCTATGAACAAGTCGTAATAATATTTCAACCTCAAATAAACCCCCATTTTGGGAAAACGTTCCCTCCCAAAAAGGACACTCCCGGTATAAATTATCCCCCGTTATAAGAGTATTCGCTTGGATTCACGGTAGCGCTTATGGCTGTATTTTATTCTCAGCGGTATTTGAATGCAAATATTTACTCGCAAACACAAAGTACGACTAGGGTAGAAACTCTTCAACACGCTATTCTCTCCTAACTTGCCACTTACAGTAACGTATCACCACTGTGCTGTTCTCACTGCCGCCTCGCCGTCTACCGGTCACCTCTGACCCCGCCGTTTTACACCGCTATGAGTCGTTAATAGGTTCATCTTCACGCACCGACTGCTGGCCCTTTTCATCAAAAGCGAATAAATTTCAGTTACGCGTCGATTTATCGCGCACGCCTTCTAATCGGCAGTATTAAGTCGTTTCATGCCGCTCGCACCATCTGTGCACCACGCATGCGCGGGGCTGTCCGGCGTGTGGTGCTTGTAATGACTTCCATCGACTTTCGTTTTTAGATGCCGTCAGCATGGTAAGACGGGGCCATGAAATAATCCCCGATCCTGACCCCTAGAGCAAGTTTTTAACCTTTTCCCAAATCTTTATAATGTTCTCGTATATGTGTTTGCCTGTGTCAGCTGTTTACAGATCGCATTTTTTGCCTGACTTTCATACACTTTGGTATAAATGTTCTTCTTGTAAATATTTCGGTAAATTTTATCAACCAGCGAAATCTGAATGCTAGAAATCACCTTTCTAGAACGTGACGTAACATCAGTAAACCTCAACATATTTTGATAACAATGTGAAATAAATATGTATTTGATTCATCAATATATTAAAAACTATAAAAATGCAGTCAGTCGTTTCAAAATTGTGACCAAAATTGTAACTTTTTGCTATAACAGCGAAATTTTAATGACATTTGAAATGAGTTTTCCATTATGATTTATATGTGTTACAGCTTGCTGTAAAAGACCACGTAACTCTGAGGTCGGAGGCCGAAGCGAGACAGTGAGTGCAGTGAACAGCCTCGTCGAGCAGGACGAAAAGCTGAGGAGCAAGGCTGTGAGCGTAACAAATGATGCTCTACTCCACTCCTTCCTGTAAATTCCCTCTGACGACGAACTTTCCAGTCAAACACTTTTGTCTAAGTGTGTTTCTATCATAAATGCACGTTTGTGTGAAACCTTCCGCTTTAAATCCTCTAGCCCTGCCTTGATTCATTAAATTGTTTCTGCGTTTCATTTCTGACTTGAATTATTTAAAGTTAAATTATTATTGGTCCAAATACGTTCTTTGGTAACTTTGTCTTGACGGTGCAGAAGTTTGAATCCCTACCATTTTCTATCAGAGTATAAATGTTTCTACAAAAAGACTCTGGTAGAATTTCTGGAGTTAAAATATTATTATGGACCTTTTCCATCGTTCATTTTCGTTAGCAAACAGAACTAGGCCACCTCATGTTCTAATGTTTTGTATCATGTTCTCGGTAACTTTCCACTTTACGACAAAATCAGATTCCAAATTCCGAAACGGCTTGCGACTAGATACTATAATGTAGCCACCCTTGCGGCATTTACGCAGAAAATTGGATTTACTTACATTATTTGGATTTGCCGGCGTGTTGGCTAAGTCGGTAGCGTGAGACTAAGTTACCAACGTTCACAGGTTCGAGCCCCGCCTCAGCCAACGGTCAGTAGAAAATTCGTCGCTAAGGTCGCCGCATTATAGCCTGCAGACCCCCATGGTGACTTACGAATTAATAAAATTTTTGATAGCGATTGCGCGCAGTTAATGTAGCCGAAGATGTTTACAAGCTAGACGACAAGTAGTAGAGAGAGGCAGGAAGCTGACCGGGCGAGGAGGGCGTCTCCCAGAAGCACTCACCAGTGCGAGACCGCAGCGGTAGCCCATCCTGATAAACAATGTCTTATTTATCGACGGGTGTGGCCATTAAATAATTGTCCATTACTGAGAAAACTCAATTACTCGCCAGCTCTGCCCCCTGTCATCAGCCGCACATTTCCTGTCTTGAGGTGTTCCTTCATCAAGCAAGGCATGCGAGGCGTGTCAGCGAGCGTCTGGGTATGTGCTTGTTTTCATTCAATAGTCGCGTGGGCCTCGAGCTACCGTGAATCCTAGTGAATTTACAGAAACCGTATACGCTAAAGTGTCCTTTTGAATCAAACCTAGCCGACGCGTAGGCCACAAGCACACTAACGCGGTAACCATACTCTAAACTGTCCGTAATAAGCCAGACCAAGATGGCAGTGAATTATCTAGTTTCCGTAGCCTATATACTATTTTCAGTCTGGCTGAAAAGGATATTTCATAAAATTTCATTAAAATCACATCAAAATATAGTTTGTATAGCTGAAACCTATTTTTGTCCGGGGAGAAAGGGCACTTCTGTGGATCGATCGCGTTGTTTTTCAAACTTAGTCTAAAGATTCGCAAAACTTTTACTAAATTGAGTGAAAATCGAACCAGCTAGACGACCACATATGAAAGAAGGAAAGATTTAATCCATGGCATACAAGATGCATAGGAATACAAACAAAAACATATAACAAAGAACAAATAAACAACCAAAAGATCCAGGAAAACAACGATATTCTTCACACATTTCTTCCATCATGTAGGTCTAGCCGTGTACGGAGTAGACGACTATTATGTAGTATGTTTTGTCATTATTTTGTTGAGAATGTGTTCAAAAGTTTCAAATTTACTTTTCGTTCTGTTCTATATCGCGATAGAAATAAACGACGCTATAGTTCCTATGGAAATTAGCTTAGTTAATTTTAACTACCAAAACAGAGCTGTGTTTGGTAATTACTATCAACGATCATTAAGGGAAACAACATTTTATTTGCGACGAAGTGGTATAAAAGTTCCCGGCAACTTTATTACATAATACAGGGGCGGAAGTACTAATATCTAAATGTCGGTACCCAAGTTTTTGGGTTTTGTTACTGATGTGCAGAAGAAAAGGGTATGTAAATGAACATGGTTTAGCATTCTCTCATCCAGGTACGCGACTTAGTAGAGCATACCTTTAGTATTTATTTATATATAATACTCTTCATCACGGACGTAACAGGCACATAGCCCTCTCTTCGACTCTTTGTTGAACATTGAAAACTTAAATGACATGAGCATATAATTCGATGTATATCGATATCGGGTTGGGAAAATTAAAATCACTTTGCCAGGAATGTAGAGGACGATTCACTACTCTTAAAGAATGTTTCAATTTCATTCTATTCTTCCTTATGTCTGTGAATTTTGGGAAACTTATCATCACCTTCTAATCATTTTAAAATCACGGTTTTAATCTATGTTAGTAACATGTAACTACGGCCTTTACTGAAAATTAGTCACGATTAATGATTCATCAGTAAAATAGGAAATCTTCAACTACCCAAGAAAATGTTTTCAAACAGTTTAAACTTTAACAACAGAAATAAACGAACATATAAAAGAAGCACTGACACAAAACTACAACAAATCACCAGAGAAGGTAAGAGCTATTATGATTTACAACAAAAGAAATGGGCTGAACTCTTCCATTCTAGTCGAACTCTTGAACAATCTATTGAAGATAACACAAAAGAATTATTTTATTTTTAACGAAAAGGCTGTAAAAATTCCATTTTGCAAAAGTTAAGTCTAATATTAATCTTTATTGTTCTTTTATTTTGTTCTCTACTACTGCCAACTGATGAACACCCTACCAGAACTTAATTGATACGAGGCCATGGCTTTAATTGGGACTAATTAAGAATCAACTTGTTACAATGTACACCCAAAGTGGTTACCAAGATGTTAATTGTAACCATTCCCTGTCCAAAAACTAAATTTTTCCTGGTCACGGCATTGTATACTGATAACTGAGCTGAAATTTACTAGAGTGTTCTGGAATGTACACACTTTTGATGAGTTATGTCAACAATTAAATAACCATTTACCATTACATCAAATGAACTTACAAATTTCAAGTGAAGACCAAGACCAAAGATGTTATGCCAAGGCTAGGGAGGAACATTTGTGAGAAGAGCTGACATGATTCCTACACCTGGGGACTTCAAGGTCAGAGTAAATCCTCAGCCAGTGTGCTAGGACATGTTCCCCTTTCAAACCAGAGATAGTCACTTCAATTCAGTGACTAATGTAAGGCAACTACAGCAATGGATTAGTTTATTCATAATTTCTTACCAGTACTCATTTTTACAAACTACTTTTGTTTTAAAAAGCCTCTTTTATAAACTCATACATCTCATAATAATCAATGTGCGACAAAAATCAAAGAAGAAACTAAAGATGTAGTAAAGTCACCATCAAAATATTGTTTTCAAAAAACATATTATTACTTATTACTAATATTCATTAATATTACTAATAGTTAATATTTGCATATTATGAGGTTACTTTTTAGATTATGGGTCTGAAATGTTGGGGACATTCTATTGACGTACCTAGCAGTTTGGGCAGGGTAACTTAACGACGTGATAAAGTCATAGTATCTCCCATTAGTGGTTGCTAACATTTATTACCGTCAATACTCAATAACGACCTAAACAAGATTGTGCAAAAAATTAGTAACGATTAGGATCAAACCGCTTCGCAAAACATTGTGTGTAATCGTAGAAGACATCCTGTGATTCATAGAAAGACCCACTTTAGGAGTCATTAACAAATTTTCATACAACTTGAAACTATGTCCCCTCCCATAAATTGTCTTCAGACGCTAAAATAATTGTATGAACACAAATCGACACCAAAAAATAAACACTTTCTTTAAAAACAATTTAATATCATTTTTACATCAATTAAAATCAAAACAATCAAAACTATCCTTATAACATTTTATTAACCTCATACAAAGCCAGACTACAGTACAAGACTAGAAGAAGGGTCCTTGCCAGGCAGGCTGGAAGGGGGTGAACTTGGTGAACTTGTTGGGTTGGCCGAGGTGAGGCAAGTTCTTATAGTCACTCTGTTTCCAGTTGAACACTGGCAAGTTGGTGCCCTGGGTCGGGCCGCAGATGGCTATGAACGTCACGTTCCTTGCGAGCACAGGTGACACCACCTTCGCATCAATCGCTCCGTGGGGCCTGTGTCCCAGAGCGGAAAACGGATACTTACCTTTCTTCGGGTTCAAGTCACTCCTGAAACAAGTTAACTGTTAGTAAAAGAAGTACAGTACACAGTTTTAGAACTATTTTTAAAGTATTACCGGTATATGGTTTTAAATTTCAATATTCTTGCCTTTTGGTTTGGTGTAAAAATCCTACGGTTGTTTTTTAAATCAGATGCACAATTTATTGTTCATCAGTGATACAAAATGCATGTCTGATTTGAACAACTACAGTATTTATTATCTTCAGGTCAAACCAAAAAGAAAGAATTATTTTTAAAAAGTTCCAACAACTGGGGATATAAAATATTTTAGATTTTTAATATCTATACTCGATTTTACTTCACTTCCTGTTAAAACTGTAAGTAATAATTTTCAACTTGACTAAAAAATACTCCAATTGTATAAAATGCCCAGTTGTAGGACCTGTTTTAAAGATATTTTACCTTCTTAAATTAATACTTTTGTATTTATGACCCAATATTGCCACACAAGCATAAAAAATATGGCGAAATATTCGCTCATAAAATCATCTAGAAATCTTTAGGTATAAATACAAGGTATTTTAATACTCTTGATTGCTTAATATAAGATGAAATCCAGAGAGTTGTGTAACTGAACTAATAACATTAAACCAATTATTCAACAATAAACAAAATACATTCATTACCTTGTATGATGCTGACCAGATTAAAATGATACAATAGAATCATAATGCATGAGATGAATAACAATTGATGAAAGAACAGTAAATTTTTAAGAAAATAGGAGCTTTACAGAAACAAATACATTTGACTTTTTAATTATTTAAATACTAAATAAACTCAGTAACATGGTACTGAGCCAAAAGCAGCAAATATACAAATTTGAGAATATTATTGCTAGTCCTTGCCTAGAATCAGCTGTTTCCGTGTTATAAGAAACAGCTGACACCTTACCTTAGGACTTGGCAGTAATTCTTTTCCTAGAAACCAAGTCTGAAGCTATGTTTTCCTAGAGCGGTGGGCGCCTCCATATGATTGCATTAAAAACAAAATTTGCTGTAAAATTACAGCCGTAAAATAAGGGTCACCGCTTTTCTAGGAAACCATAGTTCTAAAGTGATTTTTCCAGCAGCGTTTTTGGTCCGCAACCAGTCGCTCAGCGATTCTGAGACATGGCTGATTTGACAAAGACATCAAATTAACCTCAAAATACTCACTGACTTTAAAATTTCTGAAGTTATTGCTGCTTGGAAAAAGCACCTTTGCTTCCTTAAGTATATACTTTAATTCTTTCTATACACACAACTTTTTGCAAAACAAACAAAGTTTATAACAATATTTTTCAACTAGAGTAAGTGCAGGATTGGTTGAACATGGATGGGACAGCACTAGTGGACAACACCTCAACCTTAACCCTCCGTTACCTAGCGGCAATAGCGTTCTCAGCGCTGTAAGGTGGTGTGCAGTTACAGGCAGAGTAAGGATCATGTGTGTAGTCATTGTATCGCAACAACGTCATCAGTGAGTCCAGGTCAGTCACAGAACTGTGGTCTCGGCGGAATATCTCAGCTCGCGCTGTGTTGTTGTAAGAAAACCTGAAAAAAGGAAAAACAATTAGTAAAATCTTTGTCAGGCAATATCATTATGGCAAAAAAGCTTATCTTGTTTAACCTTCAACTACAACTTACCTTGCTATTTAGTGTATTGTGTACCTTACTGTGTACTTATGTGTGTCTATCTTAGTGTACTCTTCTTACCTTGTATATTTTTGTGTAAAGTTTGATTCTTTCTTCAGACATAATGACTAATAATTAATAAATAAACTCAGATGTGTCAACACTCTTTGTAATCTTAAATAATAAAAATATAGATACTCCTAATCAGTAAATCCACTTACACACACATTACAAAACATACATTTGAAAGCAAAAACATAAAATCAACATTGACATTGTTTGACATTTAAAATACTAATTAAGTTTATAATTTAAACATTATGTTACTTCTTACTCGACTATACACAATTACCAAATTTTTAAATGACGTAAAATGGAGTCGTTTTTTAAGAGGCGAAGTTAGAACTACAAAGTCATTAAACAACTTCTTCTGCCATTACAATTGTAAGACATAACTAAAGGTGCTTCAGTATACACAAGGCAAAGAGATTTTAAGAAAAATAGGAATTTACAGGTAGAATTGGGTCGACAGACTGGGAAATAAATACAAAATATGGGATGCGGAAAACAAGACTAGCCAGGAGGTGAAAAGGTACATGACTTTTCCCTGACAAATTCAGTCTTTCCCCGCAACGCCCTGACTTTCCAGAAACACAAAATTCCTTGACTTTCTTCTGTTTTCCCTAGCCCTGGCAACCCTGAACAACCCACCAAGCAGAGTTTTAACTAATATTGCAAAGTGCAACCATTTCCCATAGTTTATTTGCCAAACAGTTTCTAAAACAGCTCTGTCTTGAGGTAAGAAAAAACCTAAAACATAAGAGAAACAAATTAGTTAAATACGCTGACGTAAAACAATCAGCGTAAGCTGACCAGGGCAGTCATACCCAGAAAACAAACTGTTTTTTTCTAGTTTTACAGCTAACATTGGACCACTTGAGTCAATGGATTGGATTTTTCTCCTTTTGTTGGCCTAATATTTCTTCAGGCTGTGCTTTTCTTTCTTCTGCTGCAATCACTCTTCCCAGTCTTTGCTCGTTGATTTTTATCAGTAGTGTGATGTGTTTATCCTTAAGGACCCTGAGAATGTTGGTCTTGTCTTTCAAATCTTCCATTGTAATTTCCAATCTCTTCATGTCTTTCTTAATGTCTGTAGTTTCCTTCTAAACTAGTTGTTTAGTCATTAAAGTAAACAAAGCCAACAAACAGCCTGCAACAACACAAAACAAACGGTAAACACAAAGGACACAACGAAACTCCCGCTGATTTTAGAGTCAAACTCCGGAATTCCCACGACAAGTCGTCCTCTACCCACCAATCCCCGTACTGGTCGACCAGCTGTTGATTCCCGCTAAGAACGAACACGTCAGTGTAGAACGGTACGTTATAGCTCGGCCAGTACGTCTGCTGTTTCAACACTTCCGTCTGGTCCTCCCAGCGGATGTAGCCTGGTATCTGCTCCAGAATGTGCAGGGTGCCTTTCTTCGGTGGAGAGCTGAAAATAAAAACGCAAATGATGGTGGTGTTTTTAAACAAGGATGATATTTGTATTAAGTGTCAAAGGGTTAGTAATTTTTTCCACGTAAAATCTGTCTTTTGATGGTTGGTTAAATGTTGATTTTAAACTTAAAACTTTTAATTAATGATCTGTTTCCAACAGTTCTCTAAAATAACAACCACATTTCTTACTCATTTATGATTTTAAATTAAAACAATTTGAAGGCAAAACTGTGGACCAAACCGGGACTTGAATTCATCTCTTACTTTCAAGGCAAGTATGCTAAGTAGACAATATAGCATTTTGTACTTTTTACCACATAATTTAAATAATGTAAAAATTAAAAACTATGTGGTAAAAAGTACAAAATGCTATCATTGTATAGTTACGAATACCATAAAGAAAATGGAGATAGCATCAAGAAGTATGCTAAGCATTAAACCATCCGGCCTATCTATTTTATCTTCAAATTTAGAAGTTTTTAAATATGAAATGTTTCAAGCTGAAATATTACAAACATATTTAATAACTATGTCAAATGACTTATTATCTATCTAAGTTTGTATAAAAGCTGGATAGCTAATTTATTACCAAAGATATTCAAAGACAAAATTTGTGGACCGAACTGAAACTTAAACCTGGATTTTTCACTTGGCGAGTATGCTGAAATTCACACATACACCATCCGATTAATAAAATTTTCATTTATGATTTATTTATTATTATTATTTATTAATGATTCAATTATGTCGCTATACTTTAGTGACAACTCATTAAACACAATTTTTTTCAAAGTAATGAATGAAATCATAGTTGAAAAAATTAAACAAATGAGGAACAATACTCATCCACTAATACATTGAGACAGACAGAAAATTATGTTTAAAAATTTAACAAAAGCTAAATTAAACATTGTGGTTGTGTGTTTATTTTTGGTATATTAGAAAAAAGGGCAATACTAATCTTAAAAGTTACAACTAAACAATAGAAACATTAACTTTATGATTAGTTGAAGATACAGTAAATACGGTAATCCACCAAATCACACCTTCAGTTTAATCTACATGGAATGATTGATCACTGACAGGAGATTACTAGTTTACCCATGTTTAAACTTGTTGAGATCCACGATAATCCACTGGTTGTTGTAGGTTCCACTGTTGTATTTGCTGAAGGTTTTGCACCAACTCTTGCCGTCCTTGGCCAACCGAAGAGCAGTCAGAGACCTCACAGTTTCGAAAATCTGTAACACAAAATATAAACAAATTATGGGTCTTCAGAGTATGATTTTCACCCTTCTCATGTTGCTAGCAGTAAAGCAAAGTGCTAAGTCATGTCGTCAGCATATTGAATTTCTTAATTTTGATTCATAAACCTTAAGAGGCGGCCGGATAGACCCTGAGTGATGCTTAAACGGGATAGGGAATTTAATATGGGGAAATTTAAAAATAATGTTTAGGTTAACGTACTCTGAAAGGGTTTCTCTGGCAGCATAGAGCCATTAGTGTGGCTGCATTCAAAACAAAAATTTTGAGTTTTGTTATAAAATATTTGTTTTTATTTCAAAATTTCAAGTATGCTACTATGTTTTAAAAAATCAAGTTTTAAATTTTGAAATAAATTTTCTTGAAGTCCAAAGTGAAAGTTGTTTTGTTCACACGCAGCAGCACCAAATAAATCTATGTATGCTTCCAGAGAAAAAATTTCCACATTTAAGTAAATTAATTTGCTTAAAACATCGTTTACAGTTTTTACTAAGTTATTGGCAAGACCCACAGTCAGACCTGCGGCCGTTCTACACGGTCGCCTCTTAACTTCATTAGGTCACAACGTTCACTTACCTGTCCAGTGGGTTGGACATACTGCCACAGGGAAGCGTTGCTGTTGCCTATCGTGGTTTCCATGGCGACGAGTCCACTACTAGCCGTATAGAAGTCATCTATGGATGTTATGACTCCAGGGTATCCAGAGAAACTGATTGTTGTTGCCGGCACAGTGGTTGTAGAGTTCCCGGTCAGTCTCAGTGGCATTATGTACTTCTTGATCATACGACGCATCGCTGTGTAGCTGCAATCACAACATTTGCCACTCAGCTGTTCAGCTGAATATGTTATCATTTATTTGAATACATAGAAAAAAATTGTATACAGTAGGTTGACTGTTAAAACCAGAAATATACGTTTGGGCTTGTAAAAAGAATGAAAGACCCATGACCGCTAAGAGTTATGTAAGACTTGATTAAAGAAGACAAGAGTAGTGACCAAGAGGGAGGTTCAAGAGGTTTGTTTGAGTGAAGAGGTATATGGAGGGAAGAGAATATTTAAAAGAGAACTTTGGAAGATCAACTGCAGTGGAGAGGATTGGTTAGTTCCTAAGCCAAAAGAAGTGAATTCTGAAACGGGATCCTTATTTATAATTGGCGTTGAAGCCTAGACTGGAGGGACTGGTGACATATTTATTCTGAAGGCACACTGTAGACCCACCGGAATGAAACAACTGGAGAGAGGAGTACAGTAGGATGGTACAAGCAAGGAACCTACTCAAATAACAGAGTCCTTTCTGGCTTCACTCTGGACTTTACAGGGTATCCACTATCCAGTCTTTTAAGAGATTATTAGATGGGAATCATAAATAATACAGCCTTGTGAGCATCTATACAGCAACACCCTAGCTACCATCTTCAACAACTACAGAGAGTGTACATTGCCACCAGATCTCGCATACGACAGGATTGCATAGACAATTCTTCCGATAATTTTAAGTTTAGGATAGCCTTGTGAGCATCTATACAGCAACACCCTAGCCAACCCTACCATCTTCAACAACTACAGAGAGTGTACATTGCCCCAGTTCTTTATAGACAGATAATTTTAAGTTTAGGATAGCACAGTTTGCACCCCAGTTCTTTACAGCTAGTTCCACAGTTTAAGAGTCAACAATAAAGCGTGTATTGGTTTTTTAATGGACAAGTCACGAAAGGTCAAAAATCTTTGACCAAACAATTTAACTCCCAAAAAATTAGGCGGGAATTAAGGCTGTTAAGCCAACAAAACTGTGAACAAGTTTTTCAAAATGTGAACAGTTAATGGATGTACCACTATAAATTACAACAAGATGTTTCAAGACATCTTCAGTTTAATTTTAAATTTTAACTAACAGTTTTAAATTTTGTTTTGTTAAGACCATTACTAAAAGAATGGTCTACAGATAAAAAGCTATATCTGTGTTTTTAAGACATTGGGCAAGCTATGGAGTGATGAAGTGCTGATTTTTGAGAAACCTTTTGCTGCTCCACTTTAAACAGTGTAGACTAGAAAAAACAGATGATACTAAAGATTCCTGTAAAACATACTGCTTCAAACCAACATATTTGAATAAAATTGTTTGTATAAATCAATTGCATTTTACCTTTTAGGCAGTAAAAATATGTCAGTTTGTTGAGTGCAGAATAAAGAAAAAAGAGCAATTGGGTAATTTATTTGATGTTCAGGCGTAGAGCAGCAAACGGAGCAGCCTGCCGCAGCTTTGGTGCTGAATTAAGCACACTCTGTAACCGCTTTCACGGCCAAAAAACCACAATACACAAGTCGACTTGTTAGGTCGCCTCTTAGCCTTAAAGACAGGATTTTCAGGCAGGAGAATAATTTCAGGGTAATTATCGGCTGAAGAGGGTAATTCCTCACCCGTTCCAGGTATTGTGGGCGACCAGCAGATCTTTGTTGTCGGGGAGAAGTTTCACAATCGCTGAGCAATGTGAGTCACCTTTGACTTTGCTAGAGGTTGATTCTTCCAAAGCTTGCATCAGTTCATCCAGATCTGCAAGGTTCATCAGGCTAAAACAAAGAAAGTGAAGTGAGTATAAAATCTACAGTACTGAAGGTCAGTACAATGTTTTCAACGATTTTCTAACTTAGTAAACTGAGTTAGGTCCGGAAGACTGGAAATGAGTCCTCCTGCAAAGCGAAATTTGAAACATTTGCAAAAACCTCTCTACAGATACATTTTAAATGTCAAAAAAAATTATCTTAACTGGCAACAACACAGAAATATTAATATCTAAGGCTTCTGGTTTACACCGCGTCACAGTTGAATTATAAATACTGCTAAAAATTTTGACCTCGCTGTGGAGAGTCATCCTCAGTAGCTGTAGAAGTGTTTATAATTCAACTATGACGCGGTGAAAACCGGAAGCCTTAGATATTAATAATGACATCGGCCGCGAAAGCTTAAAAATTAAAAACACAGAAATAGTTGAAGTTTGAACTGTCCGAGATCAACAAAAATCAAACATTCAAAATAACCAATGTTTAATCTTATCTAGTTCTTCCGGTTCACACCGGGTCAAAACATCATAATAATTAGCTTAAAATATTTCTGTCTCACTATCAAGTAACATCTTCAGTCACTGATCGTCTTAATCAGTCTTCACAGTGAGACCGGAATATTTCAAGCTAACTATTATGATGTTTTGACGCGGTGTGAACCAGAAGAATTAGATTGTAGTTGTGACACCTGCCGCTAAAGCCTAAGAGATAAGTTTAACCCATATATATTAAATTTAAGTGTGGCCAATACAGGCTTTACTCACTCATTAAATTATGACAAGATACAAATCATGAAAACCATTGAATTTACAGATAGAAGTTAAACTTAATGCTAATTTATTGTTCAAAGCCAACCGTCAGTTTTCGTGTACCAGAAGATTGCGATTGATGCCTGTGTTCCTTTTAACAGCTTGTCATTATAATACACTTTATAGACTACGGTTTCTAACAAAGTTCAAAAGTGTCTGTGATTTATGGTCACAGTGGGCTTAACTTAGCAAACAAGTCACATTTGAGTTGATCTTCTATCTGTAAATTCAATGTAAACACTTACATAAAATCTGTCTGCGTTAATGCTTTCTTTGGGTCACTTTGCCCCATTATGTAGCCATCATTCATTCCATTCAAGTGTTTGTAGAATATGTTCACCTGAAAAATAATAACAGTCATTAATCATTTGACAAATGTTTTTTATTTGACTTCTTCTAATGTGATTACTTCTGAACTTGTTTCACACATTTTCAAAATCAATGTTTCAACTTTCAGCAAAGGCTAGTGAGTTTCATCTTCAGTAAATAATTGAACATTTATTTATTTCAACCATTTGGTTGATTTTAATCTGTTGACATCTAACATTGTGGTACAAGACTATACCCCAAGACACCCCTGGAATAAGGCTCATTTCAAAATGGTTAAAGACTGGTTAACTGACACCTTGGTACTTAGATACAACAATTTCAATTTATATTTAGTTCAAACTTAAAATCAACTAAGGGACATAAAAATTTAAACCCCACTGAAAATTGTCCCCATTTGTAAATAAAACACCCACACAGCTTCAATAATGTACTTAATCTAACAGAAACAACAATCCTACAAAAATAAAAACAAAACCGGTATTTTTGGAAGTTTTTCTTGTAAACAGCACCTACAATTTATACGAAAAAAAGCCTTTTGAGCCCAAATACTACAAGGGTTGCCCAGAAAGTGAGTTCCAAAATTGTATGGATGAGTAACATTACAGGGTTATTCAAAAAGAATGTCCTACTTTCATTCTTCTGTAACTTTTATAGTTTGAGTGCTTCATGAATAATTTACATATGATTGAAAAGAAGAAGTTTCAAAGTTTTGTTTACATATACTGAAAAGTAATTTCCGCTTTTAATTACCAACAGGAGGGCTGCCCATTCAACACAAGATATTTAGCGTTCTTGAATTTCAAAAGCCACTTAGTTCAGTTCAGAGAGTTTCATCGCAGATTTGTGATTTCTCAAGATGAATTTCTTTTGTGGCTATATTAAATGAAGGTTCACGTACCCACTCTGAAAAAAGCTAGATGACCTGCAGAACCGTATCAGAGCTGCAGTCAGTTCCCTAAATCAATATTAACTTTGTGACACGGAGAATTGAGTTTGATTATCATTTTCCAAGCAGTCAGGGCATGGTGAGCATTTATAGAAGTGTACCAAGGAAGACAAACTTTGAGAAGTGCTCTTTTTACTAGTATTTAATGTATGTATATCTAAGTAATAATTAACGAAGGAGAGTTGTTTGAAAGTACAACATTCTTTTTGAATAACCCTGAATATTTGCAAATTAAATTAATGAAATTATACATTGCTGGATAGCCTCTTTCTCAAATTGATCGTACATTTGAAATATCAATGAATCAGGTTTTGTCTGCTATTTGTTAAAGTTACTGGCGGAATAATTTCATACAATGGGACAGAAAAGCATGTATCTTGGTTTGATAAGTGATCCAATTTCGGCAAGTTTATGTCAAAGTTTAGTTTAAAGAAATACCTTTAATACGAATATGCAAAAGAGTCTCACTTACAGTTTGTCAGGTTTAGCACGGCCGGTGAGATGGGCTATAAGGCCATAAGCCGCCAGCAGGAAATCTCAAGGCCACCGGCCATGCTATACCTAACAAACTGTATATGTCCTTCGCTTATCTAACATCCTGTATTATTTGTCACCCTAACAAGACAAAAACAAGTAAAAAGTTAAAATAAAATTAAATATTTCCTTTCATAGCAAATGGCATATTGTGATGGATGGCTTTCACTTTTTTTATTTATAACATAACATTTTATTTACAATGTACAAATAAGCAATTGTGTTGGTATTTAAAAACACAATTAACAACTTATGAATAAAAATAGAAAACTACAAGCCGGTACAGTAAATTTTATCCCAATTGTTTGACAATATGAATTTAAAACTAATAAAATTGATTGATTGAAATGTATTATAGAACACCAGACTTCTGAGTGGTAAGTGTGTGGTCTATAAATTCCTGAACACTATAAAACTTCTTCAAGAGCTCGGTAAAATGATAATTTCTAAGTTCTTTCTTAAATTATTTATTTAAATTTTGAAGACTGCAATTTCTTTCTGCAAGTTTTTGAAGTAATGTAATTCCAGCCTGAGACGGCAGCCATGTCTTTCCATTCATATGTATTTTTATTTTGACTTTGTTCAATAGTGAAATGTGTCTATTAATTGGAAGATGACATTATTAAAACCTATTCAAAATTTAAATTGTTTTTACATAAGGTTATTTAGCGGAGCCGTGTCGGATTGGTATCACAATGCGCCTCCGGAGCTCAACACTGGTAGCGCGGGTTTTGTTCCCCACAGTCACTTCTAACAATTTGTTATGTGACTTTGCAGGGACGCTAGGTAAAGGTTGAGTAGTAGATAGGACTTTGTAGTCTTAACTTCTAACCTAACTCAAGATACATCCGTAAGTTTATTGATTAACCGTTTTATAGCATCAAAGAAGTCTACCAAAGAACATTTCTACAATCAACCAAAGATGAAGATAATCAACTGAAGGTTAAAGCTCCTAACTTCGCCTCGTTAAACAAGACAAACCTTTATACTCTTTCGTTTATCAGCCCTTCTCCTGACCTATGTACGACGGATAAGCGAGACTACTCTAATTAAATTTGTACAGGGCACTTTTATGTGCTTGAACTGAGATAAATTTATAGACAACTCTTAAAGTCAACTTACATTTGTCCAGTGATGCATCCGAAGCCGTTTATTAGCCTTTATTTGCGTTTATTTGGCAAATAAACGACTTCGGATGCATCGCTGGACAAATGTAAGTTGACTTCAAGAGCATCCCAGAAACCAATTACAATCACAACTCTTAAAGATTAGAACCAACACTAATCCAACAACTGTCACTCACATGATGCCAGTCACTGTCTGTGTCCGCGTACTGAGCGATCGACTCGTTCACCCAGGTGTAATGCTCCTCCAAGAACGCCTTGAGTTTCTTGCATGTCTGCTTCCTGCCCTTGCACATTCCCTTGAGTGTGTTGTGGTAGTGGAACCAGATCTCGTCAGGTGGTGTAACCCTCCAGCTGTCCTGCACAGTACGCTTGCTCCTCATCCGTGTTGTCCACGGGGTTCGTTTGCAGTTCTATGGTGTCCCAACTGAAAAGTATGAATATTTAGTTGATGAAATAATAATGAGGTTTTTTATTGGAACTGTTATGGATAGTTTAAAAACTTGATCCTGAATTCACTTGTCCTTGGATAAAACCCCAGTTTTTGGTGAATTTCCACAGAAACAGAATTCACTTTTACCGCCACATAGAACAAAATGGTTTGCAGTTTTGAGCTTCCCAACTCATACTGATTCGAATAACAAAACTTTACTTATATATATATTAAAAACAAAGTTATTGTTCGACTTAATTAGAACACAGAAAAACTTTAAAAGTGCCCAGTATATTTTGGCATAGCCTTTATAATAATACAAAACCCCTTATATTTTGACTGAAGTCGTTTTCAAAAAGGTACAAACAATTAAAGAACAAAGAAAGAAAAATGGTGTATAACTATGTACAAAACTGAAATAATATGAAAACAAAATATATGTGTTTTGATTTGACTTCAGTTTAAGGGTTTTATTGCCAGAAAAAAAACATATTTTGTGTTGACAAAAAATATTATAACATGAAATTACAACAAACAAAAATTAAATTACCGAAGTAAAACCGTTGTTAACAAATAAGGCTTAATTTATACTTGTATCATAGAGCTAAATTAATCAAAGGCGCCAGAAGAATTCAGAAAATAATCTATGGTGTAGTATGCTTTATCAACTAGAACTTCTTGAACTTAGTTTTTAAAATTGACACACGACTTTTTTAGTTTTAAAAATTGGGGAAGATTATTTAACAGTTTTATTCTTGCATATTGAGGAAAATGTTGTGACATTTGGAGCCTGTGGTGTTCATTTCTAAACTGATAATTTTGTCTGGTGCGATAACAGTGATAGACAAATTGTATCTGATTCTAGGAAGATCTTTGTGGATCCACGGTTATAAAATTTGATAATTTTTATGAGATTATAATATTAAACTGTAGATGACCGACCTTTCGTTGATTGAAGAGCTGCGGTGGAAGCGCCGAGGGGTACCCCATAGACGTGTTGCCGTGAGAGACGTAACGCTGTCGTTGCACAAATCTATCACTCACTTTTAGTTATTGAAAACTCTAGTAAAGTTTGTTTTACTGTTTAAATTATATATATAGCTACTTGCCAAAATTGATTTAACAGTTAAGGCTGCTGATGAGCCAGAATTCAGAATTAAAAACTGAAAAATTGAGGAGCTCTCAAAAAGCATGTATCTAATCGAGAACAGAGCGGTAAGAAGGGAAAGAAAAAGATTGGCTTCTTCACCCTGATGACAGGGCTCTTTTGATTGGGTCCTGTTGACCAATGAGAATGACTTAAAACCATAGATGATTACTTGATATATTTACAGATTAGTGGAATAGTACTATAATACATAACATGGCGGCCCCCTTGAACCATCCTAGGTTCAATGAAAGAAAATAGAGAAACTTGGGAATGATGAACAAAAATAAAGAAGAATTAGGGGGTTGATGCCTATAGAGAAAAACTAATAGATTGGAAGACGAGACACCTTAACTGCAGGTCGAGAGAAGGTGCTTGAAGCTGTCTTGAGTTCAACAACTCTGACGACATCATCTTTTCCTGGGTGGACTGATGAAATTCTTCCGATTTTCCAAGTCAGAGGCGGTGAATTGTCTTCATGGATTATGACGACGTCTCCTATTCTAAGATTCTCTCCGGGTTTGTCCCACTTGGACCGTTGTTGAAGAAGATGTAAGTACTCTTGCTGCCATCTTCTCCAGACTTGTTGAGAGAAGGATTGTACGGTTTGCCATCGACGCAGTCGGTTTACTGGAACATTGGCTAAATCTGATTCGATCAAGGAGGTTAAAGGTCCACCAACAAGAAAATGTCCGGGGGTGAGCACTTCTAAATCGTGCGGATCTGAAGACATAGGAGTTAAAGGTCGAGAGTTTAGTATGGCTTCCACACGTGTGCATAGAGTAGAGAACTCTTCATAAGTCAGGATTTGAGTCCCGATTACTCGATGAAGATGGTGCTTGATGCTTTTGATCGCCCTTTCCCAAAGTCCGCCTTGATGGGGAGCGTGTGGAGGCAGAAAATGAAAATTGATTTGGTTTTCTTCAGCGAATCGTTTTAAGTCTGGCTTAAGAAGCAAGTCCGTGAAGGTCTTCTTGAGCGAAGAGGCTGTTCCCAAGAAGTTAGAGCCGCAGTCGCTGTGTAGGTCCTTAACTAAGCCTCGTCGACTGATGAAACGAGTTAGGGCAGCAGTATAGGCTTCTGAGGTGAGGTCTGTTGTTATTTCAATGTGCATAGCCTTAGTAGCAAAGCAAATAAATAAGCAAAGATACATTTTTACTGGCTGCAATCTCTTTAAAAGGTGGATCTTGATTGAGAATGGTCCAGCAAAATCTACACCACTTCGGTTGAAGGGTCTTGTAGGAGTGACTCTTCCAAGAGGTAGGTCTCCCATGAGCGGAGTGTGAGGCCTTGGCTTAGCCTTGTAGCACTGAAGACAGCGAAATATTCTATGACGAATAACACTTCTAGCAGAGAGTATCCAATACTTCTGAAGTAAGAATGCTTGAACGTGTTGAGCTCCAGCGTGCAGGTTGATTTTATGACAATGGTCAATAAGAAGAGCAACAACCGGATGATCTTTTGGAAGAAGTATGGGATGTTTTGAAGCGAAAGGAAGGTTCGAGTTTCGGAGCCTTCCACCGACTCGCAGAATTCCCATTTCATCTAGGAACGGAGCCAAGCGCTGAATGCGGGTTGAACAAACTTTGTTTTTCTCTATGAGTTCAATATCATCTTTGAAGCTAATTCTTTGAACAAGCCAACAAATGCGGAAACTGGAGTTTTCAAGTTCTTCTTGAGAGAAGGGAAGGGATAATTTTTCTTTCTTCTTAGTACAAGCGATGAAGCGTAGAACAAAGCACATAACGTGGATAAGAGTAGTCCATGAGGAATATTTAGTCAATATTTCTAGACCTTCTTTGTCAGATACTTTAGCCATTAGATTGAAAGTGACTTCTTTCACTTCAGGCAATTCAGCTGCAGGAACGGCTTGAAAAGCAGAGTTAGGCCAGTCCGTGTCTGGACTTAGCAGCCATCTTGGTCCATGAAACCATAAGTCATTAGAGAGCAGACGGGAGGCAGTTGAGCCACGAGATGCTGGATCAGCAGGATTGTCATAGGTTGAGATGTGTCTCCAGAGACAAGAAGGGATTAATTCCTGTATTTGTGCCACTCGATTTGAGACGTAAGTCTTCAATCTGAAAGGGGGAGTCATGATCCAACTTAAAGTTATGGTGGAATCACACCAAGCAGTAATGCTATCAATATTGGTGAAAGAGAGCAAATGTTCTGATGAGAATTTTAGTAGGTTCGCTAGCAGATGAGCACCACACAATTCCAGCCGTGGCAAAGAAATACGTTTCAGTGGAGAAACTCGGGATTTGGCCATAAGCAGATAAACTAAAACTTCGTTATTTGACTTTACAACTCGGAGGTATGTACATGCTGAGAATCCAGTCTCACTTGCATCAGAGAAACCATGGAGATCAATGCGGACAGCTGAAGAGACATCGAGGTGTCGTGGTATGTTGATGCTTTCAAGATGATGAAGATCTCTGATAAAAATCAACCACTTTTGAGAAAGGTCATCAGGCAGAGAATCATCCCATTGTAAGCCTAAGGTCCAGAGGTGCTGCATGAATGCCTTTGCATAAAACACAACAGGACAGAGCCAACCCATTGGATCATATATCTGTGCGATGGCTGATAAGACTGATCGTTTTGTAAAATGTTCAGAGACTGTACTCGTGACATAAGTGAATTCATCTGAGGCAGAGTTCCATTTTAGTCCCAAAACGTTGAAACATGGTTGACCTGTAGCTTCAAACAGAAAGGGGGTTTCGCAGTAGTCTTGCGGTAGATTTTCTAACAACTTTGGGTGATTAGCTGACCATTTACGAAGCTCAAATTTTCCTTTTGATAGAAGGCCTATGACATCTTGTTGTAAAGCAAGTCCTTCTTCTAACGAGGAGGCTCCTAAAACTCCATCATCCACGTAGATTTGACGTTTTAGAGCTTCTGCAGCGAGAGGATGATGTTTTCCTTCATCAGCAATTAGTTGTTGGATAACTTTGTTTGCAATGTAAGGTGATGAACTTACTCCAAATGTTACTGTATTAAGTTGGTAAACCTCCAGAGGTAGCGAGGCTTCCTTTCTCCAGTAAATCAACTGGAACTTACGATCATCTTTATGTCACATAGAAACACGATTTTGTGTTGTCGGAAACGGAAGATAATGTCTACAATATCGTTATGGAGCTTGGGCCCAGGATATAGCAAGTCATTTAGAGAGTGGCCTGATGAAGTAGCTGCTGATGCATTAAAAACCACTCGGATTTTATTGTCTTTAAAGACACCATGGTGGGGCAGAAAGTAATTAGGTCTTTCTATTAGCGGAGGAGGACTAGTAGACTCATCTTGAAGCTTAGTCATATGACCAGTGGTCTCGTAGTCAGACATGACTTCCGTGTATTTTTGTTTAAGTGTAGGTTGCTTTTCAAATTTTCTTTCCAAAGACTGAAAACATTGTTTGGCTAGCTGTGAGGATGAACCCAAACAAGAAGGGTTTTCTTTAAATGGCAGTCTGCAAATGTACCGGCCAGTTTCATCCCTCGAATAAGTATCGGCAAAGTGTTGTTCGCATTGGATTTCTGGTGATAGTTTAGCAGGAGCTGGGGGTTCTTCGAGGGTCCAAAACCTCTGAAGAGCGGCGTGTAGATCCATTTCATTGGTAGAGAGAAAGGTAGAGACAGCAGAAAAAAGTCCAGGCTGAGCAATTGGGGCATTTCCAAGAACAACAACTCCGAAAATAGTATTTAGAGCATGTGGCATATTTACTCCCAAGTTAGCAGCTGAAGTAGGACTGAGTAAGGTTTCTGCAAAGAGATCGGCACCCAAGAGTAGATCTATGGAACCTGGAGAGTCGAATGAGGGATCGGCTAGAGAGAATCCTTTTAGTTTTTTGCGAACATCTGCTGACAGTCGTGCGCGAGGCATGTCACTAGAGATTGTGGACAAGACAATAGTAGGATGTGACCTAGCTAACACATGACCATCTTGAGCTGATATGTTAAGTAAAACAATTCCCCTAGGCCTAACTTGTGTGGATGCAATTCCGGAAACTTCGGCGGATCCAATGTAGGAGCGAGGCAGCTGCAATAAATTAGCACAGCGTTCTGAAATGAGAGTTGCTTGTGACGCAGAATCTAAGACAGCTCGTGCGACAATACGAAGTCCCTTCTGTGAGGTTAGTACAACTCGAGCGGTTGCTAATAAGACAGTATTTTCTTGTCGACATGTAACACTACAAGAAAGCGTTGAAGGTGGTGCAGCGGAGGCATTGGCGGAGACTGGCGAGACTTCCGGAGACTTCTGCTGTGAGCTGTCAGGGGTAGTCCTAGGCTGCCTATAAGGCGGATGAGACTTGTCAGCTTTGTTAAAATGTAAAAGCGAGTGGTGACGATAATTGCAAACTCTGCAGGTGTGGGATGAATGACAAGCTTCCAACTTATGTGTACCTAAACAGTTCTGGCACAACTCCTTACTAACAATGAAACTTTTCCTCTCATGCGGAGTCAACGCAATAAATTGATTACATTTGTAAACATTGTGAGAATTTGCATTACAGTAGACACACTGAAGCGTAGACTTGGCACCTGCAAACATAACCTGCTTTGACTTCACACCCATAGGCTTGGGCGGTGAAGATTGATAGCCGCTAGGATAGGCTATTTTGTTTTGAGAAGTGGCTAGAGAATTAGTGCCTAGGTTAGCAGCCTCTCTTTGACAGCAAATGTTTTCTAGGAAAGTAAACACTTCCTCTATTTTTGGTACAACTTTAGAGTCGGGTCTTTTGTTCTCAAAATCTGAGCGTAGACTTGAGTCAAGTTTTCTAAAGATAAGTGAAGTTAAAAGTAAACTTTCACTAGACAGGTCATGTCCTAGGGACTTAAGAGCTTCTAGGTTTTCATTGTAAACACTTATGAAATCCCTCAGTTGTTTAGTAGTTGGCTTTTGTAAGTTGGGAAGATCTAGTATTTTGTTAGTATGCAAAGTAACAAGTAGCCTAGTATTTTGGTATCTTGTAGTCAATGTTTGCCAGGCAATGCTGTAGTTTGTGTGATTGACTGGTAGTGATTTGACTAGACTAAGCGGTTCTCCACTAAGAGAAGAGAGCAGGTATGTGAATTTCTCTACATTTGAAATAGAGTTACTATTGTGAACAGCATTTTCATAAATGTTGTGAAAGGTTATCCATTGTTCTGGATTTCCAGAAAAAGTGGGAATGTTGATAGGCGGTAACTTAACGCATTGTGAGGTAGAGACGTAGCAGAGTCATCTAATTGGGGGGCTTTGGGTGGCAACACAGTGTTACACATACTTTGGATTTGAATATGCAAGTCTGTAATGGCTTCCTGGAAGACAGTAACCTTTTTAAGGTCAACTACTCAGTTCAGCCTTAATATTCTTTAACTCGGCAATGAATATCAAGAGTACTCACTGGGTGAAGTAAGAAGATGATGTCACAAGTCCCAAACAATAACAAATGACTATTTGATTGAATAACCATAAGTTTTATTCCACCTAGGAATAACCAATAACAATTGTTCAATTAGACTGTTGATAAGACGAAATTGACAGCTGGAAATTGAGCAGAACTGCAATTGGAAAGAGCACTGACAAGGATTGGAGTGGGATTGGGCACTTTAGAATATGCGCAAAGACAAGTCAAGTTGTAATGGCGGTTTTGTTAACATAGACGCAAATGTCATGAGTTGACATGAATGAAAATTGTAAAATTGGCAAGTAGCTTTAAAATACTATAATACAGTTATGGCACTGATATGAAAATGTAGCTATGTACTGTTTTTATGTATATAAATACAAAGTTTATCACTGATTTTGATAAAAGATCAAATATAAGCACTTTAAAATTGTCACTGTTCAAAGTGGAAAATAGTTCCAAGACTTCAGTTCACTTTAGTCATCCGGCTCGAAGGACCATATAAAATTTGATAATTTTTATGAGATTATAATATTAAACTGTAGATGACCGACCTTTCGTTGATTGAAGAGCTGCGGTGGAAGCGCCGAGGGGTACCCCATAGACGTGTTGCCGTGAGAGACGTAACGCTGTCGTTGCACAAATCTATCACTCACTTTTAGTTATTGAAAACTCTAGTAAAGTTTGTTTTACTGTTTAAATTATATATATAGCTACTTGCCAAAATTGATTTAACAGTTAAGGCTGCTGATGAGCCAGAATTCAGAATTAAAAACTGAAAAATTGAGGAGCTCTCAAAAAGCATGTATCTAAAATCTAATCGAGAACAGAGCGGTAAGAAGGGAAAGAAAAAGATTGGCTTCTTCACCCTGATGACAGGGCTCTTTTGATTGGGTCCTGTTGACCAATGAGAATGACTTAAAACCATAGATGATTACTTGATATATTTACAGATTAGTGGAATAGTACTATAATACATAACAACGGTCAAGTAACACTTGGATGGTACTGACAATTTCAAAAGTCATTTGGAAAAATGTGGTTTCTAAATTTTATCAAAAGCAACACCACTAGATAATTTTTATTTAGTTATTTTCACTTTGTTTTACTCTAACTCTCGCCGAGTCATGCGAATCTTAAGTTACCGCTCGATCTCGGTAACACCGAGTGGCGACACACCTAATAATTTCTAGTGCTGTTTGAGTTGGTGAGGTGAATGAAAATGTCAATGATTTCACAGAAAACACTGTTACAATTTCTAAGCTTTTTGTTAAGAGAGGGCCGGAGGTCCAACTCAGAGTATTGCTTATAACATGGAATAAAAACTGTAAAACTAAGATTTAGGCATGTTAATTAACTAAAATGTGAAAATGTTCTCTCGGGAAGCATAGATCTATTGCTGCTGCTTCATATAAACACTAAAACTTTTACTTTTGTCATCAAATTAGTTCTGTACTTCTGAACTAAAAACTGAATTTTTCCATAAGATCATAGCACTCAAAATTCAGTAATTAAAATTCTATTCTATAACCGAACTCATTTTTTTCTTTTTTATATACAGCAGCACTAATAACTCTATGCTTCCCGAGAGAAACTTTCCACGTTTTAGTTCATTAACCTACGTAAAACAGTGTTTGCAAATTTTCCTATGTTAAATTCCTATCCCACTTGAACAACGTTCAGCTCTATCCGCTCCCCTCTTAAGGACATAAAACTGAGGTTATAAAGCCAAAGCACTGTAGACTACTTGATATCAAGGTTAAAACACTTACTTAACATACTTTTAACTAAAAAATAACAATTTGTTTGAACTTACCCAACTGTGTGGTAGTCATGACTGCGCCATAGAGAGCATAAGATGTCGTTTGAGTTTTCCTTGTAACCAAACGCTTTAGTGACACCGTCAACATGCTCGATCTTATGGGTGATTCTGATAGCCCAAGAAGAGTCTAGAGCAAAAACTATAAGCAAAGCTAAAAGCTTCAACATTCTTGAAATCTTTCAAGACTGTCTGAGCCAATGACTTAAGTCTAAATTTTTACATAGTCTTTATAGAAGGATTTCACATGATAGTAATGCCACTTAAGATAACCGTATAAAACTAAATCCAAGAATTAAAACTTATCAATCTCTGTACATTTTAGAGCTTAAGTCTTCTCAATGTTAAATCCTTTTTCACCAAAGCATGGATTTTACTGACAAGTACTTTTGCAAATCCCCTTGTTCTAAATTACAGTACTACGTTTTACACATTTCAAATATGTGATATTTATAACTATTGTTTGAGATCTGGAATCAAATCCCGTCTTCAGGTGAAAAATAACCTAAAACATAACACAAAACATTATGAAATCATGAAATTTTATTTTAAATGTCAAAACCCCAATTTTGTGTCTTAATATATATTGTGTCTTAAATAATTTTCTATAAGATTAGTTTTTTGATATTTAAAACTATTATTATTATTTCCAATATAGTTCCCTCTGTCATTTGGAAATGAGCTATGTCCTAAATAAATATGGTATACAACTTGTCTTGTCCATTTTAACATAACTAAATTCCTTGCTAAAACTGCTGATTTAACAACTAATTTTAAAGTACTTATCGTAATTGTCTAATTGGTAATGTTATACAAGCAGATAAAGATTATCTTTTATTAACTAAAGATTATTAGTTGTATACAAGTTTGAGAGTTAAATATAAGTTCTGTAAATTAAACTGGACAGGTCAGTTTTTAAAAATATGAAAAGAGATATTTAGGACTTAAAAAAACTAAAAGCCAAATCAGTCTTTAAATATATAATTTTGTAAAAATGTATAAAAATATCACAATATCTATAATTATAACAACTTTAAAATTTGTAACATGCCAAACAAAATGAGTATTTAACACAACCCACGACAGTATTACACATATAACAGTCAATATCAAAATTATGAGTCTGGTGTATAAATAATGAAAGATTTCAAAAATCAATAGCAAAATAATAGTTAATATGATTTTGTAGCCATACTGTTAAGTAATTCATACACTGCGCAAACATTTTAATCTACATAATCAAGACAAACAAATCTGCCTCTAAGTACAAGTATATGAATACCTGACATAATAAAATTAAAAGACTTAACACTTCATCAATTTATGTACCTTTGAGAGGTAATTAAATTCAAGAGATGGGACTTGAAAACATGCAAAAGTAATATGCTGTCAGATGATGACTACAATCTTTAGATTAACTCAGAACATTTAAAATAATATATCACAAAAGTACACAAAACTCCAAAGACACTATGACACAGTAATGAAACCAGTAATTATCCAGCAGAATATCAGTTCTTAATAGAAAGGAAAAGAGCTCATTCTAAAAGAATAAAGCAAGTATGAGCAAAAGTAAATAAAAAACATAACTGTCAAAAATGTAAAAAAGAGAGAAAATAAAGTAGCACACATTTAAAGAACGGTTTTATTTACTTGCTATCCCAAATTTGTATTTTTCCACATATTAACTTTTTATCCACGGTATTGCTCAATCGAACTACAGGGGACACCTATAGGGGACTTGGTAAGTCCTGGACTTCATTTGACCCGAGAGTTTAAGAGAGGAGAAAATCGGGTTTCGCAGTCAGGGACTTCCCTAAACTCCAGAGTTTAGTAAGTCTAGGACTGAACTGAGCGCTGTTTAGACCCGAGTCTAGCGGGGAATTGTACAAGATTTTCGTGCTCTCATGTTGGCTGTAGCCTCCTGACCTTGCTCAACAGCTGTCCGCTTTACCCCTCCCGCCCTCATCCCATTCCCCCCCTTCCTCCCCATCTTACTAGCTGCTCTGCTAATGTACAGTGTTTATATTATGTACATTTACATCATAAAAAATAATATGGTTTGTACAGTCCAGGTGTTTCTTAAACATAGCTTGGTTTGTTTTACAATATTCAAACCCTATTATTTTATGAGTATTAAAAATAATACGGAAATTCCTTTATGAAGTGGAATAAACAATGACATGTTATTTCAATTGAAAATTATTAAAAGCTCAAATTTTGCACTCGCTCACATCTAAACGTCATTCAATTGTATTGGTAATATTTAGGTATTACTTTAATTTTACTGGGTTCCCCAAAAACACCATAAGCTGGAATGTAATACTTTATATATTGTACAGGGGACACCATGCAATAGTAAAACATTATTACGAAGTTGTTAAAGTGGTATAGTTTCGGTTATAACAAGACATTTGTAAATACGGACTAACTATTCAAGTTTATAATGGAAAAATGTACCAATGGTACTTTATTGGTACATTGTGTAAAGATTTAACGAGCAATGCTATTGACTTAACTTTGTGCTTCATCATACCGCATCAGCGAAACAATTCTTGAGTTATATTTAATCCAGGCATAATATTTTGACCTTTTCACAGTTTTAGGAAGGGCCACAATTCCATCTTTTTAGGGAAATTATTGACAACTCCCGCCAACTGAGGTGCAGATTACCAGTTACTCGTATTTACTACAAATAATATCACATTTCGTTTACTCTGCCTAACAAGTTTAATTTTAAGCAAGTTTCAGTTTATTATTATTAGATTATTGTATATAGCGAATACAAACCCATTATTTAGAGTTATTTTCCAATAGATGTGGGGGTTTAGCCAATTCAGCCTATATACTATTTAAAATAGTGATACTCGTATATATATATATATGACACTTCTTTCGTTTTTTAATTAATAGTACTGATTAATACTAATATAATTACATTTTTAGAAAAGTTCATTATTTGTACAAAAAGGTTTAACTTTTTGTCATCGAAATTACAATGGAAAAATATACTTATTTATCTATGACTCAATTTCTTTTTATATATTAGGTAAATAATTACTATTGCAGTGATGTTTTTAAGTCTTCGTTTGGTTGATGTACATATGTTAAATAAACTTTCTCAGTTATAACATGAATCTTGAAAAGTGAGCTCTAATATTGGATTAATAAGAAGAACAATTGTGAGGTTATCTGATGAAGGCAGCTTTGCTGTTGAAAGGCGCCTCATACTAAAATTTATAATATTGGTTATTGTTTTCAAATTAGTTTCTTCTGTTAACATGAATATTTGATATTCTTTCATAAAGAAAACGCGTAATTGGTACAAATTTACTACATATTATTTCCTGATAAAATAATGCAATAAAACCACTAACTTACAATGTTAAATCGCAAAACAATTTTTATTCTCATTCCCAATTCGCATCTGATTATGTTTTGTAGTTATTGCTTGACAAAAGTTCTTATAGCTAGATAACAAATAAATATGTCCCATTATTCTTTTTCTGTAAGCAAGAATTTTGGTTTTACACCTTTTTATATTCCTTTTAATATTTTCCAGGGTGTCTAGTAGTCTTGAAAAGTCTGGACGTCTGGTATTAGTCTTGAATTTAATGAAGGTCTTTAAAGTCTGGAATAAGTATGAAATTGAATCAAATTGGCCAGGAACGATTTGATCGAAACCCTGTGTTTTTGCAAATGACTATGGAATCTTCATAAATATTTTTGTTATGACCTAAAACATTTTTTGGTTTTGTATAATTAAGTTCTAAAGGCAAAATATAAAGAAAAATTTTATCGAAGGTTGGCCTTGAAAATTTAAAATTTAGTCTTCAAAAATGTGGAAAATTGAATTTATTGAAGGTAATTTGCTCCTGGTTCCCACATAGTCAATATAATCCACATAATCCATATTCAATAAAAAAATAAATAAAAAGACGTTTTTAAATAGAAATACACAAGTTGAAACGATATGAACTGAACGGTGGTTAACGCAGTACTGAGCGTATACCGAAGTTTACGAGGAGAGTTCATTCAACCTTAGTTATCTTCCGTCCCACATCCCTCTTCCTGGACCACATTTTATTTTATGCAATCCAGGTATATTCTTTAACCATTTAAGTTGATAATATTTCAACCAATTAGGCTGTGGTTAAATTAAGTAATACAAAACTATTCGTTTGCGAAAATATTCATATAACTACTGGAAGTTACCAACGAAATGAAAACAACGATACACTTTGGAAATGTACAGGAGAAGGTCTGCTAAACTCTGGAGCTTTCCATTCTGACCCTGCCTCAGGCCAGGGTTTAAAAACAGCTGGTTTTGAACTGATTTTAGACTCTGGAGTTTATAGTTAAGTCCGAGACTTCAGAGATCCGTGGCTGCAAAACCCGATTTTGTCCTTCATAAACTCCAGGATCTTTTAGCCCTCGCCCAAAACCCAAATCGTAAACTCCAGAGTTTGGGCGAGGCCGTAAATCCCGGAGTCTAACGAAACTCTGGAGTCTAACAAACCCCTGGCTGCGAAACCCGTTTTCTAAGTCCTAGACTGAAACCTGTTTAAACTCCGGAGTTTACATAGATCCCTCGCTGCGAAACCGGCCCTTAGAGTACATTAATTGTTTATTTAGAATTCACTAAGAAATCAATTGTTCAGTGAGCAAAGCGCCACATTCATACTATGAATTATTGTGAACTCCTATCCTTTTTAGGAACGACTTCGCCCAAGTAATGTTCAACTTGATTGAGCCTCCATTCTCTTCGAGAAGCGAGGGCTCGTACTTGTTCAGGATTTCCTTGGCAGTCGTGATGGCCAGGAATGAAGACACTTTCTCACCAGACCTGACAAGATCTCGCAGGCAGTCCTGAACTACTTCGTCATACTTCCCTAGCCGAAGAGGCCTTCCTCGCTGAGAATAGCCTAGGCTCGTAACTTGACAGAACTTTTTCTTTTTTAAGTACTTTTCTCTAAGCCCTCGTGCGGTGCTTTCCGGAACTTCATGTCCCAAAACTTCAGCGAAATGTTGGCAAGCCTTGATGCTTCCATGTTCGGCAGCGTATTTTCCTATTTCTGCTCTTATTTCAGGGCTGTACGCCGTGTATGACCCTCTTTTCTTTGAACATTTCTCCATGGTTCTCCTCTGCTTCTTCTTTCTTGTAGGTTCTAGGCCTTCATTCTCAGCAGAGTCTGTGCTGTCAGAGTCTAACTTGTCGTCCACTTTTGACTCAACACTCACAAATTGTGCTGCTTGAGCATTTCTAGAAGGTCCTTCACTGCTCAAGCTTTCACACAAATCTTCTTTGCTCACAGTACTGCCAGGTTCGTCTGGTTTTGTCAGCTCTTTCTCCGGTAGAAGCGTCAGAATAGTTTGTTGCATCGGCTGGGTGGTGGCCATGAAGTGAGAAATCAGTGGGTTCTCCCTATCTTGAGTCAACAAGAGCGAGTGATGAGGAATGAGACAGGCTTGACTCTGTTGATCTTGAATCGTAGGCGTTTTGCTCGACAGAATCGCTACAGGATAAGAGGGAGGAGGCACCGAGGGCAGGGATGTTGTGAAGTTCTGTAAAGTCTGATAACTGACAGAACCGGTTCCCTGACTTGAGATCACAGAAGAAGATGCACTTGTTTGATAACAAACGGTGGAATTACTCGTTGACAACTGGTTCACCTGGTACAACGTCACGGGCAAACTCTGAACCTGATGGTAGTTTGTGAACACATTAACTTCATTCGCTTGATTCACAACACTAACCGGGTTTACTTGGACATTTTCTTCGTCCTTTTCATTATTCTGAGCAATGAACTTATCAATGTAAGATTTATAAAATCTTTTAACTGTCCTTTCTTTCACAGTCATTTGCAATTTTTTTGAGAAATGCTCCATTGTCTCATGCACCGAATGACTACAAGCAAACTCCCCGATTTCATCTTTAATTTTACTTGTATATCGTCTACTTCTAAAATTCTCACAAGGCTTCAAACTCCTCTTGCCAATTTTCGATCTATCCCTTTGAAGTTTCGGACAGTCAGACCTCTTGTTGTTCATGTACATGACTTTAAACTTCCTGACCACATTGGGTGATACGTCTCTCTTGAGCCACTCTGAAAAGGATTTCGTCGCGGAGTCAACGCCGTAGATGTTCGCGAAGCGACCGATCTCAGACTTCATGGCCGGTGTGAAGGTGTTGTGGATCTTGACGAGGTTGCGGATTGTGCTCTCACTCACGGCTGTCCCCAACTTCTCCGTGAAGTGTCGGACTGCTTGCGCATTGCCGTGTTTCATCGCGTAGATCGCCATCTCCTCGTGGAGTTCCACGCTGAACTTGTGGTATTTGCCTCGCCGACGTCGCTCTTCCTTTGTCGCTTCCAACAAAGCTTTCACGGCAGTCACAGTACTCTCTCTCAGAGCTTCGGAAGGCACGATTGGCCGTGTCGATACACTGTTTACATCTGAAAATTGAATTTGTTCTCTTACAAATCTCAAGTTTATCTTAAAGTTATTTAAAGATGTCTTATGTTACTTGACGTTGGTTCTACAAACTAAGAAAATTAAAGCAACCCTCTCTCACTTTACAAAATGAAATTTTAAGTAAAACTAATAACTCAGCTGGATTTGAACTCACAGCATAATTGAATCAGACCAATCAAATAATGAAAACCTTAATTTTAGCAGTTAGAAAAAAAATATCATAATTTGTCTTCAAAATACCATTTTTCAGTTTTCCGTTCCTTTTCTGGTGCAGAGTCTGTTTTCTGTGGCCACTTTCAGTGAGATGTTGCCGTTGATGAATCCGAAACGACATCTTGGAAGTGAAGATAGCTTGACATTGCTTGCACTGGAATCAAGGTGAAAGGAGTCTGTTAATTACATTGTGGCAATTTTAATATTTTTGGAAGACAATAACTTGTGAACCCACAAACCCTGAGTCGATTGTTTCTGTTAGTGTGACTACGTCTATAATTCACAGCAATAACTCAACATAATGGATGTTTACATTGCATACATGTTTTATTATTTACTGACAGCTAGAACTATGAAGGAAGTAAAATTGGTACACAATTTTTCACTTGAAATACACTAAAACAATTACAATACCAATAGAATGTGTTTCCTTTCTTTTAAAGCTTTAGAATGTATGTCCAATCACAATAAGAT
Organism: Matsumurasca onukii; assembly: GCA_018831715.1. Taxonomy (NCBI): domain Eukaryota; kingdom Metazoa; phylum Arthropoda; class Insecta; order Hemiptera; family Cicadellidae; genus Matsumurasca; species Matsumurasca onukii. The sequence goes on along the minus strand of CM032065.1, from coordinate 46,124,137 downwards.
TATATTGTGATTAAAATACGGTAGTAAATAGTGTTTCAGTAATATTACACCTATTTACAGTCTCAGCCAGTTAACCAGCTATGAGGATGACTCTCCACAGCGAGGTCAAAACATCTAGGAGTATTTATATGTCAACTGTGACGTGGTGTAAACCGGAAGCCTTAGATCTTAGTACAGTCAACTCGCGATTCACCGCAATAAAGTCGGGTTGAAGCTTCCCGGATAAGCAAAACCGCAGTTAGTCCGCAAAAACTCAAAATTATTGTACAATAGGTATGGATATAAAAAGACGAAAACAACTGAAACTGAGGATAACAGATTCCAGTGAGCAGTGCATCTGAACGACGTCATTAGTTCTCGTTTGTTTTGGCACCGATCGACACGTGTGTTACGGTAGCCTTGGTTCCATGGTTAGTTAGCTACTAAAGGTCACATGACTTGGTTACCACAGCAACCAGAAAATGGCGACAAGATGGTGACAGAGTATTGTTAGTGTTTATGCTGTTATAGTTATCTTACTTTCGTCTATCACCGTGACACTTCTGTATCACCAATTCTCAATGTTATACTGGTTGCACATTTGTTTACTGTTGAATCACAATCAATGTTTTGCATCATAAGTTTTGCTGTATTGTCAATACGATCCGTTTGCATTTAGTAGGCATCGTTTCGCAATCACCAATAACCACTCCGATAACAAAAACAACTCCTACAATCGCACTTCAGAAAATGATATGCCCTCTTATACCACTGTCAAAACCTTGAATAGGCCTATTTAGTATGATTTATCGGTAAGGCGGATGGGTAATTTTAGTAGATTGGGAGAATTGTTGTTTTTGGACTAATATTGTGAGGTGAGTCAGAGAAAACGAGTCAAGGTCAAGCGGGACACTATTATAGTCAGTTTTGTGAGGGATGAGGTCATTTTATTTTTATCTCCATTTGGTGTCGCTGTTAATCCGATCACGGTTAATCGGGAGTTGACTGTATTGACTTCTGTTGACGTCCATGACTTGTTGTTAGATCTGCCCTTGATTTCTGCCGTAATAGTTGTCAGCATTAGTGAATGCAGCTAGACCCGTGTTATTATATTGAACACAAATATTTGATAGTTCTCATAATACTGACGGGAGGAGGACTCAAGCCGAAGTGGGAGTTGATCAATTTTGCAGGTGAAAACACGAACCTAGCGGTAGTCACAAATGCTTAGGATATGAAGCAGACAATAACAAATATCAATAATTTTTTAGACTAAAATCAAAATTAACAGAAATTCCTGACTTTCTCTGATTAATAGGAAATACTGTAATTGTTTTCTTTTCTTATCACACATTTGAAAAAAGCCTTTTTGGACCATGTCGTACAAATTGTACCATAACGATTTACAAGCTCGAATACAGCTGGGCGTACCTGAATGCAGCGTTTGTGAGGCCGTCTCTGCCGCAGTCGATAGTTTGAGCTGTTGCCCGAGTTGTGATCTACGTTCTCCTTGTCTTCGTCCGGGAGTGAGAAGCTCAGCGGACTGTGGTTGAACAATAGAGAGAACGGAGGCTCGTTGTTCATCCCAGTCAACTCCTTCAACTCCCCGATACGATACTGCGACACATTTGTACTTATGAATACTTTTTATAGTTCAGAACTGTTATATGTTTTTATCTATACACTACAGTGTAATGGGAGATGAAGAACCTCCAAACTGAAGAGTATGGAGGTACATTCCATCTAAAACTTTAGTTCTGTTTTCAAACAGATCCATCAGAACACATTATTTTAAGAATTTCAACTTTTTAAACATCAAAAAATGTTCAAGGTTTTCAATATGAGCAGACAAGATGGACTTTTTGATTTCAAGACAAGAAATTTAAAACACTTGGGATTTTTTGGGACAAAACAGGATAAAACAGAATAAGCTCAAGGCATTTTATAGCTTTTTTAGTCGACAACTGGCTCAAAAACATTGCTTAGTACACCTTATGATATTCATAAGTAACTCCAGGCAGGTTAGTTTCGATAACTGTTAATAAGCGTAGTAATCACTGTTATTTGACTTCTGAGAATGAGTTTCTGCACAAAAAGGTTCTGCCATTTGCAACCATTATAAGGTGTTCGAATAGCTGATTTTTGGTGTTTTAGAACTTTAAAAAAAAGTAACTATAACTCTCTTAAGATAGCAAAAACGTCCAGTCCTGAAAATCCTCAAAATATTTTTTTCTAGCTCAATTTATCAATAAATTACATCAAAGTTAGTTATTAGAATTTTACTTTGCAACTCGTCTGCTAAATTATAACTCAATTTTCAAAGAGCAGAACTTATTATCTTTGATAATTGAGTTATAATTTAGCAGACGAGTTGTAAAGTAAAATTCTAATAATGAATCCATCTGCACCATCTTATCGCCAAATTCTGAGATCAAAGTTAATGTTATGGTTAGTAGATTGCACATAGATGCCACATGGCTGAGGCAGGAAAATCAACATAGTTGCGGCAACCAAGCACAGAGCACAGATATCGCTGCGAGGGAATTCTTCTAAGAGTCTCAAGTAGAGCCACTGACGCACACGCAAGTTTGTTCATTCTCAAAAATCGCACGATTTGGTCACATTTAAGTCATTGACATCAGGCAAACTGGCGCATTGAAGCCAACGGAGAGAAAGATGGCAAGAGACAACAGCGCTATCTGTGCTTGGGCTGCCGAACTATGTTTATTTTTCTGTCTCAACCATGTGGCATCTATTTACCATTACATTATCTTTAATATCATGTTCTAAAAAATTCCACAAGTTTCAAGATTAGCCCCCTCTAACTGAGAGGACAAGTGTGTATACTAACCTGGAAGAGAAACTGGTCCAGATACTTATCCCACTTGTTGGGATGAGCTTGCGTCAGCCGGTCCAGGAGAGGCTGGAGCCAGTTGCAGAAGGAGAGTTGAGACGTGATATGAGCAATCGCAGACGACGCAAACACCTCGCCCAGTCTGCTCACCTGTGAGACAGATAGTCAGTGCTGCCAACCTTCTTTACAACTGCCAACGTCTCTGATGTTGAGTATTATTTTGTACGATTTACGACAGTTCTTAGTAAACAAGAAGAACAAAAGTTTTAGGATATGGAATCTGGAGTCCAGGTGAAAATTAATCCAAAACATAACATTTTTGCATGTTGTATTATTAAAGCTAGTTTTTATACAATTATAAAAATTTAATTATTAAAGCTAGTTTTTATACAATTATAAAAAGTTTAAAGAAACAAAATAAAAGTAAAAACAAAACTCATGGTGTTGGGTGGTGGGCGACTGGTCTTCTTTCGCTGATTGCGCTTTTAGGCTAGCTCATTTCTTAATGTTTTGTGTTATATTTTAGGGTTTTTGAGCATTTAATCCATGATAAGTCTAACAAAATAATTATTTGATGGTTGTACTTGTCTCGCCTCAGTCTTGACAGATCAAACTGACTACATTGATCAATGTGGATGTGAAATGGGTTTGTTTCAATCATCAAACAAGGAAATTTTCAGCAGCTACGCCTCGTTAGCTACTACCGTCCAAGAATCTTTCTACCGAATCTAATTTCTTATCATCTCGGTTTTTGACAGGTGTAGTAAAATATTAATATCGCTTTTCAGGGCTAAACTTTGTGTTGCAGATTTGAAAAGATTATTTCTTATCTACTCAAAAAATATGAGAAAAACACACTCCACTAGGTGCGTGACGGGCGAGCTGTCCAAAGCGTCAGCTGGAAAGTGGTTGTTGTTGCAGTTTTCATTCCTTTATAATTATTCACTTCCAATTATTTATTGGCCGTCTTACATTCAGTTCAGGTTGGGGAGACCCCACCTTAAATAAAGAGTGACAGACTTCAATCGGATTGGCACAACACACCAGTTTTACCTTGTATGGAATAGGAGGACTTTTGCTTTTGTTGTCAATTAAGAGGACTTTTGCTTTTGTCGTAAGAATTAATAATCGTAATGACCAATCTTTGATAAAGGATCTATACACTAACATTATGACAAAAAAGGCTTAAAAAAGGTAAAGGTAAAGTTTGTCTTGTAGGCAAAGTTAGGACTATGAAGTCTTCTCTACCACTCAACCTGGACATTTACGTAGCGTCACTATATAGTCACTTTACAAATTGCAAGTGGTGACTGCAGGGATCAAACCAGCAAAGAGTTGAGCTCCGGGGTCGCGCTCAATACCTAACTGCCACTGATCAGCTAAATTGAATTTAAAGGCTTCATTGAATTCAGACAACCATTAAACTAAATTCAAATCCAAGTCAATCAATATCACACATAACACCAAAACAAAGTTAGCTTGTGAGTTAGAGTACCTTGGCCGAGTACTCTTCATTGACATCGTTGAGCAGTTCTGGAGCACACCCGACGACAGAGCAGCGAGCGAAGCCGTAGTTGCAGAAAGACTGGAAAACGAACTCCGCTAGGTGTGTTGACAGATCGGTGGAAGGAACGGCTCTCGCACAACACCACCTTGACTCTGGGTCTGCCATCGTCAACACCAGCTCGTTGTGGCTGTGAGTCTTCCGGTACGGCCCGTGAATCTGTACCTCCACCTGGCACATTTCAGAGGTCGTTAGAAATAGTGCCCTTCGGTGGTTCGAAACTTTGCTTTATAAAATTATTAAATATCAATAAACTTAACAAAATCTTTGAAACTCTAACTATCTTAAACCAGAAGTGTTTAACTTTCTGCAGGAATAACTAAAAATCAGAATGTGTTTTTGTAAATACTGTTATTTTAGGTGTCCACTTCAAATTGTATTTTCTGGCACCCATTAAACTTTGTTCTAGTTAATAAACTAGGACCATGTAAATCACAAATCTGCCAGGACAACGCTTTTTACGATATCCTACAGAGTAGGACTGCTTCCCAAGTGTATGCTCTCATCAAACCATGTATCTGATGTGAGGAATCTATAGGAAATTATTTTTGGAAATACAAACTTTTCGTTAGTTTGAATTAGTACAATTGATGTAATTAATTATGAACTGCTGCAAACATAATTTTTATCTACTAAGAATCACAGCTGTTTGCATCAGGTCTGATAAGAGTAGTTTTCAGCTAGCTGTTATTTATTCAACCGCTAAACTTCCACTCATTTTGCTGGGGAGAGTGACTATGAATCATATTTCTTCAGGCTATTGCTGATATTGCAAGAATGTCACATTGTAAACCTGTTGTTCTGCTTTAGGGTTTAATACGGTAACAGAAAATACTAACCCTTAGCGCTCTCCATGATCCAACAATTTAATTATGCTCTTAAGTTGGGCCTTTTTGAAATTGAAGTCTTATCAAGCAGATTCCCGACTACAAAACCCTGGGCTCTTTTAATATTACTAACACTCTAGACAGCAAAGTGTGTGACCGTCTCGCGGCACTAACTCTTGTGCAAATTTGATGGCAGTTGAACTGATAGAAGTTTCTCCAAAAATAACTCTCTCTATCTATTTGTTGGAGTAACTTAACACCTATACAGCTAATAGCTTTTAATATCAATCTGATGTTTTAGTACCTATTGTTGTTGCTCTTGATTTTATCTTGCGGAAGATCTATTTGATGTAATTTCCCTTCTCCGTTAAGCAAAGTTTTGTGTTTAATTTTGCGCATTATACAATTCCAAAATTTTGTTTTGTATTATTCTTTGGTTCTAATGCCTACTCACTCTGTAGGAAGTTTGACATTTTGATACTTTGACAACCTTAAAGTTCCTAACGTGTAGAACTCCCCGTGTTTTATTGTATGTTGTAGATTAACATTTGCGAACTATTCCAATAATTCCCAAGGGTTAATTTTTCCTTATCCTATTCTCATCTTAAACATTTGAGCTTACACATTTCTTAATTCTAGCCCTCAAATTTTATTTTGCTCTGCTTCTTTCAAAAAGCATTTCCCTGTCCCTCCTCATCTCTAACTTTAAGCCCGAAATTTACTTGTTTACCCAGTTCTACCCACCTTCCTCCAAACACGACAGGCAGCTCTCACGTCTCCTTGTGGGCTCTCAGGACAGACCGAGACTGGCTCGTCTACTTCCTCTGACCCGTCCGACTCACACTCCCTCCCCGCCTGCTCTCCCTGGCCTGCCTTCACTCCGCCCGAGGACACTTGCTGGTCCGAGCACCTTTCACACCTCCTCACAAAGCTGACCACGTCGTTGTACATCCCGCGCCAGAAGTACTTAAGGTGTAGTTTAGTAAACATCTTCTTCACGCCAAGGTGGATTCCTGGACAACGGAAAAATGTCTTAAATTGCTATTAGGTGATATGGCGTACGGTACTAAAATTACCAAAATGTTGTCAATGTTATCTCACGTTGGCACATAGCACGGTAACTTTTCAATTAGCTATGTGAAAAGTGTTAAAGTGTTTTCCTTGTTTTTGACGTTTTAAATGTGTCAAAATTAATTTCAAAATTCAGCCGCAACCAAATAATGACTTTCTTTACTGCGTTCGTAGCGAAATCATGACTTTTGTAATCATCCTTTTCCAGCCTTCCTGGTTTCGGGAAAAAATTAAGACTTTTTCCCAACTGGTGAAAATTCTGTGTAATTCCCAGCTACCCTGTATACAGGACACCCTAGATAAGTAAAAAGTATCCTTACATAAAGTGATATCCATGCCTGATACGTGTGACATCAGGTCCACACATAATAGTTAGGTAATAAGCAAAACCTGTGTAATTCACACAGTACATGACTTTGGGCTGTGGTGGAGGTCTTGATTTAGGTATCGACAACCATTAAAATGAGAGAGTTATGCTTAATCTTACCGTTATCTTTGACCACATGAATATCAGTTAACATATCCTCTTGCTGATCTTTTCTCATGATAACCTCCTTGGGTTGCTTCCTGTTAAGGTACAGTTTGCCATCAACCATCTGAAAACAAACCATTTGGTTACCACTTTGTTGGTAAAAATATAGGCTAATTAATTTTGACAACAACAATTTTACTACGGTATGGGACCTTAGGACCTGAGTTATGGTTCTGGGACCTGAGAGGCGTGCCTTTTGAACCCCACAATTTCTTGAAGATGCTTTTAGAAACTGAGAGCACTTCTGCAACTTTGGAACTCAAAGATTTATTGCCAAGGCTTTAAGAGCACAAGTTGGGGCTGCAACTTTTGAAGTTTGATGTTTCTCATGTTTTTTGGAACTTTTGAGTTGACTCCATAGCATCACAATTTTGAGTTGCCACTAAGCCTTTTTTTCAAACATCAACTAAGGCAATCATCAACTTTCTAGCTAGGCTACTTGCTTGATGGCAATTCAAGAGTTCCAAAAGCAACACATTAGAGATTTCAAATACCTTAGTAGCAATTTAGAGTCCTAAAATCAGAGAGAGGCGGAAAATTGATGTCCAGTTCAGTTATCCACAAAACAAAACTGATCTTGACCACAATTTGCCTCCTCTTTTATTTGTCGCGCTAGGTGCTCCAACCTTCACCGTGCACCGTGCTCCAACCTTCACCGTGAATATGTCAAAGTATAGTTGAAAGAATGCTATTTAATATGAATATAATATAATTGTCTACAAATGGTGTGAGTTTTAGAATTGTTGAACAAAACTTAAGTTAAAAACAGCACTTGAGCAATTTAACTCTGATTATTTTGCCTTTCATTTAAGCTAAATAGAATACTTAAGATATATTTACCAAATAATTCTGAGCACGTTTCTTCAAGCACTTGATGTAATTCTTGGAGACACCTGCCGGATACTGCTCGGACAGAAGATAGTTTTGAATCTCCATGAAGTAGTCGAAGCCCTCGGCCGGGTAGGTGGGTTCCGGGTGAGTGGTGCCCGGTTCACCCGGCTGGGTCAGGGAGAGGTCGTCCAGTGGGACGGTGGGAGTGAGGACAGGCAAGGTGGGGGCTAGGTAGGGGCTGGCTGTCGTGTAGTGTATAGGAGTAGTAGTCACACTCATAGGCTGGTACAGGGTGTGGTTTGATATCAAGTTGGTGGATTGAAGTTCTTGATTTGATTCGTAGCTCACCGCCTGTTCAACAAAAGATTTGGGCGATGGTAATGAGATTTTAGGTAAATTTTTGGATTGAAATAATATTAAAAGTCTTAAAAACGTTTCTACGTGTAGCCCACTGCAAAGTGTCTAGGTTTGAATAATGTCCTATCAACCAGGTTCAGTCATAGTCCTTTATCAATAATTACAAATTGTCAAGAATTGTAATAGGTCAATACATAACTAGTTACAATAAGAAATATGTAAATGAAATATTATCCGTGACGAAAGTATTCAAACAAACTGTGGAAAGGGCGGTTGCACACCCAATAGACGAGTCTTGAAATTTGCTTTACTTACTGAGGTTTCTCAGTAGATTTTAATTTGAGTTCTTAGTATAGTATTGTATATTTTAAATTGTATGAAAACAATTAAATTATTTGTGTATATTTAAATTGTATGAAAACAATTAAATTATTTGTATATGTTTAAATTGTATGTATGTATGAAATTGCTATATTTTGTACTGTTGTTAAGTGGAAGGGAGGACTTAAAAGTCCTAACTTTGCCACCAATAAAGACGCTTTTCATTTCATTTCTCACTTATTCTGGAAAAAGTGAGAAACATCAGTGGAGCTTGCAGCCAATATGATGGTTTACGTTCTTAACAGTGGGTTTTATAGTGGGTAAATTTGCTTGTTGCTAAATCAGGAATATATATGTCCACAAAGATAGTAAATTAGTAGCAGAAGTAGAGTTTATTATTATCAATTATATTAAATTATTTAATTTTCCCAGTTGTAGGACCTTGTGTTATTACAAATTACCTTTTGGTAAGAAGAATCTACAGTAGGATCTACAGGCACCAAAAGGTAACTTGTAATATCATTTATAGTTAATTCTATCCTGAATTTTTAAATTCCCTTCTATTAAATTAGTCCTAGTTCAAGGAAAACTAACCAATTCTGCATCATTGCTACAGTGTAATGATGTAAACACACCACTAGTTATGAACACCAAGAACTGAAGTTGGGCTGTAGATATTTTAATTTTAAGATACGTTAATTTTAACCTACAACAAATAACTTTATTACTTTTATTATTGACAAACCAGTGGCCAGAGGGGTTCTACAGTTAAAATGACACAAAGTAAATAAACATGCATTTAAGATTGCACAGTACAAGAGGCTAGAAACTATGAAACCTGGTGTCAACTTTATTAACGCTCCTATTTAGTGGCTTTACAAGGGTTTGCAGCAGTCCAAAAAGCCCTGCTATGAAAATCCACCACATTTTAAATTATGTCAAAAAGAATCTAAGGCTGATTGGAGGTGCACTTTGATATTCCACTTTATGATAAACGTTTTTAACCTTTCAGAGGTCATGGAGGTTACCTCCGGATGTATCTCTGTTCGTTAATCAAATCGCCTACACAATAAGCCAAAAGCCCATGAGTTTGTGTACCTTCCGCCCTTCTTTCTAAACACATCATCAAATATAATTTAGCCAATTACAGCTTCGATGTAATTGTAAAAGCCTAATGTTTGATGTAATGTAATGTTATACTAAAGCCTAGAAGTGACTTCGTGATGCACCTCCTTGCGTAATGGGCAACCCAGAGTTAACCTCTGTGTGCAACCCTGCTTGAGGCAGGTGAACTCATTGAACCATTTTTGTAGTTCTATAGTTCTTCGTGTTTCACTTCACCTATTGCATTTTATTCTGGTAAAATGTTGATAAAAACCCACCTGAAAGCAACCAACGTTTTGAAAACCTATGCGACCTCTGGGAGGTTAAGAGCTATAAAAACAGTAGTTTCAAGTTTTTCTAGGCGAATTTTACTCAAAATTAAATAAGAAAATCAGCTGCCAAATTCTCCTAATTCTCCTTTCATTTCACAGAAACTTAACACAGCATCGCTCTTTGGACTGCAACCCTCTAAATGACTTGTTTCCACCACAACTGAGCAGCCTTAACCTTTTGAGGTCTCGTGTCGACTATAGAACGACAAACGCTATTTCTTTTTGAACGCTTGGATGTGCAGTATAGAAGACGGTTGAAACAGTCTCTGATAGGCGCCTAGCAGAGAACACTGGAACTACCACTCCCTCCCCCCTCGACAGCAACTCAAGTGTGAGTTTGAAACAGCCCGGTGGTTTAGTGGTTATAGTGACGGACAGTTGGCCCCTGTCTGTCACAGCGTTGGTTCGAATCCCATCCGAGTGATTGGATCATTCGGTGCGGGGCCACAATGACCCGCTGAGGATCACTGAAGAGAAAATGGCTCATCAAATCCAGTGAGGCGGAGAGTGGCACTTTTTGAGCTTAGGGAGGCGCTAAATCCCCACGCTTAGAGGAGTGGTTCAATGACTGGTAATGCACCGTACCAGAGAGCGGTTTTGCTGAAATTTTCCTTACAGGGGACTGGGAAACCCATACAGGAGGGTTTTTATGAACATTTAAAAATAAAATGAGACCGCAAAGGGTTAACCGCAGAAATGTACCCCTGTCACAGAACAGTTACCTGTGAGTACTGTATCGGCTGAAGTGAGGTGAGGTGTTGCTGCACTCGGGGAAACGAGTGTCTGATGTCGCTCAAACACTGGACCGGAGTCGCCAGTTGCACCACGGAGGTTTCATGTCCGCAGATCCCGCCTGACACTGAAGCCGTGTAGATGCAGCTGTTTGCTTTACCCAAGTCACATGTCGCCGTCTCTGACATTCAGATCAAAAGTGTTATTTCATTTGTAATGTTGACGGTGATGTTAGTTTTTAAACCGTATTCTTGTCTTGCAAAAGATGAAAGGATTGGATCAAAATGGAAATTGGCATTATCATTGAGAGAATTAATGTTTCCTATTTCAAATGTTAAGAAAAGAGTTGGGCCAAAGTTAGGCTTAAACTATTTATTGTACAATCTAAAAGTTATACATTTTTGGGCTTAGTTACCTTATAATGGTTGTTCAAGGCGAGAAGCTTAAAAAGTATATATTTATTTTTACACTGGTCAAGATGCCGAAACAGCTGTGGAAATTCTCGGGTAGTCAGAATGTGATTGACAGGCAAGGAAATATTCTAACTTAAAGGTGGCACCCAAAGGATTTTCTTCGAAGCTTAGAAGAACATTAAGAACATTTAGTTTTATTACATACCTGTAGAAATAACTGTGCTTTTGACCAAAACTAACCAGCTAAATTAGATAAGATCAACTGGGACAGACTAAAACGCTGACTGACTGACTGATGTTATTTTCCCCATATAGGCATACATTTCAAGCTCGCCACCGGGTGCCACCGACTCCCTTAGAGCCTCGAAAGACCTATTTTTTTTATATTGTTCAAACTAGAATATTGCTAGAATAATTCTAGCAATATCCTCATACCACTGTTAGAATATTGCTAGAAGAGTTGTAAGTTAAATATCAAGTTTCTAAGTAGTCGGTGGAACCCAGTGGTGTACTTGAAATACATATATATGGGGAAATAACATTGGTCAGTCAGTCCGAGTTTTATCTGTTCCAGATCAACTAGGTAAGGGCAAATAGGGAATATAGACTTCTACCCCCTTTAATTTCTCTCAGGATTTCTCCTCAGCAGGTCATAAGCTAAATGGTAGTCCTACATAAAATAATAGTTACATACTCACCACTTGTGATGCAGTTATCCAAACTAACTACCAAGAGTCCATGATCACTTTGTACATCCATCTTCTCAAATTGTGACAAAATTGATTCGTTTAAATAATGTTAATATAAACCATCGATCATGATTTCAACTCCAAATTCTGACTCCCCATGGAAAATAAAAGATTCAAAGATACTTCATTCAACCAACAAGTATAATACTTTCCAAATCAGGTTGTAGGCCTAGTTTAGGCCTTTGAAATAAATAACCTAAATCATAAAATTTTTGAAATGGAACTTCGAGTGTAAGCAAGCATTCTTTTAAAATTAATCAAGACTCAAACTATCCCCGACTACTAAAATAAGGCCAGAATAAGTACGAATTAATTCAATAATATTATTATTAACGACAGCTCACTTTCAAAATAAGCAGAACTGACAGTGACAGCTTTCTTGTATTCCCATTTCTTTCCAATCATCCAATCTCCAATCCGTCTCTCATGCTGGAAGAGTCTTGTTCACACACTCACTCAGCACTGTAAAAATGACGTCACAAAACCAATGTTTCGATTCGAGTAGTAAACGTACTACTGTTGAACTAGCCGCTATTAGTTGAATATTTTAATTGAATCCCAAACACATTAAACCTTTACTGTTTGTTCTTAATCAAAATCAGTGTTACTAATTTTATGACTTTCACCTTTACATATACCACAATTACACGATCTAAAGGTTACGTATCCAAAACTAGTATAACTTGTCTTGATTAGAAAAATGACATTTTACAAGAAAGTACTGTATTGCATTTGCCTTATTATGCCCTTTTTAAACAAAATAAAAAACAAATAACTGTTTAAATTTTTCAACAGTTCAAATAGTTTATTATGGCACAAATTGAAATACAGTTTAAATAATAACAAAAGATTAAAATTTTTGATTTAAGAAGAATTCTATTAGCAAGGAACTATTATTCAGTGAAAGAGTTTTGGAAGATAAGGTATCCAGAGGAACAATTACTAAATTTTTTCTTAATTTCTTAAAACGATTCGGTCTTCCCTCCAAATTGAAAAACGAAATTACTCTTATAGTGTTAAAAGGATCCCATAAAATAATTCAAAATCACTTATATTCCAAAACCTAAAGTTTCATAATGATTCTATTTTATATATATTTTTTATTTATTTATTAAATATTATTTGTATGTTATATTGTTTTACATTTTATATTTTTACATTATGCTTTATTTTATAATTTTTCATATTTTATATATTGTTTACTATTTTATTTATAATTTTTACTGTGTCATTTTGGCAAAGTTTATTGATTAAACTCAGTTTTGAAAATAAATAAATACTGTATAAAATGCGTTTTTTATATTTCTACATGCTCGACAATTTAGTTTGCTCAGTACCCAGTAGATGGTATATTTGTGATACAATTCAGCAGTTCATTTATCTGTTTATAATTCATTTATACTGTCTTTAAAACACATTATTATGTTATTACAGTGCTGTCTAATTATTTTTCAGGCTGTAATTAAATATTACTCGGATGTGCACATGTAACATTGATTAATGTTGTATGACTTGGAAAACATGGAAATTAAATGTACGTTATAATACTGTAAATACAAAAAATACAGATGCTTAAACTGTAAGTATTATTGATTATCACTGATTAGGTAATAGGAATGGTGATAAATTGGCGGGGGGCTCTTTTTACGCCGCATGATCATACTTACGTTATTTTTGTGTATTGTATAGATACAATTGTATTTACTTAACCTTTCAATGTACTGTATTTGGTCGTTTGTATTACATGTGGCGGTGACGGGTCCGTTCAACAGTGAGGTGGCAATGGTCGGTGATGGATTTGATGATTACACTATCGCGTTTTATAACGCAGAATTAAATGTCTGTAGTCTATATAGTTTCTCTCATATGTGGTCAACATTTGTACAGTTTTTAAAAATGTAAGTGTTACCTTTTTTTTGGCGATAGCAATTGATTAAGAGTAAAGCGCCTTTGGGTTAAAAGTGAAAAGAATAGTGGGGAATACACTTACCTTTCTCTTCAAATTTCAATCGGAGTACACTATAATAATTGAGTTAATAACCGAACAACTCAAGAGTCAAGAATATAGGCTATTCTGTAAATAAACGATCAATCGGTCGATATATTCCAGATGAACTTTGAGTCGATTTCGTTTTCGAATCTGGCCAACACAGGATGTGAACAAGTCTTTTCCAACTACTATTGCTTGAAACCCCGTAGAAATAATAATTGGTTCAGTCCTAAGAGTTTTAAGATCCCACTGTCTAATCTGTGGCTTCAGAGACAATACAAGCCAGAAAAACAAAAAGACTATGAATGACAAGCCGTGGGGAAAGCAGCTTCACCACTGCGCACACGGATGCGCCGTGGAGCTATCTAAGGAGCGGGCTGAACCCAGAGAGTAGTTACCAGTACTATTTAATTTTTTAAAACCAAACAAAACCTGTTTGATTTAAAATAAAAATTGAATGATTAAATTAAAACACGATTATATTCAAAAATGTTTATTTATTTTATTATTATTTATTCAACGATTATTCAAACTTTAGTATAAAAGAAAAAAATTAAAACAGTACTTGACTTGTACAAATTCGCAACAAGAGACCTAATCGTCAAGATATCAAGACAGGACTCTAAAAGTTCATCCTCATGCTACCTAGCGGGAAATTCCACAACTATACTTAAATTCAATTTATTATTTACAAGAGCCCTAATATTTCAAAAAGTGCATCGCCTTATATCTAGCGAAAAAAGTCGACAACTTAAGTTTTCGAACTGGCTCAAATAGTTCACGGCTTTCCCACCAGACTCCACTACTGTCTATACACGGAGTAGTAATGTAGGTATTCGTAAATCTTACTGCACATACATAGAGGTTCATCAGTTTGCCGCACGCAGCAGCACTTGTCAGACACACAGTCATAAAGAAAATACTTTGTCTGTTCAGTGCTGCTACCGACAAATTAAAAGTGGCAAATTAGTGAACTAAGTATAGAAACTATAGAGACATGTCTCTGCATTGTGCTGAAGCCTGGTGAGGAAATTGTGAACTATTTGAAGCGAATAGGACGCGTGTCACACCTTTCCACGGCGCACCGGTTTCGCGCACCTCTCTTAGGTATCGAGTTTGATCAATGCGCAGCGGTGAAGCTTCTCTCCCCAGGGTCCTAAATAAGAGTATTATTTTATTGTAAACAATCATAACTCTAGTTGTAATTTATTTTACCTATTCAGTCAAGTTAATAAGTTTACCTTTTCATAATGATTTTAATCCTTCGGAATGACATGTAAAACATTTAAATCTAGCTAGGCCTTAGGGCAATCATAACAAGGTGCAGTTTTTAAAGTTTGAACTAAGCCTAGCCTAGGTTAGGTATCTTTAGCTTATTTGTATCGCAGTTTAACTTTTTAAGTAATTTTGTTGATAACTACTCTGACGCAGCAAACTATACTTAAATTTGTGTTGCCCGAAGATGCTAGCCTTGCTAGTGAAAGGACTCGCAAGTTAAATTCTTAAAAGTATTGGTTATTGTTTTCATTTTGTCTAATTATAAATTTATTCCAATACTATGGCTCAAGTTTACTATGGCTACTCTGACGCAGTTCTCTACTCCCTTACTATGGCAGTAAGGGAAGGGGTAATTTGGTAAAATGCCTTAGTTATAAAGTAATAAAACATGCACCGACATTTTATAAGCTAGTGCAAATACCACATAAATTAAAATCGGTGGTGAGTGCTGCTAAAATCAAACTTTGGTTCTCAACCCTTATCTTGGTGCCCTTATGGTGGTTATTCAATATTTACTAGGGGAGGGCCACTGCTGCCATAGCCGTAAACAAGACACACAATCCGCTCTATATTTGTTTATGAAGTAGACTATATTCGGCCTGGTTATTTAGCATAAATGGTTATTCAGCACTATTCAAACTATGCTCGCTCCCACATAGCTTAAAGGAATGCTATTTCTGTGCTAAATTTAGAATTGCACATAATTTCAATCATGGTTGAAAAGCTAATCGGGGAAGTGTTCATTCTAATTGAATTTAATACGTTTCAGTTTAGAGCAAAATGTTCCAAGAAATGGAGGATTCAAATGAAGGCTCACAGCATGGTCCAAGCACCAGTACTACAGAGGCTGATCAAAGGTATTCAAACAAGATGTATATTGTAAGCTTCAAACAAATATTGTTTAACCTTCGAGAGGTGTCATCACGGAGTTTTCCTCCGGGGGTATTTTATTTTGTTTATAAAGACAACTTTATGTGCGCCGGCAGTCTTGAGCGTCGGCATACCTCATGCGCCTCTTTCTGGGAACTGACTTGACCTAGTTTCACTTCCTTTCCCCAACCCCTCCCTCAGTCAGAGCTCTTGTCTGCACGGGCTTCGTTACGTGTGTCTGTCAATCGCACACCCGTAGTGTCGTGGATTTTTCGTGTATGGATTTTTGGTTTTATTATTTATTATTTTCTTTTGTGTTGTTATGTGTGTTTACGATGGATTCTGAGGAGGAGCGTATTAATAGACTATTATCAAGTGTGGAGAGGGAAGAGCGGGAAGCATTTGACAGACCGTCAGGTTCTTCTGGAAGAAATATATTTGTGGACGAGCTAGATTAGACGAGCTTTGTAGACAAGCTTTTTTTATACCTGATAAGGTTGTACTTCATAATTAATTAATCTCCTACTAATATCATTTGTATTTTGTTGTAAATTTCTACGGTAATTATAAACCGTATAAAAGGACGATACGTGTTTTATTCCATGACCTGGAGGAAACCACCGTGTATCACCCTTCGCGTTTCAAAATCAATGACACCCATGGAAGGTTAAAGTTAAAACCCATTCTATTCAACTAGAAATTGAAGTTGACAAACAATGAGCTTGTGAACCTTTACAAAAGGGTAAATTTAACACATATTGAACCAAAATTACAAATGTTATCAAAATTAGACAAAACAATGGTAGTGTAAAAGCTATTCCTCTTCAGACAAATGTTAACTTGAAAGTTTCCCTCAACCCGAGGAGCCTCTAAATATTCACTCGTAAGAGCATGTTCGGCCGTGTACGTTGTAAATCCACCTAACGGCGTGTTATAGAGGCAGAGATGACCAGGAGGCAGAGTCCCCGCACCAGTTTGAGCGAGAGTTACTGTGTGTGGAGTACCCAGGCGTGGTGCAGAATGAGGCGAAGATGTTACAAACTCTCGGCGGCGTACAAAGGATATCAAAGGTTTGTGCCTTTACTTACAGAAGATTCCCTTTGACAATAAAATACTACCAATTATACGTTTATATCAGAGAGATATTTGACAATTATTTCAAAGATAAGATGAACTAAACTAAATTATCTAAAGAATAACAAATTAATTCATTTAATATGGGAAAGGTTGGTGTGACTGTTTTTTAAGTTTAGTCACATCAATCTTTCCTTCATTCCACTCCCACAAACGAAGACCAGCGACCCTGACCATCCCACTGATAGTAACAAATGTGCTCCAGGTGTTCCTGGAAAAAAATCGACGTCTGGAGTTGCGATATCGCGCAGACGACGTCTACTGCAGACCGGCGTGTGCTGACCGGCAAACTGTGTCCGGTCTTCTGCTCTCCGTCAAGATCAGACGCGAAAGAAAAGCACCGGAGAAGTAGTCAACATCACTCCCACTGTCTTGGGAAGAACAAATCTAGCATTCAAGTTTTCAAGTAAGTAACTTATGTAAGTACGAGGGCTGTCCAGAAAGTAACAGGTGCATTACAGCCTGAGCAAACACTTTACCATTACAGCCCTTGGCTGTTACGCCCCTTACACCTGTTAGCTACACCCCTTGGCTTAGTTTCATTGCTATACGAAAACACAACATAGTTCTATAACATTTTGCAGCTGTTAAAGTTTTAGTCGAGAGGTGCACAAGCTACAATTTCATACTAACGAGAGTTAAGGATCAATATTTAATAATTATTATTTGTACATTAAAGGGCACTTTTCAGCTGTTTTGGTAACTTAAGCTTTGATATAAGAATGTTTTAAATCAACAATTATTGACAAATTCAACAATTATCATATTGACTTTTTTTAATAAGACAAAACTTTCAAAAATATTATAAGATCAGTATCTCTAACCTTGGACAACTTCTCGCAAATTTCTATATTTTATCAAATCCTCATTTCACCGAGACCAATTTACCACTCTTCCGTTTTGCTGAAACTTATATCACAATTCCAGACCTGTGTGACTTCCAGTATGTGGCGATGGACCGGGTGGGCGGTAAGATGGAGTGTATCTACGACCAGCTGGTTCCCAAAGGACTCCTGACTCCTGATTGGTTCACCCAGCCAGCCCCCTACTATCTGCCTCCGGCCACGTTCTCTCGCATGGACAACGTTCAGGTCAGTGGAGCGTAAGGAAAACATGTGATTGTTTGAAGAGATCAATAGTTTTGTTTTATGTTTTGAGGAAACTTTTCGAGTACTGCCTGACTACGGCCGCTTTCAGACAGTACGACTTTTCGCCGTGCGCCTGGTACAGCACGGAGTAAGTTTGATTACAATGGCAACATAAGGAGTCGTTCAGACGTGCCAGCCACAGCACCGCCCGACATGACTGTTTGCCATTGTAATGAAACTGACTCGCACCGTGCCGTGTCCGGCGGCGAAAAGTCGTAACACCTGAAAGCGGCTTTAGATACTGATAACAGTGATACTGTACTACAGAGTAATCTACCCACATTTATCTTACGGATTGACATTGTGGGAAGGTTGCACAAAAGCAAACTTCTTCAGAATTTTTATTCTTCAAAAACAAGCAGTTCCAACAAACTTTGTAAGAGAGAGTCGTGGTGGCAAGCTGTCAAAGGCCTGAAACTGTTGACCCTATCTTGCCTCTACATTTTGGAGACGTGTCTCTTTTTCAATTCAAACATTAAAACCATGAGAGATAATGACTTACACTTTAATGAAACTAGAGGCAGGAACAACTACCAGACTGGCAGTTCATCAATGTTTGCCAAATTTGTTCGAAAATACCTTTGTTAGCCGAGAAATCCAACTTAAGCTGACCAGCTTTTATTCTTAGGTTGTTTGTTGTCGTGAATTTAATTTCTGCAGTAGTGGTGAAACCTTTTATTCTAACGTTTGGTGAAGGATGGGGAGAATAAACGGTTGGAAGTTAAGAACATATGTTTTTTTAAATTTTGGGTAAAAGAGGACATATTATAATAAAACACACTAAACTCCTCAGGCTTTAAAGGGTTATGGCCTCATCGAAAACCTCCTGTTCCTCTCTTCCAGAACTACCAGTACCGGCAAGAGACGGTCGATATCAACACGGAGATAGAACCGTACCACATCGGCAGGACTAGACGGAGACGCTCCGGCCACGCTTTGTTCGTAACGTTCTCGACAACCACAGTTCCAACACATCCTCGGCCTTCTGCACTCAAGTTCCTTGACATCAAGTTCCTCTCGGGCGAACACATCAAGACTGTCAAAAAGGTAGGTGGATTTACCTCTGGCTTTTCATTACACTTACACCTTAATCTTTTGAGTTTTGTTTCCACCTTAACTTTGTGAACCTACCCTACATTTTTATAAGCTACCAAACGCTTTTTGTTGAAGGAATTTTTTGCAGGTTTTTGTGGTAATGTTAATTTTGAAGATCAAAAACTGATGACACATTTAAGAATTTCACTTGACCGTTGGGGAATGATGTTAAAAAAGATGTTTCTTTACCAGAAATGCTAAAATTAGCAAAGTTTTTGGGTCCTTCTTTAACTTTGCAAGAAAGAAATTATAAAAGCTTTCAAATTTGGCTATAAATTAAGTTTTATACACACACACACAAATAGTTCAGTTTTAAGGCTCTTATTTACAGGCGAAAAACTGATGACATCCTTCTGACAGTGCCAAATTGTAAACAGAACAAAAATAACTATAAAACACAACTGTGTTGTAATCTATGAGCTTAACATTTAACGTGAAAGTGAACTGGTTACTGTTTCAGCTGTTTGAGGAGCGGCCGGTGTGGTCCAAGCTGGCCTTGATGTGTGTGACGGGCTACAACCGGGACCAGATGAAGTACCTGTTGCCCGCTGCCGCGTACTACTTTGTCACTGGCCCGTTCCGCATCATGTGGGTCAAGTATGGTTACGACCCGAGGAAAGACCCCTCCGCTCGCATCTACCAGTCCATAGACTACAGAATACGCATCTACGGTACAGTTCTGTTACTACTAATTTTTTTTTACTAAACTTTTAGTTTGTTATTGTAAAGAAAACCGTTTCCAGTGAGATATCTTTGGGGCTGATATGTTGAAAATTGAAATGTCTCACAGAATGTTGAACCAGCACTAATGCTGTGAAAGAAATTACCTTGGAAAGTAGTTTTATATGCTCATCAAAAAAGGACGAGAATAAGGACTTTTTGTTCTACAAGCTAACACATGAAGTATTTACGTAGCTATTTTGCCGAATTTTGCATTTTTTCACTTACTAAATCACTATTTGAGATGCCGACCACTCTCATGAGGGTATTTTAAGGCAAATATGTGGTGAAGGATGAGTGTGATGAGTGGTAGTAATGAGTTAAGAGGTAATTATAAGGTAAATTATATAATTATAGTCTATGCATTTCACACTATATGTTTGAAACTATAGTGTTTTCTATGCGTTTCGGTTGTTGCATTTCTATGGTTTCCCCCTGGCGATCCCTGTGGTTTGAAGGAAAGCGTATAAATCTGTTGGTTGGTCCATTCCATTGGTCATTAAGCTATTATTAATGTTCAAACCTGGGAACAGTTGGTCCTAGTTTGTAACAAGACTACACTTTACCATACATCAAAACACATAACACTCTCTGTGTCCACATAACACACTCATCAATGTCTCATAGACGAGTATCTACTAATTATCAGGTGTTGGATCTAACTTTGTCACATAAGTAAAAATATTTTTATTACAATTTTTTCAAGAAATGTATTAGCGTCAAAATTGTACAGAGTAATTTAAAATTATAATAGGTAATCTTAGTATCTGTGAAGAAATTCTTCCAGTGTGTAGAATGGTCTATCCGCCAGTTGTTCACCATGGTATTCAAGTTCTTCCCTCTACGAGTCTTGATCTCGGGTGGTAGCAAGTTGAACAATCTGCGCCCCATGTACAAGGGCTTTCTCTTGGAGAGAGTGAGACGATGTGCTGGCAGGATGTAGTTGTCAGCATGTTGAGTATTATGGTAGTGGATGTCTGCTACTCGAGAGAGAGTTCATTCCTATCAGCAAACAGAATTGCTTCTTGGATGTACAGGGCCAAAGCAGTTAAGATGTGAAGTTCTTTAAGAGTTGTTTGACACATTTTGCAGGAAACATGCAGAATTACGTGAAAGCGAAGCGGAGTTACACGCAGTACTTGTTACCTTATAAGTCCACGCCCTCAAGCAGACCGAAGACAGCGGTGTTGTCGAAACAAGCCGAGGAGAAACCGAGTGAGCCGGAGAACGTTATAACGGAGAACCACTACGTCTTTCACCCGGGCTGTATCCCGCCCTCTAGGCAGATGTTTTACCAGGTACTGAGCTCGACAGTTGACAAGTATTGAATCAACATAATATGGACACCAGTGAACAAAGTAAGAGAAAGGAGTTCACATGTAACAGCCTTAATTTATACAGCAAATACAAAGGAAGGCAAACATGTTGTTATGAAACAGATTAATGAAGAGGATAAGAACTGGGGGAAAAATTACCCTGGAATCAATACATTGACATTCATTGTTTCCGACATTCAATTTTTACAAATCGGCCCAGGTTCAACTCCTTTTTGATGGCCACTCCGCGTGGAACAAAGGTCTTGCTGAGCAAAGGCCTACTAAACAGGATGAGCCAACCAGAGTCAAGTTAATAGGTTCTTCTCGGTTTTGTAGTTATTTGCTATTTAGTGATGTAAGCAAAGATATGGTGTTCTGCTTTACGCTACTTTTAACATAAAAACAGTTACACGATTTCTGAATACTTTTTGGTTTTTATAGCCCTGGGACTTTACAGTTGAAACAATGTCTCACCGTGAATGATTAAGAGTCAGAATTAAGCGAAAATTCTGACCATTTGAAGTGGTCTGTGCTGGAGAGCCTTGCTCTGCCAATAAGCGAAAAAATTGTCAAATCCTATTTAGAAGCACTTATTTTGTTGGTTCTTCTTATCTGACAGGACTTTTAGTTATCTGCCTTTTGTCTTTGTAATAAATTCCATGTACTCCTGATGTGTTGCAGCTGTGTGACATCAAAGTGCCAGAGATAGAACTGATGGTGGAGCGACTGCCGCGGATAGGACCTGAGGTCAAGTGCCATGAGAGACTCGGCTGGCTGCCTTCAGGATTCGCAGAGCAGTGTCGTAACATCATGAACAGTCTTGTCGTCGAACAAATAAAACGCGAACAAGGCTCAGGTAAGGGACACCTTGCAACGGAGGTTGTTAGCAGGAGATGCTTGTTGAGAATCGGTAACATTTAATTAGATACAGTGCAAACTTGGTAGTCTGTCTACTTGTGGACCGAAGGTGTCAAACTATTAAAACCTCAAACTATCCAGTATTTCCTATTCAGGAGCCTATATAGCTTTCTACTCCTCACATATTTATTTTTCCTAAGTTTTTCATCTTCAAACTTTTAATTAATCATTATAGTTTTGGGAGACAATATTTTCATGGTGATTTTATCTTCTTTAGTCTTCTAGTTTATATTTAAGTTTTTACTTTTGGAAGTACTTTTTCAGCAACAAAAAGTAATCTGTTTTTGTTTCAGATCCACAACCAAGCACAAGTTCAGAGGCTACTGAAGACTACGAGAATGAGAATAATGATGACGAAGAGGACGATGTAAATTGGGAAGATTACGAATAAAAATAAGACTGCTACCTCACCTGTTATGTAAATGTGTATGTAAATACATTTTTTTATCAGCAATAGCTTTAAATGTGCACAGTACATCAGACCTTGTCCACCCAAATTCGTCGTCCCAAGTTGGAACGTAGGTTTTTTTGCTTTGATTGCATGCTTTTTAACTATTTTAGTAAGTGTAGTAGTCGCAACTTGTAAAAGTATTTAAACATGCTTACAAAAGCTGTCTTTGCTATCATAATTGACTGAGCTTGCTTATGTTGTGATTGATTTCAAGTTAGATTTACTCATCTCCGAACCAAATACAGTAGTCGTTTGTCTATTTGGCTCGTGATTATCTGGTTTTCAACCTACCCAATGGTAAAAATCAGAGTTTTAAAAATGTTCATCATTATTTATTGGTAATTACTGAAATATTCCTTTCTGAACATGTCTAATACAATTTAGAACTAAGCACTAAAAGTTAGTATAATGTGACTATGTTAAAGTAAAGTATTTGCAGGTCTATTTGAAAGCAAAAATCTTCTCATACTTACTACTCTCGTATTTACCGTCAGAAAAATATTAATTTTTGTCTGGGCAGATCAGGAAATAATTAATAAGTCCAATTCGGGCGACCTTCTGCCAAACCTGGCCATATAAAACCAGATGTGCAAGATTAGGTAAAAAAACCACACCATAAGAAAACAACAAATTTATAATTAATATACAAATTTAAATAATACAGATTGGAAGTTGTACTTGGTCGGAAGAAAGACCCATACTGTCTTTTCTATAGACAGTAGTCGAACAGTTCACATCTGGGGTAGGAGCTCGATGGGTGTGGAGAACTTGAAGTCCTCCGGGAACAACTTGACTGCATGCGGATACATGAGCTTGTAGGACTGTCGGATCGTGACATCCGCTACACCGGCAATGTCACCGATCTCTTTCTGGCATTTCTTGTCCTCTGACGCCTGTGAACGAGAATCACGTAGGTGAAAAGGTATTGACACTCTTGATTTGTACATTGGATTTAATACCTGTTTTTGGTGTGGTGGATGAGTTGACAACTTCTATCCAGACTTTCTGGTCAAAGAATGCTGCTTGGTAATAAGTTGGTAGTGCGCAAGACTGGATCCGTAGTTCGCAGGTTCGAGCCCAGCCTCAGCCAACATTCGGTAGGTAATACGTCACTCAGGTCACCGCACAGGCTGCATAGGCCCATGGTGACTGGAAAACTTACTTTAAAACAGCTACAAAATAAAAATTTTTAAAACTTAAAGAATTTAAAATTATTTTAAGTTTTTAGTTGGTTTTTTTTTTTAAAGCTGCTGCTACTGAAAACATTTAGACAAAAACTTATACAACTACAATTTTTAAACCAACATAAACTGAATGATTCTGCTAATTTAATGTTTGATGTTTCCAGGCCTTAGCCATATAGCTAAACATAAGTTTGGGTACCTATTTGCTCTTTGGGGGACTTACTAGGGAGCTGGGCATTTAAGAGGCTTTAACCACGTTTAGACCATAGAAATTTCACTCTTCATTGGTGAACTACTTTTCAACTAGTAATACGAGTAGGCCTGAGGCAGATTGCCACACTTGTCTCCCTGCACGGGTGACAGCCGTGGATTTTTTTAAATCTACAAATGAAATGTTGAGAGTAGACTATGAAAAGGTTGGGAGTGGGCACCTTTAGTTTTCTGGTTTGTAAGTACAGTAGACTTCGACTATCCGTTTGGCGGAAGGGTAGGCTAACGAAAAAGCGGATAGACAGTTCATTGAACTTGGACTATCTAGATTGATTTAGAACTGAATCAAACGTTTTAACTGGTTATACAGTACTGTATTAAATTAGGCTATCTGTTTTGATCTAATATAACTTTACAAATTTGGAACAATGATGGGATGGTTTGTAGGAAAATTAATCGTTATTTGTTACAAGTTTAATTAATGCACTAACTGTATTTATCAAAAACTGTACAGTACAAATTTAAGTTATACAAACTGTAATGAGTCATAATCATTGAGTAAAATAAAAACAGTTGCTTACAATATAAAACAAAACAAAAGAAAAACAAAAAAATTACTTTTGAAAAAGTCTTTAATAGAAAGTTGCCGTTCGGTATTTGACCTTTTCCTCGCCGCAGTGTCTTTTTCTTAGGCATATGGTGAGTTCAAAACCATGGAAATTTTTTACAAAATGGTAGGCTAGGTGAAAGGTATTTATAACTTTCACAATTTCAATTGTATTAAATTTTAGTAGCTTTAAGACACCACTCTGGGTAAAGGTGAATATAGGATGATGATGAGGGCTATTTTAATTATAAGTTTATAAATTAATTTTACAAAGCTTGATCACTTGAAGAGTGGAATGGAGAATAGTTGAAAACAGTACCATCCCCTTGGCATCTATTGCGGGTAAATCACCAGTGGCAAAACATGAACTAACTGACTACAAAAATAGTCTCGTCAGTGGTGGATGATGCATTCATTGTTCTGATTTTACACAGCTGCAGCTGGCAATTACATCACTGGTTCAAGTCATTCTAGCTGTTGACATTAGGGGTCGCTATAAGAGTTTTTACCGTATATTCAGTAGGACAGTTAAAGGTGCGGCAGATTAAACAGATATTTATAATAGATTGGCAAAATTGTTCAGAGAGAAGTTACTAATAGGAGAGGAGTAGCTTGGACTGTTGAAAGAAAAAGAGCTTATTCCGAAAGAATAAAGCCAGTCTGGACATACTTTGCATGGTCCGACTAGGCCCATATGTAAATAACAACAAATACCTTCATTTTGGGTGTTTATTTTAGCCCCGGGTATACTCATCCTACCCACTGGGTATTTACCCGGCCTGACTTGTGTTACCTGGGAGGCCATGTAGATGGCAGCAGCTGCTACCGAGATGGGTGAGCGGCCGGGTACGATGTCTAGCTCCACAGCCTTGCATGCGATGTGAGTGGCGGCTCGTTGCACCATGTTGGGCAAACCTGGCACACATATCCACATTACATGTTAGGACCAGTCTAATACACTAAATTTACTGTTATGACAAGGGTGTTATTGCCTGGTTACATTTCTGCAGCTGCACCTGACGCTACTGGATTCAATTAATTTGCAGCGCTAAATGTGTGTGACCTACCTTCATGTGACTGTTAACTTTCTATCTGCATTATTTTAGTTTTCCCTTTACTGTTTTGAATATCTTACAAGTATATTATCTATTAATAACTAGGGCTGTTTATTAATAAAAGAACAAACCTTCCTTAAACCAAATCACTGGAACCAAAACCATCAAACTGACAATTGATCTCGCTTGCAATGTAAAGAACTACTTTTTCTAACCACAACTCTTGAAAGAAGTCAAATTTAATCATAAACATCTTTAGAGGAGAAGAACAACTAAAAAAGGTTCTGCAGAAAGTCATAAAAAAAAACAGCAATCACATATTATCAAATATAAAAAGCAATACCTAAAAAGTATCAAATTAAAAAATCTAGGTGGGTGGGAGGAGTTATTAAGTGAACCAGTTCTATGTACTGTTTCACTCCTGCAATCGTTTATATATATATAGGCCTACCTTTTCACATCTACAAACTAATCTGGCGTTAAGAGTGCTTATGCTCATGCCATATATTCAAAGTGCCAGTTTAGCCCCGCGATAACTTCAATTTTGATTTTTCTCCTGTGATCGTTTCCAAATGCATTTTTTTTCCTGCCCATTTAGCCACACAATGCATGACCGCGTGCCAAAAATCCATAAGCATTTTATTCCTGCAAATTCCAGGAGTTACTATGACTTTTGCTAGGTAGTTTTTTCTCAGTTTTATAAAAACTAGGCTTAATTCACGGCTTTTTTTCATAGTCAAGTAGACACCCTGTTAACTCATAGATTTGCTATATAGACCGAGTACACTGGACAGTAAGGTATCATGAAACTGAGGCAGCAGTAGAGAATATGATCTGATAAGGGTTAAACAATTACTTAACCACGAATGCCTCAATAGCCTACATGATAATTTTACCTAAATTAGAACAGAATCGAGACATGAAGTCGCCAGTAGTGATGAGATCAACACTCGTCTCCAGCGCTTTGAGAATCAACTTGAAGCAGCGGCCGATTTCTTTTTTGCTTATCTTGCTCACTGCACAAATTTCCTAGAAAAAATACAGAATTAAAAATAAAATTTATTAAAATTTCTGCTTTACTGGCCGGATTGTAAATGGTCCGCTCTATTGTTGTCAGAGTTCTTGTGGACAAAATTGAATTTGTTGGTAGCTTAAATTTACTCAACAAATTTTGTACTGACAATAGCTTACTTAAGAAATCAGAAATTGACTGTTTGAATATATGTAGACCAAAGGGACGTCGAACTATCAAACTAGAAAATTCAAAATGTCAAGTTATCCAGCAGAAATGAGATAGTTGTTACAGTAAAACAAAGCTTACATAAATCATTAATGCAGTACAAGTATATTTAATTTATTTACATCTTTCATTATCTGTTATTTTTGTTAGTATCAAGTCACCAACGAAAATGTCTAACTATAGAAGGTGTATTGTACAAGGAGAGAGAGGATAATAGCTAGCTTACCTAAGGAAAACAAGTTTAGGGTCCAACAAAAATAAGCACACAGAAGAGTCACACACAAAATTCACTGATATTCCGCACTTACTAAGCCAAGGGCTTTATTAAAAGCACAGAGTTCCTAACACTAAACACACAAAAAAACAAAATGGCCACTTGTTGTTGTCTGTCACAGACTGACACAAACTAACTGTCACAGACAACAAACAACAAGTGGCCATTTTGAGTTTAGTGTTAGGAACTCTGTGCTTTGATAAAGCCCTTAGTAAGGGCGAAATATCAGTGAATTTTGTGTGTGACTCTTCTGTGTGCCTATTTTTGTTGGCCCCTAAACTTGTTTTTCTTAGGTAAGCTAGCTACAATCCTCTATCTCCTTGTAAAATTCACCTAGTTTAGCCGTAAGGCTCTTCCTTTCAAACCTAACTATAGAAGGTTTTGAACCATCTACTGTACTTTCTGCTAAATTACTAGCCAAAGATTTCCCCTTGCATTCCTATTCACCCCTCTGTAAGCACATAAAGTTACTCCATCCAATTTGCTGGATAACATCTAAAACTAGTCACAGTAAAACCATTGTGATTCAAGTCAATATTCTACCACGTTTTATCGTGTAACCTACCTTGAATGTCCTGGGCACGGCCTCTTGCCGACAAGCGATGTACAGGCAGGCCGAGGCGATGGCGTCGTTGGCTCTGCCTTTCAGGTTCTTGCCGTCGTGCACTTGCTTGAACAGGTTGTTCGCTCTGTCCACGATCGTCTTCGGCAGGTTGATCCGGTCAGCCATACTGTTGATCTCTCTGAACGAGTTGATCAACGCTCTGTCCGAACTGCTCATCTGTGGCATTTGTTGATTTACGACAATGCTTTAACACTGAGGGAAACCTCTATCTCACAGACTGCTAAAGTGTTTTTGATTTACCGTAGTGGAGGCACTGAGAGATCAAAGGTACTGATCTTCACATTACCTTCCTCCTATTGGTTGATATGGTTATCAGCCGGTTTCAAAGTCGTACTTAGCTGTGATTTTTTTAATTTTCAAAAGTTCAGTGTGTGAGACTAGGTTTTTAACTAATTTTTGCTGAAATTGTCCTGAATGAATGTATGATTTTAATTTTTATCCTTGTTTTGCTCTTTGAGATACTTAAATAAGGCTCTCAAAAAGAGTAGCACCTAAACCATTTCATTACATCTTTTCAAAGGTATTTTTGTTAATTTTCTCCCATCAAGATAATCTACGTACTCTTTAAGTCTTATTAAGTTTTTAAAAATACAATTATATATTTTTAAAACAGAAAACTGTTTTTAAACCGAGCTTTAAAAATTTGCTTTATTGTTTGAGGTAATTTTAATACTTTCAGCTAAATTACTGTCCCATAAACAGGATTTATTCATTGGGGATTTCAGGGACTGGTTGTTTCTCTTTAAAGTTATGGAGTTTATATTTCCCTCAAAGTGTTAAGACGTCAATGTTAATACTAAAAAGTAAAAACCTTTCTCTGTGAACTACAGTTGATGAACTACATACAGTTTATAAATTTGATATATTATTTAGTTTTTTAGGTTTTTTATACAATAAAGAACAAAATTGGGAATGCAAAAAAACACTTTTTATTTAGTTTATTTTTTTCAAAATCAAGTAATTTACCCATTGGGCGATACTCAACGTCAGTGCAAAAGAACAGGGCCTTTCTGTTTAGAATAAGCCTAGATTGCCCTTGGGTGGAGTCAGAGTACTTGTTCAGAACCGGCAGAAGTCGGCTAGTAAGCAGGTATTTTGAATCCAAGTGAATAAATCTGTATGATTTAGACTGTATGATTAGGCTACCGCGTTTGTTCAATGTGACCTATTATACAAGAATGATTCAGGACTATTTTGACCTACTCACAACCTCTCCTGAGCAGGTTGAGTCAGCTAAGAGTAGATCGGCAAAATCGTATTTGCTCAACTTTCGGAGCAATTGTTAGGTTTCGTTCAATTCAAAATAAGAGGACTTGCTCCAAAATCTGTGGGACTTGTTTTTGTAGAGCAAATGCTTGCTTCAGGCACTGAGCAAGTTCTTCTTAATCACATAAAGTACTCCTTGTATTGGGAAATGAACATTTGCTTATTTTTATTCACTTCACTCATGGTTTTAATAGTTAGAAAAACTGTTATTTAACCAGTAAGTAAATTTTCAAATATTTTAGAAACTATCACTATTACATTGGTGTGATTTTTGAATTGCCAATAATATTCTTAGTATGAGTCTAACCTGACCTGGGCCTACAGTCGAGATCTTTAATACCTGAGCACTTAAGCCTATTTTAAAATCTAGCTTTTAGGAAACCAACAAAATAGCTAAGTTACTTAAAATACAAGTAACTTACGGTTCGCCTGTTCTGATATTTGGAAACACCGAAATCGTCAAAAGATGCATCTCCTCGTCCCGGACCAATCATAGTGGAGAGATCTGATCCGTTCAGCAGAGGATTTTCCGGACCACCAACTCGAGAAGGGTCCACTCCGTTCTTCTCATTGCTGAACGTTCTCCATTCTGAACCGACGTCGATAACTCTGAAAACAGTTTGTGAGACTCATGTACACAAGTTGAATTCTGAGCAAATTCTAAGATAACCTATAGAGTTGATTATCATTGTAAACGAGCTGACCGTCAAGATCTGCAGGGTTTGTATGTGTCGGCTATCTAGGTAACACAAATGTAACTTAAATTAATTTACTTTAGTGTAGCAGAATATCAGACAAGATAACTCCAAAGTACTCCGTGGGGTCCTTATCTGAGTAGTTTAAATCAAATTTTGTCATTAAAAGGTTGTAAGGTGTAGGCTATAGCTAAAGTTACCTTGTGAACCCCATGTCGTAGTTTGTTTTTAAAAAACTACTGTTCATTTTTGAAGCAATCATGTGCGTTAAATCTCAAGTTTTTAGATGAGGGTGTTTATAACTAGTATTGAGTGATGTAGGTGTGAAATTAAATATATTTGAACAATTTCAGTATTTGTGTTGAGGAAATTTCAGTTTCAGGAAAAGGAAATAGTACGCTCCTTTCCAAAAATACCCTCTAATCTGCAAGTTTTGCAACAATGTAATTTAAGCTCTAGTTTGCAAAGTGGTTATTTCGTGCTCTCGTCTATGTCAACTAATATATATGTTTTTTAATATATTTTTAAAATATTGGTTTCAAAAGTTCTTATTACAACTTCTGTCAACACACAAGTTGCTCGTACCTAAGTTTTTTGTAATACCATAACAGTTTATATAGATGTCCTCAAAAAAATAAATAGGCCTACCCTCTAAGTATTTATTTTAGTCGTTTTAAGGGTATAAATATGCTTACCCCCATGATATGTCCTTAAAAGTACATTGATAAAGATAATTTTTGTATGCATATAGCACACCATTTTTTTAACACTACTTAAGACAATCGTTGATATAAATACCCTTGTTTTGGGTATTTACCCGAGGCCAAACCACTATATGATATAACTCACCGATCTCCCACCACAAGTCCGCATTCTGAACAAATCTGGTCTCCTGCGCGATAATCTTCTATCAAGGGAGCGTCAGGGTGCTGGTTACAACAAACTTTGTTCACGTCCATTCTAAAACAAAAACATCACAGTCAGAGAGTGAACCAGTTTTTAAAGCATATCCGCCATTACTTGGCAACTTAGCATAAATGCTCAAATGTGTCTCAACCAGAACTACGTATGTTTCCTGTGTAGTAGGCTACTACTTTGTCGTATTCTAAGCCCTACGTTACACTGAAAGCCCTGTAAAGTCAGGACGTTCAATAACAGACAGCCTGAAGGCTACAAAGGTTTAAATTGGTTTTGTACTTGATAACATAAGGTTTAAGTTGTTTTCTAAATGTATGTGTACATTTATTTATTGAATCCCAACAGTTTACACCTTTTTTTTACAGAAAGATTGATTTTACATGCAAGCTTGATAACAGCAGTTAAACGACCCCAAATCAAACGTTACTTGCCATATTGAGAGGAGAATAACTGCCACCGTCCGGTAAGTTATGTATGTTATCTCTATATTTAACGCTGGTTTAAAACTACGCTGAGTTGTTCCCCTAACCTTGTATTGAAAAGGTCTTTGAGAAAATAGTGCTTAGTCGGTTCCCTAACACTTTAAACCTCGTTCTTCAGCAGCATAACTTCTTCAGCACCTAAACTAATCTTGAAAACTATCACCGCCACCTTTTTTTGCTGGTTATCATCTAGATAGCGTCTACTTGGCCTTCTCGAAAGTGTTTGCCTCGGTGTGTCACTAATGTCTCCTTCAAAAATTAGAGGGCCCTGGTGTCACATGATTGACTGGTTTAAGAGCTACCTCTCGAAACCGAGTCTTGAACTGCTGTATTCGCTATAAAGTTGAGCTAAACGTCGCTTTGTGTATTCTGAAGTGCATTCTAATCTGATCTCTTCAGAACTTTATCTACTATATTTATGGCTCTCCCTTCATAGAACATTGAAAATTAAAGAGCTCTGCATCACTTTTACCTCGAACCTTAACCCAAAAGACCATCCGGACCTTATCTAAGATAACCAACAAAGCACTTGGATTCATATAAAGAACCTTCATGGTTTCTCTATATCAACGCTCCACACACCGTTGTCAGTCGCATCTTAAATAGGCTAGTTTAATTTAGACCTCTTCTCAGGTTGGGCAAAGGTCAGGATGAAAGAGGTTAAGCTGGGTTTTAGTTTCTACAAAGCTCCCCTGCCTCAGTTGACATCTGCCTTCAACATTCCGCCACTCAAACCAAGAAGACAGCTCCTCATCATGATTTTTAAGAACTTATCGTTCTCAATTCACCTGGAAGGACTAGATCCCAGACACCCTACTCCAAGATGCATAACAACGATAACTTCAGTTCTGCCTCATACATTGTCCGCTTAGAACAGGAAATAACCCATACCATTGTGGACTAGTACAGCATCTCTACACCTTCTATCAACCGTCAATTACATACATTTGATTTAAAACCTAGCCTAGGCCACTGGGACAAAAAACACAAAATCATATGTAACTCATTTCCACATTATTGTGAGGACTTCCTATTGCAACCCTATTTATTTACACAATCCCAAGTTGACCCTCAGCCTTACTCAAAAAAAAAATGAAAGGTGTATAACGTACCCCCTGTCTTGAGGGCAGTGGTAGCGAAGAGGAAGGTTCAGGTAAACCTCAGCCCAGCCTAACTGACTAAACTTTAAACCATTTAAATGTGTTAAATATTAAAGGATTTTATTTGGTATCAAATTTACAGCACTGTTCTTATTGCAAGTTCTACTGCGTTATAAGCCTACAGAACTAAATTCAAATAGATAAATTCTAACACAAGATGCAATCCTACCTGTAAGATGCCATGGCTTCAGAATAGGAAAAACAATAATTTAAAGGTAATTTTTCGTTCAGATCTCTTACAATTGGTTTAAATGATGGTTCTTTAGCAATATTGTTGATTGTATCATGAAAACTGAAAAGATTCTTAAGTTATTACAAAGACAAAGTGTACTAATATACGCTCAAAGGTTCACTTGCATACTCTGTTGAAATGTTGTTTCCTATTTTGACGTTTATGGTTTAGAAAATAATAGCTTTCGTTATTACAGCAGGCTGTATCTGGAGCCAGCAAAGAATCCCACCTCCAACATTTAAGTGTATACTATGCAAAATGTAAAATACTTAAAAACTAGTCAATTTTCACACAACAACTTTCCATCATTAATTTGGGTCATCATATTTCCTTATTTAAACTATTTTTTGATTCTATAAAATAACGTTATAACACCCAATGCGCTTTTGGCCATACTTTGACTCCATAGCTACATCGACAGGCACGTAACGTAAAGCAGAATAACTTCACTTACGTCTCATGGACGTGGTTTCATAAACGCTGGTTGTATAATCGCCTAGATTTGAAGTCAAAGGGTCCAAGTCAGAGCACAGGTCTTTCTTACAAGAATGCATTCGAGTTTAGTTTCCTAAAAGGCTAAACCACACACATTGAAACACATACATTCGCAAATCCGCTCGATAAAAATAGGTAAATTGAATGTATTATTCTTCTTCTGATGAGGTTCAAACCACTTCTTAGATATTTTCAATGAGAGGGTGACCGACCCCAGTAGATCAAATATTGTGATGTTACCGTCAGTAAAGCAACAACCTTCGTTTGTTAAAAGTAGCACAATTGTTTAGGGACATTAGAAATGTTCCCAACATTCGAGATTTTGATGTATCTAGCTTAAGTCTCGTTTAGAAAACAAATTAATAGTATATTATTACAATTCTTTATACAAAAACAATTATCAAGAATATTGTTAAAAGAGTTAGTTTTAAATTGGGCTGTTATCGAATTAAATAATGTATGTCTGGACACCCGCCCCATCTAGCTTCTAAACCAAGCAGACTCACATTTCTTCACTTCTGATGGATGCCTTGCCTCTGACATTTATGCTGCTGGTTTACTACCGCTATCCCGATTCTTCTCTCAGCCACCCTGAAACTGGACTTTATGAACGGTCTTCTCGGTTTGATAACATTTCTGACAAATTCTTCGTGACGCTGTTTGGGGAACGAACATTCCATCAACAGATATGACGGGTGGTGATAATGAAGCGTGAAGGTCCTCACATACCTGTAGACATTTTCTCTTCTTTTCTTCTTCGGCTGAGACAGGATAGATGTATTGCTCCAATATATGTCAACGACAGTTATATCTAACGAGGTCTCCCTCTGTGCACCCACGACAAGCCAAGTCCTCGCAAACAGTCCGCTCCGTCTCCCAACAAATATCTGATGAGTGATGACATTGTAACGTCTAGTAATAAGGCCTCCAGTTTTACAGCACAGAGCATGGTCCAAATTAATCTTGGCTTTCACACCCATTACAAGTGTGAGGCATACTTATAAGGTTTCTGTCAAATTACATGGATAATGCTCTTTGAATCCAACGGCAGACAAGTCGAAAATATGTTTTTTAGTTCAGTATTTGTTTTATGTGTTCATATAGAATATATGAATTTAAAATGAATCAAACTGTCCTATAAACAAATTGTACTTGCCTTTTCATGCACAAGTACATTCTTGTGTAAACATTGTTTATTGGACACTTTGATTAATTTTAAATTTAAATATTCCAATAAATCCTGTCTCAAGACAATGGTAGAATATATGATTTTAAAATAAATTCAGCGTGACGATGGTGAGGATAGTTCGCGTTGCACCATTTGATACAGGGAGTGAAAAGTAAAAGGCGCTTAAAAACGCTCCACGTCTAAAAATTAATTGCTTAGACAAGAGTAACGATTACCTGATCCTTATAATAATATGTAGAATAGTGTTGGAGATATTTACTTAACGTCCAGGTAGTTTTTAACTATATAATTTTTGTGTTGTTTCACCTGATAAAGTTGTCAAAATTAGTTAAGACTAATTCCTACAGAATGCAGCAGTAGTCAAAATAGTATTGTCAAAAATATTGAATTTTCTAGGATTATTCCTAAATTACCTAAACTTTACATTATTAGGTATGAAATTAATTTACAATAAAACATTTATGAGAAATAAATATTACCTTGAGCACACAGTACATATTTGGTAACTACTTTTTTCCCACAGAATCCCAAATCAAGATGGCTGACACTTGTTGGTTGTTTTGAAATCAGCCTGTCCATAGCCCAGAGAATGTCTTTCGAGTTCAGTTTCTCGGGTTCGGTTCGTGTCAACAGTGCGTCTGTTATGTGATTTTATTTGAATAAACTTGTAGTGATTTGTGCCTTTCTTGGATAAGTGTGGTTGTAAATATTTCTTGTATACACGTAGGAATGTGCCGTAAAGTGAAAAGTGTTGGTTCTATTCTAAAAAAGCAATATTTCTGCCTTCATATTCTACTTTGGTTATGATACAAAGTTGTGTGTCAGTGAGTAGTAGCTAATTATTTATGGCCTAAATTAATTAAATGCTTTTAATGAGTGTTTATATAGAATCAGTAGGCCTTTCAATGTGCCTTTGAGTGATGAATGTAGTGTAAATATAGTGCACAGAGTGCCCTTGGATTATTATGGATAGCAATCCCTCTTCTGGACTGACAGAGAAGTAAGTATAAGCCCACCAGTCTAGTCTAAAATATGTTTTATAGTTGTTATGGTAAGGTATAGTTTTAAGATGGAAAATTTTAAACATTAGGTTTAGGTTTTTTAGACCCTTACATTTAACTGCTTGCAAGTAGGCTTAGCCTTGAGAGAATTATAACATAGGCCCTTGGCCTGGGCTACTTTATAAGGGCTGTGTTCAGGCTAACCAATTTATAGCCAAAGAATTAGTTGGCTAAAAAGAATTTAAAGCGCCATTGACATGACTAGCTCAGTTAGGAAAGGTAATTTATGCCTCTGCCGATGACAACTCTTCCTGTTTATCAAATAGAAACTCACTTTAGCTGCCACACCAGTAAGGCAGGTTTTCCCGTAGCCCATGATTAAAAAAGCAAGTATCTAAAATAGACCATCGAAGACAAATGTATGCCATAAAGTAAGATGAATAGACCAATTTGTAAGATGAGTACACCATTTTATAAGACTGTAGTTCATTTTGATGAACCCAAGCGCCGCAAATAAGTGGCATCAGTCTTTGAATTGGATCATTCAAGAACACTGCAAATAGCCAGCAGTGGGCTACAGATATGGGCTATTTCTTTGAATAGTGGTATTGAACGTGTTAAAGCTATTGTAGAAATGGAAATCCGTACAGAAAAAAAATCTCTAGATAACATTTTTAATAACTGTTTTTTTGCCACATACAAAAACTTTTGAGTTGACAAAAAGCTAAAAAAGGTAACAACAAAAACACAACAATAAACAAATATTTAAAATAAAACAAAGTAGATTGATTGTTGAAACACCGGTGTTGTACCTTAAGTAATAAATGTTGTAGCCTATATAAAATTTACTGTATATCAAATTTGACAGCATCTCTCAGCAGTTTGTCCAAGAAAAAAAGTAGAGTTAGCTTGGTTTTGTGAACATAGAGCTTCATTTGACAAATTTAAGACTATTTTGAACCAAAAGTCTGTGATTTTGAGTCAAGGATGCCTAGTTACACCCTTGTCAGACATAAGCACCAAATTGAGCCATTCTGTAGGGAACCTCTAGTTCTAAATAATTGTCCGATGTTGGGTGTGAAAATGTTTAATTTTCTGGTAAAAAATATGTTACAACCCTATCCTACAAAGTCTCCTGTGCCAAATCAAAGTCCACGAAAGTTCAAAAAGAACTCCCCCTCTCCTAATATCTTGGATCCAAATCTCTTCCGGTTGATTTATCAAAAAGCCAAACAAATTGGACTTGTAACTTGACAGGTATGTAAAAAAATTCTGTAAACTGCTGATTTTTTGAAATTTATTTTGCATTTACGGTTTGCAACATTTTATAATTTGACATATATGTATACACTTTACAATAAGTGTAAAGTATGTACAAGATATTTTAAGCATTATTACTGAATAAACCATAGGTCCAGACTTAAACGAGGTTCTACTGTAGTAAGAAATGTTTGTAGGTAACACTTGTAATTAGCATATTTCCTTTGAAAAAATTAGATATTGATGCCGTCAGCATGACCCAGACCCAGGACTATGAATAAATACAAATCCTGACTCCCATTACATATATGTTTAATGCATATAATTTTGTATGCACGGATCGTCTCTACAGGTTACATTTTTTGCCCGATTTTCATGAAATTTGGTACAATTTTTCCATATGTAAATCTTGATCAAGTTTGTTAGCCAGCAAAATTGAAATACTGTAAATTCCGCATTGGGAGAGAGTTTTTTGAAATTCACTTTGCTCACGCCAGCAGCTTCATGAAGGTTAGGTTTTGAGGATGATATAGGTCTAAAGCGGCTCAGATAGTCTCAGTGATCATCTGATGATACCCGCATCAACTCCCACCATCGTTTAGACATATCAGACCATCACCTGCGTGGTTCGGAAGTCAAGTTAAGCCGTTGGTCCTTGTATTTCCATTGGTCATTGGGCTATTAATTAATGACCCATTCTAAGGAAGAGTCGGCCTTAGTTTGTAACAAGACTACACCTCATAACTCATTACTACCACTCATCACCACATATTTGTCTTAAAATACCCTGATGAGAGTGGTCGGCATCTCAAATAGTGATTTAGCGCTTTAGTGATCAAAACCTGCATATCAGCCTGGTTATTGATTAGGCTACATTAATAAATCAATAATCGTCCAACAGTCTCAATTTTGTGAGTGTGTACTCAATTTGACTCTTTACAACCAAACTACTAAAACTTAACAACTTAACATGGCGGTGCCCACCGTTTACAGAACCATATGATTATTCATTTCTATCCCAATTGTTTGTTCAATAACAAACAAATCCAAACCAACTGGCTTGGTTGGGGCATGAAAAAACATGATTTAATGTAATACGCCTCTAGAACTTTGACATGTGAATATTGTGCAGTGGATGCCAGTGTGTGGTAGAAACTGGTTGGTCAACCTGGGTAGAAGTCAGCTGACCTGGTGAAATGTTGCTGATTCAATGTCTGCGGTGTCGTTGGCCTGTTGCAAACAGTTCATCAGCACATTGCTTCAGGCACTGAGTTGACTACCACAGAAAATAACATGTAAATGGATGTTTTCACTTAGACTGTGGTTTAAGTTATAAACAATTTAACCATGAATACAAGTGTATTATCTTATACTGTGAAATTCCTTCTCCATTTTATACCGTTTAAGCTTTTCTTTAAACACTTTCTCTGGACACTTTCTTATTGATTCTGGAAGTTTATTAAAAATTGAATTCCTTTATAAAATAAGTACCTCTTTCTCTGAGAGAGCAACGCGGGGCTGAGAGATCCAAAGTTCGTCTCCGTTCCTGGTCGAATACCTGTGCTTGGAACCAACCGTCTGAACTGCAGACCTGTTCTTAAAACATGCAGAACAGTTTTGAATATATATATAAGTGTCATAAGAGTAAGAATTTTCAAAGAACGAAACATTCCTGTACACGATGCAAGTAAAGTGGTCTTCATTATGTTCCGGATAGCAGCTTTTTGACTCAATAATACCCTTAGAAAAGTACCAAGATCCACCCCAAGCTTCAACACCACATGAAATAACTGAAATAATTAGAAATAGCCACTATCATGAGCTCTTGGTCCTCAAGAAAGAACGGTTACCTAAGAGCAAAGTTTGCTCTACTCAACCCAATGCATATAGATTGATTATGTGCACGATCCAAGACAAGATTCAGTCAAGTATACCAAGAAAAGAAACAGAGCAAGATTCTTTAATTTTAACTGGTAAATGACAGCTGAGTTGATTGCTTATTATGAGGCAAATATTGCACAAAGAATTTGATTTGTTCGTGTTGAAAAGCAAATGGTTTTTAGTAACTAATTGTTGTTTGTAACTAGCTCTGAAGGGTCAAAACAGAATCTGAAATTTTTCCTGTTTAAATAATTAACTTACTCAAAACCAAAATACTGGAGGTTTTCTTTGTATGGGAAGGAAAAACTCTCAAATACGAAAAAAGACTAAATTTGAACACGATTTTCTTGCAATACACTACAAATTTAGTTAGGATATTTATCTAGTTGTAAGAGTTAAGAATAAAATTTCATTAAACTAAGATTGTTATGGAATAAGACAATCTAAGCCTACTTTATTGTCGCAAAACATATTTTACATGTTAGCTTAAACTAAGTTCAGTAAGCTAAGTGACATTGTCTAAATAAATAATTATAAAATATTGCTAGTATTACTTAATGAAAAGTAACCTAAATATTAATTAATAGAATTATAATTAACCTAGTAATTTGCAGTTTTTTGTCTAATGTGAAGTCAGTACTTTGCTGATTTAAAATAGACTAGAATGTATTAAATGCTTTATATTTTGTTGCGATTTATGAAAAAGTTCTTTCTCCGTAAGATAATTTCCTGTAAACCAATTGAAAACGGTGTTACAAATATAAAAAATTTGTTTTGAATCTTATTTTATAGTCTTGGGAAATTTTTTTCTAAATCATGTCCTTGCTAATTGTAACATGAATACTTTTTTTAAATATAAATTAAATTTATCTCTTTTATATCCACTCACTAAAGTAATCTACAAATTTAAATGTTATGTCATGTAGCATATCATAGTTCCTTGTCAATTATAAAGGATTTTTATTTCAGTTATTAATTTTTACAATATTGACACCAAGAAAACCTTTTGGCTACAGTAGATCATGTCTTTTAATTGTCATTAGACACTTTAATATGTTTAGAAGTATTTATTTACATAAAAGAAAATTAAATTAACTAAAAGGAATAAAAATATATAAAATAAATAACCAAGTTGTATAATATAAAAGTAAATAACCAAGAGTGTTTCATATTGGTTGTAGTGACATTTGAAAAGCCTCATTTTTATTTAATCTGTGGAAAACATATGTTTGTTACGAAATGATCTACTTTTTTCATCAACAATACCTACATTATTGTTATTAAAAATCTTGTGCATTCAAGCTTTTGGTACAAGTCAGAAGTATTTTTATGATCGTCTTCACTTCAAGGTAGCAAATTAGGCTTTCCTTTCATAGCCCTATATTAAGACACAATTTACTATATATTTAAATTTTCTTGTATACATTTTAAAATTCCTTTGGGGCTTCTGACGATATGGTGTTCTTAAAAGTGGTTGATTCATATTGTAAATCACTGGTTAGCTGACACCTTTTTTTATAAAAATAAAACA
Source organism: Matsumurasca onukii (assembly GCA_018831715.1). Taxonomy (NCBI): domain Eukaryota; kingdom Metazoa; phylum Arthropoda; class Insecta; order Hemiptera; family Cicadellidae; genus Matsumurasca; species Matsumurasca onukii. Next base: position 46,084,246 of record CM032065.1, on the reverse strand, counting down.
ATTTTAAATTCTTTAGGGTTGTTTTGTGTGTTTTCGGCCTATGTTGGTATGGTTTTAAATCTGTATATTTTTACTGCTGCTAGGCCTATTTAAAAAAATATTGACTTAATAATTTTTTAGCATCAAGATGAAGGCTGGCTTAGTGTTTTATTTTAAACTTAGTAGAAATACAATGTGAGGCTTACTAATAATAAACTATTAACTACATTACACTTTTTAAACACAGTTTAATAACTCATCCAAGGGTACAATATTTTTATAAACTTTTGTTAATAACTAGCTGTATACCTGTGCTTGACATGGATAAAATGTTAACTTAAATCACAATGAAGAACTTGTTGAAACTTTTTATTGAGGCTTCATTTTTGTCTGTTTTTTTACTAAAGGCGGTTCTACACATGGCTAATTGTAGGCTTTTGGAAAAACGCTTAAGCAGCTAGTTGGCGTTTACTTGAAGCTTGTTACATGCGCTTGCTCAATGCGAACTTTAGGGGTATTGTTCACCAGTCTCAGAGTGGTAATCACGCCATGGTGCTTAATGTGTGATGCAATGTGAGAGGAAGACTTGGGATGGAGATGTAGTCGATGTAACTAGGCTACTGATGGAGTTATTGTCGCATTGTAAACAAGAATAGGATATTATGGATTGAAAATTAGACGCATGATGATTCACAAAATAGTTACGTGTAACACATTCAAAACTACACTGTACTTCTGCTCACAGCAAAACAGAGCAGATAGCAGCTCTCAAGCTACAAATTTTACTTGTTTGAGGCTAGTGTTCGATTTACACTGGGCTATTAGGAAGTGGTTACGTTCTCTCATACTTGTAGTACAAGTTGCTTGCGTTTTCATGAGCGTCTTGTTAACACTAAACTCTGGATTCTGCAAGCGACTTGTTACTGTCCACCGATACTTACCAGGCTTTTAGGGTGTTTACATGAGAGAAGTAGCGGATAGTAGACAGCCGTTTGCTACTAGCCTTACTCCCTTAATCTAAAGGCGAGTGGGCCTTCAAGAATCATTGAACTCTTTGATTTTGTTGCTTAATGTCTTTTCAGGAAAAAATGGTAGTATGGTAACCTGGTTGTTTAATAATTAAAACTTGCAAATTTGTTGTTGTTGGATTGTTTTTTTTTAATTTAACACAAGTTAACTTCTTTCTTGTTTTTAGTTAGTTAAAGTAACTACTATTGTTAGTTATACAATTTCAGACTAATGTTTATTATACTAGCAAATCCTCTTTGTATGTAAGTAAGTAAGTCAGCTGCCTATATGGGACATGTAGAAAGGTTATACATCCAAAATTCACATCACACTCTAGAAAAAAAGAAGGAAATTCAAAAGAAATTTTAACAAAATTTATCTGATAATCAGGCACAAGTTTACTGACAAGAAGTTTAACAAGAGACTCCCTAAAGCCAGTAATAATATCTTGTATTGTTAAGAAAGAGCTAGTTATTTTTGTTTGTCGTTAATTATCGATAAATAAAGTATCACTAAACAAATTATTTTAAAGTCTCAATAAACAAATATGTTTCGGAAACTGCTAACGTGCGATGTATGTTTGTCTGTTGTAGAACCAGTGCCCGAGGAGGGTTGTCCAACGGTCCTTCCTTCCGCCGCCCCCCTGGCGCCCGACCCGTGTCTTCCGACGGCGCCCACCACAACCACCTACCCTTCCAGCAAGTGACCATCACTGTGTTCAAGGACGACAAGGGCTATGGCATGAAAGTGTCTGGTGACAACCCTGTCTACGTCCAGTCTGTCAAAGAAGGTGAGAAATGATGTCAGTTAAGGGAGGTTCTAGCCAGTCGGGTCTGGCGAAAAGGTTGGTTGGATAGTAAAAAGCAGCAAGGCCATAACCTCCACCGGTTCCAAGTAAAACAAAAGGACTCCCCAGGGGCTTCCTCAAACAGCAAGCTGTCAGAGGGAAAACTAACAAAAAATTTAATATTTTCAAAGGTTGTTGGTAAAGAAACTATTTAAAATGATCCATATTTTTACGGCATCATTTCAATTATTGTTTTAATCCAATGGCCAAAACTCCAGGATCTGAAAGAAAATCCTAATTTTGTGTGTTCTGAAAGTGTTGTAGGGCTCAAAGAGGCCCTAACAGCAATTTTAAACTTTTTTTCAAACTGAAAAACGTCAGTACGGTATTGAAAATAAATGTACATCAGTGAAATAATCTGGAAATCACATGGGCCAAACTTTAGCAACAGTCTAAAATTAAGTTTTCAGCCGTGTGACAACCTACTAAGGTTCGGATGGAACTTTATTACAACCAGTCATATTTTAATTAAAAAATAAGTTTTACTAAGTAGGTCATAGGAAGTGTACTAACAACTTTTAACTATTTGTATGCACATATAGTTTTAGAGATATGATAAAGTACACCTCCAGAATTTGTTTTATACCTGTGTCCAATATGAAACCTGTTTTGAAGAGTTCTATAGACTGCACATTTCCCGAGAGAGGACTCCCAGACTTTTCACCCCAACTTGTACATACAACCCTGAAAAGCATTTGGCTGGATTTCTCTGTATCTACTCTCTTCCCGGCTGTCCCAGAATTAAGTTAAAATACACATTGTTAAGAGCAACTACGAGAGATGTATTGTTTTCGATCTTGTAGGCCTGCGGATACAGTGTAGGTTTAACACTGGCACAAAGAACTGTCTTGATCTTGGCATCATATTTGCATTGTTGTTGTCTGATTTGACTTGGCTGTAGGCCAAATAATTAGAAGATGTCCGGCAGGAAAAAGTCTATACTGTATCATAGCTTCAGGACAGATCTAGACCTGTGTGTTGCCAGATTGTTATGTTAAATGTTGTTAAGAAAAAAATTAGACTGCATCGAGGAAAGCACATTTGAAATCTCAAGAACAGACATAAATATAGCATGTGACTATAATGCGAACAGCCAGGCTATTTGTGAACAGTATTGTATCGTATGAATAAAGAATGTTTCACTTTGACGTTTCGCTATTTTGTCCAATGACCATAGTGTATCATTACAAGTAAGAAGACAAAAAATAGCTGAGATCGTTATATAGTATAAAAAGGTAGAGTGTGTCTTGTTTAACGAGGCGAAGTTAGGACTACAAAGACCTTTCTTCTACTCAACCTCAACCTTTACCTAGCGTTACCGTATAGTCACATTACAAAAAATTAATGTAAGTGGTGACTGTGGGGATCAAACCCGCGCCATCAGAGTGATCAGCCACGGGTCCGCTGAGTATAGATAATTTTTATTATTTATTTGTATCAATGCCAGGTCCAAAACGGTTGGATCATTGGATTCCTCATTTATTTGACAGTACAATAATTACCGTCTTAACTATTGTACGAGTTTTTTGGATTTTGAGAACAATCCTTTTACATTTGAAAGGAAAAAATATTACAGTAGAAACAATATTTTGGTGAAATAAATAAAAGAAGATAGTACTTTTGTGTTGTTGATACAATTTAATGAATTATTCAATGTAAAATTCATTGTAATGCTATAGCAAACCCGTGGTGGTTTGGTATCGCCCGCGACTCTGTAGCTCATCACTCCGCTGGCGTGGGTTCAATCCCCGCAGTCACTACTAACAATTTGTAAAGTGACTGTGCGGTAACGCTAGGTAAAGGTCTAGGTTGAGTGGTAGAGATTACTCTATTGTTCTAACTCGCTTCGTGACACGAGACAAACTTTATCTCTTTAAATTTGACTTTTGAAACTCTTAACGCTTATCAACCAGTAGACACTGATTCACTCAGGCCTTGCAACTTTGGTTTCAGGAGGAGCAGCCGAGCGTGCTGGTCTGCACAGTGGAGACAAAATCATCAAGGTAAGCCGAGCCAAGCTCACCACAGTTACTTTGAGACAAACGCTCCGTCTCGAGCGGTTTTATCTTTACGCACTGCTGACGGTTGCTATTTGTGTTGGCTCCTCGCTTCTGTAGCTTATCTCCGTCAGACTGTCGGCCTTACGGTGGCTGGCCGCTTTGTAACTGCCAGTGGTTGCTGCGTATTAAACGGAGTTTTCCCGTGTGAAATTTTGGAAACTGTGTATGGAATGGCAGGAGGGATGGTGTTGTAAAGATAGGAGTTATTGGTTTTGGACTGTTTAGGCTTGTAGTGGAAAAATTAACAAGTATTTTCTAGCAACTTTCTTCAAAAGTTTGAAAAGTTTGTAAAGTTTAAAATGAAAAAAACCTTTTGGAAGCAAACTTTTGAAAATAATTGAATGATCTAAAATACATTTATACTTCCTATACGTTTATGTTTATAGATTTTATGTAATTATAGTATAATATACAGAAATTAAAACTTCACTACTTAATATAAATTATTATTATTAATATAACCATAATATATTTCCTTTTCTTTGTCTAAAACTGACAATGTATACCACAGAGTAGATGAAACTTTCTGATCTTGTATTTTATGTATAATAATTCAAATATTTGTAGTTGTTTGCTTCCAAAAAAGTTTCTTTCATCATTATTAACCACTCAAGTTTAAAATTGAAAATCCTATAAGTTTGTTTTTGGGAATGTCATTTTGAAAGAAATTGGGCTTAACGTTTGGTATCAAATTAAAAGTATCATTAAAAACTAGTGTATTACAAAAAACTGCAAAAAGTGTGTTCTATATAAAATTGTGACTGTTCAAAATTCTCAGCTTTTGAACTTCACACTCCAGTCAATACTTTCAGGATCATCCTAAAAAATGAAATTTTTGAACACTTTAGAGGTTTAGTGTGATAAACACCACATTTTTCTATGACTTAAATTAATAACAAAATTTTGATTGTAAAATTTTAGTTAATATTTAAAGAAGTAAAATGGCAAATTGTTAGAAAAATCAAGGGTACCTTAAGTTTAAGCAAATAAATACAAATACTTCTAAGTGCTTTGCAGGAAAAAAATTGTACAGTAGTGGGACTGCCTCAATAATAGCCTATTTGGTACAAAAATGTTTGGGTCAGATTTGTTATATAAATTTAACTCAGTGAGAGATTAAAAAATACTGGCTCAAAATTACCTCTGATTTTATAAACAGAAAATAGACTACGTAAAGGTAAAAACAAGTGTTTAAATATTAACAACTTTTTGCAACTAGGTGCTAGCCTAAAATATAGAAGACTTGTAAATCACAATTAAAAAATTTTCTTGAATTAAACGTTTAAAATTTGCGTATCAAGTGTATACGAGGACATGATGTACTTGAATAGACGTGTGCGTGGGCTAGCCATTGTCAAGCAGACTGGTCTGGCACAGCGCCACGCGTTAGCGTTTGATCTTCCAAGTAATCTGCCTCGGCAAAACCACACTGGTTCACTGTAATCAAGTTGAACCAGCTCCACTGTGCTTTTATTGGTGCTAAAGATAAACTTCGGTGAACTAACTGGCGATAAGATATCAAAAAGAGCTCACCTGGATAAGTTGAAACAAAAAATGGAACGGAAATTTTTGGCCCCATTGGGGCTTTTTCCAAGACAAAAAAAGAGCACTCAAAAGAGTAGTAAAAGCAAAGAAGCTTACGCAACAAAATAAAGATAGAATAATATGCAGGTTTTGTTGTGTAAGTCTGGTTTTCTTTTACTACTTTTTTAAGTGCTCTGACAAAAGTTCCAGTAGGACTGAAAATTTGACAGTTTGTGTTCTCTTACATGTTTCTGCTTTATCCAGGTGATCCTGCTCTCCTTTTTATTCCTTTCGATATCATATCCTGTCCAAGTGTCCTATTTTTCTAAATCTACCTGGTGATAAGGGTTTCAAGTGAAAATGGTTTTATGGTTGATATGACTGTAGAAATGGTGAACAAGCAATACTCTAAAAATAAAATCATTAATTTTTGGCAACGAAGAAGAACAGTTTAGATTTCAAAAGCAACCATTATGCAAAGTACGTAGAAACGCTTACGGGCTTTTCTTTATGTCCAGTCTTGCTTTATACTTTTGGAATTAGCTATTTATTGGTTAAGCTATTTAAGGTTGATATTACAATTTTTAAGTTAAACAAATTCTCTGTGTGTTTGGTATCTACTTAACCTTACCTTTATATTATATACACTTCAAAGTTGTTTACACGAATGTTTAATTTTCCAGGTTAACGGAGTGAATGTTACTCATTCAACTCACACAGAAGTCGTAGATCTTATTAAATGTGAGTTCAACTAATTTACTATTTTTGTAGATTAGATTGCATGTTTCACTAGAGTCTCACTAATCTGTCCTTCGCTTATCCTACATTCCTACATATTGTCGCTCATCCAACCAAGACAAAAACAATGTAGACAGTTAAAATAAAATCATGTATTTGCTTTCAAGGTGAAGGTTTTATGTTGCGTTACATGTGTTTTTTTCTCTTTTAGATATATTTTTACTTTTGTTCAATATTAGAATGTTTCTATTAATTTTAAGATATTATTATCATAGCCAATTGAACATTTTAATGGCTTTTATTGTTATTAATCGCCTAAAGACCACACCTAGGCTCTAAATTTGTCATCGTTCAACCTGTAAAAACTCTTCCTCAGTTGGAGATATTTGATACATTAAATAAGACTAGCTGCGTATTTGTGTTTCACTAAAAAGGCATGGGACCAAAGCCAAATATTTATGGTTTATATACCCAAATATAACAATCAAAACCAATGGGCTTGGAGTGCCTCCGTCCTTGTTGAACCGTGTGTGGTTGTAGCGTAGCTGTGGGTTAAAAGGAGGAGTCAGTAGCTCATTTCAGGCCGCAACCAGTTTGTTTTAAAGTGGGGAAAGTTCTAATTTGTCGCCTTTAAGTAAATAAAAATGCCTTTATTGTCAAGCGTTTAAGTTTACACTTTTTTCAAAATAACTCCAGTCATGTACACAAAATAACAATATAAATAGTTTACATAATACAAGTTACGGTACATTAAACAATAAACTAGGCCTATCTTAAAACTAGACAAGGACATTGTTTGAGGTGCTCGGGGAGCTCATTGTACATTGTCGGGCCAAAAGGAACCCTCTCCTCCCCAGTTCAAGTCTAACTCGGGAAAAAGTATGAAATTTAATTTATCCTTTGAGCAGAACAATAGCCTGTGACAGTGGCTGCAAAACTTTGTGGCTGCGCCCTTGGGAGACAGAGTGACACTGTTGCCAAACAGGCAGTAAGCCTACAGTAAAAACCATCTAAATTTTAGCTTCTTTGCAAGAGTCATAGTTAGCTCCCGCCAGTAGCATTTACAGAAACCTAACAAATTATATGATCTAATAGCAGTTAATGACAACTGTTGTCTGTTTATGTTCAACCAAGACAGATATAAAAAATAAGTGATCTTCACTTGTAAATAAGAGATTGGCCAAAACGGAATGAAACATGATTGGTAAAGGTAGCAGTAGCCAATGACAATTGTTCCTTGTTTAAATTAAACCAATAGAAAGACTAGGAGCAGCAAGTAACGAGAAAACAGAAGACCTGATTGGTTAGAGATGACCAGAAGCCTGTATAGGTTCGACCAATAGGGAGATAGGACATCTGAACATGATATGTGTTCAAACAGTAGACTGATCATATAGCTGAATGTTTCATAATTAGTCTAAGATAAGCAGCAGCAAATGATAACTTTTGCTGAAAGAGGCAATGAGAAGACGGAGGCGAGTACAGCAGTTAGAGGCAGGAAAAGACAACCAGGGGAGGATTAAATAGCTCACGGGATCAACTGGAGTCCGAGAAATTACTTAGAATGCAATCAGAAGCTGATTTATTGCTTTGAGAAGTGGTTTTATTAATATTAATTAATATTGATTGAAGGTAGAAGATGAAGAAAATGATCAAGAGTTAATTAAGCAGCTGAAAGAGAAACTGTTTGAGACATACGTGAGTTTAAAAAAAGGGATGGTTGCCAACAGTTGGAATAGCTGTAGAAATGTATCAAAAGCTAGTGAAAAAGCTGGTAGGAGCTCAGGTAAAGAGTTGGTGAAACCGATGGGAAAAGTAGTCAGGAGATGATTAAACGGCTGATAGGAGGGAACAGTTGATGAAATAACTGAAGTTGAGATCAAGAGTTGACGAGAGGAGAGATCAGGAGCTGGTAAAATAACTGAAGGACGGATCAGGAGCTGGTGAAATAACTGAAGGAGGGATCAGAGCTGGTAAAGTAACTGAGAGGAGTGATCAGACGCTGGTAAAATAATTGAAGGAGGGATCAGACGCTGGTAAATAAATCAGATCAGCTGGTGAAAATAATTGAAGGAGGGATCAAAAATGGAAAGAGGATCAGGAGCTGGTGAAATAATTGAAGGAGAGATCAGGAGCTGGTGAAATAATTGAAGGAGGGATCAGAACTGAAATAATTGAAGGAGGGATCAGGAGCTGGTGAAATAATTGAAAAGATCAGGAGCTGGTGAAATAATTGAAGGAGGGATCAGGAGCTGGTGAAATAATTGAAGGAGATCAGGAGCTGGTGAAATAATTGAAGGAGAGATCAGGAGCTGGTGAAATAATTGAAGGAGGATCAGGAGCTGGTGAAATAATTGAAGGAGGATCAGGAGCTGGTGAAATAATTGAAGGAGAGATCAGGAGCTGGTGAAATAGCTGAGATGAGTGATCAGGAGCTGATGAAATAACTTAAACGATCAGGAGCTGATGCGAAAGAAACTATTAGGAGCCGCGAATTCAGACAAGGCGGGTAGGAACAATTATTGTTCAAGGAAGATTAGGTAATTTAGTATCGACAAGAAAAAACTTTTAGTAATAGATAGCTGAAACTGAATTTCTGTATCAATTAGAAGAATAATATCAAAATAGCAGAGAAATCACGAGTATAGACGGTAGTGGCCGGAGATTTTCTTAAGTAGGTAATTTTTCACTGCCACTGCAATTTGTCACCATCTGTAATATTAACCACAGCCTACAAAACAATATTGTGTATGAACCACAGTCCGCAGCAGTGGTTGTTGAGTAGGCGGCGGCCGGGCACAAGATCCACAGTGGGAGGAGGGGATATTAACAAGTCAAATCCACGAGGGGAGTCGACTTAATGAATTGGAATAAATCCGGAGGCAATTTCACAGTGGAGAGAAGCGTGAAATGACACCTTACCTGCCCTGGGACTGGGAGTTACTCTGACTGGCCGCCAGGCGGTGTGCGTGCCCGGGGACTGTGAACAGCTGTTTAGCGGTTGTTAGCACCTGCACTGTCCGTGGCGTGCAGAGTCGGGTGACCAGTGCCATCTCATAGTCTAAACTATGGTTTCCTAGGAAACAGTTGATGGTTTTACGCCCTTAATGCAATCATATGAGAACGGCCGTAATATAGCGGTTACCGCTTCATAGGAAATCATAGCTCTAAGGAAAATTACTTACGGTTCGTAAATTAGCCCTTTGCAACCTAACCTAACCTACCGGGTGGTCACGATAAAGTGTCCTAAACGGATTACAGGAGTACTATTACAGCTAGAATGATGAAACAAACTTTTTCTCTGGAAATTGTACATGGAGATTTCAGGAAAAATATTGTTTAGATTCTCAGTATACAGGGTGTGTCAATACTGAGACTCACGGGGTCAAAACTCGAGATTTTTAAATACAAAGGTGGGTCGTATTGTGCATAATTTTAAACAGAAGACAATCCTCGACATTTTGACGGAAACATTTTTGTGATATGTTGCCTCGTTACCAAACTAGAGCTATAAACGTGAATTGCGTAAGCTTTTACGGGACGCCCTGTATTCAAACTATCATTCGATTAAAAATATGGTGTTTACATATTGTTACTCAGAATTTGACGAGCTTTTCAACGGTATGTCGTAAAACCATGTTATTGAAACATTTCTAACCTCAAAGTGGATGTAAACATTGAAGTGCTTTTATCATGAATAAGTCAAAAGCATTAAATAGTAAGGTATATCATGTTGCATATCATTGTAAAGATAATTTTAATATGAATATTTTTTGTATTAAACACAATTTTGTATCTTTATTCGTTTAAGAGCTATAACAAAAACCATATTTAACCTTGATTTGGCCCGTATTTTAGTAGTTTATACGGTCGTTTGACCTGCTTGGTACCTAGATTAAGAGCAAAACCTGGATTAAACTTTGTGTAAACAATTGCCTACAATGTGTACCAAAAATAAACAAAATCCGTTCTGTCAGACCAAAATGGCGGCGGAAATCGTTTGTACGGCACTGAACTCAGCCCAAACTAAGCCAAGCGGTGTAGCTAACAGTGATTACGCGATGACAGTGGCGATGATGGGTCTTCACTGTACAAACGTGATGTTACTCTGTGGACGGTCCTCGTACTGTATATGTATGAAAGTGTATACGAGACTCGGGAAAGAGTTTTCGCCAGGCTCATTAGCATGTCAAGGTCGACCGGTGGCTAGCACAGTCATCGCACACAGCCAGGCCTGGGAGTCCGTCACCGCCGTGAATAGTGCCTTGCGCCAGGTGATCCGGATGTCACGTTAAGCAGCAAAAAAGTGCTCATAACATGCTCTCGTAGCTTCAGGACGCTTTTTTAAGGGTCGAGACTCCATATTCTGAAAGGTTGTCTTTAGGTTTCTAGCTTATAACCTGGTTTTAAAAATACCTACGCACAAGTTAGCAAAAAATGTTGAAGTTGGTTAAAAAAATATGCTGTTTTGAAAGTTGTTTATAACTTTTCCTCAAACAGCTTTTAAGGGTTTTCGCGTACAAGGTACATAGAACCACTCATATTCTATAATATAAACCCACAGTTGAACATTTTTGTTCCTAAACGGCGTCGGAAATAGGGTACTACAAAACCATATTTTAGAGTGAGTGAAACAGAAATCCTAAATGGCAGTGAAGATTTTTTAGGTTGAATTGCGTGCAGTTCCTCTCATCTTCCTACATCTAGCAATAGCCCTTTGCCCTAACTAAATAACGTATTTCTATCAAAACATAACAGACACGTAGCTACAAGCGCTACCGTGAATCCTTGCGAATTTCCTGTAAAGGGGGATAATTAATATCGGAAGAGCTCTTTGGAGGAGGGTCGTTCCTCGAAAAAGGGTGTGTATGAAAAAATATTGCATTTATGAATGAAAATTAATATGAAAACTTATTATTTATACAAGAAATCAACACAATCAACCAGACCAAGATGGCGGCGAAAAAATATTGTGACTATTTTCCACTGCCATCTTAGTCTTGTCGAACGGATTTTTCTGGCTATAGGTAAATTTTGAATACAGGTTCCATCATAATCGTTTCATATACGTTTTCAGCATTCAAGTCCATTTTCTGGTGTAAACGCCTCCATTAAAGGTCACTTCCGGTCAATGGATTTTGCTTCCACACCGGTTTGGGTAAAGACACTTATTTGGAAGTTGTAAATTAGATATTTTGACTTGTCTTTGCCTTATGGACAAACCTGTAGACATTCGCTAAAAGTTCAGGTACACCCTGTATGAATATGTTTGACGGCACAAAGTGAAGCAGTTTAGGGTCCATGAGTGGAGAACAGAGAGGAATGTGAGATTAGCGGTTTGTCGTCGCAGAGTGTGACACATCTAGTTACCGGTCCGTTCACAATAGGCTGTACAGTGTGTTTCACACTTGGTTGTTGTCATCAGCGTGTACTGTAGGCCGGTCCGCCTCAGAGAAAGGCTGTACAGTGTGTTTCACACTTGGTTGTTGTCATCAGCGTGTACTGTAGGCCGGTCCGCCTCAGAGAAAGGCTGTACAGTGTGTTTCACACTTGGTTGTTGTCATCAGCGTGTACTGTAGGCCGGTCCGCCTCAGAGAAAGGCTGTACAGTGTGTTTCACACTTAGTTGTTGTCATCAGCGTGTACTGTAGGCCGGTCCGCCTCAGAGAAAGGCTGTACAGTGTGTTTCACACTTGGTTGTTGTCATCAGCGTGTACTGTAGGCCGGTCCGCCTCAGAGAAAGGCTGTACAGTGTGTTTCACACTTGGTTGTTGTCATCAGCGTGTACTGTAGGCCGGTCCGCCTCAGAGAAAGGCTGTACAGTGTGTTTCACACTTGGTTGTTGTCATCAGCGTGTACTGTAGGCCGGTCCGCCTCAGAGAAAGGCTGTACAGTGTGTTTCACACTTGGTTGTTGTCATCAGCGTGTACTGTAGGCCGGTCCGCCTCAGAGAAAGGCTGTACAGTGTGTTTCACACTTGGTTGTTGTCATCAGCGTGTACTGTAGGCCGGTCCGCCTCAGAGAAGGCTGTACAGTGTGTTTCACACTTGGTTGTTGTCATCAGCGTGTACTGTAGGCCGGTCCGCCTCAGAGAAAGGCTGTACAGTGTGTTTCACACTTGGTTGTTGTCATCAGCGTGTACTGTAGGCCGGTCCGCCTCAGAGAAAGGCTGTACAGTGTGTTTCACACTTGGTTGTTGTCATCAGCGTGTACTGTAGGCCGGTCCGCCTCAGAGAAAGGCTGTACAGTGTGTTTCACACTTGGTTGTTGTCATCAGCGTGTACTGTAGGCCGGTCCGCCTCAGAGAAAGGCTGTACAGTGTGTTTCACACTTGGTTGTTGTCATCAGCGTGTACTGTAGGCCGGTCCGCCTCAGAGAAAGGCTGTACAGTGTGTTTCACACTTGGTTGTTGTCATCAGCGTGTACTGTAGGCCGGTCCGCCTCAGAGAAAGGCTGTACAGTGTGTTTCACACTTAAGTTGTTGTCATCAGCGTGTACTGTAGGCAGGTCACGCCTCAGGCCGGTCGCTTCCAGAAAGGCTGTACAGTGTGTTTCACTTGGTTGTTGTCATCAAATGTACTGTAGGCCGCAATCCTCAAGAGACAGGCTGTACAGTGTGTTTCACACGGTTGTTGTTGTTATCAGCGTGTACTGTAGGCCGGTCCGTTCCTCAAATAGGCTGTACAACTGTGTGTTTCACATTGGTTGTTGCTCAATTTAAAGGCTGTACAGTGTGCATTGACCCGTTATGGTTGTTGTCATTTCATGCTGTTATCTGTGCCGGTTTACCATCAGCGTCTGTAGGCCGGTCCGTTCAAGTCAATGCACTGTTGTTTTTGTTGTCGGCGCATTGTACAGTGCACTTCAAGTGTTAAGGTGTCCCAGTGTGTTTCACATGACGCACGTACTCAAAAATAAGCCTTCTTTCACACTAACTATTGTATCAGCGTACTGTAGGCGGTCCGCCTCACCGCGTTTACAGGCAGGTTTGCAAGACCCTAAGTCAAAATAATCTTTATTAATGTAAGCACAATAGGGATACTAGAGTGTTTTAGGCACGACACGTGGATGGAACCTGATTTGGTTCCATGACAGTTGGTTAATACTGTTTTTTTCTAAGCTTTTCACCTCCATTTTTACACTTAAAACGCATAATTTCGAAGAAATCTCTTTTCACGCGTGTCGGAAAACTCCTTTAGTTTTCAAATATGTCATGTTTATTAATTTAAAATTATTTTGAAAGGTGAAAAACGGGCCGCCGTCAACCCTCGCATAGAAGCGTCGCCACGCAGCTGAGGCGGACCTGAGGCCAAACGAGTTGTGAATTCGCTTCACTCACGCCAGCGCTCAGCCAGATTGCAGATTGTCTACACTCTACAGTGTAACAGCAATGAAGTTGTCGTGTAAATGAGCAGTCAGCAGACAGGCAGACCTCGCTGCGGGCTGTATAACCGGGTCACTAGGAGAACGACCCAGTCCGCTTATATCCCTGTGCAGTGCAGTGTCCATACCCTCGCTCACTGACAAGTGACACCATTGGTCTGGTTTGTCTCGAGTTTTCTGCCGGTTTGTCCACAATATGTACGTCACATTTGACAATAATCGGACGATAGTTCTAGTTTTGTGGCATAAAACCACAGACCGCTAAAGATATTGACCGTGGGTACCAAAGATAATGTTAGGGTAGGTAGAATGCGCATAGATGCCATCTCGCCGTTTTTCTCCCCTTCAGCTCCCAATGCTCGAGTTATTCTCATGTCAATGACTTAAATGTGACCTAATCGTGTGATATTCGAGAACGAACGAACTTGCGAGTCCGTCAGTGGCTCTACTTTGGAGTCTCTGCCCTCACAGGAGGGGAGACAGATGACTAGTACTGTACTAGGAGACACAGAACAGCAGTCTGCGAACGTTTCTGCAAACGCAGGCAGGAATTTCAACAATTTTTTTTGCGAGAGTAGTTTCACTGTATAAAATATATTGCATTTATGTTTGGAATAAACAAATTTAATTTCAATAGAAGTTGATAACGTTGTAGAAGCCTGCGAAGGTAGGAGAGAGGACAGTGTAGAATGTAGTGTAGGTACAATGGTCTCGGTTGACAATAGGCCTACGCCGCACTGTACTTTGTACTGAGGCGGATATAAGTTGACATTGACACTGTCGCCGCACCGAGCTGATGGCGCCACCAGTCACGTCTCCTCTACTCTACTCGCGTCTTGTAAATCCACTCAGTTGTCAGTTTCCTTGCCTATATTCTTTGTGAATTTGGGGTGAAATTTCGAAAGTGCTCGGGCTATTTCGAAAGGTCTATCTACTAGGGGCCTGACACGTATGGGATAACCTCAGGGGTATGAAATCTCAGCGAGAGCAGGGGTCGTTCCACAGGACGATTTGGACATTTTATTTGAGATTGAGACCACCGAATAACACATTTTTGAGACCATTTCAGAGAACTTTTAGTGTTTGAGGATTATTTGGCCACCTTACGACTATTCCCACTCTCTTTTCGGGGTTTTGGACATGGCCGGTCCTTGGGGAGTATAAAATGGGAGTTAGTCTACGTAATAATACGGAACTGTAGACGCAAACCAAAGCATGTTTAGGATTTTTCAGAGATTTTCAATCTTATTTGAGAGTATGGTTCCCCAAACACCCTGAAAGATCTGGCCCACTCTATTTTCTAATAAGGTTTCCATTGTACCTGAGCTAGTGTAATTGTATTGAAATAAATACTTATTACGTGGATAAATTAATGAAGTACTGTGTTTAGCTTTAATGACGCCTTTTTAATGACTGAGCATTGTAAGGATAATGTGTCCGGGCCCTTCAGCAATTTTGTATTCCCTCCTCCATCCCCTGCTTTCCCCGTACAATTGTGGAGTGACTTCATGTTCTCTTATGGAGCGCCGTCGCCGTGGATATCGCTGCTGGGATGAATAGTGTTGGTTTCTTCGTGGTTCAATATTTTACTGGAGACTTGCGTCCAACTCATCTACATGCATCTTGTCGAAAATATAAAGATTTGATTCGTGTACGACTCCGTTCAACCTGAAACCGCATACAATAGAAACTCTCTACAGAAGTCCAATTCTTCGTAAAAACGCTAGTCCAATCCATCACTGCGGAGAACACACTCACACCCGTGAAGCGACGTCTAGCGATTGTTTACATGATGACGTGTGTTCTGTGAATGATGACGTGATGATTGAGGAGAAGATGATAATTATGTACAAACACACTCGCCTGCAGTTGGTATATGCTGATGACTCTTTGATGTCTCCTATAGACTTGGCGAACACAATGAAATGTTCATATACTTCATAGACACGATTTTTTACGCCGAGGAATTTCGTACTGTCATATTTGTATCAGTTCATACATAAACGCCACAGTTGTCTGGTGTTTTTGATTAGTTGAAACTTCGCATAGCTGGGACTTATTGGTTTAATTGTCTTATAAGACCGTTTAACTAGAATTTGCTGTCCTCGATTCGTTCAACACAATGGTTTGTAGTTTAACTGCGATTTAATGGTTTTAACCTGGGAGCTAATCACACGGTTAATCGTTCTGCATTGTGCTTTCTGTTAATGCAAGAATTGGCTCTTTATTGTACCACAACTTCAGAAGTGAAACTTCAAGTCATATCACAGACTAAAGAAACTCAAGAAAGATCATGTTGAAATTGAACATGATCTTAATACCTATCGTTCTGAATATCTTCGGGTTAAAACAGGAGTGCCTCAGGGTTCCGTCCTTTGACCTCTTCTTTTCTTATTGTTCATTAATGATCTGCCGTCTTAACTTAATATGTTTCCTACGTCAACCAATATTCCACACACTGTTCTATTTGCCGATGACACTAGTCTTCTATTCAATGCAGCTGACTCTTTTTCAGTGAGGGAATTGTTTGAATTTTATTCATCTCTGTTGGTCAAATGGGTTTTCATTAATAAACTTCATCTTAATAGTTCAAAATCCAACATAGTACAGTTTTCCACTCGGCCCCATTGCCAACAACACATTTCTCTCAAATTGAACAACTGGGATTTAAAATCACAACATCGCACCAAGATTTTAGGGATTTTTATTCAAAACAACCTTAAATGGCACTCCCACATTGATCATCTTTATACAAATTTAAATTCTTCTATCTATGCTTTGAGACAGCTGAGTCGAGTTGGGACTAGGAAAGCTCTAAGGTCTGCATACCATGGAATCTTCGAGTCAGTTTTGTCTTATGGCATAATATTCTGGGGTTTCACCAGCAGACAAAACATAGACAGGGTTTTCGTCTTGCAAAAGAGGGCACTAAGTATAGTTTGGGGGCTTGGTTGGGCTGATAGCTCTAGAGGGCACTTCGAAACAGAGAACATCTTAACCGTACCTTCATTAATAATTTACTTTGCAGCTATTTATATTTTTTCAAAATCTAACTAAATTCATAAACATCCGCCACAATATAAACACAAGGAACCAATCACAACTAACGCCTCTAATTATGTTTAATTTGGAGCTTTGCAGAAATTCAATTTTTATCAAGGTAATTATTTAATAATTTAAAAATTATTTAATAAACTTCCAGGTGAAATTAAACAATTACCTGGCCTAGATATGTTCAAACGCAGACTAAGATGTTATCTCTCACGAAGGGTCCTTTATAGTTTGTCGGAGCTTTGACATATCTCATGGCATGTTCTTAGCACTTAAAACTATTTTAAACTATCTTAGTTTTTTCTATAAATTTTAAAATGATTTGTATTTTATTGAGAAATTATGCCTGACGCATCGAAATGTAATTGTACATAACGTAATGTTAATAAAGAATTTGAATTTTTTGAATTTTAAACTCTACCGGGTATAGAGTTCGTTAGTCTATGGTATTTCCTAGCAACTTTTCAAACTTGTCGTCTTTCTTCTGTTTTATTCTGGATTCTCCCAACTGCGCTCAATTAAATTGTTAAACGGAAAACCAACCATAGTTTCAGCCGTCTTATCGCACGTGGCACCTCCAGAAACACACGCAATTATACAGTAGCCCAGCAAGCGGAATTGGGTGGTTCTCCTAATTAAAGCACAGCAAGAGCTGGAAACAACGGCGGCCTGAATTCATCAGCTGGTTATCTCACACAATCTGCGAATGTGAGAGCGGAAGTGAGGAGTGTGAACTTTTCACTTCCGGTATACAGCGCCTTCTGTAAACAATCAATTATGTCCAGCTTCGAGGCCGTGGTTAGCTAATTAGTTGATTGGTCGCGGTGTCTTAGATTAGCAAGTAACTCTGCATGTTTTCAATAATCCAACCCGTGGCGGATTATGTCGTATAGCCTACATAGTAAGTAAACACAGTGCGCAGTAGTGGCCGTGACCTTGAATTTTGTTCTCTAAGACCAATGTAAAACCTTCCTTTCTTGGTGTCCACCTCACGCCTACAGTTTTTATAAAATTATTATGAAATAAAGTTTTTTTCAAAATGTATTACATGTTTTAGTGGCTTCGCTGAGCCGAATTGCCATTTTCTGACTCATAAAACCAAGACATAAATCCAAAAGTTGTAAAAATTTTGAATGTCAATTTCTTGGTTTTACTACGAAAATTGTAGTAGAGTTTTGGAAAAAGTGGTCAGCAGAAGTACATGGTAATATTTCTAATACAACTTAGTACAAAACATTCTGATGGAAATTGTAAGCGTGAGGTGTTTCAAGAAAATGGTCGTTTTTACATTATTCGTACGGGACAAAAAACAAAATGGCCGACAGGTACTGTGCACTCTTAATACATAGAAGCTTGTGTATGACACAAAAGGGGTAAAAGGTAAAGTTTAACGAGGTGAAGTTAGGTTGGGTTAGTTTACCTAACGACCTTTACTTACCGTTACAACTCAGTGGTGACTGCGGGGATCAAACCGCTCCAGCAGAGGGAAGGGGTTTAGGGTTTTGACACAAGAAGGACACAATAGCAGGTAAAATTACCGAAATATGGCCAAGGTAGGCATTTTGACACAATTTGGCTGCGAGAGGGGTTTGGAAATCGCGGCAGAGTGGGGGTGCTGTGCGAGGGCGGCGTTTCCGTAGACCAGGTTCTTTGGAATCGCTAGAGATAGAAGTTATCGGAGAAAATAATTTCACTTCCGTGAAGTTTATCTCCAGAAAAATCAACGACTGCCCACTTAAGGCAGAACATTCACACCAAGCGCTTACAACAACAATTTAACCTAGTAGGAGAGTCGTATGAGCCATAGGGAGCCGCGCCGGACAACACTTCTTCGACCATCTCTCTCCACCCCCACTTTACACTTGCTTCCTCCCCTACTTTTTGTGTCAAAGGGCCGCTTCATAGAATACTCGGATTATTTCCTAATTTATGATGACAGAAAACTGACCGTTTGTGTCAAAATTCCGGTTCCCCAGAGGGAAGATCTCTGGAGTTGCGCACGAAACCAACCCGCCACGCATCCGCCAACACACCATTACACATTAGAAACGGTATTCCTAATGAATAGCTTCAAATTTTTAGAAAGTAACAAAGATATGGTCTTGATGCTCGTAAGGATTATTGGTTTATCACTTTGTGAATTGGACGCAATCTGTAAGATTGTGCACGAAATATTATTATAAGACCTATGTGACTATCTTGGTATAAGACTAATGTCATACGGGTGACTAGTGGCGCTGCCTAGGTCGTTGGCCGAGGAACTACAACCAGCCGTGGCGGCACAACCATTCCACAAGAATGTGCAGTCTTCCTAATATTGTATTGTCTTTGAAGAAATCTACAAGCGTTGAATATGTACGTCAGCAACAGAATGATAAAATATTCAGTTTTAGCCAACTGCTCTTCACGTAATTCTTCAATGAAAAGTTCTTGGATCTTTTATCCAAATCTTAAAACCTTCTACCCACAAAAGAGGGCAAAACTCAGCTAACCAGAATCCCATTGAGTTGACCCTCTACAACATACATACTCAACGGTATAAGTGTGACGGCAGACGTGTATGAATGAAGAGCTTCTGTCTTGGTTGCGTCAACGTTACCCGAGATTGTTTGCGGCCAACTCACAACTGTCCTGATATGATAAGAAGCCTTATCAGCCGACTCAGTGGGTTAGGATGACAACTCTTTGTTGACATTTCAGCAGCCTACTGACGTGACTTGCTTGTAACTCAGGGTCACGCCATTGAGTGTGATTATAAAACGTAACAGATAATAATACAATGGATGGAGTCAGTTCGGACCATAGGGAACTTCTGCATTTTTCGACTTCGGGTCAATGTGAACGTGCTATCAACGTGAACTCTTAAAGTGAACACTAAAAATGAAGGAGTGAAGGCCACTCAGAAGTGAAATTTGGCTTTTTCGGTGTTGTAACTCAGCCACTCTCATTAAAGAGTGGCTCGATTTTTACTCTTTTGGGAGTGTTTTTCACTCTTTCATATTTAGAATAAAGTTCCAGTTTGCCGTTTAAAAAAGGATTCGAGCCGCTTACCATAGACTTGCAGAGTTCGATTGTCTGTGGATTACTTAAAGCCGTGTTTGTATTGTCCCCTTAAAATGAGGTTCTCTCCACCAGCTTACAGTGAAATTCCAGTTGTCCTCTTAAAGTGAGATCCGAGCTGTTCATTCGGGGTTTGCACTGTCCCTTTAAAGTCGTGTTCGGGCTGTTCTTTTACAGGGACGGTCTAGAGGTCTTCTTAAAGTGGGGGCTTAGTACCTCCTTCAAAGTGAGGCTTTTAGGACACGAAATAGCCAGCTAAATACTGTGTGTTATGTAATTGTGAGCAACTAAAAATACCGTCTTCGTTTGTTTTCCAGTCTTCCTTTGCTATTCTATTTTGTTGTTCGCATCAAGTTTTGAAGATTGAGATTCCCCCCACAACGGTGAACACACTTTAGAGACGGCGTGTACTGTGTACTGTATCGCCTCGGCGTCGAGCATTGTTTATAGTGCACCGCGGAAATGAGTTTGCGCGAAGGTTGGCGGTTGGTACATCTGCGACGGATGCGGATGCCGCAGTGAAAGTGTTGCATAGAGCAGTAAGTCCCGTGTCCTTCACATATATACCGTAAGTGACCTTCAAGTGCACCGGCCATAGAGGAATAACAATTGTGGGAAATAGTCGATAGTGTTCGTGTATTATGGATAATTAGTTGTTCTACGCACGCCGTTTGTTATGATATACTCAAAGGTATAGGTCTAACTGCTCTAATTCTGCTCTCTCTTCCAAAATATATCTTTTCCTCAAAGGTCTGGTTCCTGACTACCCACGGGAGATATCCAGCGCTCTACTATTCTATTCTCACCACTCACCAGGTCCCTACTCCCTACTTACTAATGTAAACTACATACCTACTAACCCCTAGTAATCCCACCACCCGCCGAAACCCATCCACCTGCTTATCCGCTGATTCCTCACTCCACGTTTTTCTGCTCCGACCACTCGATCACCGACTACTAGAATGTAGCTTGGTGCAAGCTTGTTTCTTGATATTCTCCTAAACTTTACCTATTTGTTTATTCCCTGTCAACCTTTGAAGTTAGCTTTCTTACCTTTCTTATTAGCCCCACCACCCATAACTATTCCCAACCTGTCTGGAGCTCGCAACCATAAGCCACTTACTTTTTTCCAAGCACACACCTCATCTCTATATCCATCACCCGCTTCTTATCCCCCCCGTAATTTCATAAAGGCGACAGTTACTGACTATTGAATATTGTCGACAAAGCATTGCACTCACCCACTAACTTATTGTTCTGTGTACAGGCTTATCCCACAGTCTGGCATGTACTACCCAGACCAATACCTCCAGTGGAAGGGAGTTTAACAAGTATAACACTTTCTTACCCTCACCACCCGAAACGAGGGGAATTTATGAAATCCTGTCTGTCAATAGGTTTATTTAGTATTACTGTTGGGACCTCATGCTTCCGCCTCTATCCAGCTTATCAATAAGACAAAATAACAACAATAGTGAAACATCACTTGGTTATGCAATGGTACATTACCGCACTACCGGTTTCGGGAGTCCATCTTCCTGGTGGTCCTCACAAATTACCTACTGGAAGTATATTTAACCAGTAAACTTTTGAAAACAGGCCGCTTATCAAGTTCTCATCCACCTAACACCTGACAGAGTTTTCGTCTTAACAGATCCTCAATATAAATAATTTATTACATTTTATCGTTACCAAAAGTTGTTCTGGCAAATATCTGTATTGGAAAGACCTGCGTTTAGCAGCCATTTGATATCAAATCTCTAAAATGGCAGTTTACAACTTTTGAATATACTATTAAAATGTTGATTTATATGTTCCTTACTAATAAGGATTAGATCCAGAAAAAAATTAGTCAGTACATACGTGTTTAATGATCGTCAATCCTGGAATTTATGAATTTTGAGATATTGGCAATGTTCCGACGAATTTTCCCTCAGTATAAATTCCAGGAATTTTACATCACTCAGTTACGGCAGAGTTGTCTCTTAGTTTTCGCGACGTCACAAAAGTTGTTCAACGTCGGTACAAAACGTCGGTCAGTACAACGACGTCAGTACAACGACGTCAGTACAACGACGTCAGTACAACAACGTCAGTACAACGTCGTCAGTAGCAACAACGTCAGTACAAAATCAACGTCAGTACAACGACGTCAAAACAACAACGTCAGTACAACTACGTCAGTAAATCAACGTCGTCAGTACAACGTCAGTAAACGACGTCAGTACAACAACGTCAGCGGCAGCATAGTAAATCAACGACGTCAGTACAACGACGTCAGTGCAAGCAATCAATGAACGTCAATTACAACAACGTCAGTAGTTGTTAGTAGTCGGACTGTCTAATGTATGAAAAGAGAATATACAAATGGTTGTTAAATTCTAACCGATGTTCGGAAGGCTAATTGCATTTCTATACATTGTCCGTAAAGTTGTATGGGTATACTTTGCCACTGACCACTCTTAGAGTGTATTTTAGGGTTAATATATGAGATGTTTCGATGGATGATGAGGTGTGAGGTGTAGTCTTGTTACAAACTTGACCGACTGTTCCCCAGATTGGGCACATTACTTCATAGTTCAACGACCAATGGAAATGGACCAACGGCTTAACGTGACTTCCGAACCACGGGTACAATAAACATTAGCTAATATTCCCTTGTAAACCCGGGTTAAAAGATCTCTGAGGTTACTTGAAGAAGAGATGAACGCTTTATTGACATGTCTGCTACCGAACTCAGGAACGTGGGTCTGTTTTTGGTTTTGTAGCCGTGGGATGGGGAGGGAAGGGTGGGGTCAGTGCCCCTGAGTGTTTTTCTGTTTACAGCCCAATAAACGTGCGGTCTACCAAACCAATAGGCAATAGCCCACATGTAAAGTTACTGCTTCACCTTTGAAACTTATGCCCGGAAACATAAACCAGCCCGACACGCACTTAAAAACAGGTAAAGTTTGTCTTGTTTAATTAACGAAGCGAAGAAGTCCTCTCTACCTCTCAACCTCGACCTTTACCTAGTGTTACCGTATAGGCACATTACAAATGAAAGTGGTGTCCGCGGGGATCGAACCCGCGCCAGCAGAGTGATCAGCTCCGGACTCGCGCACGATTCCAACCCGCCACGGGTCCCGGGGTGCCGCTGACGTGAGTAAAGCGAATCCCCTTTGCAATTTTCTACTCTAATTCGCTCTGCTTAGACCATCAAACGTGTCTGAAATTTAAATTGTCAAGTTTTCAATAATATATAAGGGTATTTAGGATCTTAACTTATTTTAGAGAGTAAGAGTTTTCATCGGGATAGTAAGGGCATGCAGCCATTTTGTGCGTTCGAGGAACTAGAAGCAGGTTTATGCAAAGACAGTTCATAGTTTACCATGATATTTCATTATTACTATGTATATACATGGAATATCTTGATTATTAATTTGTATATACATGAGCCTAAAATAATTAACAAATTCTCCTTCCATTCAATAGTTTCTGTTTAAAATATCAACTAAAATGTTTTTTTTTTTTAATTTAAATATAACCTATAAATGTTTTTAGAAGCCTGACAAATTTACCTTCCATTCACATTTTGTAACAACCCACTAATAAGTTCGCGAAACATGAACAAGTTCTAGAACAGTCGTGTGAAATGGTTTTTTTTGAATTGTTTACAGAGAAAGTCTACAATTCCTAGGCCCCTAAATAACCTCCTAAAAATTTTAACTTCCGGGCCGCTGAAGATAAATTTTTCAAACTACCCTGATTCAACTACATATTTTGAACGTGTCTAGCATCAACTAAACTGTGAGGCGCCTGTAGGAAGGCTCGGGTCGGCACTCCTTCGGCCCACCAGACTTGACTCACTCCCCCCCCCGGCACCTGGTCAAAGTCACAGTCATGTGTACATTTGCGTAGTCACTCAGTCATTCAGTCATTCTGCTCAAGCACAGGTAAATCCAGTCGGGTGGAAGTACTAACACGGACGTTTCGCTAAAAATCTCTCTTAATTTCCAAAAATTGGAAGTGTAGTTTGCATCTAACGCAATACTAATCTAGAAAGAATAATCCAAAATATATTCGTAATATGCTACAACCTCCCTTTCATGCACACCATTGACTGACTAAGGAGTACTTCCGGTCTCCATAATCTTAAAACTAGGGATTAACATTTTGATCTTAATACATCTTTTAATTTCAATCCACAGTTTTAAATGAAAAGGGTTTAGGTAGTTTACCCTGGTAAACGGGGAATGTGGTGAAATGCAGGGAACAAGCTGAATTCGTCAAGGAAATCGTGATAAACTGAATAATTTCTAGATTGGTGATTTGAAGATTGTCCAGATGAAATTGCATTAAAACGTTCTAAACCAATCGCAGTGCGATGTTTCTTCATTTTCGTATCGCCAAAACCGCATATGACTAAAGAAACTCAAAAAACAAACTCTATAGAGTCCATTAGTCTATGACCAAAACGTTTGTAACACGTAAAAACGCTCCTGGTACTTCTCTGTAAACTAATTACTGTAAATTGTAAAGAAATCGGAAAACTTGTAAACACCAGGAAATATTGTGCTGAACAGATTGTGGCAATCCTTATTAACCAATCACGAACACTGCACAATCAATTACAATCTACCAATCAGAAGTAGATTAATCACTGTACATTTATTTCATTATTAATCCCCCGTAACGTTCAGCCAGACCAAGATAATGGCGGAAAATCGTGTAGAACACATTTTACACAATATACCGCAATACATTTCGATAGAGCTAAGTCTGCAGTTGGTATCACTGCACAGTGCACAGATTGGATGCACATGTTTACGAGTTGATCAGCTGATTGAAACACAGCTGATTACTGTGCTCTAGTTCAGCTGTCTGCCGCTGGAGCGCTGCCAGTGTTGCCAATTCTATGCGCTATTCTCGCCATTCAGCTGCGCCTGAACCACCTGAGACTGTATAAAAACACACCGCCTTGTTGTACCTCGAAACGACGGAGTTTCCTGTAATATTTTCTACGTTCGAAACTATTCTGTTTTCACGTTATTTTGCAGTAATTTTACTGCAGATTTTTGACAAACTTCAGCTGAAAGTTCTGACGAAGGGACTTATTTTTCCAAGCAATTATATTTTTACTCCGTAATTCGTATATTGGCCAAACAAAAGAAAACATTTTCGAATACATAAGACATCTTATTCTACAGAATAACTGAGCACCTTGTTTTAAGGCACCCACATATGCAAAAGTTCAATGACAGACAATGCAAAAGTTCAAGTAGATAGCGTTCATTATTATTAGTTTCTCATTGCTTTGACAACATTAAATCAACAACATAACAGAAAAGTATAATATTTTCTACATGTGGGAATATACTAACACGTTGAAGTTTATGAATTAAACCATCCCATTTTCCAACAATTCCTAAAAAATAGATTTTATCGCCAAGCTTGTCAAGAGACTAAATCTCGTCTATCAATTTTCCGTTACATTAGCAGCATGTGTTTCACGGTCGTTTAAATATTTGGCATCCAGTTGGAATCGATGCGTCGCGTGGTGGTGGTTATTTTAGATTTGCTGAACAAACGGATGCACTCTGTTCAGTGCCTTTAAACTGAGGGATATAGTTTTATTAGGAGTTTAACAATAATTGTGGGGTTCACAACCGCCGAAGCTTTTCTTTTCCCTTGACAGTGAAGAAACTTGTTATAGTATGAAGTATTTTAATATTTTTTGTTGTTGTTAGTTACTTTTAATAACATATCTACAGATGGAAATATTGAAATGTTTTAAACCATATGTTTTCAATTGTTTGAATTAGAATTGTGTTTACTGTTGAAAGTAATGTTTTGTTTACAAAGTGTTCATCAAATAAAGTCAGTTTTCTCAGTGAATTAATTGTATTTCTTTCATTTGGCGACCGTGACAGGACATTTGATACTGTTTATTTTGTTTGAAATACCTAATGGAGAAGCTGAAGAAGAATAGGTCTGTAGTAAGAAGAGCCAGTAAACTTATTGGGTCTGTTGAAAATGAAACAGATTTAAATGAACTAGGAGCTAACTTCACCATATTGGAGAAAAAGGGTAACGTCCTAGAAGATTTAGATGGCCAAATATACAACCTAATGCTAGATCAAGATGACGATGAAGAAAGTTTAGCAGAAGTAGAAGCAGCAGAAGAGTACTCTGTACGAATTCATAAAGCCAAAATGGTATGCACGAAACTACTTAAAGCTATGAAAGAAAATGATACTGATAGTGTAAAATCGTGTAGTACATCAATAGAGCCTACCTTGAAACGTAAGTTTAAGCTTCCTATGTTAGAGTTGGCTAAGTTTGGGGGCAACATAAAGGACTGGCTTAGTTTTTGGTCAATGTTTCAAAAGATTGACACTGATCCAGACATAGTGGATGAAGATAAGTTCCAGTATCTTATTCAAGCAACTATTCCAGGTTCTAGGGCTAGGCAGCTAATCGAGAGTTTTCCACCAACAGCCAATAACTATGCTAAAGCTGTAGAGAGTCTAAAATCACGATTCGGAAGGGACGACCTTTGATAGAAATGTACATAAGAGAGTTGTTAGGGCTTATCATTCAAAACCTTAGCTCAAAGTCAAAGTTACCAATAGAAACCCTCAAATTGAGTCTCAACTCAGAGCACTTGAGTCTCTTAAAGTTACTTCTGACAAATGCTCTGCAATTCTGTACCTTTGATCGAGTCCTGCCTACCAGAGTACCTTCTAAGAATCTGGCAACGCAGTGGCAACTGTGATAGAGATGCTAGCCTTAAAACTCAGCTAGACAATCTTTTAGAGTTTTTGAAAAAGAGGTTGAAAATGAAGAAAGAGTCAATATGGCGGTAAGAAGTTTTGATGTTAGCCTAGGTTTTGAGTCAACAGGTAAATCTAGTAGCTATGTAAAATCTTATGCTAAAAAAAGAACTTTCAAAGTACACACCAAAGTCAAATGTGCCTATCAATGATAGAAATGTGCCTACAGCACATGATTTAGTTAGCCACCAAGCAAAAAGTGAGTTAAATTGTTTTTCTGTAATGATACCAACCATACAAGTGCTAACTGCCCAAGAGCTAAGACCTTACCTTTGAAAGAGAAACAAATGATTCTAAAGAAAACAATGCGTGCTTTTCTTGTCTTAAAGTAGGGCATTCTTTCAAAACTTGTAGATCTAATGTTAAATGTCACATTTGTCATAAAAGACATGTGTCAGTAATGTGTTTTAAAGACCAGCAGTCTTATGAAAATCCAAAGTCTGGTAATGATGGCAGTCAAAAATAATCCAACTGCTAGTGTAGAAACAGTAGGCCTATCAGTTGAGAATACTCTATCCAATAACAGCTTTTGGATGTGAGTTTGCAGACTCTAGTTGTAGTTGTCCGAGGAGAGAATCGTGAAAAGAAAGTGAGAGCACTTTTCGATACAGGGTCTCAGCGCAGTTACATTTTAAAGGGAACTGCTGAAGAAATGGGTTACACTTCTTTGAAATGTGAAGAGATTGTGCATTCTTTGTTTGGTGGAAGTTTGTCAAAGCCTCAAAGTCATCATGTATATAAAGTTAGAGTCAAAGATGTTAATGAGAGTTATGCTTGTAATTTTGATGTGTTGGACCAAGACACAATTTGTAACGCAATTTCTCCTGTAAAGCAGGGCCCTTGTTAAATGAACTTCAAAAGTCAAACGTACGACTAAATGATTTTGAAAATGGACCTATAGAGTTAATTGGGGCAGATGTAGCTGGAAAACTTATGACAGGGCGTAACTTGAGCCTAAACAACGGTTTGGTAGCAATGGAAACATTACTTGGTTGGACTCTAATGGGGAAATATCCTGCTACAAGTACTCAAAGTACTGATAGTGCAATGAATGTGACAACTTTGCTAATAAAAGATTTCAGCATTTCAAACTTATGGAATTTGGATGTACTTGGTATCGAAGATCCTACAGAGAAAAAGGCAAGACAGAGGCTGGAGCAAGAAGCTACAGAGCACTTTAACAAAACTGTGAAGATCAATGATGAAGGAAGATATGAGGTAGAGATGCCTTGGCTTGAAGAACATCCTCCACTACCTTCTAACTATCAGATTTCTAAAAGGAGGTTACACAAGACAGTTGAAAAGTTACGGGCTGAAGATCACTACAATGGTTATTGTAAAGTATTGGATGTTTGGGAAAAGAGGGGTCATAGAAGAGATACCTAACTCAACTGATTCTACCACTGGTCACTTTCCTCACAAAGCAGTTATCAAACCAAACAGCACCACCCGATAAGACCCGTTTTCGATGCCTCGGCAAAAGAAAAGGGAAGTCCATCACTAAATGATTGTCTTGAAAAGGGTGCTAACCTGATAGATTTGATTCCTGATTTATTGATTCGCTTCAGACTTGACAAAATAGGGATAATATCCGATATTAAGAAAGCTTTCCTGCAAATAAGTCTCAGAGAAAATGACAGAAACTTTTGAAATTTCTATGGATTGACAAAGATGATAAAATGAGAGTTTATCGCCACCAAGGGTAGTATTTGGAGTAACATGCAGCCCTTTTCTCCTAGGTTCAGTGATTAATAAACATTTGGAAGCAACTCTTAGTGCTGTTAATGATAGAAAAGTTCCTACCAAGAATCTACTGTAATGAAACTTATGAGAAGTTTTATGTAGACAATTGTATCACCAGCGTTTCTTCTACAGATGAAGTCAACACATTTGTTGCTGAGTCAAGGCAAATATTTTCAGAAGCTAAATTTGACCTCAGGGGCTGGATATACACCTGTAATACACATACTGAGAATGTTGCTGTTTTAGGACTAAATTGGTGTCCAAGTGATGATGTTCTGAGTCTAAGACCTGAATTGTTAAAAAACAACAACCTAGCTAAAGTGACAAAAAACAATCCTTTCCATAACACATAGTCTATTTGACCCTATTGGATTTTCAGCACCTGTTACCTTGTTTCCTAAGTTGTTGTTGCAAGAAATGTGGTCAATGAACTTAGGATGGGACGATGAAGTCAATGAAGACATACAATTTTTAGATTGGTATTCACAACTGGACGTCTTAAAAGATTTGAAGATTCCAAGATGGCTTCTAGGGGATCCTAAAATGTGAACGGCTGGACATTACACATTTTTTGTGATGCTAGTAAACTTGCATATGCAGCATGCATTTTCTTACGAATAGAATCTGAAAATGAAACCACTGTTCGACTGGTTCAAGCAAAATGTAGAGTAGCTCCAACGAAAAATATGACTATTCCCCGACTAGAACTGATGGCAGCATTGATTGGTGCTAGATTAGCAAACATGGTGCGCAATGCTCTGAAATCATTAAACATTCCGTGTTGTTTCTGGAGTGATTCCTCAACAGTAGTAACCTGGATTAAGAGATCTTGTCAATGGAACGTATTCGTCAGAAATAGAGTAAATGAAATTATTCAGCTGACAGAGAGAAATGATTGGAAACATGTAGCTGGTACAGAAAATCCTGCTGACATTTTAAGTAGGGGATGCTCCCCAAAAGTTAATGAAATGTAGATGGTGGGAAGGACCTTCATGGTTGTGCTATTCTGAAGAAAACTGGCCACAATCCCAATTTATTTGTGATGAAAATGAAGTACAACAAGAAATGTTGAAAAGTGTGCACTCCACATTAACCACCAGTAATGAAGACAAGAATAATGACTGGTACTACAAACATTTTTCGAATTTCAATCAAGTTATAAGATTAGTCTCATGGGTCGAAAGATTTGTTTACAATTGCAGGTCAAAAGAAAATAAACGTAAGGGAGACTTAACAGTTGAAGAGTTGAAACAAGGACAAATGAAAACCATGAAACTGATTCAGCAAGAAAGTTTCAATGATACAGCTAAAAAGTCATTGAAATCCCTCAAAGTGATTGAAGATGAAAACGGTGTGCTCAGAGTGGAAACAAGAATTGTACAAAGGGTGGATACTTATGACTTCAAATATCCTGTAGTTTTACCTGAGAAACATCCTGTAGTAAAAGATTGATATATGAAAACATGTGAAAAATTGTCATGTTGGTTCTCAAGGGTTGTTAAGTTTACTAAGAGAAGATTACTGGATTTTAAAAGGAAGAAAAGCTGTACGGTCTGTTATCAAGAAATGTGTTGTATGCCAGAGATTTGACAGTAAAGTCCTTGAATCCGTACCAACAAGCTTACCTGAAAATCGTGTTCGCGAAGCAGCTGTGTTTGAAATAACAGGCTTGGATTTTGCGGGACCAATTTATTTGAAAGGAAAACTAAGGCATGGATATGTTTATTCACTTGTGCTGTTTTTAGAGCTGTGCATTTTGAGCTTGTGACCTCATTATCTACCTCAGAATTTTACTGGCGCTTAGAAGATTTATCTCAAGAAGAGGCAGACCACATGTGATCTACAGTGATAATGCTACTAACTTCACAGCTACAGAAGCTATGTTGAAGAAACTTGACTGGAACTTAATCAGTACCACCAGTGCAACCATGAAAATTAAGTGGATATTTATTCCCCCTTCTGCCCCATGGTGGGGAGGATGGTGGGAGCGTTTGATCAGAACTCTAAAAGGACTGTTTAAAAGGGTGTTAGGAAGAGCATCACTCAATTACGAAGAGGTTGTTACAGTACTTTGTGACTGTGAAGCTGTTGTAAATTCTCGCCCACTTACATACCTGAGTGAAAATCCACAGGATCTGATACCTTTGACACCAGCCTGTTTTCTGCAAGATATAAGAGAATTTGGAACACCTGATATAGACAAGTTAGAGAACACAAACTTTGAAAAAAGATTTAAACACAGACAAGAAGTAATGAAATCATTAAGACAGCGTTTTAGAAACGAGTATTTGGGACAACTAACTATGTTTTCCAAGAAGTGCAAAAACAAGAAGAACGAATTGAAGAAAGGTGATGTGGTTCTTGTAACCAGCGATAACCGAACCAAATTAGAATGGCCACTTGCAGTAATAGAAGAGCTGATACCTGGAAGAGATATGGTGGTTCGACTAGTCAAATTGAAAACATCAAAAGGACACTATTACGACCTATTCAAAAACTATGTCTAATAGAAACCATCGACTGGAAAGGATCAACAAGATGAATGAAGTACCTTGAAAAGACAAAAATGTCAAACGCCCTGCGTTTGAGATGGGGAGAATGAAGAAACTTGTTATAGTATGAAGTATTTTAATATTTTTGTTGTTGTTAGTTACTTTAATAACATATCTACAGATGGAAATATTGAAATGTTTTAAACCATATGTTTTCAATTGTTTGGATTAGAATTGTGTTTACTGATGAAAGTAATGTTTTGTTTACAAAGTGTTCATCAAATAAAGTCAGTTTTCTCAGTGAATTAATTGTATTTCTTTCAGACAGCTATATCGCTGCTTTGAAAGAGAGGAAAAAAAACAAACCAAGAGGTCATCTACATAAATTATAAAGTTTCCTCTAATTTAAAGTTACGCAAGCAAAATGCCTGTGTCCTGTCCCTGCAAAGAGCAGTTCGAAATTTGGGAGAGAGGAGAGAATCGGTGCACACCAACATTTCACAATTTAAAATTGTAAACATTTCTTGGTTCTACATTTTGGAAACGTGTCCCAAAGTGGCATCAACGCATTTACTCTAATAGAGACTGGAGGAAGTGAAAACTACCGAATCGGGCAACTCAGAACTTGATGGACGACACTGATTTCTTGTAATCTTTAAATAGGTATAACCACAACAAAAAAAGAGTCAGGAAAAATTTTTTTGCGTCGTTGAATTTGTGTTAAAATTGTCTTTCTTTTGAGGTGCCACAAAGGGGGCTTGTAATTTTTTTGTAATTGCGGGCCCTTCCCCCTCGGGATTTGGGTGGAGGGTGAGTGACGCAACGCCAAAACAAACTCTAGGATCCTGTAAAAACGTTCCCAAAAGGGTTTTCAAAATATTTCCTTTTTTCAACAGTTAAAGCCAAAGAATTTAAAAACTCATCTTGTATACTATCAATGCAATATACACATTATTATCATCGCGACACGACCACGATCATTACCCTGTGGCTGTGGATACTGTTTGAGGTGAAGGGATACAAAAAATAATAATAATAATAATAATAAAATAATAAAATACTTTATTGCAAATGTTACAAAATATTTTGTATCGCAATCTTCAAAAGGAAAGTTAAGAGTAAAAAAAATTGTGGAAGCAAATTTTGAATTCACTGTTACATCGAAATCTAATTCATACACATACATTATAAGTTATTCACCAATTATTCATTGAATTGTGGATACAGAGGGAAAGGATAGGAAGAGAGTTGGCACAGACAGTGAGAAAGAGGCTGCAGCAGTATCTATTCTATTCCCAGCTGCACGCGTACAACCTCGGCTTTATCTACGCGATTATTTGCTGTAAAGACAATACTTCTGTTAGTGACAATATTCGGATGAACGAATAGAAATCAGTGAATCCTAACCCTCGATATGGCAAACAAGTACGAGTACATGTTCGTTTGTTTGGCTGAGTAGTCTATAGCGTTCGAACGGCTCAAGATATATTGCGCCTGTAGGATTTTGATGCGTAAAAAATAAAGGCTAAGTTTTAAAATTTGAGACAGATCGAATCATTGGTTAAAAAATATTTTTCTTTTCTTCTCTTTTTGCTTATATGTTTCGTACCAATTAACCTTTTCAACCAAAATTTTAGGAAATTTGACCTATGTAAGATTTATGTGTAAAGGCAAAATATAAATACTATCAAAGTGGCGGCCATATCTGTGATTTTCTTGTTTTGCGTGTATTTTTCGTACAAAAGAGGAAAAACGGTAGTTAGTTGTAACGTCGTGAAGCTCTGGGGGAAAATATAGTTTTTGTTAGTATAACGGGGAAAATAAACAAGGAAAAATACAGTAATTTTGTACGTTATGATGACTTGACACACCAAAACCAAAGGAAGAGGGCAAGAGCAATATTTTGTAACTATGTACTCAAATCCAGAGGCCGAGAGAAATATTTTTTTCTAATTTTATGTGACTTAACCTTCTTTTTGGGTAAACTATCCCCGCTTATGGAAATGCGCCATGATTCACGGTAGCGGTTGTGACTACGCGTCGGCTATGTTTTATTTGTTCTGCGTTGTTGCAAACTGACTATGAAACGCACTGTAGACAGGATTGTCCGGAGCAGGCCATTGTGATTGTATGTCATGTCATGTGACAGTTTCTACCATTACATGATTGCCCTAGACATAACCGCTCTGATACACTATACAGTATACACTGTAGCAGTAGGCTACAATACAATACACTCACGTCCGTGTATAATGGTGCACACCCGATGTACGTGAAGGAATCCACTACAACACGATTTGTTTTGTTTTTGCTGGCGATGTAAAATTTAGTTCCGCTAAATGGCGGTTGAATTTTTCTTTTATTCAGATAGGATAGTTTGATAGTATACTAGATTTTCACCGAATTTCCGTAGAAAATAGGGTTATTCTTTTCTATTGTCAAAGAAACGAAACTGTTTGCAGTTTTGAGCTTCCCAACACCTCCTGAGTCAAATGGGAAAACTGCATTATATATAATATGATTACTCTACAGGTCGAGAACAGCCGTAGAGTTTTTTTCACGAAAAGACAGAGATTCTTTTTTCATTGTTAGATTTCTAAGATGGCCGACTTTGTAAACAAGGATTGGAGTATGCCGGCTTTAATAGCTAAATACTGTGAATTTATCACTTGATACTATTATTTGTTGGTTGTTAATCGATATTAATACCATGTAATGTTTGTTTAACAACAAATCTGGTATTTACTTAAACTTACAAATTGTCAGTAATGCTATCCGAATCAACAGGTGAGTCGTCTAGGCTACGCTAAACCGCCCTTTCATATTCACGGTTCCAACGATTTTATTACGATGATTAATGCTTTAAATATTGAATGTGTCGAAGGCTAACAAATATTTTTACACAATGAAATCTTAACATATTGAATTGTACATAGTTGAGTAAACAAAGAGCTAGGTACAAGTTGTGATCACTTTAGGCTAGGACTAGACAAAATTAGCCTATATTATATGTGCCCAAAATAAAAGGTAAGGTTTGTCTTGTTTAACGAGGTGAAGTTAAGACTACAAAGTCCTTCTGCTCAACTCGACCTTTACCTAGGTTGTCAGATAGTCACATTACAAAATATGTAAGTGGTGACTGCGAAATCGAACCCGCTGCCAGCGAGTGATCAGGTCCGAGTCGCCATCGATTCCAACCCACCACGAACTTCAAATATATATTATAATGACAATTGAAGTAGAAAAAGGTAGTAATTAATTATGTATACAACTTGACAATGCAGTTATTGCTGAAATAGATCACATGTACAAAATATAGTTTTTAATTTGGATTTGAGGCATTAGAATAAACTTCTTCGACAAATCAGTTGGAAAGACATTGTATCTCATTTAAGACGCTATACTACTTTGCCCCAGTAACTATTTGTATCTAAGTTCCTTCCCCTTTCATGTAGAGTCAGATTTTTGGTAACTTTTTGTAAGGTCTTAAAAGTAAAATTTGAAAAAGTAATCGTGAATATTCTTGAAATTAAGTTCCTAGACCAACCCATACCATTTTATAAGATGAAAGCAAATTTCAACAACATTTCGAATAACAAGATTTTATGGGCAATATTTGACAAAGCTCAAAGTACTGAAGGAATTAGAACTTCGGAACAATTTTTTTGTTTGTTCTAAAATATTACATTTCCAACCCATCCTAGAAATTTAGAAAGAAACAATCAGCCCAGTAAGTTATATTTCAAACTGAAATGCAATTACTGCTTGTATAGCCTGAAAAATATTGTACCTTCTCACAATAACGTCTTCGAGTTTCTGAACTTGAGCCAGCCAAGTATATAGTGGCTATTGACCACTCCTACAACGGTTATTGCATAAGCATAACAAATCACAAGCATTATACAGTTTTCGCCAACAGCCAGTTAAAGCAGAGTTTAAAATAGGATTGATGTAAACAGTAAAGTCACATTGTTTACGGACAGGTTATGTTATCAGCTGGGTATAGATTAGCACCTCGTGTCGTGTACTTCATAATGTTGGTTAGTCATTCGTCAGCCATCGAGTGGGTTTGACACTGCGGGACTTGGAGTGTCGGCAAAAAAGTAGTTTTAATAGTGACTAGAGGATATTTGTACTTGTGACATCAATTTTGGGGTTGATTAGTGATAAGCAAGCTTATCTTCTATTAGGTGAAGTAATTTAGAGGGTTGAGAATAACTGTTGTAAATTTAAAGTTCTTGGTGTGAAAGGAAAATGCCTTTTATTCGGTTTCAAGTGGTTCATTCAACACCAATTAGTGGACGTAAGTACGGAAACAAACTCTTAAACAATTATTTTCCGAATTAAAAAGCTCTACCAGATCCGTGCTTCGACAAACAACACTGAAAATATAGTTTTTTATCGGATAAAAATGGGTATATTTTGAAATATTGACATGTTAACTTTAAGAATTGTGTGAAAATGAACTGCCCAGAAATTGTTTTACATATAAAATAAGATTCCATCCCGTATTTCAAATTGGGGGCAGAATTTAATACTTATATTTAATGGATTAGATGTTTTAACAGATTAATGTTTACAAATGGTATTTACCGAATATTACCTAATAAATAAAAGATTTTCTTATCTAACAAAGATTAGAAAGTCTTGTCTGTTACCATTCAAGGTTATCCCAGGAAAGTTTTCAAAGATCAAATTACGTAGAAAGATAACATTTTTTGATATAACCACTAAGTTTATATTAAAGAAAGCCATAACAAGTAGGCTATCACTAAAATCTCATTATCAGTCTATCAGGTGGAAAAACCATTCAGTTTAAATTATAAAATCAGACTACATTTTCAAAAAAACTTTAAAAATATAAATATAAAAATTAAACAATGTCGATAAATTTAATGAGAATATTGCCCAACTCAGGTACTGTTGACGGCTTATTACGGAGTAATCTACCCACACCTTTCCTAATGCTGTGGCATTACGGTTATGGGAGGTTGTGTAAACATAAACTTCTCAAGAATGTTTATTCTCCAAAAACGTGCAATCCGAATAATTGCAAAACTTCAATGGAGGGAGTCGTGCAAGCCAACATTCAAAAATCTGAAATTGTTGACACTTCCCTGCCTATACATCCTAGAATCATCTCTATTTTTCATGTCACAAAAGACAGCATACACTCTTATGTCACTAGAGGCAGGGATGACTACCGGATTGGGAGACACAGAACGGTAGTCCATGAACGTCTGCCCTCCCAGGCAGGAGTTCATTTCGTCAACATGCTTCCAAATTCAATAAACAGTCGCAGAAGCGTTTTAAAGCGTTGATGAGTTTTTGGCACACAATTGGTAAATCTGATCAAAGAGCTAGGGAGGAACAATTTGTATGAATGAAGATGAATGAGTGCACACAATGTATGTTTGAAAGAGTTCTCTGATGAGTTTGAGTTTAGAATGGAAAATTTAGTGTAGTTACACATCCTAAATGACGATTGCAATGCATGGTAGAAATGTTTATGCAATAAACCATTTATTTATTATTTATTTTATTTATTAAATATTACAAAAAGCATCTTCTCTAATTAGCAAAACTATATACGTTTATTTAGTGTATTCTTTCAGGTCTTTTCTACAACATATTTTTTGTCAATGCAGCATGTTATTTAATTGATATCAATATTTGATTAGGTCTAATCTTGTTATCATTAAAGACTTAACAAATAAACCATATTCAAAACCTGATAAGATATAATTTAAATTCACTTCAAATAGTGTTCTTCCAATTTTGTATTTTGTCACTTTTTAAGCTAATACTTATTTACACAGTTTTCCAAATAAATAAAGGAATAAATACTTTATGCAAAGAAAACAAACAAGTATCATCAAAGATGTAAAAAAAGAAATTAACGGTTTGCACATACATACTCAATACTCATTTGATAAAGACCATGGTCTTTGTTACTTATTTTGCATTATTATAGTACACATGTTTATTAATGTTTGCATGATTTAGTTGTCATATGTTTTTAACTTAAAAAAACATATGTTTCAATTGTTGCAATTCTTCCTTTTCAATGTTATGTTTTGTAAAACAGTTTAATGCAGTCAATTTATAGCCCACACATTGCTTTCTTTTTGTGTTTTTTTTCCAAGTATAATATTAACTATTATAATTATAAAGTTACACAAGTAGACAAGTGAGTCATGGAATCTATTAAATATTGTTGTCCAAACAAATGTAAGTTTGTTTTTGTGTGTTATTAAGTGCTAAGCCTTTTCTTCTTGTTTTCTCTTTTGAATCAAGATGTGAGGATAGTTTAAAAACATTTTCAATAAAACATATGAAAAATAAGAAATCAGTTTTGAGATGTTTTTTGGCTTATTTTGTAACTTTTGCTGAATTTCAAGTGTCATCAGAAAATTTACTGTTTTACTAAGACACACTTAAATTTTATGTTTTAATTGTATTAAAAAATAATAGCCTTAACGTTTTATTTTGGTTTATAAAAACAGGACACCTTATTGACAAAATAGCAATTATCAAATTATGATTTTTTTGTGGTTAGGATAAGTGCTGGATTGGTTAGACCGTTGCACTCTATACAGAGCAACACAATTTTACTGTAAAATTACTAATAAATTATTATTTTTAAATTCTAATCTAAAAAGTTAGAGAGTGTGGCTTAAATAATGAGTTCACAACAGCGGCAAGAACTTGCGATCGACACTGTAAAAAGCCAGAATACAGGTGGTACGGACCTAGCGGAATAGTTTACGGCTTAACGGATATCGCACCATTAAGTCTGTTTTACGGGTGCTTACCTTAATAAGAATTTTAACCTAGTGGGTGAAATTTCACTCTCAGTCAGCTGAATATTGTTTCCGAATTTGGTTTTCATGATTTGCTCTTGTGTGTTTCAGCGGCACCTCAAGTGGTGTTGACGGTACAGCAGCGACCGCACCACCCTCGCTCCCCGAGCTCCGTAACATCCCCCAGCATGGCGAGATCTCCCCTGCAGCACCACCACTCCGCCCCCACTACCACCCGCGACCGCATCACTGCCCCACAACCTGTCGATGTGAGTTATAGTTTGTAGGCCTACATATTCTGTACTGTAATGGCAGTAAGGCCAAAATTTCCTGTCGAATTTTATGAAAATAAATTGGTACATGATCAAAGTTCACATGTGAGGCGAACAATGTTTACTGCTTCGCCTCCCACGGAAATAGTTTGCAATCATGCAATGGAAAAGGAACTTTCGATACAAGTTGTGAACGATACTTTTCATGATACTGCAAAATGACACGATAAATCCATAATATTTTGTAATATTAATTTGTTATAGGTTAAACATTTCAATAGGTTAAATGTTCCATTTTACTTTATTGAAATTTGCTTATTTCCAAAACTAACAACAAAACAACTCTTTGTTTTTACGTTGCTTATGGGCCGGTAAATGACAGCTGGTAATAGTGATTTGAATAGGAGATCGCTAGCGCTCATTGTGTAAAAAACTGTTACTTAAAGGAATCCAGAAGATTTCTTGGACTTTTCATTTTTAGTGCTCTTAGACAACTGCTCTGCAATCAGCTGTTTTCGAGATGGTTTATCTATGTTGGAAATTTGATATTTGGGAGCAATATGATGAGTAAAGGAACCTGGGTACTGTCGGCTTGATATTTACAAGAGCTGTATGATAAGTACCAAATATGCAAACCCATTTTTGGCCTTCGACTCAAACTGGAATGAAATTGTTGTAAATTTACTTTTAATATTTCAAATTTGTAAATTTCACATTTACAAGTATTTTAACTGTATATTATTAATAAGTTATTCAAAAGAAAGTTTTTCCAAATTTTAATGAAATACAATGTTTAGTGAAGGATTGTAAAGGATGCCTGCAGTTGAGAGGAGAGGGTTAAGGTTGTTGGGTCGTCAAGTAATTGTGGACAAATCACGGTCAATTCCTTCCTTGACCTTGTCTACTCTGCTTGGCAGTGCCAGGTTCATAGACTGTTTGTAGACCCTACCCCAACACTGGACTATGTCTGTCTGTGTATAAGGACATCATGGACAAAGAAGCATTTTATCTTCGTTGTATTTGTACTAAAAGATTTATTTGTATTTCACTTACCAAAGTGGTAGAAAATAGGGGTTAGAGAAAAACCCCTTGAAAAAGTTTTAAACACAAAAGGAATGTAGGAATAGTCGAACCTAGATTCAGGCAGGACAAAATGTATCAAACTGTTGTTCTAACCTGAATTGTCAAACTAACTCATCATACCCTGAGGCCATGGGCAAATTTGAACCTTCAAACTAAGCTGTACTTTTAGTTTTGAACAAACCTATTTTTGGCTACAGTATGAACCGAAGCCAAACTGGTCACCTAAAGGGAATTCAAATAAAATATGAAAATAATATTTAAATTCTAATTGGAGCTCCACTTATTGAACTTTAGTTCTGAACACTTATTCAGAACTTAGTGAAGAGAATTGGCTTCCTTTTTTACGATCACCTGTTGTAAACTATTCCATAACTAACTTGACAAATACAAGTTCGTTCGCTGGTAATTCCAAACTTACATAATACTTTGAACTGTCAAACTTGAGGTAAGTTCAAAATTCATGTTAAACTTGTCTTTATCTTCCTCCTACGAGTAGCATTTGATGTGGGTTTGACCAGATCCAAAGAATTGCATTACCAAATTGACCCAACATGTCGAAGGCTCTTAACATCATTTGTCATGCACAGGGAGAGAAGCGGAGACAGGTGGAGTTCGAGAGAGTGCACACACTACAGCTGATGTTGGAGAAGGAACAGAGGTTCGTGGAGAGTTTACGCAGCGAGCTGGCCAAGAGTAACGACGTGAAGAAGCAAGAACAGCTGGCCGGCTCAGAACGCAGAGTACAGACCCTACAGACTCAATTGCTCAACCTCTCGTCACACTATGAACACGAGGTATGTAAATATACGAACGAGTTAGCAAGTATTGACGTCTACGCTGTAGGTTAACTGTGATGTTAACACTTTCAAATCTCGAAAAAAAAAAAAACTGGGATTTTAGTTCACAAAGTCTTTAGTTAATTTGCTTTCCAAATTATGTCAAGTATTAAGTTCTGTACGGTTCAGTCTCTCTGAATTTCTTTTTGCTACTCCGGCACTCTCGTGGTGTAGACGACTTAGTTATTCGTGTTTTACAAGTTTAAAACTATTCTGAAGACGACCCAAGGGCAGAGTTGCGTAATCTTCCGTTATTTTTGTCACAACACTAAACTATCGTGTGAGTGATATTGCATAGTTGCATTTTAAATGTATGTTCGAGTAGTTAAAATGCATTGCATTTTGTTGTCAAATTTTCCATTCCAACAATTACCATAACAATCCCAACTTAAGGTTAGAAAGATCCCACCGAAGATTGTTGGCTCACAGAGTTACGTTGTTAAATTTTTTTCTAGAATAGGCAGTTGAATCTGTCCTTGACAAAATCTTTTGTTTGAGTTTCATTCTTAAATTCAAAAAGAATTATGCATCTGTAAATAACTATTATGCAACCAACTAATTGTTTAATTACTAAAGTAGTCAATTTTTAATTTTTTCATCAAAGTTTCTTAAACGCAGTTCTTAAATAAAAATATATCAACAAAAAAATCATGAAAGGTGTTGACATCCCAAAGCACGTGTGTGTGTGTCCAGTAAATCACTGTTTTTGCAAGTGTGAGCGTTTCTTAATATTGTAGTTTTCTGGATTGTTTCTTAAGCAAGTGTGGTAGGCAAGCGTAGTCATACTCAACAGTAAAAATAGTTGTGCTTAAACTGTGCAGATTTAAAGATATAGGCTTCATAGGCCTACCTTGTTTAATTTTATTTGTGTAGTAACAAATTTGCAATTTGATTGATGTTAAAAGTTTATGATGCACTGTTACTTAGTAATGTAAAACCTCCAGAAGCTGTTTCTTTCATTGATTTCTCATACTATAATCTAATATAGTCCTGATCATACTAGTTACATTTTTAGAAACTCATAAATTATGGTTAGAAAAATATCAAAATGATTATTAAAGAAGAAAAATACCATAATTTTGTGTATGCGTCTGGCGTCTGGTTGATTAAATGTAAGGTACTACTGTATCATCAGCATGTCATCATTTACTGAGTTCCTATAATTTGACGTCCATTTGCGAATTGTTCCGACCCATGTTCTGAAACAGGAAGTACATTTCAGTATTGTTTGTTGGAGCATTCACTCACTCCTTTGTTGGTCTTTGACAATTTTCCTTATTTGAAGTGTGTGTTAACGTTTCTTCATGGGGATAAATTCCAAGGAGGTAATGAAAATTTGTATTTTATGTATGAGTTATTGAAATGGGTTCAATTTATGAACATTAAAAGATGTTTGTGATATATATTTCTTTTCATTGAAAGTAGAGTAAACCTCTACCCTTGAAGTTTTTCTTTTTAAAGTAGTAAAGTCGTTGTTACTCTTGTATTGAATTTTGAGTTTCATTAAGTGTGGGATTACTTTCTCAAACAATCAGATAAAAAGAATTTTGTCAAACTGCTAAAATGATAGTGTTAGAAAAATCATAGCACCCTTTATAATATATTGGTTTTATTTTGCGATCGGTTTCGGACCGTGTCCATTTTCCCAACAGCCTTACAAGTATTGAAATATAAATATTTACATATTTTACATATATTTATGTTTTTTCTAACACTGTTATACATAATAAAGTATCCCTGTTTTGTGATTATCTTTCGCATAGTGCTAAAATGATGTTAATTGATGGGCTAGGTTTGCTTAACTTTTACACGTTTTTCTCTCAACTTTGGTCTTTTACATTGTTTGTGGAAAGAAATACTTTAACCCAAAATATTTTCTGACTTGAATTTTTTCGAATGGAAAGGGTCATCAGCAGAACACAGAAGTCATCTCTCATTTATCTACTTACTTCTCGCTTAAAGAGTTTTACGTTCTATCTCACACACATACCCTCCTCGCCAGCTCCACACAGAGGCGGAGTGGCTTGTATGGAGCACTCAGCTGACCTTTAGCTGAAAGGTCGCCGCATAATTCACCGGCACTCGCTCTATTCTGCACAACCCGCCCACGGAATCCACAACACACCAGAAACCAGATCACAAATGTAAACTCACTTCTGCTGCCCTTCATTTACCCTTTTATACATATTGTTGAGCTCTATCTGACGGACTAGTTCTTTTGACAGTAGGTTTAGGAGTTTATTTAAATTGACAGAGAAAATGTATGAACAGTTAACGCTATTTGTTCTGGTTAAAACCTTTTGGAGTTGTAAATCTTGATAAGTTACAGCTCCATTTAATTTGTTTGCAGATACTCAACCAAAAAAAGTTCACAACAAAAATTTGAAGAAATAACTTTTATTTGTCAATGAAGCGTTAGTTGTTTAGATTATTAAAATTTTAACTCTCCAATTAGTGAAATGTAAAAGAAAATTAACAATTTTCAAACAGCTATTTAATATAAAAGGATCAGAAAAAGGAATTCTAATTTTGATTTGGAATTAATGGTCAAATGTTCCAAGTTAATCTTTGTACTTTGTATTTGAAAAATGTTAATCTGTGTTTTTATTTGAATAGTAATTTTCAATCAGCTGTTTTATCCAACAATGAGAGAAGACATGGTTTTGTTTTTGTTGACATCAATTCTAGTGTTATACCATGTTTTCAATTGTTATCTCACAATCTCTATCTTTATTGTGTGTAGTATTAGTAAATGGGAAAATGTAACCAATCTGTTTATCAAGAAAAGAAAGCAAGGTATTATCTTTTCATCTATTAATCTATCAAAGCCAAATTAATCTGAACTCCTTGAAAATATAATATCCATCTATTTATCCATCAAACAACCATTTTATTTTATATTTTTGGCTTTTGCCGGTAGTAATGATTGGAGAAAAAAATCACGAACAATATTTTCATTCATTTAAATATCCTATACAAGATGCTCTTTCACCAAACAATCCTTGTCCTGCCGGTGACATTCAACCGCAGAAGGGACAGTGTCTGTGTTGGGCACAAGATGGATGAAGTAATCACATTGTCAAAGAGAGGAGAGAGGGCTTTCCCACCACAGACTTGTGAATCATTTATCAACCTGTCTTATCAGCATTCTCAACACCGGCTCTACTGTCAGTAGTACATGACAACATCTGTCACTTTCATGTTGTTTAATAGTGATTATACAAGAATACAAGATCTTTGTTTGCTATTAGATAATTGACAATTACAATAGGCATCGTCAATGTTACAATTTAGTGTACACGTCTTCATGTAAAAT
This sequence comes from Matsumurasca onukii, assembly GCA_018831715.1. Classification (NCBI taxonomy): domain Eukaryota; kingdom Metazoa; phylum Arthropoda; class Insecta; order Hemiptera; family Cicadellidae; genus Matsumurasca; species Matsumurasca onukii. Next base: position 46,041,237 of record CM032065.1, on the reverse strand, counting down.
ACCAACTACCAAGCAAGCAATCTTTGCTTAAGGTAACATTATTTAAAATTGTACAGCCATCAGAACAGTCAGACGTAAACATAATACCACACAATACATGTGAAACGTATTCAGGAAATTACAGATTTAGATATCCTATGGTTTTAGTTAAAGTATCACAATCTTATAAAACAAATTGTTTTAAGTCAGTTTTTGACAAGAAATTTAAATTTTCCTAATTTAAAGGACCAACATTTCTTTGGCAGTTTATTGAAAAGTGCAAGTAGCTGGTTCACAAGATGGGAAAAAAATCGCCGGGCTACTAATAATTTACTTTTTGTATATTTTGTCTGTTAAATTTTATGGTAGGTACTGTATTATAGTTTATATTGTTGCCCAACTACAATATATTACAAATCTAGTTTCATTGTTTTCCTTGCTAAATTTTGATTGATAAATTAGCTCAATTTTTAAAGATCAATACGATGTAATGCGGTTTGATTTGATCTACATTATAATTTGTAAAATATTAACTCTGACAAGTAAAAGTCCTTTGAAGAAAAAATATGGTGTTATGTTCTTAAATTTAGGTAAAATTCCTTTGAAGATAAAAAAGAACAGAGTAATGCTCTTAAATGTTTTCATGATTATGGACAAAATAGGCAATTTAGATGTTTCTAATAACAGTGAAATGTAATAATTTGAATGGTAGGTGCAGAAAGACCAAAAGTATCCTTTAAAATGTAAGGTTACAGTTCTTCAACATTTCTATTTCAGTGTCTTGCATTTTAGTTTGGTAAAGTAATCAGATACAAAGTATGATTTGAAAGTTACCACTGTTGTGAAATCTTTTGAAAGCATTTTCTTAGAGAAACACCTAGTTTCGGTTCCAAAGAAATAGAAAATGGGCACCTTTTATAGGCTGAATGTATGATCCACTCCAAAACACATACGAAAAACCCAAACTCAAATTTTTAATCACAACAGTTTACAATTTCCCTCTTGTCGGTGGCGGTGTTGTGTTTGATGTGAAGGGTTATCTGTCATCGCTACTGACCCGGTCGGTGAAGTATCAGTTAGCCACTCCTCACACAGGCGCTGGTCAATGTTTACACGCTGTAATTAGTTCAATGCCAGCTGCATCGCGAGCCGCGTCAGTCCGTCGTATCGTCTACATACGATTCGAGAGTCAACTGTCAGGATTATGTTTGAGGTGCGTCTGCTTTGTTTTTAGTGGCATGTTTGTTTTAAAATCTTAGGTTGTGTTAACAAAATAATTGTTTTAGTCCGGCAGTTTCGTTGTCTCGTGCGATTTCATTGCCATTACAGTGGGTCCTAGAAAAGACCTTTCATAAGCATAGTACAGTATGAAGTAGCTCATGTGATGTCTTAAATGTTTTGGGATCCGGTTCTTTAAGCTATTCTGAAATCGATGTAGGCCAAATTAGCAATATTTCCAGTCAAATTATCAACCATCAGCAATTAAATGGCTTCGAAATAACAATTCCAGTATTTAAAATTTAGTTACCAACAATCCAGGTGATTTTTTTTCTGTGGATAGTGATTGAAGTTAGACAGAGCAGTTCTTGTGTTTGTAGGCGAAGAGCATTGAAATATTATCGTAGTCAATATACCGTTTATAGTGTATATTTTTCTCCACTATTAAAATTTACTACCAGAATGGCTATTTAATAATGTTATCGAGTCTATTTCTCTTAGATGAGAATTTGCACATATTTCACTCAAATATTGTTTATGTATCTGCTCAAGATTATGGGCTTCTTCCAAGAAATTTGTTTGTATCCAATTTGGATGGTCGTTTCCTCCGCTACTTTACAAACATGGGTTTTAATTAGAAACTTGTTTATTTCAAACAACGTTAAGTGTTTTGTTATCAGCATTAATTATTGGCACACTTTCCTCAGAACAGATTTGCAAAGGTGTCTTTGGCAAACTTCCTATATTTGTAAATGTGCAAAAGAAGAATTTACCGAACTAGGTGTTGTATTATCAAAGCTTTAGTACTGTAGTTATAAATAGTTGACTGTCAAAATCAGCTGTTATTTTGAGTCATCCGTTTATCAGTGAGTATTAATTTTGAGTACTTTGATAAACAGGTTATCAGGGTTCTGTAATCAGTTAGTTCTTGACCCAACAGGCCAACAAGTTTTTTAGTGTCATAGTCTATGGTGATTTTCAATGTTGCTATTTACATGTGAATTATAAAGCGGGTTCCCCACAGCAGTAGCATTCCCCCACCTTTAACCTTTGATGCACATTACATTTTTTCAAATGCTTTGCATACAGAAAATAGGTACAAACTACAAATGTTGATTGTTGAGCCGTCTATTTTGTGGAAGTGTTCTATATTGAAAAAATGTATATTATTTTTTACAAATCCACTGTTACATTTAAAATTTAATTAAATTTTTTTTATGTTAAAAATAATAGTGGATTTTCACAAAATAGTATGAGTTTATTTAATACAAACATAAAGGAATGAGTTTCATTTTTGTTAAAAAAAAGTCGTACGATAAGTTATGTACTATTTCTGAGGTTAAAACATTATTACGGACATTTTCCATCGATTTGAGTGAACAAAAAGTACACGATGTTTCGGGATCGGGAATCTGACACTGTCTTCAGGTGAAAAGTAACCTAAAACATTTGTAGCTAATAATGTGGTGACTTTTCACCAGATTACAGATCCTGAAACGTGTACTTTTTGTTCACTAAAAAACTATAGGAAACGTCAGTAATAATGTTTTAACCTCAGAAATTGTACCAACGTCAACAACAAAACTTCAAACAAAGAATTATGTACTATGATATTCTATAGTTTTGATTGTGTTATTTCAATGTTCACCCATTGCAAGAGCGAAGACATTAAAGATAACTTTTATATTAGCTGTCCTATCAAAACTTCCACTATTTCATTTTTGGTGTGGTGTAGAGCATTTATGTTTACAACGCAATATCCTTTTTATCGACAATAGCATTCAGTTCCTTTCAATCCTGGCAATCTAATACAGGCAAATCACCGACTGCTTCTTGAATTGCCTCAGAGTTCTGCAATACCCAAATCAAGCTGATTGAACTTTAGTGCCGTACAACTCATCTGCATTCTTCAACTAACTGATGGTCTCTACATTGTTCTTCCTTGTGGTCTGTGACATCACTGTGCTGGTTGATAGAGAATGTTCAACTTCAAAAAGTACCAGTTTAATAATCAAGTTACGCCTTAAAATGCAACACAGTGATGCTTTTCCATTGTTTTGCATCACGCCCCAAATATGTGGTATAACGATGCTTTCCCGTTAAATCTGTTTTGCAATTTCATGTAATGTTGATTTGAAGGTGTACTTTGTTAATCGGAGGATTAAAATGATGTAAGGATACTTATGTTACTTTTACTTCTTCTAATAATATTGATTCTTTTTAACTTTTATGAGTTTTGGATTGTGTACTGATTACATACACATTACTAAAAAAGTAATAATGACAGTTATAGTTGTTTTTTTTGCTAATTATAACAGTTGTAAAATATAAAGTCAAAAGGATTAGTGTAACCTTCAGTCTGTGCATGTAATGGTGTGATGTCTAAACTTACATATAAAAAAAGTTTTTCAAATGAAAATAAAAATGAAAGAAACAGCTTCAATTATTTTATTAATTACTGCGCTTTATTAAATTGTGTGGTGTATTTTAAAGTTTGAATTATGTATTGTACTTTGGTTTGATAGCTTAATAAATATTGTGTGTGTATTTTCATTTTGTAGAACAGTTATTTCATCATCTTATATATTGGTTGAGTGGTTGATGTATATACTGGATGTGAGATATATTTATAACAAAAATAATTTTAACTAAAGGAACAAATATTTTGATAATAAAAGCGCTTGTCAATTCTAACAGAACTAAATTTTAACCAAGGTGGAAGGTTCTTAACTTTTTAAAAACTTAACGTATTGGTGAAGCATGTAAATTAATATGTACATATTATTTTTCAACAACTTCTTGGTAATAAAATGCAAGAACTAGTAAACGGAAATGCTACCCATACAACACAACTTTTCGTATTGTTTTTTGTAGGTTAACACTGTCTATCCATATTTTGAATTTATTTTATCTTAAACACTTTTGTATTGTGTCAAATGATTGAAATATAATTATTAAAGCTATTGTTTTTAACATTAGGACAAATGCAGCCTTTATGCATATTTATTATTTAAAATGAAATGTTGTCTCACAACATGATACATTAAAATATAATAACATTGTTTATACAAGCCATTTTTTCAGACTTTTGGTAAACATCTTCAGTAAAAGCTTAAAAATAATTAAAAATATAAACGTACTTTAAGGTTTAAATTTTAAACTTATTAGCATTAAACATGTTCATGAAAGGTAAATACAGTTTGAAAATGCATCAACCACTCAAGGTTTAGTAGAGATATGTGCAGTGACGTACGTTTTTTTTGCTCTCTAAATAAGTTTTAGAGCCAAAGTATCTTCAAAATGCATTGAACCATCATCATTCATGCTTTATTGTTGTGTCATAACTTCAAAATTTGACAATGGAAATTCAAAAAAATTACTTTGGAGAATTCATTAAAATTAGTACAAAAAATACCTTGATTTGTGGATCACGAATTGAATGAAATTGTAAATGTTATTGTTAAAAAATAGTGGGAAAATGGCAAATGCCCTTAACCCCAAGTGTTCCCACTGTTCGCCCCTCACCCTCTGGTACCTCACTGCCGTATCATCTACTTACGCACGGGTGTGCCCCTAGTGACTAGCAGCTTGCCGAAGGAAGTGTGGTGTGGTAGCTTGTACTAATGTAACCGTTGCTTGCAGCCTGTCTCACCGACTCCTGCCCGGACGTTGGACTCGGACACTCCTCCTCCCTTGCCCAGTCGCAACCCTCCTCTCCCTCCCACCCCGCAGTCACCCCGCCCCTTCCTCCCCGGCAGTACTTGCTCGCCCAATCCGAGTCCAGCGCGAGAACGTCCCCTAACGCTGTAAGTACCCGATAGCTCTAACGTAGCGTTTAGTCTTACCGGCAGTACGACTGGGTCATTAAAATGAAGACTTATTAAATTTCATAACTGGAAAATTGTTTGCCTGTAAAGGATAACACGTGGAAATGTCGTATTTGGGTACCTAAACTAAGGTTTGGCATACTCTTAGCTTGTAATTTTGGGAAATAAATTGATGCAGTGCTGCCCAAAAGAAGGAGTAACACAAAAAATATGTAACAGCTAGATTTAAGATATGGAACTAATAGATGGTCAAACACTGGTAAGATGATAAAACCAATTGCAAAATTAAACAATAATTTAACATTTTGAAGATATTAAACTCATATTATTTTTGTTTTACTATCCAGTCATTATTTAGTTAGCTTTTCATTGGTCTTAGACACACTTTGTCTAAGTTTAATCTGACGATAAAAGTTTTTGTAGTGTTTTTAACAACTTTAAAATTATAAATCCAATAAGGAGCTCTCCTAAATGTTACTCTCACTGTTTTGGTATTGTCTGTGAGGAATTGATAAATATGATAGTTAATTGTAATGTTAGTGATTTTCTGAAAATGTGTGGTTTGTTAGCTTCTCAATTGATTTACGATGGTAGATTGACTGTAGTTACATTGTTATATAAGCTTAGGTCATTTCTTTTCTCATACTTACCATATTAAATATTACCCTCTTAGAAACCACAGATTTCTTTACTAGTTCTGTTCCCGTATGCGGTGAGTACATTCTTTTAGAAACACTACAAAATGTGCAATTAAAAGTTAGTGACTTATACTTCCAGACTTAAATAAAACACTTTTGAATGGACATAAAAGATTGTGGTTTATGGATGGATACCATCCAATAAGAGATGCTTGACTAGAATAATGACTAGTGAGGTTGCTGAATGAGCTTCAAGTAAAGTGTGATGGATTGATACTACCCAACACTGTCTGCGTTGTCTAGTGTATTGTCTGTTCTCACACACGTGTTGTCTGTTCCGCAGAGCCCCAGTGGTCAGGTGCACACGCACCATCGCACCAAGTCGAACCCAGACACTCTGTCCGCCCACAACCTCTCCTTGGCCGAGGGTAAGTCGTCACTTGCTTTTGTCGTTGTTTCACTTAAAGATGCAGAATTTAATGTGTGTAAGTTGATTGTCCATAAAATTAAAGGTTTTGATTGTTACATTCTTAAATCAGGGTGACCATTCATTAGGCGTTCTGTAAATGGAAAATCACTAGTAAATTTTATGTTGCGGACAAAAATAGGAATTTTGCTTGAATGGAAAATAATTTAACTAATAGCTGGATAGCTTATAAAGTCTAACTAATAGGTAATAATTGGAAACAATATAATTTAAATTAAGGGACTCCCACTTACTCTGAGCCAAAAGTAGTGAGTAAGTTAGTAACTTACCGCAAGAAACAGATTTTGGTAGGTGTATTGAAAGTAGCAACATAACTCTTAGGAAATTGAGAGTATCCCTTAAAACTTACTGTGGACGGTAAATTGCTGTCAGAACATCTTGTAGGGTTAAAACAGTAGTCCTACTTGTAAAAACCACATTGTGAGTTTAAAAGGTATTCAGAAATTGTCGCAAGCTTAAAACAGTACTTGTTAGTCATCAGAAGTTAACGGTCCTCAGGATGAATCACGAGAGTAAAACTATCCTCGAAATGGCATCCAAAAATCATTGCAAGACTTATGTCAGCATTGTTATTGAAAGCGGCGAGCGTAACTATGAAATTACCTGTTTCACTTTAAGCATTGTGTGGAAATTAGGATTTATATTACCAAAGATTATGTTATGGTAGGTAGATTGGGCATAGATGCCACATGGCCGTGGCAGGAAAATTAACATAGTTGCGTTAGCCCAAGCACAGATAGCGCTTGGAGCACTATTATCTCTCGCCATATTTCTCCCCGCTCGGTTTGACATGCTCGAGTTTGTCCGATGTCAATGACTTAAATGTGACCAAATCGTGCAATTTTTGAGAAAGAATCAGGAAGAGGCTATACTTAAAACTCTTAAAAGGTTTCCCTCGCAGCCATCTGTGCTTGGTCTGCCACAACTATGTTGATTTTCCTTTCCAGCCATGTGGCATCTATGCGTAGTCTATCTACCATAACATAATCTTTAGTAATACTGGGGAAAAATGTGAGAGTTTTATGAAGTTTAGTGGCCATTCTGTAAAATTTATTCCATGTCATGTTAAATAAGAGTTTTTCTAACGCTGCCGGATTAGATGCAGATCTTGTATCTTCCCCGGTTGATGAGGAAAAATGTAAGTATTACAGCTGATCATAGATGAGTCAATAGTTGTTCTGAAACTCCTTAGAAGGTTCTTCTAAGAGCCAGATTATCATCCTCCCTGAGTGACTGTGCTTTGCTTTTTGTAGAAACCCAAAGTATTAAAGTCAAAGCTATAATTTATTGCATCTGATAAAAAAGCCACTGTCTTTTGTTGTAGTGGGATGATCAATTTTTTTTCTTTTCAAAGATTTTTTTCCCGTAAATGTTTTATGTGCTTAGTTGCAAAATGTTGTGGAATAAGCGCTGTGATTTATTGTCCCTTGTACCTCTTAATCAAAAGTTTTACAGTTTGGTTAAGACAAATTGCCTGTTTGTGATTATGCGTTTCATTTATTGGGTTTCATCCTATCACTGGAAGATCGTTGTGTGCAAGATTTGTTGTTTAACGCTTTTTGTTATCTTTCTATCTCGAGGACAGTTTAATCAATCTAGTTAAAAGTAGGCCCAATGCTTATATTGAAATAGATTTAAAAAATCAAATTTTAATAAAACGATAATTTTAAATTGTAAAAGTACTGCTCTTGAGAAACACTGAAAAAACAAAGCTGCAGCTGTTAGGCCAATACCGACAAAATCTACTCTCTTAAACAAATTCTTTAACTGGACATAAAATTTGCAGTTATAGCTGTTGTTAAGACAGATATTTTTTGTGTAACCATACTTATTTTGATAACCAAGCAATCAATATATTTTGACTTGGTCTTGTTGCAGCATCTAAGAGACTGATAGCTTCGGAGTCAATGTCTGAGCTGCACTTTGCGAAGAGAGCGAAAGGAGGCGTGGCGTGGGACGTGGACTCGCCAAGAGTAACTCCACCGGGCACTCCTCCTCCACCGTACGGAGGAACCACCTCCGTCACGGAGGAGAACCTAGACCAGTCTCTCGACGAGAACGACACCACCAGGGGCGAGGTATGTGTTCATGAGTTAACCCTCTAAGGTAAAGTTTAGTGAAGAATACAGTTGAGTCTAGCTTATCTGTATTCTTTTGGGCCAACAAAAAGGAAAATATCGACAAAACCATTTAAACGTTAAATTTTTTTAAAGTCCTCTTCAATTTGATAGAAATATTTTACGATTGAACAAAATGGAAATATATGAATTAAAAGTGAAAGAAACCCGCAACACGCAACATTCACTATGAAAGGAAAGATGTGATTGTCTTATTACTTTTTACTTGTGTTGGTTTGATGAAACCGAATATCAGATAAGAGAAGGACGGTTAAGTGAGACTCTACTGCGTATTATATCATGATCGATAGATAGGTCAAATAACAATCCAAGTTTCTTGTTGTCATAGTTAGTTTTCCAGAACAGATCAATTAAAAGGTTTTGTCTTTTCAACATAGGCTTACAAACTTGCTTATGGAGAAAAAAAATTGAATTAGCACATTTTTTGAAGGTTCAGGCCCTGTGAACTTCTGAGTTTCGAAGGCCGATGTAATAGCCTGATATTTTATCTGGCCAATTGTGTCTCGGGCACTTACCAGAGGGCAAGAATAGTTTGGGTCAAAAGATCGACTACTGATAAGATTTGTGACAATTTATTGACTCTTTCATTGTATATGTGACAATTTTCTCATTAATTACTATCATCTTTGTTCTCGTGTTGTTGTTCAAAACCTGATAATAACCTATTAAGTACTGTTAGGACAGTTGAATTGCTGTTTTGATGTGAGCTACCTCAAAGAATGGGTTTTCTTTTTAGATGTCTTCAGGTCTTGAATTAACATCATTTGATAATTTGTACAATATATTGTTGATTGATTTCAGCCGCCACCAGGGGATATGCCTCCCAACCCTGGACTCAGTACTCAGCCTCCCATCATCTCCATGGAGGACGATGAGATGTCGGATCAGGAAATGGTGTGTTTACAGATTTTACCTGATAATTTATCTTTTGGAGATTCAAAAGATAAATTTCTCTTGCTCACCTGAAATAGTTATGATGAGACCTGTTATAGGTTGACTGGAAAATTGGAAACCTGCTGGTTGTTAGTTGAAAAAATTTAAATACAACAGAAATTTAACTTTTACCCCTGTATTGAGGTTAGTGTCTGGAGTTTAAAACGATGATATATTGCCTAGAAACCAATTTTAAATGATACTAGTTAACACCACAGCTGCTTTGTCTCTTCCCCCCTTAGCTCAACAATTTTTTAATATATATTTTCATAGAAGTAACAATTTAGTAATCCAACAAATAATTTCAATTCTGGTACCAAAATTATATAAAATAATTTGAAAAGTCCCATGTTCTAAATGTTGCGCTCCTCCAGAGAAACGTATGAAGCTCATGGTTGTTTCAGAATCAGCTGGAGGACCACGGGCCATTTAAGAGTCTGTCTCGACTGTGGAACCATCACGCTCACCTCGCCGTGTTCATGAACTACGTCATCTCCAACAGCGAGCCTTCCAGTCTGGTGAGTGTCCACGGTGGGACAAGGGTAAAGAGTGGGACAAGGTTCGAGAAGGGATATATCAATTTGTGAATAGGTCAAACTTCATATCTAGCAGAACCTCAATAGGTTAAATCTGAAGGGGCAAGTTATTAAGGTTCTAGAACATTAGGACTCTAGCAACAGATTCAAAAATCAAGTGTAATGTTTTTTTGTGACCTCTTTATTGAAAAAATATGGGATTAAACTTTATAACTTCTTTGGATTCAGAAAATGAACACTAGGCCAGAATATGCTATCAAAAATAAATAGAAAGGAGAGCAGGCTCACCTAGATAATTTCAGCCCTACTCGAGATCTCTTTTTGTCTTTACAATGGCCCTAGTAGGACTGAAAATTTGACTGTCTGTGTTCTTCTTTGTGTTTCTAGTTTATCCAGGTGAGCCTGCTCTCTTTTTGTATAACTTCTTTATTTCTATTGAGGGTGAAAAAAGGAACATTTTACTTGACGAATCACTTACCATTGTTTTGGAAGTCAGGTGGAAACTGTTGATCTACGTACAGACAAAAGCGCAATTCTCTTATAGACCTGACAACATAGCAGAAGACAAAAAAGAAAACCAGATCGAGTGTAGAATTAAAAACATGAGTAATCCAAGTTACATCCGGAAAAATCAACAGTTTAATGTTTATAGAAGTAAACTTTTTGTTGTAGAGCTTTTCAAAAATTGCAGTTATTGAGTTTCTTTCTGTTCCATAGTTCCAAAAATGTGACGTATTCAAGCCTCCATTACGATTTGGGTTCTATAAAAAGACTCTGTTTGTGATCAAGCTGTTACTGAATTTTAACAAAACTCCTGTTTGTTTCAGTTGTTCTACCTGATAACTGATTTGTACAAGGTGGGCAATGCCAAAGAGATGAAGAAATGGGCCTACGAGATCCACTCTAGCTTCCTGGTGCCTGGCGCTGTAAGTTGGGAATTAGTGTACGGAAACTTGTTAACAAATTGAGTGTATTGCATTTAAATTATGAATGTTAGTACTTGCTGCTGAAAAGAGGACAGTGCCCAAGTTTGATACGTCATATGTACTAGCCTTGATACATCGTTTTCGCCTTTCGGGTAGTTAGGAAGTGAATCACGTCTACATTTAAAACCTTCACCCAAAGTATTAAGCGAATCATCGGTTCCTGGAACAGATGTTTGCTGTGTTGGTCATTGGCTATTGCTTCCGGCAAAACCGAGAACCGGAACTAACCCACTCCTATTTTTATTCTTCAAAACTGTTTGATCAACTGAGAAGTTCAAGAGTTTTCGGAATAAAAATCTTACGAAGAATAAAAATATTTTTACTATATACATTTGAAAGCCACACTAAAATACTACTTTTCTACATAATCGCCATACAAATCATATACCGATGGACGAGCTTTAAAATTTCTTTGTCATAAAATTTGTTCCTTGTTTCTTCAACCATTTTTTACTTCTTCCCAGCTGTTCATCATCGTCAAACGCTGAAGTTGCCAGCCACTTCTTCATCGTTGGGAACAAGTGGTAGTCGCTATAAGATCCGACTATACAGTGGATGAGGAAACAACTCCACTCGAATGATTCCAAAATTTCACATGATTTGCAGGTGTGGTCGGCATTGTCATGAAAAGTTTTCTTGTTTCACTTTCCGCTACGCTTGTTTTAGACTGCTCTTCTAAAGTTTTCCAAAATTTGGCAATACCTTTCTGAGTTAATGGTTGTGCATCGTTCCAGAAAGCCACAAGCACCACACCTTCCCTGTCCCAAAAAACCGTCACCATAATCTTCCTTGCCGACATCGTTTGCAAGTATTTTTTGGGGAATTTGTGTGCCTCTACTGCATTGACTGCAATTTTGTCTCACAGTTAACATGTTTCACCCATGTTTCATCACCAGTAACAATCCGATCAAGTAGCGAATCGCCATATTTGTGGTAATGGTCCAAACACGTTAACGCTGCTGCACCCATTCGCTGATTTTTGTGATTTCATTAATTTTTCCAGCAAGTTCGGCATTTGCCAAGCTGGGTCTTCCACTCCATTTTTTGTCGTGCACATTTGTTCGGCCATTTTCAAAGCGAATACACCATTGACACACTCTACCTTAAGTGATGGTATTGTCCCCATAGACTTAACAAAGCTGCCGATAGATTACAATCGGTTTACAGTTTTTTGCAGCCAAACACCTTATTACTGCACGCACTTACAGCTCGCAGGGTTTTCAATTATCAAAGACATTTCCAAGCGTTACTGTAACGTGAAAAAGTATGACACAGACCTGAGACTAGATCGGCTAGATGCAGACTGAACTGGGGGAAGCCCACATATCAAGAAGGTCACAAGTACTGCTCTAGCGGAGGTAACCGAAAACGTAACTTACTTTCTGGATAACCCTCGTAATAGGCTTTATTGAGAACTTCAATTCAGTATAGCTTAAACTATTAAGTTTAAGCATTAACATAGGATATTTGGGAGTGTATGAAACACATTCTCAAGTTTGATTTTAATTTCCGAATTTATATTTTCAACTGTAAGAAAAAATGATTTGGCAAAATTCATAGTTTACGATGGTGGTCCATTACAGGAACACCCCATATGTTCTTTAGCCCTCATTTCCAATGTCAGGTACCAAATGAACACCGACTCTGTTTCAGCCTCTGCGTTTGACCAATGTAGACGAGAGCATTGCCAGGGAGGTGGACGATGTGCTGCTGAAGGAGTTCGACAAGGAAGAAATACTGAGAAGAGTAAGTCAACCAATCGTAGTGAGAGTCTTTTCTAGCAGTAAATTACTCTGGTTATTCCTTACTTGGAGGTAATTTTTTTCCAATAAGGTAGGCAAAAAATGTGTTTTTTATATTTCTTCCGCTACAGAAATTCCAAAAATATAGTTTTGTCACCTCAGAATTGCAGATCGAGACTAAAAATTTTTTTTCGGACGAGAATTTTTATTCTCTAAAAGTTCAGACTAGAAAAAAAAAGTGGGATGAGTCAAGCCCTCGGTGCTGGTTCTCGAGCCGTAAATAACACATAGGTTAGGCAAAAGGAAGTACCGATGTATTGGCTCCTAAGCTTGAGTATTTACTGCTTTAACTCACTCGACCTATCTTAAAGCTGAAATTTGGTCTTAGTAATTTGCCGAACGGTATCAGGTCACGGATTTCACCGCTGGCGTTAACGGAGTCTGGATTCAACGGTATCATGTTGTTAAATTCCATGGCACATGGAATCAAAATCTCCAGTAAATCCTATCGGCTTGTTAATTACCGCAGGCGCATTTTGTCAAGAGATTGCCAACGATATTGTAAGTTTTGAATTCACCCTGGCGCATTTAGTTGGAGAGCCGAAATTATTAATGTTTTCGATTAACCGCTTTCGCAGCGGGTCGGATACCGCAACCGTATCGGTGCCAGATTTTCGCCACAAGCAAGGGAGTCAATAGACCTGGGCGAATCGAATCGTGTTTGAAGCCGACCGCTGGAGCCAATAGATCGGCCAAAGAACCAGAACCGGAACCGATTTTTCTCGTGAACCGGTGAACCGTAAAATTTTGAACCGCACTAGCTCTAAAAAAATTCAAACCCACAAAATTTGTAATACCATAAAATTGACTAGAAGTTATTTGAAACACGCATTTACCGTAAACCAGAAGATTATTTCAAATATTAAGTGCCAGCAGTTTGAACAACGCATTTCATGTAACATCATGTCCAGTAGCTTAATTGAGAACGCAAGATAAGAGGATGATGCAATATTTATATTAATGGCAAAACGTTTGTCAAGATGGCCTACATGGACACCACAAAATAGCCTCCAGCCGGGAAATAACAGCTAGTATACACACAACTAGTCACTTAAATCGATAGTTACAATAGTCGCAAGTGCTCTATAGTTTCAATATTTGTTATTGTTTTCTATTGCACAATCGAACAAACAGTTAAGTTCGAACGCCGACTTTCGACATCCATCGCAAAACATTACTAACTGATCACCGCCGCGGGTCATTACGTGTCAGTTCGTTAGTACTTCGCTTTCAGACTTATCGCGGTTACAAAAGCTGCCAAACATGATGTGGTTTATTAAGGTTATAGAATTGCAAACAAAGAAAATCGCTATAAAACAAGTTTCTTGAATAGTAACCAACTACCCTTATCACAAAAACGGAGAACGCCATTTGTCAGTGGTATGTTCAGAACCCAATCCCTCAATGTAAATATTTTGGGAAAAGACGAAGCTCAGCTTGTTGATTTATTCTTTTTAGTCATACAAGTTGTTTTTCAAACACTTTGTAAACATACCTAACGATATATTTTACTGCACTATTAAGTTTATTTTAATGTTTTTTATATGTTACAGCCTAACAAACTCAAATTAGAACTCAGGATTGTCAGTACAAGTTAGAAGGTAAAATAGTAGACGGTTTAACTGAAACTCTGATGTGATAGGATGAAAAAGGGCACAATAATTAACAATTACCTGAAAATAATCTTGATGTCATAACCATAATATTTTAGTTTAATATTTTCTGTAGGTATAGGTTAGTTAAATTTTTAATTTGACTTGTAATGTTTTAGGTTTTGTTGTTGCTTGTGTGTATTCAGGTTAGCCTAGCTTAGCCCACAGCTTGACATTATATTTTTCACTGCTTTCAATGTAAAACAACATAAAAATAATTATTATTGGTAATCAAAAAACTGGACAAACATTTTGTTTATGTGTGTACAGTACAAGCTATTAGAGCACCGGTGAAAAACAATATTAGACTTTTTACATTACAATAATACCATATTCTATAACAACTAAGCAAACTACTTAATAATAGCAAAAACAAACAAATGTGGGTCAAAAAATGCATCAAAATTAAAATTTCGCCTGACCATTCTTTAGAAGTTTGGCTAATTCTCGCCAATCTCGCTCTCACCTTAAAAATGCTCCAGCACAGATATCTACAAAATATATAGGGTTTTGTCTACCTCTAACAAGTTGTGATATTTCCTCTGGTTTCGGCAGATATTCTGGAAAGCGCGAGCGCGTGCGAAGGAGGACTTGAACGAGCAGCTGGCAGACTTTCAGCAGAAGCGGACGGCCGGTCTCGGCACTCTGTTTGGCCCTCCAGACACTGACCTTGACGAGTGCATTCACGACAAGACCAAGGAAGTCAAGACTGTCGAGAAGATACTGCTGCCTAAGCTAGAGCCTTTCATGTAAGAAACGCTTTTACTAGTTCATATACTTACTTGCTGGTGTTTAGAATCTTATGTAATGTGCATGTACAAGGTAAATTCAGGCACAGGAGTATTCATCAAAAGCCTCCAAAATGGTTGGTTTTTAAATAGGTTTATGTTTGTTAAATTCCATAAGTAACTTTGAATCTGAATCTGTAGTAATTTATCCCTATCATACTTGTTAATACAAGCTGGTTCTCTTTCTTTGTTCAAAATTTTGTATTACTGATTTGTTAGTTTTAAACTTGGCCTGATTTGTTGCACATATTTATTTGTAGGCAAGAAATTATTATTATTTCACAAAGCAACCAGCTTTCTTTCAACTTGGCGTCGGGGCGTTAGTAATCTAAATCAGAATTAAAATTAAGTATAGACCAATAACAAATTTTTGTACAAAAGTAAATAATCCAAAAAATTAAATGCCTACCTTAGAAACAATATACCTGAAAGCTCCTATAAATATTTCAGACTCTTTCAAGTTTGCCAAGGACCATATAGCAACATGCCTGAAACCAAACCCTCGATAATTGTCGATGTTACAGGGAGGATATAGACCGGGATGTGGTAGACACACGGAGATTCACGACAGGGCGGCACTGGGCACGGTGATGGGCAAGTGGTTCGGGATCAGGAGTCAAGCCTTCTCCTCCATGCTGGACCGATGTCCTACCTTCGTCTCCAAAGACAAGGGGCTCAAAGCCAAACTTCTCATGGGCAAAACAAGAAAAGTGAGTGATGTTGTATTGGTATTTTATAATTATTATTACAGTTGAGTTTTACATTTTTAATGAAAGGTGGCTGTAAAAATGGTAGTTAAAATAAATATATGGATAAAGTCATTCTGGTTCAAACCGAAACATTTTTGTTACGCTACGTAATGGCTTCTGAATACTCATAATACTGCACCTTCCATAATGACAGACTTGTAGCGGATTGGTATCATATGCGTCTCAATTTCAGGGTTCAAACAAGTTTTCAAAAAACGTGAAAAAGTTGCAAACTTAGCAATTGTGACAAATTGGAATTTCGCATAAAACCAAGGAAAAGCTACCTCACGAGAGTCATGAATTGGGAGTAAAACAAATTTTGACTTTTCCGCATAAGGTCTGACTAAAACAAATTTGTAAACATATTGCAAAATGCTAGGAAGTATCGTGAGACTGAAAATGCACTTGGAAAGAATCGCAAGAGTTACATCGAATTTAGAAGGCAGTGCATGGCAAAATTGGCCCTTTGAACATGTTCCACGACTGTAAAGGCCTGTAGAATGCTCTTTGGGATTAAATCTGCCCTCAGAAGTTGTAGTAGGAATGTAACGGCACTCGGAGCCATTGCAGGAGTGAAACCGCACATAGAACAAACCGTTGGAATAACTATTACTTTTGAAACAAATGACTGGAGAAACTATCACTTAAGTGTTTAAACCTTGAAATTGACCTATCAGATCGTGAATCTTATCTTCAGGATTCAGTGGAACCCTGAATTTGTTAAATGACTATGCAGTAACACAAAGTAAAGGTCAAGGTTGAGTAGTAGAGAAGTCCTAATTTTGTCTTGTTAAACAAGAACCTTTTTTGCATCAGCACATTGCAATGAGCCAAGGTGCATCAGGTTAATTTCTTTTGTTACTTTCGGTGCTAATGCATTCTCAAAAAAAACACACAAGTGTAGCTCAGATTGATCCAAACATGCCATGGCGGATGCATAAATCATTGTGTCACTAGAAAATGGGCACAGCGTAGCTCTAGCGTTAAGGTTGGCAAATATCTTACTTAAGGTCTTACCTTACCGTCTAATTCATGCTCCAACCGCAACTAGTGAGAAAGTAGCCAGCTACATTTTTGTAGTTATATTGCTACTTTTGCCCAAAATCAGTTTTTAGTCTTGACAAGTTTTTATGGCATGTAGTTTAAGTTTTAGCAGCTTTCAGAATCTACTATGCTCTGTATGTCCTGCAAGCTGTTGCTCTCCTAGCGAGTGTAGATTGTACCTGAATCTATGATCACCGCATGTTGCAGATCACAAGGTGTGAACATCACTTCGTGGCACACCAGTATTACACAGTGACGTCCTGCAACCACTGCCAATTGATCATCTGGGGCATCGGGCCGCAGGGCTACCAGTGTTCGAGTAAGTATTCACCGTTGACTATCGTGAACGGTATAAAATATTTTGGGACCGGGAAATTCCAGTCAAAAATTAAACTCCCGAAAATAAAGTGGGAATTCCTAAAATAGAATATTTTGGCAAAAAGAGAATTTTGCTGGGATTTGCAAAAGGGCAATTTAAGAGGCAGTTGGATAGTGAGGTCATGGGGTCCCACTATGGACATTACTTAGAACATGAAGCAAAACCTGCTGACGATGTTTTGAGCTGGTTAATGTACTTAAATGTGGAAAACATTTCTCTGGAAGCATAATAGATCTATTGAGGCTGCTGCTCAAACTCTAAAACGTCAAACAGCAAATTTTTATTTCAAAATTTAATACTTGGTTTTTTATAAGAACATAGAGCTCAAAACTTTATAGTTAAAATTTTATTTAGCAAGGAAATTTTAAGTTTGCTTTTTAAAGCTGCAGAATTAATGGCTTTAAACTTCCAGAGAAAAACCTTTTCCCTTTCTTTTTAACCAACTCAAAACATTCTTTGCTTAACGTCTCTGTGTTAAATCCCTACCCAGTCCAAACGTAAAAAAATGCCTGTAGTTTTAAGTTTTGCTATTACGATGATTTTATAGATAATTAATAATGCCATGTCAAAGGACTATACCATACAAATCTGTTTGTAAGGTAAAACGCATAACTTGAACAAATATTTGGGATTTGTTAGATATAAATGTCCTTATTTTTATTTTATTAATGATCAAAACCCCTTTTAATTTGCAATGACTTAAATTAGCTCTCAATTTAAAATAACAAACAATTAAAAATAATTATTATTAACTCAAAAATTAAAATTAAGTCTAAAATTAAGTTAAAATATTAAGTATAACATAATATTATTAAATTATATAATATATAATAAAATTAAAGTACAACAATCAAACTAAACAATAAGTATTAGTAAATACGTATAACAAATAAAATATTAACTGTAAATGTAATATTGGTTAAAGTTAATCTTTGGTCTTTTAAAAAAAGGGTAATCTGTGTTTTTATTTTAATAGTAATATTTTCAATCAGCTGTTTTATCTAATAGAGAAGTCATTGTTGGGTTTTGTTGACATCTAGTTTAGTTTTGTTTCATTTTTCAATATTGTACTTTTTTAATGTGAGTAATATGTAAATTTATAACAAATTTGATTATTTATTTATCAAGAAAGAAAGAAGGTATTATATTCCATTTGATCATGTATCTATCAAAGTCTAATAAATCAAAATTCCAGTTGAAAATGTATTATCCATATAGGCCTAAATCTCTCTCAAACGATTGATGAATCTATAAGTAATATCATATTTTTAAGAGGTTTGATTTCATTTGGTTGTAATATAAAATTTTTCAGTTTGACTTAAATCAAGCACTAGTTAAGGCAGGCACAAAATTATTATTATAATTTAATTTAATTGAAAGTAGTTTACCCAAGTTTATCATATGATTTGATGGTGTAAGTCATGCTAGCTACTTGTGATTATTTGCATCCTTTTTTCTGGGTGCTGAACCACAAATATCTTAAGAAAACAATTCATTGTAAACTATTGATTGGGTCATCGGCAAGTCTGTTTTTGTTCAATTCAAATACTGTTTTATCATATTCAGTTGGTAATCTCTAGTTTTTTCTTGTGTTTGTCAAATATATAATGACTATCAAGATTGTAATACATATTGACTAAATGCATATAACTACCATAAATATCAATACAGTAGACTCCCTCCCGTTTGGCCTAGCTTGGTCCAGCCAGCCACCTGAGGCCTAAACATAGGCTACTTCTGCAATATTTTGGCCCGTGTACCAAAATAAACGGTTCATTTGAACGGTTTCTTTTGAAATTATTCTCAAGTCCTATGGTTTTTTTTACTGAATGGTATGTGTTTTTAACCATATTAATTCACTTAAGGTAGGCCTAAATCTAAACCGCATTAGTTTTGGAGCTCTAAAGGGCTCTTAAACGTCTATTCCTCGGATTTTCTGATAATTTGGCCAATTTTTAGTTTGGCCGAGTTTTTGGCCCCAAGAGGGCTGAATGAGAGAGGTTTACACTGTAGTTCATTCATCATTATTAACCTACCAGAGGTCGCATCACAGAGGTTATTTCCGGGTGTATCTGTGTTCGTTAATCAAATCACCTACACACAAGCTAAAAACCTGTGAATCCTTGTACCTTCTGCCCTTCTTCCTGAGAACACGATAAAATATAATTTAGCCACTTACTTCTTCGATTTATTTAGTTTTTAACTGTATATTAGAACCCGGAGGTAACTTCCGTGATGCGCCTCCTCGCGTTACGAGGCAACCATGAATGTCTCTGTGTGCGACACTGCTTGCAGTAGGTGAATTCATCGTATCATTTTCTTTAGTTTTATAGTTTCCATGCTTCACCTCACCAATTGCATTTAATTATGGTAAAATGGTGATACAAATACCATACTGTAATAACACTGATGTTTTGCCATTTTACTAAGGTTTTAACCCACCTGGAAGTAACCTCCGGTGCTTCCTCCACGCTTGAAACCCATGCACTCTGAAGGTTAAATATGACAAAATGGATGTAAAGTGAACATTCTAAATTTTATATTTAAGCTATTTTACACAGGTATCTAATAATTTGTTTGCTGTATCATTTATTCCTGACCAAAATTGTTCAACAACCCTTTGAAAACACTCTACAGTCTGATGTCTTTTTACACACTCTGTATGAATACAAGCTTCATACTGTACGTAACGTTGCAGATTGTGGCCTCAACATCCACCGCACGTGCGTGAAAGTGCTGGAGGAGAACTGCCCCGGGCCCATGACCAAGAAGGAGAAGGGCATCAGCAAACTCATGGAGAGGATCATGCCGGAGAACACCAGACGAAAGCCGAGCTCTCTCAACCTGGCACATGTCAGTATACTGTAGAATTGGGGGAGGGGTTTCTAGGATCATGAGGTTGTTTCAAAGTTGAACCTGTGGGGCTGAAGCCTAAATACATTGGAGGGGGGGCCTCCCCCGGAAAATTGGCTAAATTTCTATGTAAAATAGTGAATTGTAAAGAATTTTGGAGACATATCTTTTCTGTGAATTGTAAAGAATTTTGGAGACATATCTTTTCCCTAAAACTAAAAGATTTAATAATGAGATTGTATATACACAGTAGTAGTTCTGGAACCAACCATTTTACAAGCCTCTAACAAACTTACAGTATCTACCTTACATATTTGGACTAGATCAAATATGTTAAGAATAATGTATAAATAAAATAAATGAAAATCTGTTTAGATTTGTATATTAAGTTCATGAAGTCATCATCTCTTAAATTGAACCAATGTTTTAGCTGTTTACTCCAATAATTTAAATACTAGCATTTTATTTTAACATATGAAATACCTATGTTTACTTAGAAATAATATTTGTTTGTTGTTACCAATGAGACTTCATAGTGAAACCTCACCTAATATACAAATCTATTAACAAACTAGTTTATTTTATTTATACATTATATAATTACAGTAATATGAGTGATTATGTAAATGTTAAGAATAGTTGAGAGGTGTTAGGAAGTTCAGAGGATTTCCGTGAAAAGTTGTAAAACTAAAAGGCAAAACCATGCATTTTGTAGCCAGTTAAAACACTAAACAAGCGAGACTTGTTTTGATGGATAAAAATAGAATACACCGGTTATTATTGATTTAGCGGATCCATGGCGGATTGGTATCGCAGGTGACTCTGGAGCTCATCACTCCAGTAGTACCAGTTCAATCCCCGCAGTCACCACTTTCAATGTGTAATGTGACTAATACAGTGACGCTAGGTAAAGGTCGATGTTGAGTGGTAGGGAGGACTTTGTAGTCCTAACTACGCCTCGTTAAACAAGCCAAACTTTACCTTTTTAACGTTTTATTATTGATGTAAAATACAGTAGGTAGGCTTTCAAGGTTTCATTATCTCCCCTAGCTTACCCCACAATTAATCATCTAACCAGTGGTCATTTAAGGAGTGGTTACTAGTAATAATAATTAATTATCATTAAGATTGGATTTTAATGTGTTTGTTGAATTCAGACTTGAGATTTAGGAGTCATTCTGCTTTACGAATCACAAATGCGCATTGAAAAGTTCTTTACTCTTTACATTTCAATAGTGTTTAATTACCTTGGATTATAAAAGCCATTCAACACTAATCAACATTGTTTATCACAACACAATTTCAGATGTCTAGGTAGGGTTAGATAACCTTTATCAGCTGATAACTAGTTAGTGATAATGTTTCACATCATCTAGGAGCTGCTACGTTGTTAGTTGCACTTGTTACTATCAATAGTTTACAGTGTTAGGATAGGTTTGTGTCTATGTTGAAACGGAAAACACAATGGATGTGGTTTTCTCCAAGTGCGATTCGTTGAATATGAGCTATCGACGGAAGGCTCACAAAGCTTGGTCGTATTGTTTCGAAAACCTCGATAAGTTAAAGATAGCCACAGATTTGTTCATTCATAGTAAGTGCCTTTGTTTGAATTATACCAATATTTACTCTAATGGGGCCAGTCATTTCTAAGGTTATTTTAATGTTGACCACTCTACAGATAACAAATTTTGATGTGAATGTTTCTTTTGTAAATCTTTAAGAAGTTCATTAACCAGTGAAATCAATCCACCGAAAGTGACCTTTCGGGAAAGCATTTCCCTCCAAAAAAGGTTTTCACACCACAAGAACTGTATTTCATAAGATTTTGATGAAACTTAACATAAACAATGATGTTACCATTCCCAACATGTGTACCAAAAATCAGCAAAATCCATTCAGCCAGACCAAGTTGGTGGTGGTAAAGGATTTTCCTCCTTCCACCAACTTGATCTGTTTGGTACACATGTTGACATTATTTGTTAATCAGGCCCGGATTACCCATAATAACCTATATGGCCTAGAGCAAGCCATGGGGAAGCGAGTCATCAATGTGGGAAAAACGAAAAATTGTTGTACTGTACTTAGTTGAGAAAGTAATGAGTGTCCTGGGCACTAGCCTTGAGTCTTGAGATTGACGGTGGTTAAGATTGCGAGATATTAAATCCATCTTTTAAGTCTTCTGGTTCACACCGTCAAAGTAGTACTACTGTATTTATATTCCGGTATGAACCAGAAGGCTTAGAAAGTTAGAAGATGGAGAGGAAGTTCTTATGCTTGAGCAGGGTGGCTGCTCAAGGCCGTGGATGACTCGTGGCAAGATCAATCACGCTTACCTCGATATTGATGTCAATCACTGTTATTGATTTACATTCTTTCTTGGAAAATATTATTTAATTAATTAAAATTGAGTAAATGGCTAAAATAGTTCCAAAGGTCGAACAAGTGTCAAGATCGGTTTCGCCTTGGACCAAGATCGACCAGAGAGAGGTGATCGGTATCTATGTATTTGTCATCTAGTTTTGAACAGGCGCTAGTTTCATGGATTTACAGAGACAGAAGACATGCAAAGACACCGAGGCACATGTTGGTTGCTGTCCCTGTCTCTAGTCTCAGTCACTAGTCGCAAGCAAACCGCGATATTGTGTTAAATATTGCAAAAAATTCCACACACTTCAAACCTCTCAGGACACAGAGGAGGGCGCAATCTAGAACTTTGGCCTAGGGCGTAAATAGTAGCTAATCCGGGCCTGTTTCCATTGTTAATACTAAGTTTCATCTAATAATAAATGCAGTGTTTATAGCATAAATTTTAATGTGGAAAATGTGTCTTCAGAAGGGCACTTCCAGTGTCCCCCGTTACAGAAATTCACTAGAATTAACAGTAGCGCTTTTAGTTACACTTTGGTTGTGTTTGTTTAACCATATTATAAATAGTCTTTCAAAGCTCCAACAAGACAAACACATTCAGGGAAGTAAGTCAGTCTCAATGCTGCTAGTTTACGGAGTCAAAATAACTCGACAATTGAGTGTGGATACCCAGTGAGAACAGTAATTACTCTGTAGATGGCTTGTGAAAAGACTGAAGCTGTCAGATTTGCTCTCTTGTGCTAAATCCGTGCGACTAATTGGGTTTTCAGTCCTCAACCTACATGAAATATAAACTTGATTCTAGAATGTGATGTTGTCCACAAAATTGACTGGGAGTTTTTGTTTGCGATCTCATAACATGGAGTAATGCTATCAAAGGTTTAAGTCTCAGAACATCTTTGACAAAGTAAAACTTGTCTTGGGGAACTTAAAGAAACAAAGTCTGCTTAATGAGAACAAAGAATATACCAAATGTGGGTCTGCTAGTTAAATATTTGATTTAAAGGTTCTGTCTCAGAAATAAATGATCAATGAGAAACAAATTTGAAACACATTGTTTATCGGTGGACTCAGCTGCAGTACCGTAAGCGCCACTTTAGGAGAAAAACTACTCCCTACGTTTCAGGCAGTTGGGAATCTTCACCCGTTGTCAAGGACCTGACCTTACTTTAAACTACATTAGTGTACACTGTAAGGTTGAGTTAGGCCCTTGACAACAAATGGAGTTTCCCAACTGCCTGAGAGTAGTTTTTTTCCTAAACTGGCCGGAAAAATCCAAGATAAGCAGTTTTATAATCGATCTCTGTCCCTATCATGAATTTTCAATCTAACAGAGTGGTTTTGTTGCAGCTGAGCGAGTGAGGAGACAACAGGAGGAGGCTGAGAACACGGACACAGAATCTGGTGAGTTGAGAATCTTTACATGCATTCCTCGTGTTGAGAGTTACGTAACGTGATGGGTTAATGCCGTGCGTGACTCTGGAGTTCACCACTCCGCTAGTGTAAGTTTGATCCCATAGTAACACTACATTTAGTTAAGATTGAGGTTGAGTGGTAGAGAGGACTTAGTGGCCCCAGGGTGTCCCACTGTCCAGCATACAAGAATTCTGGGAAAACCAGGAATAATACAGGTATTCTCAATATACAAAAAAATTCAGGAATTGTGTGGGAATTTTGTCACTAAACTGGAAAGTCTTCAGAAGGGAGGTCACGAAAGGTCATGTGATAGTGGTTTTTTCACAGACGCTAATTGAAATCTAGATATTGCCCTGGGCCTGAATAAATAAGAAAGTGGTTATTTCATCGTGAGTGCCTACACTTACCCTGATTAAAAATAATGTACTTTTTTGTTGATAAATTTAAATTGAATATATTATTTGTGACGTGATAAAGTTTGTGACTGACTCTGCTTAGTCTAATTTTGAAAACTCATAAAAGTTTAACATTATAGAGACATAATGTTGACTAAATAAAATAATTCAGTATTCAAGCACTTTTTAATACTTCAGGTTATTTAGTAATATGGTTGTAGTTTTGAATCAAAATGTAAAAAAATCAAATGTGTACATATTTTTGAATTATTAATTACATACTTGAACGAACTGGTGTCATGTTTAGTTTTTGGACCTTGCCAAAACTAATAGGACATGTTTGAAGTTGTCCTCTGCATTAATTTGGTCTAAAAAGAGTTATGCAAGGTTGTCTCAACGATATTTCAGTTGAAACGAAGTGATAAGAATGAGAAAGGTTGCAGATGTCTTTGACGTCGCTTTCCAGTTTAATGATTGCCTGTCGGGAAAGAATTTGCACCTCGTAAACTACTGAAACCGGGCTCGGACAGTTTTATTGGCTATATTTGTTTTGATCCGCTCTAAGATGTTGACATGTAGGTTGTTTGTCTCCAATAGTCCTTGAATGTGTCAATACACATAAAGAAATGTTTGAAATTAAAGCATCGCAAGATTAGGTAGTTTAAGAAACTCACGTACGTAGTAGAGAAACTTAGTAGAGATATTAGCCCTTTAAAAAAAGGGTTTTACTAATTTAGTTCTTGGGGAGTGTGAAGAGGTTGTAGGTAGCTTAAATAAACAGGGTGTTTGTGAACTCTCTTTCGGAATATGATGAAAGACCAGTAATAAATGAAATTACTCTTTTTTTGTTGTTGTTCCTAATAAGTCAATGTACACCTTTCATGCAAAGATAAATAAATAGTTTATTGTGAAAACATTTTCACATGCTATGCAGTTGTATATTTTCTTTAATAGTTGAAATTACCCTTACATTCCAACATCAAAGTCTTAAAAAACATGCAGTTATGTCTGTTCATTCACTCTCACTAATTCAAACGAGTCCACTTTACACCTTTGTCAGTCAATGTGTTCTCCCAGTCATTAACTTGCCCACACTATATAAATGCTCTTGCAATCAACATTTTTTTAAAATTAGGAAACACATTGATTGTTAAACTTCTATCTGAGAAGGCAGACTCAGTGTTTGTTTTTTGAATCGTCTAGGCTTAAAAATACAGTAAAAAAGAATATCTTAAGGGGGCATATGACACTAAGGGCTCTCTGCTCAAGACACATAATGTCAAGGTCAACATTCTTTTCACTGGATGGTTTGGAGGTGTTGTCGAACTGGCAGCTTAGGGACACAAATGGCCGCGGTGCTACGGTAGTACTTGTGAAGGGTGGTGCCTGGTAGTTCTTTGTTCAGGCGGAGGAGTTTAAGGACCACCACTTTGTTCTCAAGGCGCTATTCTTGAAACCAAATAAAATGGAAACAGTTGCTATTATGTCGCTTTTTAACTGGTAATTTAAACTAGAAATTACAAACTGGCCAAATATTTGTCATTACGGCTCTCTTAGTTTCTGGCTAATAAAAGAGTAATAGTCAACTCCTGTTTGAAATTAAAATTCTAAGATAGGTGGAAGTGTAATCTCTCGGATTATTACAATCCCATTGTTTAAAATTTTACACAACTGGAAGATAGTGAAGACAGTCATTTTGTGTTCTTAATATTCAGAGTGTCACCGAAAAATAGCCTATCTTTATGTTGTTGTTCCTCAGACTTACAGCTTGTTTTATGAAAGATATATTACATATTTATTGTGAAAAAGGACAACCTATATTCAAATTTCTTTAAATCAGACTACTCATTCAGATGAAAGTGCGTCATTTTCAAGTGTATTGATGGGGTACCGGACGATAATGAGTAACAACTGCCGAACTAAAACCTTGCAATCAACATTTTTGTTGAAATCCGTTTACACAACCCTTGGTGAAAGGCCCGATTACACCTGAGTTAGGGCGCCAATTTTGTAATAATTGAACGGCTTCGGAAGTGCAGGGGCTGAAGGCGAGCTCTAATTAATGACCCATCCTATCTGGGTTTGGAACAGAGGCGATAACAAGCCAGAAGTCTTTAGTCCCTCTTAAGAGTAGGTAGTAAATAGTTAGTCAAGGAAATAAAGGATCAAGGATTCTTTGAACCGACCTCATCATCCTTGTGTAAACTTATGATTTGGTATTCTTCCAAAACACTGGGGAACAGTCAGCCCTAGTTTGTAACAAGGCTCACACTCACCCTTCATCACACTCACCCTTCATTCCATATTCACCTTAAAATACCATCTAGGGAGTGGTCAGTGTCTCAAATCAAAGTATCAAAACATGTTCATGTTTGTAGTCACAACCACTACTATCAAAACTTGTGAAACATCAATTACTGACCAAAGCGTGCTAGTGTCGTTTGGATAAGGGCAAAAGTGACTATCACTGTGAAACATAGCATTTTGGACGGAGTAAAAAAAGTAATATATTTTCTTCAGTGCTAGCCAGCAAACTACTGACAGTGGGCCCCACTGTTTTTTATATTTTTTTATTGTCATTAAAGCCTTTAATCATACACAATAAAACCCTTTCTACCCCCAACTTTTTTATTTTTTACGTAAGCTTTGTTTACAGCAATAGACAACGTCAGTCTTATAAATAAAGTCAAAACCATTTTGTTGACATTCAATTAAGCACAATAAAATAAATAAATACTTACATTATTTAAAACAGACAATATTTACATTATTTAATACTTTACAACCAAACAAATAAACCTTGATACATAACAACCTAGATACAATAACTATGATACACACCAGGGTTATTAACTGGTGAACCGTCTTTCAGTTTTTACCTTTATTGAGTTTGTGACTTTATTGTCACAATACACAAGAAAGCTGGCACATAGTTCTCAGTGCCTAAAAACACCTAAAACTAGATTTCTCTTTTAAAATTCCTAAAGGTTTTCCGGGGAAGGGCCCCCTCTCTGTTGGGGGTTCCAAGCCCCCAGGAGTTGTTGCATCCCTAAGGACCAGGTCCTAAATCCGCCTATGCCCTCAAAGTAGGTAGATTTTTCTATTAAAATATTAAATGACCTTTTTTAAGTCAACATCTATGTAGTGTAAAAAGGTTTCAGCCTCAATTAGTTTAGATCAGTGGGAATTGAGTGGGACCTGAGAAATATGGTGAACTTTTCAGCACAAAATTTACATTATTCATCATCTTGTGAGTCAGTTGTATTTTACACCACAGTGATCCGTAGGTTCAGTTGTGTAAGGCTAGATAGGTGAGTGAGCCGAGATGAGTTGTTAGAGTGCAAGAAAGCACCTTCTGCCAACGGAGACTATTTCCACCCGACCTTAACCTTCTGCCAGAATCAACACACCTGACCTGCTCCCACCACTTCCCCCTCCCCTCCCGCCTGCTACTGTGTACATCAACAATGGATCAGTAGGAGGCAATGTCTGGGTCGAGAAAATGTATGTAATTCAGTGGTTAAGAGCCCTGCTGAAAATGGCAAAATACATTCACACACGGGGGAGCAGAGAGGGTGTGTTGGTTGGGAACAAATGAATTTGTGAAGGACTACAATTTTATGACTGACCTGTGGTACATAAATTTTATATTACCGTATGTCAAAATGCTATAAATCTATATTTATAATCAGCTTTGTCCTGACTGACTCATCACCGCTGAGCCAAAACCACAAGGCATAAAAACTTGAAATGTTTTATAACACTCCTTTTATTGTATAAGCACCCACTAAGAGAGGATTTTTACAATTCAAAAACTTTTTGAAGGGTAAAATATTGGAAAAAACTACCTCAGAATTTCTTCACTTTGACATTCAAGCACTGGGCAGAAATTAAATGTTGTCAATAATGGTAAACTCACTTTGTGCGTAGACAGCATTTCAATCAAATCAGTTGTTTAACTTAGTCTAGGTTTCCTAGGGTACAGAAAGTAAACAACTGTCTTATTTCAAAATGCAGGTGTTTATCTGCAAAAACAATGAAAAACAAAAGTTCATTATTTAAATCCTGTAGCATGTCAGCTTGTTATTTATATATTAATATTAGCTACTTTTCTAGATTCCTAGTTACTCCTGCAAATACAATTTCAAGTTACATAGCAACAGAAATATAAAAAAAAGAAAATTTAAAGTTGGGTTGTTTAATTTTAAAACACGAAATAATTGCATATATTGTAAGCAATTGTGGGCAAAGCTGAATGAAACATGATAAGGAATATATGAGTGAGATTTTCTCATAGAATTTCAAAGCATGTAAGATTTTTGACTCTAGAAATACCAGATCCTACGCATGGTAGTTTTGTGCATTAAGGAAAAGAAAATTTTCGGTGGTTTACATGACCTGAGTTTCATAACTTAACTTTATCCTGAAGATGTCCTGAAAATATAATTTAAATGCGTGTTTCTGCAGACAGATTTTAAGTTTGGTAATCCATTGGGGACAAAAAAGAAAGAAAGATGTTTTAATTCATCTTAGAAAAGAAATAAATAAACATACATGAACAAAAAAATAACAAGGTATATAAAGAAGATTATAATAGAAAGATTACAGGTTTTTGTTTGAGGAAGTACACAAAGTGGTGGCTCACACACCTCTGTTCTACATTTTGCCTCCTTTACTCCATTTTTTTTAATAATTCTTGTTCATTTTCACACTATACCTCTCACCCTCTACAGGGCTATCGTTAACGGCCGGTAACGCAAGCGGTGTTAGTGTGTAGGCTAGGTTTCGTCATATGCGACTGAGAATAGCTACCGAGACTGTCCGCAAGTTATGTTAGAGTAATTAAGTCCATCAACCAACCTACTCCCGTTGTCGGTGTAAATCTTCGGAAACGCCATCTTCCGATTGCGACACCACCTTCTGGTCAGGTTCCACTTGAAAATAAACTCCTCCGGATATTAGTCATGAATAACGCCAACGCATTGAGTGGTTTCAATTGCAGTTGGTTAGTGTATATTAATTACGTATAGAGGAAGTAAGTATCTGAAAGTTGTGCGTTGGGGTTGAGGTAGATTTTGTGACCATTGTTAAAAAATAGAAATACTCATCACACTTACCATTCATCCCATATTCACCTTAAAATACCCTCTAAGAGTGGTCGGTGTGTCAAATCACACTAGCCTATAAAAAGTATCAAATTATTAAAATTAGAAATATGGTCAATTGTAATGCTGGGGTTGAGGTTTTTGTGACCATTGTTAAAAAATAGAAATACTCACACCTTACCATTCATCCCATATTACCTTAAAATACCCTCTAAGTGGTCGGTGTGTCAAATCACACTCAATGATATTTTTTAACTGAGAGTTTAATAAGTAATGCTAAACTAGGTGATTCATACCCAAATGCTACTTTTACCTCAAAATATTCTGAAATATTCCAGGGTACTGCCAAACGGCTAATATATTTTTCAGTTACAAAACTACTTAATATAGAGATGGCCCTTCAGTTAGTTCTGAAATCTAGACAGCCGGATGGATTATACATAAGGTGAAATGAAACAAATTAATGTATACAATCAGGTGGTTTTGTTTGTTTTAAGATTCACTGAGAAGTGTTGTAATAGTTAGGCTATGATTAAGCCATATTTAAAGAAAAATATAAGGCATATTTTATGTAGACTTGTGTTCTATCTTTTTTTTTCTTTGTAACTGAAGAAAATATTCTGAAAGAAATATTTGTTTTATAGAAAAGAGTTTATATTTGCTGTAAAATTAAACAAAAACTAAAAAGAATTGAATGTTCTATCATTTTTATCTCTTAAAAGACATCATATACAAGGTCATATAACCCAGAAAATTTTCTCAAGCTGCTTGACTTCCAGGGACTTGGTGACTCCCTCTTTCTAACATCTTTCAGAAAATTTGGGTTGTAATGATCAGTTTTTGGAGGGTTGGGTTATGATCAGGCACATTAAAATCATCAATTTCTTTTTACAAGAACCTCAACCCAAAAGCACACGCTGCATTTGACTAAACGCGGTGGACCTTGAGTTTTGACAGACGTACAAGCCTTATGCAATATTCACTTGGAAGCCTACACACGTAAACACAGAGTGAGTTGTGTTGCATAACGATTCATCGCACGGATTGTATTTCTGCATACACTCACGTATCACTTCAGTTGAATCCTACAGTCTCACTTTGATCACTTAAGAGAGGTAGTCTCTTATAGGTCAAGGTTTGGATGAGTCTTGTGAATTTCATACATTTTGAAAGAGTACTTTTTTATATTTACAGCTGTTGGTGTGTTTTTATTGGAGCTACGTGAGGCGTAAAGATTTTTTAGGGTAGTTACCTAGGCAGAAACTAAATACTGTTTTTATACATACTAGTCTGAAAACGCTTTGTTTGGTAGTTATTTTCTATCCAAGATTTTGAGAAATATATGACAACCACCAAACCTCTTGATTTGGTTCCTCATCTTTAAGACTTATTACTCATACTCCAAACTGAGCCAATTTTCAAATCAGATTTACTGGTCAAACTCCATCTACCGTATTTTTAATATCCTGTACCCAAAAGTATCGAGATGGCGCTAGGGGATGAAAGCGTAGCACATCTGAGAAGCTGTGATAGCGTTATCAAAGTATGAGTCTTCAAGAAACGGTTTGAACCAATGATGATGTTTGAACAAAGCCAGAGTGTAAGATATTTTCTCCAAATTCATTGATTGAAGACAAGCCTTGTCACGGACGACCTTCAAATTCAGACTTTGTTCAGAAAAACTGTCAATATTGCAATAAGACCGTTGGAGGACCATTGAGAATGTTGCTGTTGGAGTGTATTGACTTCAGTTTAGCATAGACCTAAATTTTTGCGATGGATGGTCAGAGAATTTCATCATGACATGCGATAGCCATCTCAGTGCGCTAGTTTTGGCCACCAGCATGACCACCCTTCCCCGACCCGCTACATAAAACCTGCTTACGATTTTTTTATATTCCCTATAATGAAAAATTACATAAAAGATCACCGTTAATGACGAATGAAGAGTGAAAAGGCAAACGAGGATGGAGGCGTGCAGCCATTCAGAGTAAGGGTATGGGGTGCTTTAAATGTGTTAAATGAACAAATGCATTACACTAAATGGGGAATTACTGAAGGTATACATGTAAATTAGTAACATGTGATAAAATTCTCGTATTTTGGGTACCCCTATATGGTTGACTAGCTAAATTTTTAATCAGTGAAATAAAAATATTTTGGAAAACAGCAGTTGGATTTCTAGAAGGAATTCACCTGGTTGATGTAAAACATATAAGTGGAAAACTATTTGATTTAATTGTATTGGTAAATAATTCTAAATATTTAGGCCTATAGAAGTGGTATTATTAATAAATGTGGCAAACCTTCAAAGTTTAAAATTTTAAATAAATCAGTTTGTAATATTTCTTCTTAGTAGATTTGTTCTGCCCTCTTTTAAAAAGTTCCAAAGCTTATTCTCTGAATTGTTTGGAATTTTATAACATCATTTTTGTTTTGTTTTAGGTGAGTAAACTCTAATTTCAAGAACTTCTTGGTTTGGGTGAGTGTTTTCATGTTTTTGTTGTTTTGTCTTTGGTAGCATGTTTATGCGACTGTTAATTATTTGTACTTTGTATTTGTTTGGTATTTGCTAATGATTTTAAACCTACAATGTTTTAATCGTTTACGTGTAATTTTCAAATTAATTTTCCCTGGAGTTGCATAAAGTATTATTTATGAAGAAAACTCTAGACTTCGATTTCTAAGATGTGTCTGTCATGGGTTAGTGGGTATGATCATTGTTGCAAAGAAGTCATATCAACATGTACTGTAAACACTATTGAAAACTCGAAGGAAGTACTTTGACAGCAAGAATTGTTATATATATTTTTAATTCCCATCAAGCAAGGGAGGAAAATATGTATCGATCTTTTACCAACCATTAATCAGGATGTTGACATCACCTCTGCCTCTGAGGTCTAATTATAAGAAATAATCCTTAGTTCTGGAGTATAAATTATTTAATCATTGACGGTCGACTAATTTTACTAAGAGCCAATCTTTCAGTAAAGTTCGTTCTTACAAAATGTGAAAGCCGAGTAATTAACAAATGCAAAAGAAGGAGGTCAATCTCTTTTAACACATAAAATACGGTTACGAGAAAAGGGGTAGTAGCAGTGACTTTTTGCCACCTTGTACATCGAGGTGGCCAACAAAGATTCTTTTTAATTAACAAAAACGTTTGACCCAACATCTGACATTTAGGCTGTGCCGCAGGAAAAAGTGACAATGCAGAGAGGTACAGTCCAACAAAATGCTACCATTGTCAATTTCATTGTAAATTTTAAACTTTTAATTGAAAAATCAATATTTAGGAGGATTGAAAGATTTCCAGAATTTTATTTGTATTTCAGAAAACTTTCATTTAAAAACCCTGAAAATGCAGTACTTTTAGAGAGCTCAAAACCCCGTTTAAAAGTAGAATTTTTAAATGTGCCTCCAATAACAAAATGTGCCCTGTTAATCGTTTGACATCATGTGCAAATAACGTTACACAAAGAAAGTCATCACTTGAAACCCCTTGATTGGAAACCCTTGAAAAGTTTAAAAAAATTGTTCCGTGTTACTCATTCGGCTACTTTGATAGTCACCAGACCCTTAAAAAGGCAATAAAAGCTGCTTAAACAAAGTTGACACAAGGTTTTGTAATTTTTAACTGCTCAAAAACATGTAGTTGATTTACACCCTTGGACTACTTTGATTGGTCAGATTAAATAATCATTTTTACTGCGCGTGTGGCACACTCTTAAGCAACTTTTTTCACGAAAGACGTGAGTCAACAGTATTTTTGCAAGGACTGTCAGGCACGGTGTGAGTCGGGATAGGTTAGGTTGAGTCAAATGTGTACTCGGCAGTGTTGGTTTTGGCCTGCGGTCTTGGCTGCTGCTTACATCTACCTGTCATTTCTCCACCGATGTTGTTGTACCGACCGAACACACAACACACGATATACACATGTTCGCGGTGAAGAATTACTCCATTGTCCAAACGCTACGTCAGTGTTAAGATAGCTGTGGATTCAACACAACGGTTCAACTGTTTGCCTGTGTAAAAAGAAAATTTCTGTATTTTTTAGCGCATTTCCATAGAGCAATTCATTTTCTTCGCTTGAGAACGAAACGTGGTAAACCAGAACTGTTTGCAGTTTTGAGCTTCTCAACACCCCGAGTCAAACGGAAAACTATATTTTTATAAAAAATGTTCAATAAGTCCCCCTTTTCCCCACCCCCGGGTTTTCTTAACTTTGACAGAGGAAACATCTTGAAAAACCTTTTGGAGTGTTTTAATAGGGTCCTGAAGTTTATTGTTCCTGAACTTTTACTTTGCATCACCTCACCATCCAAAAAACGGGGGTCTTAAGTTTTGTAAATGCAAACCCCTTCCCTTGTGGCACTTCAAAATAAAGGTAATTTTGTACACCAATTCAATGATGCATATGCACATTTTTATCTGAACTAATTTTTAGGTTATATCCATGAAAAATATAAGTTGTCAGGTTTAAAATTTCACATACAATTTTTTGACTCACAAATTTTTGTCAAAACCTCTGAGGGTAATATCACAACCTTGTAACAAAATCCCTTAAAGG
The DNA here is from genome assembly GCA_018831715.1 of Matsumurasca onukii. NCBI lineage: Eukaryota > Metazoa > Arthropoda > Insecta > Hemiptera > Cicadellidae > Matsumurasca > Matsumurasca onukii. The sequence goes on along the minus strand of CM032065.1, from coordinate 46,007,375 downwards.
ATTTTGCAGAAAAATTTATGGAGTTACGGACTACAGTATTGCTTGTGGATACAACGGATCTGCTATGTATTATAGTTTAGTTGTAAAATTATAATACAATTCATGTGGGCTGCTACATGGAAAACTTAGTTTATTGCAAAATAAGCTGCCCGGTACTGACTATTCTCAACAAGACTAGAACAAAAAGAAGAAATGTTTAAAGAAATTAGGACCGACACTACAAGATGGTTATGTTAGAACTACTCCGGGATCCGCTCCGGCCGCGGAGTCGGTCCATGGATCCGGTTCACTTTGTGGTTCACAGTTCACTCTCACAGCTGTTCAGTTCCCGCCGTGCCACCGCAGTGGCAACGCGTTTCGCAGTAGTGAACGCGCGTCTGTGTTAGTGTGTGTGCCGTGTCAAAACATAACCTCACTTTGGATTACCTTTTCTTCGACTCGAGTCTACGATATCGGCAACATAATTTGGTAATTTTTGGATATTGGTGAAGTCATTTGGCACATGGTGTATTCTCTTTTTTTGCGCGTCTGTAAATTTGTGTAGTCTATTTTGCGTTAATATCGATAAAATTCAAGGGAGTTGGTTAGTGGTGCTGTTTAATGGTTTGGTATATTGGTTTCTAGGCTGGATTATTAAAGTATAGCTTCAGTAATCAATATGAAAAACTTTTACCACGAAATTAGTAGTATTTATTGATTCGCATTTTGCATAAATAACAATTCAGCGCGGTTACATTCATTTGTCCCTCGGTTAAGACGCGCGTTAAAACTAAAATATTTTGTAGGAGAATTTCTAATTGTTGGTTATCAACTCACAACCCTGGTGTATTTAAGACTTACTATTAATTAAGTTATCAAACTACGTCGGCAATTTTCGTACGAAAATATATATTTCAGCGAACTAATATTACGTACAATCAACTCCCAATTGCTATGTTATAATATAGACGGCAATATAAAATTTGTACTGGAATCGTAGAAAATACTTGGTTGATGAAGATAAAATCCATCTTACGTTTGATATTTATAAAAAACAAAACGTTCAAATTTTTTAGTTCTAGGCCAAATTTAACACACTTGACAATGGAATTGTTTCTGAAACTAGTCGTGTAAAATTAAAATATTTTCAGGGTACTTCCATGTTTTATTGTGTATTCTAATATCATAAAAAAACAGTTTGAATATCCTCCGAAGACGAGTTATAATTACAAAATATATCAAGAACTTACAAAGCATTTTTTAACCTAAGGACGAGTTGTACATCATACTGTGTATAAATTGTAAATCGATGAGTTTTGTTAAATTTTCTTTGAAATTCGATCTTTGTTGTTGACAAGTTTGAGCCCCCATCATAGCGGTGTCTTTTCTAAAGAAAAAACCCAAACTAAAACGTAGCCGACGCGTAGCCTCAAGCGCTAACGTAAATACTAGCAAATTTCCAGTCAAGCCTCGTTCCATGTCGGCAAAGCCACAATTTCATGATTAAAACCAAACTTTGAATAGCCACCATTTTGAAAGGGATGATTCGATCTAGTTAATGAACTTAATCTAAATATTTACAAAATAATCATTTGTACCAAATTTCGTGGAATGGGACAAATTTTGTGGTCACACATGTATATAAAAGTGTTTTCCATTTTTTAACTCAGGAAGTTCAAAACTGCAAACCGTTTTGTTCCAGGACGATTCGTACTGTTTGGCGATAGAAATGAATATGAAAATTCGCTGAAATATATTTATGGCTCGTTTCTATGTCGAATGCAAAGTGATGGTTTGTAGTGGTTACGGTTAGAGGTGTGATAACGCCCGTCAGACGGTTTATTGCGCCGCTGCGGCTAAATGGAATCAGCCGTCTGCTGCTAATTGTTTTACTTCAGCTTTGCTTATCGATTCGATCAAACCAATCTCTGCTGCCTGCACCAGACACACTTCGTCTAGCGTCCTTAATTGCTCGGTCATATCACGTGCAGTTTCGTCTAAATGTGCAACGCCTTTTTTCCACGTGGAAAAGCAAGAATCTGCACGCTTGTACGCTTGCAAACTCTTAAAAGGCGCTATAGTTTCTTAGGTTAAATTATTGTTACGGACGTTTATAGTTTTTTAGTGAACAAGAAGATCACGACCTTTCGGGATCTGGTATCTGATCCGTCTTCAGGTGAAAAGTAACCTAAAACATAACACAAAATCATAGGAAATGAGTTAGCCTGAAAGAAATCAGCGCAAGCTGATCAGTCACCTAAAACCAAACAACATGAGTTTTCTATTTCTGTTTTTTAATGTTTACAGTTTTTAAGTTAATGAAATGGAGGAAAATAAAAGATAAAATTCATGTTGTGTTTGTTGGTGGTTGACTAATCAGCTTACGCTTATTACTTTTAGGGTTACTATTTTCCTAAGGTTTTGTGTTATGATTTCGGTTACTTTTTATCTGAAGACGGAATCAGATTCCAGATTCCGAAACGTCGTGTTCTTCTTTCTTCGCCAAAACGAAGGATAACGTTCGTAATAATAATACTTTGTTTTAGTAATATGAGCGATATTCGAAATTGACCGCTCATTTTGTGTGTTAAAAAATTACTAAAGCTCGACACCCCGATATCATTTTGTGTGCATGTGAATCTTACAGCCTCTGTATATTAATAAGAATTGTTACAATGTCTTGACGCAGTAATCAAATATACTAGAAATTTCGAATGAAAACTGGAAAAACTAAAGGCATTGAACTCGAGGCAAGGGCGGCTGAATATTCTCGCTCGTTGAACCTTTAAATGGATTCCGTGTTTTTGCGTGCTTTGATCTTCCCTCAGTTAAACGTCTCTGCGACGAAACGCACAATTTCTGTTCTAAGTCGCCCAAAGCTCGTCCAGGAATAGTTCTGAGCCCCTTGTGGACGTTAAACACTTCAAAACATTACTTACAAAAGCACGTTGAAACATTTACGTTATAAGGTTGATAGGACGAAAAAATAATAACTTGGCAGTTTTAACATTAGTTTTCGTAAGACCATCACAACATGATAACTGAAGTAGAACGTTTGAAAACCGTAGTTCGCAGCTTTCAAAACGTCGTCTTTTTAAATCGGTTTGAAATGTGTTTAGCGAAAAGTTTATACATGTTTTTTTTTATATTCCATAAACGCGTTTGCTAGCCGAATTGTTTTCTTATTATAGAGAATTACGCACTTGAAATATGTTAACATCATGTTCTTTTAGAGTTCAATACGCTTTAAAATAAGAAAATGAAAATCTACTTTAAATTACGCGTAGGACTCTTCTACATTCAATAAAAACTTAAAAATCAAAGACGACCACTCCTTACACTACTGCGTAATTTGTAAAAACAGCAAACCCTATGCTAAGGACTAAATGGCGCGTGTACAAAGTTGACGCGATGTTTTGTGTTTTGTAACCCTTGGAAATAAGTCGTACTTTATGGCACATGGACTACATTATTGGTTAGAAGATTAATTGGAGGGATCATTATGGTTTCTCTTCTTGGCTATACATATATTAATATATTTTTCTTTGTTTGAGTAATATGTTATCGCCAGATTATATAGACATGTACTCGGTCAGGCTACATCGCCATTTTGCTGTCGCCTGTATTGCGCACCCTTAAAAGTCCCTTAGTTGGGTTATTTGCTTGGGTGGCCATCGGCGAAATGCCTGTATGAGGAAATAGATAACGGGTTAGTTAGTTGCCAAGATTGTTTCCACCGGATGTGGTTACAGATTAAACTTAGTTTAGTAAGGTCGTTTCTAAAAAAAAAAAAAAAAACACGGATAAATAATGGAACCTTGAGGAACTCTTTACGATTGTGTTATTTCAACTAACTTAGGACGTATATGTTTGGGGAACCGGAATTTTGACACAAACTGTCGGTTTTCTGACATAATAAATTAGGAAATAATCCGAGTACCCTTCAAAGCGGCCCTTAAACCCTAAATCCCTATGTTTGTCCGGTGTAATCTGGCGAAAATGAAGGTGACGAAAATCATTATGTTTACGAACAATTTAAGTAATACAGTTGAAACGATGTTGAGAGTTTTATAACGGATGGGATGTTTTAGATTGAATGTCTCGTTACTCTACAATCGCACACAATCCGACAGTTGTCTCGGTACAGTAACGGTTCTCTAATGTAAGTTGCCACTTAGCCAAAGTGGTCCTTTATCCCTCGGTGGGTTGTCGTATTTAATAAGTACCTCGCTTTAGCTTTTTACTGGTCAAAAGTGTATTGCATGATTGGTAAAATTTAATTTTATTTAGGCTTGTTACGTTTTCTCTGGTGGACCGTACCGCACTTTGCTTCGTATAGTTTTTTTCTAGTTTCTTAATGTTGTTATTATTATTCGTGTATAAATTCAGTCGGACCACGCGAAGTACGATAACCCTTCAAAGGTTGGGGTTTAGTTTTGCACAGGCTCTTCCGAATGAGCTCATGTTTGTTATCTTTTATCAGTCCAGGCTACTCCTCTCCTTGTAGTAACATGCGTCTTCCCTATGACCAATTTAAAGGGTCCATCATAAATGTTCTTTTTGTGGTACGTGGATGCTGTTTTGAAATATTCCTTAACTGCCGCGATCCGTTTAATTATTTCTACGTTCGTTTTTTATTTTCATGAAATTCTAAAATTGGCGTTGTTAGTCCTGGAGTTTGTATAACTTTTTATGGCCGTTGAATTTCAATATTCGTGTCTAAATGTTTGAATGTATGCGAGTTTATTCCTGTAACTCCTTGTTAATGCGAAGTGAGTATATTCGTGGTTCAGTATTGATTGGTAATAATCTTTTTACTATTTTCTTTCTCCTTTTTTTAAGATTCGATTTATTTTTTATTTATTATTGCTCACCTGTATTTGGACGACTCGCTCGGACCGTAATAGCGTATTGTGGTTTGAATGGGTAGTTTAGTGCGGGGAGGGGGGTCCGAAAATAGCCCCCTTCTGATTCAGTACCCGCGGACTAACTTTAATGACTTTACACCGCCTTTGCTTGTATCCACTGACTGGGTCAGGGCCTCGCCGGCTAAATAACCAAATCTACATGATATACGAGGCTGCAAATACTTGGGCGAGTTTTGTAATCGGTGTTGTAATCTTCCTTCGTTTGCGCGTAAGGTACGGAATTGTTAACTGTTAAAATTTAGCTATGTTTTGGCTGTAGTGCTAACATGACGGGTTTCAGTGTCCCCCTCTGTTTATGAGCCTTGTTCTCAAATTGTTGTAATGTTTTCCGTCACAGAACTGTATAAGCAAAGCGTTTTTTTTAAAGTGTGCAAATGCCGAAGGCGCTCAAAGCTCGTCTAAAACAAATCTTGGCTACAAAGGCATTTTACAGTACAGACGAGTTTATGGCACATAACTGGGAGACTGCAGAACCTAACGACGTAGGAGGGCTAGAGTGGAACAATTCGAATGAATGAGAGAGAGTGAATGAACAAAATGTATGTTTGAATGGGACCTCGATGTCGAATGCAAGGAAAATTTTAGTTCAACCTATAAACATGACGATTGCATAGCACAATAAGCACGCTATGTCGATTATAACTATGTCGACGCACATGATGTAGCCAAAAAAAGCTATGATTTATGATGTAAAATTCCATGCTTAGTAAAACCTACATATTACAAAAATTAAAACAATTGTTTCAAAACGTTTAAAGCCTGACGTTGCGGAATCTCATCAGGTGTTCGAAATAATACAAATTAATTCAATAAAATTACATAGTTTCCAGTACGTATATGCTATTAACGCAGCGTTCACGCATGCTACCCAGCGTGAATCGCGTGCATTTCCTTAGTGAAACCTTTTCACATTTCATAATGTACATGTATCATCCTACAACAAGAAATGTATATACATTTGAATCAATTTTATGAAATGTATATACATTTCTTGTTGTAGGATGATTTTTATTAAAGTGCGTAAAACGTGTCCCTCCTATATACAGTTGCAAATAGTACAGAATGTCCTACAAACGTACGCTTTGCAAACGCGCAGTACGAGACTGTGTGTTTGCAGGACTGAACAGGCGCAATTGTATCAACACTGCCAACTACACGTTGTCAACCGCACGGTGAGTCAACAGTGTCAACAGTCAACACTGAGTGACGAGTGACAGTTGACTTCGCCAGGTTCTACTGTATCTCAAGGTCGGCGCCGGCTAACACAGTCGTCGATGCTAACATTGTTTGGCAGGCCGCTGCTGGGGTGATGAGTTATAAACAAGCGCTACCGTGAATCCTAGTGAATTTCCTTGTAATGGAAATTAAACCGGAAGTACCTTTTTTTGGGGAGATGTTTCTTAAAAAAATTGGTGCTAGAAATCTGTACTTATGATCTGATTTCGGACGGTTAACCTTGGTATTAACATTTATACCACCGTACCTGATATGTGTACCGAAATTTAATAACAATCGTTTAGACTGACCAAAATGGTGGCAAAAATGGATTTTCAAAACTTATTAGTTTGTAAGTAAGTGTCATAATCGTTTATACCAAGCTTTAACCGTAATCCGATTATAAACAGTTTTTATAGCACACAACTCATTTTTGGGAGAAAACGCTAGAAAGTGGAAGTGTAACATTTATTGAATAAAAATAATATGAATTTGGCTCCATGGTGCATTACGCAAGGAAATAAAGTGAATACAAAGAGAAGCGGTCTAAGTATGGAACCCTGTGGAACTCTCGCGTTTACTGTTCATTCTTTTCTCTGTTCCTCGCAGCGTTTTGGTTAAGTCCAAGCTAAATACTTTGAAATGAAATGAAAAAGTCTTTATTTACGTGGCGAAGTTACACTTAATAGTCCTCCCTGCCACTTAACCACGTTAAATATATGCAATAGCAATATATCAAATCAATGTACATTCCAATATAAATACATTACAAAGATATTTCAAGATTAGGTATTTAAATATAAGATCACTGATTTCCGGAATATAGGGTATAATTTGACTAAAATTGAAATAACGCCAAGATCTTGGTGTATATAATATGATGAAAACTAAATAAATAAACTACTAGGTAGCACGTTTTAAATAAATCATCACAAGGTTTGATCATAACGATTGTGGATACTTTAAAAATTTACTTGAAACTTCAAAATTATAACAGTTTTTAACGAAGTTAACCCCATTTCTAAAGAGGTTTATTAAATTAACACGTCAGTATTCCAGCCAAGTGAGACATCAAGTCGAACAGTCTAGCCTACAGATTACAGAACCAGTAATGCTGTATAATGTTCCTCTATAGACAACTTGGATAAAGAGAGCCTCCTCTTCACGTGATGATGCATAATCATTCGACTTCTTCGAAACTCTAATTCATGATTAACATACAGTATATCACAGGCTTGAGTAGTTATTTATACCTTCTTTTATCCGTAGCGCTTAGAATACGTTCAAAAGATTTTTTAGGGTTACGTGATAGATATGAAAAATTATGAGTTTTTTTATATACTGTATAGATGAATTTGTTAGGTTGTAACAATTCAATTTGGCGTATCGCATTGTAAATACGAACTATGGCATACATCTTGATAATATTGCCTTAATGTTTTCGGTGTAAAGGTGTACAATACGGTCGTTACAAAATGACGATGAAGTCTGACGAACCAATTGTTCACGTGCATAGAAAAAAAACTAAGAAACCTCGCGTCAACTTTATCCACGTGCCCTTTAGTGTTTTGACATGGGTTTGCAGTCCAAACTCTGCTTTCATGCGACGACTAATCATAATATTCCTGAGTATTAATAATAATATTTATCAAAAGAAGATTGTCAAAACCGATTGGATTGTAGGGGTTATAATGAAATGCACAAATATATTAAAAATTCGTATTCAAAGTAATTTTTTCCAAAACGAAAATAGAAGTAGAAAATTTTTCTTTGATTACTACAAAGCATATAGACTATGTACATCTTTATTCAGGTAATAGGTTCAAACTCAGTCTTGCACTTTTTACAATGTTGGCGTTTTTCAAACTGTAACCCTTATCATCGTCACTGTTTTCACCGCGCCAGTTCGTCGACAATAACGTTAGAATCCGTTCAAAATAAGCTGAGTACACTGAATTTTATTCCACTTACCTTTTACCTTCACAGAACGAACGGTAATTTGATGCGCCTTGACAATGCAATATCGCAGTGTGGAGAAATGTGCAATATCAAGTGCACAAAGTCAGGCAATGTAACAGTTTCTTGGAGATATTGACGGAAGTTAGAACCTCAGCTGCGACCCTGCATTGTAACTAGTTCTGTTCTGCCTAGGATATTGCAATATCTATACTGGCTTGCACTTCGCGAACTCTATGCACAATACTTCTATTTTCAAACTTTGAAAGGCCTTTCGGAATAAAAGTTGTATGTAGAGTGGTTGTTAAAATGTCTGTACAGATTTAAACAGTTTTCATACTAATTCAAACTAAGTATGGAACTAAGTTTTTAAGTTTTAATAGTTTAACTTTAGGAGGTTTTATTAAAACAGCTTTTTGGGTGAAAACTCCCATTAATAAGGGACTTTCTGACTACAGTGGGTCTGATTCTAATGGATAAAAAACTAGACCGAACCTAAATTTTCATAAAAGGAACATTTGAACACAATTTTACGACAAGTTTAACAAAAATTAGACCTGTAGAGAGAATCTACAAGTTAACATAAATATGTATAGAATGTTTAGAACAATTTTCAAAATTTGTTCTGGGATCAGAATTTGTTGTTATTTCATCGTCCCGGTCTTTTGAAAGTCGTCCCGCGCCTGGGTCTTACCTACGCCGAGGACATGAATATTTCATGGAGTTTATGAGATACCTTGCAGTTGCGGCTCAGTCTATATTGGTGAAACGAAACGGCTAATCTCTACACGACTTCAAGAGCACATACGGCACACGAAACAAGAAGACATAGAAAAGTCGGCAATAGCAGAACACAGCTACAAGACAAAGCATGGAATTGATTTTGACAAAACCAAAGTCTTGGCAAAAATTTCACACTATTATCCAAGGAAAATTAGAGAAACCATAGAAATAATCAAGCATGAAGATAACTTTAACAAAGAAGACAGCGTAAAATTATCAAAAACTTGGCAGCCAGTTCTTCAGAAGTCCTATTGACCAGCCAATCCAGTTCGACAACGAGCAACAGGCTCCGCCCACTTCGGCCAATCAGGTGACAGGACCCTCCCCACTGGGTATATAAGGAAGACGCCACGGCCGGCCAATCCAGTCTCAGCCAGTCAACAAGCTACTGAGGATGACTCTCCATCGTATATCCAGTTTTGATCGTATGACTGAGTTTGATCGTATCGTGCAGTTACCTGCGCCGTTTTACCTTTCCCGGCTCCCAAATTTCGCCCTGGTTCGGTCACTCGGTCACGAAGTGATATAAGTGCCGCGACCTTCCATTGTCTTCGGTTGCTCTGTATATTTGTTATCTGACAATTCTCTGTTGATGACTTTCTTATATGAGTCAATTCTTCTAGATTTCTGGTTTCAGAATCTTTATAGACAGCATTGATCCTGACCCCCAGAACACGTTTTGAGCATTTTTACCAGACTATATACTTACGTATAAATGTGTGTACTCTTTACAGGTCTCAATTTTTTCCGTGGTCACACTGGAGGTCGAAGCGAGGCTGTGAGCGTAGCGAATAAGAGTAATAAATTGCAAAGGAAATTCGATTCACTCATGCAAGCGGCGCTTTAGCGCTTAGCTGCGTGTCGGCTTGGTTATAGCCTGTTAATGTATGATTTATGAAATTTAAGGCTGATTTTAAAAGGTTGGACATTAGTTTAAAGTAGCAAATTTTGCGTGTTCAATACTTTTTTAAGAGTTTTTTAAAAGAGCCAGGAATAATCCTCCGGAAAATTTAGACCCCAAATAACGCAATTTGAGACCTTTTTAGAGAATAATAGACTAATGATATTTTGATATTGGGTTAGAGTTACCCAAACCCTCCTTCGTTTCGCCTGTGCTCAGTGTCATTCTATTTAATTTTCCAAAATAAATTTGGAAGTAATTAAATACTATTAAGATCATCCGTAGTTAATTAAGTACTGTGTTTAACCTTCATTCTTAGATACACTTCCTGAAAATGTAAGGAGAATGATGGGTCCTGGCCTCCCTGAATAAAGTCCTGTAGCCGAGGGAAGCCGTGTGATGAAAACGTTCTGACACGCAATACTCACTAGATACGTACAGTTCCTATATTGCCTCACACTCACGTGCCGTGCCGCAGGTGACAAAGACCCCAACCCCCCTACCCTACACTGTACAGTCTAGATGTGTTGATCGAGATAAGGTAATCTCTGTTGTAAACAGAACACACAAACACACGCCCCGTGTCGTCTGCGCGCGCGGAACTGAGTCGTATTTCTTCCTTTCGTGCTCATGCGTGCTTACTGCATGGTTGACTCTCGGCCAAGAATATACCTGGCTCGTTTTGTATTGTCAGGTTGAGGCCACAATACAGCGGGCAGGTTGTTCTCTTGGCCAGACCTCAACCAGAGCTACAGAGAGTATAGGTAGATTTGACGAATTGCACCTGGTTGGTTAGCTTGACATGATGATTTTTCGATTCAATAGAGTAATCGAGTTTTCCTGAATTTTTGGGTTCCAAAAAAGAGCAATTTGAAAATTGCAGGGAGAGAGTGCAGACCAACATTCCAAGATTTGAAATCGTTGACCCTGCCTCTTCATTTTGAAAACATATCTTTTTTCAAGTCTAAATGTGATACTATCAGAGGAAGTAACATTTAATCCAGAGGCAGTGAGAATCACCGCACTATCGTAAATGAATTTGGTGTATATTTCAAAGGGACTTCGATGTCAGAATGATAGAAAATTGTAAGCTTTCTAATATAGACGATTTCTGTATGTGTTAACTGTGTATGTTTAGGCATTTCACCATTTACATTTATTTTAGTATACGCTAAAGAGTAGGATACTCCTTAAGTATTTTAACTGGTAGTCTTGGAGGTTCCGAAGAGCAAAGGCATGTCGATTGATTCTCCATTATTAAAATCATCATCATCAAAACTGGCCGTTAAAAATGGAAAATCGCTTGTACAAAGTCGTAATTGTTGAATATGTGTATATAGTTATATTCCTACTATGAGTTAACTTTGCTCCTGTAGTACTGATATCGAATCAAACATATTTAGCATGCGGTTTGAAGGTACACGAATTGCAGCATACTCAATGGTCGTTGATTAAATTCAGTAGACGCACTTTTGCCCCAATCATCAGTGAATTACCCAAGTGTTTCTCGTGAATGGTCACACAGCTGAGGAGCGAATAGCACCGCCCATTCATCTACAGTACAGTGTGGGAGGTGATGAATGAATGGAATGGAAGGAATGGATGTGGTGTGTACCGCTGCAAACCGGCGCGTTGCGAAGCCACTGTTTACCTCGCCGTGAGCGCTTCCAGAACTGCTGTAAATATTGAAGTCATGAGCTGGAATGCGCTGTAGTTCCAATACACAAAACTTACCGGCTCCGCTTTCCCTGTACGTTTTACTGGCTGAATTTTATGTCACGAAAATGGTAAATTTGGTCGTTGCGATGTCAAATTATAAATACTGTCTGCCATGACTTTTTGCCTAGTGTTAACGTATGGACTTTGAGTGACGTTTTCACTAAGGATGGTCAGGATTCGTAGAAAACCCTTACTTTTACACGGTTCACCCATTAGCTAACCGAAGAATTGGGAAACAAACAACTTGTTTACATTTTTTGATTATGTTTGTTTTCCTTTTGCCTAGCAGAAGGCACAAGCTAGAAATCGTGTTTTGTTGCAACACTCTCAATCTTAAGATAAAAACTAACTTCAAGACTCCTTTTTACATTGAAAGTTCGGTCTTTGTGCAAAGTGCCATTCAATGTACAATTTATAGAGGCTCGACTGCATGCTTATACGTGTTCATATCCAACTGTAAGTGGTGATTATATGTGCACCATATAGTATTGTTTTGACAGCTGGTCATTTCATTAGACTATTTTCTATATTTATTATATGTTGAAAACGTCTGGGCTTTTGATGATGACAGAATGCGGGTTAAAGTCTACGAAACAGAATCCCATAGGTACAACTGTGACAGTAAGTACCTTTATAGCAAACAGCTGACGAAGTTTCGAGAGGTCGAGTTGAAACAGAGACCTCGCTCACGCTAGTTCCACAGCAACGTTGATGTGGTCAGCACTATACGAGACCATATGTTGACTGTGAGTTAAGCCAAGGTTTACGAGACGATTGTTTTGTCTTCGTCCACGGCGTTGTAAAAACGAGTGTTTCCCGGTGAACGTGCCGGCGAGCAGCTACGAGAGCAAATAGGTTACAACGTGGTAAATGCGGGTTTCACGAGTGCACGGTTTTTGAGGGTAGAAATAGAAATATTTTATTAACCTCTTACAAAGGTAAGCCTTTGCATGGGCTATAACAAAATACAAAAAAGAACATTAAATAACAATATAAGTATAAAACAATATATAAAAAACTTATAAATAAAAAATTATAAATTACTTGTTCTTGTTCGGGAAACGCTCAAAGTGCCGAATGATTTTCCATTGATAGTCACGATAAATTGGCACGGATGGAAGTGGGCTGGTGTGCGCAAAATCTCTTTTTATTTGCCATAATAACTTTTCCCGATCACTAAAAACCCTAGTTTTAGTCTGAAGTGTTTCAATTGAGCTTCCTCGCCTATTTACGAGATTTGCTAAAGTTGTGATTCTTTTCACGATTTGGAAGCCATATTTAAGCTTTGAAAATATGTGAAAAATCCTTGACTTGAATTAACATTTTTGGTGGACACTCTGACGTTACTTTCTTAGTGCGTACCACGAGCATAAATTGACAATTTAGACATAATTCATCGCCAAGAGTCAAATTATGGACTTTTCACAATTACCGTTTTACAAAATGCAAAATCACGGACAAAATTATGGAACCAAATGGGTTTCTTTCATTTCATCCCCCTTTTTTTGTTTAACATCCTGTATAATTTTGAGTTTTTTGTAATCGTTTAGTTGGTTTTTAGTATTTATGTTAAAGAAAATTCCAGTTTCAAACGAAAAAGGGGCAATGAAATGAAAGAAAATCATTTGGTTCCATAATTTTGTCCATGAGTGTATTTCAGTCTTGGAATGAACCGATGACATCTCGCACGTTGATAACGCTTTTTCAACAAAGATTTAACCTATATTGGTTTCATTGTAAATAATAACACGTCTGTCAGTTATCTGCCAATATCTCCTTCTGAATATCAATTTAGGATCTATGTGTTGTTCATGGGATTTCTCAGTTTGTTTTACAAAGCTTTCATATTACCGTGCCCAATTTCTTGAAATATCGGCTTCCAACTAATCCCAATGAATATATTGACGTTTCGCTGATAACGGGTTTGCAAACACTCAAAGGAGATACCATTTTACATCTCCAAACCTAAGATGCATTACACTTTCCCGTCCTTGGTACACAGATTAGCTCAGTTACATGTCTGGAATCAACTAAACAGTGAAGTGAGCACAGAGCAGTGTAGCGGGCGGGACATGTATCATTGCCGCCCTAGGGCGCAGAATGGCGGGAACAATAGGCGTCAAACAAAAGCCCTCAGAGTCGGTTTGTTCTCCACACAGCCGCTGAGGTCCTTAAACCCATTAGAGTTGCCGTAGCCGTCGGCACAGAGCGCCGTGAAACACTTGTTCAATACTCAATACTCGGTAGTCTGTATGTCTGGCTGTGAATACTCGTAGAGGTTATTCTTGAGGATTGATCACCCAAGAAAAAGATGCTCTCGTAGTTTCCCGTTTAGGACGCTATTTTTCGTGTAGAGATTAGAAAAATTGTTTTCCATGTTCTCAAAGGTTGTCTCTAGGTGTGTATAACCTTTTTTTAAATAAGTCTTACACCAAAATTAGCAAATAATGTTAAAGTTGGCAAAAAGGCTATTTTAAAAGTTTGTTATAATTTGTTCACAAACAGTTTTTGCCTTTTTCGAGTCTAAGGAACATGAAACCACTCCTAACCTATCGTATACACCCGCATTTCAGGTGCCTAATGATTCCAAACTCGTGTCCAAAGAAAACCTTTCGCTGTCAAAAGTGTTCCAAGCTAAATTTCCAACAAGAGAGATGAACCTACCTACAAATTGACCATTTCGTCGACGATTCCCTCCTAGTTATTCGGATAGAAAACTACCGCCTAGATGAACCTATCCTGGAGTTGTAGCACTCAAAACAGCAACCACGCTGAAAATTGAAAACCCTTCTCTGTGTCGGTGAAAGGAGGTCGATTAGCCTGCTTGGCTCGTAGATTGTAGCCTTCTGCGACCCTCTTGAATGGGTTTATAAACTCAGAGACTCGTTAGATACGTATGTCATCTTGTTACGACGACTCGTTCCATGCATGGGTGAGCAAACAACTCAAATCCACGCTCTTGAATATGTTTACTACACCAGGAAATATTTAGATATTGTGTAGGTAATTGTTCATTTGTGGTTATTACGGTTTAGAATTCCCAAGGAGACTGCTGAAGTTATTCTTTAATTGTATACGTATGCAAAGGATTTTTAAGGCCTGAGGTATTAGATTGTAACGCCCCAGTTTAAGTTCCTATGGACAGAAATTGACACTGGAGAAACAAAATGGTGGCTGTTTAAAGTTTGAAAGTTCAAAACTTGCCATTGGTCGTTTAAAATGTTTTTTCCGTCAGTGTTTTTGAAGTCTAATTGTATATTAAATTAACGGCTTTGTTAGTACATAACAAAGTGCTGAAACTTGGTCTCTATAAAAACAAGGTTCACACTAACTGTAGGAATAGAAGCCTGTCAAATTTTAATCTCTTAACTTTAAACAGTCGTCGTTTTGTTCAAAACAGTGTTTTTCTAAGGGATTGGCGACGTTGTACTGTACTGACTAAGCCCTTAGTATAAGGCATTACTCACCGTAGGTATATGATGAACCTTTGATAACTTGGGAACCGTTGTGCTTTGGTTAAGAAGAAAACAAAGCAAAGGAAATATCCAAATAATAAATTCTAAAAGTGTCTTAATAAATATATTCCGGACTTTTTCTAGCCCTTATACATGTGAAGTTGAAATATTTTTTCGGCCGTTTTCCATTGTTTTAAAAAGAACACGACGTTTCGGGCTCTAGAATTGGATCCCGTCTTCAAGTTCCAGATACCGGAACGTGTTCTTGGTCACTAAAAAACGTCCGTAATAAAATTTCAACCTCAGAAGCTCTACCATCGTCAACAACAAACTTCGTGTTATACCTCTTACAGGCTATGTTTATCATCCTACTCGCAATACAACCATTGCACATGATGATAGTTACTAAGCTGGCGATTAGTAACAATACAAAAATAGCCGTCATTTTAAAACGCCGAGCACGCAAAGGCCGCGTGAATCAGTACGTAACTAGCAGTTTCCCATTTAGGAGCTGTTTATGACGGATCGAACACTTGGCTCTATATGGCCGTGGAAGACTCAACTCTCCGGGCACTGGCTGAATGCACAAGTGTGTTTGTTGTTATTAGAGGAGCCGTTCTGTATGATGCCTGGCTGGTACAAATCCTGTCATCTTTTGATGATTTAGCTCTAAACTCTAAAGTAAAGAATCCTGTTTATCCGGCCCAACTGCTACCGAATCCGTTCTAATAATGGTAAGTCCGGATAACTTTTTGATTTGAGACAACGATCACTCCTAGATGGTATTTTAAGGTGAATATGGGATGAATGGTGAGTTTGATAGATATTAAGAGTAGTCTTGTTACAAACTAGGATGACTGTTCCCCAGATTGGGTCATTAATCCCAATGGAATGGACCTACGGCCTAACGCTACATAATCCAGAGAATACAGAATAAAAAATTTTCAAATGAAATGAAAAACGTCTTTATTGGTGCGAAGTTCATAAGAATTACTTTAATTTTAACTTGTTTTTACTATTAATTGGGTTCAGCCTTGATAAAAGTTTTGAATTTTGCCAAACATTTTGTATTGTAATTTTTAAAAGCACTACTTTCTAAAAATAACCATATTATTTAATTTGTTTACACCAGAAGAAAAAAAGAAAGGAAAATCCAGAGATCCGGATTGACAAGGTCCGGGTGTACGGAGAAAATAATGCTGCGTATTTTAGGCAATCTCTGATTTGACTATTTTTTATCGAATTGAAACGATAACGTTATTGAGACGACTTTATCAGTAAAGAGGTGACTTGGAATCTTTTTTAGTAGAAATTGGAAATAAACGAAATTAAAAGAAAAGGTGGGTTTGTATGCATAAATGTCCTTCAAATTTCTCACTAATAAAAATACGCATAATTGAAAGTATGCTTTTCCCCAGCTAAAGTGTAACTTTGCGTTATTCACAAAGAAAGCAGTGTTACAGTACAGCAAGGTCAGCGCACTGACCAGTAGTGGTGTGCGTGTGTGTGAGCGCGGTAGCCAAGTGCCACTTAAGTGTGACCCGCCGCCGCATGCAATCCATTCCGCCATTTACAGCACACAGCTTTCAACCCCAGTCCTCTAGACCTACTGGGTAGAGTTCACCCAAAGTAAATATAGAAGGGAAAATATTAACATTCTCTGTCTTTTTTTTTTTCAAAAATTTTCCATGAGTTCACCAGCACTTGTTGTAATTCGATGGTTTTGTGATCTCGATCCAGTTATGTGCTATACATAGCGCTAGCTTTGTGACCAAGATAGCGGGCTTTCGTCTTTTATTGCCCGCTAACTGGTTATAAACTACATCGGAAGTGCACTTTTGGCAAAGGGTAAAGGTTTTCCCGACAAAAAATGAGTTTTGTGCGATACAAACTGTAATTATGACTTGATTTCGATTAAACTTGGTATAAACGTAGGTAAAGGTAGTTGCAATCGAGTGTATTCAAAAGGTTCGTGACAAACATATTTTAAGACACAGTAAAATACAAAAATCAACGAAATCCAATCAGCCAGACCAAGATGGCGGCGTAAAAACTATTTCCATAAGTGCCCTAAATGTTGACTCTGTAGCTTGTCACGACTAAAAAAGATAAAAATCTCAAATTCATCTTGTATTAAAGTGCTGATAAAGTTCTATTCTTTTCTGTTTTAAATCTAGCTGTGTACCGAATTTGAATTTTCTGCTTCAACTCTTTAGATGTCGTTTAGCCACGGCGAAATTTAACATGTTAATTATCACGACCAGTGGTGTAATTACGGCTACCCTGTATATGGCGTAAGAGCTAGCATCGGACTCAAAACTACGAAGGATGAATTTCGCAACAAACTGGGGATCTAGCTTACGTGTAGATTTAACGCGCCATCAATGTCTTAGGTAGATAAAGTATCGTCTATCAAATTGACAGTAACTTTAAGTTGTGCATTTTATGTGATCATTCTGAAACAGATAAAGTAGGAAATACTGACTATTTCGTTCTAAACTTGTATTTCCACCCAAGAGTAATCTTCTTAAGTGTATACAGTATATCCTAAGTGGTATTTGCAGGGGCTGAATTGAGCGTTCTATTTTAATTTACAGTACATTTAAATATCTTTTATTTGTTAAAATTCTTTCTTTTGCCGTAGTAAATAGTCTGAAAGTAGCTTTGAGTGATGTTAGGAAATCAAAGCGGCAACGTAGGGGACAAATTATGCAGACGAGTAAAATGGTAATTTGTTTAGAGGCAATTTCTTGAGTAAAAATTGAGTCTAACTAAGCATTAAACCACAGCTATTCTATATCTGACAAAAACAGCTCTTTTTTGTGGAATGCGACCGACCAGATTATATGGATGATTATCGCTAGGTTTTGCACAGTTTAGTGCCAATCTGCGGTCTCGGGTGTCCGCTGGCCCTCTCTCTGGGAAGCCTTATGAAGTGTCTCCTTCCACACCCTTTGTAGCGGATTACCACAGGTCATAGAGCTATTTATGTATATCGCCAGATAGAGCGAAACATTGCTGTTTGCAGTTTTGAAATTATTAAAGGCCCCCCCAAATGTAACTGTAACTTCGGTGTAAATTATACCCAGTTATAGGAATTTCGCAAGGATTCACGGTGGCTAAAAAAGGTAAAGTTTGTCTTGTTTAACGAGGCGAAGTTAGGACTACAAAGTCCTCTCTAACCTCGACCTTTACCTAGCGTTGCCGTATTAGTCACATTACAAATTGTAAGTGGTGACTGCGGGGATCGAACCCGTGCCACCGGAGTGATGAGCTCCGGAGTCGCGCGCGATACCAATCCGCCACGTATCCGCTACACGTCGGTTATGTTTTCAAATATTCCCCTTTAGTTTGAATACAGTACTGGAGCAAATTCCTCAACCCTTAAGTATAGATTAATGATCTTAACTAAGAATAGTTAAACGTAATCTACCCGCATTATAAAACGAGGATTAGTCAACCAAGCGAGACAATTGACTGAAATAGCGAGATTATTTCTCTCCGGTTGAAAAGGGTTAGGTGGAAGTCTAAGTTTATCTTCTGTTTCAAAACATCGGCTCAGTGGGGTTGTCTTGTCAGTTCTTTGAAGAGTCGCGCGTGCCGCTGACATTGCCAGTCAAGAGAAATGGTAGTAGCGATATTCCAACTTTGTTCCGCTCACTCAAAAAGTGGCAGAACATGGTTTCGTAGTCCCTTGTTTCCGACGCCGTGTTATGAACTGAAACGTACAAATGCGGGTTTATACAATAGGGTAGGAGATGTTCCTTATACACGAAAAGGGAAAAACTGTGCATATATGAAAACAATAGAATACACTTTTAAAATAGTACATTTTTGGCCAACTTTAACACTTTTTGCTCATTTAGGCGTAAAAGTTTAAAAAGAAAACTAGATTATTCAAACCTAGAGACATTCTTTGAGAACAGGGAAAACAATTTTCTTATCTCTACACAAAAATAGCGTCCTAAACAGGGACTACGAGAGCATGTTTTGAGCAACGTTTTCTGGGATGATCAATCCTCTTAAATATTATTAGCTCTACTCACTACGTCGCTAGTCGTTTAACACGTTCGAGAAAACCATTTTCTCAGCTCTATAACGCTGCTGTTATTTGCATCCATGATGTCAACACCTCTGGAATCAATAGCAGCAGTTTGTTTGCACTCATAAGGCAATTGACTAAGGATAGCGCAGTTAAACTACAGTTAAACTTGCGTACCTGCGGGGCCAACTGAGTACGGCTCAGCTATAGCCATGAAGCCTTACCCGCTGAACACTGTCCGGCTTCGGCCTTCATCCTGTCAACCTGTATAACCTTCTCGAGTGTAACCTCCTGTACAGTTCGTACACCGTTATTGCGAATTTCCTTAGGAAATAGAACTTGAAAGTTCGCGAAGTGCAAGCCAGTATAGATATTGCAATATCCTAGGCAGAACAGAACTAGTTACAATGCAGGGTCGCAGCTGAGGTTCTAACTTCCGTCAATATCTCCAAGAAACTGTTACATTGCCTGACTTTGTGCACTTGATATTGCATTTCTCCACACTGTGATATTGCATTGTTACTGTGAAGTAAATTGCAGTGTATTTAATATATCTTATTGTAAACATATTTTAACGTCATTGCCGACAAATTTGCACGGCAAAAACAGTGACGATTTAAAGGGTTGCTGTCTTAAAGACGGCGCCGTTCTATTGTTATATTGTACGTGTGCACAGTACTATTTTGGTTTTTGTCCCATAAGACAATGTAAAAACAAGCATTTTCTTGAAACACTTCACGCCCACAATTTTCATCAGATTTTTTGAAAACGTTTATTTGAAAGATGACAACGTACTGCAGTGTCTCCGCTGACAACATTTTTGAACATTTTATCAGTTTAACAGTAAAACAATACATTCAAATACTGCGTTTCTTCAATGTTCGGATTTATGTCACGGTTTGATAAATGAGAAAATAAAAATTCGGCTCAGCAGAGTCACTAAAACGATTGATGCACTTTAAAACAAAGTTTATTTAAAAAATCCGACGAAAACTGTGGGCGTGAAGTGTCTCAAGAAAATGCATGTTTTTATATTGTTCTTATGGAAAGAAATTTAAGGTCACCATAAGACCTGCACGCCTGTAACCTTGCACCTGAAGAAAGGTTAATCTACTCTTTATGGTGTATTAGAAAATGTTCTGATTTTTACTTTCGATTTGAGAAAAATTTGCATGTTGCAATTAAGCTATGGTCGTATCTGTTTGTGTCATGTGCTTTTAACAAGTGATCTAAGTTTGCTTGTTTTTTTAGTTAAACCACCAGCACAATGGTGTGCTTCGCTATCAATTGAACTACACTATTTAAGGCATAGAATAAGCATAACAGAATTCTTATCTCGACGATTATGGTAATCGTTTAAAGATCGGTTAAAATCGTATCTCTCACTAACACTAACAGGCAAAGTTCACAACGAAAGTAACGCATACAGTTCAGTGTAAGGAAAGCCGCCGAGTAGACAGCAGAACCTGGGATATTACATCACCGCATAACAAGTAGCGAATTCATAACAGTGGAAGAGTGGCTCACTGACTGACCTTGGTCTTAACAAGTGGCATTTTTACACGGCACTCATCGGCCCGGATAGCTCAGTCGGTAGAGCATTAGGCTTTTAACCTAAGGGTCCAGGGTTCAAGTCCCTGTTCGGGCGATTTCATTTTGCTAGAAGCTATAAAATATTTATTGAATGTTGATGAATTATTTGGGAGTGTAATAATTATTTACGTCTGTTTGATGCTAGGATTTAATCGTGCTTTAAAAAATTTGTATGGGTAGAAAATTAAATTTTTTGTCTTGTGTATTTGCAAATTGCGGCTTTAGTTGCCACGGGGTTTTCTCGTCCTGACTAGTTCTTCGCATGGTACTCAAATAATAAATCGATCTTTCCCAGTGTATTTTGAGAATGTACTATGTGCCATCATGACTTGTTGTATACCCAGCTAGCCTATTTGAATTACGTACTTTTGATTTAGAAAAGAAGTCTCAATTTTCTTAGTGCTTTTACGAGGAAACCTTTGACATCGACAATTTAAATAATTATTAAATCAAATTCTGATACATAAATTATACGAATTCTTTTCTTTCCTGTATTTTCTTACTAGGTTTTATCTTAATTTTTTGCAACTCAAATTCCAGCAAATGTTTTCGAATTTACTTAGTTACTTAGTACTTTTACTTAGTTTAAATTTTGTTTCCTGGCTTGATAGTTGTTTTTCGACTTATGTGTTTTCCAATCAACCTTTTTTCTGAATCTAAAGTACGTAACTAACAGTGACGTATATGTCCCGCAGCAGTGACGATGGTAGTGATAGTGAATAGTGATGAGTGATACAGTGAAGTGATCAGTGATAGTGCCAGTGGGTGGAGGCGGGGATGGACCCTGGGTTTATGGATCTGCCCCATGGATGGATATCCTGCCACGCCCATATATGGAACACCATGAGCAAGGCTCACGGAGTGCCACGCTGAAACGATCCAGCAGCTTCAAGAAGATCCTCAAGCTATGGGGATCAGGTAATTTGGGTTTGTTGTGATTTTTTAGCTGATATTTTGGTATTTGTTTAAAGTTTGTTGTTGACGATGGTATAATTAGTGAGGTTAAAACATTATTACGGACGTTTTTCATCCTTTTTTGGGGGAACAAAATGTACTCGACGTTTCGGGATCTGCAATCCGATCCCGTCTTCAGGTGAAAAGTAACCTAAAAGATAACACACAACAAAATAGCTAGCCTCACCTGTCACCCTCCACCAAATAGGCCCTAACCATAAATAAAATACATTTGTATCTTAATAAAATACATTGTATTTTAATGTATCTATTTAACCTTAATTTTGCCCATAAACTTGTTAATTTTATAACAGCTAGTCTAGAAGACTTTCGGGATTTTCAATAAAGTGTTTTCTCAATTTGTTTTAACTGCGCATTTTAAAGCACTTTTGATTCTTTTTCCACATTCTTAATGGATAACTAAGTAACAATCAAACGTAATTTCTAAAAGAAGAACTACAAAAAACAAAGTTTAAGTGTGTACAGTGCCCGGTATTTGTGGCAGTGTCAACTGACGTGGGTCAGATGATTGATTCTCTCACTCTCGAGTAGAGAGGGACAAACAGAAGTCGCTGACGCAATTCAACTCCACTCCATTCTTCATCAGCGTCAGCTTTTCCATTCAGTCCCATTCAGTTCTGCTGAATACCGTACAGCCAACTATCACACATAGCTGACAAGTGCTACCGTGAATCTGACGCATTTACTATACTATACTGGGGAGCCTTTTTGACCCCCTTGTGACCTCTCTATAGGTCAGGTCGTATTTTTGTCAGACTTTCACGGAATTGGGCACTTATCTTTTATTAAAAATCTAGATTAGGAATTCCTTAACCAGAAAAATTGGTTCATCAAAAGTGCTCTTTGGGAAGGCGTTCCCTCAAACCTTGGGGTTTACACTTAGCGGACTACAACTATATCTAGCGGTTGAGTATCACACCTGAAGTCCAAACTTCGTAATTAGGTTGAGATATTTCGGCCTCGCTGTGCAGTACCATCTTCAGTCACTGATTGGTTTCAGCCTAATTATTCAGCACTATCTCAACCTAATTACGAAGTTTGGACTTGGTGTGAACCGGAAGAACTAGATTATAGATGGGGGTTTAGGTTAAAAACCTGTATTCAAGATCCGATTTGAATTAAACTTGTTATAAACATTTATGGCACTGAACCTAACATTTATAAAAAATCAACCAAATTGAATTAGGCTGACTAAGATGGCGGGAAAAACGTTTTCCGCCGCCATCTTGGTCAGGCCGATTGTATTTTGTTGGTTTTAGGTACACAAGTTGGGTATGTCACTTAAATGTGTCGGCTATGTTTTGTATTAGCTATGTATTATGTTTTTTTGGCAAAGAACTTTAGGGCAAATAACTGAAGAGGTTTACAAGAGAGGGACGGGGATCGGGGAACTGAGCACTCAGGGTGTTAGTGAGGGCGCGGGTGTAGCGTCGAGGGATTGACACAGGTCCGGGTCGGGAAATGATTGATTTTCACCAGACAATAAACTCGAGTCTGGCGCAGTCCGCTGCTGTCACACCGTGTCTCGTCTAACGTGAAGCTGTATACAGGGTGTTTAAACACTTACATAAAGCTGTAAACAGGGGGGCTTGTGTGGTAGTTGTTGGTTTTTGTCGGTTCAAACTAAAGGTTTCCTTGAGTGTTTAGGGAGAATTAGTCACTCGGTTAGCTTCAAAACGAATCCAAGTGAGCGTGTCTGAACAAATGTGTACACGCAGTTCGTAAGAATAATTAGCTTTGCGCAAATTTGCCCGTCTAAAATATTATTGATCTAAGAAGTTTTATTTTGAATAGCAACTTAGAGTGCCCTAAAGGCCCTTGCGACTTAGTAGCTGCTACGTGCTAGCCATGCGTGTGAAGCTTTCGGCATGTCAACATATAATCAGCTGATAGTTTCAATGGTAAGCAATGTTAACATGCCGTAAACTTCACACATTTGGATACAGGGTCATCGAAAAAGGTGTACGGGATTTGAAAGTGAAATAACAATTTTAATATAATTGGTAGAATGTTGATTTTTACGTCAAAAGACACGGCAAATCTTAAATTTTTAATGGAATTTGAACAGTTTCAATGTGAGTTTCGCCGTTGACGACAGAAGCTGATAGTCAACCTCCCGCCAGATTTAGCATTTCTGAGTCGTTGAAATGACTATTAGTCAGCCTGCCAGGTGTTGTAGATCACGTAGTTTTCAGCATACTAATTTTTAATGTAACCCCATAAGAAGAAAGGCGTCAAATCTGGATACCAACGATGAGAAAATCTGTTGTTGAGAAGTTTTGACGATTAGATTAGCATAGTAGCTCCATCCTGCTGAAAATGACATCAATGCCCTTTTCCCATTCAATTTCTTCAACTTGAGGGAACACATCCATTAGGGAAAAGGGCATTAATGTCATTCTCTAGCAGGATGGAGCTCCATGTCACTACAGTCTAATCGTCCAAGAAGTTCTCAACAACAGATTTCCTCATCGTTGTATTGGGAGGAATGGTCCTGTTTTGTGGCCACCTTGGAGTCCTGATTTGACGCCTTTAGATTTCTTCTTTTGGGGTTACATAAAAAACTTAGTTTATGCTGAGAAAAACGTGATCTAACTCATCTACATCACCTGAGAAGAAGAATCAACGTAGTCATTTCAACGGTTACTCCTGAAATGCTCCACATCTGGCGGGAGGTTGACTATCGGCTAGATGTATGTCGTGCAACAAGGGGAGCTCACATTGAAACCTTTTAAATTACATAAAAATGTAAGATTTGCTGTGTCTTTTGATGTAAAATCAACATTATATTAAAATTGTTATTTCACTTTCAAATCCCGTACACCTTTTCGATGACCCTGTATATTAGTAGGTACTAAGTGGCAATGTGTGACAGAGTACAAATCAGTTAACATCATACAAATTGGACCAGTGATAAGTGCGCAGTTCAGGGAGTAATATTGCTGCGTTGTTGCTGCTAGAATCAGAAGGGGTGCTCTATAGGGTAGTAATCTATTGTAGTACCCATGTGCAATGTGATAGATGACAAGTGCATACACTACACGTACAGGTGTTGGTGTACAGACTACAGAGATGAGGTGCATCAAGGTTCCAAGGTTTATCTTGTCTATTTCCAAGCCCGGCTCTGGCACGTAGGTTTTGGCAACTCTCCCTTCTCTTGACAACTCGCGTGGACAATATTTCTCAGCACGTCAAGTTTCGCTTTTGTCTACGTTGTTAGTCATATTCACGAATTTGTTTGATTCGCTTCAGTTTTCGGCTCAACTGTACGATTTTAGTTCTATAAGTCAAGAAGCTTACAGAACTGGGAACAGCTTCAATGTTTAGTGAATTTCCATACCACATGTCTAATTTGAAATTTCGTCCCATAAGAACAATGTAAAAACATGCATTTTGTTGGGACACCTCACGACAACAGTTTTCATCGGATTTTTATGGAATAAACTTAGTTTTAACGTGTATTAAATATTTAAGTGGCTCCGCTGAGCCGAATCTCTATTTTCTCATGTATCAAATTGTGACATCAATCCAAAAATTGAAGAAACGTTGTACTGTATAAATTTCTTGTTTTTACTATGAAACTAATAAAAATTTCAAAAAAGTGGTCTGCGGAGAGACTTAAGTACACTGTCAGCTTTCAAATTTAAACTTATTTCAAAAAGATGCGAGGAAAATTGAGGTTTCACGCTCGAGAAAATTTCTCAAAAAATGCTTGTTTTTACTTGGCTCTTATGTGACAAAAAACAAAGTGGCCGCAAGGTACTCTGCACTCTTAACCAGCAAAATCGGTCCATCGCAAGTGACCTTATGGAGAGGCGTTTCTCTCTATAAATGTAGTTTTGGGCTTTACAGACTAGTATAAATTTAATCAACGTGTGTATGGCACTAAATTTAACAGTGTGTGCAAAACAACTAAATTCAATCAGCATGGCGAAAGTGGCGGCCAAAAAATAGCCCGCCATATTGGTCTGGCTGATTGAATTTTGTTGGAATTTGTATACACATGTTGGTTAAGTTGTCGTTAATATGTGTATATTAAGTTTAATCCAAATGACAAAAAACAACGTATAAGACCAATTTTTGGGACCCCCCCCCCTCCGCCAAATGCATTTCCGAGGGACCCATTTTGCTTGTCAAAGAACTTAATTTAGCCATCAACAAAATAATTTGGATCATTAATGATAATCAGATGAAACGCGGTTTGTAGAGTGAATGGTGCAAAAAGGGGGATAAAAAGGGCGTTTCACGTGAAATCTTACCCCGATATAGAAAATTCGCTAGGATCCACAGCCACTTTAGTGGTTGCGCGTCGTATTTGCTTAGAGCTTTTAAAAACCTTCTAAAATTATCATGCTATGGAATACGTTGATAGTGGTTCGTTTACTTTGAGCTAAACACCATTTTCAGAAAAAAGAAACGGTTCAAAGTGATTTCGGGAAAGACTTAATGTATGTGAAAGACTTTATCTTGAAGGTGTAGAGTAATTTACAGCCAAGATATCTGAAGAAAGGAAAGCATCGACCGGTGGATACAAAGAAAACTAAATGCTTCTAGCCAATGTGCTGCATCTATAAATCCCACATGCCTTATATTTTCATGTTTCTATCAATTAACAATTTCTCGCTGCCCGTCTCATTTGTGATAAAAGTATAAGGTTCAATCTGAAAGTGCTGGGTTTACATCGATGTTAACGAATTCACGAGAAAGCTTGTGATTGCCTGAATACATTTGTTTTCTCGGAAAATGTGATGAGGCAAAGGAAAATTGGTCCAGCGTGAATTCGAGATGAAACGATCAGAGTTAACTGTGAAAGATGATTTTATGTACTCCGTTTTCACGCATTACTGCATTGACGTGCTGTGAAATTATTACCGTTCGCCGTCAAAGTTGGTTTGATTCCATCTTTTTAAAGTTGCTTAACTCATTCCATTTAACCATCGAGCACTAAATTAGCTCATCAAAGTCGGATTAAATTGATTGTTTTTAGATAAATAAAACAGCTTTTACTTTGATACTTTGATATGAGACACCGACCACTCCTAGAGGGTATTTTAAGGTGAATATGAAATGAAGGTTGAGTGTTTTTGATGGATGATGAGGTGTAATCTTGTTAAAAACTAGGGCCGACTGTTCCCCAGATTGGGCCATTAATTAATAACCCAACTCCAAAGGAATGTACCAACGGCTTAACGTGACTTCCAAACCAAGGGGAGTGACCATCGTCGAATTTTTTAATGAAACCCACTTCCCCAAAAAGGCGACTTCTGCTGGCTAACGAACTTGACCGATATATTTACGAGTACATCGGTAAAGAAACATTGTTCCAAATTTTATGAAAATCGGACAAAATGCGATACTTAAATAAAGTAGGCCTAGTATATAAAGTTTTGGGAAAAATCTCAAAACGTTTAACGTAACTTTACTTTGAGTCACAGACCACTCTTAGAGGGCATTTTAAGGTGAATATAAGATGGTGGATGATGAGGTGTAGTCTTGTTACAAACTAGGGTCGACTGGTCCCCAGATTGGGTCATTAATTGATAGCCCAACGACCAATGGAATGTACCTATGGCTTAACGTGACTTTCGAACCATGGGGAGTGGCCTTCGTGAAAAGTTAGCCGGGAATCGAACCCGGGCTGGTTGTTCTGGAGGGTCCCTTTGATTCCCCTGTCTGTCAGATGTTGGAGCGGTTAATCAGATTTATTCGAGTTTTAACACGTTGTACTCTCTTTTCTCCCGTGTTCTTGTAAGATTCTTTTTTACGACTTGATTCTTAATTGGCCACTGAGAAACTAACTCACAATATTTGCGTGATTGTAATTGGTACTTGTGAAATCTATCTATAGAAGCCGCTGTCTCGTTAGCTTTCCTACCGTAAATCAAGTAGGAAATATCACAATTATGATTTAACGAGACCAACACGCAGCTATAAGCGCTAAAGCGCCGCTGGCATGAGTGAATCGAATTTCCTTTGCACTTTGTTACTGTAATTTGGTCTCAGACTGAAGGGGGTTTACTGGAAATTGTACTCAACATCACGAAAGGAAAACGCATTTTAAATTTCAGTAAAATTGGACTACTCATTCCGCTGTTACAGCGGAAAATTACGTTTGATTTCTGTCCGCCATTTTGAAACGACGTGATGGATTTTCATAATTTTAGGTATAATTATGTATAACAACTAAACACATTTTATTTCAAATTGTATCAAAGTCGGATGAAATTTACTGTTTTTGGAAAATCGGACAAAAGTCGACCTTTAGATATGATACACGTATTTGTTTTTAGAGATGATACACATAAAGTGTTGAAAATATGCTCAAAACGTGTTCCGGGGCAAGGATCGGAGCTCATTTCATGACTCTGGGTCTTGGGTCTGATGAATATCTCATTTTTCCAAAGGAAATTTTATAATAATTTTAAAGAAGAGTTTATGATGCATCTAATTACTACTATACATTTGTGTAAAAGGTAGATAAGAAATTATTAAAAATGAGACGTGATGATTAAATACTTTATAAATAGTAGTGAAAAAGCGAGATAGTAAAAGTAATTTCAACTTAACAAATGATCAGTTAATGAGCAACGTTAGTAATTAACATATCGAATAAGTGAGTAATTAAATTCGCATAACGAAGTATTTTTACATAGCTATAGTATAGTTTCTTGTACGAGAAAGTATTTCTTTTCTAACTAAGGAAACCATTTGTATCGTCACTAGTTATAAGCGGTAATCATAAATAGATAAACCGAAATCGTATAGAATGTACTTAAATCCAACTCGAATGATAAGTGATTGATACTCACTAGTGTCGATATCTCGAATAGCAATCGACTTTTCCAAGAACACGTGTTTGAAGAAGCGAATTCCTCTGAACAATAAAGGTTAGATAGCGACTATTTCCAGCGTCATAGAGCCAGAGTGTTTCATCTTCAATCAGACCTTGGGCGTACGTTTGTTTGCAAGGTGAACTCGAATTTCCATAAGAAATAGAGCTGATCATTTGTATAGCTAAAGAGAAGGACAAGTCGTAGAACAGTGCGGTTTGCATTTTCGCTTCCCAACACCTTCCTGAGTCATATAGAAAAACTTTATACGTATATACAGGGTGTCACATAAGTAAAGTGCCAGACTCTGGGAAAAGGTTATATGGGTCAAAATAAAGAGAAAATCAAGAATAAAATTTTTCCCAAAATGCTTAGATATTTGCCATTTTATATTGTTCACTAATTATTTATTATCTCACATACCATTTATCGGATTTTACTCAAACTTAACATAAATTTGTATCAAAGTAAGACCATTTATGGAAAAATTACCGGGATGAACTAACTTATCATTTTAAAACGGTGGCTATTTTATGGTAATTTTAGAGAATTTAGGTGTTATACCTTAAATAGCAAATACGGTGAGTTTAACGATAAAATGTAAAGAATAACGTTTTGGAGTGAATTTTATTACCTACCTATTGACATCAAGATCATAAAAATCTATTGGGAAACAACGGAGCTTTAGAGAAAACTCTAGATGAAAACAGACTTTGTATTAGAACCACTGTAACTTTGTTGATTATGAATAGATTTTTGACCTTGGTGTCAATAGATAGGTAGTAAAATTCACTACAAAACGGCATTCTTTACATTTATTGTAAAACTCACCGTTAATTCACTATTTAAGGTGTAAATCCAAAAATGGCCTAAAAATACCATAAAATAGCCACCGTTTTAAAATTACAAGTTATATCATGCTGGTAATTTTTTCCATAAATGGTCTTACTTAGATACAAATGTATGCTAAGTTGAGTCAAATCCGATAGGTGGTGTGGGAGAAAATAAATAATTAGTGATAAATATAAAATGGCGAATATCTGGTTAACTAAGCGTTTTTGGAAACATTTTTATTCTAATTTTCTCTTTATTTTTACCTATATAACCTTTTCCTAGAGTCTGGAAATTTATTTATGGGACACCCTGTATATTTATACGTGTGACCACTACTCTACCGGTGTCAGATTTTTATGAAATTTGAAATAAAATGAAACCCGTATGGCGGACCTTTTCCACCAAAAATCAACAAAACCCGTTCAGCCAGACCAAGATGGAGGTGGAAAAACTTCGGTGTAATTTTCAACCCGATATAAGAAAGTCTCTAGGAAAGTCACGGTAGTTCGTGTGGCTACGTGTCGGCTATGTTTTAAAATAAAGTCTCTAACCCCTTTGTGGTCTTTGGTGAAGTTTGGTTTCACTGGTAAAGTTTGCATTTTTGATTCAAAAATTTCAAAGCCAAATTCCAATTTGATTTCATTAGACTTTCAAATTTTGAAATGGTCGCCATTTTGAAATTTGATAAGTTAGATACAAAATATTTATGTTATTACGAAAACAATTAAGGTGTACACCAAGTTTCACAAAAATAACTCAAAAGACTTTTTAATTAATACAGTAGTTATTTTCAAAAATTTACAAAATGGTGGATTACGGCTAAACTAAGCCGACATCAAATAAATGTTACGAGACATTTTCGACTTACTTTTGTATGTAAAATCCGGTTCTGCATAGCGCGTTAAACATTTTTGTGACACTGTATAAACCTACGGAAAAGACAGATAGATAGCAATGTGTGAGATAAAATAGCCGACCCCGGAGAGAAAGAAGTTCCTACATTGTACATTGTACAAGTTGTGTCCGAGTCCAGTAATTGGTTAATTGGAAGCCAAGCTACGTGTCTTTCTCATTCTCTGTCCCGTCTCCGCTTTGTAGTTCGTATCCTTTGACAAACATAATGTCTTCTCGAGAGATGAATCCCACGGGGGGTTTGTTCAATCGTCATTCTTAATCACAGTTTATCTTTGTCTGCTTATTGTTTATTCGCAACAAATCGGTTTCAGCTTTTATAACAAGTTTGTGTTGTTTGCCATGCCAATTAAAACTTCTGAGTGAAACAAACTGTTTTGTTGCACCCCAACCTGTGGGTGTAATCAATGGCAGAAGTTAGTAAGAAGTGTGAAACCAAAAAAATAATGTGCAGTTGTAAAATTAAAATTGTTTAACAATACATCACAAAGTAAATGTTTGATTTTTTAGCGAATTTCCATTGGAAATTTAGCTATTTATTTTTCTTACCAAAGAGAACTTAATGCCGACGAACAAAACTGCAGTTTTTAGCGTTTTAACACCTCCTGAGTAAAGTGACACAACTTTGTATAATTACATTGACCCTATGCTTGGTCACTGTACAGGTAGCATTTTTTGCCCGACCTTTGCGAAATTCGGTACAAATGTCCTCTTTGTAAACACCAGGTTTAGTTAGTTAACGAGCAAAATTGGTCCACTGGAAGGAACCAATTGGAGTGGCGTTTTGGGGTGGCTAGGGTTCACGGCTACGCGACATCCAATAGTGTCCGCAGAAGATATAGGCTCGAAATAAGCTCTCTGTCGAAGTTCCTTCTCCGTGTCACGACCCCGTGTCGAGATATGACGTAATGAATTTTCGCATGAAGCAATTATTTTCAAAACATGCGAATTTAGTTTCACAGTATCGGATACGTTGGCTGTGCGCAGTGCGGTGCGCAGGCCGGGCACGAGCTCATGCTCACTTGGTATTCCGGTGAAGTGTCCGTGTGCTTTCTCTCCCTGCACGGCATGAAGCCATCCTTGCCTGTCTCATGCCTGGTCAGGTGTTAATAGCGCACGCACTCCATCGCCTTAACTAATTGGCATAGCGTTTCTATACAGTACAGCCACATAAAGCACAGTAAAGAACTTTCCACCCCTAGGGACAGCTTCCCCTTCGTCGCTAGCTATTCGACAACTCTACCAGGATTTTCATCAAGCTGGTTGAAAGGTGGCCACCGAAATAAGACATACAAGTCTTTTTAATGAAAAGTTTACTAATTGAAAACTATAGCCTGGCTGCTGGTGACAATTTGACGAATTTGAACAAAATCAAAATATTGATAGATTTTTAGGCAAAATTGGTAGAAAATTGAAAAATTAAATACAAAATAATAAACAAATAAATATACATTCAAGATTTGGAATTAAAACACTTTCAAAAACTATACAGAAGGCTGGCAAGATTGAAATTAGGCGGTAACTTTAAGTTAAAAACGTGTCGCCCTATTTTTTAAATTTTGTTGTAAATTAGATGTATTAGCGTTCACGGGACTTTCGTTTGAGATAGTTGAAATTGAGTATAGGAGAAATGTTAAGCCCTTCAAACGGTTTAGATTTGAGCTGAATTGTTAGGTGTTTAGGCGGAATAGTCCTCAAACTAATTAATCTATTATTCGTAAGCGTCTTAAGTCGATTTCAAAATTATCAAATTGGTGGACTGTAATGATTTGGGATTCTAATTTTACACTGTTGATTGTAGAGCTAGTTAATTTGTGGAAGTGTTGGATATTAAATAATTAAACAATGAATTTCTTAAACCTTTTTAAACAGTTCTAATAGACGAGGAATAGCAATCAGCAATGACAGTATGTCTGTAGGTCGGATAGAATCAGGCCAAGCCCGGCACAGACACAGTCTACAGCGGGGCTTCACCGCTCGTGTGACTCAGCCTTTACGTGACTTCAGTTACATGTGTGACGTCACAGTGCTGTAGTCACGTGCTTTAACCAGGCCGACACGCAGCTAAGCGTCGCTACGCTCAGAGCCTTGCTTCGGCCTACGACCTCAGCTTTTCACGGGTATTACGAAGCTGCGCCTGCGGTCTCAGATTTACGTGTTTTGCACTGCAAGTGTTAATACATTATGAAAACATACGCATTTTAAATTTAATTTAAATCGGACTACATATTTCGCAAAAGTTATAGCGGAAAAGTGAATTATTATCCGTAAGACAACTGATTTTTCGTAGTTTTTTTGTAAATTCGTGAGATAATAAAAGTAAATAAATACCAACTATAATTCTTTTTAATGGAACATTTGTGGTTTTTTCAAGTTTAAAATCGTGATGTAATATTTATTTATTCCTTTAGACAATTAAAACGGGATTTGTTGGAAATTCTCTTTTCTTCTTCTGAAAAAGGACTTCCGGTATTCTGATTTTGCTGGCTAATAAATTTGACCGAGATATTTGCCTAAGTGCCTGAAAACCGGACACAAGATACAACCTGCAGAGAGCTCTCATGCTCTGTATGTATATACAGTTTTGAACATCTGCTCAAAACGTGCTCTGGGTCAGAATCGGTGCTTATTCTAGTGTCCCAGTCTGGGTCTTAACTTGCTGACGCCATGAATGTTTCATTTTTCCAACGAAATTCGCTAATAATCAAACATTGTTTGCTCTGTCTTCTACAGAAGCTCTATAACACTCTGAACCGCAAGGTCGCAGTCTTACACTGTTACACTATACGTACGGTATTCCATATTCATTAGTGTGGTTTACTTTCTTTATACAAATATTTGCCTAAAGACGCCAGCACTCCCCGTGCTTAGGTGTAGTGTTGTGTTGTAAAGTCAGATATTTACCGTATGGTTTACATATATGTATCTCCGTTCGTTGGTACATTAATAATTATAAATAAAACAATAAAGAATGTAAGATCTAAGGCTTCCGGTTTACACCGCGTCACAGTTGAAATACAATTACTGCTAGACGTTTCGAAGAGTCATCAGTAGCTTGTTGACAGACTGGATTGGCCGCCGTGGCGTCTTCCTTATATACAGTGGGGTCCTGTCACCTGATTGGCCGAAGTGGGCGAAGCCTTTGCTCGTTGTCGAACTGGATTGGCTGGCTTCAATAGGACTTCTGAAGAACTGGCTGCCAAGTTTTGATAATTTTATGCTGTCTTCTTTGTTAAAGCTTCATGCTTGATTATTTCTATGGTTTCTCTAATTTTCCTTGGATAATAATGTGAAATCTTGCCAAGACTTTGGTTTTGTCAAAATTAATTCCATGCTTTGTCTTGTAGCTCGACAAATCCAGTTCGACAACGAGCAACAGGCTGCCCACTTCGGCCAATCTGACAGGACCCCCCCCCTTCACTGGGTATATAAGGGAAGACGCCACGGCCGGCAATTTCAGTCAACAAGCTCAGGATGACAGCTCGAAACGTCAACTTTCAATGTAACGCGGTGTAAACCGGAAGCCTTAGATCTTAGTGATGACGAGCCTAAGAGTTAAGAATAAAATGTATACCTTCATTAAAAGAGCAAACCATCCTTCATAACTGAACAACAGCGGAGCGTCGGTTTATAAATGCTGAAAGATGAAAAGGGTTATTGACTTTAATTTTAATTAAAAAGCGCTCACGCCGGTCATGGACCTTTGTTACAATCCTCGGCGGAAATTGCTTCTTTCTCCTGAATTAAGTTAGTATTAGATTATATAACGCTTAAAGTATATTTGATCCGTAAATTTGTGTTTGAAGAGCTTATCAAGGTCTTTCAAACCCTTTCGCGGCATAATTCATTTTCGAGTTCTCGCTTTAAGGGGATATTGTATTTTGCTGTGAACTTTCGGCACTATACTCATCTGAACTGATTTCCTTGTATAGGAATCTGTCGAATTTCTGGTAACTCTTTTACGTTGCACGATTGAATTTTTTTACTTTATGGTATTTTGTAATAAAAATAAATAAATAAATATTTTATTGCTTACAGACATTTACAATAATTGTATCGCAATCGACAATCTTTGTGTATCTAAAATTTTCCTTTCTTCCTTACATCTAAATCCCATTCAAACATACAGTTTTTTTACACTCACTCTCTCCCATACATTCGAATGTAACCACTCTAGCCCCTAATGAGTTAGCTAATCATACGGTCTCTCAATTGAATGCCATAAACTAACTCGCCTGTATCATAAAATGCTTGAGAAATAAGAATTGTTTTAAGACGAGCTTTGAATGCCTTAGGCTCAGGGGCATGTTTGAACGAATTTGGTAGTCTGTTGACGAAATAAACTCCTGCCTGGGAAGGCAAACGGTCATGAACTACCGTTCTGTGTCTTCCAGTTCGGTAGTTGTCCCTGTCTCTAGTTTCATAAGAGTGTACGTCTGTACCTCTTATGGTATTACTTTTTATTTGAAAAAGAC
The DNA here is from genome assembly GCA_018831715.1 of Matsumurasca onukii. Classification (NCBI taxonomy): domain Eukaryota; kingdom Metazoa; phylum Arthropoda; class Insecta; order Hemiptera; family Cicadellidae; genus Matsumurasca; species Matsumurasca onukii. Next base: position 45,972,778 of record CM032065.1, on the reverse strand, counting down.
ATGTCTCCAAAATGTAGAGGCAAGGTAGAGTCAACAGTTGACTAGTATCTTTATGTAATTCGAAAGTTTTTTTTATTAGTTATTGCTGCCAAGTATTATTTTAAATATGATTTTGGCAATCCAGTAACACTAAGGAAAAAACATGTAGGCCCTATACGCTTTATCTTTGTTTTGGAAACTGTATTTTCAGTAGCCTTTTGCACATGCCGCAAAAAGTATTTATAATTATAATAAATAAACCATGAAAAATACTTTCCATACGTTCAGGATATTAGTGTCCTTGTAGTTGAAAGTCGTGTCGGGAGACTCCTGAGTCGTGTGTACTGCAGGCCACCTGTGCGTATGGTACGCTGATAATACAGTATTGCGATATTAGTAGTCCGATTTCTGCCCCGAAGCCGTCGTGATGGATTCTGCCCTACTCTTCCATATGCGAGGCCGATCTACCACCTGCTTACCGTCGGTTCTGGATTTCCTTATATTTTATGCATTAAACTCATTTAATGAAAAGAGAGAAAGAAAACACACAGCCAAAGCATCGGCACAAACGTTATTGTAAATTTTAGCGAATTTATCATGACGGGGTAAAAGTACCTCTGGAAATCTCTTTCTTGACTCTTTGACCACTGTACAGGTCGCTTTTTGTGTTCGATTTTGACGAAACTATACACATTTTTTTTTGAAAGTCTACAGGTTAAGTTCGTTAACCAACAACAACATTTCACTGGAAGTCCTACAAAATGGCGCTTCATGCTATAAAAATTGTATTGATAATCCGATTTTGGTATTTTACATAATACGCTCATTATACATAATGTAACACCAGGAGCTCCTTTTTAAAGAAAACTTATTGTGACCTCAACTTATTGAAATGTGTGCGGTCAAAATACTTTGCCGACCAATTTACAAAGAAAAGAAAATTCCACCAAAAAGTGCATTGTATAGAGAACAACATTGTTAAAGAGCTAACTCTAATGCCATAACGGTTTGGAAATATTTACACATTATCTGAGCAATTAAGCTTGTAAACTAGCAACTTGTGAAGTAACTTGTAAGTCTTGTGAAACTTGTCTTTGTTTAACAACATTTGAGCGGGTAATCACATCTTCAAAGCGAAAAGGAACACTAAGTATCGAGCAACGTTGTTACGATTTCCATCTAAGAGAATGAGTAAATTGCAATCCACCTCAACTAGTCAACTGCTCATAGTAGACAGCAGAAGAACTAATCTGTTGAACTGGTTTTGCAAGCTCCCATCTGCATTTACAAGCCTGTCTTCTGCACAAGGAGCATGTCTAATAGTCGGCCACGTTTCAATCACTGTGCGGAACACTAAGAAAGCCGTTAAAGTTTTTGTGAGTGGTTTAAAAATGTCGATAGGAGCGTCCAGCTTCATGGAGGTCAGGTTTTGAGGATGATATAGGTCTAAAGCGGCTCAGATAGTCTCAGTGATCATCTGATGATATCCGCATCAACTCCCACCATTCTTTAGACATATCAGACCATCACCTGCGTGGCTTGGAAGTCACGTTAAGCCGTTGGTCCTTGTATTTCCATTGGTCATTGGGCTATTAATTTAATGACCCATTCTAAGGAAGAGTCGGCCTTAGTTTGTAACAAGACCACACCTCATAACTCATTACTACCACTCATCACGCTCATCCTACACCACATATTTGCCTTAAAATACCCTCATGAGAGTGGTCGGCATCTCAAATAGTGATTTAGTGTCCACAAGGGCAGGAACGATTTTGAATCATTCTATGTGTCGTGGCAAATCAAATACTGTAAAAGTGGTTCCGTAAACGTCATGCAGCAATTCTTTTGAACAAGGTTGATTTGAAACAAACAAGTGGTGGCTTAAAGTTTAAAACCCAATTTGCCATCTTGGCAATAATTGTTACGATCTATAAAATATTTTGAAATGGTGCATTCGTTGAAAAGTGGACAAGTGGTCTGTTACACCCTGTATACTGTCTGAAACCCAGCAGCCGGACTGAAGGAAGCATAAAGTCTCGGAGAGTCGGATTGTGGCAGTAAAAGTAGAATAAAAGTTTTGTGAGTGGATGTTGACCTCTGGTCACAAAACCCAACTCCTGGCTTTAGTGTTTGGTTGTAGGTAATTCCTTCAATAAGTGATGCATGACCCTAACTTGTGTGTAGTACCGTCCTGGGTAATGTTATGAGCGGAGCAAATATGATGCTGAAACGATGACTTGTAAGACATATTTAATTTGCATACTAACAACACTGCGAATGTCAGTACAGTATTCGAGTTTGCAAGTAAATCCAAAGTTCTTTGTTCAAAACACGTTTGGACGATGGGAGAATTTCTTTTATAAAAGTTTCGTGGTTGAACTAGTTTAAGTTGGTTGAAATAAATCGAAATCTTTAGGTCCTCAACGACAATATATTGTATTACGCCTCCTGGGATTAAATTTTAACCCTAATCAAATTTAAGATCTCTTCACGCACATTAGTAACCTTGTGTTTTCATTCTGTCAGACCAAAGATTGTTATGGTAGGGTAAATAACGCATAGATGCCTGAGGCAGGAAAATCAACATGGTTGCGGCAGCCCGAGCACAGATAGCGCTGCAAGGAAATTCTTTTAAGCATCTCAAATAGAGCCACTGACGCAAGCGCAAGTTCATTACACAATTTAAGTCATTGACAAAATACAAACTCGAACATATGGATCAGAAGGAGGAGTAAGACGGCGAGAGGTTTTCCAACTATTTTGATTTTACTGCCTCAGCCATTCAGCATTTATGCTCCATCTACCTACAATAACATAATCTTGGGTCAGACATTCGTGCTGCTGGTTTTCTATCCTGCATGACCTGTATAGGTTAGACATTTACTTGTCCATATCACCTTACTCGAGCGATATAACGCTACTGCATAGATTGCATCGACACCGTTGCAGAAACCAGTCCTGCAGATGCGCCAGTCTAGGTTAATGGAGAGGTTTTTGTTCTAAGTGCTTGTGATCACTTTACATATAAGCTGCCGGTAGGTCGGTCTAGTGAGCGAAGTGACCGACATTTGATGATGGTCAGTAAACTTATGTTGGAAATTGATCTTTAAAGGTATTCTGGTCATGCTTTATTTGATATTAGTGTTTGCGTGTGATAGATGAACGACCGACATTTTACAAACGCACTTTGCAGCATGGCTTTTAAGTTTCTAGCTAGCCAAGTAAGCTCAGATCTGTGTGTTTTAACTGTAATTTGCTATTTTCGACACCAAAGAAGACAGGAAGATTATTCTAAAAAAGGTGGTGAGTGGTGGTCAATTCTGAGAAATTTTCAAATACAAACAAAGCCGTGTTGTACCGCCGAAAAGTAAACTTGTCTATCGTTGTTGTCGTACGTAGAGTATACTCGTATGTTGTCTATGGATATTAGGGACCAAATTCGTTATAAGCGTAGGTGGTGAATTCCATGGTTAGTCCTTAATCTAATTTTATTTGCAAAATCAAGAATAAGGTACTCTTCTTTCAGAACATTTTGAGAAAGTGTTGAGCAGACTGGATAACGGTACGCAATATTATTTTTATTAATACTGCGTCGTGCTATGAATTTCGAGAGACAATCCATCAAACTGGAAATTTTCATATTTGTAAAAACACCTTTATACGGATTACAAAATTCTGCATTGCCTTTTGTTTGACGGAGTTACCCGATCTATAAAAAGGTCTTAAACTTAGAGAATGTAATTATGATTTCGGTAGATTACGTACAACGTAGAGTTCAGCAGAAAATATTTATCAAATTCCAAGAAGTTGTCATAAGTTCAAGTTCTTCTGTAATGTGAGTTTGGGTTCGCCCGGTGTTACCGCAGAACTCTCTCGGCAAGGGACGCGTTATGTCGTTATATACTGGTAACCAAACTTTCAACTCCGTCTCCTATAATGCATCACTTCAGTGATAGTACTTTCTTTGTGTGGGTTTGCAGGATTTTCTTATTGAAGTAGTAACAATAATTTTAAGTGTGACACATTTTTAAAATCGTGTCTCCTTCATTCGAATGAAAAAGCTTATGTATTTACGACACACGGGATGAGGAATATGAAATATTTGGATAAAAAATAAATTAGTTTGGCATTTTAACTCAATGAGTACAGTTTACAAATGGAGAAGTTTCTCGCCCGTCATTTCGACGAGCTTTAGAGTGTTTGACAAACTTCATTTGTGGTCAATTTTGCACAAACCTTTAATATTTAAAATTTTCTTTAGTGCGTCGAAAGTATATTTATGGAGAAAGAATGAACGTTGTGCAAATTTAATACTTGTTGTGAGAGATTGTTTTTGAACACGACAATAACAATGTGTACGCACATGGACTAATTTTGAAAGTCATACCATTAACTGTCCATATGTAGTTTTCTAACAGGCTAATGTTAAGTAGAATATGATTTATCATACATCATCACGTATTATGTTTCCTTTAGCTATAAAATAACACCGAACATAAAAACATAGAACTTAATACTTGTTTCGAAATTTAATCTCATTATTTGGTTAAAAACATATTGCGCGTGTCTTAATGTGAAATGGCCGAAAAACGCACCCTGTCATTGTTTCCGAGTTTTTGTTGTTGCTCGTAACGTCTGCTTTGTATTCAGTCTCATTTACAGTTGGTTTACCTGTTTCCTTACCATAAAACGGCGAGTGAACCGTTTCAAAATCCAAACACCTGAACCAAAGTGCTACGTATTCTAGTTTCGTTCCCGAATTTTCGTTCAGCGAGCAGTTTACATTACGGATTAAATATCACCGCAATCCGGAAAGCAATTCGCAAATCTAATGTTTCACTTTGCGGTCTGGCGGCAGGAAAGTTGGCGGTTTTATAAGAGCTATTTAACCTTGGGCACGAGCGAGGACAACAGAAATAAGGAAAGAGAAAGCAGTGAAAGAAATCGCAAACGGACAATAAACGTGTGCATTACCCACCGGTAGAATGTGCGTGGATAGAAACCGTTCATTAATTGGCACGATTAAGTTAATCGTGGCCGTTAATCGGTCGTTAATCAGGCTCGTGGCGGTTGATGGTTGTATTGTTAATTGATTACTGTGGAATCGGCACGTGTTGATTGAATGGAGATTAGTGCCTATTGAAGTCTGGTTTATGTCAATAAACGCTTATAGAACGGATTCAGCTTCTGAAAGCGATAAGTTGATGATTGTGAATAACGATATGTTTAGACAAAAGTATGACTAAGTAGTAAGTACAAAGTCAACACGGTCAGATGATTTGACGAAGCTCATTCGGGTAGACTTTTTCTCGATACATTGGTAAAAAAATTTTCGGTGAACCTCGTATGGCCACTGGTGTTACGTTTATACCTAGAGACGGTTCGACTTCTTTGAACGAAATAAAAAAAAACATAGCCGACGCTACCGTGAATCCTAGCAGTTTCTTGTAAACGGGGGATAATTTACACTGCAAGTGCCCTTTAGAGGTCGGTTCTTACCCCTCAAAATGAGATTTTATGCTTTAAAATCTGTATTTATTGTCCGGTTTCAATACAACTTGATATAAACAATTACGTTGCCGTATCCAGCAGCGTGTGTAGCAACAATTCTCTTAATCCCAGCCAGGCCAAAAACACGATAGCGGGAAAACACGATTTTCAGCCGACATCTTGGTCTAGCTTGTTGATTTTTGGTACATAAATTATTATACCTAATTCCATCGAAATTGAAACTATACGTGTTAATAACCTAAAACCTCAATTTTGTGGTTGAATCGCCTGTTCCCTTAAATGGGCACTTCTGGTGAACTGATTTTGTTTATTAACGAACCTAACCTAGAGTTAAAGGAAAGGGACAATTTTTAGTTACTTTAATGTAAATCGGTTAAACAATTCGATCTGTAGAGTGGTGACACAAACACACATTTATATAAATAAACGGGGTTTTATTTCACTAAGGAGGTGTTGGGCAGCTCAAAACTGCTTTCTGTTTTGTTCTATGATGTTTCGTTCTATTTGGTCATATAAACGATAAGTGTTATTCCTTAATAAATTCATTAAAATTGTAAATGACGCAAAGAATAATGTAACATTATTCTGAGGATCTCAAGACTGTGCATAATCCTGCCTTCGATATCGTAATAATCACCGTTTGTTGTCATTGCTAATGATTATATTTGAACAACCAGTAAAGTGTCTACCATTACGCATATCTTTCGTATGGATCAGTCCCACCTTGGAAATAGTCTACAATTTAGCGTGGCCTTCAATTATATTCAGATCATTATCAGTTACGCTTCAATAATAGTGATTTCCCTTAATTACACTTAAGATAGTAGGCAGATAGCAGGTTTCAAAGTCAGGCTTTATACAATGACATTTACCGGATTGAATTGCTACTTTTAGGTGGAGTTGCGTAAACTGAGAAAATAACTCTTTGAAACGGCGCCATTTAGATTCATCCTAGCTAAATGATTGGGCGCAATCAGGTAAACTTTGTTCCAGTTTATTGCAAATAATATAAATCGTAGCCTACACTAAGGTGCTTTGGCAATAAAACGTATTAAAAATATATGACTTTTTAGGAGAAACCCCCAGCCCCTAAGGTCTGTCCCTTTCAGGCGTCTCCCCTTACATGCTCTAAACCGGATTACTCTAAGCAATTTTCCGTTAAAAATCATAAGTATATGCTTAAAGATTCAAAGAAACCAAAGATAAAATCACCTTTCCATGTTTTTACTCTGCTAGTAAAATAGCTGGCTGTTCGACTCTTACTACATAGATAAAACTCTTAACACGTTTTCACAGTCTTATACTGCGGTCAGTGGTCACTCTTGGTATCTGTGATTGCAAGAGTCACATGAATAATTGTCGTTCCGACACAGGTGATTTGTTCTTTCACCAAACATGGATGAAAACAGGTGACCAGCACAGAGGACGTTGACGATACTCGGAAGATCACTAAAAATCGTCCATGTTTAACAATTTTTGCCTTTAATTAGAAAACGGACTATAGTTGGAAAATCCAAGTAGGAACTTACTCTACATTATAGGCCTAGATAATAGTTAGCCTAACCTTAACCTAAGATGACAAGACAAAATGAAATGTTAACAACTACATTATAAGTGACAAATACTGACAGGAGGAAAATATTTACATATATGGTATATTTGTATAAATGGTAGTCTATATTTATATAAATAGTATATTTACATAAATGTATTTGTTAAAATTTCATTTTGTCTTGTCTTAGGTATTATCTATAATGTAGCGTAAGTTTAGGTTAGGCCCATGTGAACGGGTGGAGTTTTCCAATTGCCCGAAACGCAGGGAGTAGTTTTTTCCAAGTGGCCGGAAAAGTCCGGTTTTTCTAATCAAATTGATCTCCGCCACTATCATGAATTTTAAATCTAGCAATTTTTACCTTGTTCACTAGAGAACGAAGGTCGGAGTCACGACAAGCATCTAAGGTTCTGGTACAGACCGCGTCAATAAAGCACCTCATTGGACTTGCTGGTGTCAGGTCTGTATTGATGTGGTATGTACTGGAAGCCTTAGATAATTGTTCAATTGAGAATGCATCTGTTTTTATTATTTTTATTTATTTTTTATAATATTTTAAGGTTTTGATGAAACTTTGTCATTATAACCACAGTTCAATCGATGAAGTACTCGTAGATGATGTAGTGAACTGTGATCGGCTTCGATGCAAGTTGACGGTAAAACCTCGTTATTTGCTCTTTTTACCACGAATGAAGAAGAGAGCACATGTTTCAGATTGTAAATGATGTTAACACTAGCCCACTGTGTTTGCAGGAGTCAGTAGATACACCAAGGTGCCGCTGAACCCCGCCTGTTTCCCCACCAGGCACGGGTTCCGCATTCCGTCCTACCGGTCCTTAGAGGAGGCAGTAAGTTCTGTGTCTGGTGTTCATGAAACTGTATTTGTGTCTTGTCAAGCACTCTATGTCTTGCTACGGAAGAAGGGTGTGTTTCATTGTCTATGGTAGTTCTAGAAAGTTCTAGAAGCTTCTTTAGTTCTTGAAGTTTTGTCGAGGAGCGTCATAATCATGAAAATGGACCATCATGTATGCTTTAGTGTTTGGATTTTGTGTCTTGTGATGCTCTCGTCTTATTGCGGAAGAAGGGTGTGTTTAATTGTCAGAGATTGTTCTAGAAAGTTCTAGAAGATCTACAAGGTTCGTTCTAGAAGTTTATTTTGCTCAGTTTAGTTCTAGAAGTAGTTCTTGACGTTTTGTCGAGGAGCGTCATAATCATGGAAATGGACCATCCTGTATGCTTTAGTGTTTGGATTTTGTGTCTTGTGATGCTCTCGTCTTATTGCGGAAGGGTATGTTTCATTGTCATTGATAGTTCTAGAAAGTTCTAGAATATCTACTGCTCTAGAAGTTTATTTTGCTCAGTTTAGTTCTAGAAGTTTCGTCGTGGAGCGTGATAACCATGGAGAGTGACCATCATGTACGTTATCGTGTTTTTTGTGTGTGGATTTTGTGTTCTGTCTTGTTAGTTCTAGATTGTGTCGGCGGGAAACGCTTTCATGTTTTGCTTTGGTAGCTCTAGGATACGTAATAGTCTACTGTGTCAAAAATTTGAACTGTTTAAAAATTACTCGCTTTCTTGTATCATGGAATCGCTAGTTATTGGTGTGATTAGTTCATAATACAAATTTCCCAAATTATTTCACCTATAAAATTAGGGAGTTTCCGTTGCTAATACACGATGTCACACTACTTCTGATGACTGATAGATTTTATATATACATATTATATATACAGCGTGTCACAAAATTGTATAGCGCGCTATGCAAAACCAAAAGTAAGTTGAAAATGTCTTGTAAAATGTTTTTATTTTGGCTTAGTTTAGCCGTAATCCGCCATTTTGTAAATCTTTAATACAATTAATAATTCAAAAACCCTTTGAGATATTTTTTGAAACTTGGTATAAACCTTAATTGTTTTACTAATAACATTTTCCAAAAATATTTTTCCTATAACCTATAAAATTTCAAAATGGCAACCATTTAATCATTTTAAAGTAAAATTCCAATTTGATTCCATTTGACTTTGAAGTTTTTAACGGACATTTTCGACTTACTTTTGTATGTAGATCTGGTTCTGCATAGCGCGCTACACATTTTTGGGACACTCTGTATACAGAGTTTACTTTTACTCTGTATGAACAAAACTCCCTTTCTTTTAACCTTAAATTAATTGGCATCGTCTTCCACAAAACCATTAAAACAATAGTTTGAATTTAAAATTAAATTTAAATCCCTTTCTTGTCTTATGGAATCGCTGGCTTTGGTGTGATTAGTTTATAGTAAAAAAACTCCTCAAATTATTTCCCCTATAAAATTAAGGGGTTTCCGATGAAAATCCACAATGTCGTACTATTTCTAATTATTCGCGTCAACTTTGACTTGTGCCAACTATGTGTACAACCAAAGGCAACAGTTTTATCGTCCACTCCACGTTGGATATATTGTTCCACCCTATACAGGTCGGTGTACCTGACTCCAATCTCAACCAGGCTTGAAGTGTCGTATATTCTCTATAAGACAGACACATTGCCTTTGCTTTGTACAGTGGAAATATACTGCCTGCAGTGTGTGAGCTGCCTTAGACTCTCTCAGTCTTAAGTGGTTTGAAAGCGTGGGAAACTTAATCAACTTGTGGTAAAATATCCAACATTTGCTGTTATTTAACTTTATCCGTGTGTAAAACCACTATTGCAAAGTACTTGCAAGTGTCCCCCTCCTTAACTTTTGAAAAAAAAAAAAACATTTTTTAAAACCCTTTGAGGAATGTTTTTAAAGGATTCTGAAGTTTGTTTTTCCGTACTTTGCGTCACCTTCCTCCCACCCAAAACCGGGGGGAGGACCCCAAAATTTTAAATATAAACCATCCCTTTGTGGTACCTCAAAATAAAAGAAATTTTAATACAAATTCAACAACGCAAAAAAATTATTTCGACTCGTTTTTGTAGTTTTTATTTAAAGATTGCAAGAAATCAGCTTTAAAATGCCGCATTTTACATACAGATTTGTTTAATGACACATCATTTTGATAATCTATTGATGGACACATTACATAATACCACAGGTTATTTTGAAGAAACAATTTTTATAAACACATTTTGTATGTTAAATGTAGCTTTTTATACCTGATTTCTTGTAATACAACAAAACAAGTCGAGATAAAACATTTTTCTTTGCGTCGTTGAACTGGTATTCAAATTCCGTTTCTTTTGAGGGCCACAAGAGGGAAGTTTGTACTTAAAAGTTTTGGGGCCCTCCCCCCGGTTTGGGTGAACGACGTAAAGTACATCAAAACAAACAAATCCTATAAAAACACTCCCCAAAGGGGTTTAAAATTGTTTCCTTTTTCAAAAGTTAAAGGGGAACATTTAAAACTCACCCTGTAGATGCTTTGAAACCTGGATACAACATACATTCTAAATAACAATAGAGAGCTTTATTATGGTATCAAAACACCTCTGAAATCCATTGTCAATTTGGATAGTACTAATAAACTCAGTCTGTTTTTCAACTGTGATAAAAAAAATTGTATACAAAAGAACGTTGAAAAATACGTAAATTACAACTCAAAGAAGATGCCATAAAAGCACATATAGGTATTTACAGTGCCCACAAAAACAAAAATATGCGTTAGTCGTAAAGTGATTGGTTCATTATTGACGGTTGTATTGATGCTTTTAATGAGGTTTCAAGCTAGTGACGTGAACATTAGAATATCCCTATTCTCTGTGGTTACGACAACATCGTCATTGTTTTAATCTAATCCAATGTATGTTGTATTCAGGATAGTTTTAAACACGAATTAAGTAAAATAACTCCAAATTTGGGATACCACGTCTTACACCATCAAAACATCATTATAATTTGCTTGAAATATTTCGGTCTCGCTATGGAGTACCTACCACCTGCAAAGACTTATTGCCTGAAACCAGCATCAGCGATCACGAGTTTCAGCCAATCAGTGACTGAAAATGGTAGTCTACAGCGATATCGTAATATTTCAATCAAATTATAATGATGCATTATAGAACTTCAGGTTTGACCAGCACTCATGTCGCAATATCGTCACCAAATCTTTAACCACGAATACAGTGTTAATAATTATTTATAAAAATAAACCTATTTGCACCTCATTCATTTGCATTTAGAAAACTTTGCTTTAAAACGAAATAGCCGAACAAATGGGAGGACTGTCTCTCCTCGGTTTAAAGGAAGGATGAATTAGTTTGCAAGATTGGTGTGAAGCTTAATAGAAGTCCCGTGCTGTCTGACGCGATTGGATAAAATGGCAGATCTGGAACAACAATGTGTCGAACCATCCCTAAATCTAACACTCTACAGTGGTGTGTACTGAGCTAAGTACAATGAGCTCAGGTTTGGGTTCGTAAATCTAATAACGCTGCTCGTTTAGTTAGCGAATTTCCTCTAGAAAAATGAGATATTCATGCCGTCAGCATGGGTAAGACCCAGGCCCGGGACCATGAAATGAGCACCGTTCCTGACCCCCCAGAACTCGTTTTGAGCATTCTTTTGAACACTGGACATGTACATATATGAATTGTTACTTTTGGGGGAGTGAGGTTTTCACTAAAAATCCGTTTTAATTATCTATTACATTCAAATAATTACTCATTTTTTAAAACAAGTTTCATATAATTTATTACATGAAACTTAGATTATAATTTATTATAATCTATTACATTATCTAATTATCTTAAAATGTACGTTTCGTCCGATATTGATCAAATTTGAAATACACATGTATTTAAATGTGACACATCAATACACCAAAAATGTTAAGAAATCCAAAATCACGACCAAAATGATGATTTTTGCTATAACTGTGGAATGATTTTAATGAGATTTGAAAAGCGTTTTTTCTGTAATGCGCCCGTGATCATACAGGAGCAAAGCTGAGCTCAAAGGTCGAGGCGAGACTGTGAGAGGAGCGAACAAGAGTTTACAATTAGCGAATTAGAGTAACAAATTGCAAAAGAAATTCGCAACACCATCAGCTTTTGGGGGTTGGAATAGCTGCTTGTCGGGCTAGTTTATTGCTTGTGCTTTTTGAATGTATGAGTTTTAGAACTACAAACTTTAAAGTCAAAATATTCAAAACTCTTTTAAACTCCCATTTCTGGTTGTGACAGATTTGAAATTTTCAACGGCTGATTAAATTTAAAGATCACATTTGAGTTTTTTTATCGTTTTGATAGGTAGAGCCCATCAACAACAATAATAAGCGTGTTGATTGCTAATCGTTAAGAAAGACAAGGAAAAGCAGTGTTGAGAAAACTGTCAGAACTAATTCACGAACTCTTATGTGTTGGACAACTCCTTCGGGAGAAGTTTGCTCACCCGTACATCGTAGGTAAGCTTTTTATTAACAGAAAATGCTACGTCATAGAACTCTGCAGTTTTAACAAGAGAAAAACATAGCCACCAGCGCTACCGTGAATCCTAGGGAATTTCCTGTTACGATGTGGATAATATCAAGAAAGAAGGACATACCAACTGGATACTTGGTACATAATAGCAAGATACCCGATTAGTCTTCGTTTAGATCTCTAGTGACCAAACTATTATCGCAATCTACATTCCTGAAAGTACAAAGAGTAAATAGTCATCAGCGAATTTCCTTTGGAAAAATGAGATATTCTGTTTCATGCCGTCAGCATGGAAAAGACCCAGACTGGGACCATGAAATGAGCAGCGATCTCGACCTCAAGAACAGTATGTCATCTGTACAGTTTGAATTTTTGCCAGATTTTTATAACACTTCCTTTTGTCCAAAATGTTCCTTTTGTAAATATATCGAGTTAAGGTTGTAGTAAGCCCGTGGTAAAAGAGCACGAAAATCTGAGGCCGAAGGCATAAGCAAGGCTGTGAGGGTGATGAACTAGCGTATCAAATAGCAAAGGAAATTCGCTTCATTCGCGCCAGCGACGCTTTAGCGCTTAGTTGCGTGTCGGCCTGGTCGGTATTGCTACAATTAGATAGGTTAAACAAAACTTTATAAATATATTTAAAATTGACAATTTTATATAAAATGTAGAAAACGTGGTTAGAGAGTACTGGCATTCCACGAGGAGGCGAGATCACGTTGCAGGGTGCGGTTGTCCGGGGCAACAGAGAGGACCCTCCTGAGTCACCCCTATCCGACGTGTCCTACTCATCGATCCCTACACAGTACACTGTACACTGTACATAGACTGTACCGGCTAGTGGCTACTGGTAGACTATCGCGATTTTATCATAGGCCCTTCTCTTTGATGTTAGTATTTTTTTGGTAATTTTTCTCTAAAAACATCTGTTTTAGACACATGTATTGATGAGCTAAGGTTGCACTTTCATTCCTAAAGGCGAAAAGCTTCTTTTTCATAAAATCCCTAAAGAGAAATATGTCATTGTAATGATCTTTATGTGGCAAAGACATCACCTATTTTAATTGTTTTGTTTGATTGGAATGGTCGATCTATTGTAAAGATCGACTAGAAATAGAACTACTAACCATCGATCTTCATGGGGCTTAGTTTATTATCCGAGAAATAATCGTTTCCAAATCGGTGCTAAGCACTGACTGATGATCGGCCAGAATGAACTATCTTTCGTAACAACAGCTGTTTCTTCAAGTACACATTACAACTCAGAGTAATGGGGTTAGAAGAGTGGTAAAATTCGAATTATATAAATGAAAACACAATCTAATAGATACGCGTATTGATTTTATAACTACATCATGACAAAAAGTATCGTTCGTCACTTGGGCCAAAAGTGTTTTTTTACCCACGCTTTGACTCGGCCGTCCTTCGGGGGTAAACTTGAGTTCATATCAAAAAGGCCTTTGGTTGACGTACAACTGATACATTACCAGTCTTATTTTCCAAAATTATTAGTTGTATTTTAATTTAATGAATCTATACAGATTAAAAAACTCTCTTTAGCCCTACTTTAATATGATTTAATCTGCTGAGTAGTTCCTATTGTAAAGTTGAGAAAATTACGGGCAGAATTTGGGGCATTTCTTGAAATTACTTTAAAATCCTAAAATATTTAGTCACTCCAAAGTTAGAGGAAAGAATTCTGTTCTAGTTCCCTCTGCAAAACTATACTCTTTTTGGACTCAAAGGGCTTAATTATTGAATAGCAACTTGCACTATATGATGAGCGGATCCGTGGCGGATTGATATCGCGCCCGACTCCGGAGCTCATCATTCCTGTGGCGCGGGTTCGATCCATGCAGTCGCCACTTACAATTTGTAATATGACTATAACGGGACGCTAGGTAAAGGTCGATATTGATTGGTAGATAGGACTTTGTAGTCCTAACTTAGCCTAGTTAAACAAGACAAACTTTATATGATAAAACGTACTCAGTCGCTGGCTGAGGAAACTAAATGAGATGGATTCTTTCGTAAACAGTAATCACGTGATTCGCAGAAGCTTGTCATTAGGAGAGCCAGCTTCTCTACTTTGTGACATATTATATCTAGTATCTCAGTTGAATGTGTGCGTTTTTCTCTGGGTTTTACAATAGCGTGGGATTTGTTTATTTAGGAATATTGAGCAAATTAGTATGAAATTTTGCATTTAGGTACTGAACATGTATTTTTATTTCATTAGTATCATAAGTGTGTAGATTCATTTTTGTATTGTAGGCTACCTGTTTTGTGTTTGCTTGCTTTCACTTGTGTTTCATTTAGTAATAATACAGTTTAATATTATGCAAATAAACAAAATTAAAACAGTAACTGTGGATGAAATTAATATTTTTATAGAGAATACCACAAAGTATTTTATTGAAAATTATCACTAAACGTTGCCTAAATGTACATTTATTTATTTTTGACAGATTTCGTACTTTTACGAGTGTAACAACTTAATTAATCATTGTTTTTTTGTTTTAGGTAAGTCACCCTGGTGATGGACTTATGGTGGAAAATTCGCACGGTAAGGCGTTATTATACGTTTACAGTGTGCTAAAAACTAAGATACATAATTTTAAATTTAACTGGATTTTAAAGGTTTATCATACGAACGAATATTACTATTAAAGTACATAAGTACATTAAGGATAAACATTTTCAGAAGGTTTATACGGTTTAAAGGTGTAATTCGGAAAAGATAGAAGGAGAAAGAAAGGCGTAGAATTGTCGCCAATGATCAGTATGCCGGTCAATGTTTGTGCTGTCCGATGTTAAATCCCTTTATTGGACAACCCTGTAACTAACCTGTTTACTCTTTCAATCCTGTACTCCTCCCCCCACGTCACCCCCTCAGAGCCAATCAGCCAGAGTGACCTTTTCACTGATTTCACTCGACCGAAAAACTAACTCTATTCCACCTTTACTCCGAGTCGAGCAAATGAGAACCTTTTGTGTTCTTAATTTGGAATAATTAAACTAGTCGTTTTATAAACAGTAGCTGGTGCAGTTGTTCTTCAAACTTGTTGAAATCCACTGTTGCTGTTTAAAAAGAGGTCGGTTATTAAAGATCGAGGTTGGAGTTAAGAGTTCTGTGCAGTAATGGCCGTGACCTTGAATTTCGTCATAAGAGCAGTGTAAAAACATGCATTTTCTTGGGACAATCACGCCTACAGTCATCGGATCTTTATGAAATAAGCTTTATTTTAAAGTGCATTATATGCTTTAGTGACTCCGCTGAGCCGAATTTCCATTTTCTCAATTGTATGTCCGTGACATAAAAATTTAGGAGAATTTGTTTCTGGATTTCTAATTTTTACTAGTAGACTAATCAAATTATCAAAAAGGTGCCAGCGGAGTCATTTTAGTAAATTGTCATCTTACAAATAAAACCTATTATTAACCTATTAACGTTTACTCATTTTACTTGTTTTTTCTTTCCAATTTGTGTTTTGACAGGCTATACAGTTCTTAGGGAAATATATACTGTTAAATTTAGTTCCTAGATTAGTGTAGTACTCTGAAGACGGGTGGAGTTTTAACTGCCCGAAACGTTAGGAGTTGTTTTTCTCAGAAGTGTCAGGAAAAGTCCGTTTCCTCTGTTACCAAATACAACCTATTTCAAAAAGATCTGATGAAAATTGTAGGCGTGAGGTGTCTCAAGAAAACGCTTGTTTTTACATTGTTCTTATGGGACAAAAACAAAATGGCCGACAGGTACTGTGCACTCTTTAGAGACTGTTGATTTCAAAACTTAAATTTTGAAGGTTAACACTTAGCCCAAAATGTAATGCCTCTCTATATCCTAGCCAACAATCGCCATAGACACGGATGGTGTTATTCCAGGTCTGTGGACTTGGTCTTGCGAGTATAGTTTTCTCTTAGAAATCAAATTATTCATTTAAGCGTCTCAAACTTATATTTTGTTTACGCCAATGGCAATTTTAATTAGTCCTAATCTAATAGGAATTTAAACTTTTATGGAGTTGGATTTTAATTTGAAGAAATACGCCGTCTCTGAAATTAAAGGCAAGGTAGCGTCAATAGTCAAAACAATTTTAATGCTGGTCTACACGGTTCTCTCTATCGTGGTTTTGGATATGTTTTGGCGACTTTTGATGTATGTTTACGCAACCTCCCACACGACTCCTCCGTAGGATAATGTAGGTAAATTCGTACATAATATCAGTATCTGTATTTGTTTCAATACATAAACGCCTGAGGACAGTATTGGGCAGAATCTGTCTACTTGTGAATTCTACGTCAACCCTCGGTCATGGTGTTCACTCGTACTGTACAAGGAATTTAGTTGAGTGATATCGTGTGTTCGATTGGGAAATGTAATTTTTGCGTCAGTATTTTTTGGAAGCTACAATTACAATTACTTCATCCTAAATCTTGGATTAAAAGTCAAGAGAAACATACGAACGACGTGTTAAGCAGTTTAAGTTGAAACATAGACCCCGCTCTGATCGATCGGGAGTGGGCTGAATTTGCTTGATTTCTAGTTAACTAAATGATGGTTGGTTTATGAATTTGTCGTGCTTAAACATCGCGGGGTCAGTAAATTGTTACTGCCGTACAGTAATTCTAATTATTAAAGTTTTTACATAATTTTGGAATTCGCGGTTCTGTAGTTTATTGTATCTTTATGTTGATTATAATTATTTAGTATCTACAACAGTTGTCTTGTATGTGGTTTTAATGTTGATTTCCTCCCGAAATTTGCCCAAAATGTTGACATTCTAAAGTGCTTTTCAATATTAAATTTGAGACAAGAAACGTCTAATAGCCAAACTTCATTATTTAACCGTGTCATACTGTGGAAAGTTAATCAAGTTTGACCTGTAAGAAAGCGGAGAGTCTTCGCCCATTTTCATCACAAAACTAACTAAACTTAGAAGTTTCTTATAAACACAGCAGCGGCCAACTTCTCAATTATGTCTGGCTTTACTCCTCTCGACTAATTTATTTCTTTGTTGCGAAAGTACCTGCAGAGTGCCAAGTTTTGAATAATTTTATATTTACGCAACTCATTTCAGCGTGTTTTTTTTAATTTGTGATATTTGTTGCATTATTTTACACTTGACTTAACATTACGCAGTAGCATTGACTTTCTATCCTTTGTAGGATGGAAAGTCAATGGCAGTAGTTACTGTGACCTTGAATTTCGTCCCATAAGAACCAATGTAAAATCATGAATTTTCTTGGGCACTTCACACCTAATGTCTTCATTGGATTTGTATGAAATAAGCTTTGTTTTAAAGTGCATTAAATATTTTAGTGACCCCGTTAAGCCGAATTTTGGTTTTCTTATTTTTCAAACTGTGGCATCAATCCAAAAATTAAAGAAACATTGTATTTGAGTTTCTTGATTTTACTATTAAGCTAATA
This sequence comes from Matsumurasca onukii, assembly GCA_018831715.1. NCBI lineage: Eukaryota > Metazoa > Arthropoda > Insecta > Hemiptera > Cicadellidae > Matsumurasca > Matsumurasca onukii. The sequence continues at coordinate 45,954,924 of CM032065.1, read as the reverse complement.
CAATTTTCAAAAAATGTTGTCAGCAGAGACACTGCAGTAAATTGTAACTTTTCAAATAAAACGGGTTTCAAAAAGATCTGATGAAAATTGTAGGCGTGAAGTGTTTCAAGAAAATGCTCGTTTTTACATTGTTGTTATGGGACAAAAACAAAATGGTCGCCAGGTACTGTGCACTCTTAAGTAATTCTACCCAGTTTCATTACACGTGTTTTTTATGTTGCTTTTTATGAAAAAAGGATAGTTCATATTATTAGTAGTCCTGTTGGCTTTACGAAAACACTTTTGTGTCATGTTATTTTACTCTTAAAACAGCTGTGTTTGACACAATTCATCTGTCCTGATGGCGTGTTGGAAGTTTCTCTTTTATTCTTAGGGAAATACAGGTTTGTTTTGAGAAGTCACCCTCACAAAAAAGGGAATTTTCGGTATACTGATTTTGTTTAGTAACAAACTTGACCTAACACTTTTACTAAATTTGATCGAAATCGGGCTAAAAATGCAACCTGTAGAGAAGTTACAACACATACATACATATTTATATACAGTATTAAAACGTGTTCGGGGTGTCAGGATCGGTGCTGATTTCATGGACCCAGGTCTGGATCTTTCCATACTGACGGCAGGAGTATCTCACTTTTCCAAAGGAAATTCTCTAATAAACAAACCTAAGACCTCTCACCGCCTTAATAGCCTACATTTTATTGGTTTTATGAAAATTAGTTTCTATTACAATATGGTTAGATAAAGTATGAACAAGTTTTGTTTATTTTTATCCGTGTTTGAGTTATCACAAGAGTTTCTTAACGAATGACGTAAGCGTTTGCGTGCGAACTGCTGGGGTTTAGGGGATGAGGAATTGCTTTGAGCAGTAATAAATGTTGGAATTATTCTTGAGTCACCCTCCTCCCTCCCTCTCACCCCTCATCGGGGAATCCCCACCCCATTCCTCATTTTGTGGAATCGTCTGTTAAATATTCATTTTGTTGAAGTTTAGTTTAGATACATTTACAATGTTTATCATCGAAGGTTTCCGGTACAGACCGCGTCAATAAACTATTTACTCTATTTAACAGTGCCAAACGTTTCGCTCATTTTGCTATCGAGCATCCTCAGTGGACTGGCTGAGATTGATATTAGTAAAATTCTCGTACAGGGTCAGGCAAAAGTGTGGAAACGCCTTTATAACTTTTAACCAGTTTTTCAGCGCAACCGAACTTGGTACATTTTATTAGAGGAACCAAAAGTACCTTTTAATGCATACTGACACTTTGCCCCAGTTTTCACTCAGTGACAGAAGGTCTTAGAAAATGTTAATGAATGCTTAACGTCTCTAAACAGAAAGAAATGGCGTCCATTTTAGTTACACAGCCAATACAATAAATTTTATTATAGACTACATTTGATCAACATACGCTTAGAAAATAATAATGAATGTTGATAATTAGAAGTCTCTAGCAACAGAAAGAAATGGCGTCGATTTTAAGTTACACAGAGTTTTAAGTCCACCCCAATCACCATCCCATTTGATAGCAAAGTGTCAGTATGCATTAAAGACCCGCTAATAAAATGTACCAAGTTCGGTTGCGCTGAAAAATCTGGTTAAAAAGTGATACAGGCGTTTGCACACTTTTGCCTGACCCTGTATATTTACAATGTTGCTTATCTCAGGTGTTAGGTAAGATTTTCTTTTGAGATTTCAAGAGGTGTTAAATATTGAATTATTTGTATTTCGTTGCATTTTATTACTTGACGATTGACGAAACGTGCCATAAATTAATGGTAAGCTTTACTTCCATAAAATCCTTGTTACTTGTGCAACTTAGGTGGCTTTTAAATATCGTGGAACAACTTAAGTCATTATATGTATTTAAGTTCATCAAACAAAATTTGAAATTTACTTTTGATGGAGTCAGGTGTATACTAGTAATTCTTCTAACGCCTTCAAAAACAAACCTCGTGAACAATTCTTCTAACGCCTAGGTTGTGTTGGTGAACCGCTATTATTTCTGCTGCTGCATCTCGAAATAAAATATAGAATGTAAAATAAATAAGTAAATAATCTTTTCATTTTCATTGCGGACACATAATATGCTATGCAATTGTATGCCGAGTTTTATTAGGTAAAGGTTTTCATACATTGCGACATTGAAATCCCCTACAAAAATATACTTTTCCTATACATGTTTTAGCATCGGAGCACCTTTAATCGAGAACTCCTGAGAAGGAAAATTCATGAACTACCGTTCTGTGTCTCCCGGTTCGGTGAGAGTGAACGTAACTTCCTTTTACGGTATCAAATTTGGGATTGAAAAGAAGAATTGTAGATATTAGAGAGTAAACAAGTGTTTTTTACCATTACTTTTTAACTAATTTAATGTTAATCTTCTTCTGAAGATATTGGCACTTGAAGGATGAGAATTTAAAACTGTAGGCCAATACAATAAATAATAGACTACATTTGATCAACACACGCCCTTTCGATAGCTTTATTAAGACAAATCTGATGATGAAAGCCTGCTATCGAATGCGCTTGTTTTATTAAAATGTATTATATTGGCCTACTGTTTAAAATTCTTATCCATCTACTTGTATGTTACATATTTTTCTTAGGCCCGTTAAGTTTTGAAATTCAGTTCGCTTAAAGTTAAACGTATTTTGTTTTTTATTCGAATAGGTAAATCTTTTTGGTAGAAATCACTTGTCTTATACTTTTTTTCGGTGCAAAATAACATTTCCGTTGGTTGGCTAATTTGAAAAATTGTTTGTATATAATATTGCGACTCGAAATTTTAAATTAACTGTTAAGAATGACCACGATGTTTGCGGAGGAACACGTTGAATGTTGTGTGTGTGGTTTAATAACTGCACCATGTACACTGTCTGCGGTAGTCCGTCAGAGTTCCCCCGCTGTAAAACCCACCCCCGTTGTAACTCAGTCTCGACACATATCTGACTGAGGGTGACTCCCTCTGACCCCCCTCCACCCACCAGGACACATTAAACTTGTTCCTTTCGTGTACTATACTGTATAACGTGGAAAATGTGTTCGTGCTACCACAGCTAGGGAGAGAGAAAACCTTGGAAAATCAACTGAATCAGTTCAGCCGGACCAAGTTGGCGGTATACAAACTCCATTTTTTCCGGAAACGCCTCTCCCCCCTCACCGCTAGAGATTTACAAAATGAAACATGTGTCAAATTAGGTGAAACTCGGACAAAAATTCGACCTGCATAGTGGTTAATGTGCTCAAAAAGTGTACTTTTGACGTAATTTTTACCCCGCCATTGGAAATTCGCTAGGATTCACGGTAGCGCTTGTGGTTACGCGTCGGCTATGTTTAAAATTCTGGTTTGAAATAGTTTCGTTTTCAAATTTGGATAAGAAATCCCTCAGATTGAGCATCTGATCGGCTTGAAATGTTAACAACGAAAACAGTGTTTTCCTCCTTCACTGTGTTACACATGCATAGACAGTACAAATGTTATCGAACGACAAGTGGACAGTTTGAAAACCTAAGGAAAACCTGGAAAAGTCAGGGAAGTCCCAGATTTGTATAGCGTAGACGTACAACAAGTAGTGAGTGAGTTCACACTCGATACCAGCTCAGTGCACAGATGGCGCTAATGGCGATGTAGGATGTAGATGAGGGAAATGTCAGCTGAGAAATGTCACGACCAATCAGAACTCACCGGAGAACAGCTGATCGATACAATACTGCACAGCTGTTGAGCCGTTGAATTCTCTACATAAACAGCTGATCAGCTTCGGTGTGAAATAATATTTGCGTGACCACGCGTCGTTGATTCAGATTTTATTTCCTAATCGCGTGCAACCTTTTCCGATATGTTGTTCGGATAAGCGTTTTAAATGACCGTTTTAAGATGCAAAATTAAATAAATGCATGAACAAGGTTATTTTTAAATAATTAAGTTGTCAATGTTTTCCGGCTTTTAAAATTTCACCAGTGATGATTATTAGTAGAAGGTTTAAGAGGCTTTCTAAAATTATTGATCGTTATACGAATTTAAGATTTTTTAAAGAAATACTTGTACCACATTTTATAAAAAAACGGAGAAAAATTGCTTCCTGTAGAGAACTCCCTCATATAGCCTATACATACACACATAAGTATATAAAATTCAAACGAACATTCAAAACCTTTTTAGTACAAAATCGTATTACAGCATCAAGCACTTTTTGGAAGATACTATTTAAATTTATCTGTGAACTTGTCTTAATAATTTTTATATTTATGTTTTTTTTATTATTACCTCTTTTTTGTAAAGTCTATGCACTATATGTGCCAATGGCTATAAAATAAATAAATATATAAAGTTGTGAAAATTCTCAAAGCGTGTCATTTCTAGGGTTGGGATTGGTGCTCATTTCATAGCTCTTGGCCTGAGTCCTGCCATGTATGGCTAATGGCGAGAATATCTAACTTTTCCTGAGTAAATTCGTAAAAACTGGAGGTACACGTCTTTTTACTAACTGTAGACATTTCTCTGTCCCGAGTCAAACTGCAATGGACAATGTGAACAACACCCCATTGAGTTATTGTGGGGAGTTTGGGGACTGTATCAAAAACTTCAATTAAGAGGTTATACAAATTCGAATGTTCGCCACTGACCTTCCTGAAGCGATGATGAGCTGTTGCTGGGTGCACCCAGAATCGAGGAGTAGCTGTGATGATGAAGCTAAAAACACTTCCGAATTTTAATTATTTAGTTTGAGTTGCCATTGGTAAAAAAAATTAATGTGATGAAAAATTTAACTCTTTGGCTTTCGCGGCCGGTGTCACAACTATATAATCTAGTTTTGGTTCACACCGCGTCGAAACTTAATAATTAGGTTGAGATATTTCGGCCTAATTATGAAGTTTAGACGCGGTGTGAACCGGAAGAACTAGATTATAGTTGTGATGAAAAATGATAAAATTATTGTTGACGGTATAAAATCGTGCGGTTCGTAAATCAGATGTAGAGGGAATAGGAAGAAGTCATAGGCCAGTTTGCTGATGCGGTGGGTCTGTGAGCTTGGACCACCTAGTTGTGCATAGATGGCGTGGGTGTGTAGTTTGGAAGAGAATTGCGGACTATTGCATTGAAATGAGACGTCGATTAATTGAAGGAACTTACCAAAAATTAAATAAAAGAAGACTATTTTACAAACAATATGACCGGAATTCGGCACAGTTATTTTAGACCGTGGATCGTCAGTCGCCCCTGGTAGCGGAAGGTCAGTACGGGTGATGGACTGACGGGCGGCATTCAAGGAAATGCCAACACTGAATAACGTGATAATGATGAACGTTCTGCCCCTTTCACCCCCCGCCACCGCGTCATTTCCTTATCACATTGACCTACAGGGGTTGCACCGATCCGTGCCGATCCATATTTGTCAGCGGATTCTGATCAGTGTTTCTTCCTGACTTGGAGTGAAATCAGTTTTGATAACAACAAAAATGAAGGTTTTGTTTCAAAACCTTACAGGGCATTTTAAATGGCAATACCAATCGTAAACATTAACTAGACACGAATTTATAACTAATTCGAATTTATTACTCTTTTTGACTCACAAATTTTTGAGCATACGTATGTTTCTTCGAACGCGTTTTGGATGGCTTATTTTAACTGTTGGTGGTTTTGTGCTGTACACTTTGTCAATACCAATAAACCCGAAAACATTCATTGGGGATTGATCAGGAGATCTGGGTGGAATTTCTATAGCGCATCGTCTTCCAATGACTTTCCCCAAATGTTTGATTGACGTTGTTTATCACATTAGCTTTAGGTGGGGATCATGCTGAGAAAAACGGTACCAAAGTTTTCATGAGTTCTCCGTATACTAAACGTTACATTAAAAGAGAATTAAATGGAGTAGGCTAAGATAGACGATCACTTTAATTTATTCAATGCGTAGTGACTTTTAAAACACACTGTATATGTAATAAATTTATCGTAATCGCCATTTGTGTTTAAAACATTTTTCATTACTACATCAAGGTCTCATTCGAACATACAACTTTTAGACTGACGTTTCTAGATTCACACTCCTATTGATTCGAATTATACCACACTAGTTCCTAGTCATTCAAGAATAGGAAAAAGGTTCTGTACTATATTGTTTGAGAGTAACTCTCAAGTAACTCTTTAAACAATATTGTAGGAAATGTGAAATTAAATTTGTCTTGTATAGATGGCTATGACAATGATTGGCTCGAGTGAGAAGAGAGGTGGGCTATACAATACTGGATTGCCTGCAGTTCGTAGATAATACCATCATGTGAATACTCCTCCTCATGACCTACATACATGCATCCCTCACCTTTCATATTCATCCAGAAAACCTGTCGCAATACGTTATACCAAAGGAGGAGAGTTACTTATACTAGGTATAGAATACAATGTTGTCGAAAACTACTTTCTTATACTAAATAATAATGATATGGTGAAGCAATAAGTGTAAATTAAAATTCAAAACACAAAGTTTAAAAATTTGACAACAATAGTTGAACATTGCAAGGGATTTGGGAAAGTACCAAAGAAAAATGACTCCTATTTTTGAAGTTTGTTTTGGACGTTGGTTGAATTTCTTAGGTTGAAGTAGTATTACGGCCATTTTCCATCGGTCCTTATGAAACAAGAACACGATGTTTCCTAATAGAGCTAACAGAGAAACTAAGAACATCCACGGCTACTGACCGATTGTCTAACTGGCTGGATGGGAGCAGCGGACGACCAATCATAGACGTGTGTCAGAATGACCAACTGCAACAGAGAACACAAAAATACCTACTTATGCACATCCAATGAGGGGACATTCATCAAAACTTTTCCATTCCATTGGCTGTGCATAAGTAGGTATTTCGTGTTCTCTGTTGCTGTTGGTCATTCTGATACAAGTCTATGATTGGTCGTCCGCTGCTACCATATAGACAGCCAGTGAGTCGTTGGGCAGATTTCACTGGCCGTGGAAGTGCTAGGTTTCTCTATTTGTTTATTTTAGAGCACTAATAAGTGGTTTGACATAGAAATATTTTACGAGTGGACATCCTTCCCCAAATGTGTTTGTGACTTATCTAACCAATCTCGACATGAAGCCACGAACTACTGTACTGTTCCAATCGATATGATAAATCATAACACATCATCTTCCTTGGCACACGTACATTATATGAGTATTTCTTCAATGTTTAGTATAGGATAGGGGTGTTCTCGTGGAAAGTAGACAGTATGAACCCATGCCTCATAGATTATTCAAAGCGTCAAACTTCAACACTGCGCCTGGTCTCGTTGGTTCTACATTATTTAGGTGTTATGTAGAGTTTCCTCGGTTGTCAAATCAATACATCGGAAACACTATTGTCCGGTATCATAATTTAAGAACCAGCCTGACAATGTCCCCTAAACATAGTTGAAGGTCACTTGTAAAAGATGTATTTTGTGTCAATAAAGTAATCTTCTATTCTAATGATTGTTATAGGATGAATAAAAAAATCTAATCTATAAACATAGCCGACGCGCAGCCACAAGCACTAAGTACCGGGAATCCTAGCAAATTTCCAATAAAGAGGTAAAAATTACACCGGAAGTGCTTGTTGTTTCGACCCCCAAGACCACTCTAAAGGTCGCAGTTGTGTCCGATTTTTCCGAAATGTGAAACTTGTAAATATTTAGGTTAATTTAGTTAACCAGCAAAATCGGTACACCGTAAGTACCCTTTAGAGGGAGGGGTTTCTAAAAAATTAGCGTTATTCTGTAAAAAGTATATATTTTATGTTCCGACTTTGATTAAACTTGATAAAACACTGTTTGCCCAACATGTCTGATCAGAAATCAACAAAATCCGCTCGTCTTGATCAAAAGAATTTTCGACCGTCATCTTGGTCTGGCTGTTTGAATTTTTTTTTTTAGTGGTACACTTTGTTTTGGTACCGTTACCATAAATGTGCTTTTTACCGAAGCTGTATCATAATAACAGTTTGTATAGCATAAAACTTAGTATGTTAAGGTGATATTCTAAGATCCGCGGTGTAAGGTCTGTAAAATGGCAAAGAGTTTGAGCGCGGTGCTGTTCTGTCGGCAGTGTCAGTTGAGCTAGTTCGCCGCTTGGCTCACAGGTAGCAGCACTGTTCAGTTTCTCTGCATTCCCCAAGCCCTGCACGAGTGTTCGCGTGATGTGCCTACTGTCTACCGAGTCTGCATTGCGTGGTTTCTCCATTTCGTTTCTGTTGACAATTTGTTCCCTCTACTTTGGCGCATGCATATTGATGGTGAAGGGGAGGGGGTAAATTATTAGATCCAGTATTGAGGAAAGGTTTAGTCAAAAAGCAATTTTAAGCAAATGTTTTCTGTTATTATTATGTTACTGCTCATGTAATTTTTCATACATTTTCACCATTGATTTATGTAGGTATTTTGTACTTGGATTTTACAATTGATCAAATTTGATCGCCATTTACTTAATTTTTTATGTTTTTTCTCGTATTTAAACACCTTCCCAATAAAGAAGCGAACTCCTTATTGTTCGCTACCTTATTGTCTACCTTATTGTTAGCTCGGATACCTTTTTGTTTGAATGTTCATTTCAATTTATTCCTTTCTGAAAACCCAATTTAGTAAACTGAAAAAAGTGTTCGTCAACAGTTTCATGCGGAATAGTTGGTTTTATGTTGCGCTACCTTTAGTTTAAAGCACGATAAACCCATTCTTAGTAGTGTGGACGCTTTTTATCCAATAAACGAGTTTTTGGAAAACCTTTGGTCAGGTCAAAATCATGAAATGGTCTTCAAACACGAATTTTAAGTTTTTGAAATACTGTACGTGGGGTTAAAGTTATGAATGATATGTACGACGAATGATTTTGACCTATATGTTTAAATGATATTTCGATTTGCGTGCATGTAAGTAAATTCAATTAACTTCAGCAATATATTGTTATGATTTAAACGGCAATAAAGATTTTTATTATTTACTGTAAATATCTTTTTAGAAGAGATCATACGTACATGACTTGAAAAGAAATAAATTGATAACAATAAATCACTCTTGATTAAAATATTTTGTATGGAAAATTTGAAAATTGTTATCAAGGGTGTTTTTATTGTTATTAATTTATTTTTTACTCTTTATCATCCCTGCAGTTTGCAAATTCTTCATGCACAGCTTAATTTATATGTGTACGCCCGATAAATTTCACGCATTTAATAGTCTATAAAATGTAAGTTACTATCGTCCCACCCTTCCTCCCCGCTACGCTTCCGTGTGTTATACAGTGACTGTCACAATCAAGCCCGACAGTATCTATCTGATGTGTCGCAGTTACTGTCTGCTGTGTGTATAGTTACTGCAGTAACACAAGGGTTTACGACCGGACATACGCGTAACGCATGCGCAGTAAGTGCAAGGGAGTGGACGGCGCGGTTCCAGGTAAACCTCAGGAGAATGGGGCTGCGTTTAACACCGTCTTTTATGTGGCAACCATCGACCGTTTGAAAAGAAGGTTAATTTGTTTCATGATGATTAAAGATGAATATGATGATATAGTAATAGCATGATGAATAATAATGATATAATGTGTAATCGGTTCTTAGAAAATTTGCCACTACAACTAGATGCGGAAGAATTTCAAAATTTTGTTCGGCCAATATTACAAGCTCATTACTTCTGTAATTGATTGATTGGTTGATTTTCTTCTAATGTTCTGTATAAATTATAAAATAGACTATGTTACTATCCAATTTTTGAGGAAGGAATCAGATGCGATTTATTTAAGAAAGTATAATGAACGTCATTTCACTTCCATTTGTGTACACAATGTTGGAGGCGGCCCCGATAAAACCTTAAGTTTAAAATTCAAATTCGAAATTGTAAATTCGAAAGAGGTGTAGTTTTTAGCGGTTGGGACTTGGACCACATGGGCCTATCCTGTACCCTACATACAGTTTAACATGTCGCGCACGTTTTTCACATATCACTTGAACAATTTCAAAATTTGGCAAACAATAAAGTAATAGTGGAGTTAAGAACTTAATAGCTTCCACACAATGAACACAACTAGTGATATTAAATTGAACTCCACGCTCTTAGTTATCAGTTTAAATTTGGAATTGAAATTCAATGAGTGGTGTACGTTGTCTGACCGAGAGTTTCCAAACCAGTAGTACAGTATACAGAGTTAGTTTCAGGTGGAGATCCCTGTTTACTTTACTGCTTACAGAATTTCTTGAATTTTCATTTAAGGGTTCTCAAATTCCCAGAGACTTGTTACAAATGTAAAAATAAGGAAATCACATGTTCACGCGTTGCAAAGTACTCAAGGTCACTCCACACTTTTAACAAATTCTGTATATAATAAAACCTACCCTTGTACTTCTCCCACCTTAACCTTTGAAAAAGAAAGAAAATTAATACCCTTAAAGGAAGATTTTTTAGGATTCTGAAGTTCGTTTTGACGTATTTAGCGTCACCCCTCCCCCCACCCGAAAACCGAGGGGGAGGCCCCTAATATGTTTAAATTCAAAATTTTTTATGTGACATGTAGCATTTTTAACTTGATTTCTTGTAATCTTTAAATAGATATTACACAAAAACGAGTTTAGATAAAAAAGGCTGTTTTTGCGTTGTTGAATTTGTATTAAAATTCCCTTTCTGAGGTGCCACAAGAGGGAGATTTGTGTTGTAAAAGTTTGGGGCCCCCGCCGGTTTTGGGTGAGAGGTAGGTTACGCAAACAACTACGTCAAAACAAACCTCAGGATCCAATAAAACATTACCCAAAGGGTTTTGTTTCCTTAATTCAAAAATTAAGGTGGAAGAGGGGACCTTTAAAACTCACACTGTATACTCGTATAAACCGGGAGCTTATTCGCTGATTCCCTCTGGTCAACGCGCCGGTGTGAGGTACCGAGGCAGGCTACTTCTAGGAACTCGGTTGTGCTCGTTTGACCTCACGACTCGGTTGTTATAAATAGCTCATATATGCAAGTACAGTACAGTACCGCAGTGTAGTGCGGTCGTGCGGTGACCGTGGTGAGACTGGCTAGAAGGTGAACCTCAGACAAGATCCGCTCACGGAGACAGAGGTCCAATGGGATAGGGAAAGTGTAGTTAACAAATCCAGCCCCAAGCGCGGTTGCCAAATTGTGCGGAGAGGTTAGCAGGAAATGTGGGCCTCAGACAGGCACACTGGGAATGGTCCGATCACAGAATATAGAACCACAGACATATGAAGAGCCCGTTAAGTCTATGATATAACGTGAACAGAGGTAAAATTGGATAGGGGTAGGCGTTTTCAACTAATCCATCACTACGCTCGGTGTCATGTCGTGCGATGAGGCCAGTAAGAAGGTGAATTTTAAATTATGCATATTAAAAAAAGAAAAAATAATTTATTGGTTGAGCGCTTTTGCCCTCAGGCATCTTCAGATTGATAACAAAAACATGGAGGTGAACTTGGCTAATGCAATTGTATTGTTAATTTTGCTGAATAAATGACTCATTGACTTACTAACCATATGAAGCCCCAGTCGTGTGCCATAAACTCGTTTATATCTTAGAATCCTTCTGCGACCAAAATCCTTTTCAAGCGAGTTTTGAATGCCTTTGGTGCCATAGGTGCACTTTTGATCGAATTTGGTAGTCTGTTGACGAGTTGAACTCCTGCCTGTCAGCGTTCATGAGCTACCGTTCTGTTTCCAGTTCGACAGTTCTCCCAGCCCCTGGTTTCGTAACAGTGGATATCGCAGTTTCCACCCTTAAACCTATATTATGTCTGACAAGTAAAATAAAACTAAGCGCAGTTTACTTATAAAAAATCAAAGAGTACAACAAAAACACTTGAGTTTTGTTTGTGAAAAATGTAGACACTGTACGTATTATATTATTTGACACACCTGATGCTTATACGCACAGTGCTCATTGAGTGCACCTACAGTAACGGCGGCCGCTATTTGTGTACATTGACCTACAAACAGTGCCAAATCACACAATGTGTTCAACCTACAGGTCCAGTTTAGTAGCACATCAGTGTACACTTGTGTGCATCCCATCCTTGGCTAGATCAGGCTATAGTGAATAATTGTTAGGTTAGAATTTGAGGATTTCATGTCGTGCACTGCTGCCAGCTTGTTTTTATTCAAATTCAAAATCATTTATTTTCTCAAATACAGTTTGACAAATAATAGGCCTACAGTTTGCTGAAAACAATAAAGCTTCTTAGAAGGTGACTTGCCAAGTACATTTAAAATTTATATCTACAACTTTTTTCACAAATTATATTTAACATAACTAAATAACATGACTACAGTATATGAAATACACCACTGCTACAAACGTAGAGATATAAACAGAGAAAACTTATGGCCTCTAAGGCAAATGCCTGATTGGAATTCAACGTAAATTTACTCTTCAGCGATCAGATGATTTATAACAAAGAAATAAAATTCTTCAATGGTCTTTCAAAAGTATTGCTATATGATTTTATTAATAATTACTAGTGCACTTTTATTCCTATAACTAAACATGACTTAAAGGAAAAAATATTTTTGAATGTTACGTTTCATATGGCAATCCTTCTCTTAGCTCTCAGTCTACAATTATTGGTAACACCCTGTTTCTTACTAAGTTGGCAGCATGGAAACCCCATACACCATTTTCCCTAAATTACATAACGTTTAGAAGTACTCATTTCTATCAGGAGTGTCTCAAATTATTAATCTTGATCCTTTCAGTTTACATTATTTTAAATTTCTTAAAATTATCTTCTTTTAATATTTAATTATCAGTTTAAAAATAGTTATGGCTTTAACTTACAGAGAATTCTAAACTCACAGCTCCATTTAATAGAATAGCGAGAGTAAATGCACAATTTTCTTTTCGTTCAAATTATTGTTAGCGGTAGAAGAAAAAATAAAACCCCAGTCCCAAGAACTCATTCTGCTTTAATTTAAGATGCAACATTTTTTTAAATGAAATGTGACATTTTTAGGTTGAATATTACAAGGGTGTTATTCCACACATCAAAATAAAATATGTGTTAAACGGAAGCTCTACAGTCTAATTCTTTGCCGCTAAAGTCCATTTTTTACCCCAAATTTATCTTGAATGTACTAGTACAGATTTACTATGTGCTAACGTCTTAATTTTGTTTTCAGGTAAGTGAGCCGCAATACGTATCTCTGTAAGTAGGTCAAAGCCTCACACGCAGTACGGTAAGTTATTGATTTATAGATTCACATTTCATAGCTGGATACCGTTCATTGTTGTTGGTAAACAGTTCTGTTAGCGTGCCGGTCTTCCATTTAGGGAGAATAACATTCCCCGGGGTACGTTGGAAATCCCTTTTGTCCCTCTTGTTTTCAAGGGTGCACATCGTAGGGGATTTGGCAAAGACACGAAAGTTGCGTTCCGGAAAATTAAACGAAATTTTTAAGTCAATAAAAGCAATGAAAAAGCAATTTAATCCCCTCTAATAAATTAAAGATTTTACTTTTTGGTAATAAAATGCGGTTTGATTACCAAATGACAGATTAAAATTTTACTTCAGATTTTTATTTCCAGTCCAATGTTTTTTTACTTCAGGAAGGCGAAAATCTACAACACGAAATTCCAACATTACTCTTTTGTTTCGTGTATTTTTTACCTCAAAAATATCTCTTAACCATAATTGCCAGCGTCCAGTCTATTAAACTATGGACACTCAAAAATTGGTTTTGGTAGAAATGGTTTTTCTCTTAGAAAACAAGTCTAATCCCATTCTCTCCCCTCGTAAGTGTTGCAAATCCCTAAACAGGGACACAATCTGGTCGCTTGCTCTGTACCAGCCGTTGACTCACATGGACATGCTAGACTGCCCTGTGTTATGTTGTTGAATACCATGCCTTCGTGTTGTCCCCCTCACACTTCCCCTCTCCCACTCCCACTACTGCCCGTCTGTCTGTCTGTCTGGCGCTTTTAGTTCTCAGTTGGATGCCGCCGCGGTCGCTCAGTCTCTTGTCATGATTTCTTGTGTTTTGTGCTTTCCGAGTGTTGTCGGTGCATATTTCTGTCATGCGCGCTGTCTGAGAATGCCGCATTTCATCACCTAGTGGGGAATATTCAGTATTTATGTTGAGGAGTCAGTGTTCATGATTTAAAAAATTCTTTACGTAGTGTTGGAAGGTGATGTTTATGTCAATGTAGCATTGAAGGTTGATTCTTTTATGAGGTTGGCACAGTGTGAACCTAATGTGCAGTGCTTTGTTATCTTGTGATTACGTGTCACTGTGTTGTTAAATTTTCTATCATAGAAAAAAGTGGAATAACAGCTTGTGGAGTGCTAGATCGGCGATTGTTGTGAATCTCTCCCTGGATACATTGTGTGAGGTGTTTGTGTTTTGACCGACACGCGTCGCTATGTGGTTCACCACGCCCGAGAATAGTTTCCGGATGTCGAGCTTCAAGACGAAGATCAAGCGGCGGAAGTACGCCCTGACGCGCGGCAACTCCAGCGCCGGCGACAAGAAGAAGAAGGAGGAGGACGGAGCCAAGGGGGTGGCGGCGGACTGGGAGTTTGTCAACTTCAACCCTGTGATATTCGGCCGCAGGAACTTGTCCCAGAGTCAGGACCACCTACCCTTGACTCCGGAGGCGGGCGAGGAGGAGGTGGACTGGGGCAGAAGGAGACAGACTCCTTCACCCCCCGTGAGCAGACCCAACTCCAGACCTCCCTCCTGGCTCGCGGCACTGCCCCATCACTTCGTGCTCGAGGAGTCTGATGAAGGTAGGCTGAAATTGGTACAAGGGAGAGACAAGACCACAAGTAATGTTTGTGATCGCTGGTTACATACGTTCTAGAGGGTGTAGACGAAAGTGCTTTGATTATGATCCGCTCGGAAATCGTATGCGTCATTCTAGGTGCGATAATCATAACCATCATAGCAGATAGAAAAATCATCACGAATGATTCATTCAGGGATCGATCATCAAGTGTATATTGCTGTGGAATGATCAGATTTTTATTTGGTATAGACGTATTGCTATTTTGAAGCATTTTATTTTCTGATAGCCCATTTCCACAATATTGTCCCATTTGTCCACAGTAAAAGAATAAAAAGATCTAGCTAAGCCAGACAGACAAGCACTTAGTTCCTCCGGCTCAATCTCTTTTAATTTGAGGAAGAAAATAATTTATTTTCTCCGATTTGTTCAAGAACTGTTACATTTTTAGGTTAATAGAAGAAAAGGGTTTTCTATAAGACTAATGCTGCCAGCAGAGAGTGAAACAGAGTGTAAACTGTCGCGTATTCCTAGCAACACAGGCGTAATGCATCCCAAATGAATCAATATTTCCTTAAGAGTTGTAGTCCTATTATTTTCGCTGTAAATAATATTGAGTGGTTTTGTTGTGCGACATAGAACGCAATGCCTAAGTAGCATGGATTTTTTAACAAATTGTTCTTTTGCCACTTAGAAAAACGTTTTACACTATAAAAACTTTCAAATGTCCTCAAACTTGACTTACACGTGATAAGTCGACAGCCCCTGGTATTGGCAAAACTAACAGAACAGAACTGTAGACACACAGGTCGGCTAGCAGCGCCGAGGCAGAGGGTCAAGCTAGGTTGTGTGTTGTGTTTTTGTGTTCCGGGCCGTGTTTTTGCCCCTCGCTCTGACAGCCAGGTTGTGTTTCTGAATGACCCACGCCTCTCACGGTGCGGGCCTTTTGAGCCCAGCTGTGACACCTAATATGAAATTCATTCACGAGGGTGAGCATAGTAAATTAGTCAAGTGTTTTGAATAATTAGTGGTGGAGTTTTCTCTTCGGGTTTAGGTGAGTTCTTGGGACCTAACACTAAATTGATCGGCAATGAAATCGTAATGTTTGTGATATCGTATTGCATTTTAACCTTTGGTACATTTCGACATCTAATAGTTGAACTCTAGCTAAAGCGTCTTTAGGAAAACATGGTGTTGTGGGAATTGTTGGCTAGGCGTTTATCAGTGTTGGCTAAATTAATATTTACTCACTACACACCAGTCGTATCTATTATTGCCAATTATCTGCAAGGGTCATTGGGTCCTTTATCTATCTTAGAGCTTTTGACCAGAATTAGTTTGTGTTTTGATTCGCTTTGTTTGGTATACTTTCCTAATGGGGTGAATTTTGTTTAGAATTCGGCTAAAACGGCTTCAAATTCTCATATTATGCAATTTAATTTATCCCAGTTGATAGGATCTTTATCGGCCAATATTTATTAGAATTTAGAGTAGAATTTTACTAAAACCCCATGATTGCGTCGGTGTAGATTTTTACACATCAACAAGGAGTTCAAATGAGTTTCCAAGTATAGTCTGATGTTGGCGAATTTCCAAGGAAATAAAGGAAAGAGCTTCCCAACACCTCTTCAGTCAAATATCCCAACTTTTTATTCATGTTCTTATATACCAAAATTCAAAAAGTCCGATCAGCCAGACCAAGATGGCGGCTGAAAATGGTTTTCCGTCGGTGGTTTTACAAAATGGTGTTCCAAGTCGTCACGACTGTTCCAAAATGTGGACCAGCTGAGCTGCCGAGGACAAGGAGGGCAAGGACACTACTAACTACGGTTCACATACATACTAGTAGAGATGCGCGATGCGCACTAGATAGTGGAAGCTGAAGGCCGAAGTGTGATCGCTGTTATTGAGCTGTCTGCAGGCACAGTTGAATCAACAAACAAACATCCGAGCAGTTGGCACCGGCCTGGGTACTGACTACTGGGTAGAAAGCGTTCTACGATGTAGTTCAGTAGCTCCAGCCTTGTGTGCGGTCGTTCATTGCATTGTCACTTGTCAGTGTTCAGTGTCGTTGAATCCGTAGTCAGTGTTCACACGGGAAATCTAAAGCAAAGTAGACCCATAGTCACAAGCGCTACCGTGACTCCTAGCGAATAAACTAAAACGGGGTGTATTTTACACCGGAAGCGTCCGTATAGATAGAGTTAAAAAGTATTTATGACTCGATTTCGATTAAACTTGGTATGAACGTTTGACATCGTACTAACATTGTACCAAAAATCATGACAACTCAAACTTAAGTTTAATCAACATCGGAATAAAAAGCAGTTTTATAGCATTTTGGGAAACTCCTCCCCACCCTAAAGGCCACATCCGTTGGGCCGATTTTGCTCTGGTTTACCAACTTAAAATAGAGATTTACAAAAAGGCACATTTGTACTAAGTATTGTGAAAATCGCACATAAAATGCACATGCTTTGACCGTTTATGAGAATGTCTTCAGTACTGTGTAGCCCAACTAGGCAGCAAAACCACGCCGAACAAATGGGAATTCATCTACTACCGTACTCGAAGATCGTACTGCTCTTTAGTTTAGTATATTGTAGTACAAGAAATGGCCTAGTTGATAGCGATGGCCCTAGTTTTACTTGGCGTTAGTTAGTTTATACCGAAAACCACACGTTAACATTGGTTAAAACATTCATAGCCCACGATTAATTTTTACTCGCCACAGCTGTTTAAAAACATTGAGTAACAAGAAAATGTCACCCTTCAGTTGAGATTGTCTCCAAGTGTTGCTAAGCTGTAGGATTAGTTGGGATCCGGATCTTCTGCGATTGCTGCAAGCCGCTTACACCCCTTTCTAAACAGTTAAACCTCATCAATAATAAAATTAAGTGTTAAACTTTGATTATTATACCTTTTGAAAATAAAGAGCACCGAAATAAATCATACCTTTGTTGAAAGGAATTCTGAACTCTCAGAATATAACAGGAACTATTTCGGTACTAGTTCGCATGAAGGAACACAATTGTCACAAACAGCTACTTGCAACGACAAAGAAGGTGCTTACATTCTTGCGATCTAAAGTTGAATCTCCTTTCTACCAAAGGACTTCCTGTATCATGTTACGAAAATACATTTCAATCAATGTCTATTTCGCGGAGGTGCTTATAAATAGATCTTCAGTAAGTGTTGTATACTTCCCATCACTCAACTGCCCGTAGCCGATGTTATGAGTTTGTTTAAACGATTGATTTACAAACAGGCCATAATTATTTAATATTGTTTTGAGTAATTACATAAGTTAAAATCGCTTGAAGGTTTCGGAACTGTTATCGTACATTATTCGTAGCTCTATCGAGTTCAGTGTGAAACGTCTAGGATAGGAGCTCAGTGGGGAGGTTCTACCACAGATACAGAGGTCCTTTTCAGTGGTACAATCAAAACGTTTGTATTCTTTCGTCGTCATGGTAAGACCTAGGCCCGATACCGTGAGATGAGCACCGATCCTGACCCCCAGAACGGGTTTTGAGTATCGTTTCAAAACTTTATATATACATAATTATGGTAGTTTCAATCCATGGAATACTTTAAAGAAGTGTTTAGCTCTTTGGAAACAATTATAGGTTTGCATTTAATGGGTTTTAGAAATACATGGTATTTTGTAATCGTTCCGGAATTGTATACACAAATTACGATCCTCCTTAAAGCTGTATAATATTCAGAAAACCGTGTTTTACTGTCCAAATTTTTGTTTTTAGTTTGTTATTGACGATGGTAGAATTTCTTAGGTTTATTAACGATATTAGTAACGATAGATTTAGTAGGCTGACGATATTTTTACGAACGTTTCCATCGTGATTGTGAACAAGAAGATCACAACGTTTCGGGATCTGGAATCTGATCCCGTCTTCAGGTGAAGAGTAACCTAAAACATAGGCCTAACACAAAATATTAGGAAATGAGCTAGCCTAAAATTAATCAGTGTAAATTAATCAGCTGACCAGTCTTAATGATATTACTAAGAGGCTAGGCTAACTCATTTCCTAATATTTTGTGTTATGTTTTAGCAGGTTACTCTTAACCTGAAGACGGGATCAGATTCCTGATCCCCGAAACGTGTTGTATTTTTTGTTTAAAATTTGTTGTTGACGATGGGAGAATTTCATAGTTTAAACTATTATTGCGGACATTTTCGGACATTATTGTGGACGGTTTGCAGATCCCGAAACGTTGTGATCTTCTTGCTCACTAACGATGGAAAATGTTCGCAATAATAGTTGATGTATTGTTCTTGTTAACTAAAATTGATGGAACAATTAATGGATCCGTCACCTCCTGAGAACCAGTTCGTATCTGTCACCAGATTGTACCTGCTCATCTCGAGTGACTAGTTGAACTGTATATAATAATTCAAGACGATTTGTGAATTCTGGGTAGGGTTTTAACAATGATCATCTAGATTAACACGATGAGAGCTTCCGGATTACTTTGTTGAACTCAAATGAGGTTTGAATAGTTTTTACTCAGTTGTCCAAATATTGCGGAGATTCTTACGTCCGTTGAAAGTCGTCAGTCGGTATACATGTCATGTATGATCTGATAATTGTGTCGATTATGATGACTCGAGGTGTATTCAGGTCATAGTTGTGTATACATACACTGTGTATGATGTAACATCTACTGCGCACCAGTGTTGTGTATGTTGGCACTGTACTTGTATATTGACGAGTTCACACTGTGCGCAAATCCCGCTTACGCTCCATAAGCATTTCACGAGACATTCGTGAAACAGGTGAGAACATTTAAATGTTCTTTCTTCATTGTTAATTTTCATTTCTTTTGTTTGTGGTTTTGTTTCGGATCGACTGTGGCGTGATTCTGTGTGTTGTTAGGAAAATTACGCACTTTATGTTGCAATTATCCAAAAGACTGAAGTAAATAATTGATTAGTTCGATATACTTATGCCATACTCAGAACCGTTGTGAATGTGGTCGTCGAATCATCCTCTTCATATATTATATTTAAACCTATTCTAAATGTTTCAGTTAAAATGTTGGCAATCTCGTCAATTTTGACGTTTCACTACGTGGAACAACCTAAACGGTCGTCTGCAAATGTCTGAGTTTTCACTTAATTTGTCTGAAAATGTCTAAATTTTCACAGCATTTGTCTGAAAATTTCTAAATTTTACTGCATTTTGTTAGCTGCCATTTTCAACAAGATGTTTCACTTGATTTCGCTTCACTAATTTTACCAATTAACTTTTGAGTCTTTTAATTAAAACCATATGTTTCAAGTCACACCAAAATTCTTGTTTGAAATACTGTATATAAATACAGTAGTACTTTTTCGTGCAAAGGTATGTACTACTAAATTTATTCACTTAAAAATTGTAAACATACAAATTTAAATTTTTAAATGGAACACCAAACCCTTTAGAAGAAAAAACAACCAGCAACCTACAAACCAGCTCGGTACTGTTTGGGACAAATTTTCAGTCGTCGTTTCTGAGACCAGCTCATACGCACATTTCTACATTATTAGTAATGATTTTCCATAGAAAAGTATAAATATGAAATAAATTTGCATTCGCAGATTCTCTCATTGAATGCTGTGTGACTGTGTGAGTGAAGTGTGTACTGTAGGTCATGCTAAGGAGGTCAACTGTGTTGTAAAACCTTCGTTGGTGACTGATGTCTAGGCTTGCTTCCAATCATTGCAGACGATCAATAACATCTGGCAATTCTGTAGATGATATCTACTACATAGTAGAGTTCGTTCATCCGATCTATCTCTTGGCGCGACCTGACGTTACATTGTTGATAACGTAAAGACTTCTTGTAGCGATCAAGAAGACAGTTATGTTGCTTTGATACTTTGATTTGAGACACCGACCACTTCTAGAGGGTATTTTAAGATGAATATGGGATGATTAGTGGTCTTGTTACAAACTAAGGCCGACTGTTCCTCAGGTAGGGTCATTAATCATTAGCCCAACGACCAAGGGTATGGAGCCTTGTTTGACGTGACTTCCGAACCACGTGGAGTGGTCATCGTGAAAAGTTATCACTGCACACAGGAATCGAACCCGGCTTATTTGGTGCGAAGCACGCGCTATATCTTTGATCTATGGCCACCCCCAAAGAGTACATGTGTCATAACAACTGTTTTCAGACCAAAATGATAAAAGCTCATAGAGCCTATACAATGAACCCGTTCTTCTCGATATTTTTCTTAAATGTATTCATATTCCAACCCAGAAATGAGCATAACGTGCAATGTTCCGGACGTGAGACTTCTACTCCATGATTCACCGATGTTCTCACCTCGCACCTTGTACCACTCCTCGCTAGAGGTTCATTGTCCTTCACATTTGAGATGCACTTGGCATAGCCCATGCGTTGTGCGTCATGCGTGGTGAGTGAAGCATGCAGCAAGAAGAGAAAGTGGAACCGTTAATGCTGTTATAGTTTCATTCAATTGTTTGTTTTAGTCGCTACACATTTTCTATCTTACTTATAGTTACAGAATGGAAAACTTTTCTGACAGCCGCCTTCCATATTTACACCATCCAATCACATCTTATGGGGCCACGTTCTGATTTGAAAATAAGACAAGTTTGAAGATTGTAGAGGCTAGGTAAAGTCCAAATTTTGAAACGCTGGCCTGCGCGATTGTCCGAACAACCTTTTTTTTATAATGGAAATTTCATTTTTGAGCTACCAGTCCAGAACGCTATTCCGAAGGCGTGGGTAGATCACTCCGTTATACCTCGACATCAATAGTACCTGGATTGTGCTGAATTGACATACTCTGGATAGGCGTGTTTATAGATATACGCTGGAGATGGGTTGTGATGAATAGCAGTTTGCTGATTCCAGTGGATCAGCAGCTGATCTTGCTGTTACAAACCAGGAGGAAGTCTCAAGTTCGTTTCCTGTGAACTGGCAGGTCAACTGACAACGTGAACCCTTCACGAGTATGTTAGTCACAGGCCAACACGCAGCTAAGCGCTGAAGCGCCGCTGGCGTGAGTAAATTGAATTACCTTTGCAATTTGTTACTCTAATCGGCCTTCTATTACGATGGGTGTTACAAGGCTGTGAGCGTACTATAGCGATGGCCTCTTGTATGATCATGGCTTTACGGGACTGTTCGCTGCACTCACTGCTTCGAGTTGGCCTTCGGCCTCAGACTGACGGGGTTTTTACCGGAGGCTATAGATATCATCAAAGGAAAACATTTTAAATTTCATATATTTTTAATTTTCAATATAATCGGACCACTCATTCCGCTGTTATAGCGAAAATCACTTTATTGGCCACCATTTCGAAACAATTTGACGGATTTTCATAACATTTTGTTTATTAATGTATTACAAGAAAATACATGTCATCAATTCGGACGAAATGTAATGTTTTTAGGTCATTAATAGCACTTGTTTGGTGAAAAGTCCACCCTAAAAGTGGTTCCCATAGCAAAAGCAAACGAATTCCCTCAGTCCAATTTTGCGGGATAAGTTTTAACGAACTCGTCCGAGATATGCGACCTGTAGAGATGATACACGTACATACTTATTTATGTATAATAAGTATAGTGTAAATAATTATTTATGTATATAAAGTGTTGAAAAAATCCTTAAACGTGTTCTGGGGATCAAAATTGGTGCTCATTTTATGTTCCCGGGCCTGGGTCTTACATGCTGACGTCATGAATATCTCATTTTTCAATGGGAAATTCCATAAAACATACTTTGTACTATGTACTTTACTGTGCAGAAAGTGTTTTACATGTTAAACGGGTAGCAAGAAAGGTACCTATTACTAAACGATTATTACTATCGTGTTTCCAACCTTATCTAAAGCAGTTATAAGGTGTAGTTGTTTTGACTTAGCAATTTTTAGCCAGTTTGAATAATGGGTCTCTACAAATTGTAGTGTTTTTAGTCGTACTTAAATTTTCCACGTGAGGAAAGGTGACTGATATTTTCATTCTGAGTTTTGTTTACACACCAAGTGCTGTAACTGTTAGTTGAAGTGTCTCTCAAAAGGTTCTCGATCCCAAAACTGTTTACTTTTCAAGTGCCGTCGTCTTTGATCTGAAACGTCAAGGACTATTTGTGATTTCTCGTGATAAGTGGTTGTTGGTTTTCTACGTAGTGATCCTTGGATTCTTCTATACTGTACTGACCCATCTGTATAATCATTTTACTTGTTACGAGTACTTCTTTTGTGTACGTTTAAATTCGCCGTTTTATCACTAACCCTTTGGTAATAATTATTTCCAAGCTTGGTATGTTAGCGAATTTCTGTGGGAAATGTAGAGCTATTTATTTCTATCGCCAAACAGAACGAAACGTTGTAGAACAAAATGGTTTGCAGTTTTGAGCTTCCCAACACCTCCTGAGTCAAATAGAAAATAGTCCAGATCATGTCAGATTTCCACGAAATTTGGGACAAGTAATTATATTGTAAATATATTAACTTAAGTTCATAACCAGCAAAATCGGAAGTTAACTTAGATATTTACAAAAGTAACATTTGTACATGATTTCGTGAAAATCTGACAAAATTGCGAACCGTGGAGTAGTTATAGGGGTAACAAAAGGTGTCAACAAGGTGAAATACTTTCGGTGTAAATTATCACCCCGTTACAGGAAATTCGCTAAGATTCCGGTAGTGCTTTCAGCTACGCTTTGGCTATGTGCTGCAGTTGTTACGGTAGGATAAGGAATCGAAATCGGATCATAAAAATAGTTTTTATAGCATAAAACTCAATTTTGGGTTCCCTACCCCCAAAACAGGACACTTCAGGCAAAGACAGTATGTACTTGTCTTTGCTTCAGGTCAAACTGATTTTGGTGATTTAAGAGTCCGCCTCCGTGGTCACCACCGAGGACAGCTGAATTCGTCCGCACAAGAAACACATGACCCCCTCACGTAATAACGGGCTTTCGTTCAACTGCATCTAACTGTCAAACCCTCCGCTTGCAAGGGTTTCCTAGAAAGTAGATAGCGCTCTTATATGAAGATTAAATTCGGATATGTTATTTTATATGGAAAGAGAAAGAGTTTATCTGTGTTTGCCTGTGATTCGATCTTTGGTAAACTTATTTTTAGCTTTTTAAATAAGGTCTTAAAAAACTCTATATTTTCTAACTTTAACCGTATAGAAACTAAAAGATATTTTAAAAAATTAACCACAGGGAATAATGACGCTCTTCTGAGCAGCTGAGGCGCACCCTTAACGAACTTAACTTAGAGATTTACCAAAGGAGCATTTGTAATCTCCTACTATAGCTCTACTAGTGAACGCCCAGTTGGACTACACTGTCTACGTCTGGTACGGACTGTGTTGCCTAATCGCCGTGAGTTGTGACTGCGGTACTCCACTGTACTTTCACGTTCTCTGTCGTACCGGAATGGTAGTTACGTTCTACCACAGGCAAGAGCGTTGGATACAGAAGAGAGTCGTGCAGGCCAGCGATTCAAAATTTGGAACAGTTGGCTTTACCTATCCTCAATACATTCGTCAAACTTATCCTATTTTCTAAGATCTAAGGCTTCCGGTTTACACCGCGTCACAGTTAAATATTACTGCTAGACGTTTCGACCTCATGCTGTGGATGACTGACTGATATACTGTGGGAGGGTCCTGTCACCTGATTGGCCAGCATAAAATTATCAAAACTTGGCAGCAGTTCTTCAGAAGTCCTATTGAAGCCAGCCAATCCAGTTCGACAACGAGCTACCGCCCACTTCGGCCAATCAGGTGACAGGACCCTCCCCACACTGGGGTATATAAGGAAGACGCCACGGCCGGCCAATCCAGTCTCAGCCAGTCAACAAGCTACTGAGGATGACTCTCCACAGCGAGGTCGAAACGTCTAGCAGTAATTGTATTTTAACTGTGACGCGGTGTAAACCGGAAGCCTTAGATCTTAGTGATGACACCGGCCGCGAAAGCCTAAGAGTTAAGATTATCCTATTTTCAAATAGGTATATCAAGAGTGTACTCATTGATACAACCTTTAAGGGGAAGAGTTTTGGAAGCATAGTTTTCGGGGAATACTTAACTAACTGATGTGACACTGCTCAGCAACAAGTAAGAAGAAAAAACTATCACAGACAACATCCTCTGGGTTTTCTGTGGTACTATGTTATTCTCTTTTGTAACAATATATTAGGGGGTTGGGTATCACAAAACTCTTTTAGGGAAAGCGGTCCAAACCCTTGTGCCTGCGCCGGGAATCGAACCCGCGACCTTGCGCTTTGCAAGCCGTGTTTCTACCCACTGAACCATGGATGCAGACGTTTATTAATCAACGTTGACCTAAATTATCTTGAAGCCATTTGGTTGTGCTTTCAACTTTCATTTAATTAGCAAATAGAAGGTGAGAGTAATGAGGGTTTGTGCTAAACGGAGCTCAGTCCTAGGACTGTTTCTCTTTTAGCACAAACCCCGTGCTGACAATTAAATAGACACTCAAATTTCTAGGCTGTATAGGTGGAGCAACACTTATAGGAAGGAACATTTATAGAAATCTTATGCAATTAGTTTTATTATGTTAAAGTGGTTTTTGTGAATTCCGCTTCTCGGTGTAATTCTTTAGTAATATAAATCATTTTCTCATAGCGAGACATATTTCCTAGTTTCTTTGTCTACATGCTTGGGGGGGGACTATGGCTCAGTGGTTCAGTGCGTGCCTCGCACCAAATCAGCTCGGGTTCGATTCCCGGGCGCAGTGATATTTTTTCACGATGGCCACTCCCCGTGGTTCGGAAGTCACGTTGGTCCATTCCATTGGTTCTTGGGCTATTAATTAATGACCCGTTCTTGGAAACAGTCGGACCTAGCTTGTAACAAGACTACACCTCAGCATCCATCAAAACACTCACGCTTCATCCCATATTCACCTTAAAATACCCTCTAGGAGTGGTCGGTGTCTGAAATCAAAGTATCAAAAGTACAACACAGTTTGCTGCTTTGCATTCAGCGTCGACACTGTGTTGTTGTCATGTACAGAAATAGTGAAGAGGTGTTGAATAGGCTCGCCTTGTGTCATGATAATGCAGCCATTCTTGTGGCATCATTTGTTCATTTCCTCGTGCTCGTCAGTCGTCACTCAATGCAACCATGATGTGACAATGTCCAGGTCAGTTGCCACGTCTGCTAGTATGTAGTATGCAGACACATTAGAGTCTGTACAAAAACCTCGTGTTGTAATGTGAATTGTATCTAACCTTTTTCTGCATGAAGAAGTCTAGCACTGAGCTCAAAACTATTACAACCGGTGATGAAAATTCACACTGTCAAGTATAGAATTATTCAATAGTTTAATTTTACGAAAATATTAAGTGGTTATTCGGTTCACATCGTACGTAATTATTCATACGAGTACATATACCTTGCGCTGCTTAGAGTAGTACACCTCTTCTGGGCATGCATGTTGTCATCTATAGACCACTTCGGTGCCAAAATCGGAAGGAAAGATTTGAGGTTCGGAAGGCCATACAAATATATTTGCAACACATATTTTTACCTTAACCTTTTTTATCCTGGTGAAATTTTCCAATTTGAATCTTCTCCTTAGTTTCCATGGAACTTCTTGGGTCAATTCGAATACTAACATTTTGAAGTTTTAGTACGTTTCAGTAGATATTTTTCGTCGTCATTTAGCTTTAGGGTTTGCTCGCAAACTCCAAAAGTAGACTAACGTATCTATAGTTCGTTTGTCTGTGCTTTTTGTTGGATCTGAAATAAACCCTCTAGATTTACTTCAAAAAGCTTTACTGACATGCACGTACATTTCGTTATGAGTCTGGAAGAGGTTTATACGTATGTACTCCAGACATATTTATAGTTCAACACTTCTTTCTAACACATCTGGACAAACTAAACACCCTGAATTAACCTCACTAAGCAGTTTTCAAGCACGATAGTGCACTTGTTTTGTCAAGTGAATAGCCTGTTAGTGTTCTCACGTGTGCCAGGACTCAGGATGGGAAAGTCACACGGGTTTCTCCTCGAAGCTATAGAAGAGAGTAGGTTACTCTAATCCACAACACTGTATACTGTACTCGTACATAGTGTAAAGAACACTTGCACTGTAGACACTGTAGATCCTCTAATTGTAACTCAGTCGGTCTCACTTTCTTTATACTGTACTGTACAGTAGCACTGTGTCGCCGTGCTCTAATGGCTTCTGTAAGTGGTGCAGTTTGTAACGGACTTTCCAACCGAACAGTGGGCATTTCGCTTGTTGAACTGTTTATCGTTGGGATGAATTTTGTCTGGTGGATACTCGAAGAAGGTCAGGATACCGTGGATCAATCCGACAAGAGAATTTCAGGCGAAAGACAATGATTCGGAGATTGACATCTAGGATCAAGGTAAAGTTGTTCTTGTTTAACAACAGGTTTACAAAGTTCTTTTTACCACTCAACATTCAACTTGCCCTATCGTTACCACATAGTTACTTAGTAAAGTGATAGTGGTGACTGCGTGATCGAACCCACGCCACCAGAGTGGTGAACTCTCGCGCGCGATACCAACCCGCCACTGGTCCGCATTTAACGGACGTTGGTGACTCGAAAGGCATGATGATCATAAGAAACCCCGAATTCTTGATAGATAAAGGCTTATGTAAAACCGTACCTTGCAAATGTATGTATAAAATCTAAACTGCACAATTTTTCATTCAATTAGTTAACAATTTAATTCAAATTGTTCAATAGCGTCAGTTAACACAAGAGCCTAACAATATCAGAACAAGAACTCACTCAAGAGACAAATCAATAAATTCTATGACATTATAAAATGAATGTTTTAACAATAGCTTCAAGAAAAAGCAATTGACATATAATTATTTTGTCCAAAGCTCGTGCGGTAATTATCGATTTTGAGATATTGCGGAGGAGCGATAAACAATGAAAAGCAATTATATTTCAAATGCGTTTGAAAAAGAGTTGTCTTGTGAGCTGGTATTTTGAAATTAATTTGTCTCTGAAAGGATACCTAGTATATTACCGTGCAATTGAGAATCTCTGAACAAATAGAAGAACCGTGTAGAGCGTGTTTAAGTTTCGGTTACACAATGTACGAAGGGTCAGTATAGCAATGTCGTGGTGTGTACCGATATGACATGATAGCCACGAAACCTTGCAGAAGGTCGTGGCGGCGGTGTCGGCCGCTTTGTTGAGGTAAGGACACCCGATACACTTGTTGTGTTGTGCACAGGTCTACAGAGCCAACCGATGCACCGAGCTCTCTGTATAATCTTACATCTCTCTAGTAAGAAAGTCATTCAATTTGGAGTGATTTTACGGTGTCATAAATAGGAAAATGGCATTTCGCAACGAGAATACTGAGTTAACTTTCAAAGAATGTCTGTCTTTGAAAATAGGTAAAATGAAATATTGGAATATCCTAAGAAATGCATGTTTTTACATTGCTCTTTTAGGACATGATTCAAGGTCACTGTTTGTACAATCCGTGTCTCTCAGGCTAATTGATGTGTCCTACTCCGTTTCACTCAAGTGAAAGCTTTTAAATCCCATATACTAAGCTATTTAAATACTGTTTGGACTGAGTATACCCACCGGAAAACCACAACGCATTCAGTTGCAAAATCTAAACGACATGTTTTGAAAATAAAAAACCGACAGTTTCATTCGATTTAGCTACGAAATTATATGCAGTAACATTTTAAATCGTGGCTATACAACGGCTAAATTCCAAGATAGTGTTCGACTTGTTAGCAGCAAAATAATAAATATAAATTACCAAAAGAGACCAGAGAGACAAGCATCCAGTTCTCAACTCGTTGATTGGCTTCCTGGTTTTATTCACGATGGAAAATAATGTATTTGCTCTCAAGAAAATGGGTAATTTTTAGGTTAAATAGTGGAAAGGGAACCAATGCTGCCAACTGAGAGTGAAAGGCTTTATGTATTTTGTTGTAACAACAACTACCTGCACGGTCTATATGTTGTACGTTTATATAGACAGTATCTTCATGATTTAGTAAAAGATCTAAAGGAAGGCTCCGAGCTCAATCAGACTTATACACCACCGTATACGATACTTATACACCGTATAGATGCCTACTTCCCGGATTCTCGTTTCTACATTAAGCGTAAGGACATCCCAAAACTGTATAAGGAAAGCAGATGAAAGCTACCACCTCTGTGCATAGCACTCTAGTGCATATTCTGAGTTGCTCAGTTGGCCGGTGGAATATGTTGTAGATGCTTGATAGTCTACTGCGGGCGATTGACCCCTTGACCCATCCTCCATCGCCGCCATCTTGATAATCCTCTTCTACACAAGTCCCGTACAGAGGACACCGCTCATGTCAAGAACATTCATCTTCTGTCCAACACTTTTCCTCCTTGTAGAAACCGCTTCGCTGAAATTCCTCTTCTCGTCTTGTCTTTCAAAATTAAATCACAACTTGTTTTTCGTTAGATGAGGCTGCTTTCCTTCACTTTGGTAGGAGATAAGTCATTCAATCTCAAATTTTATGAGGATAAAAATCTTCCTGAGTGTAAAGAATTCTTTCGCAACCAAAAGATTTCTTCTACGCCCTACTCAAAGGAGACTTCGGCAAAGACTGCAGACAGTTGTAGTTGTATGCTGACACTGACTGAGATCAACTTTGAACGGACTCAGTACAATCTCGTATCCGACACGCCCACTCATATGATAGCTACAATCATCTCCCCGACTGGCCGGACTGTTGGATCACATGGTCTTCCTCCAGACTGGAGGGCACCAAGGTCAAGGCCATTTCAATGTTGATGCTTGTCAGTGTTTACCATTTGGTTCTCAGCAACAGCTGTTCACAGGAATGAAGTCGATTTCAATACTAAACATAATTGTATGGTGATTTTACTGAATACGGAAACGATTTGTTGGGATTCTTTCGTTCGTGATGTCCAAAGATATCTCTACAGCCAGGAGATGAGTACATTATTTTCTGGGTAGTTTGATGATATCAGAAATAGGTAAAATAATAGAACGTGTGTTTTACGTGTGTGTACAGTTGTTTTCATTTAAATTGCTAACCGGTTTAGTGTCGGAAAACAACACAATAGGCTAACCGAATGTCACAAATCTAAAACATTCAGAGAAGACTAGGCCCCCAAAACTGTGCACAACAAGAGTTCTGCTGTCAGGAAGGGATGCGGATATTAAACACTGAAAAGTAAGGTTAGTTCAAGAGGAATAATAGCTTGAATAACCATTTACTCTAAAGCCGATGGAATAACATTGAAAGCCCTCCCATCATACAAGATAGCCGACTGGAGCGCAAACAAAAAATATTGTTTGGGTTTGAAGCAAAAGTGGAACACTTTAACTCAGTTCTACCTAAAAAATCCATCGACATCAAATTCGGGAGGATGTTGATTATACTCATTTGGATTATGCCAATTTTATGTCTCTTTTATGGGTCTGGAGAGATGCACATTTAAAAAAGAATATAACTATGAGGTTGAACTTTACGCAAGTCAAATTTCACTTATAGTGACCTCCATAACTTAGAACTTTTAACTGAACCTACTAGTTGGTTTTTGAGGATTTCAGGTCTTAGAGTGTGAACCATATACACAGGTTGATTATCCAGGTCTATGATTTCTCCTCGTAAAGTATTTAAGATGTAGAGGTTGCAGGCACTTTGAATGAAGAAAAACTAAAGTTTTTGTTTCCCTCTAGATAAATCGAACGGAATTTTCAGCCACTCCCTTTAGATTCGGGGTGCCTATAGGTCCAAATGACTTTCCAGCGCGATTAAGATAATCGCCCAAACCTATGAAGAGACAGACGAGATGACCAAATCATGTCCAGAGTACAATCTGACGCAGCATCTACTGACTGAGGCCCGAGGCAACAATCTGTGATGGCATCGCTTCTGAGCCTCCATTGTCGGCCGCTACCTGAGCGATGTCTTGGTCCACAATAGGTGGCCTCCAACTCAGGGCCGTCACGTCATACACACATACACGCTGCCTGATTCATTTAGGAGCTTTATGAGGTGCTAAATGGGTTGTTCGCCGTTTGTGTTCGTGGATTTGTTCGTTGATGTCCATGTTTAACTTTAAGTCGTCAAAGTTTTTGTAACTGTATTATGAATAGTTTTGTAAACACTGTTATCACTCTAGTACTAATTTTGAGGTTGAGATCTTTCACAAGCGATAAAAATAATAATTGGTGAGATTTTTCACAGCCGATGCTTGTGCATCTTCGGATCATAACCATTTTATTAAATTAAAATTAATTTAATATAAAACTTTTGGTTGGGTCACAAAAACAAAAATCTTTTAATCTCAAAAAGACCTTTTGTGTTTCAAACAAAATAATCTGTGGAAAAGTGCATATATTTTAAATTTAACACAGTAACACCGCCATACGAATTTTCACAGTTACATACAGGTTGTGATCAACGTGAAGAAGCTAAGTTTAGCTTGTTGGATCATGCTGTATAGATTGTCCTGTGTACGGTGCGGAATCTGTACTTTAATGTTCTTGGCTGCGGTGGTTCGGTGGTTACGTCATAGAGAAGTGAATCAGCCAAGGGGCACGCCGCGAGTTGGCCAACAAAACAACGCAAAGACAACCACAAAACACGCAGGGATAAGACATGTACTGTAGGTGGAAGACATTCCTCTTGATAAATGAGTTAGGAAAAATACAACTGTGGTCCCAAACCCCTCTATTGGATTTTTAAAGCAGGTCGAATTTCAAAACGATTTTGTTAAAGCAAATCTTTGGATACAAAACTCAACTCCATATTGTTGTCGTCTTTGTTTAATTGTGCATTGAGTTACAAAAGATGTGTTGTTGGTCTACATAAATAATGAGCTGTTTTTGGTTTTATTTTGAATCAACCGATTTGTATATTTGTTGGAGAGAGAGAGAGTGGAAAGCAAACAACATTTTCTGAGTAATGAAGGTACACCGTACACTTTATTATCTTAAGTTTTAGTCATAACAAGTTTGGCACTTGCTACGTGAGACCATTTAAATAACCTTTTCGCGTTGCCTGTCAATTAATAAGAAATTGCAACATAAAATATTTGTAACGCCATTTTGTTGATCTGGCGAACGATCTTCCCCCCAAATTTGAATTTTGTCTTATGGTTATTTTGCTGGTGTCTTAAGAGCGCACAGTACCTGTCGGCCATTTTATTTTTGTGTCTCATAAGAACAATATAAAACAAACATTTTCTTAGGACACTTCACGCCCACACTTTTAATCTGATCTTTTGAAATACGTTTTATTTAAAATATGACAATGTACCGCAATGCCTCCGCTGACCACCTTTTTTGAAAATTTTATTATTTTAAACGTAAAGACAAGAAATTCTACTACATCGTTTCTTATTTTTTTTATTTATGTCATGGTTTGATTAATGGAAAAATGGCAATTCTGTCCAGCGGAGCCACTAAAATATTTAATGCCTTTTAAAACAAAGTTTATTTTATAAAATCCGATGAAAAGTTTAGGCGTGAGATGTCCCAAGAATATTCATGTTTTACATTGCTCTTGAGGGACGAAATTCAAAATCACGGTCACTACTACGCACTCTTAACTGCAATATGAACAAATACCTAAATAATTGTCATACATTTTTTCTCGCTTCTTAGTTGCATGTTTCCTATGGTGTCGCTGCTGCAGTGATGCAAATACAATAGCCGTTCCCAGTGTCGTAAAGGATAGCGCAGTGAAGAGCTCGTAAACGCTGACCCCTAGCGCCGCAGACCGTCGTAAACCCGAGTGAAATACGACCCCGCGCCGCGCCGTCGTACTGAGAGCGAGAGCTAGGCGAGGCCTTCACCGTGCGGTGCAGAACTGAAGGTGACCGGTGTGCCTGGCGTTTTAACATGGGGAATTCGCTGAAGTTGGCTTTCCGTGTCCGCTTTTATATCATTCATTAAATAAATGTATGTGTACTACAGCAGGTTTGTTACTAAATAATCATGAATGTTTGTATTATGTCTTTGTTTGCTTGAGGTGATCCCCCATGTAATTGAAACGTACCAGTTGTACGTCAACCAAAGGGTATTGTACTACCCCGGTTATCTTAGCCTGGGGTACCCCATCCCCGAAGAGCCACGAAGCGGGTCGAAGCCTCAAGATGACTCCCCCAAGCTCAGACAAATGAACTGTATCCCAATTACGCCCCTCTTCTCCTGATCTGCAGAGGTACAGTCTAATAGGATGTGCCTAGCAGTTTCTTGTGACTGTTCACAAAGTCTACAGAAAGTACCTCTAAGTAATTAGCCTTAGCCTATTTATTATCTGAAGTTCAGCAATCCGGAGGTAAAAACATCATGAAATTTAAATGGTTTTTAGTATTTAACATATGTTCTTCATTAACTTTTCAAATACCCACAAGACTTTTGGAAGAAGTGTAGTAATGTATTTTCTTCTTGAAACACTCTTCGAGTCTGGGATTCTTAACGTCTTCAGCTGACAACCATCATCGTCGCAAACAATGATCTGTAATGATTTGGATGAAAACGTTCAAGTAGAAAGGGGTCTTTAACGGATCACGTCGACGTCCCATGGCGTTCGTTTGGTTGTATTCATTCAGCCTCGAGGCACAAAAAATACATTCGTCAAGTGCCAATGTGAATCGAAAATACGTTGATGCGTGCCCGCATTTAAAGAAATGTTGGATCTTTTTCACATCAGTACTGTCTAGTTTCTGTTCCCCCAGAACATGTCTCTTCTCTGTTAGCCCCAGTTACGTCTCGGCTAGTGACAATTCACCAGTACTTGTGTCAGATTTGCATAGCATATCCGCTTGACGCCTTACAACTGCTCAATTCACTCTTCACAATTCTTCGTCCAGTTGCATCACAAGTCTGGTTTCCAACTTCACATTTGTTGAAACTTATTTGCTGTATTGTTTTCATTGTTGCTTACAGAACGTTGGTTTTAAAACTAATTTTCCGCCAATTGATGTTCAAATTTGACGAGTACTTCCGCCGTTGTTGACTTGAGACCAGAGGTTGAAGACTAGAGAAATGTCAATGTGTTTATGTAACACCTATTATGAACAATACGGGTATTATTACATTACTGTAGGCCTAAATATAAAACATTTACTATTTATACTAACGAAGAATTTTGTACTTACAAATGGGTTTTTTGTTTTAGGTAAGAGAACGTTTGATAGTTGCAGTGTGGTGAGTCCTGATGATTTGTATTTAGTAATTATATTCTAAGTTTTGTATCTATTTGAATTTCTTTAAACCAGATTGCTAACAGTTTATCAAATTAATGTAACTTCTCAGTCCGTTTTTCGACGAAGTTTAAAGTATGAGAGGACTTCTAAAGTTTTTGAAGAATTTTGGTCGTATCGTTCTTTTGCCAAACGCACTCGTTCGTGCAACGAAGATTTGTTCAACCACTCCTGCCCTTAAGTATCATGTGCATCTGAAATCTGTTGATTTGCAAACTTTCCCTAGCTGATGAAGCAAATCTAAGCCGAAACAAAGGGTCAAACATGATCTTTCTGTCAAAAGGAGATAGAAACTTAATCATAGGCGCATGCCAAAAAAACATTCCATCATTGGTTGGTGGTTTGGATTTTGGTTCAAAGTTTATGACTTTGCAAGTCTGTTCAGCATCACGTTGGAATTTTCTTAATTATAATTTGTTTTCAGTAGGTTATTATCTCAAAACAAAATCGGTTGATTATGAGAGTGGATTCATTTTAAGACACCTTTCTACGCTAACAGTACGAGAAGACTTTTGAACGTAAAAACTAATCTTATTTCTTTTGCCAAACGGATCTCGTTGGAAGATCTGTTCTTCAACTACTGACCTGTTTTGATCGTGGTCTTGGACCAAGCAGAATTATTATAAACCCTACTCAAACGCAGCCTGTGTTCACTGACTGATGAAGCAGACTAACGTGGGAGGTTGGGAATTAGATGACTCGACCCTGTATACACTATGCGTTGTGTGTGTGGGCTTCAATCAAGCCGACGGCGTCCTCTTCGTCGCAATTGCAACACTGATAACGTATCTTCACGCATCTTGTCTAGTTGTCACTTTCCGGTAATGATTTCACTGTAAAATTACACTTCGTATTTGTCATAGGATTATTTCTTCGCAATCATAGAAACGTAAAGCATTTCTTACTAACTAATTTCTTTAGCTTTCTGACTGATATTTTCGTAAATGATTGTTCATTCTGGCTACTTATATCACCGAAGGAAAACTTTGTTGGCAAATTTCCGTAAGAAATAGAGGTATTAATTTGTATCGCCAGATAGAACAAGTCGGAGAGCGGTTTGGTGCTTCCCAACAAGTTTAGAGTCAAATGGTAACACTTTATATTTATACAGGGTGGCCCATAAGTCAGTTGACAAACATGCATTCAATGAAATGCATGTTTGTCAACTGACTTATGGGCCACCCTGTATATTTATGTGAGGCCACTCTACAGGTCTCATTTTGTCCGATTTTCACGTTATTTGGTACAAATGTTCCATTTTAAATGTCTAGTTTGCGTTAACTAGTAAAATGGTCCACTGGAAGTCACCTCCTATGTATAAGTTATCCCTCACCGTTACAGTAAATTTGTAAGCTTTCCATTTCGTTGTCTAAAGTAATTGGTTTCAATTGTGTGTACACTGCTGTGTAAGCAGTCTCCTCCTGAGAGTCTTATGAGATTGATCATCGTAAATAAAGTACACATTAAAAGTGAACGTGTGCAATAATACGTTGTAGAGTAATAAGTTAACGCGCAAATCTGCTACAGAAATTATGTACAGGAAGTTCTTGTAAAACATATTTTGATACTTTGATTTGAGACACCGACCACTCCTAGAGGGTATGAAGAGTGAGTGTGTTGATGGATGATTAGATGTAGAACTATAGGGCCGACTATTCCCCAGATTGGGTCATTAATTAATAGCCCAACGACCAATGGCTTAACGTGACTTCCGAACCATGTGGTTTTGTTTATACAGTTCGTGTAATTTCTAAAACAGCATCTGTTGTGTCAATGTTTTCTATCAGGCAGTTATTTCCATTCGGGTAATCGGAATAATTTCACAAATACAGTACCTCGAAAATTTTGTCTATGAATGTGTTAATTTAATGACACTAAACTTGTAAAGCACGTATTACAATGTACTTGCCGACTCACGATGTCGACAGCATACAAATGTAGTGTACCCATCCCTATTCTATTACATCCTCGAAATTGCTTGCAAAACCAAACAAGAACCAAATCACGTCCACTTACTGGAATTGATCGTCCAAACAGTTTATACTCCAGAGAAACAAACGCGACTTACAACAACCGTACATGTGTTTGTTCTCCATAGGTTATCTGTGATCTGACCTGTCAGCTGATAAGAGATTGGCAGCACTGGCTGATAGATGTCAGGTTGGTACCAGTGCGCCCATTGTATTTATATTGTCAGTATTGTACCAACTTTCCGGCTAGAGTGACGTCTGTAGTGTCGCAATGTTTCTGACGAGGTTTTCGCTTATCGACCACTTATGGATTAGTGAGTGTTAACTGAAGTTATTCGTGATTGTGAACGTTTTGTGGTTTTGCGTCGGTAAGGTTTTTGAGGTTATGTTCGATCTAGTCGGAAAGTAGTGTTTCGAGTGAGTGTTCACGATGAGGCGACAGTTTTCGTTCTACGGGATTAAGAAGCGGAAAGTGCAATTCAAGGAGGAAAAACAAAAGAAGGATAAGATTTTAAAAGCTGCGGCTCTACAGCGTGATACAGGTGTGTTCTTTACAGTAGGCCTATGTACTTGTAGATGTGAAAAGTCAAGTTGTGCTTATCTTGTTCGATAGCCTTGTGGTTCTAAGCTGTAGAGACTGGGAGAACCATCGTCATAGGTTAATTTTAGCTCGGTAGAGTGATGTAAAAATCCCGGGAATATATACTTAAGGGAAAATTCCCTGGGAATATTGCAGGGTTTACTCTCCAAAGTCCCAAATTCCCGGGAATTTATGGGTACTTATGATTTCCTCTCAAACGCATAAGTCAGTATATATTTTTTACCCTCAGAACTTATCTATTAATATGAACATATAAATCAATTTATAAAGATTTATAATCAGAAATAAAAATTATTCAAGTATCAAATCCTAAACATGAATTTAGACTCAAAATGTACTTGGAGGGAAATTTAAAGGACCATTTTCAATTGGAAAACCTAAATAGTTTGATACATTTTTATTCAACCATAAGAACAATTAATAATAATAATTTTTATGAATAAACTAGCTATTTATTAACTTGAGTAATCAAAACCTTTATCATTAAGATTTTTGACGTTATAATTAAAT
Source organism: Matsumurasca onukii (assembly GCA_018831715.1). NCBI lineage: Eukaryota > Metazoa > Arthropoda > Insecta > Hemiptera > Cicadellidae > Matsumurasca > Matsumurasca onukii. The sequence goes on along the minus strand of CM032065.1, from coordinate 45,917,827 downwards.
TTGTTTTAAGCCTCATAATCAACTGAATCAGCTCAAAATTTATATTATGAGTCAAATAAACTCTTTTGCTAGGATATATCACAAAGTGTTTGGTTATTTGGCTTTTTTATTGATCGTTTAGAACCATTAGGGTTCCAAAACAGTTTTAAGGACCATATAAACCCCATTTATGCCATAAATTCCTTCGTTTTAGGAACGCCTTTGGGTAGTTCCCTGGAAATATTCCCATTTATAAATTCCCTTATCACTGGGAATATTCCCGGCACACATCACTACTTGGTGTAAGGTTTATTAGATTGGAAAAATTATATTAACCATGTAACTTTTGCTATGTAATTGTCCTAGATGGAAAAATCTTACAAAACAATAAAATCATTTTGTTCGTTTTTAGAATGATGTTTACCCAATCTAGCCATTTCGAGTTGTAGTTGTGGATCAAATTGCTTTTAATGATCATTGTCCCTCTCCGAAAAGTCACAACAAATGGGTTGTGAGACGTTTATTTCGTTCGGCTAACAAACAAACTTATAAATTGAATCGACAAAATAAAGTGTTCAAATTTGTGTCACATTCACGTAGCTAGCGTCATGTGATTCGCAGACAGCTTAGTTCTGAGTCAATCTGTTATATTCGGACAATTGAAGTAAGAATTTTGAAAGTTACCACTTCAAAGTTGAACGAAAGTTGACAGCTTGCAATAAAATGCAGAACATCTGTTCAACAGATGTGTTTGTTCTTCACAAGTCTGGTGTATTTAGTCTGCTTTCCAAGTTTCATCAGTCGACAGTCGGTCGCTGTTTTCCATCGTAGTCTACTTGTGCGTGTTTACATCCAGCAAGTTACCCTTGTTGTGCGGTGTTGTTGTCGTCGATGTAGCCTAGTTGAAAACCATGAAACCGCGTTGTCCTTGTGGTAGGATAAAAAGAAGATTCACCCTTAACAAATCCGACAAAGGAGCCAAAGAGAGGTTGCTGCAAGCTTTCAAACTTGGTGAGAATATTGTTTGTTTTTATAATTTTTCTAAAAACAGCGGTTTTATTTACATGCATTGGCGTGTAAAGTTGCACTTTTATATTCCCAGGGGAACAAAGCTTTGTTTTGATCGTAGAGAAAAAGATTATTTTAATGATTTTATGTAGCAAAGCCATCAGCTTTTCCAATGATTTTGTTTGATCGGAATGATTCATCTGTTGGAAAGTACACGACTGTTGTAAATAGAATAACTTTCGATCCTAATGTGGCTTAGTTTAATATGTGAGAAATAATTTATTCCAAATCGATACTTTAACACTAACTGATGATCGGCCAGGACGATTTAACGTAACAACGTAAACGTTACAACTCAAGACTATTAGGAGTAAATGAGTGATTCAATTTAAATATTTTCAATTAAAATACAATTAAATAGGCCACAAATAGAAACATTTATTGATATTACATCTGCATCAAGACAAAAAGTAGTGTCTTTTTCAACGTCGCTCATTTAATATACTCTGGCGTTGAAATTGAGCTCTTACCAAAATGCCTTATTTCAGATGAGAGATGTTGTTGATTTGTCAACGAGCCAAAATCTGTAGGCAAAGGCTCTGAACCTCACTGTCCTTCCTGCCTACTTACTTATAAGAGTGTTCATAACTTCTACGTGAATTAATTTTCCTTTAAAAAACTTTGAAACGTAGAAACAAGGATTTTACCTAGACTCGTGACGACCAGGCAGACATCTACGGAACAGAGCAGATGGCTCGAATGAGAGACGAGTATTTCCGGCGATGTAAAGGGCAGACTCGAGACCCGAGGTTGAAGACAAGAGAATGAAGGGAAGATCATGTGTCTGACAGGCAGAGGCAGCGCAGTGCGTCGAGGCCCGGGGGACCGACATGTGCGCAACATTCGCCAGGGCTAAAACTGAACACTCACCTGCAGAATATAAACTCAAGCAATTATGTACACATATACAGGGCTGCTGAAATGTAACTTTGTTAAAATATTTGAGCTCTGATTGCTGATTTGTGGCTTTTGTCTTGGTGAAATCAAATGTTTTACTTTAATTGGGATTTGTTTCAAACAGAGTGGTTCGGAAATAATCATAACATACTGATATTTTATCGCATTTCAGCTGCGTATGACCACCTTATACCAAAAACAACGGTTGAAATCGTGTGTAAACTTTAACTACGAAAGATGGCTGCCAGCACTTAAGTTTGTAAGATATCAAAAAAATAGTTGCAGATATGTTTTTAGGAATGTTAGTTTTAAAAATAATATGCTTCTAGATTTTCTAGGTTTTCAAAATAAAAATCGTGCATGTAATGTGTTCAGCAAATAATGTTCTAGTTATGGTCGTTTTTGCAAACATTAAAATTGCCAAAAACCACAATTCACAATCAAAATGCTTGAGTAAATTGAAAAGGCAATTTCTTACAGGGGTTTCTCTGTTTCCCTTGACTGTATACGACGTGAAGGATGCGAATAAGACCCTACAATTGCTTAGAGCTATCAAAGAAGCACTCAAAGAGAAAATTGGAACCGCAGATATTGCAGAACGCCACCCACTGCGAACCAGTTTAGCGACGCTATTTGTAAATCAAGTTCGAGAGATGACTCAAGCTCTATTCTCGTTCTCTTCTTTGTGTTGTCTTCTTGTACGCGGCCACTTCATTGTGGTTGTTCTACACACCCTGTATATATCTCAGCGCCATTAGTTTGGATTTTCCTCATTTTGCTGGCCGTAGGTTCAAAGCAACATTTGGGGCTATCCTTCTTCCCACATACATTCATCTTCAGTTTTTAAAATTAAAACCCTTTTGTCGTCCACCAAAGTCGCAATTTTTGATTCTCGGGCTCTTCCACGTTTATGCGTATATCCTTGTATTTGCCTTCAAGTAAAATTAAATCTATTCCCACAGACAAACGAACTTTACAGAGTCCGGTAGTGTTATGCTATTTAGTTGTTCTTAGATGAGTTCACTTCAAGAAGCCCTCCCAGAAAATAAAAAACCTTCTAAAGATATAGGACTGACAATTGAATATCTCTACAGATGTCTCTTTTGTTGTTGTAAAGTACAATTAGTTTAGTAACCAATCCATCACCGAGCGCAGTTCCCATACGACTACCCTATGAGCGGTATATAAAATAAAAACTACATGTTTTAATGGTGCGTTATAAAATGAAAAATAATTGTGCAATTTTGAATTGGTGCTTTAAACGGAGCGGTTTAACAGCTTTAAGAATTTGTTTGTAGTTTCATTTAACAATTTCCATCATGGGTCACGTGTGGTTCACACTTTGAACCATTTTCTGTCGTTCAAAAATTGGAAGGGGCACAGTGGATGGTTCAGGAAATACTCACTGTCTACAAACATCCATTTCTTCGTTATAAAGAACAGGTTAGTTCAATCACCAAATCCATCACCAGGCGCGGTTGCCATATCGTGCGGAGTGCACACTCTAACTCCCGCCCTGCACTCTGCACGATATGGCAGTTGTGCTTGTTTATGAATTTGACGTCTAAACTTCGAAACACTTTCCCTATCCCAATGGATGTCTGTCACAGTTTCGTATCTATCTCGTAACCACAGAATTCAACTTGTTGCCAGTTTTCTCTCACGAGAGATGACACGGACAGGTTGATGATTGTTGCTGCGTGTCGCCTCGTCATGTCAATGATTGTAGAGAAACCGTGGACTGATGACGCTCCTGCGGGCACTCGAGATGACGTGGTAATCTCCGTCCTGTCACTAATAACAGGACACCTTTTTATGCATTTCGGGTTTCTAATTATTCCTCACCAGCCATCAGGCCTAGTTCCTCAAAATCTCACCGATCCAATTTGGTTAGCGCAAGTTATACTGTACAGTTCATTCCTCTTAGGCTTTCGCGGCCGGTGTCACAACTGTAATCTAGTTCTCCCGGTTCACACCGCGTCAAAAAATCATAATAATTAGCTTTGAATATTTCGGACTCGCTGTGGAGTACCATTTTCAGTCACTACCAACCGTTCATTGTAATGCAGCGGGGCTTCTAACGGTCGACGTTCTCATTGGTTGTGACACTATCGAAGAACTAGATTATATTCTTCATACTGTTTCCTTTTTAGATAAACATGATTTGTCTGTATGTCGCCTTTCCGATTATTTTATTATCTGTGCTCTTATAAACTTAAAGCCTCTGTTAGGCACCTATGGTGCATTAAGTATATGGTATACAAAGTTATTAAATTAGCGCACCATATTAAAATAAATATATAGCTAATGCCCAAAAGACGGGTAGTTGCCTTGTACTTTTCATTAATAACATTAGCCTACCATTTTATATTATTATTTTGGATATTAAGTTTCGGATGCCAATACCGCTGGACTACATATTTCAGTCTGTTCTAGTTCAATCGGAAGAAGCAAATTGATTCAGAAATGAACATTATTAATTTTATTACAATATCCACAATATGGGCGGACGATGCAACGGGCTGCTGTCCAACAAACGCCGCCACCATTGATGTTTTGAACTTTTAAATAATGATCAATTTATTATTTGGGCGGATTAAAAGTGGAATTTCCTAACTGTATTTTCGTTTCGAGAAAAACCTACTTTTCCACCTAGGCTAGTATGGGCGTTTATATTTTAGAAAACACCAAGGGGATATCTGTCCTAGAAGAAACTAGGTACTGTATAGTGTTGAGGACCTCAAGATGTTTACTGTGTACGTCACGTAGTGCGTGTCGCCTCCACAAGGTTGCGTTGCTGTCTAGCTGCTGTACACAGTACACGATGTGTCAAGTCAACTCAATCACAATGTGTGAGAGTGAGACAGTCGCTGTCGTGACTCACTCGCATTCCTTCCCCTGTCAGTGTCAATGTGTGCTGTGCAGTTCTGATGCAAGGAAGTGGGTGGAATTGGGGAATGAAAATTGTTTTGTTAAGAGGGCGAGTTTTGTGCACTCATGTGCATCCTAGTACTGTGCACCCTCATTTACAGAAGATTACTCTGTATCAAACCCTTCGAAACCTGTTTCTTTGATCCAATGCACTCATGTTCATACCCATCCTCCGTACAGTAAGTACCCAGGGTTTGTTGTCTCCTTTTAAATGGGGGATGGTCTCACAAGTATGGTCCCTGCAGAATGGTCCCAGGGTTAAAAAAGAGAACACTGCCATTGTAATTGTTAAACCCTTATAGGAAATTCGTGGGATTCACGGTAGCGCGTGTGGCTATGCGTCGGTTATGTTTTTAAGATTAGAAAGCATCTTTGATTTCCATTCCGAATCTGACTGGCTAGTGGCTATTATTGCCAGTGCACTGCTGTTATAGGGCACAGCAACCTGAAAATTTAGCACGTCAAAAGTAAATAGTTCCAAAAATAGAACGGGTGAACTTTGTCCGTTCCTGGTTAAGTGATTAGCCGTCTTCGGTGAATTGGCGAAGGATTGCACGAGCTTCGTACCGTACTGACAGTGTTCATGTAGAGTTAGGTTTTATCCTAAACAATGAAGCGTCGACAGAGATACAATGCCATGGGGGAAAGTGTTTTAAGTTGTCTTATAAATCACCAAGCGCGGTTTCTGTTTTGTGCAAACTGCAAAGTGGATTTCAATAAGATCCTCTTTAACCCTTTTTGCTCAAATTACCTCCTTTTTGAAATAAAATGAAGCGCAGTGACTAACCAAGCTGAATTTCGAACTGGCACCATCTTAATCAACTGTTTATCTACCAATGTAAACAGCCATTGGTCAGCTTCAAAGCTAAGGACATCTCGACAGTGGAGTGGGTACACTCCAAGATTTTGAAGTCTTGCCAAAAGGTATCTAGAGTTCCAAGAATCGGAGAAGCGGACAGAAACTGCACGAACCAACTTGTCACCCGTTAAAATTTAACGACCTCATCCTGCAAAGGAGATGGGACTCTCTTTGTGAAACCTATCATGCTCTGTTCGTGTTTGCACTCAAGTGGTTAGATGGTCTTGATTCATTTCTGATCGTATCTCACAGGCCTGAAACTTTCAACCTGTAGCTCTAAGAAGCTTCCTGCCATATTTTACGCGCAAGTAACTGCCTCACAATTTCATCAATGTAATGTATGTTCACCTTTCAATCAAGCGGCTGTAAAGGGTGATTTACAGTCGTGTGTCGGGAAATGTGAAGGTCTATCTAGATTAGATTCAGGTTTGAAGCCTTGCTTAACAATGCTTTATGAGTGACATTAAACCTGGCTCGGTGTACGGATGTTATTTACTGCGTCCTAGGCCTTGCTCGGACTGTTGTAGTAAGTTGAAGGGGAGTTTGTTGCGGCTGTGCACACAAGTATGTTTATGGGTGATCTGAAATTGAATTGACATTTCACTGCTGTATTTCGTTGCCGACAAATTTGATGGCTTTTGACCGTAAAAGTTGGGGTTTCAGAAGAAAATTAGGATATTTTGATCACAATAATTATCTGTTGTTGTTGGCGATAGGAAATCAGGCCTTTCAACGAACAAGGTAAATTTGGATTAGTTTAAACACCCTAGAACGATTAAATACGCATCATGTTCTTTTATTAGCAAATTAACATAAGAATACATAGCAAATGACACATCGTAGAGCAGTGTGGTTTATAGTCAAAATTGAGTTTCTCAACATCTGAGTGAGTCAAATGGCAAAACCTTTCATATAAGACAGTTTATAAGACAGATCTACAGGTCGCATTTTTTTTACCGATGTTACGAAATTTGGTACACATTTTCCTGTCCTCTAGGTTAGGCTCGTTATCGGTTAACAGGAAATCAACTTTTGAGACGTGGATTCTCCCAAAAATGGGTTTTACAGCATAAAACTCCCGTTTGGGGGGTCGAATAACTACCGGTGTAAATTATATACCCTGTTACAAGAAATTTCCTGAGCAGATGTCATTACTCACTAGGTTATTCTCAATGATTACACTACATGTAGTGTGGATTCTATGCAATTTCATGTGCATAGGCACTACAGTATATAAAGGTGGTTCGAGTATAGAAGCAGGAAACAGTGCATCTCCTCCCATACCATACCGACCTTGGCCCACATCCACCACATGGGTTGGATGTGTATGATCCACATGTCATACATAACAACCTACTCAGCCGACAGTCGCTTCATGGACGCTCGATAATGACAGGCGAATCTATGGGCGCATTTTGGCTGCCGGTTTATGAATTGGGCGTACACAGGGATAGGACATTTGGTAAATGTTATATACCTACTAGCTTTAAGTTGATTTTCTTTAACCAAGGCATTAAAGTAAAATGTCAAGTTTGTATTGTTTAACGAGGCGAAGTTAGGACAACAAAGTCCTCCCTACTACTCAACCTCGACCTTTACCTAGCGTCATAAGCTCCGGAGTCGCGTGGGATACCAAACCGCCAAGGAACCCCTAAGACAGTATCTGGAAAAGTTTTCTTACAGCTTAAGAAATGTTGCTATTTTCAAAGGAAGTTTTACTGTAGGAATCGCCAGTATTCGAAAAATGAGCCGATAGTACTAAGGTGATTCTTGAATGCATCAGCATGAAATCAAGTCTTTACCAGGTAAAAATCGGGGTCATCTCCCAGTAAAATTATTGTAACTTATTGTATGCACATTGGATTGCTTCAGAGTATATATTTTAGGTTCTTGGAGTGAATAATTTACACATTGGCTTAGAGTAAATAAAGAATTTATTCTATGTACTCTGTGATACATTTGAACACTTCCAAGGGATATTATCCGGCAAATGTGTCTACACAGGCAAACTCCAACAACGTAACAAAATAGAAACATCTGTCATAAATCTAGACGCAGAACAACCGTGGCATCGCAACAATGACAAGATAACGTAGACATCACATTACACAGTATAATATCATTCAATGCAATGTAGTCTATATGTACATCCAGCTTGGGAAACACGATACTTGGATATTCGAGACTACACAAACTGATACCGACATGACAAGTTAGGAGCGATGGATCGTATAGACCAAGACTACGCCCTTGACCTACTGGTTGGTCTATATTCTTTGTGTTTTTAGCGAATTTCCATAGAAAATAGAGCCATTGTGTTAGTTTCTATCGCTATATAAAACGCCGTAGAACAAAACTGTAAAGGATTTTGGTAATTTTTGATACGGTGCCAAAAGTTTGTAAACTACGTTTGATCGAATTTGGACCATAAATACAGTATAAAACTCCATCTTTTGGGGGAAACTTCTCTCCTAAAAAAGCTCTTCCGATGTAAACCATCCCTTTTACGTGAAATTCGCAAGGATTCGCGGTAGCGCACGGATTTGTTTTCATGTACAGTGGCACTGATTTAGTAATTCTGCGATCATCACGTACAAGTTTGCTGGTTACAAGTAACAGTATCCATAATGCGATGTTACTCCATCCCTTTAATTTGTTTGTTCGTTAAGAAACTTAATTGATATTTTGGTTCATATATTTGGTATATAGAGAAGGGGGAATTCTTCTTTGTTTCTAGTTCTAAAATTGAGAGCCACGGGGTCGGTACGTTAACTTGAAAATGTCAAAATAGTGTAAGCTCGCGTTTTTAAGTGTCATATAGAGAAAGGAAAGGATGCGCTGGTTAAAACGGCAGTTGTTCTTGCAGAGTTTTAACATTAACTTACTGTGAAAACCTGAACGATATATTACAACAAATACAAAAAGTATGAAAGTACGTGATAAAACTTTCAACCCCCAAGTTTTGGCCTATCAAGAACCTCCTAATTCGTACAGTAGAGATCCCTGACGCAGTACTGTATTTCTAACTAACAGTGATGTCACCGATACGTATTGCAAAGAATGTTCTTAGATACAGAATACGTTGCAAGACCTGCTGGTCTCATAGTCATTCATGTAACATCCGTCCCTCTGCATTGTGCTAGGCAAGGTCGATCGCAAGCGTTTGCTCACTTCTGTTTATCTATTACACAAATTGCTAAGTGATTTCATCCATTGTCTGCGAGCGAGGCCTGGAAAGAAATCGTCAGCCGGGCAGTTTCATCAAGATTCATCAGGGCATCTTCAGATATTCAATGGGTTGGGGAAGCCGTCAAATCCATCACCAATCGCAATTATCATACCGTGCGCAGTGGCGAGTGGTTCGTGGTAGGTGCGGGACGGGTGTGCACTCCGCGCTCGCTGATGGATTTGGTGATTGAACTGATGTTTTCTTTAAAACTAATAAATGGACGTCCGTAGATAGTGTATATTGTCTGTGGTTTAAACTTACCTCTTGAAACCATGATAGGCGCACACTATATTGATACGTCAGGAATCAACAGTTGTCATGTAGACAAATTGACAGGACTATTGACGCATGGTGACTCTACTAGATTGACCCTTGACTGGATACTCCTCGTATTGGCTCATCGGCAGTCAATACTCATCACCATTTCAAGTTCAAATATTTGAGGAAGTGTGAGCTTCCCTGCACTGGAGGTCGGCCGTGACCACAGTGTTTGCAGAACCTACACCTTGGCCTCTGCAAGTGCCACAGGCACGGCTAGCCTGCACAAGGTATAGTCGTGTACGCGGCCAGGGCCACATTGTCCGCCCACGTCCCAGGAAACAGACATACAGGTGTCTGTACTTTGCATACGCTGACATTGCACCCATGAAACCTTCCATCTGAGTTCATCCTGATCGTCACTAATTATTTAAAAAAGGTAAAGTTTGACTTGTTTAACGAGGACTAAGTTAGGACTACAAAGTCCTCTCTACCACTCAACCTCGACCTTTACCTAGTCTTAGTCACTTTACAAATGTAAGTGGTGACTGTGGGGATCGAACCTGCGCCAGAGAAGTGTTTTTAAATATTTAAATTAAGGTTGAAGTACTCTCACGGACGTTTTCCATCGTCCTGTAAACGAAAAGTTTACAACGTTTTGAAATCTGGAATCTGACCCCGTCTTCAGGTGAAAATTAACCTAAAACATGACACAAAACCAACATTAGGAAATGAGCTAGCCTGAAAGTAATCAGCGCAAGCTCACCCACCACCAACTCTTGAACAACCTGAAGACGGGTTCAGATTCCAGATCCCGAAACGTCGTGAACTTTTTAATCACTCAAAAACGATGGAAAACGTCCTAAAATAGTATTACAACCTCAGAAATTGTACCACTGTCGACATAAAACTTCTTAAAGTTCAGTAGAGCAATTAAAACCCAAACTATCCTCTAGAATTGTCCTGCCGTCCAAATCCTTCTACACAACACAAACGTCTTTGATTCAGCTAACTCCCACCTGTAGTATTACCGAACTGTCCACTCACGTTGGATAATCAAGCCGTATTCAGAGGGGTCATGGATCCCATACAGTCGCCGCTAGCTATCCCTTGTAGTCTAGTGTAACAGTAATTACAACTAAATCACCTGGGACAAAGCGGCAGGATAATCTAGTGCATTGTGTCTGCAATGGACGCTGGTGTAATACAATACAGACAGCTCATCAATGTCTAGGCATCCCCACTAGACACTAGGCAGTAGGCAGGCTTAGTCTTAGTAGAGAAATCGTCAAGGAGGGCATTTGAGGAGTTAACGCAAACGTAGGCCTTTAGACATCAGAACCTAGATTGGGCTTTCTTTCCCATCTGGAAGAATGTGTATCGTGTATTAACCGAGACCTGCGTTCCAGATAAAATTACCATAACACAACGTTTCGAAGGGAATCCAACGATCTTCCCAGTATGTTCTGGGCTATATTTTTTTCTTGAGTAACTTCTCAATATGAATGCCCTATGAATTATAGTGTTTAAACTTGAGTTGAACCAGAATTTGGAACCAGTATGTGTTTAGATAAGATTGAAGATCACGCTAAATCATGGTCGAGTAGTCACTTATTTAAAGGTATTCTTGGCAGAACTCCCTGCTCTAGCACGTGTTTTGTAAATTCCCTTCCTCGCACCACATCTGGTCTGTACTGTCCAATCTTCACTGCACTGATGTACTCAATACAGTTTATCTTTATATGTTTTTGGTGTTTCATTGTTGGCAATCAGATTATTATGCAATAGATTTATTTATTTCTGAGACCCTACGTTGATATTCAAAGTTTAAAAATGAAATGTCATTTGATCAACTAATCTGTTTAGTTTTATTGAGACAAATCTTCCCTCAAATTGTATGGTTTCAGGTTTAAAAGTGTCTACAAGGATCGATTTTGGGACTGTTTATATTTTTGAAGAGTTTGTTATTCGAAACTCAAGTCAGGTAGGACTTAAGGTAACTGTTGCGCTAAAATCTTCGCACAACCTCTAATTGACTATTTTTGGTACAAAGTACAATTTCGGTGCTCGATGTTTGTGAACTGGGTAGTATTCTCGCATGCTAATTAATTGGCGAACGAGTGATGACTCATTACCGCAAGTGGTCGCGCATGTTTGAGCTTGATAGTGGTATAGAGGGGGACAGGATACCCATGAGTCATTCAGCCTTCACACATAGATTGCACTGACCCCCAACCACGGTCTACTGGCCATTTCAATCTCGGTTGCTGTGAAATAGCGACGGAATTGTCCCATTTACTAGGACACCAAGACACGTTGGACACGTTTGAAAGTGTAGGTTCCTTGTTTCTTGACTGTAAGACAGCGGGTCAGCGAACGGGTCTCTAGCATTAGCAGGCGATCCACGTAGTGCTTCTTCACGTGTCATCGTACCTACTGAACTTTCTAGGCGCATAGCTTCAAAGCGACGTCCAGGAATTTTAGGTGTCTAAATAAATTTGCCAAAAACTCAGAAGGTGCATCACATTGATGAGACTTAACTAAATCGGTCGATACGGAGAAGATGCCAAGGACATTGCGGAAATATATGCACATAAGCAACTTGAGTAAATTTGATTTAATTTCCTTCTTTTAGTAAAAGCGTACACTCTAAATATGAAAGAGGGAAAATAGAACCACTCTGAGTGGCTGGGTTTCAACACCCAAAAGAGCAAAATTTCACCATTTCATTTTTAGAGTGTAAGACTAGATATTATCACCAACTCGATTTCCACTAAGTCGCGCATCTGGGTGAGTAAATTTTTGGGCATAGGATGCACGCTTTTCCTTGAAGTTGTGTGCTTAACGAATTTCGACTCGGTTGTCTACACGATTCAGTCAAGAGTTTAGTGAAGATAGTCGAATTACTGACTCTTACTTTGATAAGTTCTCGTCAAGAAAATAAATTTACGTTTACAGTACTTCAAGACTCAAGATTAATGGCTTATCAACGGAAATACGGTCTGTGATTTCTCGAGAAATCGACTGTTTTTAGTTACTCTTTTTACACAGACCAACGTCACGTTTTATCAATGACAATGACTTTGCATTGATGATAACCTTGTATCGAGATGAAAGTTTTATTTATCTCGTTTCCTATCTTAAAAAGAGTCTGCAACGTCATTAAAATTATAAGGAAACAACAACTTGTGGTCTTTTGACGAAGGATGGCTGATGCAGATGCGCATCCTATTTTCTCATTGAAATGAAATGAAATTTCTCCCAGAATTCAGAAAAAGATAAAAATCGAGTGATTAATACAACTGGGTACACGATTAAGACGAATATTGCGGAACACTTTTGATACCAAATAACGTAGAAATCTTGTGTACGAGTTTAATTTTTCCGCTCTCTAAGTTAAGCTTGTTTTGTGCTAGAGAGCTACAGTGTCTGTGTTTTCAGTTTGGTTGTTGACCATTTGATTACATACTCGTATAGGCTACATATCACTTGTCCTGGATTCATCCTCCAATGAAATTGAGAAGGTTCATAATACCGTGTATATTTTCTCGTCTCAGAAAGCTTTAAAATGCACGAAATCCTCTACACAAATCCAAATTTTTTAGTGTTGTAGGACCTCCGATTCATTTTGTTTGGTAAGGGAGAACTGAGACGTTTCACATGGATTCTCCAGATTGATTGTACGAATCCGCCCCCGATAGCCGGTTGTTTGGCTCAACACTACAACCTCACATTGTTTATTACCGTCAGGTGTGTTTTGTGGTTCTGAGACACCGTGTGTTGGGGGGGAAGGGACAGGTGAAGCGCGTGCTGCAGCTGCGTGTCGGCTGTCTACTTGCAGTCAAGGGTCACGGCCCGCTGGACAACATCTCTTCCGTGAATCCTTTCCTACACGCATTGTCCACTAGCTTTGTTTTAGTGATGGATGTGTTTGTTGTTGCTCTCGGAATGTTGGACTGTCCAAATTTTTTTCAGGCCAAAATCCAAATGGTAGCCTTCCTGTTCGGCTAGATCGGCGGCTACGTGCGCGCGGGCGACCCGTATTCGAGTTATTACGTAATGACTGCATTCGCCAACAATTAAAGGCCGTTATATAGTAACTGAAACGGTAATCGAAAATCTTAAGACATACGTGGTTTTGTCTTGATTCGAAGTACCTTCATGCCACATATCAAGGGAAACTATTAATGCTGCCGAAATTACGTTAAAAACGAGCAACATGTCAAAATTAATGTCTTAAATGTCGAGTTGAACATTCGACCTTCGATTCCCCTTATGAACGCTTTTAGACGCAAATTGTATGTTCAGCTCATAAATAACCTAATCGTTCAAAGCGCGAGATCTACTGGTCACTAAACTGCCAGTGTATGGTCTTTTCTTTATTGTCTGTTAGTTCGCGTGGCCACAGAGAACAGAGCGTCTACAGAGGTCCAATGGGATAGGAATTGATACAACACCGAGAACGGTTGCCATACCGTCCTGTCACTTTACGGTCTGTAGAGAGTTGCTGGTAGTGTTGCCTGTGGCGTGATGAAGTGTGACCCCGCTCACGTGATTATACCGGATTGTGCTCGCGCGTGACCAGAGGACCTCACGCAGTATTAACCTCCCTCTCCCCTCCCGCCACGCCTCCCAGGCATGCTTCACCTGCTAGACGTCGATTATCAACCCTATCGCAGTAGCAGTAGACTCGTCTATGTATAGCTATACGAGCACTAAGTGCATAGGTAAAAATTACAAAACAACATTGGAAATGTTGCAAATAATTTTAAATGTTTTGTCTTGATTACGATCACTTTCTGCCCAGTTTAAAGATTTTAAATTAAATAAAAAGAGCTCTTTTAATGAATTAAGTTTTCTTTTACTACTGACGCTGTAGAGAAGATTTAAAAAGGGTTTCGTCCCGGTTTTGGAGACTTTCCCTTTTGCTTTTGAGTTGCCGGCTGTACTAATGTAACAGACTCGTTTGAGCTCTTGACCTCACTGTTAAATCGTTGTCATGTGTAGAACAACTCTAACGGAATATTAAAGTCGATATTGTTACGATATTTCACATTTTACATATTACAACTTAATACCCAATAAAAAACTGTATTAAAAACCCACTGTAGCTCGTAATTGTTTAATAGCTGTTGTATTGTGAATAGACTTATTAGTTTTAGGAAACATTTGGAAGGAATTATTTTTGCTCCAAGCCAATCGGTAAATGTCAGGAATAGTTCAAGTTTTAAGTTATTAACCGGCTGTGTAATGGCTCAATAAAATACTAGTGGTTTGGTTATAAGTTTTTTCAATGTAAACTGACGAGTTTTACCGTCATCAGCGAAGCATGAGACACCTAATTATTTTCAAAGTATAATTAATATTGTTATCTAATAATTGCTTAGTAAAAAATTACGTGGTTTCAACTGCAATATCCCACCGAGCTTCGAACGCATACCAGTTATTGTACTTCTAAATTTTTTTATTTACGGAGGTTTTTGCCCAAATTTGCAAAAGGAAACCCCCTCCTCCTTACCATGTCTCTGAATACCTTCCTATGAGGAATTCAACCGCAACGCAATTTGAAGTATAAGAACATTTTTGATGCACAGTGCAGCCTGAAAGTTAAAACTACCTCGGTGTAAAAGCCAACTGGGTTTTCTCGTGCAATTGTGAAAGTGCAGGAGAAAAAGTCAACTTTGTCCACGTGGGTTCACTGTTCAGTCTCTGTTGTAAACTCGGTACACATCCATATGTACTGAACATTCTCTCTCCACGTGTTCCACTATCCCATCGTGACATTCTGCTGTCAGTGTCAGAAGTGATACAGATAGAGTAAATGAGATCTACTGGTGTTAGTTCTTGACTATGTGTTTATACAGGGTGTTTCAGAATTCGTGTCGAATAAAATTAAATGGTTTCAATGATAATTTGAGTTTTAAAATTTTAACTGGCCGCCATTTTGAATTTTTTAAAAGTTAGGATTTTGAAAAAATTACACTTTATTTACATTGATGATTTGGACCTACATACCGAGTTTCAAAGCTTTACATGAAACAGTTTTGAAATTAAAAATTATTTTATTAAAACACATACAGACAGACAGACAACCACTTACGCATATTTAAAAAATCCTTATTATTTATGAGTTTACTAAGCCTCCAGGAACAAAACCCTAAAGTATTCGACACGAATTCTGAAACACCCTGTATAGATTCGCTTATTGATTTTAAATTTAGAAGCCCAAACGGCCTTTTTAATAGGTCATTTTGTACGCTAGGTTCTGGGCGACAGATGTTTTGTGATGTCTTCTTTGAATCATGCTCTTGGAAACTTTGGCTCCGCCCTCAAGGTGGTTTTAACATAAGAGGGCGCAGTAGTGGCCGTGACTTTGAATTTCGTCCCACAAGAACAATGTAAAACATGCATTTTCTTGGGGACACCTCACAGCTACCGTTTCAATTGAATTTAATCTTTGTTTTAAAGTGCATTAAATGTTTTAGTGTCTCCGTTGAGCCAAACATCCATGTTCTCACTCATTAAAGCGTGACATAAAACCAAAAGTTAAAACTATTTTAATTTGAATTTCTTGCTTTTACTATAAAATTAGTTCAAATTTTGATAAAGTTGTCAGCAAAGTCACTGTAGTACATCGTCATCTTTTAAAAAGATCTGATACAAATTTTCGGTGTGAGGTGTGTCAAGAAAATACTTGTTTTTAATTGTACTGATGGGACAAAAATAAATTGGTCGACAGGTACTGGGCAGTCGTCAACTCATTGTACAGAACAAGCTTTACCTGGAGCGCTGGAAAATTAAACTAGTGAACAGGACTTCTGCGTTTTAATGTATCGAAAATCGTTCGCAGAATTCGTCCTAAGCATGGACCTAATTGTACAATTGTTTTAACCACTAGATCTAGATCTTTTTCTAGTTCTGGGAGGATAAGGCAAGGCTCCTCGGTGTGTTTTTACATTGTTCTTAAGGACAAAAAACAAAATGGCCTACAGGTACTGGTGCACTCTTAAGGTGGGTGATTCAATATACATTTTTATACAATAAAATATGTTTTTCCTAGCTATAACCCTCGTGTTCCGTGTTACAGGTGAACGTGCCGTGAGTGGTTCCAGAGGACAGGCAGCCCGGCCCGACCCTGTCACCGAGGAGAAGGGGGGCTCCGCCCTCCACAACCAGTCGCACGACCACGAGGACACCCAGCCCCATCCTGAGCCGTAAGTACACTCGACAGTCTTTTCTAGTTGTCTAGGTCTTGTTGAGGAGGTAGTCGGTGGAAGTGCGTTGTTACGCGGAGACGTGCCGGTTCAAATAAAATCAATATTAGATCGAGAAAGAAAGTTTAAACCCATATAAACTAATATTTGACATTTTTAATTTATAAGATCTTTCAACTAGCAAACCTGTCATATAAAAAAAATATGAAGACATTTTCGAGGTAACCTATGAGGCGGCCGCATAGAGTGGTCACGAAATTCACTCTTTTAACATGGAGTAAAAACTCCAAACAAAATTTTAACTGCCTAACTGGTTAATGTATTTATAAAAATTAAACATTCATTTTTCGCTGGAAATATAAGACCAGAGAGGCTGTCGCATATAAAACTTGTACTTTCGTCAAACAGTTAATTATTAGTTAGGTTATTTAAAACTTTATTATTCTATAAGAACTCGAAACCTCGAATAAATATTATGGTGGGCAAGGAAGTTTTACGTTTTTGCTTTTATATGTTGCAGCAATAATGGCTCTATGTTCCCCCACATTTATCATTTTAATACGTTAATCAACGTTAAACATCGGTTCTCCCGTGCACAGTACAGTCGGCCATTTTGGTTGCTGTCCCATAATAACAATGTAAAAACAAGCATTTTCATGATACAGCTCAAGTCTACAATTTTCATCAGATATTTTTGAAAAGTTGACGATGTAGCCTAGTGCAGTGACTTCACTGACCACTTTTTCGAAAATTCTATTAGTTTCATAATAAAAACAAGAAATTCAAATTGTCATTAATTTTGATTTATGTCACGGTTTTATGGGTGAGAAAATAAAAATCCGCTCAGCGGAGCCACAAAAACATTTTATACACTTTACAACAAAGTGTATTTTCGTAAAAATCCGAAGAAAACTGTGGGTGTGAGGCGTCTCAAGAAAACGCATGTTTAATTCTTATAGGACGAAATTCAAGGTCACAGCCACTACTGCGCACTCCCGGATAGATGTCACGCTGTGCAGCGCTTCTCAACAACACTTCCGAGTTTGAGATATTATAGGTTTTGAGGATGATATAGGTCTAAAGCGGCTCAGATAGTCTCAGTGATACCCGCATCAACTCCCACCATCGTTTAGACATATCAGACCATCACCTGCGTGGTTCGGAAGTCACGTTAAGCCGTTGGTCCTTGTATTTCCATTGGTCATTGGGCATTAACTAATGACCCATTCTAAGGAAGAGTCGGCCTTATTTTGTAACAGTTAGACTACACCTCATAACTCATTACTACCACTCATGACACTCATTCTTCAACACATATTTGCCTTAAAATACCCTCATGAGAGTGGTGGGCATCTCAAATAGTGATATATGAACATTTTAATAACAGTAAGTAGCTGAAGGAATTTCTCGTGTAAGAAAGTATGGATGGAATTAAATGAAAAAAACTTGATTTACGTGGCGAAGTTAAATGGATAGCGTATGTGTACCGTTGTAGATAAGCCTCGTATGTGAGCGGTTAGTGTCCAGTGGGTGAACTTGTTTGCCACCCTCTGCTCTCTACTCAACTCAAGACAAGTGAAGTGTGATTGTGTAAGTACAGGGTGTTTCTGGCGGGGGTGTGGCGGGGAGAGTAGTTTCCGCTTTCGTGACGTCATAAACCACCCCTTTCCACGTTCCCGCAAAGGTATTCGGTAGTCGATACCTACGCCTTGTCGATGAATACAGACTATCGATCAATCGAGTGTTGTATACATAGGTTTCCACCAGCGTGAAAACGTTGTTTGTATTGGCTACCGTCGGAAAAATCCTTGAGTTACGCTAACAACTTGAATTTAGCAGGCGTTGGCAGTTTTATTATAAAAAGTAATACAATTCTTTATTGAATGATCAAACCAACAAGCATCCATCTCAATTGTCTGTTTGATTTCAAATTTGCGTTTATTACATTTAGATCATTTTCTAACGTGCGTAACTTACATTCGCACTATCCCCATTCGATCGAAACTTCCCAGTCTCAAAGATTCCCAATATACTGTATGTGTGAGATTCTTGACCCGTTTTTATCCTTTCAAAATAATTTTTACATTAATAAAAATTATGTGTTTGGGAACCAAAAATCTTTTCGACACGCGTACAAGTGTTTTTACAGAGCATTTTTCTTTGTTTTGAAATTATGTGTTTTGTTTAAAAATTGTATTTGTGAAATTATTAAACAACTTAAGAGAAATCGGGCTTTATACACGTGTCGGAAAACTCCTGTAGTTTTCAATTATATCATGTTTATTGACGTAAAAAACCTTTTGAAAGGTGAGACACAAGCCGCCGTAAACCCTCGCAAGCGCCTTGTTTAATAGTTAGGCCAAATCAGTTGAAAGAAAGTCCGTTGTTTAGCCAGTTGTTACGTGCTGGTGTCCTGTGTTCCTTGGGCGGACGAATTCAGCCTCTCTCTGAGGTGACCACTGAGGCGGATCCTTGACTCGACGATTTCGTTAACCGTATGAACCAACTATTGGGGGCGAGATGTATCGATGACAGAAGGTGTCGATGTATCGATGATCGAGACGGCAGTATCCACAACGCCGCGGTAGAAACGCGACATGGACCCGCCGTGGGAGTGAGTGTTGAGTTTTGACTTTCCTTCTGGGATATGTTCCAAAGGAAAAGAAGTCTCCCTGCCTCCGTGTATGTAATATTTATTTTACCTTTGAAAATAGACATTTAATTATACAATGTTGTATATCGGACTTTTCTGGCCATTCAGGAGAAAACTACTCCCTACGTTTCGGGCAGTTGGGAACTCCACCCGTCGTCAAGGGTTTAACCTTAATTACACAAAAATATAGTTTACACTTAACTTAAGACAACTATAATAATTAGTAATTATTCCGTGGTTGTTTGAAATCATTAACCCTGCCTCATGTATTGATTACTTTACTCCTATTTAACTACTACATGAGAGGGACTGCGTTTATATTGTCACTGTGTCCCCTGTCAATGTCCTGAATTGTGGTATAATAGAATTGTAATAGGTGTTTGGTATTACCCCGTCATACAATTCATGTAGTTTTGTTAAGTTGTGTACTGCTTTGTTATGTTCTGACATATTGTGTGATCATCAGGCCTTGTGAACTTCTCGTCATCTATTACGCCAGTATTTTACGTACCGTTTTACGTTACGTGTTTGAACTAGTAACAATTCACTTTAAAGCTATGGTCACCTTAAAATATTTTAATTCGTAATTTTTTGTTCAAAATTTAGAAAAACAATAGCGACAGGGACCATTTATTTTCTCAAACAATGAAACAAGTTTTGGGCCGTCATTTCGATCAGGGAGCATAGCAATTCTTGGTTTCATTGCACTTTTCATTCTTGTCTTAATTCATTTCTAACTCCAATTTTGGGGCGGGGACCCCGAAGTACGCCAAAGCGTGTTCAAAGATTGACCTACATTAGAAAGTTAACGGAGTGAAATCGGATTTTTGGACACCCGGTATAATCTTCGGTATAGATTCGTCACAAGTTGAAGTGGAACTACTAAACTATTGACGACACTACACGAAATATACAGTCTGACATAGTATATAATACCTAGTGTCACTGTGTACAACAGTAAGTAAAGTGTGGTATAAATGTTGGCCACCATGTTGTTGTTGTGTGGATCATGTTGCTGAAACTGCTGACGGAGCAAGTACAGTACATAAACCCCCGCGTCAGCGTCACAGGCCACTGCTGAGTGCTGATGTCAACGCTTTCAGTTGCCTCAGCACAGCCGTTCTTCAGCTTGAATGCATTCAGCATTGCCCCGTGTTCAGTGGTTTGTTCACTTCTACTACACACACCTTCTCTCGGCACAAATGGCGTTATTAATACATAACGTCGATTGGGCGTTTAAATCTTGTGTTCTCCTATTTAACTCTCATTTCGCATAGAAACTATAGAAAACTAAAGCATTGTTATGTTTTAAATTTACAAACGTACCCGATGCGTAGCCACATGTGCTACCGTGAATCCTAGCGAATTGCCTATAACGGGATAAAAGTTACATCGGAAAATACACTTTTGACCCCTGTGACCACTCTACAGGTCCGTATTATGTGTTTAATTTTCACGAAATTTGGTACAAATGTTTCTTTTGAAACTCTTTAGGCTAAATTGTAACTCTCCTGCAGGAAATCTACCGAAAATATCTTTTGGGAAGGACTTTTCTTCCCAAAATGAGGCTGCATGCTATAAAAACTGTATGATCTGATTTTGATTCAACTTGATATAAAACTCATTAATCAATGACACCGTACCTAACGCGTATGTTCCAAAAATAAAAAATCTGAGCTGTTGTACTTCTTATGGAAAGTATTCTACAGGCCCACCTAAAAAGACCTAAAATAAAATATGTACTTCGATCTGACTAAGATTTCAGGTGAAAGTAAAAGTTTTATCAAACAAAGTCTTCGGACCACAAGCGTTGCCGTGAATCCTAAACGGGAGGTATTATTAACTCAAAAAAGTGGTCTTTACTGTCCAAAATCTCCATTTATGATCAGATTTCGTTGAAACTTGGGATAAACTCTTCAGTCACCGAAACCACCTCGTGTTCGGAAAGTCAACAAAATTCGATTAGGCAAACAAGATTCGCCGCCATCTTGGTCTGGCTAATTTCATATTATATGTAAATTTTTACCATTTGGCCATCTCAGTATAGAGAATTTTGTATTTGTGGATTAAATTGCTCCAATATTTAGATGCAACGGAATCCATTTACATGCATGAAAGTGAATATCTCTTGATAAGTAGTGAGCCCGGTTTACTTTCCTCAGATCCGTATAGTTGTACATTAAATTGATTATAATTTTTCTTCTGTTTAAGTTAATATTTTCTTTGGTTGGAAACATGTTAACAATAGATCTGTATTTGTTTTCAATTATTTATTTTCCTTTAGTTTGATGTGCCTTTGAAGATAAACATTGTAGTGTTTGAAAGGTCTCAGACTAATAAAATTTTATTATTAGAACGTTTGGAGCGGTGTTTTAAGTTGAATAGTTTCTAGTCAGAGTGAGCTTCTTAAACCATAGGTTTTAGTTATATTTAATAGATGTCGAGTTTTAAGTCAATCTTGGATATCTTTATATAGTTGGGTCGACTGTTCCTGGCCAAGGCCTAAGGCAAGGCCAGAAGTGCTTACAGACAAATAAGATATCGGATTGGCAAGTTTTCCCGAAGAATGCTACAACTCACTTACTTGGCTCACAGACTGGATAATTCCTTTCCCGATACTTCAGTGTCCTCTCTTCTCTAGCTTGACTTTTCACTGCCACTTTGTCTTCGCACAGACGTTTAGTGGCATTTAGTGGCACACTTGGCACTTCGTTGCGTCGTCTGGTGGCTACAAGTTTTCTTCGTCTGATATTTTACTCAGCATACTTTTATTTTGCTTTGTAAGTCGATTTAGTAGCTTAACTTATTTAACAATTAAACGTCCCACTTGTTTCTTTTCAAGCAAAAAAACATAGGTCCATTCTGGGTCTCTACTGAAATTCAAACAGGTTTTTCCTTATTCTGAATTGTGAGATGTAAAAAAATTACGGCGTGTTTTAAAAAGATTTTTTATAAAATATTGTTTTTCCATTACAATTTTAAACCATTGCTAAAGAGGTCCCCACGATTGAAGTCACGAACAAGTAACAGTTAAGTTTTCGAGTTAGGTGTCAGGGATCGAAATCGGAATCGATTGGTATCACTTGACTGGAGAAGCGTAGTGTAGGGCGTGGCTGGCTGAGTGATGGACGGGATGCACGAACCTACCTCTCGGCGTCACTACAGTATCACCATTCACTCACTCTTCGTCAATCTATCGACCAGCGACCTGGAGAGAGCCGCAGATAATGGAACATCTGCAGAGGTCCAATAGGATGGGGATAGTGTAGCCGCCAAATCCATCACCAAGCGCGGGTGAATAGCGGAACGGGTGGGAGTGCTCACTCCACAGTCAGGCGCTCATTGGTGTATTTGGTTGTTTTACTATGGCTATCCGAATCTAGAATTGAATCGCACTAAGAGTGGGTAACAGGGTATGCCATCCCCGTACCAAGAAGAACTGAAAAGTCATTGCTCTTTTACTGCAATAAATGCCTTACATTCTACCAGAAGATGATGAAGGGTCTCTTCTCCTATCCCGCAAAATTGAATGTTGCATTATTCCACGATTTCCTAAACCATTTACTGTAAGATGTCTTCTGAATGTATTTGAGCAAGCTTTGGCTCAATTTGGAGTCTCCTAGATTCTAGAAGTTCCTTATCTTGTCGCATTCTTGTTGATTCTTTCCTCTTGGTTTCTATTTCTGGGATAAATCTTTTTTGAGAGACTTTTGGTTAGCCCTACAATATGAAATGGAAGTCTTTTTTTGACCAGTTGATCTGCTTTCATATGTTTTCTTTGACTTCCTTAAAAGAGAATTACTCTGTTTTCTGTAGGTTTTTTTTTTTTTAGATACAGTACTCAAGTTTTCCAGTTTTTAATTAGTTGTTGGAGAGCTCAAATCTTTTATGAATGTCGAGCTGTTTTAACTTATTGCTATGTCGCTTTGCTTAAATTTTCTTGAAGGTTCCACCGTCTCTCATTTTGGATCACTCAATAAGAACTGTTTTGTGAAAACCTACAGATTGATGAAAGCGCACACAGTCTCTATATCTTAATTCACTTTATCGACTGCTTTGTTTGTCTTAGATCTGACGTGTTTGTGTGTCTGTCTGTTGCAGAAGCCACAATGTGACGAGGTCGAAACCCTCGGCTACCTCCATCAACCGCTCCGAGAGCTACAAGGAGCGGATACACCAGAAGGTGAGTACTCTGCAAGATACATACTCGGCTTGTGCATGATACATACAGTGTAAATATATTGGGTGATGTTCCGTCATTATCACTTCCTTGGATCTCGATCATTAGGCAGTTATAACAGTGACTATGCGGAGGGTTGCAATCCAACAAAAGCCGTCATAAATGGTGTTAGTGAGAGTTTAAAACTGTAAAATGAAAGGTCAATATATATTCCTTACAAGCGGATTAGAAGCCGATTTTCCAAATTTTAGTTTTAATTCTAGAAAATCCACATTGAAACCCGCTAAAATACAGTCCTTATAGAGGTATGAAACCTTCCATTTCAAAATTGGAGTACAAAGATTTAGCTCCAATCTGCCTTAGATAATATTTTTGGCATTGCAGTTTGTAAAATTCATGATACGAGTACATACGCAAAGTCATCACACGAGAACAGCGTTTGTTGGATTGCAACCCCTAACAAAGGCGATCATTCAATGTTTAGCAGCTCGCACACGTACGCTCGCACTTTTACGCCATAGATTTTATTCATCGGTCAGACTACATCGCCATTTGTCGACGCCTGTACTGAGCCTTCTTCTCTTGGAAGTTCGTGGGTTTGCTCCTTCAGATATGAATAGAGTCTGATAGGAACGTTAAGGAATTATTTGAAAAGTCAATGATTCCCTTCAAACAACAAAACTTTTTTGTTGGAAAACATTATTTTCACTTCTTAAAAAAAATTGAAAGCCTGCCGAAAGTTGTAAGTTACCGAAAGAGACGCGGAAACTCAAGAATTGCTAGCGAATCCGTTGGCATATTGTATTTACGGAACTGTCCATATTACCGAAGATTATATTATGGTAGGTAGATTCCGCATAGTTGCTTGATGGCTGAGGCAGAAAAATCAATATAGTTCGGCAGCCCAAGCACAATTAGCCCTGGTTTAAAGCGTATCAAGTAAAGCCACTGACGCACGCGGAAGTTTTCATTCATTCTGGAAAATTGCACAATTTGGTCACATTTAAGTCATCGACATCGGACAAACTCGAGTATGTCGAGCCGAGGGGGAGAAATACGGCAAGAGACGGCAGCGCTATCTGTGCTTGGGCTTTCGTACCACGTTGATTTCCCTGCCTCAGCCAGGTGGCATCTATGCGTAATTTACCTATCATAACATAATCTTTGATATTACGTAGTACTCAAGTATTCAGAGTAAGGGTTTGATCACTTGAATGGATAAGGCACTTGACTGCAGTATCGATGCGAGATAGGTTTCAAGAGCGACTACTTCGACACGGAGGCATTTTAACCTACTTTCTGCCACATTCGTCTTGTTTCGAGGAGCTCTTCTTGCTCGTTTGAAATTGTCCTCTTCGAACTTGTTTGATTAATTTGAAATTGGCTAGATGTGTAGGGTTTATAAGATAAACCTTTAACATTTTTATTTGATGAATTATAAGTTGTGGTTTTTTGCGTTTGTGTATTATAGGTAAGAGTTAGATTTTTGTAACAGTTCTAACATTTAGTTCCAAGTAGGTTAGGGTGCATTCATAACAAATTTAAAAAATATAAGCATCAGATGATTTGTTTTAATTGTTGTTACTTTTTTAACAGTACGTTAGCTGTTAGACCTCTGAGAAATAGGTTATACAAGGGGTCCAAAATTTTTAAGCTATATTATACAAGTGAAATCAAATTAATTTATTTTCTTAAAATTACAAAATACAGCTCATATTTCCCGTGTAGGTTTGTACTAATTCGTTAAATAATGACAAATGTGTATAATATAGGCTTACAGTGTAGGTTTCCAAAACAGAAGTTGGTCCACGTTTTATTGAAATGATATTTATTCGGCTTCAGAAACATGACCCATAAGCAAGCAATACGTACATTGAAACACCCTGTATAAGATAATATATTGTGTACGGTTGATATGCAGCTCATAGCATGACTCACATAGTTCGGTCACACATTTTGTCTTCAAATTTCTTTTGTAATAAATTAGCTATTGAGCGTTCATAAAAATTAATATCCATATGTCATAGCGTGACTCTAAGTAACTCATCAGTTCTGGTATCGTAGTTTTATCTTGTAAGTAAGTGGACACTGGCTGACGAGTAACTCCAGATACGGAAAAAGATACGCACGAAACATTTATGAACGGTTATATCGAATTAAAATAAATCGTTCGTTGTTATATTCTGAAATTACAAGATTTAAACGTATAAATAACTCCAATCAATCAAGCGAAAAACGCTTTCGTTCTAATACTATAATTATTCTGTGTTCCACTAACGAAAACGTCTCAATTTATTAAATGTATGCTGGGTATAAGTAATTTGAATAAACCGTTAAAACAGAAATCGACAATCGAAAAAATCATCGATAATCGTAACTTTGACTGTACAGTCATAACGAGTCATTATTACAAGTATAACTGCAATTCGGTACATTATGTGAAATCGTTGTGTACTGGGCACAAGTGCAGGTGATGGGGCGTGCATAGTTACGGTTCTTGCAGACACAGACGATAGAAACGCTCTACAGACGTCCATCTCTCGTTCAAGCGGGCTGTGGGGTAACCATGCCTCGTGCCGCGTGTGGTGCGTGCAAGTTGATACTGAAATCGAACTGCAAGTTTGTACGAAGGTGTCAACAGTGCGGCACCATCTACCACAACGTGTGCGTGGAAATATCCTATTTCATGATGTTCGGCGAGCTGAGCAGGTACGGGTTTGATAGCCCTGACGGATTTGTTTGCCAGACTTGCAAGAATCGTCCTTTTATTGCGGTGAGTGTTTAATTGTTTGGTTGTTTGGCTGCGCAGTACGGGCGAAAAGGTCAAGTAAGCCGAAATTGTAAAGGTAAATAGCGCCAACTGTGATTTTTCCGAATTTTATTTTTATTTCGATAAAAGTCCTTTTAGAAACATGTGAGTACAGTACTTTTAAGAGCTGCGAAACGTCCATTTAAAAGTGCAATTTCAAAGTCGAGGCCCCAATAGAGCTATGAAAAACCCATTTAAAAGTGGAATTTCAAAAATTATAATACATACAGAAAGTCATCACATGAGAAATGTTCGATGTATTGCAAAGCCAATATAAACCGCTTGTTCAAAGTTGACGCGAAAGCTCGTAGTTTCTGGTCACTCGTAAACCTGTAACTCTTCTACGCCCGTAGACTACATTGATCGGTCAGACTACATCGTCATTTATTTACGCCCTTTGGGCGCACTCTCAATATACAGGACGGGTTTTTGCGTAGGAATTTCATACTCAAGATGAATAGGATAGGAACCGTTTTTTTGGTACTGTAATATTATTGTCAACCTTTAGACTGGTAAAAGTAATGGCTATCACCCTTCCATCGTTGCGTAACTTGTAATAATGTAGTATAGACAGCTTTCAGAACTCTACTCTCGAAACATATTTTTATTGTTTTTCAGTAATCTAAGAGTAGCATTATTTTTTAATAAATAAAACTGCACAGTAGATTGTTCGGCTCTTCGTTGAGAAAATATGTTTCAGTTGCTTAGTTCATAAGTTAAGTCTCAAGAAACAATAATAGGCTACACTAATTCCAAACCATCATACAGAACATCCGTTGTTCTTTCCCAAAAAATAAAATTTCATCTAAATTTTACGAGTTTTCGGCGTACTATCAGGTCCCGAATCATTATCAACGTTGGGCAGATAAGGTAGATCGAGCGATGACAGCGCTGCGGTGTGGCACTGGCGCGAACTACAGCTGCCGCTGTACAGTGGCGCTCCAAGCAGAGAACGCCACAACTACCAGACACCAGTCGCGTTTCTTCTCTTGTCTCATAGGTCGCGCTCGAAGCGCTGAATGCTGATCTCTCGTTTCTGAGTGGGTGGTACTCGCTCTGCATTATCTGTGTAATTTTACGGCCCCTTTGTTATCCCACCGATAATCCCTTAGTATTATGAGCTTCAATAAATGTCCTACGTACAATATTCCATAAATATGGATAATTTACTGTACCGTTAAACGATATTTCATTGAGCTATATTTTGCTTAGATATGTTTGTTGAAGTAAGCAATGATACAAGCAAGCATTTAACTCGTATACAAATGTAAAGTTTTTATTAAATAGATAAATATATACTATATGTTTCAATTTTAATTTTTAGTTTTTTTCCTAAAAGTTATTGTTAACAACCTTTGGGTATCTAACATGGTAGTGTTCTAATCGTGTGAACTCGTTTTGCCATCAACAGTTTCTACAATTTCTCGTTTTCTGTCTTATAATAATCTTTTTAACCGAATGCCAATAGAAGCTTTCAAACCGAATAGTGCATGGAAATATGAATATATTAAGTGAAAAATCTGCTATACACTAAACGCTACGAACCATCCTAAGGATAGTTTTACTTGCAGGATAAGCTTCTTTAGCTCAGTTTCGACGTGTACATTATGAGACAATAACAATGGCCTGCTCGCCCCTTGACATTCAACATTGATTTATGCCTCGCTCGGCCTCAAGCCACTGCCGTAGTCAACCACTCTACCGTTCCAATCCCCGGCCCATGTTTGTAAACATAGCCTTCAGGGACGTCTAGCAAAATCCTTTCAGCTAGATCAAGATGACAGCGGAAAGTCTTTTTTTGCCGCTATCTTGGTCTGACAAATTGGTTTTGGTACGGTTACATGAATGTGTTCACAGAGTTTTATTGAAACCGGTTCAGCTTTTATAGCTTAAATCTCATTTCCTTTTCGAAGAAAACACTTATACTTCAAAGAGCACTTGCGCGGTGTAAATGTTCCCCACTTACTGTAAATTCGCTATGATTCACGGCAGCGCTTTTGATACGCATTGCCTATTTTTTGTTAACAAATTACTTGTTCTCTTTATCTAATCCAATATTTGGTGTGACCAAACCTTCCATCAAGTCTTCGATACTCAAAGTTTAGACGTGATATAATTTTATATGGTGCAAAGTCGACCCATCAAAAATCAAAGGTTGAATTTTACGATGAAACAGATTCTAATTGCACCCCCTTTCTCTGAACTGAAATTCTGGCCTCTTGCCTAAACACCGCAGCAGTATCTATGCTATTCTCTTTGTCTAATTCAATATCAAACTTTTCAACAAATTGTGATAACGCTCTATCATCACAGAAAGGTTCTTTATCGTTGGTGTGTCCTTCTTCATTTTAATTTGTAACACTTACAGGTACAATTTTACGGAGTAGGAAAAACTTCATGCACGGTAGATATGGCTTGCTTTTC
Organism: Matsumurasca onukii; assembly: GCA_018831715.1. Classification (NCBI taxonomy): domain Eukaryota; kingdom Metazoa; phylum Arthropoda; class Insecta; order Hemiptera; family Cicadellidae; genus Matsumurasca; species Matsumurasca onukii. The sequence continues at coordinate 45,889,326 of CM032065.1, read as the reverse complement.
CTCTATTAGTGGAAGAAACATATCGAACACAAGTTGTAAGGTACAGCTGTTTCCTTCGCTATCTGTCCAGATCACGAATGCCGTGACAGTCTCATAGCTTTGTAGACAGATAGTGATACTATTCTGTTCTATTGTATTTCACAAGTCTGTACAGAAATGGTACGTCGCAGAACTGTATCATTGCCACACCTCTGGGTACGGTAGGTTCGTACCTTATACACGAATATTCACATTCATTTGAAATGTTTTTCAAAAATGTTCTTGTTTATATTTTGTCTTTGGACAAATATGACAATGATTTTAAGGTGCTGCACAGTACTTGTCGGCCATTTTGTTTTTGTCCCATGAGAACGGTGTAGAAACAAGCAATTTCTTGAGACACCTCACATTTACCTTTTTTTTAAATAGTTTTGAAATAGGTTTTATTTGAAAGATGACAATGTACTGCAGTGGCTCCGCTGACCACTTCTTTGAAAATTGCATTATTTTACTAGTGAAAAAAGGAAATTCAAATACAAAGTGTCTTCACATTTTGGATCTATGTCGTGGTCTAATAAATGAGTAAATGGAAATTTAACTCAGAGGAGGCACTAAAACATTTAATGCCCTTTAAAAATTGTTTATTTTATAACAATCCTATAAAAACTATAGGTGTGAAGTGTCCCAATAAAATTTATGTTTTTATATTATTCTTATTCGAAAAACATCTACTGCGCAGTTCATTATTGATTTAGAGCATATCGCCAGATAGACGTTAAAAATCACAATTCTTGAATTATAGGCTACGTGGAAAGGTATAGACCGAAGTAGTTTTACTATTCGCCGAAGACGGCCGAAAGCGCCTAAAACTTCGTTCCCAAAATCGGAATCCCTTGCTATGATCATTTTACTATAGTTCTACTCATTTTTAGTAGGCCCTATCCGTTTAGGATATATATTTTGAACTGGAGCGAGTAGAGTACAAGTAATAATTATAATGTATGTAATTTGTTGTCCAAAGTACTGTATATACTTTATAATTACAGTAGTTGGTGTTTTATGCCTGTCCAGGGCGATATTTAATTCAATTTTGTCGTTTGAATGTTTCAGAGGCAGATTGTGCGAGAACGGCGGAAAACCAGCGATCCGAATCTCTCAAAAACAAACAAGTGAGTACCACATTGAGTTTCTAAACAGTCTACAGTATATACCTCAAACAATATGCCTAACTTGTACATTTAGGAAACACTCTTCATATCATGTATCGCATTGTCTTACAAGTATTTGCGCAAGAAATGGTTGTTAAATGTGATGGATACCTAAAATAGAAGCATAAACTTCAAGGGAATCAATTGTCATGCTGGTTTATTCCTCTATCAAAGCATCGATTACTCTGCCAAAGGAGTATACCGTGCGGCGGGAGTGTAGTATAGTTAGTAATGCGTCGTGTTCTCGAGCCCGGATAGCTCAGTCGGTAGAGCATTAGGCTTTTAACCTAAGGGTCCAGGGTTCAAGTCCCTGTTCGGGCGAACAACTTTTTACTCGGCTCTATTTTGTTTTTGTTGTAGTAATGTGTACCGGTGATGATATTTTATTAGTGACACAGTTATTTTTTAATTACTGTCATAATGTTGTCGAGTTGTAACGGACAGTTTAAAAATTATTAGATTATATTTTATTTACTGAAAATTAAGTACGTAGTCAATAATAAAAATCACATAGCTATTCTGTGTACATAGTGATCTGGAAATGTATATGTTTGACCGAAAACATTTTTTATTTCAAATAAACAATTTAGTATAAATGTATCAATATTGGTAGTTTTTCCCAACAAGGCTTTGCTTTACATAGAAAAGTATCAAGTAAAACGTCCGTTATTTTTAGACAAAGATAAAAATAATGCGCTAAAGCCAAACACGTGTATATTTTACAAACAAAAGGTTCCTGCTTTTTATAATGAAAACTATTTTAGTTTTCACTTATTAAAAAACTACTGTATTTGCAATTTTTCACTGCGTTGATAATGCGTTCAAATTCAATTTGCTTCATTTAGGTGAATGATGTATACTACGATGTTTTACTATGATATATAGGGATGTTTTCGACGTTACTCTGCAAGCTTTATACACTTGAAAATGGGCTAAGCCCTGAAACTAGTAGTGTCCAAATTAAATAATCAGGGTACTTCAAAGTGTATTTCTTTCACTTTTGTTTATGCAATAAGTAGCCCTTTTCTGTGAACTAGATTGTCAAAAAAATATACTACGATGATATGAGCATCTGACTTAGTTAATATATAAAAACTAAATACTTACGGTAGCATTTATGTTTGCAATTTTACGATACGCTAATCTTATTCTATTGTAAAATTAAATAAATTATTCGATTTATGTAATATTGTTTGTTACATTTATATAAATCATCATTCGACGTAAAACGGGTTGAATGTTTTCAGAGCTGTAATAACGGGAATAACGAAGAATATAATTGTGTTGACAAAACCCCCGCGCGTACACGAACACAAATAACTCCCACAAGCCGACCTTTACATCTAAGCGCACATGGCACGCCCGGCAGTAATGTATAGATGAGTGTAAACTGCAAACACGGAGCCTGGAGGTAGCCGGTGCGAAGGAGTGAGAGTATACAGTTGTGGGAGTAGCTCACTGCTCAGGTGTTGACTTTAGTTGTCTGACGTACTCTAGACACGTTATTAGGGAATTTTTACATAGTAGAGAATGCATTTCTATCGCCAGAGCGAGCGGAACCTCGTAGAACAAACATGTTTGCAGTTTTGGGCTCACCAAGTAAAATGGGGAAATTTTATATAATAGTGTGACCACTCTATAGGTAGCTTTTTGTCAGATTTTCACGAAATTTGGTACCTTTTGCCGAAATTGTAGGTTACTTAAGTCCGTTAACCAGCAAAATCGGGATCACGGCAGCCAGAAAATTAGTTTCATGCTATCTACTCGTATACTAATATATAAAAATGATATGGTGTGTGCCTGTGTGTCTGTTCCTCAATCACGCAAATACCACTGGACCAATTTTAATGAAATTTTACAGGAATGTGGCTTATGTACCTGGTTAACACATAGGTTATTAACATGTTTGATAATTGAATTATTTTCAAGATGGTGGTCATTAATAAGACCTCACTACATGTGAAAGTTTTTAACCCCAAAACTGTCACGTAAAATTTTAGAAAAACCGTAAAAGATATTCAATTTTTGACAGTGCATACGAGCTTTAAAATTTAATTTTCTACACAAATGGTCCTAATTTTCATCGATGAATGCACTTTTCACATTAGTAGAAAAGTTAATAGACATAATGCACGATTATGGGAAACAGAAACCCTAAGAGAGACTGTACAGCATATACGCGATTCTCTTAAAGTGAACATGTTTTGCGCTTTATCTTGTGAAAAGGTTTACGGACCGTTCTTCTTCCAAGAACCATCAGTAACCGGAATAAATATTTTCAATTAAAACTTAAAGAACTCTTCTATATAATCATGTAAGTAATGATCTAAACTCATAAATAATAAATTTTCCACAAGCTATCCAAACTGTCTATTTCATTTGCAATCACCCTAATTGTTCTTATAATTAATATTTTGATAACTACCTAACAACGCGGCAGTGCACGGGTCGGATTTCCATCACCTCGCCGCCGTGTGTGTGTGCGTGCGCGCGTGCGGCGGGGGTGCGTGCGTGTGTGATGGGGAGGTGTGTGGGAGGGGGCGTCGCGGCGCTGGGATCAGTTCATCACCCCGCGTCCCGGCGCGCGAGGCTAGCAGCTAGCCTCTCTACATACACACACATACACTAGGTATACCTGTGTACACATACATACATACAACATACACTTACAGTGCAGTGCGCGATCTAGCTGTAGCTACCGTCAATGAGTAATTACTCGTCAACCGTTTGAGACAGTGTTTGTGTTTTCATCCGCTAGCCGGCGAGAGGTTAGGTTGTGTCCGACCGCCATTTCAGTGTGTTGGTTTTACAATCAAGATAACCTGTGGTGGTTCTTGTTTAAAATAAAGTTGTTGTGAGTATTCGTCGTTCGGCTTTTGGTTAAAATTAAGAAGGGCCCATGAGATTAGTGTAGATGTATTTATCCCAGTTTATTTACAGTCTACTGAAGTTAATAGTTTGTTTATGTTGTTAAAGGGTAGAGAGTACATGTGCATTTACAGCTGTGCTGCTATGTTGGTTGAAAAATTATAATAATACCATATAAAGCCGGTTGTACTGGTGACTGACTGAACGAGTCAAATTTTTAGGCACTTTCCGGCCTGCTACCTCCCTCAACCACATACTATTTTGAAGCTCTTGGTGTGAAACCTTGGAAACAAATCTGAAAACATTCATTTTTAAAGCTCTGCGCAGCCCCTCAGCATGCCCGAAGGGCGCGTAATTATATACAATCGCTGAAAGCACTAAGCTTTTATGTACATTTGAACGAACAATTTTCTCATATAATTTAATGTTGACTTAGGCCCTATACCAGAATGACTTGTTTTGTATCTGTACATTTAAAAATATATAAAAAATTATTTTTAATTTCATAAAATACTGTATAAAAATAATTTAAATTTAAGTTTTATTGAACAGGCGTAACGTATTGACCCTAAACAAAAATGCCCAAACATAAACCTTGGAGTTTAGGATTGCGAACGATTTTAAGTTAACTGCTCTTTAGCTTCATACAATTCATGTTGGAAACAGTCCGCGAATTAAAAATGCTCTTTTTGCTATTATCTCTAGCAAATGTTATTAACTACACTCATATGCAGGGGAGGGACCAATTCCAATAGTTTAACTTAGCAACCAAAAATAAGTCCATTTTTCCAAAACTGCGTTTTAAAATCGTGCTATTTTCCGTGTACGTCGCCGTAGCGAGGGTTTGAAGAAGCTACGTTGCTTGTTTACCCCCGTATCGATCCCTCACCGCTAATGAATTACCTGCCAAGGGCGGTATTTTATGTCTCATCATAAAGGTGCAGTAATTCCTGACATTACTTGTCGTCAGGGAATGATCACAGTTCTCGTGTGTCTGGTGTCGTTGTGGAGTAGTTACGTCGCCGTAACGTTTTCCATTGCTTGTGCATGTTTAAAACACATACTTATATACTGTATTAATCCATTTTAAGCAGTTTTACGCCCTCGAAAGTCAAAATACTTTGTTTTTTAACTTTATCCAATTTTAAATGATTTGTTATTAATTTTTTCCAGCTGCTATTTTGTCGACACATTTTTAATCAATTTTGCATTGGAAAACTCTGAAATTAACTATAGTACTGGCTGATTCCCTGCTCGCTTTTACATATCTTTTTATTAAGAGTGCGCAGTAGTGACTGTTACTTTGAATTTCCGATTTCGTCCCATAAGCGCAATGTTAAAACATGCCTTTATGCTCTTCTTGCCTACAGTTTTCATCAAATTTTCATGAATTATATACTTGGTTTGAAAGTGTATTAAATGTTTTAGTGGCTCTGCTGAGCCTAATTTTCATTTTCTAATTCATAAGATCGTGACATAATTCTAAAAATCAACAAAATTTCATATTTAATTTTTTTGTTTTACTATGTATCTAAGAGAATTTTAAAAAGTCACTGCAGTACATTGTCGTTTTCTAAAAAACTTGTTAAAAAATCGGATGGAAATTGTAGGCTTGAGGTGTTTCATGAAAATGCTTGTTTTTACATTGTTCTTATGGGATAAAAACCAAATGGCCGACAGGTACTGTTCACTCTTAAGTATAAGTCAGTTATTATTCACGTATGGGATCACGCGAAGTACGTTAACGCTGACTTGAAAAGTTGACTTTTCTTTGTGACCAGACTTGCTTCATCCATACGGAATAAGCTTTTGTTCTTTCGGCAGTTAAAAAAACATTTAGACAAAAGGTGTTTCTGTAGGTCAAAGGGAAATTATTAAAATTATAGGAATAATCTGGACTGATGAAAGAAATGATGTAAAATATTGTAAATATTGTGAAACACTGTTGACGTTATTCTGCCTCGACATTCTAGAGACGGGTTTTTAAACAAAATTCAAACCCATGAGCGGCAGTGACAACACTCGTACAATTCCCTGCGAGATGCAGTGAAAACTACCAAACTGAAAGACACAGAACGGTGGTTTATGAACGTTTCCCATCTCAGATAGGAGTTCAATTTGTCAACTAGTGCCAAATTCGATCAATAATGCCATAAGGCAATTAAAACTCGTTTAACATTCGCGTTGGTTTCAAGAACGCTTTACAGTACAGGGGGGTTTATGGCTTACACCTGGGAGACCCCATAGCTGACTGATACTGGGGAAAAAGTGGGACTTGGTACTTTCAAATTAATGTAACTTTGTTGGTTTGAATGGAATATAGTGGATGATTCCAAATGTTATATATTTGTTTCTTTTGACTATTGCTACAACGAGTTGTTTATGTTTCTAAGTAGTCAAAATTTGATTTGTAATCGAGTTTATGGCTCACGCTTGGGAGACCCCGTAACCGACTGACTGACACTACTCCAAGAGTAGAATAAATCGAAGTGACTGGGAATTTCCGAAAAATATAACTTTGTTTGTTTTAATGGGAACTTGATGTAGTGGACCTATACACAAATTTAGCGTTTTCATTTTGACGATTGCCATAGCATGCTTTTTGGTTCTGAGCAATAAACTATTTGATTTGTAATTGTACACAAAGAGAGTGTTACGCCGGCTGTCGAGGCGTAACGCGTTCAAAGCTCGAGAGTGTATGAGCCACTGCCAACTTCCAAGCTGCTGTTCTTTTGTTCTGTACACTTGCATAGCGTTGCACTAGTTGCTGGAAATAACCCTGTCCACGTAATGTGCTTTTAATTGCAATAACACTGTAAACTGGCTGGCGGAGTTGTGCCGCAAAACACAGTGTTTGGCCGTGAAACCGAGTCATGGCGTCGTGAATTCGTTGTTATGGATGTAAACAGTGGATTTGTAATCAAATTTGCAAACAACTTTCTTGCAATTCGTTTTAAAATTCACCGTGACTTTGATGCAGTCGTGTTTTATTGTAGGAAGTAGTTAAATGAATTTTATTTCGAAACCGTGTCCTAAAATAATTATAAAAAATCCGTGAAATTCAAGTATATTTCATGAATCAACCAAAGTTACTTTGGTTTTGGATAGAAATTCTCAACAATACATTAAATATGGTTTTTATTTTAAAAATACATAAACTTTTCATTCTCAATCACATACGTATGCGATATTTGAAATTTCAAATGTTATAAAACAAAATGCCTGCTATTAACACAGGAATTAGCTATTTTAGCAGCTAGCTCAAAGAAGTCCCAAAGCATAAACTAACGGACTCTATAGAGTTTCTCTAGTCTGTGCCCCAAAGTCCCCAGAGATAATAAAACAATTAACAGTAAAAAAACAAGTAGGATTACACAAAACATAGTGAGGGTTCCTCATCTTTACAGTAAAGTTTGCTATATACGAGTATCTTGATTCTTGGTAGTTATGGCTCCAATCGTTTTAAGTGGGTAGATTCGATCACCGAATTTGAATTTAGATTAGAGCTATTGGTGACAACCGGTGACACTTTGGGTTGTCTGGAGTACATTAAATTGAAAACATGGGAGGTAGATAACTTAGATAACTATGGTTCTTGTACTTTTTAGTTAAAGAACTTTGACAAAGTTCAGTTAAAATTACTTGACGTCCACTGTTTAAAATTACTGACATGTCTCTTAGCTGTTGAAAACATAGCAGTACAGTTGAATTTTACAGCTTTCCAGTCCTTAGTTAAGAAGTGGTGATACTTAGTACAGTTCTCCCCAAGTTGAAAACATCAGCGAAATGCTGAAATGTTGGCTAACCGTGTACTGAGTGCGAGAACTAACTACGTGTGTGAACTAGTGAACTAAGTGCCAGAACTACGTGTAAACTCAGAGTGAACTATGTATAAGAGTGAGGAGAACTAAGTGAGAAGTAGGAAGGGGAGAGGATGGATCAACACCCGCGTGTGATTGAGAGGAATCTGTCCAACGTGGAGATCACTGGACTCACACCAGAGACTGCCGAGAAGCGCTGCTATTCTGAAAGGTAACACAATAACAATAAACTCTTATCTCGAGCTTTATAAGATAATCTTGGTGGATCTTGTTAGAACTCACCTAATCTTGAGAATTAGTTCTAAATCAATTTCCACCACAATTTTTAACCACTGCGGTTAAAACAGCCTGTTTAAGAGCTAAACTAAAGAAAACTGCTAACTCCAACGGAATATTAAAATATTTAATTATCATACGGCCTAAGAACACATATATACGAGTATATATCATTCAGTGGCGTTACCGCTGTTAGAGAATTTCGTGAGGGAAAATGAGATATTCTTGGCACTTCAGAGTTAAAACTATTATTGCGGACATTTTCCATCGTTGGGAAATTCTCCCATCGTCAACAGCAAAATTTAAACAAAGGATTCTTTGCATGATAAGACCCAGGTCCAAGGATGTTTTAGAGGTGTGACCAAGGATATTTTAAATATCGAAACCCCATTATCATAGAGGAGAGTACAATACTATAACAGCATTGCTGTGAAGTGTGACCATACCAGCAGAAAAGTTCCACGTACAGTGTCAAGTTTGTTGACCTGCAAGGAAGATTCCCTTACTGTTTCATGCTCAAGTTGTGTTCAAATCAACCCCGAATGTCCAGCTCTGCTAGCACTACAAGACAGATGATCCCTGTGAAAGGGGAATGGACTGATAATAGAATCCCCCTTTCCATCTGAACCCTCTACTCTTCCCCCTTGTCACAGAATGATTACCCCTCCCCACCCCTAAGATGACTACAGCTGTCACAGGAACATGCACAATAGACAGTTCACCTTTGATGTAAGGGACGTTCTTAGCGTCGATACGTTCAATACCTGTCTGTCTCAGACTGAACTGGCTTTGCTTTACATGTATTGTTACATGTATTTGTTATGTGAGTTCTGAATAGTTAAGTCGTACTCGGTACTGTACTCCAATGTGACGTGTGATTGAGAAGCTTTCCTAGTTGAACACTTGTCTGGATTGTGTTTGAAAAGTTAGTCCGGTTAGCAGTAGAAAACAAGGTCACAAGGTTCAAAATTAGCCTCGGGCATTTATGTTTTGAGGCAGCTATCCGAGTACTGCCCAATTCAGGTACTGATGACGGCGTATTACGGAGTAAGTCTTACGGATTAGAGTTGTGGGTGGTTGTTCAAAAACGCAATTTTCCAGAGCTTTCATTCTCCAAAAAGAGCCGTTCGGACAATCGCAAAACTTCAAAGAAGAGAGTCGTGCAGGCCAACTTTCCAAAATTTGAAATTGTTGACTTTACCTTGCCTCTACATTCTTCAAACTTGTCTTCTTTTCAAATCAAAATGTGACCCCATAAGAGGAAGTGACATTCACTCTTATGAAACAAGAGGCAGGAGAACTATCGAACTGGGAGACACAGAACGATAGTTCATGAACGTTTGCCTTCTCAGGCAGGAGTTCAACTAGTCAACCGGTTGCCAAATTCGATTAAAAGTGCGCAAATGCCGAAGGCGCTCAAAGCTCGTCTAAAACAAATCTTGGTCACAAAGGCATTTTACAGTACAGACGAGTTTATGGCACATAACTGGGAGACTGCAGAACCTAACGACGTACAATAGGAGGGCTAGAGTGGAACAATTCGAATGAATGAGAGAGAGTGAATGAACAAAATGTATGTTTGAATGGGACCTCGATGTCAGAATGCAAGGAAAATTTTAGTTCAACCAATAAATATGACGATTGCATAACATTTTTATGTTTCCGCAATAAACTATTTATTTATTTAAGGTTTTTAAGGAAATTACGCAAAAGTTATTTTAAAAGCCTGAATCCAGAATAGGATTTTAAAGATTTGGTAATAGAAAACATAGTAAAAACCAACTGTCAAAAGTTACAAGGGGCGCAACTACTGGCGACAATCCCGAATTGCGCGAAAACTGATAGTTGGCTGCGAACAAGTATTAACACAAGGATTCGCTTGTGGTTCTATAAGTAAGTTCAGTGGTTTTATTAAAGTACATAAATACATTACAAGAATTTATTTGTCTTTTTAAAGAGTATTTGTGGTTGAATTATCAATTTATTTCCAGAGTCGTGTTGTTGCTTGGAAATCTCTGGAGTCATACTAAAGTAACAAGATAACTGAAACTATGAAAGTATCTGGGAATTCAGAGGCGCAGCGTCTGTCACTGCCGTTGTGGTAACATTCCGTTCACGCCTGGTCGCTTGCACCCTTATTACCCGACGTTTAACTGGAGGCAAAAGTTTGCGAATTCGAGGTCAGGATTAGGCTACATTTTCCTGACTCTCTAATTAGGGGCTTAAAAGTTGGTGAGTTCGAGGTCGGCCGTTGATGCACAGCTAGATCGACCTCACTATAGTGCAGTCCCTGGCCCTGGACACAATGAGTTTACAGTTAAATTGGTCAGTGGAGTGGAGTGATTGCCAAAACTCACATCGCGGCCCACCTTCGTATATAAACTCACCCACACTCGCTTCCCGGGAACCCATCACTTTCCCCAAACCTGCCGGCGGTAGTACGGTTAGTTAAAAGGTTATACTTGGGTGAAATCTTCTAGGAATTGCAGTTTACCGTGAAAACCGTCGGTAAACATGAATTAAATCCTCAGTCATTGGTGTCATGAATGTGGACACTAAGTTTAATTGAAATAGGGTCATAAATTCGGTTTTATGGGATAAATGTCCATTTTCGGGGTGAAAAGCCCTCTCGAAACTTTGTAAGCAATACCCATTTATGGGGAATTCCCTAGGATTCACGGTAGCACTAGTGGCTCTGTTTAACTTTGTAATAGTTAAAACGAGGGAAAAAACTGACTAATTAATAGATACCACGAGTTAAATCCACGTACAAATTTATACAAATATTTCGTCAAAAAAATTAAAACTTAAACAACATAAAGTAGGGTTTAAATTGTGTTAATTTAATTAAGTAAACCTACCGACGCATTGGACAGCACACGTCAGTTGCTCGAGTCACGGAGAAAAAAGCTACAGAGGTCTAATGGGATAGAGAAAGCCTTTAGAAGCTGAATCGTCAAATCCATCATCGAGCGCGGTTGCCATATCTTGCAGAGTCACAGTGGCGCGCAATATGACTCGGTGTTCGGTGATGGATTTGGTAAGCTAGTAGAATTTTCTCTATAATGAATAAACAGACTTCTGTAGAGAGTTTGTATTGTTTGTGCGTGAGTGAAGAAGACGCTTGTGACGTCACGGGAGCGTGGAGCGGACAGGCACAACAGACGCGGTGACGTGGAGGAACATAAAAATAAGCTCTGCGTAAATTCCGCAAATAAATGCGAACACACATTCGCACATCTCGACCCAGTTTCGTGGCGTCAGCAAATTTGCGAGGGCCGTGGGAGTATTTTGTCGGAAGACTTTATGCGTTTTTAAAATTAATTTTGCGTTCACAAGACCGAAAACTTCTCGGGATTCTCGGTGATTTTGTAGAAATGTTTAAACGTGGCTGGAAATAGTAATTGACTATCTCAACATATGTATTTTAGAAGTATGCTTTTATCGAGATATCACCTCTGACAAATCGCTATTAGGCGCACCAAAGAGTTTAATAATTACAAAACGCCCCAAGTTTTGTCATTTTCAAACAGTTCTTATAAAGTTAGAACTAGTCTAAATGTGTTACGAGTCCATACATATGTACATGTGTCTAACGCGAACATAACAAGGATACCTTGTGGATTTAAATCATTTTTGGAAGTATATGTGAATTCCTCCGCGCATAATTTAAAGTTGTAATAACATTTTTATTTTTTGGGTTTTACCTTTAGAGCATAGTAGTTTGAAATTTCAGAAAGTCAAACCACAAAAACGGCTTTCTGTAGCCAGGTTTACAACATTTGCTTTGACCAATGCAGTGGGTTGGTTTCAAGGTGTTTAACGTGAAATGTTATACAGTTGAATTCACCACCCGGAAGTTGTCGTTACGTTTCAACTTGTGTTGTAAGTCAGCTAACAAAGAGCTACCGAAACCTGGAGAGAAGGGCGGAATTTGCTTCATATCCAAAAACACTATAAACCGAATATATTTTAGAACCTACCCTCCGAGTGATTAGTTTGAGAACGCGAGCGCGAGTGCACTTTACGAGGGTGTGGTGCACTCTGACTTGCACCCCCGCTACGTCATCGATCCACAACCCCCCCCCCCGCCATGTACATCCCCTACCACGGCGCTCAGCTGACCAACCCCGGCAAGGCTAAACTTGGCTCTCTCCAGGAAGTAGTTAAATCCGCTCTTAACTTGCGCGATTGTTTCCTCGTTTCGCCCCTTTTCATCGCCCACAGTTTTATTAATACTTGGGGTAATTAAACTCTAAACTTTATAGAGGAAGCAGCTTATTTTTCCTAATATTATAAGAGAGTGGACAGTATCTGTCGTTCATTTTGTTCACATAGAACAGCGATCACGGTATTTTGATTTTGATCACCATTTATACGTTTGTAAACATATAGCTTGCCATTCCAAAACACCATCAAGACTTTGTGGAGATACTGTACGTTGTAAAATATTATACAGTGAAATAATGATGAACGCGTTACTATATTTTAAAACTTTACGAGAATCGCGTTCACAAAAGCAGCCAATCAACCGCTCAGGGATATTAAATCCTGCATTACGCAGGATAAGCTTTACAAAAGAGGGATTTTCCGTGTATCCAATCTGGTTATCTGATAGTGAAGTAATAATAATACTCTGCAAAGGAGTAATAAACAAAAAATCTTACCAAAGAAGTGTTCACAGGAAAGGGTAGCTGCTCTGATCAACAAGCCTAAAGGAAACTTGAGCCTCTAGCCTGAGTCTTTGTCAACCTTAGATAACAAGACTGGAGTTCCTGGCTCTCTATAATGATGTCATGTGTGATATACAGTGTGTCCCAGAAGGGAACAAACTTCAGGAGTAGGCTGATGGGTCAAAAATCAAGAATTAAACTAGTTAATCGTATTGTGTATCTAATATCAGTTTTGTTTTTGTTTCAAAATTAATTTTTACCTTTCACATTGCATAATAGGTTATTTTCAAAATCGGTAGTAGGCTGTCCCAAACAAACCGTTGAACTGAAAACAAATTTAACTGGGCTAAAATGGTGATTTCTGCCTACTTGCTAGGTTTAATGTGCTTTAGGTATATTGTAAATTGGCTTTCTATATTGTCGGTTTTCTAGACCTAGTTACTTTTGGCAGAATGCAAACTTTACGTTTCCCCAACTTTTTGACTGGCACAGCATAGATTAAACCTCGTATGTCTGTTTTCTGTTTGATTTCGTTAGAAACAGACAAAAAAAGTGTGTTCGATCAGAGTTGAGGTTATGTTTACTGACTCCCAATGTAAAGAAGATAGGCCTATTTTGTTTTATCGCAATTTCTATCTTATTCCCGTTTACTTTTCTCCATTGGTATGAAAGTATGAAACGCGGACACAAACGGGCTAGAGCATCAGACACTTGCTTAATGATTTTGCTAACGGAGGACTTGTGCATTCTGCCCAACTCCCCTACGTCGATAAAAAAGGACTGGAGGCATAGAAACTCAATGCGCACTAAAATGTATCCGCAGGTGACAAGGCTCGATTTTTGTTACTTGTGGATCTCAAAGAATCACTAATAAAATTAAGCAATAATCTTGCAGTTTCCTTCCTCATTCGAAATCTTTCAAAACTTTTCCTTCTTCCCATCTCCCGAAATTATTAACTATCAGTCTTTCCCTGATTCTCGTAATCCTCTTCCTCAACTTCTAATATTTTCACAGTTCACATTTGAAATAATTTAAATATTATGAACAACAAAAAATACTATTAAAAAGTAGGCTACTGGCTAAGTATTTGTAAACTTAATATTATGGCTAGGCTTTGATTTCCAAATTTGAGGAGTTATTCATTCCAATATTATATTTTATTTCCATTACATTTCCAACAGTTTAATGAATTATTCCATTTAACTGCTTGTGCATTTAAAAATAATAAATAGATACGACGATTTATAAAAGTAATAGGCTAAGAATTAGTGAACTTAATATTATGGTGCGAAGGCTAGTTTTTGATTTACAGGTTTGAGGTTAGGTTTTTGTTTACTTCGACTAGTATAACTTTGTATCAGCCGTTTAAACCACCTGCCGAGGCCAGTTAGTTTGTTCCGGCCAAATTGACGGTACAAATTTTGGAGAAACACCTCCTCGAGATTAACCGCGGTTTAAACGGCCGATCTCAGTTAACTGACGTTGGGGAAACCGGCCCCGAAAATATATCGCTACAGTAAACAATCAAGTAATAAATCATAATAAAAAATTATTATCCATGTGCCACGTCTATTAAAAAAAACCTTGTATTGGGTTCATGTAGATTCTATCAAACCCTGTATATCGGATGCAGTCAGTGGACGGATGAACGAATGTTGTCTGTGTGGAAAGGTTGATCTGTGTGATTGATGATGTTGTGAAACAGAAGACCGAGTTTCAGCACACAGACGTACATCAGTGGTGACAGTACGTATATACGTATACGTATACGTCATCCGGCCGCGATACGTCACACGGTGCATCAGTCACGTGTCATACGTCACAGAAATGAATAATCTGTGTGTACTCGTATTCGCGATGTCTTGTCTTTTGTACGCGAGTATTTTAGATGAATTTGAATTTTTATTATACGGTGGAAAATATTTAGTAACATTACGTGTAGCTGGGGATGTACGAAAGTGAAGTCTAGCGCGCGCCTAAGAGGTGAAATCTCAAAATACTATTTGCCAATGATAAAACCTTCTTCTACTAAGGCAGTCTTGAGTTATGATATCACTTTGGTTTAAGATCTTGTCCTTACTGCTTCTGATTTCACGTCTTAAAAATTTAGATTTTCACACAATTTCTATGTTTAATTCTTTAAGTTCAGGGTCATCATAGATAGTCATCAAGATCGATTTAATGAGAAATTCGCCATAGGAATTCGGGATGCTTTATCAAGACACAAACAAAATGTTTTATCGCATGAATACTATAAACGTGTATCCAATCGCTTTAATTGTTGTTAAGCACTAAAGTTGTGGTCACTCATACTTCCATCTAGACTGCATTCAGACTTACAGTTCTTTACAATAATTCATTCGAATTGTTCCACTCCAGAATCTGGTAAGTGAACCAATTAACTAGCCTCCCAGTCGTGTGCCTAAAACTCGTCTCTACTGTGAAATGCGTCCCTATAACCAAGATATTTCCAGACGGGCTTTGAACTCCTTTGACATTGGGGTATTTTTCATGAATTTGGCAACCTGTTGACTAATTAAACTCTCCCTGGAGGATATAGCGTCCATGAACTATCGTTCTATGTCTCCTACCTCGGTTGTCTCTGTTTCTAGTGCCTCTAGTTTCGTAAGATTGTACCTAATTTGGTATCGCATTTTCATTTGAAAAAGAGTCATGTCTCCAAAATATCAAGGCAGGGTAGCGTTAACAATTTAAAATTGTTGAATGCTGTTGATTCTTTTCCTTGCAACATAATGTGCTCATATGTGCGCACCGCTACCGCTTACACTATAGTGGTGGTGTCGTCGGCTTATTTTTCGTCATTTTCCTTGCCTCCGCCATCTTTGAAACTAACGCCTTTTCCGCGAGCGCTTTCGAGACACATCCCAAAAGATTGTGTACAATATGAGTGTGAGCGGCTGATGCTCGTGTATATCTGGCGCGGTGTGGCGGAGGTGGCGCCGGTTCTAATCCCGCGGATATATCAGACCCGGAGCTGGCACCGGCACCGCCGCCACAAACTCAGGAATGTCAACTCCAACCTTTCATTCATTCCGCGGCCACTGTGTACTCTCTCTCTAGTCTGTAGTACACCCACTGGTCCACTGGTCGTTTGTTGTTGACGCGAGTATGCACGCTTGTAGTTAGGGTTCCAAGAGTGATGAGATCAAGACTATATGGCGATTTAATCACTTCAAAGGCACGATGATTAAAAGTGGCTAGTCGGAATTTGGCTGATTTCCCGCGTGTAGAACCTGACACTGTGGCACGGAAAGAGGAGATGGTTACTGTATTGCAATGTTCTCTTCCATGGAAGGCTGGGTGACCAGCCAAACTAAGGGGTGTCCATGCTCAATGGCATAGCAGCGTGTGCTTCGCATTAAATCGGCCTGGGTTCAACTCCTGCGGGGTAATCGTATCCGAACGATATTATATAAGACTATGACTTCTTTTGACAAGGGCTTGCAGGAGCTTCACCCTGTACCGTCAATACAAATTACCAACTTAAAAATCCTGCTGATGGCGCAGTTTTTTGGAAATTATGCTTAACTCAATAAATGGTTCAGAAGAACCGGACAAATCCGTGCAATTTTTAATTGCGCTGGAAGCTAGAAAAATTGGCGTTGCATTTTCTTGATGATCCTGGAAATCGTCTAAAAACCAAGTCTGTGGAACTCAAATTCTTAAATTGTTTAGACACCTTGTGATTTTGTTGACACGAAGCACCTGCTGCACTTTCGGGTTAACTGCGAACAAGTCCTTGTGGCTCAAAAATAGCACAACAAATTCCTTCTGATTTTTTTATCGTCGGGCCAAATAGGAATGAGATATACATATCGTATATACATATTTATATATATCGTATAGATTGGAACTCACAATGTGCAGCAAACATTCAACAACCTTTTCTTGTCTTCTTGAAGTTGTATTGCCAAAAGGTACAATACAGCTACTGTTGATGGAAACCTCTTAAACCTCGACACATTTTGGCTCGAACCTGACCTGATAAATTGAAACCAAATTAATAGCCATCGCGAATTAAAAAACAAAGACAACTTAATCCTCTCGCTATTATCCGTCCTAAATATTGTTTGTTAGAATTTATGTCAATTTACTTAGTGTTTTCAGCTTGGAATATTTTCACATCGTGATTCTTGTGATTTCATTACAGTTTAAGACAAATTTTTGAGGATTTTTCATAAGTTTTGCAGCCAGAGCGTTTTCAGAGTACTCTCTGTTGTTGTTTGTATTCGTGTATTGCTGTGTTGGTGCTTCCGCTTGTCTCTCTGTTGTTGGGTTCTGTGTTGTTGTTGTTGTTGTTGTATTGTTGTTGATTGCGTGTTTTGTGTGAGCAGGGAACTGTGTAAAGTGGCTGCTCTTATACAACACGCTGTTCTTGGAGAAATGTAAGTCGGTGCAACTGGGTGTAATATATATACTACAGGGGTCCTTAGCTGTAGCAATCTGTCCTTCGAATTTATTAGCTAAATTTAGAACATTTTAACAACACTTGAAGTCAAAATCCTGTATAAGTATAGTTTCTATCCTCTTCTGATATTTATATAGAATTGTTTTTGTTTTTTTCTGAAAGCTTAGACAAAGATTCAGTTCAGGGTATATTTAAAGCATTAATAATTAGTTTATAGGAACTATTTTTTAGAGTACATGTAAACGCTAATAGATGTAGTTTGGTACCTTACAGAGCAATACATGTACGAGAGAGCTAAACGTTTTAAATAAAAAAAGTAATGCTTGACTGATTTTGACTAGACAGCATTATGTTTTTCGGTCTACGTAAACATTATTCTTTAACATAAAACCGGTTTCATTTCAATAACAGTTTAGGGTGGAAAACCTATGTAGGATCATAAGTTCTTAAATAATAACAAAGCAAGCCGTTCAAAATGTTTAAATCCCGAAAGAAAAAAAAGTCTTGAAAGTTAATATAGACGCTGGGAATTTAGGTCATAACCTGATAATTTTGCCAACATCAATGGTTCTAGATTTCTCGCTAATTGTACTGGTATTTTACTTGTATTATTGTTACTTTTTTACTTTCGAATTATTACAAAGTTATTCTTTAACACAGAAAGGGGCAGTATTCGTTCTCTAAAAATAGCAATGTTACTAAACAACCATCAATACGTAGCCTTTTCTCTTTGTATTTTGCTTAAAACATTTCCAAACTCCCCACATTTCAAAATTTCTCTAAAAATATGAGCTTAGCCACATATCAAATATTCTCCAGTGTCCTTAATGCCAATAAATCACCAAGCACTTAACTTACCGTGTTGGTTTGAGGCCCATAATTTTCCCACTGCTAAGTAATTCTTGGACGCTTTCAAGTAAAACATTCCTGATTTTATCCAGGGAAAATTTGGGTCTATATTTGTAACAAAAATGGGGTTCTACAATTCCCACCGTTCTACTTAGCCCGCCTACATTAACATTTCTTAAACAGTTCACATTTACTTGTGGGTTAGTATACTGTATAGAGGTGAAGAGGTCAGAGAGACACTGCCGGTCAGGTCGAGAGGTGAAGGCGATATTACGAGACATGTTTCTCCTTGTTATTACCAATTTGTGTCCTCGTGTTTGTCCGGTATGACCCTCCCTCCGCCCCTGCCACCCCCTTCAATCCCTTGACCACCCCCGCCCCGCCCACCCTTCTGCCACAATTTTCCACTACCTTGTTCCCCATCCGTAACCACGTGTCGGTGTGGATACTTCCACTGGATTATTCCGTTCCTGGAACTCATCTCCGGAAACATTTGTTGTTCAGAGGAATTATTTTTGTTGTTTTGTTTAGTTATTGTTGGCGTATTTTTTATTTTATGAAGTCGGAGTTTTCATTGGTAAAATGTTACACTTACTGGGTTGTATGAATTTTTTCTGTTTCCCCGAACTTTAATTGGTTTGATAGTTTGAAGTCTGTGTCCGTAAATATTTGAATGCGACTAAATATTTGAATGCGACAATATATAGTATGTAACGTAGCGTTGTCGTCACTATTTCGACTTACAGTCCAGAGCTAGACTATACCTACACAACTGGGAGACGCAGGACAGTAGTTCGTGTGTGACATACTTTGCAGTCATCGCTGCAGAACGAGACCAAGCATGAGGTTCACTAATTTGCAGTGTGTGAGATACTTTGGGTTATTCAACCACGGAACAAAATCGAGTGGATTTTAAATAAGTTTGGAAAGTGTCCAGATGTTTGAATAGACAATTTAGTTGAATATTTACACTCAAACACTTATTAGCCATGCATTCGTGTTTTCGATTTGTTTTGGTTTTTTTAGCAAGAGAATTTAGCAGGTCCTTAGACATTACTGTAGGCCTATGTCATTTCCGAATTTGCCTAATGAAAAAGTGTATACAAGAATATTAGAGTTTCTTTATCTTCTTAAATTTCAGTTCTAAAATACAGACAATCTTCGTATGCGACTTTGGTGGAAAACTCCCCATCAACTACACAGATTAGTCCTCACAATCCAATTGCAAGTTTCAACAACAGCGGACCCAAAGACAACGGAAGACATACGGAAGAGTTGTGCAAGCCTGTGATCGGTTGGTTTTAGTTTCTCTGCCAATTGCCTAGGCAGCGCTACTGGTTTCCCGTATACCGCACAGACTACAGTACGCAGTACCAAGTTTCACCACACGATAGCACCACTGCGCTCCAGTTTCCCAGTACTGGGTGAACAGTCTACCCATATCTATTGTCTATTACGGGCTTGGTGACAGTAAACGTGTCGTCTGCCAATACAACATTTTTACTGGTCCACATAATTGCCACGTGGGTTCCGAACCTGTCAATCATCTATTGTAGTTTTGGCAAGAGCGCGGTCACTTTTCAACATTGGTGCAAAACATAGTTTCTTTTCTACTTACCCCGTGTTGGAACATTCTGCCTTGTTTTCAACAAGTGGGATGTTCCCGACACTTATACAGGGTGATCACGTAGCTTTCTCTGAGTACTGTAGACGAAACAGTAATCGTAGAAATATGAAACAAACTATATCCCCATAAAACCAGACTTGAGGATTACAGCAAAACTAATTTAAAGCCTCTCGCTATACAGCGAATACCTAAAGCTTTGGGTCATAGGTTCGAGTATCAGTTCAAACCTTAGTCATGTCATACAACATTGGAGACTAACTCAATTTACAGCACTCCCAAAAAATTGAGCCTTGGCAAAATGGCGGTCAAAATCAAAGAAACAATTTCGTGTATTTACGGAACCCCTTTTATTTATTTTTTTTATAAATGCATCAGAGGGGATTCAGATATGTTATTCGGGTTAAAAATTATCGAAGCTGTCCAATATGTAACAAGTGGACATTTTAAAAGAAAATTGCTTTCAAAATAGGTTGGTTTTAATTTTCAAAATTGCCGCCTTTCACAAATGTTTTATGATAATGAGTAGCGTATTGATGGACTGTTTAGGCACGTAAAAAACGCAACAGTGCGTAATTGTTGTTTAATTTTTCCTATAGAGCAGTGGAGCTTGTTTCGAAACTGGAACAAGAGACCCTAATAGAGTCGAACATACGAGTGTAAATGTTGATAGAACTGACAAAATCTTCCAAAATAATCCTGCTCACACACCCGGAGCAGATGATACGGCAACGTCATTTCCTATTCCGATGCAAAGAGGAATGAGAAATGCATGAGAATTCAGTGCGGAGGGTGTTGGTAGGTGAAAATGTACAGATCACAGGTACAACCGGTGAGATCAATGCATTTGCCAGAGCAATCTGGTGGAGAACGCTGAAACTAGGACCACATCACCGCCTACCCGCTAAATACAGAACTGTTTACGTAGTTTTTTTTACGGGACTACTGGAAATGATAAATTGATTTTTGTGTAATTAGCCTTTTCCATGCGGTTTGTTTCGTATTCTGACGTGATTATAGTGAATTGCCTTGAAAACGACCCTAAAGTATGTCTAAAAGGGATCTAGATTAGTGGAACATTTTAGCTACTAATGACTGACGATTGCGATGCATTTATAATGTAAGTATGCAATAAATTATTTACCTATATTTATCTAAAGAAAAATTTTTAAACAGTGTTCTTTCACTTATAGTAATTTAAACCGATTTTACCAAAATACATTAGAATGTGTTCTGTTATTTTCAAAGTTTTCAATGGGTATTAAGCCTGATTTTATAAACAAATTCGTTAGCAATTCATGAACATTTGGTTTACTCTTGGTTACAACGTTTTCTGGGTGTAGTAGAGCCAAAGACGATTCATACAAGTCTTAGGTAGACCTCTGTTTTCTAATTTCCATAGTCTAATATACGGAACACATTATTTAAGTATTATTTTGTTGATGAAAATGACAATTATGGGACATAATAACTCAATTGGCAACATAATTTATTCTTCTCGAAAGTCGCATTTATCTACTTATACAGTTTGGGCTTTGAAATTGAACTTGAAGCATTTGTAGGAAAACAGACCATCTATTGGCGTTGGCATGAGTTCCGCAATAGTTTAATTCAAAAGAGGACGATTTTTAAGGAGACAAGTCAAGCGAAAGGAAACCCTAGAGTTTTGAAAACGTGAGTCTTGACTTTTCGTTGAGAATGTTGAGTCTAGAGAACAGAAAGTGGGAGTTCTGGCCCTCGGCCACCGACATTGTCACTGGCATCTTACAGCTAACACACGTGTTTGCCGATTTAGTGATTGGACCGTCCAAATCTGTTGTTGGTAATCTAATTGATGTAACTGGCAAACTGTTATTTTGCTAATACTAAACAAATGTATTACGTTTGTCGACCGATTTGGTACACCTGTAATTGAACAGCTACTTGTGCAATTCCTTGAACGTAATAACCGATTTACAAACAGAATCAACTGCTCTGCGTGTAACATACAAACACAGAGCTCTGATAGATGAGTTAAATCCGAACATTTACAAACACGCTACAGTACGTCAACTGTCGATGGCGCGGAGGGGGCACGTGCCCCCCTCCATCACTACTAGATCAATTTTCCTACATTTTGTGGGCAAATAAAACGTGTAAAATCATCTGTATTAATCAGCTGCGCGGTGATGCTCAATTCAAGGTTCTGCCATAATTTAAAATGCAACGACGCTTAAACAGTTAAGGTTAAGTAATTAAATTAGTTTCAACTTTTGAAGCTAAGAAGCTTACTTACCAATCATGTACAGTTCGTTAGGTATAGCATGGCCGGTGGCCTTGAGATTACCTACTGGCCGCTTATGGCCCTATAGCCCATCTCACCGGCCATGCTAAACCTGACGAACTGTAGAAAGACCGTTTTCCCTCGAAATTATGTGTTTTAAGTGTTCGCAATAGAGTTTAAATGCATTGACATATTGAAAAATTTCAAAGTGTATTTGGTCAAATTATTAATCTTTTATGATAAAACGGGCTATATAAACGTCGGAAACCTCCTCTAGATTCAAGTATATCATCGTTATTTTAAAAGGCGAAAACCCAGTTATTTTGAAAAATTAAGGCTGAATTAAACACACACAAAAACTGTCCTTATAATAGTTTCTGATATTCCGATCGAGGATCACGTTATTTTTGTCACCTTCTGTAGTGTAGCTTACCAGTTTTTCTTTTCTGACCACTGTTGACATTTGACAGAGCGCTCCTAACGTCTAGCGCCGGAACTATATCTGCTCACAAGTCTATTCTTTATTTATAGGCGTAGACGAATAAATGCGACAGGAAGAAGGGGGTCGACAGAATCAAAACTGCGGCGCCGCTTATACAGTGTGTCACGAAAGATTTAATAACAGCAGAATGATGGATATTTTGATGTGATTTCGGTTACGGGACTGCGACACCAGGATTAATTGTTGGTTTTAAATACAATTTTAATTAGATATTTTGGATGATTTAATGAGTTGTAGTTTTGTTCCATTAGTATAAGGCTTGCACATTGAATGATACGTTATAGAAGCCCTAGCAGACCCGCCCTCTTATAATCTAGGGGTGACAGAAAGTTGGGAATTTTGGTTGTTAGAAGGCCTTCAATTAAAGGAATTCAAGGAAAGGTTGGGACAAATTGAAGCTTCAGTGAAGTAACATTTTGAGATCATTCAAGTTTAAAGTAGAAATTAAATCAAGTACTATTGTGATTTCCAAACACGTGTAATTTAATTTGAATGAATTCCCCCACTTGAAAAGGTTAATTTGAAAGTTATCAACCTGAAATAAATAGTCTATGTACCGATGAATAAAAGTTTCAATTCAGACTAGTGGGAAAAGAGTTCAGAGCAAACGGTTTTGTGAAAGATTTCCTATTTTTTTCTGATTGTGCTGTATTAGCCTACGACTAAAAGAAACTATTTGATGTGTCATGCTTTCTGTACAATGGACAAATTTTCGACAAGAATACGAGTTTTCAACTAACTTATTGAAATAGAGCCAATAAAGATGAGTGTCTTTCCCACGTCATCTGAAACCAGTACGCAAATATTAATAAAAATTATCTGAAAAGAGTCCAAAAATGCATTAGTTTCCGTTTAAGTTTTCGAATTTTCCCAGAGGAGAATCCCCAGACTTTCCCTTTGGGAGCTGTTCGAACTTTGAGATATTCGACGGGGAAATTCGTTGCCCACAAAAGTGTCTTAAGCTCCTATGGACGGCTGGGGGATTGCAGCCTTGCAGGGTGAAGTGGAAGTGCATAACTCGGAGCGGATGAGTTATTGACGTGAGCGAAAATACCCGCACCCGCGGTCCGCCGGCTAAATCTGATTCTGACACCGTCAACTGTTATTCCAAGTGTATAACGCTCCGAGCGGGCTAATCTCTAACTAAACAGTACCTGTCGGCCATTTTCTTTTTGTCCCATAAGAACAACGTAAAACAAGCATTTTCTTGAGACACCTCACGTCTACAATTAGAAGGTTGTCGATGTACTGCAGTGACTTCGCTGACCACTTTTTCGAAAGTTCTACTAATTAAGTAAAAACAAGAAATCAAACCCAAAATGTCCTCAATTTTTGGGGTTAGGTCACTATTTTTGAGTGAGAAGATGAAAATCCGGTTCAGCGGAGCCGAACTTTTAAACAAAGTGTATTTCGTAAAAAATGCGATGAAATCTTAGTCGTGAGGTGTCCTAAGAAAACGCACGTTTTTTACGTTCTTATGGGACGAAATTCAAGGTCACATCCACTACTGCGCACTCTTAACTACTGTACTTTTAATGATACTTTTGTAATCTCCAAGTTTCCCATGGTTTTATTCACTCGCTCGCAGCGTCTGCGTGCGTACATTCAACTGAGCTTTGTTGTGTAAATTAACTAAATGGTAGTTAAGACTTTGGTTTCCACTCGCCATAAAAATATTTATTTTTTACCACATTCTCTCTCATGTTTTCTATGTTTACTATTTTGTTGTCATTCGACGATTGTTGTTCGTCGGTTGGTGTTAACGATTTTTACCACTGCTAAAATTACTATAAAGAAGGACGTTAGGTAAAACTACGCACACAAGTGTCGTTTCAGTAAAATGAACTTTCTATAGACGTTGTAGATTAAATGCAGACTTTTTATAGGCTACAAGTTGTAGCGAATAAGAAAAAAAAACGCGTTAAATAAGTGTTGCTGTTTCGGTATAAAAAGATGTTATATACGTTTTGCAGTTCCTTTAAAATTTACGTTTGATAGGTTAAATAATTGTTGGTTTTATTTTAAATATTGTAGTTTTGATGAAGACAAAAGATAACATTTTATGAAATTTGTTGTTTCACCATGATTGACGTTTTATAAGTGTTGTAGATTTTGTAAAGTTACGTTTCAAAATTGATTAAATTTCGGCGATATTGTGTTTTTGAAAGTTTAAATTTTTGGTACATGCTTTAGTTTATAAGTATTGTAGTTTTGTAAAAGGGGAGCTTTTCTTATCTTGCAAATATGGTACTTTAATGTAAATTGGGTAAAAATATTTCAAAAGTTTTGGCGTGTATAAAAATATGTCGTCTTTTTCCTTTTAATTTTGTAGCCAACGCTTAAAAAGAAGAATACAGTTAGTCTATCTTTGAAATGGCAGTGATGTTAAACGTCTACTTTTTAAAAATAATATGCAAAAAGTTGTTGTCGACCGTGACAGGATTCGAACCTGCAATCTTCGGATCCGAAGTCCGACGCCTTATCCGTTAGGCCACACGGTCTTGTGGAGCGGCCTGTATTGTGCCAGTCACCACGCCGGCCCGCTTTATCTCTATCACTGTGACGTCATTGCTAAAATAAATAGTACCGGACTATGCAGTATGGTACAATCCTTTTACTAAGCATAGTCAAATTAATGTTACAAATATCTAACTACTTCTACAAAAAATAATCGATAGTAAGACGTGATCTTTGTTTAGTTATGATAAAGTTAATCTGTGTTTTATTTTAATAGTATTATTTTCACTCAGCTGTTTTATCTAACAATGAGAGAAGACATTGTTTTTATTTTGTTAACAAGTCTAGTTTTGTACCATGTTTTTCAATGTATCTTTTAATGCATAATTAATGTGAAAATATAATGATTCTGCTTATCTATTCATCAAGAATGTAAATCATATATAGTCTAAGAAAAGAAAGAAAGGTATTTGTTCATATATCCATCCATCAAATACAAATCAATGAAAATTTTAGTTGAATATCTAACATCTGTGATCTATCTATCTCTCTAATTTATATATTTATTAAATTGTGTTTGTTATATTTTATAAATTATTAAAATATGATTTCAAATGAACTTGTATTTTTAATCTTCTAGACTGAATAATACAACATAAACAACAGTGGTTTAAACTTAAAGTAAGCATATGTTTTTAAACAAATAATAAATTGTATAGTTGTTGGTTAGCTGTACCTGTGAAGCAAATAATATGAACCTAACAATAATACTAAAACATTTGACTATTAGTTTGTATATTTCAGCTTGTTGATTTAAAGTCACTATTTGTCGTAATCTGATTATTTGAAGGCAGAAATTAGTGATGGTTTAGCATAACAGAGAAATCGGTTCGGTCCAAATATTTTGTCTTCAAATTTATTTACTAATAATACTAAACTTATTTAAAACTAAATTTAGTATCAAATCAGTCGTAATCTGATTTAACGAGTGATTCTGCAATACTTTACATTTTGTATTGAATTTACTAAAAAAAAAAATACAAACTGTAAATTGCTTTGTTCTTTAGGCAGCATTATTGCTGGAGTCCTGTTACATTTTTATGAGCC
The DNA here is from genome assembly GCA_018831715.1 of Matsumurasca onukii. Lineage (NCBI taxonomy): Eukaryota > Metazoa > Arthropoda > Insecta > Hemiptera > Cicadellidae > Matsumurasca > Matsumurasca onukii. The sequence continues at coordinate 45,863,269 of CM032065.1, read as the reverse complement.
CTACTATAGTTTATGATTTAACAGTATGATTAACGTTGTGTCGTATGTCTGTTGCAGTGACGTGGATCTGGAAACACAGACACAAAACCTATCCTACCACTCGGGCAGTTCCTCCAACTCCAGTATATCTACCAGGTTAGTACAACATGCAAGCAGTTCCTTACTTCCTACATTCATTGAAGATGCATAGTTCAATTACGAGCTTTTCATCAAAACCAGTTTTTTGAGCTGTGAAATTTGAAAGTGAAATATTCTAAATCCTTCCCTTACAATGTTCACTGTTAGTGAAATGATATAAATAAAATTGCATTTGTTACTATGTAAATGCAAAGTGCCAACATAGTAAAACTGCTGATTTTTTTGTAATCAGATCAAAAAACTTGTTTGAAATTTTTCAGAACAAAACAAAGAAATAATAGTAATTGATTTGTAAGAAAAATTTGTCGTTTTGCTTTTACCCTGATATTGTCTATGACATCCAGGAAAACTTACTGAACTCTCAAACACTTTCTTCGTAATCTGAGAACCAGTTTTTCATAATTAAAAGTACGTTTATTAATTTTTCAATTTTTTATTAGTTTGAGTTATTTTTATGATTTCTAAATTTGAATCAGGTTTTTTTGGCACACTTTAATAATAATTGGCTCTTGAAATACTAACTTGAACATTATTTTATACCGTACTATGTTTATTTGATTTAAATTTTGATGCTTCAGCAACTCAAGCAAAAACGTCAGGGCATGCTCAGAAATGATTTTTATTTTGGGGGTGGGAGGGGGCTGACTCAGGGTCCTCTCTTGAAAAATTTGCTAATTTGTGGGAGCATAAAATGTGTAGCCTATTAGCTGATTTTTTAAATGTTGCACTTTGTTGAGTACGGCAATGGAGTAATAAATATATGTATGTATTTGATTCATTATTTAAACAACTTGTTGTATGTGCCAGGAGTCTAGACAGTCCGAGCAACTCGCTAGAGGCGGTGAGCGGGGGCCGAGGCACGACAGAGGCAGTGACTCCACACAACGGCGGGGCCACACTCTGGGACAGTGATACTGAGGCGGATATTGACGCCCCGCCTGACTGGAAGAGCACTGTCCCCGACCACATATTCAACACTCTGACCGATCAGGAGATCAAGCGCCAGGAGGTCATCAACGGTGAGTCATTATTGGGTTTTAAGAAGGCCAGAATTCTTCGGATAAAATATTTGTGAACTGAACTGACTGCGCTGGGTGATGAATTATGCTAGCAATAGGACACCTCAGTACTATGGGGAGGCAGGATGCAAGGGTCTGCAAGAGGCCAAAATACGTCAACATTTTAAAAGATAAAATGTTGTATTTACACGGTTGTATACTGTATATCCGTGTAGCTGTCCTGTTTTATAAGGGGTGAAGGAATGTGAGTGACAAGTTTGGATCGCTTTGTATCTGGAAAAACAATTTATCGATGTTCAGGCAAGATAGTCTTTACAGGCTATTTCAACTTCAATCCTACCCTACACTGTTAGTACATTGGGTGAATTCCATTGATATTTCTTTACAAACATTGCAAATCAGATATGCTGACAGGATTATCCAGGTTTTCCATTCTTCAAATGGCAAACCATTGGAAATACCTGGTGTAATGTAAGTAGTGAGAGATGACCTTATCTCAAACATTTTGTCTTTAAATCATAAACTGAAACAAACACTTGTAAATTTAACGAAACAAATTGCTATACATTCATTACTGTATCAGAAAATTAAAAAAAAAACTGTTTTCCAAACTGTTTATATACCTGTTCCATACATACCTGTATGTACCTCAGGGCTTTGTCCTTCCAAATGTTTGTTGCTCAGAGTAAATCTGTTAAAGTATGCTCTGCCGTGGTGTTTTCCTCTTGAAAAGTTAAGGTGAACGTCCATGTAGAGGAGTTACTAAATGTTTGTCGTGTTACAGAACTGTTCCAAACGGAGCGGTCGCACGTGAGGTGCCTGCGGGTGCTGGACCGGGTGTTCCACAGGCCGATGAGAGAGCAGCAGATCCTGCCTCAGGACCAGATCTCGCTGCTGTTACGCCAACATCGAGGAGATACTGGAGATCCACCTGCGCTTCTACAACAGCATGAAGGCCAAGCGGAAAGAAGGCCCGGTCGTCAGCGAGATCGGCGACCTTTTGTACAGTATGGTATGTTTTAGTCAACACTTCTTTATTCTGCTTCGGTTGTAATAGTACATTTGTTAACAATTGAAATTGCTTAGTAGAAATGAACACAATTAAGTATTATTATTATAAGTTTTTGAACACAAAAATTTTAAAATTTCAAATCAACCCTGTCCTGCTGAGCATGAATCCTTGTAGTGCTGTGTTGATTTTTGCCAAAGCAAGTTTTATTTTATGTTTTCAATTTGAGATGTTATCCATTCAGCTACTTAGGTTTAGGATCCTTCAAAGCATGGGCGTTGCCATTATAGGGGACAAGGGAAACACTTCCTCCTAATATTTCTTTATATTTGTACAAATCAAAGAAAAGACAAATTTTTATTTTTGATTTAAAATCATTTATTTTTTGTTGTCTAAAACATTTTATTCATGAAAAACTTTCATAGAAAGGGTCTTGTGCAATTACATAAATACAAAACAATATTAGAGTCAGGACTGTCATATGAACACTCGCTCGTCTCGGATACACAGCGCTGGGTTGACAGACGGGCTCGGCAGCGGCTGTCATAGCTTGTGTGCGTGCACTGTTTCTTGACTAGATTTTAATTTGATTAAATTTTGATTTTAGTGTAAGAGTGTTTTTTGTCAAAATATAACTAAAAACAATTGTTCAAAATCACAAATTCTAAAATGTTTAAGGGCAGTGCCACCAGACCCCCAATGGTCCCTCCCAATTAAAGTTTTGGTTGTGGCGATGTCAGTTCTTTAAAGCAAATGGAAGGATTGTACTGTGTACATTCATTGTCTAATTTGTATTGTGTGTTTGTGCAGTTTGAAGGCAACGAAGGCGAGCACTTCCAAGAGGCAGCTGCCCTCTTCTGCTCGAGACAGAGGATTGCGCTGGCGGCGCTGCGTGACAAGCGGCAAGCAAAGACCCGAACCTACACAGCTTCCTCACTGACGCTGAGGGCAACAAAGCATGTCGCCGGCTGCAGCTCAAGGACATCATCCCTTGCGTCATGCAGAGGTAACATTCTGAGTGTTTGAGAACAAATTGGCAATTTTATTTGTCGTTCAGGGCCAAAGAAACATTTTAGAACTTTGAATTAAACAGTATTGTAACAAACAGAAAACACTTCAACCAAGTTCAAATAATTAATTGGTTAAAAAATAACTAAAAAAATTTCTTAAAGTTTTTAATCAAAAAATCTTTTCTTAAAGAATTTTTTGTTGCATCCTGTTAATCCAAACTAATTGAAATTGGAGGCAATTTTAAATAGGAAACTATTTATATATATTTATAACTATTTATAAATAGGTTAGGAACTACACTGACAAAGTAGATACAGACTCAAGACTGACTATAACTATTTATAAATATACAATGGAATTACACACACGAAAAAAAGGTTGATTAAATACACTCTTCTGTCATAGTTCTTATCAACATATGATAACAAACAGTCCCGCTATCAGTCCCATCACTACTATCCTGTTCCCACCACCCACCAGTGTTCACCCTGCCTACCAACTAAGTCTACTTACCTAGCCTGTCCTCACTACTTAACCTGCAAACCTTGCCGGTCCACATTTTCCTGGTACATGCCTGCTTCCAACCTCACCTTGCCTCCTCCCACCTAAAAAAACACTTTTCATATACACTTATTCGTATACATTATTCTGCTCACACCACCTATGAACACTAAATATTTGTTTGATTTATGAAATAATAAATAAAAAGCAAACTAACAATTACAAAATTGCAAGTCAGAGTCATTTAAGCCAGTGTTCAAAAGTCGTCACCTCTTCCAAGTCAAAATGTGATTCCATTAGAGGTAGAGTAGTGATAGTCTAGTATACACTAGAAAATTTCTGCTAATCGTAACAATTTAAAAAAAAACCTGTTTTGACTACGGATAATTTTTTTAAGTGGAAAATTACTGTTGACTGAAGATCCCACCTTGCAGTGTAGTTATGCCACCTTCAAATGATAGTATCATCTGTCAGACAACATTCCTGGGATCATGATATGAAAATGGTGGCAAATTTCTCTCTTATGGAACTAGTGGCAGTGAACAAGGGCACCCATAAGGCATCTCCTGGGCGGGGGGTCATATACCACGGGGTATGGAACTACCTCCATTCAATTTAAACTATCATATACCCAGTTGTAAGATCTACAAGCCAATTACAAGGTATTTCATTATAACTTAAACTGTTGTATGACCATTTAAAATAGTCTAAAACCATTTAAATAGTATGGTTTAAAGTTTCATTGACATGTTTTAGTGTGAAAGCATGATTTGTGTCACAACACGTGTCTACAATTGCAGGTTACTCAAGTACCCGCTGCTGCTGCAGAACCTGGAGAAGTACACGGAGAGTGGGACGGAGGAGTTGTTGCGAGTCCAGCAGGCCGAGGAGAGGAGTAAAGAGATCTCGAACTTTGTGGACGCGTCGGTAAGGGAGGCCGAGGATCAACACAGGCTCGCCGAGATACAGAGGAGGCTGGACAAGAGCCTGTTTGACAAGGTGGACCACGCCGTTGCCACTGAGTTTAGAGTGAGTATTAGTAGACAGTGAGTGCTTGTCTTTGAGCATGCTGGAGTATAACGGCTCTGCTCGCGTATCTAGAGGTTTATGGGCTCTGACTCAACACGCTTGGAATTTCTGGGTGGATGCTCAGCTTGACAGCAACATCTTACTTGAACCAATCAAGTACGATGTGTAAAATTGTTTAATTTGGTATTGTGGAAGACAAAATTCCTTTAGAAAGTATTTGAGATGTAGGAACAGCCCTTGGACTGTAACATGGGAGTAAAAAAGGCACACAAAACTTATTGCGGGAATAAAATTGTACTAGAAAATCTTGTTTTTGAATTGAACGACTCTAAAACCATATGAGGACAGTAAAACAACCCTAAAACCATGTGATGACAGTAAAACAGTCCTAAGACTATGTGACTGACGACCCTAAAACGATTCTTGAACTATCGTGAGAGTAAAACATCCCTCAAACTGTATCGTGGGGGTAAAACAACTTTCCAACAGTATGGCGTGAGTAAAACAGTGCTTGGGTCATACCACGCGAGTAAAGCGGCTTTTATACTGTATTGTGGGAGTAAGTGGGTTCTCAGAACATACTGGGTGGTGCAGAGGAAACGCATGTTTTTCAATATTGAATTACTGGGACACAATGGGTTGAAAATAATGAAAACAAGTATTAAATGATAGGGTTTTTAATGCAGTTTTTGAAATTACATAGCATATTTAGGTTCGGAAAATAATGTCTTTGAGATGACGTCCTTCTTGCTGGGTACAAATGTGGATCCTCTTCTGAAAATTACGGACGGCTCTCTCCAACATTTCATTGACGCGACCTCAATTTCCTGTGGAATTCTCTTGCTGATGTACACTTTTGATTTTAAATATCCCCACAAAAAGAAGTCACATATTGACAGGTCGGGTGAGCGAGGGGCCAGTGAACATCACCAAATCTCGAAATCACATGTCCTGGGAACATTTGTCGAACCACTTCCATGGATGCTCTCGCCGTGTGAGCTGTGGCACCATCCTGCTGAAACCACATGTCTTGCATGTTTACTTGACGCCTTTCAAGTTCTGGACGAAGGAAGTTGTTTAACATTTCAACGTAGCGAGCTGATGTAACAATAACTGTAATTCTTTCTTCTTCAAAAAAATAAGGTCCAACAATCCCCAACTTTGAAATACAGCACCACACTGTTACCTTTAAACTGTGCAGAGGTCTTTGGTGTAATTCTTGTGGGTTCTCCGATGCCCAATACCGACAGTTTTGAACATTGACGTGACCGTCAAGATGAAAATGTGCTTCATCACTCATGAAGACTGTAGCATCGGGATCTTCCGTAAACATTTCATCCATTATGCGACAAAACTCTCTGCGCTGTACAAAATCCCCTTCATTAAGCTTCTGGATAATCATTATTTTGTAATGGATGGAACTTGAGGTCATCATGTAGGATGCGGTGAAGTGAGCGGCGTGACATATTGGCGCTACTGCATGTCGCCTAAGTCGTGGGACTAGTAAGAACTGCCGTTCTGACTCGGTCTACATAAATGCGAACAAAGGGGAAGACCAGGTGGTTTCTTTTCATCACAGAACCAGTACTTTTAAACGCTGCAACCTATCGGAATACGGTATTTCGATCAGGCACTTCGATAAATGGCAGGCCTTCCTGTAAACTATAGACAGGGCTGCGCCATGGTAGTTGTCTCATAATGTTGGGCGCATTTTTTTATCACATGCTATCATATATTAGTTTTTGTACTATTACGGCAAATGTAGCGGAAGGAACTAGCTTGATTCACACAGGATAATCACTCCTCTTGCTGACTCTTAAAACTAATGGTTATATGTAATATTACAGTCCTAAAATTTACAAAAAGTAGTGTGTTACTACTTAACATGAGCATAGATTAACAGCTGTAGTCACCATTACAATGTTTAACTTATGAACATTATATTTCAATCTGTATCAAACATAATATTGACCCAAGAGCAAATTGAACGATTTTTGTTTATCTCTCCCCTTATCGCTACACTATTCTCCCAGTAAACACCAGCTGCTTTACTAATAACACGTTACGTTTTCCACAGAACCTTGACCTGACCAGACACAGACTGATTTCCGAGGGGCCGCTGGTGTGGAAGATCGCTAACCGACCTCGGCCCATCGACCTGCACGTGTTGCTGCTGGAAGACGTGATAATCCTCCTCCAGAAGCAAGATGACAGATACATACTAAAGTTCTACAGTTCCACGCTCAGTCCAGTCATCAAGATGTCAACCGCTCTGATCAAGGAGAATGCAGTCGGTGAGTGTCATTCATGTTCGCAGATTTTAAATTCTTATTAGGGTTTAGAATGTTTAGTGAAAACTAGTTGATTCTAATGAAATGGAGTTGATTTTTCATCTTTTGACTTTGGACCAGTCTTTAAGGCAGAATTTGCATGGTTGTTAAATTGTGAATATCAACTGAACTGTCAGCTTTCATTAACTCAAGAGGCGCCCGGATAGAGCGGTCGCGGGTTATAACATGGAATAAGAACTGCAAATGATGTTGTAAATTTGTAATCTAGTTAATGTAGTCAAATATGGAAACCTTTTCTCTGAAAGCATACGAGGTCTGTCCGATAAGTTTGCGAACTGGTTCAATATGGCGGCCTTGAGGCAGAAAAGCTCCACCAACTACATCACGTGACTACTGGACATCCAATGAAGCGTCAGTGCTAGTTTGACAGTCGAGCTATGCCTTTTAACCTGTCAGTGTCAGTTTATATTTTATTTGTTTTTGCTGTTTGTCGAAAAATGAAAATTGATGAAATCACTGAACAACGAATCAACATCAAATTTTAGTGAAACTAGGGAAAAGCTCTCAAGATGTTACAGATATGTTGAGGGCTGTTAACGGAGATAATGCCTTGAAGAAAACGTCCATTTTAAACGTTAAACGGATTAAACGTTTCAAAGATGGCCGCGAAGACGCTTAAGATGATGCAAGGCAGGGCCAACCTTCAACCTCATGTGTGGATGAAAACATTGATCGTGTGCAACCCTTGGTGTCTGATGATCGTCGGAAAACTGTTAGAATGATTGCAGACGAACATCTGAATTCTATGTTGACGTCCTTAGGCGCTTGAGAGGTCACGTGCGTCAAGTGAGGCCGAATTTGTGTCAAGGCGATGGATGGAATCTTCACCATGACAACGCCCCTGCACATTTAGCTTTGATTGTTCGTGAGTTTTTGGCAACAAATTCCATCACCCTCCTTGACCACCCACTCTATTCGCCAGATTTTGTCCCCTGTGTTTTTGTCCTTTTTCCAAAATGCAAAAATTGATGAGAGGGCTTCACTGGATCACTTCATGTTGATTCGTTGTTCAGTGATTTGATCAATCTTCATTTTTCGACAAACAGCAAAAACAAATAAAATATAAACTGACACAGGCAGCTTGATAGGCACAGCTCGATTGTCAAACTAGCAATGACGCTTCATTGGGTGTCCAGTAGTCACGTGATGTAGTTGGTGGAGCTTTTCGCAGCCTCAGGGCCGCCATATTGAACCAGTTCGCGAACTTACTGGACAGACCTCGTAGATCTATTAAGGCTGCTGCATATAAATGTCAAAACTTGAACTTTCGTCTAATAATATCTGAGTTAGTTAACTTAATATTGGATTAGTAGTTAGGTTCATTTTAGGATAATAGGTAAAGTGTTGGTAAGCTACTTTTTGACACAAGTTTAACCCAAATTTTTTCCAAACGAATCTTATTCTCTTGAGATTCAGTAAGCTGCTGCCCTAAACTGGTTTGTTCTAATTGTCCATCTCTTCGTTTGTTTCAGACAAAAATTCGCTTTACCTCGTGAACACAGCACAAAACGGAGCCCAGATCTACGAGCTGGTGGCGTCTTCGTTGAGTGAAAAGAAAACGTAAGTTCATTTCCCTTCTGTGCATGTTGGGTGTCAAGTAGTATTTAGAGAACATTTGGATCAATTGATGGGAACTTTGCGTTATTGCATTTTGTGAAGCTTATCAACTAAGCACAACCTTGGGGTCAGAGGTTCCCAAGTTCGAGCCCTCCATGAGCCAAAAGTGGAGTTATGAGTTTCCTATGTTGCCGTCACTCCTTTTGCTTGTCCTTGATCGGCACACTCATTTTTGATGTAGGGAGGTATTTCTGTCATTTAGTTTTCAGACCATCTGAGGCAAGGAGGTAGTTGTGGATCTAAGATAGGCTCAAGGGGTCTCCTGTTGGATGGGGGAAATTAGTGTCCCTGCCATTGATGGGAGAAGGGGGCAAGGAACTTGTGCTGCACTCAAGGGGGAAAATTGAAAAGTACAGATGATGGGGCGATTTCAGTACAGGTGCTAACGGAGTCGCTGCCGAAATTGGCAGGAGTCTCTTTAGTTAGCAATTCAATGGTTTTTCTGAATATAAATGTGGATTAAAGACATTATATTGTACTCTATACTAGGAATTAGGCAAAGAATATCGAGAAAAATGCAAGACACACTGATATGGGTTTATTAAAGATGTTTAGTGAATTCGAAAACTGCTTTTGCATCAGATATGTTTGCCAACTGTCAAGGCCCTTGATTTACGATTAGTTCCACCTTGAGTTTTACTACTCAACTGCACTGTTTTCACTCAATGTTTGCTTTTATGCACTCATTTCTCCAATCTTCTTTACAACCTCTCCTTTCCAGTCCATTTTATGCTCCCACGAGGCTTATGACTGTACGATTTTACTTTCCAGACAATTTTAGAACTATTTCCTTGAAGTTTCTCCAACTTTTTCTGTATATTCGATTAGTAGTTTTATTATTGAGTAAGCAAAGACCATTTTACTGTAATACTTTGGTTTGAGACCAGAACACTATAAAAACAAGTTCTAGCTTTCAAATTGATTAAAATCTCCATCAGACAATACCATTTTAAACAACATTAAAACTTTAACTTAACAAAAATAGTTATATTAAAGTAGTTATACAAAAGTAGTTACATACTTAACAAATATTTATTCTCTCGGTAAGTTGTCACGTGATAGCCTGCACCCGTAGTAGCGTTGACTGTCTATTGACGTGACGGGAGCTGCTCGTATTAGGTTACCTTCTCACCACAAGTGACACTTTTAACGCTTGTCTCGTCCTCTCGTGCTCTTACTGTACGATTTACAGGGCTTCTCTGAGAGTCGTGAATCGGTAATGGGGCAACATTTACACAAATAAGAGGTTTAAATAAGGTTTGTACTAAATTTTGATGACAATAAGAGAATATTTGGAGAATATACAGGGTGTCCCATAAGTAAAGTGCCATACTCTAGGAAAAGGTTATATGGGTAAAAATATAGAGACAATTAAAAATACAAATGTTTCCAAAACAATTAGTTAACCAGATATTTGCCATTTTATATTTTTCACTAATTATTTATTATCTCCCACACCATTTATCGGATTTGACTCAAACTTAGCATAAATTTGTATCTAAGACCATTTGTAGAAAAAATTACCAGCTTGATCTGACTTATCATTTTAAAACGGTGGCTATTTTATGGTAATTTTAGGGCATTTTTGGCGTTACACCTTAATTAGCGGAAAAACGGTGAGTTTTACAAGAAAATTTAAAGAATACCGTTTTGTAGCAAATATTATTACCTATCTATTGAAGTTACAGTGGAAACCGTGGCATCAACGATAAAACAACATCAAGATAATAAGGTGGAAAGTTGTCTGTTTTCAGCCAGTTTCCTCTAAAGCTTCGTTGTTTCCCAAAGGATTTTTACGACCTTAATGTCAATAGATAGGTAATAAAATTCACTAGAAAACGTTATTCTTTACATTTTAGCGTTAAACTCACCATTTATTCGCTATTTAAGGTGTAATGACAAATATGCCCTAAAATTACCATAAAATAGCCACTGTTTTAAAATGATAAGTTAGATCATCCTGGTAATTTTTTCCATAAATGGTCTTATGTACTTAGATACAAATTTATGTTAAGTTTGAGTCAAATCCAATAAATGGTGTGGGAGATAATAAATAGCCTAATTAGTGAAAAATATAAAATGGCAAATATCTGCTTAACAAAGCTTTTTGAAAAAATTTGTATCCTTGATTTTATCTTTATTTTGACTCATATAACCTTTTCCCAGAGTCTGGCACTTTACTTATGAGACACCCTGTATATGGTGATTTGTTAGTATTAAAAAACCACATTTGTTTATATTGAATAATGAAGACAGAAAAATGAATTTTTGCACCAAATTTTGTGAAAATCCGACAAAAATTTGACAGCCTATAGAGTGGTAACAGGAGTCAAAAAATGGGTAAAAAAGTGACTTGCGGTGTAGTTTATACCTCATTATAGGATATTTGCTAGGATTCCCAGTAGCGGTTGTGGCTACTTTTCGGATATGTTTTATTTTAACCATTCATATTAGCCCCAGGATAGTATTCAACAATTAATGGGTATTACCCTTGTCACTATCCTATTTTGTCGATGGACGACGCGACGTCTTTCGACCTAATTAGGCCATAATCATGTCTTCATCCGCCAGTTTGCTTCGTCTTCACATTAAAACATCCACATAAAGTACATAAACCACACGAACAACGACGAATAAACGAAATAAATTAAGACAAACACTTTATGTGGATGTTTTAATGTAAAGACGAAGCCAACTGGCGGATGAAGACATGATTATGGCCTGATTAGGTCGAAACGCGTCGTCCATCGACAAAATAGGATAGTGACAAAGGCAATACCCATTAATTGTTTATTTTAACATCAGTCAGTATTTACTATGACAGCTGTAAGTTTTGACTGCGGAGTCGGCATATCACAACTGTACAGCTTGACAGAGTTGAAACTCCCCAACTGTGACTGAAACCCTAGAATGTTGACTGTTGTGTCGTCTGCATACGCAAGCAACTGTGAGCATTGTAGGTCAGTTCCCTTGTCAAACAAACTTGACGCTTACATTTCGATATTTGACTTCGTGATTTGAGAGGTCATAAATGTTTGGTTCTAACTCAAACCCTTTATTTGTAAAAATAACATTTTGTTTATCATACAGCCAAAACTACTCAACTTAAATTTTGGACTAATCTTGTTGTAAGGGATTAAACAGCCACTTTAAACCAAAAACTGTATTAATTTCCATTCCCTGTCAATTTTTAGTTATTAAATTTTCAACAACAGAATTGTATGATAGTCAAGGGATTTTGTGGAACAGTTTTAAGCATGTATTTCCTTTGTCTGATTTTCATATTTGGTTTTGTTTTTGAAACTTATGGTTAATTTCTTTGATTTGTGGTGTGAGCATTAAATTTCGTATTTTTTGTGAAAAATATTCACAGAGAATTCTGTGGGATAGGAGTAAAAGTGATGGAATATTAGTGACAAGACGAGCTCCAGTATTTAGGTTAGGGTTTGGTAGAAGATAGATTGAGATGGATAGTGTAATACGATGCTACAGATTTACAAACTTGCACATTTCTTACATCACCACAAAAATAGTTAACCTTGCATTGATCGCTTCAAGCAGGTTTCTTCCATGTATTTTGGTTTTTAGTCATAAGTCTATATTTTAAGTGTAATAGCGGTTTACCCTTCAGAGTACCTTCTCTCTATTATTTGTCTAAGATTTGCCGTTTTTAAACCTACCATCATGGCGAGTCCTAAAACTTGACTTTTACCGGGAGAAAACCTCCATGAGAGGATTGAACCGTTGTAAAGTCATTATGTAAATTTCAACTACATTCAGTGTATTGGTTAAAAAGATAAGTTGATTTTAGGATAATAAATTATTCTGCAAAATCCTTGTAGAACTTATTGTGGGTTAAAGTAAAAATCCTAAATTTCAATATTATTTAATTTTACACAAATTAGTACAAACCACATTTAATTATTATTAACACTGTAATATACAGGTTTAGAGTAATTAAACAAGATTAAAAATCATTTCTTGATTAAAATTTATTTGTAATATGTGCCAAAACCAAGTTAATACGTAACTAAATATGTTTTCAAGCATCCGGAGTAAACCTCCGTGATGTAGTTTTGAAGTTTAAGCGCCCAATGCAGGGTTAAAACAAAATTTCCCTCAGTACAATTCCATTTTTGGAAGTCAATGTCATGAAATTAGTCACAGAAAGGTTTTGTTGTGTTCAGCTGGGTAGTTATGTATTTTAAATAGGCTAACCGAGCTATATTAGCTAAAGAAGAGCATTTTATTCAGTTACTAGGAGATCCTCAAGGTGATGCATGTTTCATTTAGTGACTTTGGACAAACCTCTCAGGAATCAATATATACTTGTACATATTGGCAGTACGGTCACCTTGAGGCTAGGAAAGTTAGCAAACCTTGGTTCTTGAGATTGCATCATTGAATTGAGGAAAATTCAACACTTTACTTTAATTTGTTGTGTGGTTTGTATTGTTCAAAATAACAGTAGTATTTATTACTATTGTGTTTCTTTTTACAATAATGTTATAAAGGAGAAAACATTGGAACTATGTGGTGATTTACTGAGACCAAAAGTATTAGCCAATTGGTGTTAGCTCATTATTTAAAAAAAAATGTAATAATTTCATTTCTTGACAATATTTGTTCGTAATAAATCAAGCCTTTAACTTTAATATGCCGGTTAACTTAATTTGTTTGTTTGTTAGTTGATGTAAATAGTTTATTTTGTTAATAATTTAGTTTCCAAAAAAGTTGGTCAGAGAGCTGTTAGTAAAAGAAGAGAAGTAGCCTGGACCGATGAAAGAAAAAAGCTCATTCCAAAAGGATGAAGCAAGTCTGGAGTCTGGACACAAAGAAAAGCCAACTTTTCAAAACAGAATTAACATATATTTTGTGGTCCTACTGGGCCCATACGCGAACAAGAAAAATAATAATGCAAAATTGACAAAACTAATTTATTATAGGCCTACACATGTAAAGATAATGCACTTAGAGCCATGATTACAATACAAGGGCAGAGGGAAGAGGAGATTGTAAAGTTAAGGAAGAGCGGAGCTAAAGTAAACCGGTCATCCGTCTCAATATACGGGATCAATGCAGTAGGAATAATGAAGCCTTCCCGTCCTATCCCAATCTGAGCCGGGATCCTTGTCAACCCACCATAGTGTTCAGCATATAGTTCTTAGCACAAACTAGACTAAAAATATTGCAACAGAAATAGTTATACTTCCCTATTAAAACTACAAATAAACTCATAAAAACCAAACTCATTTTGAAATATCTTTAAATAAATACAGGTATACTTTCTGTTTTTATAACAATATACATTGTTCATCAGATTTTGTAAAATTAAAATTTAAACACTTTTAACTTTAATTATAGTTGACACAATAATTCCAACCCTTTCATGATGACTTAATAATAACAAAAATGACAAACTAAGAAAGATTTTAAAATATTGTGATCTGTAGTATTGATGTAAATAAGCTACCTTATACAGTTGAATTGGGGTTTTTACATTGTTAAATGTTATTAATTGAATAAGCATTATTCAATCCCTCTATGTGTGGCATGTTTTTATCTTTAAAATCCTGAAGTATTGGTCTTTTTTTCTAATCTTCTGTTGTAATTTCCGATTTCTTCATATTTTCCTTAGTTTTTGTAAACCACCTAATGTTAATTTTACAGTTCCATAATTTCTCCAGTATTTTTCTACTAACTTTATTTCACACTGTAGAGGTTTGAAATGCAGTTGGAAAACGTTTTACAGTCCACAAATTACAATATGCAAGTCATTTCCTTACGTGACACTATTTTAATTAATTTGTTTGTTTTTTTTCAGGTAAGTGCCTATTTAGTTTTGCAGTTTGGTGAGTGTACATTGTATTTTCTAGATGTAAGTTTTAAACTAGCCTAGTCATAAAATTTATTTCTTATTATTTTAAAATCACATAATTCAACGGTCAACTACGGAAAATGATTGTTAATTTTATTTATTCAAGTTGAATTTGAATTTATTCAAGTAGAAGTTATTTTCCGGCAGGAATTTTAAGTTTCTCCCGCTGTTGACCAGCTCAGAGGGAAGTTAGAGCAACAATTGGTACAATTCGCAGAGAGCAGAGAGAAAGCGTGAGCGTGAGAACGAGGGAGAGGGTGATGAATCATCTCACTATCTCGGTGTGTTGTCTCAAGGCAAGATACATCCCTTGTGCTTTAAGCAACTCATTACCTCGCTGCTGCCTGATACATGAACCTGCTTTGTGTTCCGTGTGTTTGGTAACTGAAACTCACGTCACAATTGTTGCCAGCGAGACACTCTGAGCGGTTTATGACCAAGTAGGCTTCATTGTATGTTACTTTGGTTATCAACTTAAATTATGTATGGCTATTATTAAATTTTATTTTCCTAAAAGCTGCGACCTGCTGTTGTCCCAAGACCACAGTCCATTTGCAAGACGTAGCAACCCGGGCCTCCTATAGTCCGGGTAGGCCTGTCCACTCGTGATATTTACGCTCTGCCGCGCTTGAATGCCAGTTTATTGTCTCGCATTATAAAATTACATACAAATATTAGTTGAATTCAAATTAACAATTAAAAAAAATACTGTTAAGTTTAGTAATTGGTTACATAACTGTACAAGTATAACCTACCTTTACATGTGTAAAAATGTTATGCTCTGCAATGAACATTAAAGCCTGTATAATTTTTAAAAGTTAAGTCTTGGGCTGAATACGGGGAATAAATGTCTTTTTAGTATCTTCATGTTTGAGCTGTTTAACTTTAAAAACAATTGATTTACATGTCTTTAGGTAGAACTAAACAGGGAAAACTTTGGTGTGATTGCCGTAATTTTACGTTCATTTAGCTGCATATAGCAACCGGTCAAATCTCGAGTTCATCGGTTTTTGAATCCGATAGTAGTTTGTCTTCAAATTTGGCCACATGGAATCTCTGTGATTTTACTTCAAATTGCGTAAACTATCAGCGCTTTGATCTGTTTAGTCATCTCTTCTTCTGAAACACAATTGACCATTAGACTTTTGAAAATTGCACATAGAACATTATTATCTTGACAGCTTGTTCTGATAGAGAAGGCGTTGCAACTTCCTAGAATTGGTAATTAACTACAAGGCTAATTAATGTCGAACTATTATGAATATTAATAAACACATTTTCATCCCAAGTCTGAAAAAGTTAATATTCATTCAAGGGCTTTGCAAAAATTCAAAAATATGAATGAAAAAAGCTTCCTAGTTGAATATTTAAAGAAGTACTGACGGCCTGTTAAGAGTTCAGTTATAATAACTGTCTTTGTCAAAATATAACTTGAGACTGAGGCTTTGTTTGTAAAGGCAGAACCGGCTAAAGTTCTCTGTTCTCGTTAAAACTTCAGATGAGGCGCTACACTTTACAACTTTAGTTTTAACAAGCGGTTAAACGTCAGAACTTTCATTTGTTGTTTTTAATAAGTGTTATCATTTAATTAGTATTGATGAATGATACAAACTTTATACTTGAGTTTCATCTCCGAAGTAAAAAACATTCCACTCTTTTACTTCAAGTCATATCTTTCAGGCTTCAAAAATTACTGTAAAATCATAGAAAAGTAGATTTATATATATTACCAAAAATATTTCCTTTTTCTTACTGTACCTTTAGATTTCCCAATTAAATTTGCATTGTTTTCAACCTGGCTAAAACCCCATCCATTATAAAACTCTTAAAGATGTCTAAAGTGGCAAGAAATACATTTTGTTATACACTAAGACAGCGGATTTAGTTGGGATTTGTTGCTTCGGACAAAATGTAATCTTCAGAACCTGTAGGATTACTTGCCTCTACTCGCTAGGAGGTGAAATCATTTCTTGAACACAGAAATCTTCCAACTAAAAAATATCACAAGTAGTTTCAGAAATAACGTACAGTACAACGTACTGTATTAGTTAAAAGGTCTAAAATTCAAAATAGTTGAATAGTTGTTACTTTTTGTTTGTTACATCATATGTTTTGTAAGAAAAATTGCTAAAATCTAAATCCATAGGACAAGTTTAGCACACAAAAATAACCATCCGAGTTGTGAAGGCGTGACAAAATCTATAAGCGAACTGAAGGAAACATGAGTGTTGACTCATTTGTGGGAAGTTCAACAGTTAATACTTTTCTCTTCCCATTAGATGACAATAGCTTTATTCTGCTATACCAATACAAAACCAGCGTAGCACAACTTAGGCGGATGAAATAAAACAAATAAAGTTATCCCAAAAAGTAAAAATAAGTTGACATAATGTAAAAATTATGATACATACCGACAGTGATCACATGAGAACAGCGTTTTGCGGATTGCAAACCCTTGCGAAGCTCCTGAAATGTGTTTGTTCAAAGTTGATTCGAGGTTTTGTAGTTTCTAGTTGCTGTTAACTATACTGTATATAGTTTTAAGCATTTAGACTTCAGTCATCGTTTATACTAAATTGTCATTTTTTGATGCTCACATGTCGCTGGTGCACCTTTAACTCAAGTTTAACCTTAAGTTTCTTGTTTGGTCTTTTCTTTATAGAAAATGTTGAAAAATCTGTCAAATGGTACTTACCAACATCAAACTTTGTTTTAATGACTATCATTGTTGATTTGTTTGATTTCTAAAGTGTTAGTTAATAAACTTTTATAAAAATGTTTGTTGCTAAACAAACAACTATGATTTAGCAACACCATATCAATCTTTGTAGTGTAAAAACAGATAAAAGTGGGTCACAATACCGCTTTACTTGATGTGAGTGGTTTTCCAAGGAAACTGGGTTACAAACGACTCTGTGTATCTTGTGTTGACAATGGGAATGGTGGATTTATCACATTACCAATGTCACGGGGTCGTATTCACACTTCTAACTGCGCTGTCGAGTGTCGGCACATTGAGACAACTTCTCGGTGTTACGAACTTAAGCTGCAATAAATCATCTCAAGTGACACTCTCTGACTATTTAATCTATCGACGAACCTAACAGTATGAGACATTACTTTGGATTGTGTATATACTAATATTGATCAATAAAAACCATATTACATAAGAGTGGACGCTACATTGAATAGTTGATTCAGTGAGCTCAGCCTGGACCTTAGAGTAAATAAAGAATTTCTTTTCTGTATTCTCTGGCCTAGATATAGGTGGAATTAAATTTCTCTGGACTCTGACTGAGGAAAAAACAGAGAAAGAAAAACATCCATTGAAAATTGTGCGGTGAAACCCCAAAAACTGTGCTAGCTTAATTTGGCTTTGATATAAAAAAATTATAGTTTGTAATAACTTTGTCGTTTTGTAACCAACTTAAATTTATTTTAAAACATTTAACTTTGGAATCCAGTGCACACCGCCAAAATGCACTATGGTAAACTTTAATTTATCAAAATGAAATTCTTAAATTTGGTGAGTGTTTTTAAAATTCATATGTCTATGGATGCAGTATTGATAGTAGTTAGCAAGAAAAAATAATAATTATTTCAATTATGGTTAGTTATAGTCTAGACCGTTGCGCTGTATACAGTGGAGTATAGTACAGTACAGGTGGCGCGGCCCTGGCGGTACAGTTTTGCGCGACTGTTGCTCGCACCACGTGAGTGAGTGAGTGAGTGGAGCCGGTGCGGAGTGCCTGGGAGTGTGCTGGAGGGTGACGGCAGGGGGCGCTCCACACTGTCAGTCTGCCGCGACGCTCACCAGAGAGCACACGTGTGCGCGCCGCGCTTACCCCCCGTGCCGCTCTTATCAGCTGTGCGGATACACGCTAGTGTGTGACAAGTGTGAACGGATATTCTTTTAGACACTTAATCGAATTTGGTTTTTTTGTTACCTTGTTTTCGTTTGTTAACACGTATGTTTTATACAGTTTAACCGTAAGTATTTTTTAAGGATGTGAAAGTTGTGTTCACATTTGATTTTATGTGATCGCTATACATATTATTATATCAGAATTTTGCGTTTTAATACAGTTATAAGTTTGAAAAAAAGAGAGTACTAATTGAAAAAATGAACATATTCCCTCTGTTTGAAAAAATGTACTCAATCATATTTTGTATCTAATTAAAAAACAAAAACTCGTTTATGTATTTTGTAACCGCTCTGTCATTGGTTTAATCCTTTTAGTGAACGCTCGATGGTTTGGTATCGCGCGCAATTCCATAACATCCACAAATTGTTTGTATTTTCCATTTAATTGGGACTTTGATGTCAGAATATTCGGACAATTTTCGATACCGGTATTACACAAGTTGACGATTGAATTATTTACATGTACACAAATTACCTATTAGTTTATAATCAAGTTTATTTATTTATTCATTAAAACAGAATACTTCTTCGCTTCGTTTCGAAGAACCGTTTTACTGGTGACGAATCTGTATAGCACACGTATATTTGCCTCATCATTCAGTCAATTTAGTTTGGATTTGCAGAATTCGGTTTTGAATTGAGAAGACTTAGTTCTGATGGCATCTCAAGCCAGTTTTTTTTAGCAGAGCCTTTCAGGATATTTTTTGGCCGCTTGCTTTAGAATATTGTATGGAATCCGGGCCCTTTCATAGGGTTTATGAAGCCTCTCCACTGCGGGCTCGTGCAGTTGTCTTATATTAGTAGTAAACTCGATTCTGTAACTCGAGAAGTGCAGCTTCGAGTAGTGACCTGATTAATCCAAGTCCACTATCAATCAAGCCACGCTGAACTCTGAAGCTCTAATCAAGTCCACTCAGGAGTGGCGTTGTGGTTTTCTTTGTCACCTTTTATCTCTTCGTTGCAGCAACTCCGACACTTACAGTGGCACGTTCAAACCGCAAAGTAGGACCTGTCTCAGGTTTACAGGTGTGCTAGGGCCTTAAGTCCGCCAGTGGGACTCCATGCACTGTATTTCTGATCAGTCGGAGGAGCAGAGATCCCTGTTTACCTATCAGACTGATTTCTTCCATCTTATTAAACATTTAAAGGAAACTATATGAGATGCTTTTACCCTCCCCTCTCCTCCCTGAGCAACCAAAGTTGTCAAACATAACACAATGTTTCGTAGTCGGGGCTGCCCTTTAAAAATTAAGGTTTCAGGGTTAAGCTGTCGTAAATAAGATCCTTTGTGCCTTTTTTTTAAGTACAAAACTAACGCTTTGCTCTGCATTAGAGTCTCGGTAATTGAAATTCCTCGATAGTCAGGTTTTACAACTCTCCTTGAAGTCTTAACGTGAATTGAGGTAGATCGAATTATGGATTTTTAACACAAGTTCCTCGTCTTCCTCGTTAGCTTTATTTGATAGATAGAACTTTGCTTCAACGAGAACCTTGACGTATCGACTTGTCTGAAATCTTTCTTAGATTCGAGTTATTGATGTTTCAAAAACCTTAAGGCAAGACGCTTCTCCATCAAATGTCTAAAAAATGAATCAACCGTCCCAAAATCTGCTGAGGAAAGGCAGATAAGTGTTACTTCAGCACGTTTATAACTAGAGTCGAGCTTTGTAGTACAGTATAGAGAAATGTCATTGTTTCCGACAATCACGGTCGGTGGCGGCGGTGGCAAGAGAATGGAAGCGATTCCATCACAAAACTGTTACAATCAATTCGCCACGAGAAAGCAAGCCCGGGTTACGTAATATCCGTTATTTCTCATCAACAGTACGATACGAATATACGATACCATCAATGACTCATCACACTTTCAGTACTTGATGCAAACCCATTCCGTAAAGTGTTCTATTGTTAGGAATAATAAGTTTTAAGCGATAGTAGGCTCTTTCAAGTTTATAGACACTTTGAGATGAGATGTCAACTTTTATTGCCAGCAGCTGTACTGCTTCCAATTGAGAATACTAGTTCTAAATTAAACTTTTTCCAGAAAAATAGTACTTTTATGGTTCAATTGGGTTTCAAGAATTTTGATATTTGGAAACGTTTTGATTAACTGAGTAGAACTTTTTTTATACTTTTGGCTTCGAGTGACCACTCTTAGCGGGTGAATATGGAATGATGGCGAGTGTGATTGGTGTTTTGATGGATGTTGAGGTGTAGTCTTGTTACAAACCAGGGCTGACTGTTCCCCAGATTGGGTCGTTAATTAATAACTTTATGACCAATGGAATGGACCAACGGCTAAGCGTGACTTCCGAATCACGGGGAGTAGCCATCGTGAAAAGTTATCACTGCGCCCGTAAGTCGAACCCGGGTTGATTTGGTGAAGCACACACTGTACCACTGAGAAGAACTAGAGATCTTCAAAGATTAAACAATGTTATTCAGTGGTCTTTATTGAGAACATTCAAACAAATGCCAAAAAACTCAAAAAAATAAAATGCCTTCAAATTGTGTGTATAATTTAAAGAAAAAATGTTATAATATTTTATTTGCTCGACAGAAAAGTAGTGACTGATATACAACATTTTCATAATGTTTTTAACAGTGGCAACGGCTAGAAACTACGGACCCTGGCGTCAACAAATGCCATTTACTGTGGCTTTGCAATCCAATAACCGCTGTTCTCATGTTGATATGAAACAGATTATCTATTGCGGATTGAAGAAGATACATTTTAGAAGTGCACTTTTAAATTTGGGTTTCACAGCTCTATAGCTTATAAGCTTGGGCGGCGTTTGCCTCTGCATCCAATCTTTTCCGCTTGTTTCAGTCGATGGATATATTATAAAATGGAGTTTTGATAGCCACTCATAGAATTTATTGTGAAAAGTCTTTATTAAAACACATATCTACCAAATGTTTTACTTGATTCAAAAGTGTTTTCATAGTTGTCGACGCGTTGTCACAGTGACAGAATGCAACACAATGACAAGTCCAATGTCACACACAGAATGTGGGTCAGCCAGTGAAGAATGCTGACCGAATGTGTGACAGTTGATAGCGATATAACAACAAGGCCTACTTGGCTACCAGTCGACATCGAACCTTCGTACAAGTGTACCCGCTTCCCGCCCTTCTACCGTTGAATCTTGCTTTGAGACAACTTTCGGAATACTGCCCAGTTCAGATACTGACGACGGCATATTTTGGATTAATCTACTCACATCGTTCTTATGGATTAGCTTTGTGAGGTGGTTGCTCAAACAAAATTTTGTCCAGAATTTTTATTCTAAAAAGCTTTTGGACAGTAGCAAACTATTTTCAACAATGTTCAACAATTTAGAAGTTGTTGACACTATCTGCTTCTATATTCTCGAATCTTGTTATCTTTTCAAATCAAAAGAGATCCGACAAGTGTAAGTGACATTAGTTTTAAATTTTAATGAAACAAGAGGCAGAGAGATCTACCGAACCGGTGGTCACAGAACGGTAGTTCATGAACATTTTGAATATTCAGGAGAGTTTTATCTGCGTATAGGGTCACGCGAACTAAAATTAGGTTTTTTGTTTGACAAATTGGTGTTTATTTCCAACTAGAAAATCTCCTTCGTGAATTTTATTTGGGCGGATTTGCTGTTTTCATCTGGGGTAGGTGCTGTTTCGTTCGCTCTCTTCCTCCTTACAAATGGTATTATTTGTTTGTTTGGTATTTGTCTGATGCCACAGTTCTTATCAAGTTTTCTTCTCATTTTGATGTTCAAACTCTTTCAATAGTCTAGACTCTAGAACAAGCGAAATGTCTTGTCTGAGGTCTCCAGTCGAGCTCGGCTCTCGATCTATTCCAATTATTGGAGAAGTCGAGATCCTATCTCACGTGACGCCTCAGATTTATTCTTCATTCATGTTCAATTACGTTTACGTTTTACGCACGTGGATGACACTATTCACTTTTTCAACTTACGTACAGAAATTGCAGAAATATTTTTCAGCTAAAAACGTTATTTGAGAACAATACTCAGCTTTTCCCTCCTCGAACACCGATAGGCTGTGTAAAATGACGAAGAAGCTTCTGTTGTGCAAAGTGAGTAAAAAAAGTGATCGACGTTTCACTGTTCCGCACAAAACTTAGTGCAAAGAATAAATACATAAATTTCGCTGACTGACAGATCGTCGTTGAAACCTTGACTCGACAAAAAGGACGTTTTGTGACTGAAGTTGCAAATTTTAGACCTTCAAGCTAATATTGTTAGTGTGAAGTGTGGTAAAAATTGGCGCAGTGTTTTCTGTATTTAGTTCTATCGTAAATTAACTACAATTACATTCTGCTAATTGACAGATCCAAAAATTGCGGCATAGTGCTTTTGATCCTACAATTAGGCTTGAAGTGGACAAGAACCAACCCATGGCTGCAGTAAATGAAGAGAAACAAACAATTTATGAACCCACATCGGATTACTTCAAAGAACATTTCAAAATTACAAAATTAGAAGTTATTGGTTTGTTTATTGGTTCAAGAGGAACGTTGACAAAATGTTTTGTGGATTTTTGGAAAAAATTTGATTTGGACAAACATATTTTAAAAATTATTGTTCGTGATACTTTAAAAGGTTCTACTGGAATAATTAGAACCCGTTTATATAAGAACTAACAAAATTTTCTGTGTTAAAATTGTATTACGTACGAGTTTATATGTGTTCCGTGTATTTACAACCCCCAAAAAGGGCGGATAATTTTATTTTTATGTTTTATAGATTAGAATTCGAACGTTGCGGGCTCGACCAATGTCCGGATCAAACTCATACCAACTTTTTGTCAACGAATCGAAACCTGAACCGAACTTTGAGAAAAGGTTCAAAGTTTTAACTTAGATTTTCCTCGAAAGCAATTCGAAACCCTTTTTGGACGAGGCTTAAAAATTCCATTTCCATGTTCGGTAAACAGTTCGGACCAAGTTTTTTCGGCGGAAGAATCGAACATGAACCGAACGTATTCGGAAAAACTTTCTAACAGGGTTCGTCTAGTTCTAGCGTAAAATCAGAAAAGGCACTAAGCAAATTTAATAAAAACCTTGATCCAACCATAATAGACATCTGCAGGACACCTATAAAATCAAAACCTATTACATAAGACATCCTTGAATTGATCGGAAGTGAAGCTTTACTTGAGGCCGTAAAAGCCACCCCTAATGAAACCCTATAGGAGTATCAAACTCGCATAGGTCGTATGCATTTAGATGGATTTACTTGCAACGAATCGAGTGCAATATTTACACAATTACATTCTTTAAGGGTTTAATAAAATGGGAAGATTAAAAAGTTTGGGAGCATCTGGTGGATGGAACGAATTGGATAAGTTTCTGCATCTAGAAAAGCGCTGCTGGCGGAGAAATATGGAATCGACAGTGATTTTAAATTGGCTGTTTATCAAACGTGTTTATTAATCTTGTTCATAAACTGCAATTTAAACGTTCTAACTCCTCGATTGAACGACGTCAGTTTTTCTTTAACGCTTCAATTCATTATAGCATTATGCAATTAGGAATTTCTTTCGCTTAAAGATGATCTACACATTTTCAATCTTTTTTATTATTGTGGGTTGGATAGCAAACAGATTTCACTTGTCTGTGACTTGTAACGGGCTCTAATATGCATCAAGAATGTTTCAACTGTATGGTTTATAATCACTGATGTGCTAACCCTGGAGAAACTTCAAAATTAAAGTACATAAAACTGAGAACTGAGTAACGGTAAAAAAGTTCAGAGCAGTAAGAGGACACCTTTGAAAACGATATCAAGCTAACTTAAGCTTCTAGAGTTGTTGAGTTGGTTATTTTAATATAATTACAGTTTGCTTCCAAAAATGAAATGTACACCACCGCAAAGATTTGCAGGCCCAATGTACCAATGCACAAGTCTCACCATCAATGTGTAGTCCACGGGCACAAACTTGTCGCGTCAACTGTGTACACGCGCCTTAAGACTAATCGGCTGTCTAAGTGGCTGTTAACGGCTAAACTCTGTTCTCATCTGATGATTTTTGTATGTATCATAATTTTTATTTAACGTTTAACAACTCGTATCCAGGACGGTTAGGAGCCTCATTTTTTTATTTGACTTTTTAATGGTGGGTTTATCTCTAAACATACTGTATTTTCTCCTTTTCAATGTAGAATTTTTGGAAAATAATCTGCTTTTGTATGGTAAATCACTTGATTTGTTCGTACTGCGAAACTATCGACGCGAGCAGCTTCCGTTTGAAAGTGCACGCAAGCCGGCGCGTATTCTGGTCCTGTAGATTCTCGCTGTGAACTCCACGCTTTACTCTTGTCAGGCTCGTGTAGAATGTATCGATCATCAAGACTCTTCTATCAAGACTGTGAGACAATAGAGCGACAGATATGCTTTGTCTGTGTGTAGCTGCGTGTGGCCCCGGTCAACGTACCTCACTCCCGGCTACTGCTGTAACTGTACAGTAGGTCCAGATAACACTGTCGTCATCGGTGATCAGTCTCAACACACCCGGTGTCGGTGTGACCGATAGTCTGGCGTCCACAGAGGTCCGATGGGATAGGTAAAGTCAAGCGCGGTGACTGATGAACTCATCAGACCACAGACTCTCCTCAACTTCCAATCCATTTAGTTAAAGATGTCGCTCACTATTTTCGCTCAGTTGTCTAGCACTTTCCCAGGACATAGTGCAAACAAAAATATTTATTACAGTAGTTCCCCGGATTTCTTACTGTAATCATTAAAGATTTCCTCATGCATTTATCCCTGACGGGAATTGCGCAAGGTCAATTACGGACTAACTACACAAACGTACGGATCGTGACACGGACCTTATCTAACGACGACCACAGGTGAATTGCACATGCACATCACATGCTCTATTGTCAACCGGCGACGAGAACACCGACACCGTAGTGTCACCTTTGTCGTTGAATGTTATTTGTAGGGGGTGGCCATAGTGTGTGCTTTGCAGGTTCAACAGCCCGGGTTCAATTCCCCAGCCTCCCAGGAACAAGTTTTTGACGATGACCCCGTGGTTCGTCAAAGTTAGAAATCTGAAAAAATAGTTAAAGAAGCCATTGAGTATGTAAAATGTCACGATTATAGGTTGACTTTTTCCTGAACGCTTTTGAAAGTAAACATGACTTTTTACCTTTTTATATGTCATGCCCGTTCGCCTATCTAACTATTTTTAGAATTATATGTTCTCTGTTATACAATATGTTAGGAGAATACATTTCGTCATGTTTTATTGCAATAAAACAACAATTTGTACAATCCCACATATATAGCATCTGTGGGATTGTACAAATTGTTGTTTGTTGTTTTGTTGTTTTTAGCTTGGCTAGCGAAAGATCTAGCAATTAAATACAAAAAACTGTCTACTAAATTATACAAGTACCCAATGCTATGGCTCAGTTACGTTTTTTCTGGTTTCCCAGATACATAATTATTAACATTACGGCTATGTTGTATAACACTGTAAACGTGCAGTTTCCACATACAGTACAGCAGTAGCTAAGGGAACTGGAAACAATACACTGAGTAGAAGGTCGCATATTGTTCAGTTTCAATTGAAGCGGATAAAAACTATTGTTGTCAGCCAGTGTTGTTCTTTCTTCTCTCCCAACAGTTATTGTATTCTGCACACATCGTTAAACTCGCTCTTAAAACGTGCCAACATGCAAGATGCAGTGATTCGGAAATCATGTTTAATATTTCCACAAGCGACAGCGATGTAAATGTTTTCAAATTTGACTATTTTTGTGGACATTTTAACGTTGAATTTATGCCCACAGGTCAACGATAAAAATGCATTCAAATCCGACGAGTTTCTTGGTAATTTAAAATAGAGCAAACTATGTTGTTCATAGGCTTTTAAAGGTAAATTAATACATTTTTTGTAATTTTGCTCTAAAACCAGCTGCTTGAGACACCTGTACAGACGAACTAAAGTTGCAATTTTTTTGGGAGATAACGTTTTATTTGATAATCTTTATTTGGCAAAGACACTAGCTGGTCTAATGGTTTGTTTGATCAGAATGATTTATATATCGTAAAGAGTCGTATTTTGTAAATAGACCTATTCTAACTATCGATCTTAAAATAGTTTAGTTTACTGTCCGAAAAATAATCTATTTGAAATCGATACTAAGCACTAATTGATGATCGGTCAAGATAAACTAGCGTAACAGCAGCTGTTTCTTAAAGTAAACATATAAAATTGGGTTAATGAGTAATATATTAATATTTATTCCAAAAAAGGCAAAAATGTTTTTTCTTAATGAAAACACGAAACCTGGTACTTATTACCTAAAGGAAACCACTTGATGTAAATTCGTGCTATAACAAGAATATGTTTACGTTAAGGCTAAATATACCTGGAGTGCGCGGTGTGTTTGTAAATATTTGACTAAATTATCTACAGGGTTGTGCAGAAATCGAGTGTTTTACTTGGAACCTGGCTCACTGGGCAATGAAGGCTATTTGAAACATGTGGTCGGTTACTGTTGCCTCATGGGCGGAAAGTAAATAGCCTGCGCTATTCGCGGCCGTACTCTGAACTTTGATCTTGGCTATTTGCTATTGCATTTTGAAGGCTTGGTTAGCGCTAATGTGGGAGTTTATATGTTGCAATTCATTTCGGGTTAACTTTGTAAGCGTCTAAGAAAAGGCTAAGGCATAGTTTAGGCTGGAATGTGCGTGGTCTTAGTTTATATATATGTTCTTTACTCGTGTGGTTGTATTTTTAAACCTGAAACAAAGGAGATAATTTCGGAAAGTTTTGTTACAAACTTTTAATTTTAGATCTTAATTTTTTTAAACGCTAAATAGTTAAAACCGACCCCGGTTGGGTCCAAACATTTTTGTCTTCAACTTTCTTTAGTGATAAAATAGCTTCTTAGCGTTTATACAAATTAAGATCTATAATAAGTCATTAGAATGTCATGTATTTGAATTCTGTTTGTAATGTTTCCAGCTTGTTGATTTAAGTAGCTATAGGCAGTCACATGTTTCGGATAAACATTCAGATTTCGGTACTTCTCTAAATTTGAAGGCATTAATAGTTGGGCCGGATGGTGTAGTGGTTAGCATAATCTCCCGGCAAGCGAGAAACTCCCAATATTGGTGTGGAAATTTTTTCAAATCAATGAAAGATTAATCGGTTTTGAAACAGATCTATTACCAATAATTTTCCATTGTCAATTAGAGCCTTAGAACAGAAAAGTGTGATCAGGAAAGAAATCTTTATACTGTACTTCTTAACAATGTTGTCAACATATTTTTAAATACTTCAAACACATTCAACAATCTTGGAGGCCACACTGAAAAATATAATACGTACATGTTGTTGTCCTGATTCTTGCTACATTTTTCACTAGCTTTTTGTCGTTTCTCAATCGAAATCAGTGTTATTATTCTAACTATCTAGTTTAATAAAAAAAGGGAATTTCCGTTTATTACATACTTTTTTCGCTAAATGTCCCTCTGAAAATACAATACCTGACAAGGAGACCATACCATGGATTGTCATGTTAAATGTAGCAACTACTTCTAGTTCTATTTGATAAACACCATGATCTACACTCTCACCATTATAAAACCATATAACAGCCTTCATTTGGAAACATGTTACTCGAACATTTTGCCAAAAGGGACCTTAAAAAGGTTAGCCAAGTAAAATTTCGGTTCAGATGAACTTTTGGACACAGAAATAAACTGTGAAAACCAAGCACCATTTTTAATAAATGAAGATTTACATAAATGTTTATTTTTGTTTTCACTTCCTTATATTTTTCTAACTTTTCCTTTTGACGATTGCGGTACAAAATATTTTGTAACATTTGCAATACAATATTTTATTATTATTATTTCTTCTGTTTGGTGTTCTGTAATGAACACAATTTATTGTTTAAATAACTAAACTCTCGAAACACACAATACTTGGGGTTTGTACAATACATGTACGAGAGGTTGTTGGGCAAAGCACGCTCGATCTATTCCCCTGTATCGTGTTTTTGACATATGTTAGCCCATGTTTCCACATATCGATGCTCAATACAGATAAACCCTCGCCCCTTTCACCCAGTATTTCCCTCTCTGTGTGTATTTTTGCTCTATAACTCTTTGTGTAAAAGTTCGGTTTTAGGATAGGTGAAACAATTTTTCAACTTGATATAAATGGTCCTTAGTGGTTTTCCAATTTAAATAATTGTACGGTTTGAAATTCGCATCCTCGCTTTTATACTCATCGTAAGGAATGCAATTTAGTAACGTTAGTTTGAAAGTTCAAAATAGTGGTGGGGAGTAACTTAGTAAAAAGAAGAAACGGACTTTTCCTGCCACTTCTAGAGAAAAACTACTCCTAACGTGTTTAAATAAATTTTTGGTAAAGTCTTAGGTTTGATCTTAAGTTAAGATATATAATTAAATGTTGTTTCTATATTAGTGTAGTCCTCTGAAGTCGGGTGGAGGTTTCAATTGCCCGAAACGTTAGGAGTAGTTATTTTCTCCAGAAGTGGCTGGAAAAGTCCGTTTCTTCTTTTTACTAAATTTAGTGTTATTTTTTCCTGTCCAAGACTAGTATGAAAAACCAGTACTGACTGCAGTTTCATTGACAGAGAATATATTAATCGGAATAATAGAGTAAATTTGAGACGATTTGCATCTTACACGAGGGCATACAAAATGCCCTATAGCAGAAATGGGCACTTCCAGTGTAAATGATCCCCCGTTACAGAAGGTTCGCTAGAGATCACGTTAGCACTTGTGACTATTCGTCGGTTATGTTATCGTATCTTCTTGCAAATACACATTTAGAATATAACCATTATGTAGGACCAGTGTTCGGCTCGTGGCGTTGGACCACAACTGATAACTGCTATACTGTCACAATGGCACGTAGCCATGTTCCCATTATCTACATTATCAGCTCTCCCCTCCTCTTCCCCAACCCCTACATCAAACCTCGCACGTTGCTATCTATGTTATCCACTATTGTCTGTTCTGGCTGTTCGCTGAATATTTATCTTTTTTTAATTTCTTATACAAAATATAAAACAAGTCTACGAATAAAGGCTTATATTTCGCAACTTGCGTTGCTTATTCATAGCTTAACAACAAACTATAAAAAACACTTTAAAATCTTTTTTAACGTTTTTTTAATGATGTAGATTTTTTGTACGTGTGTGTTGCTTAGAATTTATTTGTTTGCCGTTTGAAAAAACACAGAGGTACCCTTAAGTCAAAAATTTGTTTTTCGCCACCATTTTGATCCAGTTGATTTTATTTGTAATGCACATGTCAGGTATGATACCATAAATGTTTATGCCAAGTTTGATCGGAATATTATCATAAACATAGTTTTTGTACCATAGTCCATTTTTGGAGGTGGAAATTCGCCTCAACGTTCCCTCCCCTTCCCCCAAGGGGGCACGTGAGGTGGAATTTACACCACGTCATAGGAAATTCGCTAGGATTCACGGTAGTTCTTGTGGCGCGTCAGCTATGTGTTAGAATTACAAATACTGCATTCGACTATGAATGTATACAACATTCTACCTCGGTGTTTGACTGTATATGTTGCGTGTGTATATTGTGTATGGGCTATATTGTATAGAGTGTAGAGTGTTAGCGGGCAAAGCACATTGACGCAGGGGGTAGAATTGAATAGTTCCAGGACTTGCATTCAGCGCCTGTTGATTGCCTTTTAGACACCCGTGATTGGATCTCCAGCTAAATGTAAACCCTACACAGTTTCTATACAGTTTAACTCATCTCTCCCGTGTTTTGTGGATGTTTTACTTGATTGAGGAGAAAGTTTTAGTTAAGTACGAGACATAGAATTACAACTATATTTCTGCACATTTAAGTACTTATTTTGCCTTAAGATTTCTGTCTCCTCCCGCGACCGTAAAACAGGGTGACATTTAATGAATGACATTTTATGAGAATATTTTCAGGCATCAATTCCGGGGTGAAGACAAATTAAAGTACCTTATTTGTAACTCCAAAATAATCCGATGATGGGACACCCCAGTCCCGAAATGTACATCTGTACGAAAAATCTACAGTAGGATCTACAGGCTCCAAAAGGTAACTTGTAATAACTCAAGGTCCTACAACTGGGAAAGTTAAATATTTTAATACAAAATAATCCGTTTGGTTTGGTCGGTTTTGATTTTGCATTGGTTACATTTATGAATTTGGAATTGTGCATACACCTTTATAATCCCTCAAGTAAGGTTAGGGACGAAAGTTCACTGCCAATTTCAAGCCAAATTTTCAAATTTAAATTGTTTAAAGCCTGCGGACGGCAATAGCTCGTTAACAGCGCGCTTGACAGATTATTTCCAGAATTATCTCTTTTGGTAAATTTAATATTAGGTTGAACAACGAGATTCGAACCTATCAGTTTTGAATCTCCTTGTATTCTTGAAACTTGAAAACTTGCCCCGTACTCCCAGATTTACTTCAGCAGGACATTATTTTTTCACTGAAATACCTTTTACTTTTGGTTTGAGACACGGACCATTCCTAAAGGGTTGAATTTTAAGGTGAATTTGGGGTGAATGTTGAGTGTGATGATGGTTTTTATGGATGAATTACTGTTACAAATTAAGGCCAACAGTTCCTGAGTTTAGACCAATAATTAATAGCAGGTCAAACCGTTATCGAGATATTCGCTCAGTACGAATGGTCTGAGACACCCTGTATACGCAATGACTGCGCAACAGACCCCCTGTATAAGCGTGGTTCACCTGCGAGCTACTTTGCTAACAAACCTCTCACACTATATGCAAACACACCGGCCAGAGCCATTTATAGATGAGTTCTACGTGTAAACCTGCGCTAACCAGTGTCCAGTGTAGAACGCCTTGGTAGACAGACAGACGTGCAGATGGCTGTAAAACTGACGTTTCGTTGTTTACAGTACTGTGTACTAGCGAGAAGATTTATTGACTGCGGGTCTGTTTCATGTCGGAGAATCGGCCTGGTTATCTCGATACTTGACCTTAAATTGTGACCTATATACTCGTACATTCCCAACGGTTTAGTGTAAATTAGAATTAAGCGAGTTTGAACTTTTTACGCCGCCAATCAGTAAAGTATGGAGCATTTAAGCGCAATATTATCTCCCCTTAATGCAGCTACGACAAATTAACAAAAACCATAGGTCCAGCTCTATCTAATAATCTAATGGATTGGGCCAGATACGAAAAAGTACTGAACCAAAGTTGTAGAGCGTTTTGAAAGAGGTTTTCAAAATGTTCCCCTCTTTGTGATTCAACGTGTTCGTCCGTTATAGCTTGAACACTATTTTTATTTACTGGGGAAATTCATTAACTTCTTATAATAATTTATAATTAGGCCCCTATTGAAAACTACCTAACTGATTCCCTTAGTTTTCAAAACCTGCCATCAGTAGAAACTAATAAACAAGTATGCAACATTTCAATCAATTCTATTAAGTTTCCTTGAGTTTTCGGGCACGCTTACAGCATCGCGTACACAGACAAACAAAGAACTTGTTGACCCCTGGTTGAAAGATTCACTCATCCAAAACACTCGATATTCGAGTAGTAGAAACCTGACGACTAGATATCGCTGACCGATGACGTGTCAGCAGAAGTCTCAGCACGCTGATGGAAAGGTCAAAGTTCACACGATTGTTAGTCTACTCTTCTGTTCTTTAGTAGCTCGGGTTTCTTCCTAATAACAACAGCGGGCTCCTGTTAGTAACTTGACTCTTGTGTTTCACTGCACTAGTAATTTTAGTAATTTTCAATTTTAGAATGATACAAAGAACTTTAGTCTGTGTGGATTTTTAACGGTTGACGATAAGAAAGTTGCGTACTACAGAGTAAAGTTTGTTTTACCAAGCAAGTCCAAACTAGTGTCCTGAAATGAGAATCAACCAGGATAGAATTCCGTTATGATCATTGAAGTTACTTACGAAAGTATATATTTACAAAATAACTATTACGCGACACTGACATTTTCTTTTAGTTTTTATTATTTTAAATGTGTTTTTACTTTCGCCCTGCAGGAAACTTAAGTGTTCATTGATTACTGTGTTTAAAATTCGTGAGTGAAAATAAAAACGATCTCGAGTGAAATAAGACAATGGACGGTTGTGTATGGACGATTGAAAGCGGCAGTGATTCAGGACAGTAGTGGTGAAATGTAGGTTCTGCGCCAGTGTCAGTGACGTCACCATGTTGAGAGATCGCCGCAAGTCGTTGACCCTCGACCACCACAAGTCGCCGCCCCTGGAGAGGCTGAAGAATGAGAGGCGGGGAAGTTTTGCCGCCCCCAGTTCCGGGAGTTCTACCCCGCCCCCGCACCTGAGTTCTAACACTCTCCACCCCTCTTCGGCGGAACACCACCCCTACAAGCACGAGCGACGGGCAGTCTCGTCTCAAGGTACCTGTTCAATGTTTCTACACAAATCCACTGAACATTTTGTCGTATAGCTTTGTTGCCGAAATTGTATAACGCCCACCAGCTCAGTACTGGTGACGGCATATTGTGAATTCATCTACCGACGTCTATCCAACGGAATAGTTTTGTGGGGAGGTTTTGCAAACACGCATTTTTCGCGGAGAATTGTATATACCAACGTTCAGAAATCAGAAATTGTTGACGTTACCCTACCTGTACATTATAGAGACGACTCTTTTTTTTTAAATTATCCAAGATGTGAAATTTTTAGAGGTAGTTCCGTACAAGATAATGGGGAAACTACCGAACTGGGAAACATAGAACGGTGGTTTTTGAATGTTTGCTAACTCAGACAGGAGTTCAATTTGCCAACAAACTACCAAATTCTATCAAAAGTGGCACAATGCCTAAGGCATTTGAAACTCGTCTGAAATCCGCGATGGTTTCAAGAGCGTTTTACAGACGAGACTTGGGAGACCACATAACTGACGACTGACACTAGAACAAAAGTAGAATGATTCGAAGTGACTTGAAATTTTCGAATGAATGTAACTTTGTATATTTGAATGGGATCGTGATGTGTGGATGAATGAATTGATGTTTCTAAGCAATAAATGATTGGATTAGTTTGTATAGAAGTCCTTTAAATTCTCCAGATTTGAACGACATCAAGTGATGGTCTGATGGATATTTAACTGAGGTATTTCTTAAGACTCGTACATGGAGAGACTGTTTCGGTGACGCATTTTTTATAACTTCATCCGGAAATTACTCGTTATGTGTCTCTTTTTCCGTGAACACGGTTTAATTCACGTACTTTTCGTTATAAGGTCTAGTATCTGCATTTTATAAAGGTTTTCAGTGCTTACAGCTGCCCAGTTGAGAGCCAAGTTTTTATGAATCATATTTGATGAGTTTGCTTTTATCACTTACAACGCATGTGTTGATTGTAAAATGCAATTGTTTCCGTATCACAGACATTAGCCTCGAGCTGAACAAAAGAAAGAGGCGGAGCAATAAAGAAAGGCGAGTAATGGAAGTAAATAAAGACGATGAAGATGAAATCACTCAAGAAGCGCCGGCGGCGGGTCGGTTCCGTTGATTCAAGTTGATATTATGTAATGCTGTATAAACTCACGGAGCAAAAATAAACCCTTTCCCCGCGCATCAACACACATTGTATGAAAGAAGGATAATTAACAGAGATAATGTAATTAATTAACTGTGAGGCGCGCCCCGGGCTAGCTAGGTGACGGAGGGGGGAGTTCAGGGGGTTATATTTCATCTCATCTTTGCTTTGAATGTGGATGGGTTGGATTTGTTAAATGTTGCGAAATATATATAGAAATATATCTTACCGAATTTCCTGTAACGGGATATAATTTACACCTTACCGCCCTTTGGGCGATGAGGGTGTCCCCCTAAAATTAGGGGGTTATGCTGTAAAGTAGCGCAACACATATTTTACTGGTCCAAAGAA
The DNA here is from genome assembly GCA_018831715.1 of Matsumurasca onukii. Classification (NCBI taxonomy): domain Eukaryota; kingdom Metazoa; phylum Arthropoda; class Insecta; order Hemiptera; family Cicadellidae; genus Matsumurasca; species Matsumurasca onukii. The sequence goes on along the minus strand of CM032065.1, from coordinate 45,828,858 downwards.
ACAAACATTGATTTAGTTACGAGGTGCCTGAGCTCGAATATTGGAAAGAATAATATAATTTAAAAAACACTTCTATGTCAATATTACATTTTTATTTTGGTTGAGTAGATTTTTCGGAAGCTAGGCTTTTTTCATCAGGTCTAACCACATAATTAAAATACTTTTTTCGTATTTAATTTTGTATTTAGACCCTATGCACGAAGCCTAGCTGCCGAAAAATCTAGTAAACTAAAAAACTTAATATTGACATTTATTTAGCTTTTGTTACCTTGGTTTAAGAAACTCAGTCTGATTGTAAACTACATAATTTGAAACTAAAGCTTCAAATATTTCAATAATGAACTTTTAATTACCCTTTTAGTTTAGTGCCTCTGATGATAAACACTTAGTGTTTGAAGAGTCTCAAGCCAATTAAAAGAGTATTATTGGAATATTTGAAGCTTTAATTTAAAATTATGTTGTTATCTTTTTAATTATTGTATCAATATAACTACATTTTGCACGTTTATTTTACTAGACGCGTACTGTAAGTGTTATGTAACATTTGGATAACGTAGCCCTTTCGGTTCAGGAATCGAATTTCAAACTCAATGTGGAAAACCCCTTTTGTGTTTGCATGTTTCTATGTAACTACGAATAAAAACACGTAAGCTAAAGAGAAGGTAAACCCTTGTAAATCTCGAGTGCTTTTAAGTAATCCAGCGAGTTGTTACGCTGAGTTGAGTGGAGGGGTTGATATCGGAGTGCTCTAGTGTTTGTGGGGAGAGGTATGAGGTGACCTGTGGGTGTGGAGTGGAGGGGTTAGGTCAAGTGCTCACACAGTACATAACACTTTAGGTTAACACTAAACCTGTGACCCGTTCTTGCAAGGGTACACATTACGTGTTTTTTTACTGTCGTTGTAAAAGTCTCTTTTTGCGAGGAAGCCAATTTTAGCTTTGCACAGTTTAAAATTTTTTTCTTCTAAGTTTATTTTTTGTGCGAAATATCGTTTGTGTTCGCATAAGTATGCGTGTTCTAGAAGCGCCCCCCTACCCTGATCTTGTGGCGAGACTAAAGTGCACGAAGGTTACTTAGGGTAACCTGAGTTGTTTATTGACATATTTCGTGGTTGCAATCCCTCCCGTCCTCCGCAGTAAACACTTGTAAGGGCTGGTCTTTGAATAGTCAGCATTAGTCGTGAAAAAATGTTCTTTGATCAATAGTTCTAAGATGAGCATTGTTTCAATATGTTAGCGTATATCCTTAATGAAACAAAAACCAGGCCAATAATTTCCAATTTCCTTTTCAATTGGTTACTCTTACTTGCTACGCTCACAGCCTCGCTTCTGTCTTACGTGTTCTTTTACTGCAAGCTTTAGTATATATCGTGTAGGTAAAACGTATGTTAAATGTTATTGAAATCAGACTACTAATACCTTAACGCTGTTTGTTAGAGCGAAAAATCACTTTTTTGGCCTCCATTTTGAAACGACTCAATGAATTGTCATAATTTTTGGTACAATGGTGAATACCTTAAAAATAAATATTTATTTTAAATGTCATCAAAATCGGATGAAAGTTACTGATTGATTATTAAAACCACGTTTTTGTTTAAAACTCCCCAAAAGGGGGTTAAAAATGCTCCTAAAAATTCTCAAAACGTGTTCTGGGGGTCAGGATCGGTCGCATTTCACGGTCCCGGGTCTGGTGGGTCTTACCATGCTGACGGCATGAATCTCATTTTTCCAAAGAAAATTCGGAAAAACAGTTCACACGTGAAAATGGCTGCTATTTATTGTTTTGCAAATTTTGGTTACGGCCACCAATAGCTTTGACACAAATTATGTAGACTATTCATCTCGTGTTTTAGTTGTTAAATCTTACGGTAGGGGGAATCTTTTCGGAACACCGACTAAGTCTACCAATACCGTAGAAATAATTTTCAAGTTTCAACTATACATTCTGGCTATTCATTTCAAACAGTACAACAATTTAATTTACTTTTTAGTTATTATTGTCTATTTAAATTTAGGAAAGAAATGGAATTGCCCTCGTTTAGTTTCAATCAGCAGAAAGCTCTGAACGAAGCACTGTGAACTCCTGGAGTCCGCTATGGCTATGAATATAAACGCTAGGTTGAACTGTGGCACGCCACGTCTAGCTTAGCAGTGGCAACAACAAACCACCATATCTTTATGTGGCATTTTAACGTGCTGCACGAATCCCCACTTAAACTCAGTTCCACTACGTAGTTAGTTGGCTTGTAGTATAATATAGCTCAGTCAGTATGCTGACAAAGTAGCTTACATCTAAGTAATATAGTTAGTAGTTGGGTCATTTATACGCAGGCAAACTCGGCAGTTTAATTATGCTGTTAGATATTGTGATATACCAAACAACTATTTAAGTAAAAGCAAAATGGCGGCGGTTTGGAGAGCTTTTAACCTGCGTAACTACGAATAAACCAACCTATTGTGATTTACCCGAGCTTGTTCCTTGGAATCATGTTGACAACATGTTATAGCATTTGAAGTATCTGTAACGACACTCGTATAAACCTCGTACTTATCAGTGGGTTGCTCTCTTCGTTTACAAGGTTTCTTTAGTGCTTTGTTCCTAAACCTTACTTCAAACACATTTTACTTAGTAATTACACACTTCACAGATGAGATTCAGTACTAAATTTTTAATTTTGTTTACTTCAAACTATCTTTCCCCTCTTGTACTAGCGTTTTTCTAACTTTTAAATTTGCATTGAAATAAAACACAAACCTGTCGAAAGAGTCAAATACACGCAAAGGCGCAAGTTTCGGTAAAATAAAAATTAATATTTTATTGAATAAACATGTTACCATACACATTTCGCATATATTCATATCCCATTCAAACTGTGTAAATAACATAATTACATTTGTATTGTTTCCATTCACTCGAATCTACCAAGTCTACCCCTGTCAGTCCCAATTCTGTGCAAAAAACTCTTTTGAACTTTAAAAGCTTTTGCGGCCAAAACTGATTTTAGACGAGCTTTTAACGCCTTTTCCTTTGGGGCACTTTTGATCAAATTTGGAAGTCTGTTGACCTGTGAGGTTAAGCGTTCATGTTTCAAGTCGGAAGTTCTCCCTGTTTACCTCTTACATGATTGCATTTAAATTTAAAAAAAGTTCACGTTTCCAAAATGTAGAGGCAGAGTATTTGTCGCATCAACAAAATAAATGTTTCGTTGAAACGCCTACGCTTGGTTTGTTTAAAGGGTCACTGTGTCCCAGTACACTTGATTAAAACCGCTCATCATGCTGAATGTGTTGGCAAGGGACAGTGAGAGTGTATTTAGGTTGATTGTAGCTGCGAGGCTGTTTATAATCAGAAATATAGGCCTGAGGTTGTTAGGTAACTGTTGTGTCTAGTGAAATAGAACACTGTCAGAGTAGGCCTCAACGCGCTGGCGGGCTGGACAATTTAAACTGTGTTGATAACAATATAGCTGTCGCGTAACTACAAGCGCTACAATGAATCCCAGCGAATTTTCTGTAGAGGGGAATAATTTACAGCAAATACCTTTTGGGGAGGAGCGTTCCCCTTTAAAAATAGGCGTTGTGCTAGAAACTGCATTTACTTGAAGATTCTATTTAGATTAAGCTTGCTCAAACATTGACATTACCGACCATACGTGTGTTCTTAAAATCATCAGAATTCGTTTAACTAGACCTTTAAGAGTATTTACATATGGCTTGGTTATAAAGTGTTGTCATTTAATTCAGTATGAGTTGAGAAGCTCATAACTGCTTACGGTTTGTTCTACGACGTTTCGGTCTATATAACGAGAGAAATGTATCTGCATATCCTAAGGAAATTCGCCGAAATTTTTCTTATTTTCTTAGCTACGGCTAGCGTGAATTTAGCGAACCCGTGGCGGGTTGGAATCGTGCGCGACTCCGGAGCTTATCCCTGCGCAGGCACGGGTTCGATCCCTGCATTCACCACTTACATTTGTGAAGTGATTTAGCGGTAACGCTAGGTAAAGGTTGAGGTTGAGTGGTAAAGAGGACTTAGCCTCGTTAAACACACGCCACGTTAAGGTAGACAAACTCTGCCTTTTACCTTTTTAAACATTGAATTCACTTATGAAAAATAACAAGAGAAGGCTAATACTTGTTCGCTAAACTGTCAAATTTCGCTTAGTCCGGGATAGATTTAACGAGGTAGGTTCACCACTGGTTGACCTTTGACAGCTGGCCATTATAGTTAATAGACTTAAGTTCACTATTTACCAAATCATTAATAACCTCTGGGGTTGATACCGACTCAGCGAACAAGAGTTTGAGCCTTATGTGAGGTTGACAGAATGTCTATGCACAAAGAAAGGTTTGGAGGATTATTCGGTTAATAACCCCGATGCTTGTGTCCAATGTCTAGCCTATAATTTGAGGTTCTATAATACATTTGAAAATGTTGCCTCGGCAATTTCAGAAGCGAGATAATAAGCATCCAAGGTCTTGATAATTCGTTTTGCAAGTTACCTAGAATCATCCATAGACATGAGTATGGTGTCTAAGGCGACCGCGGATTTGACTCGCAGCAGAACTACATACTACATAAAGCGCGCTACGGGTCGGGGAAGTGTTTATTTAACAGGTTTTATGTGATTTCGCGCCCCACGCCCGACACAGTGGACCCCGCCCCGCCACAGTGCTTCCGCAAGTCCCCGTACACTTGCAAATGCCTCCGTTCATGGGTAAACACCATTAGAGTCAAACACAACTCCGTACTTAACCACGACGCTTAGTCACTTTATACACAACTGTCGCCGTATTCCTTTCAGTTTGAATAACAGAATAATATTCTAATGAATTCAATTACTTTCTGATGTTTTGAAATGAAAAATGGTTTATCCCATTACGTTTTACAACGATAGTTTAAAGGCACACTACGACGAAGCTCAAAGTACGAGAAGGCAACCTGAAATAATTCAGGTTCTAGGTTTTTGTTCATTGCTGGTTTAGTTGGTTTAAATCAATTTGGAGTGCGTGTCGCCGTGGGTTCATAAGTTTATTACGATCGTTTTTTCATGTGTCTGTATATGAGACACCGAATGAATAACAGTTACTATGCATGTTTAACGCGATCAAATAAACATTCAATGTCTGTGACACGTTAAAAATAATATTTTTTTAGGGAAATGCGATTTTGTGAGGAGTATTTTTCTCCTCGTGGTGATTTTTTTAGTTTCGTAATTGCAAATGATCTACCGAACTGGGCGACACAGAACGGTAGTTCATGAACATTTTCCTCACAGACTGGAGTTCACTTAGTCAACAGACTTCTAAGGTCTAAGGTCTTAACAGAATCAAATAAAACGTAAAATTGTCAAAAGTCGTTTTTAGTTTCTGTTTACATGAAGACAGGCCCGACTTAACCTTAAGTAAGCAGGGGAGCTCGAAATAAAAAGTTTGAGAACCCCTAAGGAATTGAACACTCTTCTGAAAACCATTTAAATGGCACTACCGCTGTACTAAACAGAGGAAATTCCAATGAAATAGTTAACGAGTGAAAATATTGTACCTAAAATGGGTTCTAAATTTGAGCGAGCGGAAAATTCAGTAACTCTTAAGCTGTAAATCGCCTTGCGTCACTCAGTGTTTAAAATTACAAATCGTGTAAAGCGAACTCTCACAGAGAGCGTGTAGAGATCACTGATCAGCATGCAGGTCAACCCTGGCTCGTCTCGTATTTGCATACTCTGTGTTTTCAACGTAACAAATGGAAACATACATTGTGGTAAAGTTGCCGGGAGTTAGCAAGCAAGCTGTGCGGATACTGTACTGTAGCTACTTGTAATTTATGGCTCGCCAGGTTCGCTTCACTAGCTTATTCTGTGTACTTTCTTATCTCTAAACCGTACGTTGCTGTGTTTAACTATGGAAGTTGTAATGGAATTTGCGTTACTTTTTGTACGTAAGCTCGGGTGGATATTGTTTCGAAGTAGTGTGTTTGAAAATTGTGTCTTTTCTCGTACACCTATAGACTGACGTTTTAAAGCCTCGTACCTCCTTTATTTGTTTCTTGAAACCCGACCGCGCAATAAAAACATACTTCTCCCGTCGATTTTACTAGGGTTTAAACAATTTATTGATAGTTTACAAATATCTTTGCGTTAACAACAATAAATAGTAAACAGAAAACGAAAATCAAACTACTTCTAAAACTAGTGAGGAAAGGTAAGAACGAATTTTAAACTACTAAACTTTTGAGTAATAATAATAATAAGTGTATGTGCACTATTTTTGGACTTTTACTGTTATACAGTTTATCCTACCTACGTGTTTCACTTGCAATGTTGATGAAAGGTACATCATCAATGACTTAAAAGTGTGTAATTAAAATATTTTAAATTTTAGGTCAGCTGCAATTGATTTAGCTAATTATTTTAAATTTACACATAATAAATGTCTGTTTGTAAAACACTAATTGAAAAATAAAACATTAAACATTAAAGATCTTCAATATTTGTTGTCAAGGAGCAAACCGATTATGTCTTCCGAAGCTTAAAGTTGCATATTTTAGGTTTTTTGTAACTAATGTATCATTAACACAGAAATCGATGGACTTTCCTCCAGGTTTTTGTGTTTAAAACTACACAACGTTTCGAGAGGTTTGAGAACTCCTGTCGTTCTCAAGTGAAACTTAACCTAAATCGTGTTGTAATCATGTATCATCTCCAACAACATCTAAGACGAAAACACTTGATAAACTATAACAATAACAAGTTGAAAAGCAGCGGCTCGTCCCATTTCTTGCACCGTCACAGTGTAAAAAAGCGCTAGTGTCGCTTAGTCGAGTTGAAACAGAGACCTTAGCGCTGTGCTCAGAAGTTACCTGTACGATTGAGCAACTATGTTGTGATACACGTGGTGAATCAATGTTATCGACAACTGGCGAATTGCTCTCGTATCTGAAGGTTATCTGGGAATCGCTACACGGTGCACGGTGGGTTAGGCAACAAGCACTTTGGAGAAAGAGATTGACAAACACAATTCTCATGGAAACTGTACGTGAGTCACTCCTTCATTCGCTTACTACTTGATGCGTTTTGTCGTCGTCTTTGGCCGGCCGGATATATCGTTTAACAACTTAAATATCCTCATCACATTCGTGAGGAGCAGGTAGAGATAATAATCTTCATGGATGTCCTATTTATCTACAAACCAATAATCCTGGAGAACTTAAAGTGGTTAAAGTGTTTGACCCAATCAGAAATGATCAGACGGTGTCAAATTTGTGGAAATTTCTTAAGAAACAGAGAAAATCCACAAATATTTATATAATTCCATTGGTGAATTAATACAAAATTTTATAAGTATACGGATTATATTTCATAGAACGCATGGAATCATTTTTGAAACCAAGTCTGAAAAAACTAAAAAAGTGAAATATTTTGATTATGAAATTTAGCAGAAAGCCTGTAGCATTAAACACAATTAAAACGGAGTTGCTAGACCCACAATGCTACACCGATCTTCTATTCAACAACAACAAAATTCTCAAGCACAAAATTTGCCAAGAAGATCCCCGATGAAGGAGGGGAGCTAGTCAGAAGGCACACATGATTACCAGAATCAACAAGGCTAACCCAGGCAAGTCAAGTGAAGAGGCAAGACACACCACACACAAGGGGGATCATTCATCAAAACCACGAGCTCTCACGAGAGCTTGTTTATTTTTATCCAGAGACCAAAGTAAACTGGAGCACTCCCTTAATCTGCGGTCTCACAGGTTGGTAAACAACAACCGGACAACAACAGCCTCTTCGTTGTGTTCTATTCATGTGTATCGCCAAAGTGACTGTCAAGTCGTAGAACAGTGCAATTTGCAGTTTTGAGCTCCCCAACATGGTCAACAACATTTTATATGTACGTGTGTACCTCTCTGCAGTTTGAATTTTTCCGATTTTTCCGAAATGTTCCTTTGCAAATGTTTAAGTAAAGTCAATCCACCAGAAGTAACCTTTCGGGGACCCTTTTCCCTTCAAAATTAATTTTATCATATATAATCTGTGTTTATGATCTAATTTCGATTAAATGTAGCATAAAAGTTAATAATCCCGTGCCTAACATGTGTACGACCCAATCAGGGGAACAGTCGGTCCTAGTTTGTAACAATACTACAGCTCACCATCCATCAAAACACTCATTACGCCCACCATTATTCACCTTAAAGTGTCCTCTAATGGTGGTCGGTGTATCAAAGTATGCAAAATTAACAAAATCAATTCAGCTAGACCAAGATGGCGGCGGAAAAAAAGTATTTCTAAAATTTGGTTTGTTGGGCTAGAAGAACGATGGGCTGTCTCTGAAAGAATTTTCATGCAACGTTCAAAGTATTTAAATGAATTATTTGAAGATATTTCTTTATAATTTTACCATTTTCATTGCCGACAAAGTAAAACTTAACTTAAGAATCTCAATATTCGTCTCTGAGTGTAAGATTCCCCAATGATTTATATAACCCTTATGCGCGGGCGCGGCTCGGGTAGCTGCCGGGTAAACCGAACACAAGGCCTACTGAGTATTGTAGCCTACAACTGTGTACCAGTATTTACCGTATTGTCCAAGAGTTCAAGGCGGACGGTACAGGTCTACATCTGGGTTAGCATTAGCAACTGTCTGTCCTAACATGGCAGTCGTCACTGTCAGTGTATCGTTACTCGTTAGTGGACGCCTTATACGTGCGTCAGCGCTATAGGCTGAATAAACATGTCGGAGGTCGGCTCTACTGTTTATGGCCGTGTTTTGACCTGACGTAGACATCACACACAGTGCGAACAGATCGGAGATAGAAATGTCTCAGCGGCGCGGCGACGCTCAATTCAAGGGTCTGCACCTACACGCGTATATATACGTTTTTTCTTTCATTTTTTAAGTATTCATAGTGGGCAATTTTAAAGATTATTTGAAAGATTATTATTAATAACTAGCTGAAAGTACTCGTTCTACGCTACGGGATTCAAAAACTGAATTTTCGTGATTAAATTTATTAATATATTTCTAAACAAGTTTTATGTCAGTGTTGTTTGGTAAATTTCATTAGTTGCCAGTCAATTCACCATTTTATGGTTTTTAGTACGTACAACTTTAACCCAGTGCCTTGAATGTTGAAGTGAAGAAATCTGCCCAGTGCCTTGAATGTCAAAGTGAAGACATTCTGAGGTAGTTTTTTCCAATATTGAACCCTTCAAAAACCCACATAAATTTTTGAGTTTAGAAAAATCCTTTTCTAGTTGGTGGCTATACTATAAAATGAGTTTTTATACAACATTTCAAGTTTATAGGCCTTTTAGTATTGGCTCAGCGTTGATGAGTGAGTCAGTCAGTTAGAACAAAGCCTTTATAAATATAGATTAAACCACTTATGACAAATGGGGTTTCATACAGATGTCGGGAATCTTCTCTAGTTTCCAAATATATCTTGGTTATTAATGTAAAAATTATTTTGAAAATCGATGCCCGTTCGCGCGTTAACAAGCGTACGCATACGTTTGAAAGTTAGGCCGTATCAGTTGAAAGAAGGTCCGTTGTTTAGCCAGCTGTTGTTATACGTGTTTTACTAAACCGTACCCTTATATAAGACTGGTAAAGAAGTCAAAATGCTGTGTCTGTGCTTCTTTACGGTTTAAGATACAAGGTGGACCAAATAAACGAGCAATATTTACGTTTATTAACATAATTACCATCGGAATTGTGTGTGTTATATCTGCACTAATTATAAAATTATCTATTTCGGGCCACCCTAACGAAATAGTCTTTAGAACTGCAATTTGAACAGTGCACGAAGTATTTGATTGAATTTCTGATGGTTCGGATCTCCATTAGACTGTGTGTTTTGTCACGACTGGTGCCAGTGTGGAGTGTGGACTGGAACAGAACGGATTTGTGTGAACAGTCTCGTCAGATGACATGGAAATCTACTTTGAAGTTATGATCGATTCTATCTCCAGGCATATCCCATTTCACCACATGCATGTTGTGTACTGCCGCAATGTCTTTTCCATCTTGGAACATGAATAAAGTATAGTGAAAGGGTGCGATTTGTTAATTTAAACCTGAAGAGAAAATGCCGTGCGTAGGATTTTTTTGCATGAAATGATGTTAGAAACCCTTTTGAAGGGGATACGTTGGAAAACAAGTCAATTTGTTTTATTGCTAGGCCTAAACATAATTGTAGCTTGTTTAGGGTATCTTATGTAAAAGTTAAAAGTTTGTCTTTTTAACGAGGCGAAGTTAGGACTAAGCCCTCCCTACCACTCAACCTCGCCTTTACCTAGCGTCACCGTATAGTCACATTACAAATTGTAAGTGGTGACTGCGGGGATCGAACCCGCGCCACCGGAGTGATGAGCTCCGGAGTCGCGCGCGATACCAATCCGCCATGGATCCGCTGTATTCTAAGTATATCGTATAACTGTTGTAAGTTTTAGGGATATGTAGGTTTTATTTTGTTAACGTGTTTAAACGTGTGTCTGTACGTTTACGAGTACAAATTTAATATTTTAATTGCTCGAGTATTCTTCACAACGAGTAATATTATTTATTCACGATGTAATAACGAATAAATACACTCTTAAATAGCATAAGCAGTTGTATATGTAATAAGTTTTTGTTCCATATTGAACTCTGACTTCAGCATAACGTCTTTGAAATACTCCTTAAAGACAATGAATCTTGTCTGATTAACTAATAATGATAAATTAATAAAATAATGATTCCAACATTCTCAGAAGATATACAGTATTGACTTTTGTGTTATTCCCTGTTTAACTCTCTGCGTTATATCGAGTAACATAATGGCAAGACTTCTATTGTGTAGTGTAGAGTGCAGACTATATGAAATGTAAGGAATGTGTCAACGCGTCTATATTATGTCAATATGTCACTCATCGCTTGGATCGCAATTTTCTCCAGTCTCCAGATGACATTTAGGGTGTTGCCACTTTACGTTATCGTTATTGCTGTACTCTTTTGTACTTTGTCGTTTTCAATTAATTCAATTTTTTATACAGCTTTTAATTTCTGTGAACTTAATTTTAGAAACGAGCAATTAATCAATTAACTTTGGATCTGCCACCATAGACGTTCAGGACATTCGAGTTTTCTGTTCTAGTACAAGTTTTTATGGAAGTAATGAAGCTGTATCCAGGATATTTGCCCTAGATACAAACAGCTATATCGGCCATAACCTTCCCTTACTTGCATGAAATTGTATTTATTATTTCATTTTTCAAGTATCATACAGTATTGTCTAGTCATAAGCATCTTAATAAAATGTGGTAACCCACTAGTAACAAAATGTTATAGACATCGAAATTAGATATGTCTTTTTCTCTCCTGCCGCCACCAAAATATCCCGCTCTCGAATCAAACCCAAGGGGTTAAACATAACCACACCACTGGATACATTTTCAAAGCCTATAACAGATAATGTTATCTGTTTACGAACAGTAACAGTTCCAATTTTGTCTGTCACGGTTACTCGGTTGGCACGGCGCGTATAACAGTTTCGTAGAACGGTTATAAAATATCGGTCAACGCGGCGCAGAACGGGCCAATAACAAGAGAGTAGTAAAACCGACTGTATCGATCTGTTTCATTGGTGAATTCTGTAGTTTATGCACGCGTGTGGTCATTTCTCGTGTCGACCGTGTTTATAGTAGATCAGTATTACTTATGAAATTGCAATAAATAAGCAACATTTTTATAGTATTCAAGCAAGTTCGCTCAAATTTATTTGTTCGTAACTTTTAAATAGGTTACAATTTGTATCTGTCAAACATAAAGGTTCGAAATCGTTAGAAGTCAAGACAGGTGTCCACCAAGGATCGGTTCTTGGCCCTTTTTTCTTTATTGTATATATTGCTAATTTTCCAAATAACATAAATAAATTCGAGTAACCAGTCCATCTTTTATGCTGATGATACCACTTTACTCACTAGACCCAGCAGTCTACATTATTTAAACCAGATAACTCAACAAAGACTATAAATGGTTTATAATTGGTTTTCTGTGAATAAATTGTCCTGAAATCCTGAAAAACACGGTACTCAACATTGAGCCTTAAACCAGAAATTTAATTTGAATGGGGTTTTCTTGAGCTATGTAAAAACCGATGTATGTTTTTGTTATAGTAGAAGTACAAATAACTTTTTAACTCCCAGAAAAAAAACTGATGTTTCCTTTGTTATGCTGCGTCAAAAGCAAGGAATCCATATTGAACACTTTAATATGCGTTGGGCTTAACTAATACATAATTTACATTAAAAGCGCTTTATTCGTGTCCAATCTAGGAACTACGACTGGTCATAGATTATACTGTGAAACAGCCATGTGCACATTTCAATTAATTTCCCGATATTGTTCAGTAGTACTTTTGCCGCATATATCGACGAGACGAATTAATCTAGCAGCATTAACAAAGCCGTATTCAGGGAATGATATTTCCCAATTTCTGAAACTCGCAGATTATAATCGAAACTGGCAATAGCTGTTTGTAACATTCATTTACAATTCTACTAGGTTCTTTCCTTGTATCTACACATTACAAAAATATCTTACATTTAGTAACATTAATGTTGCCTGCTTGTGTATATATTGTTCAGGAAGTTGTTTGTATTTGTTGGATTGCAATTTGCAAACAATGATATAACCGATGTTTATAAAATATATTTTCTTTTTCAGGTAAGTTGTGAAAGCTGTGTATGCTGGGTGGTGAGTCTTATCAATTATAAGCTTTATAAAGTTATAGTTTCTGTATTAACCATATTGTTTATAATATGCTAGTAATTTAACTGTGTACATTACTAGCAACACACCTTTTTCGACAGAAAAGTTGCACCTTTTTGGCGTTTCTCCTTACATTGAATCGTAATCTTTAACTAGCATGTTTCAGAATAAGATAATAATATCGTTCTCTTTAGTCTTAAAGTCGAAGGCGAATTTAAAAATACGATTCTTTCAGTTTAATTTGTTTAATTTCACACCATTTTCTGATGGATAGCCTGTTTATATACCGGACGCATTTTAACTATGGACTCCTATGTAGAACTTTCGACCGAAACAAGTAATTTTGAATAACCAATTTTACATTGTTAAAATTAAATTGATTTCGAATACTTGCCTATCTACAAAATTTGACCATTTAATGGTCGACGTGTGATGTCAAAATGTTAACTTTTGTGTCAAAATGTTAACAGCTCAATAGTCTCCGAAAAATTGCTTGATTTCATGTCAAATGTAAAACTTGTAAAAAAAAATGTGCAAGAAGTTTCCAACTTTAAGTACGCTAGATACATAAATATACATGACTTTCTACCCACTTACAACAACAAAATACAATTGTGTAGAAAACCTCGCCTCGCGATGTCAAAGCAAGAAGAAACACAGTCACTTAGCAACCTTGTGATGTTTAAGTGAGAAATAACGAAGTTACTTTGAACGAAGAACTTTTGACTAGTTGAAAGATATTGTAATTAATTAAACTCAACTCCTTTGTCTCAAGAGAAGAGCAATTGTTAGCGACTGCAGTCGTTAGTGTTGGGTGTTTTTACAACACTTTAAACTTAGTCTAAGTTTGGAAGACATTAATTAAAGGTGCAGTTTCTTCGAAAAGGTGTTTTGTGTTAGTTTTCATTGATGAAACCGATTATTTTTAAGTATCATTAATGTATTAGTAAATTATCGTATTTGTAGTGTGCATGATTCTTAAAAGAAAAAATTGTTTGAAAAATTTTGCTTTCCAGCGCGATTGTAGTCCACTTTTTGTGTGTGTTTTTCTAAATAACCAACCAACTACACCGTTTTGAAAACTACCAAAATCCGCATCGCCCGTAAAGCCGTCTTTCGCAGTAATAGTGTAAAAGTACCATCGGAAGGTTTATTCCTATTTGCCTTATGCCAATGGGTATACACAAGAGTTATAAATCATTTAGCAAAACACTACGTAACCGTAAAATATGTATTCGACAGTTTGGTGACCACATGTTTGGTCCACTATAAGCCGACAATCCACACATACATAATTATACCGACACCTGTACACTCCAATTAGCTGAAGTAAGTCAACAAAGCCTGAATAGTTACCCAGACCGCCGCTAGAGGGGGTTAGTATCAACAAGAACGCCGCCAGTCAATTAATTAATTATAATCAACCTGTGTTAAATCATCATTAGTGGACTAGTAGAGCACACTACACTAGCGCTGCCAAGCGGACCGTACAGTCTACTCCACTTAAGCATGAGCAGGCGAGAACTTTCTATGTAGTCAGGAAACCATTAGGTATCAGTTAAAATGAAATGAAAATCAATTTGTATATTAATGTATGTTTTAGCTGCTCTGTGGTTTGATAAATATTATATGTAAAAAAAGCATATTATTATTATGTTTGTCTTGTTTAACGAGGCGAAGTTAGGACTACAAAGTCCTCTCTACCACTCAACTTTACCTAGCGTCACCGTATTAGTCACATTACAAAATAATGTAAGTGGTGACTGCGGGGATTGAACCCGTGACACCGGAGTGATGAGCTCCGGAGTCGCGTGCGATACCAATCCGCCACGGATCCGCTGTGTGTATAATAACTTTGAACGTAGTAGCGATGGTCAAACTTGTGTGTTTGTTATCATAGGGCGAGTAGGATTCAAAAGTAAACTAGGTTTTAGTGTTGGTTTTGGAAAGAAAAACTTAGATTTTTAGGCCGTTTAAACGATTGTCTATATTTATGAAAATTCCATTTATTTTGCGCCATGATATATTTTGCAGTTGTACAAAAAATTATACATAGTACACTTAATGTATGAATTTAACAAAAATATTTTTAAAATTCAAAAATTATCAATGGTTTCGAAATGTGCAGTAAATAATTCGTCCGTTTAAATAATTTGTGTTTGTCTTGCCCTGAGTATAATAGGTTTAGAATAATACTCGTACTAGACCGCCTGAAACGCAAATTAAACGTTCATTTTCAAAGAAGGCGTTAGCAGACTGTGGCATTACTAGAGGAAGGTATTGCCAGTTTCTAATATCTAACAGAATTACAAGTTTCTAATATCTAACAGTTACTCATGTTTAATTGCATGGAGATAACTTGCCACCGCAAAAATGAATAGGAAAAAGTACTTGGATGCTCGGATGAAACACGGGTTGTGTGTGGCAGAATGTTGGTTCACATCTGACAAAAGGCAATCCTGTAAATGGATAAGCCAGATGTGTTACAAGCCGTTACTGTGACTGTGATTGCCTACATTGCCAAGTTTAGATTAAAACTCGACCAGATGCGAACACACATAACATGCAGGCCAGTACTGGATTGTTATAGGCCTACACTGCAAAGAATGTCCAGTATCAGTCGGCCATTTTATCTATTTCCCATGAAAGCGATGTAAAAACAAACATTTTCTTTACACACTTCACGCTTACAATTTTCATATGATATAGGTTTTACTTGAAAGAGGGACAAAATTCAAGGTGACAGCCACTAATCTTAGGAAGTTGTGGTTTCGAAATTTTTCAACAGGGTATTATTTTAAAATACCCCTAACTTGAAAAGTGTCTGTACGAGGTTTTTCCTCCGTCTCCAAAATTGAGGCCTTGAGGTGTTAAGAGCAACACTTTTTCCGAAAACTGCTTTTCTGTGATCCCTTATTGTAATTCCATTATCACAACAACAACGATTTAATAGCTTCTAAAGTTTAATGAATTTGTTGTCGTTTCATTCCCGAGTGGCTGCTTAAAATGTACGACTTTTCGCTCGGGCTATTGACCGACAACGGTTCAGTTTACAATATGTTGGCTTTTTGCATTAGCGTGTCATTATAATTTGTCTACAACGTGTATTTTTATCAATATTATATAGTTGTTTAGAACGTGAAATGCCTTTTCATAATCCAGCTTACATTTCACTATTTTGTATGGCCCAATTATATTGTATATACACATAGAAACCAATAAAACACTGTTCTTATGTGATTTAATATTACAAAAACAAAGTATGAACTGTCCAGTGTGCGGGAAGACACGGACAGCCGATGTCTATATCGACGGGTTTGATGTGATGTGATGGAAGTTGGACGTTAATTACATAACGGATATCGTTATCGTGGAAACAATATTGTGAGTGAACTGGGTCAGCAAATTGTGCTGATGAATAATTGACGCGATGCTGTTCTACTTACTCAAGTTGACACGGCATCACCTTACACGCTGTGTGTCTGCTGTTTATATACGTATTAAACACTTGGTGTTGTTTATTGCGTGCGAATCTACTGGTAGTTGGTGTTTTATATAGTATCAAGTAGTTGGGTCGTAAACTACTAAATGCTGACGATATTACAAAAACAACCTTTTAGCGCTAAAATGCACCGATATGGTAGAAAAACAACGTGGCAATGGCAGTTTTTTTACAGCTTACCTGTTTTTATCCATACTGTGACTCAGTTTTGATAATGAAATTTGTTAACGTTGGTTATTCTTCAAAATTCGTTGAAAAAATCATAGTTTTGAATCTATATAAGTTTAAACCTTTTAAACGGCAATAACTCAAAACCACAATGAGATTAAAATCAAACTGAATTTTTGTCTAAAACTAGTTTTAGTTAGACACAAAACTGTATCGAGTTAAAAAAAAGCAGATACAAAATGCCAACTAAGCTAAAAGCTAATAAGCTAAAAGGAACATGTCGGAGCTACGTTTCCCAATGAACAATCCTCCACAGCATTTCCAGATAGTTCAAAAACACTTAATATAAACACGTAGTAGAGTATGTATTCACGTTGAGATTAAGTGGAAGATAAAACCAAATAGTTCTGAATTTGCCTCGTTATTAAAAACATGTTTATTCATTGATTCAATTGATGACTACAGACCACCAATCAATATACATACTTTTACGCGCTAAAATTACAAACACATGGCGTGTAAAAGATATAGCTCAAGGTACTGCTGTAATGGTTATGTTGCTTTTCTGGCTTGCTGGTAGAATGATAGACCATTAGATTAAAAATATTATTACAACGCAATTGAGTGCATTCGTTTTTGAAAATAAGGATTAAGTTGGTATGACTTTTACTGTATCGCCTGCAATACCATCGCTGCCACATGACACTTAAATGTAACGCGTTAGTCGCGCTTATTTGCAGGCGTTCCCCGCATTTAGTACAAATTTTCGGGTAGATCATTAAAATATAGTTTTGTAAAAATATTGGCACCAAGATGAAAATCAATTTTAAAATATTTGCTAATAAACAAAAAATAGTATTCGCCTCATGTTTTAGAATTCGTACAATGCAAATATACGGTTTCCTAGAGTTTTCCTTAACGAGATCTGTCTCTAATTGAAAGTCCACTCTCAGAGTATTTCGGAGAAGAAACCAGTAATTGATTACCTCGTTAAGAAATGGAAAGAAGTTCTGAAGTGCCCAAACAAGATATCCTTCTTAGACTTTACATCCAAGTCCCCATAACGATATTGCCAACTTTGCAAAACAGCGACAAACTCTCAGTTGAAGTTATTTAAAAACGTGTACTTAGCTCGATATTTTTCATATAGGGGGTTAATACGCTCAGGTGTCTTAAACGGATTACGGGAAAACTATTAAATCGCCTTCGAGGATTTCAAGAACAATATATCCGAAAGTTTTTGTATACAGGGTGTAGCAAAAACTCTCAAGCATGTAAAGCTAGGCCGTGTTGTACACAATTGGAAAGCTTTTCAATTTCCGACATTTCTACGAAAACATTTGAAAAATGTTGATCCGTGTCAAAATGTAGGCCTGTGCAGTTCACTTACGTGACGCTCTGTACAATATTTTGTGAAGACACTGATTTCAATTACAATGCATGATAAAGATTCAATTTTTAATGTAAATCATCTTTCCAACGTAAGTGTAAATTGTCTTATAACAAAAAACGTGAAATGTATAAATGTTTTAAAATGACCGCTATTGATTGTTTAAACATGAGAATGTATAGCAATTTGCAGATTAATTACGAGCTATTGTAATAAAGCAGACTGTTCCTTGTTTCAATCAGGATTCTTTCAATTCCGGGGTTCAAGTTAGCGTTAAAAACTAATTATTTCCTTAAGCTATTATTGTAATTACGTCCTCAGACTTTACTCGCTCTCCTAGGTCGAGTAAACTCTATTTACAATGAAGGCTGACTCTATCCCTAATAATGGCCTTAACAAAACAAAACTAAAAAACTGTCAATTAAGGGTCCGCCTCAGCCGCTCAAGAGAGCGTCGTCGCAGAGGTTTGCGGGAAATAAAATGGAAACATATTATCTAGGTCCTTATTTAAGAAGCTAAAAATAGGTTTGTCAAAAGTCTAATCACAGATAAACTCTTCCTCTTTCCATAATAATTAACATATTCGAATTTATCCTTCATATAAGAGCTACTTTCTACGAAACCCTTGCAAGCGGAGGGTTTGACAGTTAGGCCGCATCAGTTGAAAGAAAGCCCGTTGTTACTTGCGCGGTGTCATGTGTTCCTTGGGTGGACAAATTCACCCTTCCTCTGCGGTGACCACTGAAGCGGACCCTTAAGGTAGTGATTTTTCTTTCCCCACCAGTAACAATGATTTCTTTCTTCTTTTTGGCATAATTTACTTCTTATTGGCGAGGTAGGCTATTATTGTGTAATCGTATGTCTGGAAGTCGTGGTTTCGTTGATATCATTAGCGTTGAATCGACACAACTTCTTCTCTCTCATGAAACTGTGTATTCCGTTCAGCTAGCAAGAGATGTGTTCACCAAGCTTTCCTTACTGACAATGGCACTGGAACTGGAGTATTTGAATGGAAAATTAGCAGATTTGAATGGAATCTGATTGAATGGAAGTCGTATTGAAGAAAAAACAATCTTTTGAGGTTAAAACTCTGTTGATTTTACCATGGCTTCTGGCTTATAGAGCATTTTTCCTGCCTAAAACACCCAAAACATGTTTATAGTTAGCACGCTCCGGGGTTAAATCAGTTATACAGCGTGTACCGTACAAGGTGTTTCAAACAGATTACAGCAAACTAGTTGACCTAGAACGATGAAACCCACTATGATCCCAGCCAACCGTACATGAGGATCACAGTGGAAATAATTTCAAGCATCCTTGTACACAGGGTGTACCGAAAACTGAATGTCACGAATCCTGATCTCGCTATTTGGCACGTAAAGGTAGATTATTTTATAATAACTGGAAAGCGTACTAAGTTTCCAGAATTTCCGTGAAAACCGATACAAATGTCCGCCATTTTGAAAGCGAAGAAAATTTTAGGACCTTTTTTCACGGGTATACTGGAAATTAAATAAGATTTCAATGATTTATATCTACCTTTAGGCCTACATGACAAAATATCAAGATTTGAACATTGAACCCATTAACCTACAGTTTTTGGCACACCTATGTATGCTTGAAATGATCTGTGATCCTCAGGTACGATTTGCTGGTGATACACTTTGTCAATTAGTTTGCTATAACCCGTTTACGACAGTGTACACTGACACACCCTGTATATGTTCTATCTAGATGTACATGAGTCGGAGGCACTTGAAGTAATGATTTGTAAGGGAAGGCGGGCGGTGGTGGAATATTTGGCCAGGCAATGCAAATAACGCGTCTGGGTCCGGGGGTAGCTTGCCTTGCTTGAGCTCCCCTTTCCCCCCTCTCACACATTATCCCCCTACTCAGCTTGTTGCTTAACGCCTTAACGGAGGGATCTTAACACGTTTCCTCTCTGAGATTTTGTATCAATTTCATCTCGTTTCATTATTTGGATAATTTTCATCTACCCATAATTAGCATGGTTTTTAGAAGAAGTGCTTATGAGCTTGAAATATTATCAGTACGGACGTTTTCCATCGTTTTTAGTGAACAAAAAAAGTACACCACAAACACGACCTTTCACTCATAAACTTTAGAAAACGTCTGAAATAATAATATTTCAACCTCAGTAATAATTGTACCTTCATCAGCAACAAACTTCAGATAAAGAGGTGGTTATGCTTTTCGCGTAAATATACTATGTGGGGGTTTTTACTATCACCCATTTTTACTTATTAGGATAGGCATACATCACTGTGAAATGGAAGCAACTTCGTAGAGTTCCTTCAAATTACAAAACACTATTCCCGCTTTACTTTCCTGTAGCTACGTAGTGTTACGGGTCAGCAGGCGTTCTATTAACGAGCGATCCTATTGCGAACTCATTATTTTCTTCAGTCTTTATGCCCTACAAGTTCCCTATTTCAAGTTTCTATTTGAAGATAAATGATAATTCAACTATCGTATTACTATATTTCGTGTAGAAATGTTCTGTTACTTTGAAATACCAACCCACGTAATTAAATTATACAACAAAATAAAAATATTAAGGTGTAAGAAATTCCTTACTGGTCGACTGGCTCTTGTCCACGAGTTAAAATAAATGCAACATTCACTTATTTGCTAATATTCAAACATGTTTGCGGACCCGTGGCGGGTTGGAACCGTGCGCGACTCCGCTGGCGAGGGTTCGATCCTCGCAGTCACCGCTAACACATTTGTAAAGTGACTATGCAACAATGCTAGGTAAAGGTCGAGTCGAGTTTTAGGAAGGACTTTGCAGTCCTAACTTCGACTTGTTAAACAAGACAAACTTTATTTTTTATCTCTACTCGATAATCAATAATTGTCTCTGGACAAAACGTTGCATAACCAAATGTTTAAAAAATCTAATTTTCTGCCGCGTACTTTTTATCTATTCTACACGTAATTGTATGTACGTATAAATAATATGTATATACGTAATTTAGGATTAAAATCCGTCATCTTTAAACATGATCTATTTTCAAAACTCCTTACACATCATTTGGTGCCGATTTGAAGCAAAGCGTTTCAGACAGACGCCCAGCGGTCCACCTCACCGTCGCTCAGTGCTACGGTAACACGTACACTATAGTCTGTGCGCTCTAGGTTGGCTGGTACAGGTGGATCGTGTTGTTCGACTAGATGGCTAGAGGGGGGAAGGGGGACGCGCTATTTCTGTCGACCTTGCTTCCTAGCGCCCTGTCCAATGGTTTAGTTCTGCGTACCTCTGCTGTATTACCGTGTGTACTGTGTTGTGTCCTCTCGTCACAGTGTCAACTGGCAGTGATGTTTGTCATTTGAGTGCTCGGTGCAAAAAGTGCTATTTCTAAAAAGTTGGCAATTTTTATCATTGATTGTTGGTTATAATTTGCAATGCATTAACATATTCTTTTTATTGTTGTTTTTATGTAAATATTCTTGAGGTTAACTTTTGTATTTGATTTAGTTACGTATTTTGCATACAATAATTCAGATTAATACAATAATTTAGCAATTTTGTTGTCCTTAAAATATTTTTAAATTTGTTTTTAAATATTTTTATACTTATGATTTTTACCTTGTTATTATAATTTATTATCTTTCCAACATTTTTTACGTGTATTTTTGTAAATGTTTAATATAAAAATAAATACTGGTAATCAAGGATAAACTGAAATATTTTAAACTACTGCACTTAGGTCTTGTTATTTTTAATTACATAATAATATTTGAGAGAAACAAAACAACCCTACTATGCTCAGGGAAAAATCCATTGATGAATTCATGTTAAATAGTATTGTATCATACTAGTGAATAGGCCTATATATTTTTAATTTGTACATAAAAATATTTAAGAAAAAATGATAATCTTGCGTTGACCATGCAGTATTTGTTTTAATTTTATAGGACAATCTATGTACGCTGATTTTATCTTGTGAATCATATGATGAACGGTTAATATCTAGCAGATAGAGATGCTGTACCAAAGTGAATCAGGATTGTTTATGAGACCTTGGTGTGGGCGAGAGGTGTATTTCGGTGCGCGACAACGCCGTTCAGACCTTGTCTCCAAACCCGTGTTGACACCTCCTCTCACTGTCGCATTATCGCAGAAGTAGACTGACACTCTTAATCACGGAGTCCGTTGATCAAGAACACATTCCTACCAGGGGCAAATCCGGTACCATATTTAAGAGGAGGTCTAACCGGATCAAATTTTGGGTTTTTGTTTAATTTATTTAAAGATAGTTCTCAGTCTTCAGAAGTCTTAATCAATATTTTAATCTTTTGCTGTATGTTTTAATTGTATTTAACATATTTTAATCTACGCTACGGTGAGTTGTGTAAATGTTTAAAAAGCCCAGGCGTTATATGACGTTTTAAATTTGTAACATTACAAATCTTGACTTTTTTAAATGATTCAAAGTATCTGTATTGTAGTACACTTTTGATTTTTAAATCATTGAGAACTGATGAATGTCCAGTAAAGTGGGGTTTGAAAAATATCTAATTTACAAGTAGGGAATTCGTTCAAAGCGTTAAGGAAAATACATTTTTGAGGGAATGAGAAAGCTCACAAAGGTCAAAGTTATTTAATAATCTAGACAAAGTTTCAGTGATCTGTTAATAATTGTGTAGTATTTTGTTATTAATGTAATGATAATATTAATGATAAGTTTATGCCATATAATCAGAAACGGTAAGGAAAATTATTGTTTCATGCACAATGCACACAGTGAGACTAAACAAAAATACTCTATAGAACAAATCTGTAAAACACCTTAGCATGCCCTTCCTAGTTACTTTATAAAAACTGCCAGGCTGAAAACCAGCATTAAAAGTTGAAGCCGGTTTTGTCATTAACAAAGGTTGTAGGTTAGTGAGGTAGGAGTTTTAATCAATTTGAACTTGACATCTACTAGCCTCGTTAACTTGACCAGTCATTCAAAGAAAAGAAGACCAGTATTGCTGCAAACCTGTCATTTAGTATTTGACTTTCGGACTCACCAGTAGATAAACAAAATTGTTCGAATGATTGATCCTCAAATAACCAAAAAGTACTGAAATAAGTGTCTAAAACAACGGCACCCAAATGCGAATTCTCTTACAAAAAAATTTCTAAAATACTTTTTCCAAAGTATATTTTTACTCACAGATCTTCTTGAAGCGAGCGAGTAGGAAACTGCCACATTTGCGGATTGAAACTTTGGGAAACTTCTTCCAAGTTCTGTCAGTTTTCAACTTATCTGCTGTAAAGATTTCCCCTCTATTGCAAGTATTTTTCTTCGCCATTTACTTTATTTAGAAAAACAGACTTTTCCGGCCACTTCAGGAAGAAAACTAGATAGATACATATCTATACTTGTCTATAGACAATTATCTACAATTTAGCGTAAGTTTGGGTTAGGCCTTGAGAACGGGTGAAGTTTGCCAACTGCCCGAAACGTAGGGAGCATTTTTTTTCCTGAAATGGCCGGAAAATCCGTTTTCAAATTAAATTGATCTCCGTTACTATTATGAATTTTAAATCTAGCATTTACTTTAGTTACTGAACTCATCTTTCAATCTGTGGAATAGGAGTTGAAATAAAATAGCGTTTAATTAAGTTATTAACACCCTTTTTAACACATTGTTCTTTTGTAATAGTACCAGGTGATTACAAATGAAATAGACAGTTTGGATAGCTTGTAAAAAATTTATTATTTAAAAGTTTAGATCATTACTTACATGATTATATAGAAGAGTTCTTTGAGTTTTTATTGAAAATATTAATTCCGGTTACTGATGGTTCTTGGAAGAAGAACGGCCCGTAAACCTATTCACAAGATAAAGCGCAATACATGTTCACTTTAAGAGAACCGCGTATATGCTGTACAGTCTCTCTTGAGTTTTCCCCATAATCGTGCATTATGTCAATTAACTTTTCCACTAATGTGAAAAGTGCATTCATCACTGAAAATTAGGGAATTTAACAATGTGTCGACATTTTCAAGACAATGTTGCTTATCATTGTCATAATTTAAACTTTGTACTAACTGTAATTTATAAATGTCATTATAGGTGTCATTTTCAAACGTTTCCGCAGAATTGTCCACCATAATTTATACCAACATAAACTTTAAGAAATTCCCCACAAACCTATATCACTTACTATGTTGAAATACACCAGTTTAATTTTGTAGAGGCTATTGAAGTTTCTATTTCATTTGTAATCACCGGTATTTTTTTATTCACCTAATTTTTGAAACGGCCTTGACCAAATGTTTAATAATTTTATATTAAGAAAGTTACATAAGTCATTGTAAATTAATCTTCCGTTTTGTACGAAGTTAGGTAAGCAGAACATATTTGCTTTTGATACAGAGAATAAAGGAACCGTAACTCGACGTGTCCCTTGGGACGCTGGTTTGCACTGTTTTACATTTTTCCCTCACATTTCCTTTGTTGACTTTCGTGTTATCATTTCTTGTTGAATGTAGAGAAATTGCTATCATAATAGGATAAAAACTAATGAATTTGAATGTATCCCATAAATTTAAATCTTATTACTGAAGATAAAAGATAACAGTAACGGTTGAAATTAAATAATTATAGTATTGTATGATAAAGTATAACATAAAAAAATTAAAAAGTATGGCAAAACTACCATTAAAGTACAAGGGAAAGTCTAACCGCAAACAAATAAATAATATTATTAAACAAATAATCCTCCATATAAGGATTTGCTGGCCCATAAGTTCACTAACATCATAAAAATCTGTTTAATCAAACAATACTTTAGCGCAAGTGTTAAAATATTTTTTTTTGAGTTTTAGAAAATGGTTTCTATAAATTCTTTCTTATTTAAAGCTGTTATTTTGAAAGATGTTTATTATGTGGATTTACATGATAATGATCCTATGTTGGAAATAAACCATTAATTGTTCTAAGTCTCAGTTTAAACAAATAAAACATCAAATGTTAAAATTCCTCTTTGTGTCAAAAGAAACAAGCGCTCATTTCAAATTAAATTTTCTTTGACTAATACATAAAACAAATTGAAAATAAAAACTTCTGAGTCTTAGTTAATAACAAACTGAGCAATCAAATCTGGTTTAATCCACAGATCCAGCTAGTTTCTCCCTTAGAAAGAGGAACATTTAAATTAATTTTTCTGAGTGATTTGACGAGGAGCTGAACAACACTTTAAACCTGTCAAGCTCAGCTTGTCTCTCAATCAAGCTCCGTTCTCGCATTTCGCTTTTAATTTAATACTCGTCTGGATTATCATTTCGTTTGTCAAAGAATCCACAGCTGAAGTTTTACAGCAGACAAGCTTTTGAAAGGAGAATCTCAAAGAATAATAAGAAATTATTTTAGTACTTACCACACAACATTTTACACTTCACACCTTATAGAGAATGACCCAATCCTGCCAAAAACTCCAACAATTCTTCGCGGGAACATTAAAAAGCTCCTTTATGGGCAGAAAATCTTCAATTTAACATTACTAAAATGTAGAGCTGTATTACGGGCATGCTCATGTATGGCTATGGTAGTTTCATTTTTAGTAGTAATTTGAATAATATGTTGTTGGATTGATATTTTAAAGAGAAACGCACAAATGTCAATCTTTCAACACCAATGCTTAGACCTCAAAGAGTACACTGATATACTTTGGGTGTACTTGGGTGATTTTGAAGGTTGTGCGTCCGCTTAATTCAAACATTCATCCAATTATTTAGGATCAATTATAATTTTACAGTTTTTAAAACACAGGAAATTATAGAAGTACTCCCTTTTTTTGTCCGTGAATTCTCTCACCTCAAATTCTAATTGATACAATATCTTACATTATTTGTCCTTACGATTCAGGAAAACTGTGACCAACAAACCTATGTTATAGGCTAGATTGAAACGTTACAGTCAAACAATTATAGTGAAATCGTATTCAACGTTTGTAAGCACAACTGGTGCAGACACACAACCAGAAGCGTTGTGAACAGTTGTGTGTACACTGTGAGTGAGCGCGATGGCAACGTATAGAACTAGTGCACGCCACCGACATCGCGCAGTAGTGCAAGTGACAGTGATAGTGTGATATCAGGGATGAGACTGGTGGAGAGGATGTCTTCTCCCCCGACCTCCCCCGGCAATGCCATCAAGAACGTCTTCAACGGAGTGCAGACGCAGGCCACCAGGTAACTAACTATTTGGGGGAATCGTTTAAAATTCTGCAAGGCTTTGAATTAGTTTTAGGGAAGCACGGTAAATCTAAGTGACTTTGTATTTAATAACACTGCAAAGTGATACTGAAACGTAAATTTTAATTTAAAAGAAAAGTTCTAATCAATTGTTTGGGACTTTTTGTAGCTGATTTTCTGACCACCTCAAGTCGAAGTTGATTAAAAATTTCGTTTCATATGGAGCCACCAAGCATACCCACACACTGTGCTACAAAATTATTATAAGTGCGTATAACATTTTCATTTTGTTGTTCATTACAGTTGTGTTGATTCATTCTACCTTTGCAATATAAATAAACTATTTTAAAAATCATTATCAATTAGGAGTTGGTACTTCAAGTGGATGTAACTGTAGATAGTCAGATTAACCCCCCTGGTGGCAGTGTCAAGCTTTATTGACGATCACTCAACCTTAAATCCCAGTGAATTCTCTGATCAGTGCCGATTCCAAAGCTGTTTTGTGTTGATACAAGTTTTATCAATTGGAATAGCTCAATATCACAAACAAATTTGATCTAATTTTTGTTTAAACAAATTATTAGTGGAAACGTTACAACTGGATAAATAATAGCACAGTGAGTAATTCCATTTTGTCCTCTGTAAATATGAGGTATTTTCTCATAACCTTGGCTACACTGGCGTGAGCCCGTGACAAGAGAACGCGGATAACATTGAATGAAGTGGAGGCTGTGGCAGAGTGGGAAGAGACAGATTTAACTTGCCAGATCATAGCTTAGCGACTTTTCACTTCTGTAGCTAGTGTTGGCAAGGCCATCAACAAACACTGCGCTGGGAGTCTCAGCTGGTACAATACATTCTACCCCCTAACCCCCACTAGGTACTAAGTGTTTAATATTGGGAAATTTCCTAAAAATGCCACAGTAGTGGTCCCTGACCATCCAAATAAGCTGGGACAAAGCGGGTGAGATGGATTTAACTAAATACGGTAACTTGGATATTTGTATCAAATTAAGAGATATAATTCTTATTTATAGATATAAAACTTAGCAATCATCACATACATTTAAATTTAATAAACCCCAACGTCGACTCATAGAGACATTTTCCGAAGTTTGGCACTTTACTTACACCCTTTATATTAGTCCCTGAGTTGCTTCTTGAGCTTTTATCGCAAATGGAACTATTGAGCCATCAAAAGCACTGAGTGCTGGCAATAACAGAATGCTAAGCAGCAACAAGGCAAAGCATGTCAACAGTTGAATCAGCTGATTTATTCTTAGCTGTGACGCCTGACTGGTGGCTGCTGGTTGGTAGGATGTGCTCGGTTAAGAAATGCAGCTAATCACTTTACACCTGGAAATGATGATGTAATGTTCTTGATTGACAAGTTCTGGAGGAGGGACGGAATTCCCTGGTTCATGTCTCCCACTTGTCGGTTGAATTGTAGTTTCTTGATGCAGAATGCAAATACTTGTTTAATGTTGTTTATTTTCTTTGTAAACCCATCATCAAAGTTTCTCAGAGTTGCTTGATAGTTAGATTCAAATCTTGTAAGTTGAAATACACATAAATATGTTTGAAGTGTATTTCTCTTCCAGTTATAGTAGTGAATATTTTAGGACTGACCTTCTTCCAACATATATATTTTGTTACTTTATCACTTAAAATGTTCCTCAGTACTATATAACGTTTCTCCATATATATGCATTTCAATATTCATGAATGGAACTTATTTTTTAAAAAGCCTTTGTAGATGTTTAAAATATAGAATACCAGTTTATTTCAAATTTGTCACTCTAAAACAGCAGTTTTTGACACACGTAATAGCGTGCCAAAGTTCCAGGGAAATACAAATTTGATGATTTTTCACTCCCTAAGGATAAAGACAATCTTTATATTGCAGGGGTTGCAGCTGTTTCAATGAAATTGTTTTTAATCTTCACTGAATATAAGTAAACCAGTGAAACAGCTGCTGTTTCTGCTAAATAATATATACCAGTCTACTGAGTTCAAAACATAGTTTTCTTGAGTGCCTTTCTTTAAACATTAAAACGTTTCTTAATATTATTGCATCTTGACAAAAAGTTTCTTCTTGATTCTCAAATATTGAAACTTAAGCTCGTATCAAAAAGCTTGACCTTAGAAACATAGAGAAAAATAGAATGAGTAATACAAATAGTAATGCCAATATTATCGAGAGTCCAAATTGTAAAAAATTTGTCTTGTTTAACAAAGTGAAGTAGGTCTACAAAGTGCTCTCTACCTAGACCTTACCTAGCGTCATCGTATAGCACTTTGCAAATTGTAAGTGGCGACTCTTAAAATCTAACCCATGCCACCAGAGTGATGAGCTCCGGAGTTGCATGCTAACTGCCACAGATCTGCATACAATTCTATCAAATTTAAATTTTAAAAAATCTACTTATTAACTAACACTCCAAAACCAGTCATTGATAATGTCAAAAGTTAAAATAATAAATCAGATTGAATACTGTATAAGTAAAGATAAGCACATGGAAACAATCCTTTGCCTCCATTAAAGGGACAGTGCTGCAGTGGGGCTAGGTTGAGTCAAATTCAGACTTCCTCTCCATAATGGGGCCCTGCTTCCTGCCTTTTCTGTTCCCTTGTTCCCCCAATCCCCCCTTTCCATTCACTGGTAATGGTCTTCCTTGCTTTCACATAAACAATACCTGTCTACCTTTATTTGCAACTGATGGTATAGGACTCAAGTAAGCGTTTACTATAGGTGTTCCATGAAGGTGTAGATGATTATTTATATTTTTGTGGGGAAACAGTTATGAATATATTTTTAGTTATTCTTTTAATTACTTTTTCACACTTGTTGGTAGTTGTGACATACATTAGTGACACGGATGTTGATCAAGCGCATACAATTTGTTTGTTTTAGGGAAGTCATTTTCCTCCATAAAAGCCTTTTTTTAGTTACTAAAATTTGCTAAAATCCACAGCGGCTATCTGATATGTTTTATTTTCTGATAGTGCGGTGAATTTTTTTAAAGCTGACGAATTTCTAGAAATATTTAATTCATAACCTTTTTATGTGTAGTGTATTTAAAACTTTACTTGTTTATTACTTTTATTTTAACCTTTTGGCTTGGATTTGTTTTTCAATATTTAAACAAAAACTTTAGTGTTACCTTTTTTAGTTTTCTTATAGCCGAAAGGATAAAAACGTAATACTTGATAAAATTGAATTTAACATGTTGCAATTTGCAAAACTAGCATAAATCTGTCATTAAATCACAGATTTTATTACCCTGTTTTCAAGTGATAAAGTCTAATCAGTATCAGTGACCTTTTGATTGAATTCTGTCATGGGAGAGTAGTGTATTTAATAATCAGTCCCTGCTTTAGCGGCCATGTCGTGTACTCCTCCTCCAGTTTTACGGTAAACTCACTTTTTTAAATTAACCTCTAAATATTTCTAGTGATTGTTTGCGGTCAAGAATAGGTCCCAACTTCGCCCCAAATAGTTTCCATTTTATTTCATAATAAGTAAAAATGTAAAAAAATCCACCAATCTTATTTATTTTTTTAAAATCTGTACATTTATTCAGACAAGTACAGTGAAACAAGTATACAGTAATCTAAATTCTCTTTTGCTCATAACAAAAATATTAATTTTGCTGTTTTAACACTTATTTTACTGTGCAGATTTCTAATTACAAAACAATTTGAATGAAAAGCCGACACTACAGAGTTTGAATAGGATTTGGCTGTGGAGCTTAAAATAGACAACACTAACAGCTTTAGTTCTGCTTCTGCTAATGGCATAACCCTGTTAATACTCCACTAACTTTCCTATTCTACTGCAGCGAAATGTGAAAACAAAACAGAAAACAATGTTCTACTTTGATAAGTTGTGTTTCAAGCCTTTTTATCTCATCCTCATGGAGTTAAAACTTTAAAACACTGATTTTAACCAACTTAACCACTGATTTGCCCTTTGATCGTTTTGTGTTGCTGCAGGTCAAAGCTTAAATGGTTTTGGGTTATCATTTTAATGACTGGTGTAAAATTTAAAACACCATTTTTAAAGGAGATTCAGTCTTTATCTTCTCAAAATGATTTATAAATTTTGCTGTACAAATTCTACTTTGTTTTAAAAATAGTGTACTTTGGATATATTTTGTTCTGTAGGATATGGTTAACCTTCCAGGGGTGTAATGGGTTTCAAAACATGAAAGTTGACACACGAGGTTTCCTCCAGGTTATGAAATAAAAGACGTACACATACATGTCTGTTATATATCACATAGGTGCCGGTTCACATGAACATGTCTTTATAATTAAAACAAAATGAAACCTCTGTGATGATACCTCCGGGGGGTTAAAGAAAGTTAGTCTTTATTTGAACACAACATTCTAAGCTGGCAAACGCTTCTTGTACACATTCAATTGATCTTTTCCATTATTATTGACATCACTCTCTTGCTAATAAATGCTGCCCATCACAGATTTAACGCCTGTATTACACTGGAACACTTTGATCATTGGAGGATTAGTCTTTTGGAATTCCATACCCCTCAACACCAAAAGGGAGGTCCGGAAAATGTTGAAAAATAAAGCATAAAAATATGAGTTTTAAAGGCATTTAAGCCTAATTTTCATGTCTGCATTCACTTTCTTACTATTAGTCTGAAAAAAATTTGATAATGTATGATGTATTTCCATTGTTTTTTTTAATAGAACAGGTTTTTTTTCCTTGATTTGATCCAAAAACTTTGAGTAAATACTGAAAAATCAGCATTGCAATCGGTACATTTAATTAATTAGAAAAATGTAAATGGCATTGTGAGTAGAGCTGGGTTTAGTAGTGGTCAGTCTCGGTAGAGCTCTAGCACCGCGCACGTCACCACTCACGTCCGGACTCCCACTGTGAACCACAGATTATAGTCGTCACTTCTACGACATAACGTCACCTGTTGTTGGGTGGCATCATCTCTGCAGTTCACAGCATATCACAATGTTTGGACAGTAATCAATTTGTATGCAAGTTTATTACCAATAATATCACTTTATTTTAATAAATAAAGCTTAAGAAAATAGTTGACATTCTTAAATCAAGCAATCAGCAAATTTGTCATGCAAACAGTTGGTGACGGAAATTTCGGTAGGGGGATATATCCCCCTGATCTTTCCTCTGCCTGCGTAAGCCACTGAACAAGTCTGCTTAGGTTTAACTTTCTGCGACTCAATGTAATCCTGGAGAGCTGCAGTAACTTTTTTGGCTCAAGCAATTAACCATGGGCAAAAGTGGCTTTTTAGCGTTCAAGTGTAATAATTCCAACAAACGCTTTCGCCAGTGGTGGCTTGTCAGAGGAGGCAGTGTGGTAATATTTAAAAGCCACCACTTTTGTTCGGTATCTTTCCAATGGTCGCAATGTGTCCCAGCGCAGAACTACTAGCCAAGGGGTAAACATGAAAGCTAACAGAGAACTGGTTGACACTCTACTTGTTTCTGCGGACCTCATCAAACATGCAACCGTATGTTGACCCCTCGCTAACCTCTTGTTGCTTGTTTTTCAGATGGTTCAAGCACATATCAGACGCTGCAGAGGCCTACAAGACGAGAGAGGGCAGACACCGCAGACAAGAAGACAGGTCCCATGACGACAGCCTTTCACATGACAAAACCAAAGAGTAAGTCCCTTCAATCTTCATCTGTAATAGTTGTGCAGCAGCCGATGACATAAACATGGTTAAATACCCTAAGCTTACATATCTAAACGAGGTTCAGATCTATAAATAATTTAAAATATTTATATCTTGACTAAAACTTTGTTTAGAACAGGAAAGTTTTATAAGTTTGATTTTGAGTGGGTTAAGGAGTAAATTAATTATCTGTAAAAATTGTGATACTGAAGACAAATTTAGGAACGAATTAATCGGCAGTAACTCAAGTCTAAATATTGTTATCTTCGGTGAGAAAAAATAGCTAGGGGTCTCAATAAAGTAATTAGTTTTCAGGTAAAAAACTAAATGTTTCAATATTACTTTGCTCTTTAAAAATTTGTGCTTGTACACTTTCTGCCTCTTTCACATAGTCTGAACTGAAGAAATCATAAGCAGTGTTAAAACATCCAACAATAGCATAAATGAACTATCGAAACACTTGGCTTACCATTAACATTGTAGTGAAAAGTAATTACCGATAGAACAAGGATTTAACATTTTATTGAGGTTGAAGAATTTCATTCTGGGATGGAATCTAGGAGAGCAGAGGGTTTCGATTTCCCCCCGCCCCGCCCCATCCCTCTCACTCTTGGACAAATACACAGAGCCAATATTGGTAATCTGACTTAGCAGACACTGTTTATTTTCCTTTGTGTACAGATGTTGCCTGACCTGATTGAAAAAGCTATATTATAGTATTAGAGAGAGAGAGAGAGAATGTCAAGGGGACAAGTGATGTCATTTTTATGCTTTCCAAAGATGACCTGCTGAGTTTTACTCTCATTGAAAACAAGGTCGTTATTGGCACAGTACTCCATGGCTTTACTGATCGAGATGAAGTTGTTTATCTCCAACGCCTGAGATTCCTTATCTCTGGTCAGAAGTACTGAGTCATCTGCAAACATTACAGTATGACTGTAAATACTCTTTTTTTGTATACTTAGTTTTTAACTGTCATGAACATAAGTACCATATATTTTGAACTGAAGTTTTGTAATAACCAAGCAAATCTCTTTTGTTTTTGCTCTTGAAAAATATCAAATAATATTTTTTGCGCTACAAAATATTTACCTAATCTGAAACAAGGTACAGAACGAAACAATAATGAGAAAAAGAAAAATCTGCACTAAACTAGGAGCTGCTCTCTGGTTTCCCCGCCCAGGCTTTTCCTCGTTCCTCTTGTGGTAAGCGAGGTAACCTTTTCGAACGTTAGTTATTCTTTAAGAGTCATAGCTAGTCCCCGGTCTTTAGTTGCTCAATAATGACCATTACGCTCAATATCATCAGAAGCTCAATAACAGTGTAGTTTTCCTTTTAAGGTCAATATGAGGAAATATTTGTCAAAAATTCGCTATTGCAAAAAATTAACTAATCTGAACAGGGGTTGGTCCCAATTATTTCAAATTAACCAGACTCTACTGTACTAAGAAAATAAAAATTAAACCAATATAATTTATGACACAAAATGTGTTTTAAGATTTTTAAAACAAATAATAAAATATGTCAGATGATTCCAGTTTTGCTCTAATTATAAATTTTGCAATATTAAGTATTAGTGTTTACTCTTTAAAAGAAAATGCCAATAGGCTTCACCTAACACTTAAAAAAGGATTTAAGGAAGGGAAAAGAAGGAGGAGGTAACAGAAAACTTGTTTTTGTTTTGTAAATAAGTTCATTTCCTACCTTTCTTCTCTTGAAAAAGTTTGTATTATAACGAAAATATAGAGTTTTCTGTTACCTCGCCTTCTTTTCCTTTCCTTAAATTCTTTTTTAAGTGTGTAATATTATTGTTTATTTATATTTTGGTGTTTGTTCTGATTTTATTGTTCCTGTATGTGTGACAGCTCTGAGGATGCAGCGGGGCGGTTCTGACCTCTTGTCACCGCCGCGCACCAATGGGGCCGAGGAGTGCTCCAGCCCCGCCAGTGACACCACCACACCTCTCCCCTCCGAGGACAGTACCCCGCAAGCTTCCCCTCCCCCACCACCTGCACGACACTCCTGACTCCATCTCCCGCAAGACAGGTAAGCATCACTTCTTCCTCACTACCTTTTTTGTATAAATTATATTTTGTATACAAGTAAATTTCATGTTTTTATTTCCAATTTATTTAAGAGGTATGGAAATTCAAAAATGTATGGTCTGGTTTTTGTAGTTGAAGCCGATGTCAAGTTGGTAGCAAATGGTAGAATTAAAACCAGCACAGCAATGCTCAATGACCTACTAGCCTATTTAAACCGTATTCTCTTTATTGATCCTCTATGGGTACTCCTGCTCCCGGAGCAGGCTCTTTGCCTAGTTTTGGCCACCTATTTTAAAAGATTTCAAAAGAAATGTTGCGTTATTACGAGAAACTGTTGAACACACATCACTGTTGGCTGTGTACTAATGAATGTGGGTTGGTGCAGGTGAGGGGTTGAGCCCCAGCCCCAGCCGGAGGGTAGCAGAGCCGCTCCGTCAGACGACAGCGGAAAGTTCACTCATTGAGCCGTCGGAGGTGCTTGTCTCCTCCAGCCCCGTCCTCACCGCAGAGCCAGTTCTCACACCCTTAGGTAAACTCAGTTACTTAATGAAAATAGTGTACAGAATTGTTACTGGAAAATAGGTTTTAAAAGCAATTTAACAGTGATTTCTATATTTTTAGATCAAGCCTCAAAAGGTCTAAACATATATTATTTTGTTAATACCTATTACTACTTAGTTTATGAAAACCTTTTTTAATCATCATTAAAGATCAGGCTTACGTGAGTTTAGCTGAGCTGTGGCAAGTTGTTAGAGCTCCCGACTACATCAGTACTTTCACGGGAGTGCAAGGGTACGTGAAGCATTTGAAAATGTAGGAAATGTAACTTTGACTATAAAAAAATATTCAAATAAATTTTCAACCTTAAATTTTTCTCTTTTGACTTTGAAAAACTCCTGAGTTTAATGTACAGTGGACATCCTGATTGCCTTTTGTTCATAAAATGCAACAGATTTCACGGTATCGGAGTGCCAGCCCAACATCCCAGTGCAACTGAGTCACACCAGCAATTCTCACACAAAGATGAGCTGATTGAATTTAAAAGCAGTTGGTTTGACTTGTATATTTGAACTCTTGACATTGTTCCACAGAGAAACTGAGGCGGACGGACGAGGTGATCAAGCAGGCGCTGGAGGAGAAGAAGAGACTCGTGGCTGACATCCTGCATGTGCCCAAGGATGAGTTCGACAACATTGCCGAGCTCGCGGCCGAGCCCAGCAAGGATAAGGAGGCTACAGAGATTGTGCTCGCGGCTGTTAACCAAGGTACACTGTCAAAACAAATAAATAAAATAAATAATGTTTTATTGCCGTAAACAAGAAATTGCATTGACAATTAACAATATATAAGGCTAAATAAAAATAATTAAACAACCTGAATTTGGTCTCAATTGCTAATCTTGAATTTGTCTTCAAAGAAATCTTCGAAATTGTAGTATACACTTGCTTGTAATCAACCTCTTCCTTTCTTTGGCCAGAGCTTAAAAATATGAAGCTGACCTCAAAGTTGTTTAGTTGGAATTTTGTTGTGATTTTACCTGTTGGATTTGTTTTCTTTTATCAATACTCTGAGACTGGACCTAACATGTGAGAAATTAAGCTGTAAGTTTCAGATTCCCTCATTCGGTTACGAACCCATTTCAAACTTAAAAGTTAGCCTTTTTGGTTTGAGAGTCAAGCTTTGATTAACAAGGTTTGGTCAGGTGAAAATTCAACCAATAAATAACACAATAACATAAAATAACACACATCAAATAACACAAGTTCAATTCTACCTATTCATACTTGAGTATTGTACTAATGTTGATTGCAGCGACAAAGCTGTGGTTGGTGGTGAACGACGCGATGCGAGTGAGTGAGGAGGAGGCTGTGAGTGCGAGTGTAGATGTGACCAGACAGAGGTATCCGGGCGTCCCAGCTCACCAGCTGCACGACATCAGCAGTCAACTCAACGCTCAGCTCTCCTTACTGCTTGTGAGTACTGCACAGTGCACACTGTACCTTCTGGGCATGGTTTTCATCTCCAAGGCGAAGCAAGTGGGGCTTCGGCCCAACCTGCAAGTTTTTGTTTTAATGTAGGGTTTCTTCAGTCAGCACAAAGAAGCTGATGAGGGCTTGCCGATTGATGGTTGCAGAAGTTACCGAGGAGAAGTTGGTAGCCTTAAACCGATGGTGAGGACTAATTGTGGTGACATTGGTGGTGGTCGATACTGAGGCCCTATTTCTGGGATACCAGGGAACCAAGTGGCAGTCGGGAATATTTATAGGAGCAGTGGGGT
This sequence comes from Matsumurasca onukii, assembly GCA_018831715.1. Lineage (NCBI taxonomy): Eukaryota > Metazoa > Arthropoda > Insecta > Hemiptera > Cicadellidae > Matsumurasca > Matsumurasca onukii. The sequence continues at coordinate 45,792,822 of CM032065.1, read as the reverse complement.
TCTAGCCAGGGGATGGGGGCTGCTGCCCCCCCAGTTTTTCAGGGTATATATTTTATATATAATATATATAGTATATATAAAAGAAATATAATGACCTTCCCCAGTTTTTAAGGTCTAGAACCGCCACTGTATAGGAGCCCAGATAGGACTTGAGTTTTAATGAATCGTCCAGAATATTGAGGCAAAGATTATGTTGTGGTAGGTAGATAGCGTATAGATGCCGAATGTCTTGACTCTTGAGGCAGGAAAATCAACATAATTGTGGCAGCCCAAGCACAGATAGCGTTGCGAGAAAATTCTTTTAAGAGTCTCAAGTAGAGCCACTGACGTACATGCAAGTTTGTTTGTTCTCAAAAGTCACAGCTTTTGATCACATTTAAGGCACTGATATCAGACAAACTTATATATAAATATATATTAAAAAACTTAGTTGAATGTTTATTATTGTTCACTTATCCCAGATACTGCAATACCTTTTTAGCTCAACTATAAAAGTTCTCTTTGTATTTGCTTTAAGATACCAATGTTGAGTTGTTGAAGCTAATAAATCATTATACTTAAGCGGTGAACTTCCTGCATGTTATTTCTCCATGGTTATCATGAGGCTGTGACTACCATAACTTACCTGTACATTGTGTGTTGCAGAATGTGATGACAGCAAGGGATGAGGAGAGGGAGAGGCTGCGACAGGAGGTGCAGAGGTCGAGAGAGCAGCTTCACGCGATGTACGAGCGACAGAGTAGCGACACACCTCACGACCCTGGTACGTACTTACACCTTACGAGTCTCTTCTACATGCTTGTGATGCTACATGAGACACAAGACCTACCTGTCACCACTCACTGTACTTATATGAGATCCCATCTGTTGAAGGGATGATCGTTAACGGTTGAATCTTGTTCTTCCGAATCTTGCTCCTTGATCCAAGTTACAGACTATTCATGTCAGTTTCTGAAAACACAAAATAACTCGTTCTTAAAAGCTATTTACAATTAGTATTTTATTTTTTAAGAGCTTATTTTGAATTTGAGAAGTTATATAGATCACTTGTAATGTTTGTTCTCTTTTCCTACCGTATTTAGGAGTCTCTAATATTTACAGTTAATAATAAAATTTTTCCTTGCTCGAGTTTTGTCCGGCCAATGTAAGGAAGAACAAGGTTCTTCTGTTTAATTCACAATAATTAAGACAAATTTTCTTATCATCTTTTATGTATCTATTTTTTTTAATATTATGTTTGATATATCCTGGTTGAAAACTAATTAAGCTGTTTTTAACACAAAAAGCAGTTTATAAGTTTGTAATTTTTAGTTCATTTAACTTCTTAACATAAACTCTTTGCCACCCAAAAAGTGTGTTCTCCTGTAATATTTATGCTTACAGAATTTGTGTTTATTGTAGTTAATAAGTGTCCATTTTGTATAAAACGTAAATTTTCCTTTTAATTTGAGTGGTCTTTTTCTGAATGCAAGTTTTGTTTGAATTTGGCAAACTAACTCTGCCCTAAATTAAATGTTTATTGAGCATAGTACTGACAATTTCAGTTTATCCCACTAGTTTGATCTGATAAAACAAATAACATTAGAAATGTCATCAACAGAACTCAAACAATTAAACATTAAATATATCAACTTTGATTATTTTGATGTTTAATCATTTCTTTTATTTATAAATGACAAGTACTAACCACCTTACCCCTGTTGGATTGGCAGTGTTTGTGTAGCGTAGTTGATAGCACTGTAGTGTCTAGCGGGAGCATGAGAAAGCATGTTTGTGCAGGTACGGACGCACCAGAGCTGACCACCTCTTCAACTGTACAGAACCCCACCACTCCCGAGGTAACACTTTCCTTCTCGAGAACTTAGGGCATGTTTGGAGTAGGGCTGGACAAAATTAAATAAGCTGAGTTTAATACGGAGAGACAACCAGTGGATCAGCCAACACACTGCAATCTCTGCGTCTGAGAATGGGTAGCAGCTCCGAGGCTACGCTAAGTGAGACAGTACAGTGTCCTTGGGCAACTGTGAAAGAGCGTGAATTTGGCCAACCGTGATAAAACCGGGAATATGCCGTGTGTTTTCTGTATTAAGCCGAGAAAAAGCTACATATTACTTGCTACTCCTAGTTACTCCCGCCTTTGGAATTTGGGGTGAAAGAGCACTTGGGACACTCAAATATCATCACGGGGAAATGGTTTTGAGAAGCCATCGTAGCAGTTTAATGGCACTCGGTAGCAATTGCAAGAGTAAAATGGCACTCAGAAGATGTTGCGGAAGCAAAACAGCACATAGAGCGGTGTAAATTTACTCTTGCGATAGCTACCAAGTTCTAGCGGTACACTCCTGCAAAAGCTTGAAAGTGACGTTTTGATACCGTGATGGCTTCGGAGGGTTATTACTCCTGCAATCGTTTCACTCCAGCGATGGCTTCCAAGTGCTGTTTTGCATTCTGCGGTTACTTCCGAGTACCGTTTCACTTTGGTGATCCTTCTTGAGTGTTCTCTCCCACGATGGCTTTTAGGTGTCTTTTCACTCCCTTGATGGTTTCCGGAGGGTATTACTTTTGTTTCTTAGCGGATTTATGTATGTATAAACTCAAAGCTTATTCCTGGTTTTTTTTAGCTCTGGCTAAACGTACGGCTTATTCACGGTTTTCACGGTCAAGTTGGACACCTGTTATAAGTGTATAAAGGTCCAACTCAATACTAGTGTCTAAACATGGGTCAAAACATTGTTTAAACTATCTACTTTTGCCGCATGAGTTTAATGTGGATGCAATTGGAATTGGATGAGTTAACATCATATCAATATTGAGTACACAACTGTTTTTAGTGTCAACGTTCATTAATAAGCATCATTAAGCATCCACAAACAATAAATTGTATAAAAGTGTGTCAATACTACCCTTTTTTTGTCGTCAACATATCTCCTGTGAGCACTCTACGTTTTATGGTTCAATTATTTCAATCAGTCAAAAGTTACGAGGCCATATAATTCTTAAGTCCGGATTGTGACAGTATTTATTAGAATCTCCTACAAAATAAATCAAAGAAATTCTTAGTTTGTCCGTAAGATGAATCAATCAAAACCCTTAAAATAGCCAATAATTATGATCGACTCAAAACACATGATTGTATTCTTATGTATGGTTTGTGTTGCAGGTGTTTGTTGATGCAATGTCCGGTGAAGCGGAGAGTCACTTGGAGGCCGAGGCAGAGTAACCCCCTGGACCCCACACACCCCCTCACCCCTCGTGTACAGTACAAGCCTTGCCCTAGTGCCTAGCAATGTTACCAAGCCCAGGTGCTCATTCCAGCCTCCCGCACAGTCACTTGTTATGTTAAATAGTATACAAAATCATGTGGATAATCAAAGAGATTTGTTATTATTTTGATAAGTTTACGCGAGTGTTGTTTGACTCATTATCTATTAAGTTTCGTCGATTAATTCTGGGTTTATTTATTACGAAGCAAGGTATTGTAGAGTAGTCGTAAGATGTTTCCTATATGCATTTATACAGTATTGTCCCGGTGCGGTTCTTGGTGCTATGGCTTTAGGGATAACTTTGTAAGATGTTTTTTTGGAAAAGTCAACAGCTGTTTTTTGGTTTAACGCTAACTACAGCTGTATTCAGAACTTAACGGCTTGGAAAAGTAGTGTAAGGTGGACAAAAATTGAAATTCCTATAACAATTATTTAACAGGAATAAAGAATTTATTTATTAATAAAAGCGGATACTTCCCTAAAAGCCATAACTTTTAAATATAATTATTTGAACACAAATCAAACACAAAAAGGTTGGTCGTTTAAGTGCAATTAAATGAAAAATATCTTAAATTCTTCCTAACGAAAAACTGTTTCAAACCATACTACTACAAAGTACTGTAAATAAATTTTTATTTAATTGAAAAATATTTAGTTATTTTTCATATGGATCTGCTATTCACATAAGTCTAATCCATACAGACAAAGTTATCTCTATTGCCAGTTAAACATGTACTGTTTTGTATTAAAATCTGTATATTCAAGTTTAAAGCCTAATCTATTTATTTAAGTTGAAATTTCAATAATTTCAGCACTGGCTGTTACCACACTCTTAGAATGTCTTGCAGTATTAACTAGCTTTTGTTGTAGATCTTTTCATGTATTCCATTAAAAATACATAAAGCCAAAATAATTATTTTGGATACATCTGGAATTTTAAAAATAATTAAAATAAGAAGTTATTTTGTATCAAACTCTATGTACATAATTCACTTTTGGTTACTTAAAGTAACTTTTAAGTTTAGATCTCTTTAAAATTTGTTAAAAAATATTATTTTGTATTAATTTTAGAAAATGCAAATTTCTTTTCTAATAGTGTAACTATTTTTATTTTTGTATTTTTATTATTACTGTGCCAAATCCAGGAATTAGGAAACTTAAATTCGGAATACTTCTGAAATACTTTTTGTTTTCACGTTTTATTGATCTGTAATTATATTTTGTACGAAATATTATTGTTGTGGTATTTTACAACCAAAGTATCATTGTAAATATAAGATAATCTGTAAAATATATTTATATATAAAGTTAATAGAGCATTTACTCGTCAGAAGGCCTATAAAATTTGATAGACAGCATGCAATATCAGATTCAGCTAATGTATATTCTTGTAACTCACAACATGTATTTGTATATAGACTGATCACGTAAATAAACACATATTGATATATAAATCCCTGTGTTCCTCTTATTCTGTCCTTCCAAGCAGCAGGTGGCTTAGACAAACCCTAGGAGGCGGCCGGGTATCTAAATTATATCAAAATTAACTAATATATCTAACTAAGATATCTATATTAACTATGGAAACAAGTTGATCTGTTGTTAATGATTAAATTGAAATGATAACAAAACCAAAACTTACATGCAATAAGTTGGTTCTCTAAAGTTCCCATTCTTCTACAATGTTTCCTCTGAAATCCTGAAAATGTTTAAGTAAGTGTTAGACAATCATGGGAAAAAGCAACAAGTCAGGCCACTGGTAACCACTAACTTCCAAGACAGAGAGACTTGCCAACACTTGGGGGACCTCCCCCTCCCCAGACTATGGCAAGCCTCTCCTGAAGTCGCGGTCTACCCATGCTCCCACGTCCCCTCATTGATATCTGATCCAACCTCCTCTGGTGGGGAGCGTGTTTAACATCCGGACATCTAGAAAGCTGCCAAGTAATTGGGTGAACTACTCTTTCAATGAATCCCAGTACACAGTAATCTGAGCAGATAGTAGCTGTCCGGATGCTGAATACGTTCCGTTCCCCACCAGGTTGGATCAGACATCAATGTGAGGCGATGTGGCAGCAGAGTAGACTGCGACTTCAGGACAGGCTTGCCTAATCTTGGGGGGGGGGGAAGGTCCCCCGAGTATTGTCAAGGCTCTCCGTGTCTTGGGGGTTAAGAGTCCCCTAAGTGGTCGTCAGCGGCAATAACACAGTGGTAAATTTGATCAGTGTTTACATATCACTATAGTGTTAGGCTATAAGGCTTTTTGTGCTAGCCTATGGAGTGGTAAGGATGTGGAACAAGGTAAGGAAGGGAATAGGTCCGCTAGCATCATGCTTGGGCAACTGAATTGGCCTTCGACCTTGATGGGGGGGGAGGGGGGTTTATTCTTTGCCACCTAAACCAGTTGTCTCAAAACTGCTGTACAGAGGTCTTCTAGATCCAAAAGATTGCAATGGAGGGTATGTGAGAAAGACATAGCCTAATTAAAACAAACAGAAATGATGGAGAACTGCCATTTAAAAAATTAGGCCAGGCTTCAAAATGTAAAGATAAACACACCGCACACTACCAATAAAACTCAACAAGCAGAGAGTGTGTAGGGTGAATTCAGCGGAAGAAAGAAAAGCTTGGTCTGAGCGAAAGAAATAATATTGGGCAATTAAGAAAAGAAAAACTAAATCCATTGACTCATGCAGTCCGATGTTGGCCGTCAATGGGCGAAGGGATATCGTTACATGGAATGCTAGAAGCACAGTAAACTCCCACAAGAGCGGAACAAAATAATTTGGATACAGGCTAATCTAGACCATCTAGTATGAGAAAAACTTAAAACGTTCAGAAATTGTCACTTTGACGGTTAATTGTGAATAATTTCCGAACGAAACAAGATAGGGTTAAATGGTTTGCAGATTTGTGTTCAGCGCGACGAGGCGGTGCAAAAAATGTATCATATGTGTGGTTTTGAAAAAAAAAAATTTCACCCCTTGTTGGCGGTTTATTGTGAATAACTTTTGAACGAAAAAAGATAAGGTACAACGGAGTGCAGATTCGTAATCAGCGGGACGAGGCGGTGTTAAAAAATGTATGATTTGTCTGATTTGAGACGCAAAGATTTTTGCCAATCGAAAAAACCAAAGGTTAAAGCCCATGGTCGGAGCGATTTTTGGCTCCGTGTTTTGTGAATATCTTCCGAACGAAACAAGATAAAATTTGTTAAAAATCAGATTCGAGTTCAGCGGGACGAGGCGCTTCCAATGATGAAAAGATTTTTTGGTTGCAATGAAATTTTTTTTTCAAAATTACTGTTTTTTTTGAAAATTTTCCAAACGGAACAAGATTAAGAAAAAAGTTTTCAGATCTGGTTTTGGGTCGACAAGGCGGTGTCAAAAAAGGTATCACATGACTGATTTTCCAAAAAAAGGTTTTACCCAAAATTAGCGGCGCAACGTGATTTTCAGTTTTTTTGGGAATAACTTCCGAACGAAAAAAGATATTTTAAAACGGTTTGAAGATTTGTGTTCAGGGCGACGAGCCGGACCAAAATAATGTGTCATATGTCTGGTTTAAAAAAAAAAGTTGTCACCTGACGAATTTTTACTCTTTTGGCCGCCATTTTGAAACTGCTTGATGGATTTTTATAATTTTTGGTCTATTGATGTACAACAATATAATACATATTTATTCCAAATTTCATCAAAATCGGATGAGAGTACTGGTGTTTTGATCATTAAAGACACTTTTTTGGCGAAAAGTCCCACCCAAAAAGGGGGTTCCATTAGTCCGATTTTGCTGGTTAACAGACACGACTAAGATATTTACAAACAGAACATTTGTTCCAAATTTTATGAAAATCGGACAAATTTGAGTACTACTTTCAATAATAACCGATAAACAGATTCAACTTCTCAAGAATTTGAGATAGCCTATGTTTTAAATGTTCATTTTCGTTTGCAAGCTTTCAAAAACAGACCAAAATACACCATAATAAAAAATTCACGATAGATACCCTACTAAAACTTAACTCATTAATATAAAACTATCACATTTCTTGTTGCTGACTTGGTTTTGATCAGTGTTTACATAATAACTTCCGAGTAGAACAAGATAGGGTTAAAAGGTTTCCAGATTCGTGTTCAGTGTGACCAGGCGGCCCAAAAAATATATACTACTGTATGTCTGGTTTTAGAAAAAGAAAACTTTCACCAGACGTTTTTTTCAATGGGTATTATTTTACAAACATTCCCAATTTACTACACAAGGTAAGTAATAATCAATCCTTCAGTTTGGGTCTGAGCCAGGCCCAGGACTATGACTGCCCTGCATTTCATGCTCTGTGCTGAAAGCCTGAAAAGTTGATAAATTATAATGTGTTTACTGTTTACCTGCAGTGTCTACAGGATGCTAGCGGCCAGTCACTTGTCATCACAGACGACATACTTGGGATGGTTTCCCCTCGCCCTGAACACTTCTTCCAACAGCTGGTTCTGGGGCTTCACCTTGTACACACACGTACCGGTTCGCCATGTTGAACGAAGTCTCAAAGGTGGCGACACGCTCAGGCCCAACTGTGATGCGATGCTAGAAGTAGACCACAAGCGTGATGTAGAGTTTATTGTGACTGACAATTTGAAAAATCAGTTATAGTTAAGGTCGCGGCAAGACGTCAAGGAGAAAACGGGCGGGTTTGTAGATTTCTGGTACTACAAAAGAAAGTGTTGAATTTTGCTTAACATAAGAGGGATAGAGTGAGTAAAGAAACACTTGAATTGAAGATTCTTACAGTCTATGATCAATATATCTTAGATTGTATTGTTTGTATATCAGATCAGTTAGACAAATTTGATCTCTCGAGGCGAATGTCACTTGTAGAGGGTGACACACTGGAACCTGACAGTTTATGAATGAACAGTGCATGGTTGTTTTTATACCAAAATGAACTTTGATGGTACAAACATGTTAAAAATATGATACCATTTCAAAGAAGTTCATGTGTGAAAAAATAACTTTTAGCATGTGTTATCCACTGTCCTCAATGCATGCCTGAAAGTCGTCTTTCATTGGAACAATGCATTGCTGCTACCTCCTCTATGATCGCCTCTTTCAGTTTGATATAAATGACCTATATGTTTGTAGGTTAAGAGTTGTTCTTCAAGTTGCCCCCAAATAAAAGAAAACCGCAAGGGCCTCAAGTCAGGTGATTTAGGGGACCATGGGATGTCTCCGAAACTTGAGTTGAGCTTTCCTGGGAGCACCTCTCGAAACAATCGCATAGTGTCTACCAATAGGCGCAGTTCCATTATTCTGTTGGAAATAAACATTTGCCGTGTCAAGCCGCCGTCATTGAAGCTGAAGGCACAAACAAGTGTTCAGTATGCACATGAAACGAGCTCACCGTAGCATTACCCCCATTATCATTTTCAAATAAGTGGGCTCAATAATGCCAAATGAAGCTGTTGCAGACCAAACAACAATTACTTGCTAGGACTTAAAAAAAGAAGACAATGAACCCATTTTGTTGTAAATTTAAATTGACACAATACTGTAATCATGTATATGTAAATAAATAATTATTAATTAGTAATAATTAAATAATTAATCAGGTCCAAATATTTTTGTCTTCAAATTTATTTAGTAATAAATAAATAATTACATATACATTTTTACAACAAACATTTTTGTCTTCAAATTTCTTTCGTAATAAATAAATAATTTGTAATTCAGTAGTTTCATTGTAAATTTTCAAGTGTACTCAGCAGCACCTTGTTTCTGATCCTAAATCTGGTTAAGACTTGGGTATCCACGGTAGAACAGAAAAGAAAAACTTACCTCATAATACTCTCTTTCTCGCCCAAAGTGTAACTATCTTTGTCAAAGAACACGTCATCATTGAAGCTTCCTTTGAAGGTGTTGAGGATTTCTACAAGTCTTGGATTAGATAAAGAGCCAGTGTCATTTTTAGTCAGGATTCTGAAAACAAGAACAGGTATAATTACAGAGACATAAAAGGAATAAAAGAGATTAAAAAAGATGTCTCTACAAGGTTTTCCGTGGATTGGAAATTCTCTATTAACATTGTTACGTTCTAAATTTTAGGGGGGGTACATTTTTGGCTATTCCGTTCGAGTTTACCAAAGACGATATAAATAACCCTCGAATGGAAAGAACCGCCGTGAGCACCCGACAGTCCGACACGTTAGCGATTGCCGCAGATTATATGCAAGGCGTTTATACATTATGTTGCTGCTACCCAGAGATAACTCCACTATCAGTAGCGTCGTACTATTGTGTTACTTGTTTGACAATGTTTGATAAATCAGATGATCGCAGTGACACCAAACGTCTGACTCTAAAGACGTAACTAGCGATATGCGAGGTACGCGGACTAGAGCTTACGAAGGTTTTTAAAAGGAGACCCTGAACCGCGGCATCTCTCTCTTGATTTAGACATCGAACTGATCGGACGAGTTTGGTTGTGCTCCCAACTTCTGAGCCAATTTAACCTCAACGTTCCCCGACAGACACACGATCAGGGCCAAGCCCTAAGAGTACCATGTGATATACTCACGACGACATTACTTATTAAACCATGTACATTAAGCATAACCATTAAGGTCAGTTATTTAATCTATTTATTTTCTGATATTTAAGTATTTTTACGACTTAGCTGCCCTTGAAGATTATGTTATTCACATGATTGATGTTCAAGTTTTAACTCACAACATGTATTTGTATATAGACTGATCACGTAAATAAACACATATTGATATATAAATCTTTGTGTTCCTCTTATTCTGTCCTTCCAAGCAGCAGGTGGCTTAGACAAACCCTAGGAGGCGGCCGGGTATCTAAATTATATCAAAATTAACTAATATATCTAACTCAGATATCTAAATTAACTATGGAAACAAGTTGATCTGTTGTTAATGATTAAATTGAAATGATAACAAAACCAAAACTTACATGCAATAAGTTGGTTCCCTAAAGTTCCCATTCTTCTACAATGTTTCCTCTGAAATCCTGAAAATGTTTAAGTAAGTGTTAGACAATCATGGGAAAAGCAACAAGTCAGGCCACTGATAACCACTAACTTCAAGACAGAGAGACTTGCATTACTGGGACCTCCTCCCAGACTATGGCATTCTCCTGAAGTCGCAGGTCAGTTCACATGCTCCCACGCCCCTCATTGATATCTGATCCAACCTCTGGTGGGGAGCGTGTTCAACATCCGACATCTAGAAAGCTGCCAAGTATGGGTGAACTACTCTTTCAATGAATCCCAGTACACAGTAATCTGAGCAGATAGTAGCTGTCCGGATGCTGAATACGCCCGCTCCCACCAGGTTGGATCAGACATCAATGTGAGGCGATGTGGCAACAGTAGACTGTACTTCAGGACACAGGCTTGCCTAATCTTGGGGGGAAGGTCCCCCGAGTATTGTCAAGGCTCCGTGTCTTGGGGTTGAGCCCTCCTAAGTGGTCAGTCAGCGCAATAACACAGTGGTAAATTTGATCAGTGTTTACATATCACTATAGTGGCTATAAGGCTTTTTGTGCTAGCCTATGGAGTGGTAAGGATGTGGAACAAGGTAAGGAAGGGAATAGGTCCGCTAGCATCATGCTTGGGCAACTGAATTGGCCTTCGACCTTGATGGGGGGGGGGTTTATCCTTTGCCACCTAAACCAGTTGTCTCAAAACTGCTGCACAGAGGTCTTCTAGATCCAAAAGATTGCAATGGAGGGTATGTGAGAAAGACATAGCCTAATTAAAACAAACAGAAATGATGGAGAACTGCCATTTAAAAAATTAGGCCAGGCTTCAAAATGTAAAGATAAACACACCGCACACTACCAATAAAACTCAACAAGCAGAGAGTGTGTAGGGTGAATTCAGCGGAAGAAAGAAAAGCTTGGTCTGAGCGAAAGAAATAATATTGGGCAATTAAGAAAAGAAAAACTAAATCCATTGACTCATGCAGTCCGATGTTGGCCGTCAATGGGCGAAGGGATATCGTTACATGGAATGCTAGAAGCACAGTAAACTCCCACAAGAGCGGAACAAAATAATTTGGATAATGGCTAATCAGACCATCTAGTATGAGAAAACTTAAAACGCCAGAAATTGTCACTTTGACGGTTAATTGTGAATAACTTTCGAACGAAACAAGATAGGGTTAAATGGTTTGCAGATTTGTGTTCAGCGACGAAGGCGGTGCAAAAAATGTATCATATGTGTGGTTTTGAAAAAAATTTCACCCTTGTTGGCGGTTATTGTGAATAACTTTGAACTAAAAAAAGATAGAGGTACAACGGAGTGCAGATTCGTGGAATCAGCGGGACGAGGCGGTGTTAAAATGTATTATATGTCTGATTTGAGCGCAAAGTTTTCGCCAATCAAAACCAAAGGTTGCGCCCATGGTCGGAGCGATTTTTGGCTCGTGTTTTCGTGAATATCTTCAACGAAACAAGATAAAATTTGTTAAAAATCAGATTCGAGTTCAGCTGGACAAGGCACTTCAATAATGAAAAGATTTTTGTTGCAATGAAATTTTTTTCAAAATTACGGTTTTTGAAAATTTTCCAAACGGAACAAGGTTAAGAAAAAACGTTTGCAGATCTGGTTTTGGGTCGACAAGGCGGTGTCAAAAAAGGTATCACATGACTGATTTTCCAAAAAAAGGTTTTACCCAAAATTAGCGGCGCAACGAGATTTTCAGGTTTTTTCGGAATAACTTCCGAACGAAAAAAGATATTTTAAAACCGTTTGAAGATTTGTATTCAGGGCAACGAGCCGGACCAAAATAATGTGTCATATGTCTGGTTTAAAAAAAAAAGTTGTCACCTGACAATTTTTACTCTTTGGCCGCCATTTTAAACGGCTTGATGGATTTTATAATTTTGGTCTATTGATGAACAACAATATAATACATATTTATTCCAAATTTCATCAAAATCGGATGAGAATACTGGTGTTTTGATCATTAAAGACACTTTTAGAAAAGTCCCACCCAAAAGGGGTTCCATTAGTCCGATTTTGCTGGTTAACAGACACGACTAAGATATTTACAAACAGAACATTTGTTCCAAATTTTATGAAAATCGGACAAATTTGAGTACTACTTTCAATAATAACCGATAAACAGATTCAACTCATCAAGAATTTGAGATAGCCTATGTTTTAAATGTTCATTTTCGTTTGCAAGCTTTCAAAACAGACCAAAATACACCATAATAAAAAATTCACGATAGATACCCTACTAAAACTTAACTCATTAATATAAAACTATCACATTTCTTGTTGCTGACTTGGTTTTGATCAGTGTTCATAATAACTTCCGAGTGGAACAAGATAGGGTTAAAAGGTTTCCAGACGGCCTTCAGTGTGACTTCAGGCGCCCAAAAATTTGGGTCTACTGAGCTGGTTTTAGAAAAAGAAAATTTCACCAGACGTTTCAATGGGTATTATTTTACAAACATTCCCAATTTACTACACAAGGAAGTAATAATCAATCCTTCATTTGGGTCTGAGCCAGGCCCAGGACTATGGCCCTGCTGTGCTGAAAGCCTGAAAAGTTGATAAATTATAATGTGTTTACTGTTTACCTGCAGTGTCTACAGGATGCTAGCTGGCCAGTCACTTGTCATCACAGACGACATACTTGGGATGGTTTCCCCCCTGAACACTTCTTCCAACAGCTGGTTCTGGGCTTCACCTTGTACACACACACGCATTGGTTCGCCATGTTGAACGAAGTCTCCGAAGTGCGTGCACCAGGCCCAACTGTGATGCGATGCTAGAAGTAGACCACAAGCGTGATGTAGAGTTTATTGTGACTGACAATTTGAAAAATCAGTTATAGTTAAGGTCGTCGGCAAGACGTCAGGAGAAAACGGGAAACGGGTTTGTAGATTTCTGGTACTACAAAAGAAAGTGTTGAATTTTGCTTAACATAAGAGGTATAGAGTGAGTAAAGAAACACTTGAATTGAAGATTCTTACAGTCTATGATCAATATATCTTAGATTGTATTGTTTGTATATCAGATCAGGTTAGACAAATTTGATCTCCGAGTACGCGAATGTCACTTGTAGAGGGTGACACACTGGAACCCTGACAGTTTATGAATGAACAGTGCATGGTTGTTTTATACCAAAATGAACTTTGATGGTACAAAATGTTAAGAATATGATACCATTTCAAAGAAGTTCATGTGTGAAAAAATAACTTTTAGCATGTGTTATCCACAGTCCTTAATGCATTTTTCAAGTTTTGCCTAAAAGTCGTCTTTCATTGGACACAAAGCATTGCTGCTACCTCCTCTATGATCGCTCTTCTCTTCAGTTTGATATAAATGACCTATATGTTTGTAGGTTAAGAGTTGTTCTTCAAGTTGCCCCCAAATAAAAGAAAACCAAGCAGGGCTCAAGTCAGGTGATTTAGGGGACCATGGGATGTCTCTCAAACTTGAGTTGAGCTTCCTGGGAGCACCTCTCAAACAAATCGCATAGTGTGTCCACCAATAGCGCAGTTCCATTATGCTGTTGGAAATAAAATTTTCAGTGTCAAGCCGCCGTCATTGAAGCTGGAGGCACAAACAAGTGTTCAGTATGCACATGAAACGAGCTCACCGTAGCATTACCCCATTATCATTTTCAAATAAGTGGGCCAAATGCCAAATGAAGCTGTTGCAGACCAAACAACAATTACTCGCTAGGACTTAAAAAAGAAGACAATGAACCCGTTTTGTTGTCATCATTTAAATTGACACAATACTGTACTCTATGTATATGTAAATAAAAATTATAATAAATAATATTTAGTATACAAATTAAGACAGAAGTCATTTGACACAGTATTTAAATTCTGTTTGTAATATTTCAGCTTGTTGATTTAAAGTCACTTTTGACAGTCACATGTTTTCGATAAACATTTTCAGATTTAAGTAATTTCTAGTTAGAAATAGCTATCTTGATGGTGTAGTGGTGAGCTAACTGCCCGCAAGCAGGACCGGTTCAAATCCCGGTTCTCTAGAGCCTATTTTTGTCTTCAAATTTATTCAGTAATAAATAAATAATTACATATACATTTTACAACAAACATTTTGTTTCAAATTTCTTTTCGAAATAAATAATTTGTAATTCAGTTGTTTCATTGGTAAATTTTCAAGTGTACTCAGCAGCACCTTTTCGATCCTAAATCTGTAGACTTGGGTACAGAAAGAAAAGAAAAAACTTACCTCATAATACTCTCTTTCGCCCAAAGTGTAACTATCTTTGTCAAAGAACACGTCATCATTGAAGCTCCTTTGAAGGTGTTGAGGATTTCTACAAGTCTTGGATTAGATAAAGAGCCAGTATCATTTTAGTCAGGATTCTAAAACAAAAACAGGTATAATTACAGAGACATAAAGAGAGATTAAAAGAGATGTCTCTACAAGGTTTTCGTGGATTGGAAATTCTCTATTAACATTGTTACGTTCTAAATTTTAGGGGGTAAATTTTGGCTATTCCGTTCGAGTTTACCAAAGACGATATAAATAACCCTCGAATGGAAAGAACCGCCGTGAGCACCGACAGTCCGACACGTTAGCGATTACGCAGATTATATGCAAGCAAGCGCTTATACATTATGTTGCTGCTACCCAGAGATAACTCCACTATCAGTAGCGCATACTATGTGTTACTTGTTTGACAATGTTTGATAAATCAGATGATCGCGAGTGACACCAAACGCCTGACTCTAAAGACGTAACTAGCGATATGCACGGTAATGACTAGAGCTTACGAAGGTTTTAAAGGAGACCCTGAACCGCGGCATCTCTCTCTTGATTTAGACATCGAACTGATCGGACGAGTTTGGTTGTGCTCCCAACTTCTGAGCCAATTTAATTTCAACGTTCCCCGACAGACACCGATCAGGGCCAAGCCCTAAGAGTACCATGTGATATACTCACGACGACATTACTTATTAAACCATGTACATTAAGCATAACCATTAAGGTCAGTTATTTATTATTTAATCTATTTATTTTCTGATATTTAAGTATTTTTACGACTTAGCTGTCCTTGAAGATTATGTTATTCACATGGTTGATGTTCAAGTTTTAGATTAGGTCCCTACTGCTATTGACCTTGTGGGTGCTTAACCCCATGACTGAAACTACCGTTTCACCTGAAGACCGTACCAAATTTCCCAGCAGTCAAAATAGCGTTTGAGCGAGCGACAGACCTGGTCAAACTTGCAGGATACAAGTTGGGTTCTGTACCTACTTTTAGCTGTTAAACCATTACGCTCAAGCGTTCCAAATAGACCTGAATAACAATCAAACCTGCCATCAACAGGTTAAGCCCATAAAAGCCTGTTGATTAAATCTGCCGCTTAAAATTATTCAAGCGACTGACAGTCGTGAGGGTAAGGCTAGCATCGACGAAGAGCCCTTGGTGGATTAAACCTGGCTCAGCGTATCCTAGGGTTTTGCTATACGTAAGTAGTTTAGATTAAGTTTTTTTACGATTTGATTTACACGTTTTTGTTGCTTGCATACTTTACCCTAGGACTGGGCTCATATAAGACCTCGACCCTAGCACTGACATAACCAGGTGGTATATTTTCATCACAACATAATTTGAAATTGTTCTTTAAATTAGGCCTTACACTAAGATAAACATATTTTCTTTTTCCAAATTAAGAGCGATGATGAAGACAAACTAAGTTCGTTCATGACTGTCACACGACTGAGCCCTATCATAGCAAATATGGGTCCCAGTCAGTGGCTACATCAGTCATTCGATACACCGAACACAGGTAAGGAAAAGCGTACACGCAGCATTCGATACATGGGCCAGGCGGCCCAAACAGTACACCGAAGCGCGAGGCCATGTACAGTTTGCGGGGTGGTCAGGTCGAGCTCCGGCACTGGCTACATCCAGCATTCAGTACATGTGCCTTATTCGCCGTAGAAGCGCCACCACAGACCAGTGATAAATTACAATGCGGTTCCGCTGTGTACAGAGTTGCCGCTAGCACCTCTAGGCTTTCTGTTAAAATATATGTATTATAAAATATATATCCGATCGACCTTTAGAGGTTTTTGCAGTATTTTTTTATTTACAGTTTGCAATTTTGTATATCTATGGTGACATTTTATGTCTACTGCCGTGAATTATTAAAAAGGCTTTGAACTTTGGAAAATAATCACTGTTTTAACGGTGTATTTTGTAACTAGGTCCTAAAGTGGCAATTTTTTACACGAGGTTAGGAAGTTAACGTTAGAGGCGCAGCCGATAACATTAAATTACTGAGAATCAAAAAGACACTTTTGGGCCAAGTGATAAACGATACTTTTTGTCATGATGCAAATAATAATGAGAAATAAATTTCAACAATTGTTTTATAGTATCTATAATATAAAAATGAATCGCAAAATGTGTTGGTAAGGGCATAACTCAACAACGCCTGGACCAATTTGGCCAAATTCTTTTTTGAAATGTTCGTTGGAGTTCAAGGATGGTTTTACGGCGAGAAAAATTCGAATAATTGCCGGAAACCCCTTAAAACAGTCCTTTTCTTTTTCCCATACAAATGTTTTCTAACTAAAACGTAGTCAATTTGAGCTTTATTGCTATTCGTTGCCAGCTGATATCCCTATTTTACAGACATAAAACATATGTACAGAACAAAAAGCTACCTCATTACAAATTTTTTTGACAGGACGATGTCTGTCGGGTCCGCTAGTAAATAATAAAATTAATAAGGTATGTAAACATTGTTTTGAACTCAGCAGTCTGAATTATATTGTTTTGAAGAAACAGCTGTTACACTGATTTACTATAAGTCAGTGTTAACATTCAAAACAAACTCGTTGAACCAGCTAATATTCATGCCACAAAAAGACCATTAAAATGATATTTCTCTCCCTAGGGAGTAAAATGTCACCAAAACAATACTTAATTTACCTGAGTGGAAAAGTTACACTTTAGCACTGTCAAAACATGTGTATAACTTTTGTTCTTTATGAATATTACAAGTAGCCCTGTGTACAAAGCTTTTCAAATATAATATGTTAGTATTATTATATGTGTTATGCTTTAATCACGGTAAGTAACGGACTCTTTAAGTAGACGCGACTTGTTCATTTGTAATACTTGAAACCTTTATAATAGTAGAGTTGAGTTAGGTTTAACTCGAACTACTCATATACCCACAAATTCAAATAAGATTCTATTTTGAATTTGTAACTCAACGCTTTAACGGTTCAGAGGTAGTGAACAGGTGGAGAGTGTGTGTGTACGTGCAGAGTGTAAACAGTAGCAGTGACCTTGAGTGGTCAGGCAGCCAAGATGCGGAAGGACTTCCGGAAGGTCATTCCTCCTCCAGATATGTAAGCTTGCATTTGGAGGCGTTTACAAGATCAGCTTCAAAACACGCATAAGAGATTAGGAGTGAATCAACCGGACACCTGTCGAGGGCTAAGTTTTTATTACATCCATTTTGACTCAATAATTAAACCCACAGCAAATACGAGATTTTAAAAATTGTATCTAAACAGCTATTCATTTATTTTTAATTTTTTAAGTATGAATAAAAATAAAATTCTGTAAATTCTAAATATTTCCTGGAATATGCATAACTGTAGAAGTATGCTACACAAAATTCAGCACTTATACGCTCATTTCGCTATCGAGTGTGATCCTTCCTACTTAGTAAAAGTTGAAACTTTAAACCGTCATAGTTCAAAACTCAATTGTTAAACAAATAAAAACTTGTTTAACGAAGTAGTGTTGTGTGATGGTAAAAAAATCTTGCTTACACGGCCTTAAGTGAACCGCGGCAGGTTTAATATCAGCAGATATCACGCAAACGGAAATGTGCAAAGTGAGGTAAGTTCACTGGTAACAAATGAAATCTCTAAAAATTGCTTACCTAAATTTCAAAATTTAAAACTTATTCATTTTAAACATTGTGCAGGTGACAATGATGTGACTCCTATTACAAGTAAAAAAGAGCTTTGTTTCCGGAAAACCTAGTTAGATTAAATAGCTTGTTACAAGAGGAAAAATGGTCTCCTGTTAAGAAATCTGTATCAGTTGAATCAAAATTTGACCTATTTAATGATAGATTCTTGGAAATCCTAGATACAGCATGTCCTTTTAAAACGATCAAAGCTAAGTCATCGCAAAATAATTCGAGTTGGATAACGCAGGGAATACTGGTTTCAAGGAGGAAAATCAAAGTGTATTCAAAAATAAATAAAAATTCTATCGATGAAACTTTTAAACAATTTTACAAGCATTACAAGCGGATTTATAGAAAGGTGATTCGAGCACCGAAGTCATATGACATTAATAAAAAACTTTGAAAAGTCTGATAATATTTCTGAAACCGCATGGAGTATTATAAACAAACATAGACATGATTTCAATAAAAGACCTCTTGAGTTTGAAACTGATGGAAAGACCCTTACAAGTCTCTTGAGTGTTACAACAGATTTCTCAGCTCTTTTCTAACCAATTTAGCACCGTTGGGTCTAAAAAGAATAATTGTGTTGGATCGGTTTTAAACTCTATGTTTCTAGGTCCGGTTTCAACTTACGAAGTAGTATCTGTAATAAAAAGTCTTCCTTCAAAACACTCAACAGATATTTATGGTGTTTCTACTTGGTTGTTTCAACAGTGTTACCATATTATTATTGATATTTTTACCGAACTAACAAATTGCTCGCTCACTGAGGGGATGTTTCCGAATGTTTTGAAACAGGCCAAAGTAGTTCCAATTTACAAAAAGGGAGACCGCTGTGAGGTTACAAATTATCGTCCGATTTCTCTTTTACCTATATTTAGTAAAGTTTTAGAAAAGTTATTCTTACTTCAATAAAACCTATTTTTAGAAAGAGAACAAATAATTTCAGAAACCCAATTTGGCTTTAGAAAGGGAAAGTCAACTATGGATGCTATCAATAAACTATACGAATCGGTTGTCTTGAGCCTTGAAACTAATAGGAAAACTCTCGGCATATTTTTAGATCTAACAAAGGCCTTATATTGTGTTGACCACAATTTACTTTTAAATAAATTATATAATTATGGAATTAGGGGTATCCCACTTCAGTGGATTAGATTTTACCTCTTTCGTAGAGCTCAACAAGTACAAGTGAACAACCATCTATCAACTAAAACAGAAATAAAGTTTGGTGTTCCACAAGGTTCTATCCTCGGTCCAGTACTTTTCCTGTTATATGTTAATGTCATCAGTCAAGTTGTAAATCCTTATCAAATTTTCCAATACGCCGATGATACTACATTGGTTTTTTCATCTGAGTCAACAGATGGTCTTGAAGTGTCTTCAAATGTTCTTACTAATGTATGAATACAATACTTTCAAAATCTAAACCTGTTTACAAATTTAAAATCTAAATCTAATATTATAGGTTTTCAGCTAAACTCTTTGTCCAACCACAACCGATTAATCCGAAAGCTTGTCATTGACAAGCTCTCTCGAAGAAGTCAACTGCACAAAGTTTTTAGGCGTGTATTTGGATAATAATTTGGATTGGGATAGTCATGTGGAGTACATAAGTATGTAATAAGCTTTCGTCAGCGGTATATTTGTTAAGAAACATCTCTAGCTACTGCACACTGAAAGTATTGCTAATGGCATATTATGGACTTGTGTACCCTTACTTGTCTTACGGAATCAGTATATGGGGATCTTGTGCCGAATACGAGTTTGCAAGGATTTTTATATTACAAAAGAAGGCTTTACGAATTATATCAAACGCTAATGCTCGTGATACATGCCGAGATATTTTTCAAAATTTAGAGACACTACACAAAAGATTCATGACACTACCTAGCCTGTATATATTTGAAACCATAATCTCTAGCCTTACTAGGTGTCATCTAGTTAAAGGCACTGATATACATGACTTAAAATTTGAAAAAGCCACAGGCTAAAACTGTTTGAGAGCACCTTCACAAGTAGGTGCCAGATTTTTAATAGACTGCCTGCAGGGATCAAGTCTATTCAACCCATGAACCTGTTTAAAACATCTAAAAAAGCTTCTGACAAAACATTACACACTGTTGATGAGTTTATGCACCAAACATTTAAGTTTCCAGTGCACCAAAATTAAAATGATTAAATTAGGTTAGTTGGTATTAAATTAGAATATTATATAGATTAAAACGACACATTTGGCTGTAAAATTTGTTACCAGTGGCTTACCATACTTTATTTTAACTTTAGAAATTATGTCTACACAATTATTAATTGTATTTGACAAAATAAAATAAATAAATAAATAAGTAGGATTTACTAACGCTCATCTAATAAAAGCAACAAATAACAGTACGAGTACAATCCTTTATTTGTTAAAAGTTTCAATTTTAAAAATACAAAGTTTCAATTGACAACTAAAACGTCAAAAGAATTATTACTGAGCGCGTACGATATTGTAGGGTGCGTACAATAAATTTTTTCCCTAAATATCGTGTGCTTGCATCACTTGTACGGCAGTCCAGTCCAAGGTCCGATGTAGCGTTTGCAGTCGCTGGACCCTGGCTGAGCAGGCACCGGCAGGCGTACACCGGCAAACTGTTGTATTGTTTGCCGGTGTACTCTGCTCTGACTGTTTGACGCCGCAGGACCATTTTTTAACTATAGGGAGTTATAACATGGGTGTAGTGTATGACTGATGTAGTCAATGACGGGGCCCCGCAAATATTTGGTGTTGCAACGAGCAAATGTTGAATTTGTTGGCATACGACTTATGGATTAAAACCCAGCATCCAAATCTGAGCAATTTTGATAAAAAACGTATGACAAAACCATTCTGCAACTTCAGACACGAATCTTAAGTCACGTTTTAATCGCACTGGGGAATTTTGTCATAACATTTGTAAGTTTAACTCATGGCATAAGTTGCTTTGACTAATTACTTACATGTATGTCCGAGGGTTGGTTTGGCAGGGGATTTTGTACCGAACAAAGTTTGGTGTAGCTCCATTGCACAAGAAAGACGTCGTTGGCTGAAAAAGAAAAGAAACACACTATGAACCAAAACAGTACTTTCCTTTTTTTGTAGCTTGATTAAGACCCACTTCCATTTCGCTTGTCTGTTTTTTATTACTTCAATTAGGCTTGACGGGGTTTTATTTTGAAGTTGGCTGACAAAGCAGTGTATCGTTAAGAAAAATTAACCTGTTCTGTATTACTAACCATCCGAGCAACATTCTGATCATGATTTTTTATTAACACCAACTCAAGTCCATCCTCTTTTTCTTGAAAACTAAACCACCAGCGATAGTTATCAATGCATGTGGTTTAAAAGCTATGCCCATACCTGTTTTGTATTATCTTTTTCAAAATACAAACTTCAGACATATCCAGGCTTTAAGCTCAAGAAATAGGATAAAATGCTTGTCTAACTCTTAGATCATGTTTCGAAATAGTACAAATTAAATTGTTGTTTTGTAATTTACGATGTCCCTGAAGGGCCACTAAAAGTATCAAGAAAAGTTTTCTTTAGCTCTGAGATAAAATGTCAGAATTCTGACTTTTATTCTCAGATTTTTTCCTTCGAGAAAAAATGTTCAAATTCTGACTTTTTTCTCAGATTTTTCTCATTCGAGAAAAATGTCGAAATTCTGAGTTAAAATCTCAGAACTCCGACATTTAAGTCGAAACCAAAATTAAGATTAGTTCCGACTTAAAAACTCGAAATTAACTACGTCAAGCCATTTTCGACTTTATTCTCAGGAACTATTTTTTTTAAATAACCTAACCTGTTTAATCTCTATTATATAATAATATTTATTGAGACAATCATGAGTTTTATAGGCTATATTTTGTACTGTACAAAATGTAAATAGAGCTCGTGCGGCATGACGTGGTCATGAAAACTATTCAATGTATTATTGTAACTTGAAAATTAATTATTATTTAGGCCCACGTTAGAAGTTTTTTGCTTGAGTTAGTACATTGACTTAAAGGGACCTTCAGAGACTGGGCTTAAGAAGAAGGAAACACTATTCTAGAATCAATGAGGTTTCCGATTTTATAAAATCTCAAATTCAAGGCTCAAGTAAGCTTCATGGGTGTAGGTGGATGCACCTGAAATGCCTTCAAAATGGGCTTACTGATAAACGGGAAACTGTAGAGAGCTTGTTAAAAGGGTTCGACCCAGAAGGTGTTGAATGCAGAACCAAACGTAGGCTATACTTCAACAAGGGTCCTAACTTCTTATGGCATATGGACTGTTATGACAAATTTAAACCATACGGCATAGGAATCACGGAATGCATTGACGGATTTTCCCGTTACATAATCTGGTTGAAAGCGGCCAGTGAAAGTACAAATGATCCCAGGGTTATAAGCAAGTACTACATTGAAGCTGTCGAGTACATGGTTGCCCATCTCGGATTAGAATGGATATGGGCACTGAAAATAGACATACAGAGCAATTACAGGTGTTTATTTATTTATTAACGGCAATCTCCTTCTAGTATTAGACTGAAAACCTACACTAATCAATCAACACCTCATATTATGACAGCAACCTACAATCTAGTGTGAGGATCGTGCAAACAACAAATACAATACCCAGAAAAATATACTTTATTACGCGGGTATGCTCCGTTAAAATACAATAAGGTTCATTTTAGGTTACTTCCTCAGGTATTAATTTCGACTTAAAAGTCAGAATGTCGACTTTTTTCAACGACTATTTTGATCAAATTTCCTCTGACTTTAATCTCGAAATTCTGACATTTTTTCTCGAAGGATAAATATCTGAGATAAAAAGTCAGAATTCTGACATTTTTTCTCGAAGCTATAGATAATATTTTTCTTTGAAGTTGGTGGCCCTTCAGGGACATCGTAGTAATTTAATCTCAAAAGTTGATGAGGTGTCTAAACGTCACCAACTCTAAAAGGGTTAACAAGCTGGGCTTTGAGTTGACTAGCATTTCAAGCCTTACTTGCATCACTAAATAACTGCTCAAAAACTGTTAACAACAACAGTCATGGTAAATGCTAGCAGTTCACTCTTGCTAAGGCAACTTACAATTTCTAATCAGAGTTAAATCTGGCACACGAAATTTGATAAGTGAGATACTGGCAAGTATTTGACCAGTATCTCTTTCCTATTTGGACCAACCTTTGAGAGACTGGGATTTCTGTGTGGAAACATAATTTGAATGTTTACACGCTTGCAGATTTTTGACTAAAGGAAAATATCGTTTTCAGATCATCTTGACGGTTTTTGTAAGATACTAATACACCCTTCTTGTTTAATTGTCCAGCCAGGCGCAAGTTTGTCAGTCTGTCACTGGAAAACAGTTCCTAGACTTCTCTCTTGCTGGGGAGGGGGTGGAGGCGGAGCATACACCCACCCGAGCCTGGATCTATCAGGAACAGCCCACCCTTAACAAGAATCCTGGCTTTGCCCCTGCGGACTTAGATCCCCTACTTGTATGTTCTCAATAAACACAGACTGTAAAATTGAAAACACTGTGCTCCTGTTAATAATCCAAATTTACCAAGTAAAATTCTCCTGTGAAAAGCTGCCTATCTTTGCTAACAAAAAATGTTCTAGCGAAAACTATACTGTCAAGTTAACTATCATGAACTCACTCTGTACATCTCATCTTTTGACCAAGCATCGCGCAGATTACGTACCGTTTTGGAATTTCGCCGCTGCAGCGCTACGGTTGGCGTTCCACGCATGTGCGTTGTGTACCTGCATCTCTTGGTCACGCCCAGATACCAGTACGGTCATTTTAGCTGATGCCTACGCTTGTCTGTGACGGTTTAAAATGCCTCCGCCTATCGAAAGTCCTGCCGACTCTAAAGTTTGATCTGTGATTTGTTTTCTTAGTGCCAAAGGCCTAAAAGCAGTCGATATTTATCGTTAGATCAGTGCAGTGTACGGAGCAAACATTATGAGTGAAGGAATGGTAAGAAAGTGGGTTAGGGCCGAAAGATGGCCGTTCCAATGTTCATGACGTACACCAGACTCAAATCACCAGTCTATGGAATGGCAACATTTGACCTCGCCCAGGAAAGTCAAGTTCAAACAAACGATGTCTGCCCGAAAAATCATGTGCACAGTGTTTTGGGACAGGAAGGGGGTGTTGTTGGTGGAGTTTTTGCCTTGGTGGACATAATCGATTCAGAGACCTACTGTGACACTTTGAGCAAACTCCGCCGTGCTATCCAGAACAAAAGGCGAGGCAAGCTGACTAAAGGTGTCATTTCGCTTCAAGACAATGCCCGCCCACATGTCACAAACAGAACCCAAGATTTGATACAAAAATTTGGTTGTGAACAATTTGAACACTCTCCCTACAGTCCAGATCTTGGGCCGAGCAACTTCCACATGTTCCTTCAATTGAAGAAGCACCTGGGCGGCGTGTGCCGCAGCGACAACGACAAAGTCAAAACGGCTGTGCTGGATTTTTGTCAAGTCAGGCGGCAGAGTTCTATGACATCGGGTTCAAAAGCTAGTGGGACGTTGTGATAAGTGCCTCAATATTGGTGGCAATTATAAAGAAAAATAGTTTAAAGGACAGGCTTTCATGTAAAATAAAAACTATTATGAAATCTCTGCTCGTTATTGTTTTATTTAAAAACGGTACTTACTTAAAACACACGCCTCAACTATCATGAACTCACTCTGTAAATCTCATCTTTTAACCAAGCAACATACAGATTAGATGCTTTGTCTGACCTAATCTATGCTGTAGTAAGTAACCTGAGTGTCTACATGAATTCCAGGCTTGCTCAGCTCAAATGGCTTGGAAAGTGAACATTGTATAAAAGTTTCAACTAAGTTTTGTTGAAAGTAAAATTTGCAGAGCTCACCGTTAAACCAATACAGAAGTAGTTGAACATGTACGGAGAAAGTTCAAGTTCAAAACATCTGCTTAAGATAGCTGAATGTTTTGAGCGTTTAGAAAGTTGATAAGATTTCATGAAGACTGCCATTTTTTTTGGAGAAACCCAACCAATAGATTTTTGGATTAATTAAAAGTCAATTCCTAACTGGCTTTCTACGGAGGCTTGACCTTAAAAGAGGTGACTGACAAAACAACTATTTATCAGTGCCCTTTTGTTAGGCAGGTAGAGGAGGCATTGTAACTTTTGAAAACCAAATGATCAGCAATACTTCTTGAAAGGTAGCCACAAAGCATTCTTTCAAGAACGGTGTTCTACACACAGTTCGAGATGAATCGTGTTTGTTGACACGAAACATCCCGTGACGAGAGAATAATGAACTTATTCAGCCCGCGAAAGCGGTTTGTGACAGAGGTTTCGTCAACGTCACAAGAGCTTGTGGGCGAAGAATACTTTGATGACGGTACTGTTTCTGATCAGTAAGTTCAGGGCTGAGACAGCAGCCGAACTTTGATCACGTCCGACTCCCAAACAGAAACTCTTCTTCATCCCGTTTCTCATCGGCAGGCTGACAAACGCAGCTTCTGTAAATCGGTCGATCCGGCCAGCGATGGGCCAAAACGATTCCGTAATAATTTAACTTTTAGACAGTTAAGTTTATTGCTTATGCAAAAAGATGTAAATGATTTACAAGTGATCAAATGGTCACCTATTTATATGTTTTATTTGAATAAACAAAATCTATATTTTTTAAAAAACGAGGTATGCTAACAACAAATATTTTTTTCAGATGGCAAGAGGTTGGCGAAACGGCCGTGACAACCGTCATTGTTCAGTTTTTTTCTCAAAAACACCTAAAATCGCTTCCAACAACTGCACTAGAGTCATTCTATCTTTAAAAATAAAAACAATTGACATGGGAGCTCTAAAAAGCTGTATGAAGACAACATTTACCTTGATTTAGTGGCCAATGAGTTCGAAATATAGAAAATCTATTGGGAAAGGCAAATGAACAGGATATACCTTCTTGTGCCGTAGAGGCTTTAAGCGAGTGCAACAAAGAACTTTCCCCAAACACATTCACACTGTTGAATATATTGTCTTCTCTTCCTGTCACCACTGCGATCAGAAAGGACATTTTCAACGCTATGAAGATTGAAAACCTATCTCAGAAACTCGTGTGGACAGGAAAGACTAACAAGACTCGCCCTCATGTCCATTCACAGCAGAAGCCATGACATCCCAACTGAGCAACTTACTAATGAATTCGCTAGAAAAAAAGACATACCCTTGGATTTTGTAATTTGAACAATGTTGTATTTTGTATGGTTTTAACTGTCATAAAGTCAAGCCAAGTCAAACATGCATAGTATTTCATGCCTCCTAATAATGCACCTGTTTTATTTTCCTGTATTCAATCAAAACCGTTGTTTTAGTTAGGCCTAAACTTCAAAAATATATATCGTCTATCTAACGAGTGTTTTAATCTAATACACTTCCTTATTGTATTAAACTAGTGTGGTCTATTTTTATTCTTCATTTATTTATTTTTGTATTAAACCAATTTATAAGAAAAATTATGACTGTACAGTATTTGAAATGGTAAGTCCTTGCGTGTGATAAATGACAGCGAAAGACTGATTTATAACATTGATGGAAAATAGGTACATGGAAAGGTTATCAACCTAGGACCAACTCAAAGGAAGTTATTGGGTGGTGGAAGAAGATAGTGGGATGAAATTGTCTTTACCTTAAGAGTGTGCAGTGGTGGCCGTGACCTTGAATTTCATTACATAAGAACAATGTAAAAACAAGCATTTCCTTAGGACACCTCACACGCAAAGTTTTCATCGAACTTTTATGAAATAAACTTTGTTTTACAGAACATTAAATGTTTTAGTGACTCTGCTGAACCAATGTCTATGATTTCAATAATTATAAAATCGTGGCATAAAAGAATTGATCCAAAAATTGATGAAGCTTTGTATTTGAATTTCTTAGTTATACTAGTAAACTAATAAAATTTTCTAAAAAATGGTCAACAAAGGATTGGTTTTATCTTTCAACAGAAACTTATTTCCAAAAGATCTGATAAAAATTGTAGGCGTGAGGTATCTTTAGAAAAGGCTTGTTTTTATGAGACAAAAAAAAATGGCCGACCGGTGATGTGCACTCTTAACCTTTTGGGCGGCATTGGCGTGGATCCGCGAAGGACCAGGTCAAACACGAAACGTTATTGCTGTGAATCCTCGTTTAACGTTCTTTATTTTTTAACTGCTGTGTTAGTACATTATTTTGCCGCTAGATAGTTCTAATAGTTACGTGGCATAGAGACCAGTATAGGTCTGAAATGTATATCATGTTCAGGTCTATCTATCTAACAGGCTTTTATCTAACAAGGAAATATTTTTAAAAGCATTTTAGGGAATATTTTTTTAGGATTCTGTAGAATGTAATGTGGCGGGTATGGTTTCAAATCTGCCTAGCTACGGAGAAATCAAGTGATTTTCATCTAGAAGAGAGGTCTGGGAACCAACAGATATTGTAGCAAAATCAAATATTTCCTTTGGCTAATCTTTTACTATCAGGATTCCCTTCAAAGGTGATAAAATAAGAACCAAGCAAAATACAAGTAACCATTTTATTCATCAATGAAAGACTTTTGGTAAAAATGTGGAGCAAGTTCTTCGAGCCAGTCGGACTCTATGACGGTGAGTTCTCGTATGAAAGCTCTGTCAGTCTGTAGCACTTCACAGAACAGAACCCTGAACATACAAGGTAAAGTCGTCAGTAAACAATGAGAAACTACCAACATTTACAAGGATATATCATTTCAAGAAATATGACTGATCCCAGTTGTTTATTAACAGCAAAACATAACTGTTGTAGACAATGGTAAAATGATTGTGAAAAGCTGAATAGAGTACCAACGTTAAACAAATATTTTCATATCCAGAATAAGACAAGTACACAATAGCTTTATAATAAGGTGATCTTATTTGACAATACTTATTCAAAGTCAATGGTACCGCTAGGTTGATATCTAAAAAAAACCTTCCTATAAAATGCGTAGAAGAATAATAGAAAGTTAGTGGGACGATAAAAGCAAAATGAGTTAAATCACAGCATAAAGTGCATGAAAGACTTAAATTACAACACAAGAAACACATTCCAGATATGAAAGACAAACACACTACACAATTCAGACAGAAAGGAATACAGACAAAGAAAGATAACGCTTACGTGAGAACAAAGGACTATTGGACTGAAAAAGACAACCCTTAAACAGACTAAAATGACCCAATGCGGGCCATAAAACAATATAAATATCAAGCACTGACCACTGTGGTTGTTGTAGAGTGTAGAGTACCGACGTCGGGTGGATGTGTAGGTCTACTCCGCCTCTTGCGCTCTTATACACGCCGGAGTGGTGGAGGAACGCAGCGTTCGGGAAGAAGCCAGCGGCAATACAGCGACACACCTTCTTGCTGTCACCTGCATGTGAGAAGTGTTATGTCACAAACTCTGTATTTAAATCAAACACATTTTCACAGATTTTGGCTCGGGATTTGTCTGTCTTAAATATAACTTACGAGAAATTGCTTGAAACTGTTTGTAATTAAATACACACATGGTGTTTTGAAATACTAATTGTTTGCTTTTTTCTTCAACAGCCATGCTCTCCCGGATTATTAGACCAAACAGTCCTTTAACTTTAAAACATAATTGTAACAATTTGGAGATGTACAACCATGAAATGCGCCTCATAGTAAAATTAAAATATTTGTTTTATTTGAAATTTGTTTTATCATAATGTAATATCAGAGCTCACCTTTCAAGATAAACAACCACGTTGTATAACTTCACTATTTTTGGAGACACAAACTAAACTTAGGCCTTCCAACTAAACCTCGATGCCTACCTATTAGGCAAATATTTATGGACAAAAGACATCATGGAAGCCAAAACTTTTCTTTTCACTTTTGATTTATTATATGAAATAGAAAACGGCCAAAGTGGACAAGAGGTATTTCATGTTCGAAACAAGGTTAAATACAATAGAATCCATCAAATAATCCCAGATGATACAATAGTCCTTATTGCATATACCCATCCCAATTTAAAAAGGGTCTATCCAAAACTTTTTTAAATTTTTGTTAATAACAAAATTGACATAATTTGGCAAATATTTATGGATAAAAGACATCATGGAAGCCAAAACTTTTCTTTTCACTTTTGATTTATTATATGAAATAGAAAACGGCCAAAGTGGACAAGAGGTATTTCATGTTCGAAACAAGGTTAAATACAATAGAATCCATTAAATAATCCCAGATGATATAAGTCCTTATTGCATATACCCATCCCAATTTAAAAAGGGTCTATCAAAACCTTTTAAATTTTTGTTAATAACAAAATTGACATAATTTGGCTGTACTTGTTGATGAGTAAAGTTAGTTTGACTTCACCTTGGGCGGAAACGATGGGCACACCAAGCTTGCCGACGAGTTTGATCATGTGCTCTCGTATCTCGGACACTCTCTTCATGGCCTTGTGGTTGACGAAGTGCTGGTGACACCAAGCCTTGCTGGACTTGTCAGCTTGTGCGACCACCTGCTTGTAAGCCGTGTAGCGTTCAGCAGAGTCAGTAGGTCCCCCTCGGCTACCTGTATCAGCGACAATGCACACATTGCAGTACATATGGTAGTTATAAGACGTAACCAACTAAGGTTGTGCCAAGATAATCTGCAGTGGTGACTTCATCTTGTCCAGGTTTTCTTTCAACTTTCTCGCTATGTTTACTCCAGCATCAGCTGCTTGGTTTTATCTTCTGAAATACTCAACGGGAGTTTTGAAATTTGTACTTAGCAGTAACTTGACAACTTACCCCTTCTACCTTTGCAGTGGACCTTTGGCAGGTTGGTATCGTGCACGTCTCCCGAGCTCATCTCTATGGTGGCATGGTTCGATCCTCGCAGTCACCACAATTTTTTTAATACGTTAATGCTAGGTAAAAGTTTAGGTTGAGTGGAGAGAGGACTTTGTAGTTCTCACTTTGCCTCATTATTTAAGACCAACTTTACCTTTTACTTCTGTTGTTTCACCTGACAATAGAAGAAATACACCAAATTAAATTCAGTTAATAACCGAGTTTATTTACCTCAAATTTGCGCCTCTCAACTCTAGCTTTGATGGCAGCACTGCCTCCTTTGGGTTTCACAAACACGCTCTGCACTTGGAGCAAGGAGAGGATGGAAGCCATCTCCTCAGAGCAGCCAAACTCTCCTGTACAGTCAAATATAACAACAATTACTTGTAGCGGTTGAAAACTTGACCTAATATATGGCGTTTTGTTTGTACATACACAGCAAACCTGATCTGACAAGAATATTTCATTCAGTTATACCTTTCGACCCCAAAACAATGAGAAGACAGGCAACATTGCACAACTGGATCAGACCAAATAGCTGGTTGTTTAGGCGGTAATTTAGATTGGTGTTAAATTTCGGTAAAAAACTTAATAGATTTTTTAGCTTTTTGGCGATTCTTAACTTCCTGATTATCTTACACTACCATTGTTTATACAAACCTTGAGTTGCCGAAGAGGTTTTTGAAACCAGAGATTTTCTGCTGATGTTTCTAGAATTTTCGAGCTGCAAGCACAAGGTTTACGGAACTTGGTAGTTGCTGCCAATAATAAGTTACAGAAGCTTCAGCTACAATTTTTTTCCCATGCAAAGGCTTCAACAAATACTTGTAGTTTGAAAGTCGCAACAGTTTTTTCTTTAAAGGAAAAGGTCTTTTGGCAATTTTTTATCTATTAGGCTAATCAACTTAAATATGCAAAATTATGTTTACCAAAATTACAATACATACATACCATATAAAAAAGTACACTAAAGAGATCAATAAGAAATTTGTCTGTCTGGTGGCGACAACTATAAAAATCTGACTCCAACAAACCTGAAACGAGCAAGGCCTTAGAATGCAGTGGCGGTAGGGGGAACTCCGCCATCTTGACTCCTAGGTCCTGGGTTAGCTCTCCACTGTCATTCACCGCGTAAAGCGCATGAAGCAACTCGTACGCGGTGACAAGGTGTCGCGCGGGAGGAGGGGAAGGGAAGCAGAACCGCAGCACATTGTCGATGCCTAGAGCTTTCAGCTGGAGAACCGCACTGGACAAGTCCACTCTCTGCATCTCGGGCCGGGTGTTGTCGGGCAGGTTGGCAAAGTCTCTCTCCGTATACAGCCTGAATAGACATAGGGTGTTAGTTGACAGACTTAAAGTTTATTTCTATTATTGCAGTTTTAACCTCAAGTTTTAAAAATTAAATTAATTATAATAAAAATTTGAGGCATTAGCATTCAATTTATTATGGCCCATTGTTTACTGTTAAATTGTTAATTTTATTGGAAGAAGTAAGTACGACTCCTGTAAGAAGGTCTATTGGGGATCAAGGAGGCGAGTAGTATGAAAACAATCTCGTTGATGATCATCCATAGAGATCTATTACGGTTTTATGGATCATGACTGGCCATTGGAAAGGCAAGGAATACTGATACCATCGTTATGATCCTGAGACTTGATGACCCCCTTGTGAGTCGGCGTATCACTCAGCCTATCCTCTTATTGTCAAATTTACAAAAATATAAAGTTTGTCTTGTTTAACGAGGCGAAGTTAGGACTACAAATGCCTCTCTACCACACAACCTTGACCTTTACCTAGCGTTGCTGCATGGTCACTTACAAATGGAAGTGGTGACTGAGGAATCAAACCCACGCCAGAGGAGTAATGAGCTTCAGAGTCACGTTATGATTCCAACCCGCCACGGGTCCGCTATGACAGTCTCAATGTATTCAATACACCCGCTATTGCGGTAGAATGAAGCGAGCAAGTCCCGTGGAGCCGTGTAAACCATTAGGACTGCGAATAGGAACGAACGTGAAATTATACGGGTGTGTAAAGAACCCAGAAGGATTTTTTACACATCCGGCACCTGGAAATTGACCAGGTGGCGCTCACTAGATTTTCTATAGTGGCGCACTAGACGAACATGAAAATTCGTTAGCCTTGCCCGTTGCAGGCAGGATGGGACAGCAAAAAGTGAGTAAGCCTCCCATTCGAAGCCTACATCGCCTACCGCAAGGGAAAGAGGATAATCTAGCTGGGAACCTGTCAGCAGATCTTGACTCAAAATTAACTATCAAAGCATTCAATGATTGAGCTATTAGCACAGTTCTTAAATATTTAAAATGTCAAAACTCTGAGCTAGTCACTAAATCATAAACTGACCGGTAAACTTTGCCCGGCCTCACTCTGCCGGCTCGGCCAGCTCTTTGCTCTGCCGCAGCTTTGGACACCGGTACCAAGACCAGACTGTCTGTAAGTGTGTCACCACTGTACCACTGCATCTTCACAAACCCGCAGTCCACCACTGAAACAGGAGTATACAACATCAGTGGATGGCTGGAGTATAAAGCACTAAATGATGGAATACTCTCACAGAAAGGCTCATTAAAGAATGAAACAAAGTAACTTCCACTGGAGATTTATGGTCTTTTGGAATTTTCTTGGTATTAGTTTATTTCTACTGCCTTTGCTTATGGATCTCAGCACCAGTCTGCAGAAGGGTTGAGGAGAGTGAAGGATCCTTATGTGGCCACAACTGTCCCCTCACTGAAACCCATAATTTAGATCTGACCTCAGATTCTGTACGACGATTCAACAGCTGCATACTCATTGAGTTGTACTCACACCTAGGAATGTTGGTATCCCACGGTACCGTTAATTCAACAATACAGCACAGTTTTATTATTTGGAGAATGCAAAGAGGCGAAGAGTCGGAAGAAGGAGTCTCTACAAAGAGAACTCACAACAAGCTCCAAAGGATTCCCCAAATCTGTAAGAATTACTCTTCTAAAAACAGAAGTCTCCTGTTTTATAAGTTGAAAAAAATGCACTGCACAGAAATTAATATATGGCTCTTTCAAAACTACCCAGTTATGCTCCACTGACATAGCACCAACGATACCTTTGAAACTTTTGATCAAATAGTCAACGGGTTGTCATTCATTCTCTTTCAAAACCAGGGTTCTAATTTTCTTAACTGCACCAGTGTGTTGAATTTTTTTTAATACATTTTGTATTTGTGTCATTAATTACAATTCTTCAAGTTTTGCAAATAAAGTTTTAATACTATCACTACAGCAGATTAATATAATTAAAACTGGAACTCATCGACATGGCAGATGTTACATAAGTTACAAAGACTTTGGTAAAAAGGCTCAAAACTTAATCTTAGCTATAATACTTAAAACTAACTTGATTTTCACTATCTGTTCATTTGTTCCAGTAGACTGTCCTTTGTAATGAAGTTGTATTGTTTGAATTTGAGATGTTGAACTAAACATACCATAAACGATGCCTGGTATTGTGATGGATGTTTCTGCGATGTTCGTTGCGACTACGATCTTGCGTTGATTTCTGGGTGTTGTCTGGAACACTTTCAGTTGATCTGCATTCGGCAATGAACCATACATCGGCAGGACCACAAGCTCTACTGAACAAAGAAACAAAATAGGCAAGATGATTTGCTTGCTAAATGTTTGAATACAAGAAGTATTTGTATGTATGAAACCATAATTTTATTACTTTGGAGGTCTGTTGTTAATGATTATTTTAGGGAAAGCTATTGGTTCAAGTTTGGAATGAGTTTACACTTTTCGGCATTGTTTGTCATTTTAAGTGTTTATTCATGATTATCCTTCTGTAATTGGTCTTTAATATAATTATAACAGGTTACCTTTCAACGTAGCAATTCCTTCAATAAAACATATGTGTTTACTATAGTTTCAACCATCAAGTAGTCATTATCAAAACATAACGTCCATTATCAAAACGTTAAGGATCCATCTTCGATTTTGTCAAAATTAATAAATAACACAATACATAAAACATATGCTTTGATTTAAACACTGAAATCTTACATGTGTCCAAAAAAAGACTTATGCTCAACACGCTTGAAGAATACGAGATCTACAAAGCTACTAAACAAGACCCGCATAATATGCTCAATGAGAAACTTAACTATGGTTCCAACAAATTGTTCAACACAGACTTGAGCATCTAGGAAGTAGCACAGTTGACATCAATGACCAAAAACGAACAGCTGATAGCAGGAGTGGAGTGGGCTAGTTTGACAACGTCTAATCAGTTCAGTGACAAGTACCGGCCGGTGCATACAATGTTTTATAAGTGTTCTTTATGTTTTATGTATTGTGTTATTTATTAATTTTGACAAAATCAAAGATGGGTCCTTAACGTTCTTAATGTTTTGATAATGACTACTTGAAAATTGAAACTATAGTATACACCTATGTTTTACTGAAGGAATTGCGACGTTGAAAGGTACGTAACCTGTTATACATTAAAGTGTTATTATTGACAAAATTAAGACAACAAAATTAATTTGTTCCAGGTAAAGATAATCTTCCTAGTAGGATTTTCATTGCTAACTAGGAGGGGATTGTCCATTTATTACCAAATGTCTTTCCCATTTCATGACTCATATGGCCTAAATATGATAAATTTTGACTTTCTGGTTTTGAATATTTCTGGAGGAGGACCCTTGAGTCCCCATTATTTTACACCAAATCCGACACTAATATATATACCCCACAGGGCACCAATAGCTTTAGCGACACTACTGTACACAATAACAGGAATATAATATATACATTTATAGAACATTACATCTATAGAAGTCGTATTTACTTGCATTGCTTAGCAGGAATAACCATAGGCTTAACAAGAAAGGAAACATCTCAACCAAAGCACTTAAATAATAGACATCGTTGAATTCATATCCGATTGAATCACCTCCTGGTGTATAACCCAGAGATAAATGTTAAACAAATACTAAAATACACATACTGTTACCATACTCACAGCTACCTCGACTTGACTGATTGTAGAAGATGGGAAGTGGATAAGTTAAAAGAAAATAACAAAATACTCACAGTCTCTGCGAGGATTGGAAGAAGCATGCTCCCGCAGAAGACCGACCGCCCGATCCACTTCTTCTTGGCCAGTCAGGAAACATAAGACATCTCCTGCCGGTTCTGCTTGGTGAATCTTGATAGCCGTCTCGACAGTGCCCTGTACGTAGTCTGGGACTGGTTCTGGAACCAATCAGATTATCTATACTTGTTTGGAGTCAGTAAAACCGACAATACCCCGCTGGTACAGTACAGTCTCTATAATCTGGCCGTTCGCCACTCCGTCATGTCCAGTAATCCGGCTGTGACCGCTCCAACTAGCCACCTGTGTTCAAGTCTCTGCTTGTCTGTAAAGCGTGTGACGTCTGTATTGATTACTTCAGTTCACTTCACTGCAAACAGCCAGAGAAGTGTGCGTTGTTTAACGTAAACATGTTACTTTGACACAAGATAAAAAGTATGTGATTTTTGAAAATATTAGAAAGTGGTGATCATTGAGCTACTCTATCCAAGGAATTCAACATCGGCAGATCATACATTCACAGATATAAGGAAGAAAACAAATGAAATTGAATAATTTTTAAGAGTAATGAATCATCTTCAACGTAAGAAAGATTATTCCTGGCCAATTGAGTCTTTTTTAGTGAACCTCCACTAATCTGGCACTTCCGATCCCGATATATGGCCGGATTAGTGAGATCGTACTGTATGTTAATATCCGTGTATTTTGTCAGGTTAATGGTGTGCCATACTTTGTTTGTTAGTTCATAGGCCAGAATGGAATATAGAAGGAAGTTTTTATGTTAGGTTATGTAACCATATTTTAGAATGGTTTCAGGGTTTGTAGAAAAGGAGGGCATTTCAGGGGGTTAACCCTATTGACTTAAAGTTCAAAATGTCATGGTGTTAGGGTAGAGAACAAATCTTTCTTCAATGGCCTAGAACTTTGTCGTAACACCTGTTTGGCAAAACTCAAAACTTTCAGATGTTTCTGACTGTGACAAGTCATTTCTGGAGGTCGTTCATTGTAGGCTGCTATGAGTAGCTCGACAATTAAGTCCAACGGCATGCACCAGTTTTACAAATTGAATAACATGGTCGAACAATATACAAATTGTTTAAGATATAGTTAATTTAAACATGTATAGTTTTGAATCGAGTCATAGTTTCAGGAGTCATTATTACTCAACGGGTAAAACTATGAGGTGCAAACACTATTTAGAGTCGATCGGCAGTCGCAAACCTCAGCGTGGCCACACGGCAGTTGATGTGAAAAGGAGCTGATCCGTGGACACGGGTGATAGTGGGCGAGCTGGTCGGTATTCAGGATGTTAAATAATTGAACCCTAAAAAGGACTCTCCTAAATAACTAAAACTGCTAATTTTTATGGTTATGATAAGTCCTCCTAACGCTGAGTGACTAACACAATACATATTGTTGAAAATTCATTAAGCCACTATATTACTTAATAATCTTTCAACTGAAATGTTTTTCTACTGCAAGTAAAAATGTTCCGGATAAATTAAACACAAATAAAAATTCATATGAAAATCAAACTTGATCGATTTATGTTAAAATTTACCAACCTTTGAGAAAATGTGCCTGGACTGGGAACAGCCTGCCTTCCACGCTCATGATCACCGCAGACTTCTTTCCTTTCTCCGAACTTTGGTTGAAAAAGTTGCAGAGATGTTCCGCATCCATCGTCGCGGAAGTCACAATCAACCGCAGTTTCTTTTGTTTCTAAAAGACATCACAAGTATTGATTAAAGAATGAAACACACTTGGGTTCACTAAGCATACCTGTGACATGAGTAACTAAATTTGTTTCTAAATAAGGTAGCCAAAAATTATTTTCAACTTCCATATCAACCTAAAGTTTTCTCAACGTGTATTTTTTTACACTAAGCTGTGGTGTTTCCGAATGGTAAAGGTGAAATGAGAACACTTGTATGAATTTGAAATGGACACCGGCAGGAGCATGGGTACACACATGTGTTGTCAGTTACATGGCTAATGATGAAACCTCACTGCAGGGACGCTAGGAGCCTAGGACCAGGGGGTGAGAGGGGATGATGCTTTCAGGGGATTGGTTGGAATAAATCAGGCGATGTATCGGATGATGGGTGAGGTGGAGGAAGCCCAATGTCCTTCTTTATTAATCAGTAACAAAAGTATTGATTTGTGAGTAATAATACAATTTGAGTACAAACACTACATAAGCTTAACTACAGCCAAGGACCATTAGAGAAGATTAAATCTGAGGGATATCCCAAGGTCTTACAATAAGACTATTTATCTCTACAAATTAAATTATTTTAAATCTCTCTAAAAAAAAAACTTCCTTTCATTCACCTTTAGTATTAAATACAACAAAAGCTGAATACCCACTGAAACTTACCCTCAATATCTTCTTGAGTAGACCCATGAGTATGTCGGTGAACAGCGTCCTCTCGTGCACTTCGTCCAACATGATGACAGAGTACTTGCGCAGCAGAGGGTCTGCCATCATCTCCCGCATCAGAATACCTTCCGTCATGTACTGTAAACAACCATAGATGATGTATCAACCACCAAGACATGTCAGTTGTATAACAACCAACTGAGCTGACATGGTTTAATCATAAGTCAAGGATGCCACGCCGCACTAATGCAACAACCACCAAGTGTCTGTAGGTGGTGAACCAACCACCAAAAGTCAGTAGTGTAAAAGCCACCAAGCAGCTGTGGTGCAACGACTCAGTGTGAGTCGGGAAAACTACTTGTTTGTACATCTATAGGAGCTGACGATAGAAATGTAAAGTTTGTCTTATTTCACGAGGCGAAGTTAGGACTATAAAGTCCTCTCTACCGCTCAATTTTGACCTTTGCCTAGTGTTACTGCATAGTCACTTGGAAATGGTGACTGCGGGAATAAAACTCGTGCCAGCAGAGTGATGAGCTTCGGAGCCCCGCACCTTTCCAACCTAACAGGCCAGGAAAGCAGGAATATTTAGTGCAAGTTTTCTGTAATCCAAACAGATTCCATTCTCAATTAGTAAGTTGAATTATATTAAATTAGCAAATATTATCCAGAGAGCTCACCTTTATCTTGGTGACGTCAGGCTGACAGCAATCGTCAAAGCGGATACTGTAGCCGACCGTTTGCCCCAGCAGAGTTCCATTCTCGTCCGCAACTCGTGTAGCTAACGTCGTAGCTGCCACCCGTCTAGGCTCCGTTACCCCAACCACCTTCCCTCCCTCACACCAGCCTGCCTCCAGCAGATACTGAAACACATGTAAACAATGGACAAAAGTGAATTTGTGACCAAACAATTATAGACACACAAACAATCATAGAACTCAAACCTTGGAAAGTGTATCTGATAAATAAATAAATAAATATTTTATTGAATTGACATGTTTACAAGCATGTATCTCAATCGTCTACTAATTTATATAAAATTTTGCATTCATCCACATCTAGATCCCTTTCAAACATACAGAACTTACATTCGTACTATTCCCATTTACTCAAATTTTTCCAGTCCTACCCCTGTTAGTCTGATTCTCCAATATCCCAATCGTGTGCCAAAAACTCGTTTGAACTGTAAAATGCTTCTGCGACCAAAACTGGTTTTAGACGAGCTTTGAAAGCCTTTGGCTCTGTAGCACTTTTAATCGAATTTGGAAGTATATTGACAAACTGAACTCCTGCCTGAAAGGTAAAAATTCAATCGTAGTAAATGTTTAAGGAATGCTCTTCTGTAGCATAACAAACTTTTTTTTTCTAACTGAATCGATAAAAAGTCTATACCAACTGCACATACATATCCAAAGACAATTTGAAGTCAAAAGTATATATTTTAGAGTTTATTTGGTGTGATGAGTCATTTTGCCCAGGGGGTATTTTCTTGTTTGTTCTTGTTTTGTTTGACAACAAGTCGTATGTGAGATTGATGGCCTGTGCAGCTGGGCTGTACTGGGCATGCAAGATCATGCGGTGTGATCAGCTGGTGCTCTGGTTTGTGAATGGTGGACACTGCAAGAATTTTGGACGTAAGGCCTGCCGTTGGATTTGAAAGCAGTTAATAATACTTTCACCGGAGTCCTAGCGTAGTAATAAAACCAAATACACTAGAGTCCCGCTAATCCGAACTAATTGGGACCGAACCCTGTTCGGATTAGCAAACATTCGGATTAGGCGGATTTTCTGCATATATTGGTGCATTTATTATACATTGACCTTATAAGGTCATATATAGTCTTTGAGGGACTAATATTCTATATATAAAGGTAAGAAATTATGTATTTTAATCCTGTAGTACTCTGCAATAATAAACAGCGCGGAATAAACGTACGCGGGCAGTATACAGATGGCTGCGGCAGTAGGGCTTACCTGCATAACACCAGGACACTGACCTTTCCACCCCAACCCCCATGCCCAGGCCTGAAATTCCAGGTAGAAAACAGTATGGTCATCCGTTCTAAAAACAAACGATGACTCACCGTTTCATACTGTCAGGGTGTTTTGTTCAAAGCTATTTTTTGAGCGCATACCGGGTGTATAGTGCGTCATTATGATTGCTGGTTTGTTACTAACACATACAGTATGACATAACTTGGAAAACTTGTTTTATTAATTTTACCGACTCAACAATTTTATACACTTTTTCCCTCTAACAGTGTTCGGATTAGGCGGATTTTCGGATTAACGGGGTTTGGATTAGCGGAACTCTAGTGTAATAAGTACGAAATTGAACTTGCAGTGTACTCGGGACCTTGTTTTGTTAACCGCTACCGGTGGGTATTGTAGACCCCCGTTGTGCAGGTAGCACCAGGCGTTGGAGCGTGCAGGCGACCAGTTCTGTGAGAGGTACTGTGCTACGTGTATTATCTGGTGGTGTGGTGTTTGATTATAGAGGTCCTGCCCGTATATACCTGAACCCTGGAATAATACCCAGCCAATAGTAGGCTGAGCCGTCTGTGGCAATAAATTTATTTATGCGAACTAAACTTGTTCTTAGGGCAGGAAAGTTTGTCACATAGGAATAAGCCTAAGTTACTAGAACTTCAAGCTTACAGATATAGTG
The DNA here is from genome assembly GCA_018831715.1 of Matsumurasca onukii. Classification (NCBI taxonomy): domain Eukaryota; kingdom Metazoa; phylum Arthropoda; class Insecta; order Hemiptera; family Cicadellidae; genus Matsumurasca; species Matsumurasca onukii. The sequence goes on along the minus strand of CM032065.1, from coordinate 45,752,595 downwards.
GATCATTAAAACACTGCTTTATCATAACATAGACAAAAAGGATCTTGCCAATGTTGATAACAAGTAATGTAAGCCTAATTATACACAATATCTATGTTTCTACTTAACAAAATAATAAAATCAAAGTATCAAACCAAATAAAAACTAAGTAATGTATATTTTTAACATTGCAATCTTATTTTCAACATCCAAATAAACTAAGCCTTAGCAATTTTTCAATAACGCTAAAGCTTATTAATAGGGCATCAGACAAGAATAAAAAAAGTGATTTTAGGGTTCATCATTTAGAGTTAAGGGCTGTGTTTGGTAGAGAAATAGATTAACAATGGATTTTTAACTTAAATGTTGACTAATTTGAATTTGATGGATAGAATAGATGTATAGAATATGATACCTTGCTTTCTTTTCTTGGTAAAAAGATAAACATATTTGTTGCAATTTAACATTTTTCATTACAAACTCAAAAGATATAATTCAAAACATGAACTACAAAACAAGGCTTGTTTTGTACACAAAACAACATGGCTTGGTAACAACAAAATCTACTCTCATTGTTAGACAAAAACAGCTGATTTAAAATACTGTTAAAATAAAAACACAGATTAACATTTTTAAACTAAAACAAAGGTTAACATTTGACAGGATGTTTGATCAAAACAGTTTTAGAAATATACCAAAGCCCTCAGCTTAGATATTAAAGCCTATATGAAATAAAACAGGAACATGTGTCATCAACTAAATCAACTTTTGTTGATTGCACTCAATATATTCAACTTAAGTAAGCATAGCCTCTGAAAAATTAATTAGAATTTGTACGTTTTTTTATGTAATGCATTTTTTTATGTAGTGGCTCAAATAGTTATATTTTCTTGTTATATTGTTAATGTTCCAACACAATTTTATATTGTTCGGAAATAAAGACCGATTATTAAAGATCCAAGCCGATTTTAAGCTACACTCATCTTTAAAATAATTTTCAGTAACCCTGATCACGGCACAAGTCCTGAGCGTATGAACTATGAGCAGGTTTTTACTACATTATCAAGAGTTGTTTTGAATATTAAAATCAAAGGCCTACCTGAGGTATCTGAGTGCTTTTGCCACATCCCGTGTCACCCACCAACACCAGTGTCTGGTACTCCTCCAGCAGATACAGTATGTGATTTCTGTTGCTGAAGATTGGCAGTCTTTGTCTTTGTTGTTCTATGGCCAGTGATATATTTGGGTTGTAGACAAACGATGTACCTGTCAAAGCTTCAATGTCTGATTTGTCTTCCTCCCAAGTAGCTGAATCACCTAAAAGTGTATGATGAATCACTAAAATAACTAAATTTCTGGACACAAAGAAAACCCAACTTTTAACTTGTAACGTATTTCGCGTGGTCTGACTGGGCCAACACGAGAATAATACAATTTTGTAATAATGGATAAATAGCAATAAAAAAATGTTCCGATGCAAAACTTGCAATGGGAAAGTAACTATGACACTTAAAAGGTAGCCAAACACCAAAAAGTGCCAATTTTGTATGATATATATATATAAATATTTTATTGAATTGACATGTTACAAGCATGTATCTCAATCGTCCATTATTTGATCTAAAATGTTACATTCATCCACATCTAGATCCCTTTCAAACATACATAACTTACGTTTGTACTATTTCCATTTACTCAAATTTTCCCAGTCTACCCCTGTTGGTCTGATTCTCCAATATCCCAATTGTGTGCCAAAAACTCGTTTGAACTGTAAAATGCTTCTGCGACCAAAACTAACTTTGAACGAGCTTTGAAAGCCTTTGGCTCTCGGGCACTTCTGATCGAAGTCTGTTGACGAACTGAACTCCTGCCTGTGAGGGCAAACGTTCATGAACCATCGTTCTGTGTCTCCCAGTGTGATAGTTCTCCCTGTCTCTGGTTTTGTAAGAATGTACATCTATACCTCTTACAAGATCGCATTTACATTTGAAAAAAGACACGTTTCTAAAATGTAGAGACAGGGTAAAGTCAACAGTTTTAATCTTTTGAATGCTGGTCTGTACGACTCTCTCCATTGCAGTTTTGTGATTGTTTGCACTGCTTGTTTTTGAAGAATGAACACTGGAAAAGTTTGTGCTTGAGCAGCCTCCCCACAACGTTAGCCTGTAGGCCAGGTTAGTCCATAATAAGCTGTCATCAGTACCTGAGTGGGGCAATAATGACTATACGATGCTTTGAGATCAGTAATTTGGTTCAGACTCCTGGTGTCTATTTAAAGTCCATATGTAGTGCTAATAATGTATACAAAACATACCTAACATACTATAAATTTGACAAATGGATGACATTGTAATAAATTTGAACCTGTTTCAGATCAGTATCCTTACACCTAACTGTAAAAACCTATTTCAGCAGAAGTTATAGACTACAATTATTATTATTACAAAAATTGCATTGCATCGTATAGCCTAAAGGGTTGCCAATGGTCTTGGGACGTAGAAAGTTGTTCAACCCAAAAACCATGCATCTCATAGGTAGATTTCTTACCTGGTTTCAAAAATATCGGTCTGGAGGACTTCATATCAAAGTATTAGTTCAAAATAGGCTGAAACCATAAATGCAGAAACCATTAGCATTAGTATGCTAACAAAAACTGAATTGAAAGAGGCTTCAGGCCTAGGACCTAACGTTCAATTTTCTTTCCTAGGCTTCTTTCGCAAATTTGTGAATATAACATTTTTGTGAATATTATGTGTTCTTGTAACTTAGCGTTGCGGTGAAAAAATAATAATAATCGGTTCTGGATATTAAACACAAATTAAAGTGGTGCGTAGATTATAAATAGCGTAAATTAAGCGTAAATTAGTTAACAAACAACACAGAAAAGTTGCAAACTTCTTTAAGTACTCTATTGTTGCAACGATGTAAACACATGTTATTTATTTCAAAACATGATACAACTAAATTTTATAGACATCAGAAAACGTGTGCACTATAATAAGCAAAATTAACAGGTTTCATAGCCTATCTCAAAGTACAAAACGTAAAGCACTCATGAAAATAAAATGTTATATGTACTACATTTTTAGAAATTAGAATGTAGCTTGTTGAACTCATTATGTATAAAGAAACTTTTATTAAAACTTACACCTTCCATTGAATTGAAATATATATAAAGGCATACATCGCCCTAAGAAACTTAAGATTGTACCTAACGCTAGTCCCGATGCGTTTAATGACTTCTTCATTGGTACAGTTAAGGAAATTGTCAACGAAATGCCTTCTTCTGATAAGGATTTAACAGCTCCCGCTCTATCCCCAAAAGTGGGTCGACCTTTCAAAAATTGGAAAGCGGTAAGCCCTGAGGATATAAAAAGTTAAATCATTTAAAAACTCGAGAAGTCTGGACATTTATGGGTTTTCGTTTCATGCCCTGAAGGCTGTGATTCACTAAATCACTATTTGAGATGCCGACCACTCTCATGAGGGTATTTTAAGGCAAATGTGTGGTGAAGGATGAGTGTGATGAGTGGCAGTAATGAGTTATGAGGTGTAGTCTTGTTACAAACTAAGGCCGACTCTTCCTTAGAATGGGTCATTAATTAATAGCCCAATGACCAATGGAAATACAAGAACCAACGGCTTAACGTGACTTCCGAACCACAAAGGTGATGGTCTGATATGTCTAAATGATGGTGGGAGTTGATGCGGGTATCATCAGATGATCACTGAGACTATCTGAGCCGCTTTAGATCTATATCATCATCAAATGATTGATGTCATTGCTGTTCCCATCGCCAAGGCAGTTAACCTGAGCCTAAAATCTGGTACTTTTCCAGACTTTATGAAAATAGCTAAGACTATACCTAATTTCAAGAAATGAGATCTTAGCTTGGAAGCTAACTACAGGCCTATCTCAGTCCTGCCTCCTTTTTCATAGATACTCGAGACTCAACGCTAACGGCTCTTTTGTCCCTGATGGAAACAATCACTGACTCTTTCGAGTCAAAAGACTCAGTGTCCCTAGTGTTTTGCGATATAAGCAAAGCATTCGATTGCGTGTCACCGGTGTCACACAAAGTCAGTTCATCTGAATGTTGAAAAATTCCTCTCATCGCTACATAGCATGATAGCGTACAACAATAAATACTCGCTAGGCCGAACCCCTTCTCTCACGATGTCCTACCAAAGATTATGTTATAATAGTTAGTTTACGCATATATACCACATGGCTGAGACAGGAAAATCAACATAGTTCGGCAGACCAAGCACAGACAGACAGCGCCGACCGTTGGTAGAAAATAAATAAATAAAACTCCAATCTTAGCCAGCAAACATCCTGAAACCATGTAATTGTATTTTTTATTAAATAATGTTATATTTGATCTTTTTTTGTAAACCAAAACAAAACATTTTTTGTAAAGGTCAATAAATCAATAAAAAAATGTCGCTATATACTATGCTCCGATATATTTCATATTAGTCTGTGCTCTATGATAAAATAGCGGGAAAAAACTGTTTCTTGTTTGACTTTTGCTTGTGCAAATGATGTGAACTGTCATTTGGAGTTGACTGATGACCCTGCCGTTCCATGTATTTGATGTTATTTAGTTTCACATTTTTGTTTGAAGTTTATTAACTCGAAACTCTAGTATATTTCTCTGTATTCGTAACTGTCTGATTGTACCAGTTGCTATTTTGGAATACTAATTCAATATTTACGTTCATTCCCATGATTTTTCCCCTACTAAATACTTCAATTCGCTGGCCTGACTACTTAAACAGATAAAGCCCTGCAGGTAAGATTAGACTCACCAGTCCTGAGCTCTTCTAGTTGGCTAGTTTTGAAGTGATAGTCTATGTCATGGTGTAGGTTTTATGCTAGGTCATCAGCTGCGTCCGTGCCAAGCAAAACAGGTCAAAGAACTGTACCACCATAGTCCCTTAAAGTCTTTAGTAGATATAGATTAGGTACAGTAATATTCCCTACATCATCAAGCTATGGACGTTAAGATTAAGCCACCCATCTCCTACTCATCTTTTCCAGCATGCTAGCTTGTGCCAGCAAATTCTGCTTTGGCACTGTCCATATATTAACACAATTTCTGACAATTTAGACCTCCCCCCGCCCAAATCTAGCTTGGGTCATGCTTTGCCAATCCACCTACCATCCAGGTAACTTAACGCTAAATAATTATATTTAAAACCACTTGTTGAATGTTGAATTAATCTGGATTTTGTATGTATCATAAGCATTAAAAGTATTCCGTTAAAATTAATTATCTTTATTATAATCTTTATTTATTATCACTCATAACTACAACAAGAGGAAAAAACCACTTGCAAATTTTTCAACCCAGAACATTTTAATTTAAACAACTTCCCACGCAAGTAAGTATAAAACTCTTCAACCACCTTCCTAAAAATTTAAAAGAAATTGAAAATACCCACAGGTTGAGGTCAGTATCTGACTGGAGTAATCAGGTTAACATCAAACTCTGCTCTTTTCAAATCTCTAATAAAACGGTTGCTGTTAAGCAAAGCTTATTACTTGGTGGATGAGTTCATAGATGATCTAACGGATAACTACGTCCTTTAAGTCTCATTTTAATTTAGCTTGTCCCCCTAAAGCCAGGTCTGATGTTAAGTGTGAATGTGGAATGAATTTGAAATAATGTAAGTATGAGTAAGTGAATGTTTCATTTTATGTTATTTTGTTTTTTTTTCTACACAATATTTGTATTGTACACAGCAAATATATATTGTATATTGTTATATTAAAATTATATTTATTAAGTAAACAGAAAATAAATATTCTTATTCTTAAGTAATTGAGTAAGTATCCCCCTCCCACCCCTTTATAACATACAGTAACATTAGGCCAAACTCCTACCTCTCACAGGTTACGTAATGTATGGGCAGCCCTTATTTTATGGCTTCTACATGGAAAGAGTGAAACTAAACTTAGGTAAAGTGAATTGTACATATTGCAAGTTGAGTTTGCAGTAGGCTAAACACAGTCACTGTTGCAACATGTAAGCCATGAATTTTAACCACTAGCTAATCCTCAGTGCTAATCATGGATTTTGTCAGTACAACAAAGTTATTTTGTTGTATTTAAAAGTAAGTAAACTATTCAGACTACACGTCAACTATTGGCAACGTATAAGCAACTGTTACAAACTATTGTTCAAAAAATTAAACAATACAAACATTTAATTTTTGGAAATTTAATTTTTAAACTTGTAACAGTAAGTTATTTTCTATGTTCCTGTAGGATCTAAATTTTGAGATAAAATGTTTCACCTTCATCTTCCCACCCTTGTCAATTTACATTTTGCTAACTAATAAAAAATTACTCTTTGAGAAAAAAAAATTTTTAGGTAAAAAGAAGACAAAGTAAAATGTATACTCCTCAGCGTCTTCCTTTGAGGAGAAAGAGAAACCAAGAAGATATGGAAGAAAACGGAAGCGCAAAAGCTTTGGTGAACCGGCGGAAATCTCTCAGATTACAACACTCAATGTCTCTTCACATTCCTCTGGAAGATCTGGAGAGCTCTGATGTTCACATGAACTGTTATATTGATCTTCCTCAACAAGCCTTCAGTCTCACTTATCTTGAAGTTGACAACACTCAAAATCCAGACACGCTGCAGTCTTTGGAAGGTAATTTAATTTTAATATTCACAATTTGAGTCACATCTAGCTAATTTAGTCTACACAGTTTGACCACTGTACAAAGACTAAATAAATAAGACAGATCATTCTAAAGCATAGATCATAGACAACAGATTTGTACTTTGAATTGATTTTATTGAAACGCATTTCCTATGCTCTTATTTATTTTATTCCTCTGTGCTAAACCACCTGTCATTATATTCAGTTCGTTCTGAAATTTATACTTGGTTTGTGTCTGAAAAAATTAAAATTTTCCATTTAAAATTGACCGTTGTGAAAAGTTATTACTGCAGTGCCGGGAGTATGTTAGAATTGCAAAAGCTCGTATAGTAGGGTATATCCCTTTTATTACTTTTAGGTTGAAATCTGCTATGGTTTTGGATTATAATTAATATTTAATTTTAGATCTTAATTTGTATAAACGCTAAAAAGCGTTATCTAAGTAATAATATTTAATTTTGGAATTGTTTAAACAAATTGTATTTTTTAACTGTTACAGCTTTTAAAAGAGGGCGATGGCAGGTATACCTTGTTGGCAATCTGTACAATTTTGAGCCCACAGAGAACAGTTGTGATCGGTTGGCCACAGATTTGAACAAAGCACTTTCCTGTGGGTACCAGAACGTGCAGCGAGGTGTCAAGTTCGAAGCAAACATCACCCTCTTGGACGATCTTAGTCCGACAGACAACGACAACCCAGCGGTGGTGGTTAGTATTTATATCGATAAATAATTTGTTGATCTAGAAGGTTGTTTCACCTGTAGCGACTACAGTAACTGCTCCATTGTTTGTAAATGCTTGGAACTCCCTCACGTCATTAGTGATATAAGACTTGGTGCTAAGGTCATAAAACACGTTGTTTGGGTGGTTTGAATCTTCATTTGATGCTAAATTTATGATGAAATTCTGCCATCTTATTATTTAAACTGTTTTAAAAGGCTGCAGTTGTACAGTTTTAAACAAGGTTTTCCATCATCTAATTTGGATTTTTATATAATACACTTTAATTTCTTGTTACAGCAATGTACTGAAAATTCTTGAAGTTAAGTAATGATAATATATATGAAAAAAGCAGTTTTATAACTCAAGATGGTGGATATTTCAACCAAAAATACCTTTAACTCAATGAAATTTTATTTTTTAAGGCTACTCAGTGCCACTGCTTTTGTAATATCAGTAAGGTGCCCAGAATTATGCTGTTAAGTACTACCCCAAATTGTTATGTCGTTTCTGTATTTTGCCTCAAGTAATGAAGTAATGATAATACGCTGGCTTAAAAGTTTCTTGAGTAGGTAGGTTGTAATCATTTGAGGGTGAAAATTGAACCGTGCAGTTAACTGAGATGCAACACTAGTTATGAATCACTATATCACTATTTGAGATGACGACCACTCTCGTGAGGGTATTTTAAGGCAAATATGTGGTGAAGGATGAGTTAAATGAGTGGTAGTAATGAGTTATGAGGTGTAGTCTTGTTACAAACTAAGGCCGACTCTTCCTTAGAATGGGTCATTAATTAATAGCCCAATGACCAATGGAAATACAAGGACCAACGGGTTAACGTGACTTCCGAACCAAGCAGGTGATGGTCTGATAATATGTCTAAACGATGGTGGGAGTTGATGCGGGTATCATCAGATGATCACTGAGACTATCTGAGCCGCTTTAGACCTATATCATCCTCAAAACCTGACCTCCATGAAGCTGGAATACAGGACCACGCCACGAGTCCCAGTCAAATTATATCTGGAGGCGCCGGGTATCTGAACACCACCCTCAGAGTTTCAGCCATCAAAAAGCAAATTTAACTTGTAACTGAGAAAGGAGTTATATTGTCAGTTACACATTCAAGTTGTTTGGATATTAAACTTGTATCACCAATGAAGTGTCGTTATAACACAGCGTTTTTGAACAATTTCAGATTGAAATCTCACAAGTAAGTGGGGACGAAAGATCGCCCGTCGTTTACAGAGGCTATCTTCTCTCGTGGTGTTGTCCGACACAAGTGAAAGGCGTGTTTTACCCGATCTTACTGTGCTGCGGCAGTGCCAAGTACCAATCTTCCATCAACACCGTACTGTCGAAGAGACTGGATGTGTGTGTAACAAAGCTGACGTTGGCGCAAGACGAACTGTTCCACCTCTCCACGTATTGCCTGATCATGCTCAACAATCACGACACGCACAACGCAAAGTTCACTTACGAGCTTCCGAGTGTTGGAACAATGCAGGTGCATCAGCCTGTGGAGAAACTCATCAATATTTGGAAACTGTAAGTGTAATTTTTTCTAAAGGAATTTGAAGACAAACATGTTTGGACCGAACCGGGACTTGAACCCGGGTCTTGAAACATGTGACTGTCAAATAATGACTTTAAGTCAACAAGCTGGAAATATTACAAACCGTTTCAAACATAGTTAGTCACACGTTTCGAATAAACATTCAGATTTAAGTACTTCTCTAAATTTGAAGGTATAAACAGTTGGGCCAGATGATGTAGTGGTCAGCATAATCGTCTGGTAAGCCAGAAACCCGGGTTCAAGTCCCGGTTCGGTCCAAACATTTTTGTCTTCAAATTTCTTTAGTAATAAATTAGCTGTTTAGCGTTTATAAAAATTAAGATCTGTAATTTTTCCTCATGTACTTATTGTTTTGAAAAGGAAGCTTTCATTGGTACAAAGCAAGGAAATATTTCCTATTGGTGGTTGGCAGCCCTATCACCAATAGGACAGCAGACGGCAAGTATCTCAGTTTCAGCCAATCTGTGACTGAAGATGGTACTCTACAGTGAGACCGAAATATTTCAACCTAACTATGAAGTTTTGACGCTGTGTGAACCGGAAGAACTAGATTATAGTTGTGACACCGTCCGCAGAAGCCTAAGAGTTAAACCTAAAGTAAAGTTCAGCTTCTGAGTTTTGACTTACGATTGCAGGATACGTGAAGAAGATACAATCGAAGTGGACCTGAACGATGTGGTATTGTTCAACGAAGAGTTGGAGCTGTTTTTGGAGGCAACGTTTGGAATAGTATTCAGCGGTGCTCTTCTACAATGCTTTGATATCAATAAATGTGTCTCTCTTCAAAGGAATTGCCAGGTGCGCCAGAATATTTTATTGTAATTACTTACAAACCCTACTAAGTAGTTACCTCAACTATAACCTAGTTTTATTTGCCGTATGGTATATTAATGTTAAGCTAGCACAAATAGTTGTCGGATGATATGCCTGTTAATTATTCTGATTGAGTTGAATCTCTTCTGATATTGAATATTGACACACGTGCAGTCAAACCCAGGCCCGGATTAGCCACTATTTACGCCCTAGGCCAAAGTTCTATATTTCGCCCCTTCTGTGTTCTAAGAGGTTTGAGGTGTGTGGAATTTTTTGCTATATTTAACTGTAAATATGGCGGTTTGCGCTGCGACTGGTGACCGAGTCTAAACCAGAACAATGCTGGGAAGGTAACCTTAACAGCTTGTTGGACTAACCCCTAAATCTACCTGACCCGAGAGACATCGTCGCTCTTCCACTGGAATCTACCTTACCACCATCAGCGCTTCATTGGCAGTTTCGCGAATCTTGACTCTGAGTTTTTTCATCAAAATAGAATAGTAAAATCATTTAAATAATCCACATAAATAAATGTTGAGGCGTTTCGACAACTAAACAAAGTCTTTAACAATATACTGTATACTAAAAACAATCAGTTTATTTATACGGTACTGATGTTTTACATTGATTTTAAAACTAGTTCTCCGCGCTCTGTTTACAAGTTCTGAAGTTGGTATAATTTTTCGGTCCACTTTCTCACCAGGCTAGTAAGCTAATAACGAAAACATTTTCTCAAGAAAGGGTCGGAATCTTATGGTCTTGACCCGCACAACATACCGTCTACATAGAACAAGTAATAGTATCTAATCTCTATAATCTTAGAAATAAGAGCCTAAACGGCCAGCCCAGCTAAACGATTAATGAACGTAAATTAATCGCCCGTAGACAAATGTAAGCGTTTACTTCCTTGCTACAAATTATGAAGGTCTAATCGTAATTAACATCACAGTTTATACAAAATTTCAAAGGCCATTCACTCACTGTAACTGATGACTGCAGGATAATCTAACGTAGTTGTCATTGCTACTTGCTACAAGAGGCTGCAATAAATATGTGCCTCGGTGTCTTCTGCATGTCCCCTGTCTCTGTCGCATGAGCGGACTAGCGCCCGTTCAAAGCTAGATGACAAATACTGTACATAGATCGCGGTCACCTGTTTCTGGTCTCGGTCTTCGGTCGTGATACGAGCCACTGCCTTAACACTCGTTCTAGAGCCTATTTTGGAACTATTTTAGCCATTTACTCATTTTTAATTAATTAAATAATAATGTAAATAAATCACACAATAACAGTGATCGAGATTCCAAAAAGTGTAAAATGCAAATACAGTACTTCATACTTGCAATTTGTCGTACTTCGTACAGTACAACAATTTGTCGTTTTCTCACTGCCCTCAAGTCTCGCCTCTAGGCCATGGCCTAGGTTGGCCTTATGGGTAATCCGTATGAGTAATGGGTAACTCTATTATGTTACTTACGCTTAAATCTATATTCATTGTTAATAGCTTACTCTATGTATATCTCTTTCTCCATCTATAAGCGTACTATAATTATATTCCATTTACACTATCGCTATTATGTTATATACCATTTCTTACATGCATATTATTGTAAAATGACACTGTCGTTGATAAATAAATAAATAAAAATCAAGCTCATTTTCTGCCGCTGGTGCCAAACTTCGCAGTCTCTGGAATTGTAGCGTGACAGTGAAGATAACCACACAGGCTCAAGGCTCAGGCCTCAAGGCTTTTTTAATAAATATTGTTTTATTCAATAAGAAAAAGTTTTTTTAAAGTTGTTAACAAATAGTAACAAAGGTCTTGAGCTCCAATATTGGAATATTAAAAAACACTTCTATGCCAATACAATTAAGTTTTTATTTTGGTTGACAAGATCTTTCGGAATCTAGACTTCCTTCATCAGGTCTAACCACAAAATTAAAATACAAAGAGTAAGTAAACCAAACATTCTGTGATACAAAACTGAATTTCAAAGTCAAGTCAAAATATCTTTATTACATTATCATTGTTGAAGGGCTAAGTACAAAAGTGCCCTTCAAAGTGTTTAATAATTTATGTAGTTATAATGGGAAATTCATGTCTAACCTGTTAAAGTAAGTAGTCTTAAGCATGACAATTGTCAATGATTGTAAAATCCTAATGACAAATAAAGATATATTTATTTATTTATTAAGATAAGTACAGGGTCAAAGTTATACAATTCATTAAGGAAGGCTGATCTTGTAGCAAATCTTCAGGTGTTGTTCAAATGGTTGCTTTTTATTAATTTAATTATCTTGTTACAATTATTTTAATCACAATAGAAACATTAGAATGATTGTCATGAATTTGATTGGAGAATGTAGTTATTTTAATTTTTAATATCTATATTTTTTTCACTTCCAGATGAAATTTCACTCAACAAAGATTATTCACGTAGTGTTCAAGTATCTGAATTACTTGGCAACCAAGAGGTTAAAACTGAGCGTGTTGGGGCTTGCTCAGTAAAGCAGACAGAAAACGGACGTCCTTCATGTTAAATATGTAAATAGTATTAATAATGTGTCATAATTTTAACATTTTAATGTATAACCCTTTTTGTAAGACAAATTTTACTAAATAAAAATTAAGTTTTGTTAAGAATACAAGATCTTTATTTTCCATTAGGTTTTACAGAGCATTATAATATGCATCGTCCGTTACAATGTACAATACCTTTACAAGTGCTTACTCATTTTCATCACCGCTTTTCAATAACTTAGTATTTCACAATTTGCCTTTAACTTGTAATGGTGCTACACACTGGGAATTACGTGTATCACTCTGTGAATTTTAGGTAGGCCACAGGATTGTGGGTGAATTCTGTGCCTAATCAGTTGCTATTTTTCTGCTTACGCATTTAAAAAAAAAAACAACCGTGAGGTCACAGGGCAGGAGCAAAGTTTTGTCAGGATGTCATTCGTTTTGTATTTTTTGAGCTTTAAGAGCAAAAGGTGTCTCAATAGCGGTTCTTATGAAAAGTTTCTTACTAACCATCCAAAAATTAACTGGGCAAAACCCCCGACTTTGTCAAGTTATTTTGGATACTCCAACATCATGTGGCAAAGGGTATTTTAACATTTTCAAATTTTTAGAGCTGAGAGGGGACTTTTCTGTATGGTGTTTTAACACTATAAAAATCAATAATACGGAATACAAGAAGAAGACCAGTATGACAGTAGAATGAAAAGGAGGAGAAATTAACAGAAGGCTTGAAATCTAGGTTTTCACAAATAAACTACAATATTGCTATTTGCTAAGATAAGACTTTTTACTTACAGTACATATAAATAATAATAATAAATAATAATAATAAACTTTATTCCAAAAAATTATTACAGGTTTCACAATATGTTTTAATAGGAATTACTAGCCACGCTTCTAGTAAATGTGGCTAGCTCAACTTGAACTTTTTAAAATAAATAAAACATTTAACAGTCAAACTTTATACAAGAGAAAAAACAAGCGGTTCACTGCAGCTGCGTTTGAAAATTTTATACATATTCCCAATAACCAATTTAAGTTTCAACAAAACATGTACAATGAAACAAAATATCTTATTCTAACACTACAAACATATTATTTACATCCTGTTCATCTAACTCAAATAACCATTTTTACATTATTTACAAATACTTTACTTTTTTACAATTTTAATTTTAACCGCAGTAAATTATAAAATTTTTGACCTAAAAGGATAAGCTTTTTGAAGATTGATTTGCTTACTTTCGGTCTAACCAAGAGGCCTTGGTTGCACTTCTTGTTCTAATGTATAGTTACTCTGTCATTACGTTATTTACACATCTATTATAGAATATTTTCAATACTTTAAAAACAAATAAATACTTGATTAGTAGTATTTTAGATCTTTGAAGATAGGTAATGCAGATTCTCTTTCGGTTTATTAGCAATTAACATATTAATCTCTAAATAATATGAGAGTCTTTAAACGGTTTATTTAGGCAATAAGGTTGTTTTTGCTAGACTTCCACTTAACTTAAAACAGCTGCCAAATTGCCAAAAATGCAGTTTTTTTTTAAGTAAACCCCTGTTTTTAGGGGGAAACGCCCTTCCTAAAAACACTTAGTGTAAAATATCCCCAACACCATTACAGGAAATTTGCTAAGATACATGGTAGTGCTTGCGGCTACGTTTTAGTTATGTTTAATAGAATTGTTAACAATTAACATTATATAAACCGTTTTTTATAGTTTAACCACATTAAAGAAGTTTTTTATATTCTTCCTCGCTGTATGTAATAAGCTGTCTTATGATCAAAATAAATAATTTCTATGCCTTTGAAAATTGTTACAATTAATTATATCAGTTGATCACAATAACAAAAGTGTTTGTTATTGAGAAATGCAGGTTGTGGTTTCTTTGTGCAAGTTTATACCAAGTATTGATATTCTTTCAAGACCAAGTTAAATTTTTGTTTTTGAATATTACCATGAAGTTCAAGATGTAAGATAATAGTTTTTGTAACAAAGTATTTTAGTGCTACTTACTATTTAGTCCAGTATTACTGAGAATTACTGAGTTGTTTTGTTCAACAATACTTCAACAAGTCCATAAAGTCACTAGCCACTAAATGGTTGTGTTTAAACCAAGTATTCTACCCTAGACATAAACATTAATTAATGGAGCAAATATGAGTTAAACAGATAAATGTAGGTTTAACTTCAATAAAAAACATGGGCAGAAAATAAAATATGGTTTTCAGTTTAGACAAGGTCAGTTTTAAATGCTCCCACGCCCCAAATATGGGATTATGGTATAGGGTTGTGATGTTTCCCCTCAGAGTATTTTGAAAAAAATATTGCCATTTAAATTTAACTGTATGTGAAATGTGGCATTTTAAACCTGATTTTGGGTCATCTTTAAATTAATATAGCAAAAATCTAGTCGAGATCAAAGTTTTCCTCTGCGTCATTGAATGTGTGTTGAAATTTCCTTTCTTCTGAGGTGCCACAAGGAGGGGTTAGTATTTAAAAGTTTTGGGGGTCCTCCCCTTAAATTTTGAATGGGGAGTGGGTGACGTAAAGAATGTCAACAAACCTCAGAATCCTATAAAAAAGGTCCCCAAAAGGTTTAAAAAATATTTCCTTTTTCAACAAAATATGGTATTTACCTCCGTCGTTCTGTCTATAAAGTGTCAGTCTGAATGACGCGTTTCAGGTTGACTAACCCATTGTCAAATCCTCTTCATTTCAGCCGTAGGCTTAAAAATTTCCTTTTTGAAAAGCTAATGTTGGGGGACATTTAAAGCTCAACCTGTACAATACAATCACGCATATTCTACTTCCTTATCCTGAAAGTTGCCTTACCTCAAGTGAAAACTTTGCTGAGTAGTGAGTAGTGCACTTTCAGTGCATCTGATTAACCGGAATTTCAAATTTTCAAGTAGCCCTTTTTTTGTTTCACAAGTTCTCAATTTGAACAATAAATATAATTATTTTGCAAATTATGGTAAGCACCATAATACTAACTCAACAATTACACCACCTGTAGTATTTTTCATATGTATTTGTAGTTCTAAAACAACTATTATCATATTTGAATGTTTAAAATTTGAAAAAATGTTATCAAGGCATGAAATGTTTCTTATATTATTTTATTTATAATATTATTACCGGTATTTCTTAAATGTCATCAAGGGGCAGGACACGTTTGGGTTTTGTGTGTAGTAATCATAGTTTGTGATGGTTTCTGTACGTAAATTGTGTAAGGTGAAAACCAAATTTTACAAACAACAAACTAAAGTTAAAGAATATTATCTGTCTTACTTATGTATGTATTATTGTAATTAGGTATTGCAGCATTGTTTAAATGTTGCAGATTTAAGTGGTTCTTCAAGAATTCTAAAAATAACAGGAACTCATCACAGCAATCCCTGAGTGAGGATGACCCTCATCAGGATAGTACTTCAACAAATAACACAATTCCTCGTCAAGTATCTCAGAGGCGAACACCGCCGCGTTCTCATAAAAGAAGATCAACTAACAAATATATCACTACTAATATGAAATTGAAGTCTTACCCTACATCGCCAAGAAGAGTGAGAGAAGAAGATCGAGGATATGTTTCAGATTGTAGATCATCAAATATCAAGATTCCACGACAAGTAAGAAAGACTGTAGATTCAGAAACCACACCAAACGCACAATTTATACCTGCAACGGGAATGAAACAATGTACATTCGTGTACATGACAGATGAACAAAGAAACTCAACTCCTTTCAAACCTCGAGCAACTCTGAATTCTAATGAACCGTTTCCGTTCTTGGTTCCGACAGACCCAACTCCGAGACATTCTTTATTTTACGATCTCAGTTACGGTGTTGACGCTAAACATGCTTATGAAGAAGAAAAAATTATTCGAACCTCAATGGCTGCTCAAAGCTCAAATGCTCCTCGAATCTCAACTACTCCTAGAATTTCAACTGCTCCTCGAAGGTCAACTGTTTCAAGAAGGTCTCAAGTTATGAGGCATGGTCCTCAAGTTAGACGTGTTTCTAGAATCCCACCAGCCCACGAAAACACTCGTGCCTCAATCGCACACACACAAAGGTATGAAGGTATGGAACCTCTTGAAAGTGAAGAACCCTTAAGACAAACTATAGTCAAAGTCAGACCTTACAGAATATCCAACATTAATGAATCACCCCAAGTACACAGACTATCTCTAAAACCACCAAAACGTTCGTCGGTCAGGATATCTATTGATGGGAAATTGTTACATCCAGTAAAGAAAGATAAAATAAGAAACTCTCTTCAATCAGAAAGTTACATACAGTCTACAATGAGGATTGTAAAGCAAAGTTCAAATGAATACTTGCAAGGAAATCTTGAAGAAGTTCCTACAAATGATCCGGGGTTAAGTGTGGAGGATCCATATTTGCTCGATAATACAATTGAAGCTGATGAAACACGTGTTAGTCCTGAAGATGAGAAAATAACTTACGAACATTTTCACTTCAAGCAAAATGAAAACGAACCAGTTGTGTATGCTGTGCCTACAGTTACAAAAAAAGGGAGGAAGTCGATTCTGCAAACTGTGTTTCCGTCTAGAGGGCGTACTAAATCTATTTTGCAAGACTCAGCCAAATCGTTGACCTCGAAAAGTCAAAACGACAGACCTGAAATAAACAGGAAGAATATCCGCTCCTCGATGGACACGGATGTGTTAGCTTCTGAGCCTCGACGGAGGAGTTTTATTCAACAACCGACCATGTACGTCAACATGGAACGAGGAGGAACTCCCATGTTAGTGTCCGAGGTGCTCAATCCGATAACTTCCCTGTTCATTTCAGACTTGAAAGATCCTGTTCCTAAAGATCCTGCGAACAAACCCAAAGAGAAAAATGTTTGGGTAAAACCGAGAAGTGCGCCGCCGCCGGCAACTAAAAGACCGACTCCTCAAATACAAGTTTACCAAGAACCTACATCGAGAGTACAAGGTATTCCTAAGGGAAAGTCACAGAGTCGATCTTACACTCCTTACGAGGAAGAATATTCCTCTTCAGACGAGAGTGTGATAGTTTACAAACGATCAAAGCCAAGTAATATCCGCAAATCTCTTCGTAAACAAGGAGTTTACGCTGCGTACACACCGAACATGGCTTTTCCACAATATGCTCCTGGTCCAAGTGAAGAACAAATACAGAATGAATCCTCCGTCAAGGCTACAGATTTGTGTGGACTGCAGTTGAGACAGAATGACAAAGTTCCAAAGCCCAAAGGCGTGTTACTTGAGGGAGTTGAGTCTAATACTGATCACTTTGCTGATTTCGGAGACGAATTAGATTTGATTTGTTATCCGTCAGAAAACATGTTGAAAGATTCAGCAAGTGCATCAGAGTCAAGATCCAAACTCAGATGGCGAATAATCATAAAAAGAGGAGAAGACAACTAGTTTAACTGTCAGTAGTTAATGATTTTTTATCTAATAAAAAAACTGTGAATTTATATGTGGTTTTATTACTTTTTGAAAACTATATTCATAGTTTCATGCTTGACTATCTTACAAGTCTCATTACCTGGGTTGCCACTATCAGAAAAACAGGGAATTTTAGGTAAACTAGTTTTCAGTTTGACAGGGAAAATATTTAAACTATGGTGCATTCTGCTACTTATTGTAGGAATTCACTTTTTTCGGGTTTAAACAAAAGTTTTGGATTTTTGTTATCATACTAGCAAAGACAAATTTGAACAATAATAATTGTATTTTGCAAAACAAAGCAGGATTTTATTTTGTGAAACACTAGATTATAACACAGTTTTACATGATTTTTATTGTGTCCACTAGTAAGATACTGTTATTCAGTACACATTAATATCTATCCGTGTGTAACACGTTTACTGTGATTATCATGTTTGGAGATACATTTAAGTTCATAAGAGTAAATTTTATACATACAGAAACCCTTATATGAAATTAAAACTGTTTATTTTAAATACACAAGTTATTCCTTAACGACATCTTCTCATATGGTTCAAGAACAAATATTTACTCAACCTCAAAATTAGTTGTATTTAATATTTAGGAATTAATTTTACTATAATTGGTATGCCATGGTAAATTCTAGTATTTATCAGTCTATATAAAAACAAATATTAACTATGTCCAAGTAAGTAGAAATTTACCTCTGTAAAGTATGCTGTAGGTAAAAAGGTAGTTCCAGTCCATGGATATTGGATGGATGGTGGGAGGAGGCATCCAATCTACATACGGTATATGTAATGCTGAGAGTGCTTGCCGAGTAATGGCATGACATCCCTCACACTCTGTATGTATTATTATATTGGCAGCTGAAATAACTCCTTAACCCATTTTACTCACCCATCTATTTTTGTGTCTATAACACACAATAAGTACTGTGTGCATCTTTGCCTAATGTACTGGTTACAAAGCTACTTATAGTTTAAATGGTATATGACAACTTTACATAGATTAGAATTTGCTCTCTTTTCGTCTAACTGTTTATTTATTTTTGGCAATATCGACTGTAATACCCGTATAATCCCACCATATTTTTCTTGTTTCATTTGTACGCTAGTAAATTTCAAAACTTTTTGAACCTCACTCATCTTTAGGTTAGTAAAAATATCTTTTTACTTTTAGCATTATCATCAAGACAATAATTATTATGATGTCTTAAATTTGTCAATAGCTACAAAATACAAAGTCATGGCCAGTTGAAGAATTCATTGAAGAGGAAGAAAGGTCCTCAGTGTTCTAACATTAGCTCAAAACTTGACTAAAAGTAGCTAAATTAGCTACTTCTTTCTTTTGAGTTAAACTCCCTACTTTTCTAAATTATTTTATCCAACTTTAAGAAACAGTAATGATCTTTCATCTCGTGTCCATCCTCCACTCTTAATACACAGCAATGAGTGCTAGTTAAGTGCTAACTAAAAAAACATAGTACCATTTTAAAAAAGTTGTGTTATTTAAAACAACACAATTCATGTTTTTTTATTACCATCTATAATATTATTAAGTACTGTATTCCTGTTCATAATTATTTTCTGATAGTTATAGATGTTGATAATTAGTAACATTAAATAACTGTCCAATTCATACTAATATTTTAGATTTGGATCATTTTTTGGTAAGAATAAAAGAGAAAGCAAAACAGATGAAAAAACTGCGCCAAACCCCAAAAATGCCATTGAAAAGAAGTCTAACAAAAAGAACAGACATTCAGGAGTCAAGCAAGACACTATCGATGAATCAAACCAAAATCAATATAAAACAAATGTAAATGGGCTCGTCAATAACTCTGCACACAACAATCAGCTCAATTCTGATACTATGAAAATGCCTCGAACTTCTGTCTTTAAACCAAGAACTACCCTGGTCGAACCTACGGACCAATTCCCCTACAAGTTAGGGAGGGAATCGGTGCCTCGAAGATCTACCCTGTACCATGGAGTTGATTTTGAGCAGGTGAAACACTTAACAGACAATCAACTAAGGAAGTCCGTTCGGACATCTAAAGGAGACCACGAAAGGCCTAGTACCTCAAAAGACTACCAAAATTCGTATCCTTATAGGGTTAGTAATGAAATGTTTAAAGAAGAACGTGTCGACTACGGCAAACAAATTATTGATCCAAATGATTACAATACGTACGAGTATAACAAGGAAGAAAGGCTTAGCTATGCTGATCCCAATCAAAAAACGGTTGTACGATTCCGACCCCACAGTGTAGCTCATAGTAAGCCGAGTGCTTTGTCAAGGTTGATGGTGTTTAGAGCAGACCAAATAGAACACAAATTAGTATTGGGTAAACATGTACATCCCATTCCTTTCAAACACACACGTCCAGTTCCCACTTTGCTAACTGATGATGGGAAACTTTTGCAACCTCTTCCTGAAAATTATGCTCGAAAATCGATTTTAAAGCCTGATAAAAATTCTAAAACTTTAGATGTGGGCTTGACAGAGATTGAAAATGTTGGGCAAATTCATCGAAAGTCTGTAGTTTTAAATGAAAATGGAGTAGAAGACAGCATGCCAGCCTGGCGAAAATCGATTATGCAAGATAAAAATACAAGGCAGTCTATAAGAAAATCTATTCCTCCAGATGAAAATGTGATCTTATCTATGAGAAAATCTACTATTCAAGACGGAAATATTAGAAAGTCAATGAGGAGATCTGTTGTTCCAAATGAAAATATGATGAGAAAATCGACCATTCAGGAGGGAAATGTTAAAGGGTATCTTCGGAAATCTATTCCAGATGGAAACTTTAGATCATCTGTGAGAAAATCTGTTGTTCAAGATTCAAATGTAAATGTAAAACAGCCTATAAGAAGTTCCAATGTTCAAGATGGTAGAAGATATTCAATTCCTTCTTCTGTTCCTAGAGAAGAAAAAAGATACAGTGTTATCAAATTTGTCAGTGATGATGCAAGGAATAATCAACGCCAAAGTGTTTCTCATAGAGGAACAGATTCAAATGAGCACAAAGTACCTGTGATACCTGCCAGATTTAATACTTCCAAGTCTGTTCTAAGACACTCCATTGGTCCAACAACTGATCCGGCATATTTAGATTCCAAAGCCATGAGGAATTCCAGAGTTTCAAACTGGTCAGCAGAAGAATCTAAACGTATGAGTACCATGTTGAACACTCCAGTGAGGAAAAGGCACTCCATAGTTGTATTAAATGTAGAAAGCCAAACCAATCCCTTTATTTCAAAAGCTAGACATTGTCCCCCATCATTAGTCGAGAACGAAAATAGAATTGAGCCATACTCTAGAGCAATGAATTCTCAGTTTCAGTCTTCTGCCCGGAATGCTGGGCCAGTTTTACACTTGAGCCCTTCCAACTATTATCAACGGAAAAATTTGATGGAATACGATACAGAATCGCCTATGATCAAAACATACTCTGAGTACTATAAACATTTGAATTCCCCCGTTCATCAAGTGTACACTACTCAAGTTCTTAAGCCTACACTAAAGCACAATGAAGACTTTGACATGCAACAAAATCAGTCTTTGAAGAAAAAAATTACCTCAAAAATAGAATTACTCCGGATGAAAGTAAAGTAAAAGATTTTTGTGGCTTAACAGAGACACAGGAAATCAACACTAGCAACTTAAAATCATTTTCTAACATAAAAAGAGTTCCGTCTGCTCTAGATAATGATATAGACTCACTATGTTTTCCTGTCGGAAATTATCCTCAAAACAATAACAATAATAGGCAGAGTTTAAGGAGGCATACGTACAGTCATAAAGCATATTGAAGTAATTAGTTTATTTGAAATAAATTTTATACTACATTGTGTTCACCTAATTTACATAGTAGTAATCCACAGTTTATTTCAAATAATGGTTAAAACTTGAACACAATCAAATTGAGTATGTCTCGTATTATTAAAATAATATTGGAGGATGCAAACACTGGTCAGTGGAGTAAGTATAGTTTATTAAGAGTCAAATTGGAAAGTTTCAGCTTTTTTTCTTTTGATAGTGCAAAATAATCAATTTGACGATGTGGGAGTGTATGATGGTTCCTTTCCTCAGCCATATTACAACTATGCCGTCAATGCAAGTTATGCAACAGATCAATTACCTGATATAATGTGGAAATTAAAAATGTAAACAGACAACCGAAAACATTCCCGTGTTTAGTTGGCACTTTGTCACTAACATTTGAAACCCCATTTAAATATCAGAAATTATTTATTGCCATAGGTCATACATATTGACATTACCATCCTATTTATCGTTGAAGGGTTGAACCCAAAATGGATTTACGTGACAACTTGTATATTTGATAATATATTACGGCTATAAATTCTAGTTAAGATTAACTAAAATATGAGGTTCAACAAGTAAACTTCAAACAAACCATGAGTAATTAAACGATCTATAATTTTAATTACAACCAAGTGCAAAGTTTACATGATAATCTTAAATGGTGTAACTTCTCATTAGCAGAACTTTATTTAGGTACCTGCATTATTCTGTAGAAATACAATTAACCCTTCATTTTATTAAGTGAGTGCACACGTGAAGTCCCTGGAGAGCCCATGAAAGAAAACGTGTCTTTGGCAACAGTTACTCACTTTCCCCCTGGTATTGATGTTAATGTCGGTTATCGAGAAGTTGTTCAATATTTTTGCAATAATCTAGATTTTCATAGTATTTTGAAATTAATTTGGGCCCTAAAACAAGTAGCACTATATCACTATTTGAGATGCCGACCACTCTCATGAGGATTTTAAGGCAACCGGATGAGTGTCCCATGAGTGGTAGTAATGAGTTATGAGGTGTAGTCTTGTTACAACCACTACAGGCCGACTCTTCCTTAGAATAGGTCATTAATTAATAGCCCAATGACCAATGGAAATACAAGGACCAACGGCTTAACGTGACTTAACCACCAGATGATGGTCTGATATGTCTAAACGAAGGTGGGAGTTGATGTATCAAGATGATCACTGAGACTATCTGAGCTTTACAACGGTATCACTGTATATCATCCTTAAAACCTGACCTCCATGAAGCTGGATTACAGGACCAACGAGTCCCAGTCAAATTTGTTATTACTATGTTATATTTATTATATATATATATCTCCTGTCCAAAATACTGTACAAATTATTACTTGTTACCAAATTCATTTTTGTTTAACTTCACATTTATTTAGTAATAAATTAGCTATTTAGCATTTATACAAATTAAGATCTGTAATAAGTCATTTGACACAGTATTTAAATTCTGTTTGTAATATGGAGCGTGGGAGTGTGGAAACAGACTGAACAGCTGTCCACCCCATGAAACCCAATTTCATAATTTCAGCAACCTCTAAGTGTCTCTAACATGCAATTCACATAAGACGTTACAAGAAGTCTGAATGTATGATACCCTTTAACATAGATGTCAGACATTTTCTCTCTCAAAATTTTAAGCATCTTTTATCCTTTATATTTTAAATTTTTCTAGCACGACTTATCAGTGTTCCAGATATGATTCCTGAGTCAAGCTTTGGGTTTGCCTCTCTGAGGGAGATGTCAGAGGGGTCCAGTATTTGAAAGGCTTCAGAGCAATTAAACAACTTCATAAGATAATGTGAAGTTATTTTTAAATTATATACATCTAATAAGAAGAGCTTCATCTCTCCATGGTATGTAGTAATTGTTCTTAGGCTATTTATTATCACCATATTTGTCTAAATCCAACTCTTCATCGTCAAACCGTTTGTGTTAATTTAGTCCCTTGTTGTTACCCATAACCACCCGAACATTAAACTCAAGTAAAATAATAATATTAATTTCCTATCAAATGTTTTATTGCATAGCATCGCACGAACTCTTCCATACTGTACACTCTCATATGTACACTCTCATAATCATTAATTTTGTATAATATATTTCACTATTTCCTTATTACAAGTAAGGGCAATACTTACGGGGCTTATAAATTTAAAATATTTCCAATGAGCAGTTTTATATACAATTATTTACATGTAGACTATTCATTTTTTCAATTATCTTGTGCACCACCTAAAACAATAAAAATGTGTAAATACATAATTCATCAAACAAGACTTTATGTTTGTCTCATGTCTTAAATGGTTGATTAAACACCATTTGAAAAGTTGCTGTTTTGAAAATATGCAGTAATAATAACTACTTACTTTAACAATCATTTCTACAACTATTATTTGGCCGATTAAAGCATAAAATAAATTTAATGACATTTGCCATACGTTTCTGTATGGTCTCAGATCAATTTAATTAGAAAACCGGACTTTTCTGGCCACTTCAAAAAGAAAACTATTCCCAGGAAGAGACATTGATTTTAAATGTATATTTAAAGTCAATGGAAGAGAGATCAAGTAGTACAGTACTTAACATTTGGATTATATACAATTTGTTCAGATTCTTTGGTGATTGCAATTATTCTTGTAGTGAAATTTATTTTAAAGTTAAAAGTAAGTATCCACTTAAAACTTTTAATGGTATGTAGTAAGTAATGTTTTATTTTTTTAGACATTGTTAGTACTCTAACAGGTTACTTGTAGACTTTAGAAGGACACCCGAGAACTAAATCATGTGGTCTCAATCAACTAATGCCCATAACATTTGCAAACCGGTTCGGTGCTTTGCAATGCTTGGCTTCCTTGCGAGAGTCATAGTACTTACATTTACATAGCATTGTGGGGACGTGTCTTATATTTAGTTTGTGTTTTCCATATTATTACAAAAAAATATTTATGGACGTATAGTTTTTTGCTTTAGGAATATTACTGTTTGCGTGCAGTTGAAACCTCCACAAAATCATTTCTATTGTATACATTACATCCCTTAAGGCCCTTATATCAAGGGTAACTGTGGTAGGTTCTGCGGAAACCGCCCCCGCCCCTGCCACCGATCGTCATGGCTACGCCACTGTGAGAACCATAAAACATTTAGACAATGGTGAGAACCAAGGAGGTTTAATATGTAGAACTCATATTTTTAGGTACTCTGTGGTGGAACTGTACTAGAAAACAGAACAGAGCAATACTCTGTGGAACAGAGTACAGACGCTGTTTTTACTTTATTTGTCAGTTGTCACTTTATAATTCTTACCAAAATTCCTAACGAACGTCAAGTATCGATGTAAAATTTAAGTAATACTCTAATAAATCTATTGAAAAGATGAGTTTAGCAATGGCTTATATTTTGAAAGTGTTATATGTAAAGCTTGAGTAAGCGAAGGAGGATCTAATGAAAGATAGCGTACATAACCTCAAACAATCATCGAGGGATAGGTCTATAATCACCTAAAAGAATTTAGCAAATTTATTTGAAGATTGTAGACATTTTTTAACTACTTTTCGTATTTAAGAACATGGGATTTTCAGAAGACACGCTTATTATTGTAATAAGTCAGGTACGTATTACAAGTTCAGCCCATACAGAAAAATAATAAAAATTGTTTGTGTTCAATTCCCTTCTGGAATCACTCCAGTGTTGTGATTTAAACTCTTGTTTTGACATGTAACTAGCTACAGATCTAGTAATTACTACTTTAAGTAGGCCTACATGGAAAAATAGTGAACCTATTTTTACTCTACTTTTATTGTTTTTATACATTCCATTTCACAGGTTTGCAGTAAGCCCCAGCATTTCTTCCTAGACCAAATGTCCTGATGTCACTATATCACTATTTGCGATGCCGACCACTCTCATGAGGGTATTTTAAGGCAAATATGTGGTGAAGGATGAGTGGTAGTAATGAGTTATGAGGTGATGCCCTACACATTCGATTTTCTCACAGATAATTGCTAATTTGTAAACTCACATTTATTTTCCCTTTAACCACCAAAGCTCACCTAATTTTGGGTAGGTTTCTCCAGCATTCACTAGTTCATATATCAACCACCAGTAATGTATCTCTATGAACACCCAAAATTAGGTTCACTTTAATCCATGCACAGGGGTTGATATTTCAAACACATCCAATAAAATCCAGTATTAACATCAATAAAAATTTAAAGGTTAAAAATTAAATAAGATTAATTTTGTAAATCAGAACGTTTTTCTACAGCAGATAGCACCGGATCGAGCTATCAAAACATTGATCAAGTATTACCGGTAGGCCAACAATAAACCAACATAAAAATGACATTGAAATTCATTGTACTACTCTTTATTTTTATTTTGGAATAAGTTTAAACTTTTTTTCATAAAGATTAACTCATACACATTATTTCACTAAAATTAACTTTTTAAATTTGATATTCCCTCAAAATGTTGCTTAACTTTCAGAATTTAGAGGGGGCCACATAATATTATAATAATTATAACAATTACCATAATAATAACAGTGATTTTATTTTTAGGTATTCTTTTTTCTGGGAGGATGGGTGTTTTTTGTCCAGAAACTATTCAGAGACTACGAAGTTCATCATCGACTAGTACAATTGATATTTTCTGTAACCTTATCTTTGTCATGCACATTGTTTGAACTAATAATTTTTGAAATAGTTGGATACTTAGACTCTGGGTAAGTGTATAACGTGTAACTAGTTTTGTAGGCTTAGAGAGTTGTTGCAACTTACAAATACTAGTAGATATCTTTGAATCATAAAAACCCTGTTGATCCCAAGTGTGTAAATAAAAGGGAGAGTAAATAGAAAGGCCCCATTTCGTCTTATTTGAATCGGCTATCACTCCAGTATTGGCTTTTGGTAAACATAGTAAAACATCTAGAAGAGCTCCTTATTGGATTTATAATTTTAAAGTTGATGAAGGGACAAATTATCCAATAAAAATGTTTAATAGTTGGTTAGGCCTTTAGTTGATGTTGTGGTCTGTAGATGGGAACATTGTTCCTGAAAGGCCTAACCTACTATTAACATTTTTATTGGATAATTTGTGTCTTCATCAACTTCAAAATTGTAAAACAGTATAGTTTTTTTAGAGAGCGGTTCGATCACGGCACTAGTTATCAAGATAGCAAGTAGAACTCTTTGTAGATTGTGTGGTAAGATTAACCTTTTCGTGCGGTAGTGACGTTAAACTCATAGTGTTGTTTGTGCAGGAAGGGCTATTGACTCCTTAGGCTATTCGCAATACCATTGATCCTATGCTGCAACAATGAATAGTTTGGATTGATTGCTGGAGCTCAGCATGGATAAACTCAGTATCCCCTTTCACAGATAATAGCATGTCAGCTGATTCCTCCCAAATATATTGGCAAGAAGGCAACAATACTTGCTCGCAGCACCATTGCAGTAGCGAGCAGGTCGATATAGACGTTTCAACACGTTGCAGATTAGTTCACACGCTGTCATTGCGTAAGCTAGTAGAAATATTTTTTAACTTGGTGTCATATTACTCTCACCACACCTTGACCTTCAATCAATGTCTCAATACATCATCAAAAATTTAAACCAAAGCATATACATGAGCGTACGTTGATTCTTTTCAATTTATATCTCTAACATATTACGTGCTATTGATGAGTAGAAATTGTTAATTTATAAATGAAACATTATAATAAATCTTATTCTTGTTTGAACTAGTTCCAGATATTTCCACTGGAATGTTGCTTTATACACAATTTTATTCATGGTAATTGTGATTCTGCCATTTTACATTGGGTACTTCATTATAAGCAATGTTTCATTTGGTAAGTAAAATTTTAAATTACCATTAAATGAATTATCATGTCTTGTAGTCCAATTCAATTACTTTTAACCTCTATTAGACAGAATGGTTTTGAACTTAAATTTGTGACCATTGAGCAGTGACAATCCAAATAACTCTGCAGTTTACTATTTTAAAATAAGACATTAATGTATCTTTCCATATTATTATACTTGTTAACTGAGGTAAAATAAATAATATTATTTCTTTTCTAGTTCGCCAAAGATTAATACGTCCCCTGACGATACTGATATGGTGTGTGTATATCTATATATTCTGGAAGCTTGGAGACCCGTTCCCTATTCTGAGTCCGAAACACGGGATCTTGTCGATAGAGCAGGGAATCAGCAGAGTGGGAGTGATCGGAGTAACTGTCATGGCGTTACTCTCTGGTTTCGGAGCCGTCAATTACCCCTACTCCTCCATGGCTTACTTTATGAGGTATTTCACTGTTTTCTACTGGGAGGTTTTCTATGGGTATATATTAAGTTCTAAGACTCACCCTGTTAGTTTTAAGACTAACCGTGTCTGAAAACGGCAAATCAGTAATTGATTACTATTCTTCTATGAACAATGGAGAGATGCTCTGACGGGTAGACCACAATTACACTTAAGCAATTGGTTTATTAATTAAAAAAGACACAGAGGAAACTCCCTTGAATTGTCTGATGCAGGGTTAAGTTTGACAATTTATCTTTATTAGCAAATTCTTTGAGAATAGTACAATCCTCCTAGTGTTTTGATTGTAGTTTGTTAAAATACAGGCTTAAGAGTTAAGGTAATACCTACTCCTTGAATTGTAAGAGTGCACAGTAGAGCAAACAGTTACACTGTTTGGATGATTTTTCAGTTGCAAGTTTTTGGATTTTAATAAGTCCTTAGTAACGCACATATAATGCCTGAACGCATTGACTTACTTGATTTAACTCCTGTAGCTCCTATCTGGAGCAAAGGGCCTCGACAAAGACTCGCCAGCGGACTCGGTTAGTAGCCAAAGCCTTCACTTCTCCCCATGTTTTGCCAGCTTTAAAAGCTTTGTCCTCGACAGTTCTTCTCCAGGTTACTCTTGGCTGACCTCTTCTTCTGCTTCCTTGGGGATTCCAGTCCAATGCCTCCCTTTCAATTGCGTCTGGCTCTTTTCTTAGGGTATGCCCGATCCACTTCCATTTGCGTTTCAAGATTTGCTTGTCTATCGTCTCTTCACGGGCTCTTTGCCATAGAGTTTCATTGAAAGCATTATCAATATTTTATTACTCATATATGCTAGAGTAAACTTAAGTACATACTCTGTGGGTAAGGATAATCAGTCTGAGGTCTTGGAAAGGGTCACACATTTGTAACAAAAGTCCAGAACCGCAGACATGGACAACCTTCTAAATCCTCCAACTCTTAACCTTTACGAAAGACGTTACCGTATTTGTCTACATTTTATTATTCTCGTCCTTGTACATCTTTACGAGAAATGTTGGTTTTCAGGCCAGTTTCGGCAGCTGACATCCAAGTGACAGAGAAGCGACTGATGCAGACTATGGATATGATTCTAGTGAAGAAGAAGCGCATTGCGTTGGCTAAGCGTGGCGTCAACGATGCGAGTCAGAATAAAGGAGCTGCAGCGCCCTCGGGAATATGGAATATGCTGAGGAATGTAACCTCTTCCAACAGTACTGAAAGTATCCTTTGTTGCCAATTACTTGCAAAAGACTTATCGTACTGTTTTATTGTTGATGAGCTTGCAGCCTAAGTCTGACAGGTGTTCAATATTTTCCCAGTCTCTATCGGTTGCAAAGTTGCGGTGAACAACAATAAATATGCATTAAATCGGAAAAACACATTACAAGTAAGAGTTTTAACTGAAAAATAAAAGAAACAAACACATAAGTGAGTTAACTTCAACTGAAAGTAATTTTTTATTCTTTCTTAAGTCTTTTTTATCCTGGAAAGAAATGACGTCGATTTTAAGTTACACACCTTTTTATTAGGCGAAAGTGTGGAAACGCCTTTATAACTTTTTAACCAGTTTTTTCAATGCAAATTATTATTGATCTTAATTTGTATAGACGCTAAATAGCTAATTTATTACTAAAGGTTTGAAAGGAAGAGCCTTATGGCTAAACTAGGTGAATTTCACAAGGAGAGAGAGGATAGTAGCTAGCTTACCTAAGAAAACCAAATTTAGGGGCCAACAAAAAGCACACATGAGTCACTAGTGAATTTTGTGTGACTCTTATGTGTGCTTTTTGCTACCCCCCCAATCGCCCATTTTGAAAACTGGGACAAATTGTCAGTATGTATTAAAAGGTACTTTGTTTTACTCTTATAAAGTGTACCGAGTTTGGTTGAGCTGAAAAAACTGGTTAAAAGTTATAAAGGCGTTTCCACACTTTTGCCTGACCCTGTATACAGTAATTTATTTGCTTTAAAGGTGTGCAAATTTATCTTTACTTTCAATGTAGACGACATGGTACTCTAAAACTGAAGGAACTGTAGTGCAATATAGGCCTGCTCTCTCTGAATTGTTCTATGTTCCCTAAATCTCAAAACTGAGGTATTTATTAGTGATGGACCAGATGAAGTTTTTCCTTTCTGGCAAGAAACATTTTTCTTGCTTACAAATTAAAAAGGAAAAGTTGAAAAATTGAAAGTGTTTTTTATAGTTTATAATAAAATATTTATCTTAGAAATCTTTAATCGTCTTTAAATTTGGGAGTTTTATAGAGACATGTAGATGATACAGCATGATTGTTCTTTGATTTGATATTATTATCCATTAAATTACTATAATTATAATAAAGCTTTGTCAGAACTGCAGGTTAAATTGTTAACATTAAAATGTCAAAAAGAGTTAAAGTAATAATTGGCATATATTCCTTAAAATATTTAAAATGTTTTAACAATTTTAATATGGATTTTTCAGTACTTAAGGTAAATTTAATAGCGATTAGCCTAGAAAACTAATCAGTGATCAGAGAAAAATTATCAAAAAGTGACAGATTAAAAGTTTTTTTAAATTACCATATCTACCAAAAACTTCCCTTTAAAATGTTGCTCTTTCTACCAAAAATCTCTGCAAATTACCCTATTTACCAAAAACATGCAAAATCCCTCCCGGCCGAAATAAATTTATTCTGGAAAATTCCCGCTTAATTTTCAGGATTTAAATTTTCATAGGGAATTTCCTGATCTCTTAGGACCCACCGAATGCTATTATTTATTTATCCTTCAATTTCATTGCTTAATCCAACTCTGTAATTACAAATAATGACACTTGAAAATCTCCTTGACGAGCTGTCGTCAGACGTGTGGCAGTTGAAGCAGGAAGTGCTGGGCCTGGAAGAGTTGAGTCGACACTTGTTCCTCGAGGCGCACGACATGCAGAACATGCGCGAGAGAGTCGAGTGGGCGCTCACGTGGCGCGGCAAGTACTTCAACTGTCTCGGCTACTTCTTCTCACTCTACTGTATGTGGAAGATTGTCATTGTAAGTCAGGTGCAATGTATTCTGCCGTACAAATGTATTTTTATATAGAATTTAGTGAGGCAAGTGTTGTATTTTGGTGCCAAAAGTTATTATTTAATTTATTTAAAGTTAAGGCTACACAGTACAAGTGGAAATAGCAATGATGCAGAGGGTTGTGGACCAAACAGCATTGCTGTTATAAAAAGTATTAACTACTAAGAGTTTAAAAATTAGCTGGCAAATTTGGGAGCAAAATGTTTTCATTTTGACAAAATTCCCGTTGCAAAATGTGAAAACATAGTTCAGTAAAATCTTAATCATCCAGGGGCCAATTAACCAGGTAGCAAATCATCAGTGGAGAGTAAGGAATAAAAACTTTAACAAAAAAAGCGAGAGGTGGTGATTAACCTGTGTACTGCGTAGCCATTTAAACCGTTAAAAGTGGAATAACAACAAATAGGCTTGAACCTGTCCTACACAATCTTTTTGACATCATGTAAAAGTTATGGTCCATACAGAAAGAAATCTTGAGAGCAGTGTTTTTTGCATTACAAACCAACTGCCACTAAAAGGCAGGTGTACAAAGTGTACGCTTGTATGCTGGCACTATACAACCTTGAGATGCTAACTTACAAGTCCACATAGGGTTTATTGGAATGTTTGTGCAGTCCACAGTTAACATCGTGTTTGATCGGGTCGGGAAGAAGGACCCGGTGACCCGAGGGATGGAGATTGCGGTTCACTGGATCGGGTTCAACATTGACGTAGCGTTCTGGTCACAACACATCTCATTCTTCCTGGTCGGATGCATTGTGGTGACGTCCATCCGAGGTCTTCTTCTCACTCTAACAAAGGTTTGTCACCTTGTAAATAGTATACTATCATCACGGCTAAGTACCTCAAAGGGCTACGGGGTCTGGAGTACAAGGACATGTTACAATTATTGGTCTTAAGAACACCTAGTATAAAGATAAACAGTCATTTTCAAGCTTCACCCTTCACAGAATGATATCAGAATCTCAGTAAAGAAAGAATCAAGTAATGACAGTTGTGTACTTTGACTGGGAGAAGCAGCCTGAATGTGTATAGCACAACACCTGCAACAAGTGCTGAAAAGTGAGGTTAGGAATTATTATTATAAAAATATGACTTTTCATCAGTTCACTGGACAGTGGCGCTTTTTTCTTGAAGCGGAGATGAATAAAATGGACAAGCATAATAACTGAAACATTTTGCATATATTTGAAATATTATAATAATTTAAAATTCTATTTTAATTTAAAATAATTCACATTTAATTAGACTCATTTGAACACAATAGTCTGAGTGGTAATGTTTACTTGAAGACGACAGCTGTTGTTACGCTAGTTTGTCCTGACCAATCATCAGTCGGTGGTTAGTAATGATTATTTCTCAGATAATAAATTAACCCCCATTAAGATCAATAGTTAGAGTAGTTCTATTTACAACAGTCGACCTTTTTACAATAGATCAATCGTTCCCATTACATCTCTTTCAAAGAGATTCCACTTTTATCAACAGGCTAGTGGCGCCTGAGTCTGAGCCATAATTTTGAAATTTGTATTCGGACCACTGACAGCTTCAGCAAAGGTTCGTAAAAGTGTATTGGTGCTGAGGACCACATTTTTTTACCACTGTTAAAACAAACTGGTATGCATTGCTAAATTTGAATATATTTATGTTCTGATCCATGGAAGAACTGTTCAGTTAGTTTTGAAACAACCTGTACTTACATCATGATGAGCATATGTTTCCATACTCTTTTCTAGCTCTGTATAAAAAATTGTGTTTTCGTTTTGTTTCTGCTTTATCCAGGTAAGCCTGCTCTCCCTTCTATTCCTTTTGATAGTGTATCCTGGCCTAGTGTCCTATTTCCTAAATATAATCCTGTATATTGTATAACCTGTTTGTAGTTTTTAATTCACAGCAAAATCTTGTATTGAAATTGGTTTTTATTTTCAGTTTTTCTATGCAATCTCTAGCAGTAAATCCTCAAACATAATAGTACTGATCCTCGCACAAATCATGGTAAGTGAAATTGATTATTCACATGAAATCATTCATTGGTTATAAATGCCATTATCATCTCTCTATATATTAGAAACGGTATTGTTTTTTACATCAAAATATTCATTCATTGAACCGAATAATGACTAGTTTTAAATTCAAATTGTACAATAATTGGCATAATATTTTTTACTGTAGTGGCTTGTAATTTTTGTTCATAAGTTGTAATTGTTTTTTTTGTTATTACCAACACAATGTTTTTTGTATATTGGGAAATAAAAAAAAATGTTAAAATGTTAAAATGAATACAACACCAGGAACCAATCGATTCGGCCAACCTACCACAGACTTCAAATTTGTGACAAACTTCCTATGGAAGCTGGTAGGCAATTGTATAACAAACTACCCACTAACATTAAAGATACAAATTTGAAACAATTTAAAACAAAAATTAAAAACTACTTGCTTCAAAATTCGTTTTATAAATTATGAGTTTCTGGACAGCTAAATTATTTTTTGGATTCATACCAATTGGCAATTTGTACAGCTTTAGTCAATGTAAAGCCTTATTTCTATTTTAGTCTTACCAGTGGTATTAGGGGTTTGAACGTTATCTTAATTTTAATGTCAAAAAAACAATTTTTATTGTATAATTTTGACAATAAACGATTATTGTATTGTATTGAATTAATGCAAGTTTGTCTTTACGTATATTAAAAGTGGAAAAATATACAGATTAATGACTGTTAGTATTTTTAAGTGAATGAACAACAGTCGGCAATGTTCTAAGAACTCTGCTCTACAAATTGTTCTTATTACCCTTTTTTGAATAATCAAAATGTCTTTTATATTTGTATATGTTACATATACCTAAAACATATAATATGTTCTCTTAAGTACTCTCCTATTTAAGTTTTACTTAGTTTATCCTAATGTGTAACATTTATTAAAGTGTGCATTTTGTACAAATGTATACCTATTGGAAAATAAACATATTTATTTATTATCTCCGCTTACATTCCAGGGGATGCACTTTGTCTCTTCGGTTCTGCTTATAAGAATGAACATGCCGCCAGAGTACAGGATAATAATCACTCAAGTTCTCGGAGATTTGCAGTTCAACTTCTACCATCGGTGGTTCGATGTCATCTTCCTAGTCAGTGCTCTTTCCTCCATAGGCTTCTTGTACTTGGCACATAAAAAAGGACCAATTGATAAATAAGACCAGAACAGTCTTGTCCTCACATGCATTTTATAATTTATTATAAGTTGTACAGGTTAAAGTTGTTTGTAAGTGTAAAAGTAGTCTTTACTGCCCTTGACCTCACTTGTAAAGTTAAGGACTGTGTTGATCTATTGAAGTTCAAGACTGATGTTGTTTTGCAATCAAGATACATCGTTTTATTTGAAGATTAAATCATGTTTGAATGCGCTGATAACTGACACTGTTTCAATTTAGGTTTGAAAGGAAGAGCCTTATGGCTAAACTAGGTGAATTTTACAAGGGGTTAAGAGGTTGGCCCCTAAACTTGTTTTTCTTAGGTAAGCTAACTACTATCCTCTCTCTCCTTGTAAAATTCACTATTTCAATTTAGTGTCACTGATAAAGAATGGTGCCTCATATTCGAATCACGCTTAAAA
The DNA here is from genome assembly GCA_018831715.1 of Matsumurasca onukii. Classification (NCBI taxonomy): domain Eukaryota; kingdom Metazoa; phylum Arthropoda; class Insecta; order Hemiptera; family Cicadellidae; genus Matsumurasca; species Matsumurasca onukii. Next base: position 45,717,997 of record CM032065.1, on the reverse strand, counting down.
AGGACCTCATAGTCCTGGAAACCCCCTCTCCCTATTCCAAATTCTACAGCTACGCTACTGCTGGTGGCGAAGTTGCAATTCGGCTCTTGGCTGTCATTACCAGCTACTGCATATGACTTAAAAGTTAAAGCTCATCAAGATTGTAACTATCATTGAAGAATATTGTCAACCACCTGACTACGTGTCTCACTGGAAATAATGTGGAAGCCTTCCTGCATGATAATGCTTCACATGGTAAAGTTATACTCACCATTGATGCACGATGTTAGTATACAAGACCAATGTTAGTAAAATTTCTCTACAATACGCTTCCCACACAATAAAAATCTTGAAATCAAACATTTCCATCTGCCCTCTTGCATTGTTACAGAAAACCAACAAATATCCAATTTATTCAATTCATTTTTTTCAACTGTTGCTGAAACTAACAATGTCTCGACAAATAGTACTGAATATATGGACACTAATATTAATCTCGCTTCTATGTTTTTATACCCGGTAACTGAACATGAAGTGTTGAAAATAATTCAAAATTTACCTTCCAAAAAATCTACAGATATTTACGGAGTTTCCTCATGGTTATTAAAACAATGCCATTCAAGTCTGATTAAACCATTGACAAAACAAATTAATATTTCCTTTGAAAATGGAATATTTCCTGATGATTTAAAACCAGCTAAAATTATTCCCATTTATAAAAAAGGAAACGCCAATGAAATGACAAATTATTGTCCAATTTCATTGCTTCCTACAATCAGTAAAATATTTGAAAAAGCCTTTCTAGCTAGACTCAATTCTTTTGTTTCAAACTACAACATTTTATCTAATGATCAATTTGGTTTTAGAGAAAACAAATGTTCATTAGATGCTACGATCTAGGTTGGAATATGCATCGGCCATTTGGTATCCTCGCACAGATTGTCTTTGTCAACTAATGAAAAGCGTTCAGAAACGTTTTAGATACCTTTATTTCAAGGCCTTTGGCCACTATACAACAGTGGTACCATATCATGAACTTTTGAATATGTTTGAGTTGGATCTGCTGAGCTCCAGGCGTGGACTGGCGATGCTGGTGTACCTGCGGGCTGGTCGGTGGGGCTTGACATGGCTCTCTTAGCTCGCGTGCATTTTACAGTGCCTCGGCACAACTCTCGGACCCGTCAGCTGTTCCTCCCCCACTTCTCCCGTACTAATGTGGGAGCCTTTTCACCTCTCAATACTATGACTAAGTTATATAATTTAATAGTTTGCAACAATCATTGTTTAGATATATTCTCCAATTCCAAAACGAGTTTTGTAAATGAATTTTAAACTATTATAGTCATCGCATATAATTAGTAATGATTCTGCATCATTTGGTTTGTGTTATAACTTAAGATGGACTTTTACTCGTATATTGTATCTTTGTGCATCAATGAACATTTCAGTTATCTATGATATCTAATTGTTATGTTTTTAAATGCTCCATTGTAATTGGGCACGCCTGTTATGAAGCATTATAATAAATAAATAAATAAAACTAGGATACAGGGATGCTTGTAAAGAAATTTGCAAAAAATTACAAATTTTAACTCTTTTAAATATTTATATCTACGAAACTATCATTTTTTGTTAAACTCATTATGATTTAATTAGAGGAATTACGAGACCAGAAACAATTTTCGATACAGATTAGAAAGCCACAGAACAAACGTATTTAAAAAATTACCAAGCCAAATGGGAGTAAAATTATACAACAAACTCCCAAGAAATTTAAAAAATATACAAAATTTGAACACTTTTAAGACTAGGCTCAAACATTATTTAATTGAACATACGTTTTATAGTGTAAGTGAATTTATGGGCGATAAAAATCTCGATTTGTAGTTTATTTGTTTAATAGGAGTATTAATAGTTTAATGGTATAAATGTCAGCCTTTGTCATGTACTTTGGTGGTGATTTTGCCTTACTTACTTTTGATCTTTAATCTTCTTTTTTTTTGTCACACAATTTGTATTGTAAAAGACAATAAACAATTATTATTATTAAACAATTATTACAAACGGCAATCGCCAATACATACATGAAACAATAGATGGTTGGGATTAAAAACATAAAAATAATTGTTTTACATGTGATAAAGTTAAGTGTAGTACTACATACAGTAAAGCTGTGCAATAACTTGATTGATACATAATATAAATGAAGCTGTGTAGTAGAAAATAACAATGAAATAAATATGTGTAGATGATTGAATTATTAATAACTATGTGATAAAATATAACTGTTGATAACAATAAGATAAATAATTGTGGTAACACGAGTAGATAAAAAGTAAAAACATTGCTGACAGTTATATGAATGAGGCAGTGTAATGAAGTAGCAATAACAACAGTGATATGTAACAATAGATTTGAATAATAACAATATGATAAAATATAACAGTTTATAACAATTGATAAATATTTATCATATTTAGATTTAACGAATAAATAATAACATTACTATACATTACATGAGGATTACTTTAGCGGATCCGTGGCAGATTGTATCGCACGCAACTCCAGAGCTCATACATTGACTTTAAATATACATTTAAAATCAATGCCTCATAACTCCGGTGGCGCGGGTTTGATCCCTGCAGTCACCACTTACAATTTGTAATGTGACCATATGGTGACGCTAGGTAAAGGTCGAGGTTGAGTGGTAGTTTTAAGGTAGTGAAGCACAATTGAGGAGGGGCCAGCATCACCGGTGAAGACCAAAGAGAAGTTATCGGCAAACAGATTGCAGATACTCTCGGGAGGTGACTCAGATTTGTTGTTGAGATGGTATGTGTCGGTGGATTTGGTAGATGACTTTAGGCTGTTTATGAAACTCCAAAAGGATTTGACGTTGTGAGTTATAGTACTATTGATACTTGTAATGTATTCAGAGTAGCATCTTTGGCTTAGAGTTTTGCATAAAGATCTAAGATGTTTGAATTCGACGTAGTGCAAGTGATTTAAGGTACCGGTAGTCTTGTACTTTTTCATCCAACAGGCAAAATTTGATTTACTGGATCTTTTGGTAGGTGTGTACTCCAGAACAGTGCTACTTATTGTTTCAACTATACTTGATTGAAATAATCCACTGTATTATGGGTTTGGAAGTTAACAGTTTTTTAGTAGATAGTGGAGTTTGTGTGAAAATTTGTCAATGTCACATCGGGCAAGTTGTAAGTTGTGGTGAAGATGACTTTTGACGGTTCAGGGAGGCAAGCTTCGAAGTAAAGGGCAGGATGAGCAGGTTCTTCAGGTAGTAGTATAAGTCCACAGCAGGCAAGACGCGGGACCTTGGGACCAGCCATGCACCCGCCGAACACAGACCGACAATACACGATCCTTTACGATCTTCCAGCGGGGACTCCTCCTCAAGTACGTCCGACCATTGATTTTAAACTGGTCCGACCGACAGTGTTTGATGACTATCACAAAGTAAAATATAAAAATATCATTAAGAATATAAATAGTCTACTTACGGAATATTTGAGGTTTTATCGTTATTATTAAACTGGCGTTAAGACAATAATAACAGAAACTTTATTCTGTAGGGCCATGCCACTGCCCTCTTCTGTTATAGACATTGTAACTACAAAGAAATGTTAAAGTGAAACCAATCTTGAATCCCAACAAATTTAAAGTCCGAATTAAAGAGTACCTTATAATAAAATGGATTTTGTCAATTTACAGAATAAAGTAAGCAATTATAAAAGATAGTTTTTTTTGTAATGTCTAAGCCAACGGCATTTTTATTAGAGTCTTGACTTAGGGTTTGTGGGTATCACAAAACGCTTTAAGGGAAAGCGGTCCAAACCCTTGTGCCTGCGCCGGGAATCGAACCCGCGACCTTGCGCTTTGCAAGCCGTTACTCTACCCACTGAGTTGAGAGTGGTAGTGGCCAGCGGGTCAACAGTTGTTTGGAATCACCGCACTATTGATGTTCAAGTAGGTTACAACCGACTTTCGTGTTAATTTGTTAATTTTATTATAGTACACTGAATCAGATAACGTAATATGAACATGAAAAAAACTAACTCTAAAGGCTTTGAAAACGCCGTGAAGGAGTCAGTTGATCAAGTAAAAAGTGCTGCCAACTGTTGAGAAAATCCGTTGAGAATATTCCACAGCCTCAGAAAAATGAAACAATTGATTTTTTAGTGGTTTTTGGTAGTCAGCGTTGGTCACAGTGGAAGCTTCCCCATTTGGCATTTCAGGTGCAGTGTCGTGTGCTGCTAATTGATAAGCATAGAAACAAAACTAGGCCTTACTTAGTTAATTGTATCAATGAGTGGAAATGGTGTGCAAAGAAGACGTTGTTTCATGGTTTAAGAGTTTGAAAAGTCATTCACGCATAGATGTCATGTGTGGTTTGCTTAACTTGTGTCTACCATTTGAACTACGGTTTCTGGGCACATGCCTGGAAGACCTCGGAAAACGAGATTTTCATGAACTTAGGAAGCATGAAACAGGGGCTAATAATCCCCTAGAGATAAGTTCCAAAGAACTAAGCAGTATAAGTGATCAGCGTGCTCGAACTAAACTAGCATTGTACATTTCATTGCTTCATTCTTGTAACTATGCATGCTCCAATGGTTACTACAAAATTTTAAATAATGTTGAAGAAGTTAGTAGTCTTATTAAGTGTAATGGTGTGTCTAGTGCTGATGACGATGTTTTAGAAGAGCTTCTCTTAATCTATACAATAGCGTTAAATCATCCTGCATTTACTTTTGAACAAAAAATGTTCCTTACTGAAGTTTTCTTGAAGCTTCAACAAGAAGAGGAAAGAAGACAAACAGTCAAAAGAACTAGTCCTAGGTCTAGTCATGGACCTCCTGGAGTAGAACCAATGGACAAGCTTCCCATGCAAGTAAGTGTGTAGCCCGTTGCAATCTGTTACCCCTACAGTCATAATGCGACCAAGAAAAGTCTTTGGGCTAGCCCAATATTTTACCCACTACTGGTATTACAGGCTTGGCGCAAGTTATTTATATAGGCCTATGTTTAATTGCTTTCAACATAACGTCTATCGCTGTTGGAAATGCTTGGATTCAAAGTGGTTCGGTAGATAGCTCCTACAACTAATACGGCCGTAATTCTTTCTCTGATGAATGTAATCGCAATGGGGTTTGGCTAAGTTAGCTGTGCTATCCTTCTACTCGGTGCTCAAACCTTTTGGGAATTCCAAGTCTCTAGGTTTTCATAAGTTTTATAGGCTTAGCTGAAATTTTGTTATGGAAGTAGGCTATGTTAGCTAGCCTTTATTTAGGTTAGTCTTTTTGACCTTTGGTTGCCAAAATAAATTTTGGGTTAGTATTTCAAAATATTAACACTCTTAAAGAAACATAAACTCCATATCATTAATGGAAACACCCAATCTCAAGACTCCTAATAAATAAATTTCATTTATATCTAGTGACTTGGTAATTGAGCTGAGGGTATTTTGAAGTGACAGCAAACATTAAAGGATACGTCTCCGTAGATTTTTATGTTGTTTGACAACACTAAATCTTGTTTATTTGCTAAAAATGTAGCATAGGTTGACAATCATTTGGGAGTATAAACTATACAAATGGCTTTTAATAGATGACATTGTTCAATCAGATAGTTTAAATCCTGTGAGCCTATCGGTTTTATTGTAAGTTTCGTTCATTACTTTTCCTATAACAAAATAGCTTTAATCAATTTTAATTTGATTTAGGCTATTAAAACTTTTTAAGTATTACTTAAATGAAAATCTATTAAAATTGTATTGTATTGATCTGAAGAAGCCTAATGTTATTAGGCGAAATATAATCAGTTTTAAATTCAAACTATTATTTTAATGGTTTTGTGGAAGACAATGCCAATTAATTGAAGGTTAAAAGTAATTAACTCTTGACTGAATGCAGCAGTAACTTAAGTGGGCCATCATTTTAAAAAATAAATGAACACTTTTGGATGTTGTAGTTTTTAATGATGATTGTAATTCTGTTGGTATACTTTAAATTAAGCAGATTAAATTGGTCTTAGCCTATTGTGGCTATAAGTAAAGTTACAATTGTTCAACTTTGGTTGACCCGGGCTCGGTCTTTGTTTCAGACTTACCAAGAGTGTCCCTCGCCGGATCCAGTGGCAGCTCACCCGCCGTCTAACTCCATATCTCCGCTTGCACTCACAGGTAAGTTACAGAGTTTGGTTAATTGTAGAAGAACACATTTTCTGATTATAAATTTTGAACTTGCAATGACAGTTGATGAATCATTATATATATTCTAGATGTAATTTGTCATATATAGTGACAAAATATGAATAAAGAAGATTGGAATTGAAAGGATTAGCCTATATTTTTAACCATTTATGTGGTATATAATTCAAGCTGTACGCAAGCAACAGTTAGCTTGATGGACCACTTACTTGTAAAAGTGTACCTACTTATTTTGTGTATTTTATGTGTACTCTGCAAGTACTTTATTTGTACCTTTCAAACTAAAAACATTGGGATTTGTGCTTTGACTTAATTTTTGACAACTGAAATGTGGAACAGGTGACCCCCTGGTGAGCGGTGTGCCTGACCTAATGGGCTACGTGCCGTTCTCGATGTTGCCCGGTTACTACCACCACGCAATGATGTTACCCCCTCCTCCCGCCGAGCAGAGGTCTCCGATAGTGAGCCGCACCAACTCCCCTAGCCAGTCCAACTCTCCTAGTCGCCCTGGATCTCCGGCAGGCCTAAGAACCTGCCGCAGACCTTCACTCGCCCCCCGCCCACGGTGGAGTCACCGCACACGCCCGCCGCGGCAGTCAAGCTCTCCATGGACCAGGTAGAACACACCGTCCATTCATTTACGTCAATAACGATTCGTTTGAGGGCTGATACAACTTGTGTTCAAACAATAACATTGAAAAATAATCTTTATTGATGTACCCTTTGTTGGAAATATGCACAATCCACCATCACACTAAATGTACAAAACTTGTATAGTAATAGTAAAATATTCCTGGAAATTATGTAAATGTATCTCAAATTTGAGTAAACTCAGGCATATTATCAAAATAAAATAAAAAAAGGTTCATGATAAATTCTTATTAAACTTATCTGAAAATAGAATCCCCAGAACTGGACCAAGATATACAACCGAAAAACTGCAAATAAATGTAAAAGAATGTTTTTTAATTTCTGAATTCAAGATAGAAAATACTTTAGGTAAAAGATTTATTATCGGGATTCAGCTCTTTACCTGATATTACTTTATTTTTTGTGGAACACTACACTGGGCTGAAACCAGTTTCAGAATCGGCAGCTACTGTGTAGTTTATCTGTTCAGGGATAAAGTTAACTTGTCAAGGTCAAATGCCACATCGGGCGTTACCTGATGATTAAGTATTATATCATATTTTAAACAAATAATTGAACATTTGCAAGCTCTCTACACAGGATTTGTCACAGTAGATCCTGACTTTAAAAATTCAAATACATATAAATATGTTAAATGTGTAGTTACGCTATTTTATTTTGTTACAGTATTTTTTTAGGAATATACAATAATATTTATTAAGATTATTGTTTGGCTACTTTGGTTGCTGTCAAAGTAAAACTGTAGGGCTATAATTTGGTACAATATATTGTTTTGGAAGTACAGTAGAGTCTCTCTTTTCTGTCATAAAAGGTAGCAGAAGGATAGATAACCAAAAATGTTGGATGACAGGGAAACCTTGAGAAAAAGCCATTTAAATTTCAAATGGGTATTATTACTATCATTTTCCATTTAATACAATTATTATTCTTTAAAATAAAATGAAAATATACTCAACAAAAAGTGAAAGAAACCCATGTTACACAAGACACATCATTTGCTGTGAAAGCAAATATGTGATTTTCTTTTGGTTGGATGACGGATAATACAGACTTTGAATAAGCGAAGACTGGATAAGTGAGACTACTGTATATTTAATAGTTCTTTCGTAGTAACTTTAGTTGCGATAAGAGTTATTTAAGTGAGTTAAATAATGATTTTCGCAGCTGAAGAGACTGACCGACGAAGAACTGCGAGAGCGCGGTTTTGACAACCAGTCGATAAGTCAGTTTCGGTCGTTAGAGAAAGTGTCTGCTACCAACGGCTTCTGCTTGGGGGGCACAAAACCACACACTCACGAGCCGGAGCCTCACAGTGATGTTAGTGTGAGTATCGAACAGAATCATTCTCTAAATATACAATGCAGTTGCTTCTCTTCTAGTTTTGTTAAAAATCTAACTGCAAAGTTGTGATATTGTTAGCAAAAATCTAAAATGGGTATGCTTACAAAAGTCATATTATTTTTATTTCATTTATATTTAATTATTTTGTTGTCAGTAAATCTTCAAATATTTGGGAAGGGGAAGAGCCTTATTGCTTATATTGATGGTTAAACTAGAAACTAAATCTGAGACTGAAAAATAATGAAGGGATTGCATATGATTTCGTTTATAAAAACTAATATTTTTTATTACTAAGGAATTTAAAAAAGTTCATGCTATATTATAATTTAAATTGGTATATTTAGCGAAAACTACAAATTTAGATGTTAATATATCAGATTTAATGTGAGTGACAAAGCCTGTGAACGCCTATGACCAGATACCACAACGGCCTGGTCTGTGGCCACAAAGCTTTACATTAGGTGATTTAAAGTCATGTGTTTTTCTCTGGACTTACACTCACGTGTTATGTAGGGAGGGCCGCTGAAGAGGTACAACAGCGTGGAAGGTCCTCTGAACCCGCCGCCGCTGTATCTGCAGTGGCCCAGCCTGACACAGCCGCCGTGTTCGCTGTGCGTGTTCCCGGGCGTGCAGCGGTTCAACCGGCCACACCCTAACCACCTGGCGAGCCACGTCAAGTCCCTCAGTCTAGACAGAGACTGCAGTTTGCACAACTCGTCCACTAGCGACAGCGCTTCGGACCACTCTCCCCCGGACACACCCGGCCTCTCCACTGCCGCGGACAGAGGTGCTTGTCCACTGTCTAGTAGTCTTAAGTATTATACCATTGCAGGCAGTGTTGGGTAACAGTACAGGGTCACATTTAGCGCAATACTTTAGTTTAATATTTTTCATAACTATTAGTTTTAGCGTTAGCTGATTACAACTCCTTCCTGTAAGTTTTAGGGGCTAAAGGAAACAAAAGGAAAATGGCCACTTATGTGACGAAACGACAGGATAGGCCAAAAATGTGTCATATGACAAGAATCACAGTGGGGTTGTAGGCTAGCGCTAAATTTGGCAAAACCCCCTGCGTTTGAGGTAACCATGTGACTTAAGTTCAAAAAGCCTTTCCAAAATTAACTCTAAACTAGCGTCAAAGTAGTTAATTTTTCTAATAGTTTTAGCTCACCAATTTTTTCTAAATTAGTTTTATTAAAGCAAACCAATTTTTTAGTTGAGTAGTTTTATTTTTTTAACAGTGTTGGCTTTTTAAAATTAGTTTACCGAACACTGTTTGCAGAGTCCTTTGACATATGAAATGTTCTAGAACCACATCTTGTTAATATGAAAAGTCTCTGGTAATGTGACGATAGGTTATAATCTTCAATGTGATTTATTAAGTTTCATCAGGCTTCTCCTCATGGAAACTTGGAACTTAAAGACAGATTTAGTGATAGTATGTAAAAAGGATATGTTGTTCAGGAGTTGTGCACGGACCAGTGGAAGGGTGGGACGAGGCAAGACTGAGCGAGCAGGATGAGCGGAGGCTGGCCGGGGGGCCTGGGCGGGCCAGTGGGCGGGGCCTGGGCAGGAGCCAGCGGAGCAACCCGCCCGGCATACAGACCCTCCCTCGCGGCCGAGGCCACAACCCCCCTCACAGGTACACATTTTATTTCCTCCAGGACTGGGTCAATTGTTTGTTTGCCATTTAGAGAAAGATAAAAGACAAATTTTGAGAAAAGGTCAACTAAAGGAACCTCAGAACGTCAACTATTTGGAGTATTAGTGTTGACGTTCTAATTTGTTGTATCTTTTAAAGAGAAATCTAGTCAGAAAGTATGTGTATTACCAAGTTTCACTTTTATTCTTTGCTTTCAGTTTAGACAATGGAGCAGTAGACAATAACAAAAACTTACAAATTTACAAACAATTTTAATTTTTTTAAGTGTGTAGATTGTGTTGTCTAGCAGCTAGTCCTGAATTTTCCTCTTCAAAGTATTTGGATCAGCTACTTTTGAGGTCTTTCAGAAGAACTTTATTGCCGCTGATCAGCTTTAGGCAGTATGTTTAGTAGTTTCACTCCAGCAGAGGACTGCTTCTTAGTGAAAAGCAAGAAATTTTACTCATTTAGTTGGTTGTATTTATCGATCACCAATTTCCTCTAAAATAACTTCATGTCCAAACTTTATTTGTTATATATACTTAAAAATAAATATAAAAATGTATATCTAAACACTTTACTTCAAGATAAACCTTTTGTGTAAAAAGGAGAGGCAATTTTAAATATGAAAATGAGTCTTGAGGGGTTGTTCAAACTTTTTAAAATATATTTGCTCTTTTATAGAAGTGTTTAACAAGTTTTAACTGTTAGAAGGAGAGACACAAACTCGGCCAATGGCACAATGGAGGAGCGGAAGTTGTTCTCAGCAAGCGACGGAGGGGGAGTCACTTTCCCCTACCCCGCTCCTCTGTTCCCTCCGAACCCATCGTTCATTCACACATATCCTTCCTTCTCACAAGGTGGAGTTTTCAGGTTACCTTTCCATCACCCCAACGGTGACATCATGTACCAGCCCCTGCCTCCGGCGGGGCAACCGTTCCTATCCGCACGCCCCGGCCCGACCCCCCACCTGCCCTTCTCACCGCCCTTCCCCCCACCAAAGATCTGCTGCTACAATTGCGGAAGCCAAAACCACATCGGGACTGACTGTCCTGAGGCCAATATTGAAGAGGTTACCATCAAGGGTAAGTGGTTTTAATGGTCGGTAGAGTTTTGTATGACACGTTTGAAATAGTTCCATATTTTTAGCAGTTAAGCTATTCCATCTGTCTGATTTAATAATAGTTCTGATTCAGGAAATAGGACACTGAGTTAGGATTTGTTATTAAAAAGGAATAGAAATTTATTTATTTTTGATAAGATAAATAATATTTCAGTGATTTTAAACCCAAAACCCACAGACTATGTTGAATTAAGATTAAAGGACATGTTGAACTTATCATAAATTAAGTAGAAAATATTCAACAAATTAAGATAATAATATCAAATCAAAAGATAATATTTTTTATACAACTCACATCTTCAAAAATCAAACAATAAAACTGTTTTTCACCTGATTCAAACCCAAAAGAAAAAATCCATTCCCGTTCACCCCTAGTAAACAGCATGCTTGCAGAATCTCTTGTGTTCTCACTCCTGCAAGGTTTTAACGTGTGCGATGTGTCGGACAGGTCAGTACAGGATAGACTACAGCAACAACGTGAGCGCTAACGCCAACGCCAGGACTCCGAGTGACTGCACGGCGCAGGACAAGTGACCCCACTACCCCCACCACCACCCCCTCGTGTGCCAACAACACTAACGACTGTCGCTGTACAACTCGTAACCACTGTACTCTACTCCTCTAGTGTTAACCTCTAAACACTTATTTAGTCTTATTTGCGCACTTTTATAAGTTTTTAAACGGTTAATTTATTCAAATTTGCTAAGTTTTCTTTAGCTTGTCTGGCACGCAAAATATATATTTTATAATTCATTTTTTACGTTAAATTTTTATTTGTTTTAAATTATTTATTTTTATTAAAAATGTATCAAAGCTCTATTGCTGGAAATGTATACTGTTGATATTATTGTTATCTGATTTGTTCTGAAATTTTATTGTACTCATATTTATTTTTTAGCTGTCTCAGGACTTACTTTGTTTTCAAAGATATATTTTCAAATATACTGTTTAATTACACAATGGCAACTTACTCGAGTGGAGCTACATCAGAAAGTGTCCTTATTGGTTGAATTGTTGATTCTGGTACTTAACCCCAGCTATCTTGTGAATACTCCCTCTCTGATTGTAGATATACTATACAAGGATCTAGTGACTTGTCTGTGTTCACGGTGTATATACCCGACCGACTCATGTTATATTGTTGTACATAGGAGTTATTAAATATTAATAAGTCACAATAAAAATATATTTGTTAAGTTGTAACGTGTGAATTAAAATATTTTACCTTTGTGTAATTTAATGAAGAAAATATTTAAAAAAATATTAAATAAAATAAAACCTACCAGTGTGTTTTATTTGTACCTGCTTTTCGCTCATTTGTTGATTAAGTTGTTTTAGCCAGATAAAGACCTTGTAATTTCATTGGTGTTTCTGGGTTGGATTTCCAACCATTCAGGCTGCAGTTTTTAATAACCTAATTTAGTGCAGATGTTTGCCACCAGAGTATAGCACTAGTTAAACACTCATTGGTTTACTTTTATTGCACAATTCTTGCTGTTTGTGAATTTTCAAAGATGACACACAAAGACTTGCACAATCTTCCAAACTTCACACAAAGTAAGTATTTTTAATTTTGTCTGACAAATTATCTGTTTGAAAAAATATTTTTGTAGGCTTTCTCTGATTTTTTAAATTTTGTTTCAGGGCTTTGAAGGACTTTCTTTGTTGATAGTTTTATCTCGGTGAACTGTCAGATATTGAGAAACTGTCCGATGTTGAAGATGCCCTCTTAGCATTTGCCGCCACCTCTCTGCAGAGATATTCTTACGGAAGGTTATGAACAAATGAGGGAGAACCTACACCATCTGCTGATAGAACTTTTGAATCAGCAAATGGCTGAGCCAACTAATGATGGACACTGAGATCCTTGTGGTTGGAAGCTGCAGGGCCGGATTTAAGAATAGGAGTGCCCAGGGGCTCGCACCACAGATAATAAAATGCTAGTGATCATGTTTTATCACCGTATATAGTACATTGTACGTACTTACAAGACAACCATGATTGTGGATAAACACCTTCAGTATGGAGAAGCTTAGACAGAAACCAATCTGCAAGAATGACTGAAGTGAATGTTGCGTAAACTATCAGTTAATAAATTTAATATGATATACATGTTTTTACTTTTGTTATTATTGTTACATGTGTTTTGTATAATCTGTGTTGTAATAATAATTTTTACTCTATTGCTTGTAAACAAAGAACACATGTTCTCTAATAATAATAAACATTGTTCTTCCAACCTTTGTGTTGTGTTCCTTCTCTCTCTACCATAATTTTATAATATTTAAACCTTTCTCGTTCTCTTTCTTCATCATACTCATATAATTTATCCTCTCAGTATCTTCCTATTTACATTTATCATCTCCCTCTCTCTGGTCCTTCGAGTTTCTCTCATTTTAATCCATTCCAAAACAGTGAACGTGATTTAAGTACATGATTTGAAGTAAATGTAATTTATGGCTAAAAGTTTACTCAAAGTACTAAATTTTGACCTGTACTTTTATTGCTGACTTACCAATGTTCATTACAGTGTTAAAGTTACGTTTGCTTTTGTAGCTAATATTTAACTAAACTAATCTGAGTTATAAATTATCGATTTTAAAACTGTGTCTTAAATTTTCCCACTTATATGGCTGCAGCAAATATTTTATAACTGATGAATCGTTAATTCAGGCCACACAATACAGACAGTTTGGTGCAAATTCCCATTTTGAAGCTTACGTTTCAAATTATCTCAGGGGATGGCTCCTGGACCCCCCTTTCGTAAAATATTTTATTTTTGTGTAATTTAATGAAGAAAATTTGTAAAAAAATGAAATAAAATAAAACCAACCCAATGTTTTTAGTCTCTACTGACTAATTTGTCAGTAGGTATTTGATTACAGTATTTATTTCTTCTCGTAATTACTTAACTATTCCTTCAAAGAAAATTCTCTGGGTTATAAGTTATAGTTTTATTCTTACCTCGACAGCTTGGAACATCCTTACGTTACTTTTCTCCGTTGCTCACATTTAAAAGATTCCAGTTTTCATTCAATAGCTTGATGTGTTTAACCAGGCAATCGTGGGTGGCGAGTGAAAGGATGGTATTGTCACAAGCACAAAAAGGTTGTTTCCTACGCTCACAGCCTCAGCTTTACATAATCTATTACTATGGTTGTTACTTTCACAATAATATATACATTGTTTAAAGGTAGGTGTTATTTGCTCAGAAACAAAATAACTGTTGTGTTTCCTTAATAAATAATTTTTACTATCTCACGAAGACTTCAGCATGGGAAACATCATTTATTACTATTGGATGACAATATTTGATATTTTATAATCTAAAAGGTTATAGTAGAACCTTTCTTATCCAAAGTAAAAGAGGGGAGGTAATTTCGGATAACCAACATTTTGGTTACTAAAGTACAGGGTCATAGAAAAAGGTGTACGGGATTTGAAAGTCAAATAAGAACTTAAATATAACTGGTAGAATGTTGACTTTTACATTAAAAAACACAGCAAATCTTAAATTTTTTTATGTAATTTAAAAAGTTTTAATCTGAGTTCCCCTGTTGCAAGACAGACATCTAGCCGATAGTCAGCCTCCCGCCAGGTGTTTTGGAGCATTTCAGGAGTCACCGTTGAAATGTCTACGTGGATTATTTGGACATGTTAGAAATGTATGTGTTCCCTCAAGTTGAAGAAATCGAAAGGGAAAAGGGCATTAATGTCATTTTCCAGCAGGTAGCAGGATGGAGCTCCATGTCACTACAGTAAAGTTGTCCAAGAAATTCTCAACAATAGATTTCCTGATAGTTGGAATAATCCTGTTTTGTGGCCACCTAGGAGTTCCGATTTGACGCCTTTAGATTTCTCCTTTTGTGGTTACATTAAAAACTTTGTTTATGCTGAGAAAATACGTGATCTACAGCACCTGAGAAGAAGAATCAACGTAGCCGTTTCAACGGTGACTCCTGAAATGCTCCAAAAAACCTGGTGGGAGGTTGACTATCGGCTAGATGTCTGTCGTGCAACGGTGGGAGCTCACATTGAAACTTTGTAAATTACATAAAAAATTAAAGATTTGCTGTGTCTTTTAATGTAATAGTCAACATTCTACCAGTTATATTAAAATTTGTATTTCACTTTCAAATCCCGTACACCTTTTTCGATTACCCTGTATAGTGGTCAGCTGCTATTCAGTCAAGGTCAGATATCCCTCACTTTTCATTGTGCATATCCATGTTGAAGGGGGGGTGAGAGGAAATACTCTAGTTGGACCTGTGGCCACTCTCAATTTTTCCCAACTACACAATACTTTCCTCATCAATTTTCTGCAAGTTTCACGCATTACCAGGGGCTTTGATAAAGAGTGGAGGTCCGGGAAATTTTGAAAATTTAAGGTGCGACTATGATTTTGTTTTTTTTTTAGTTCATTTGTAGTAATACTTGCACACAGGTTTCATATAATTTTGAGGAAAAATACCTCTATTTTATAAAATGTTGATTTGAAAATGCTATTTCTATCTTAAGTTTCTTGAAGGTCATTGTAAAATAAGTATGAAATAGGTTTTTGAGTCATAGGCTGTTACAAGATAACTTGAAAGAAATTGAAAAGGTAGGACTTACAGCTCCCCTATGCTCATTATTTCATCCCCCCAGGAGTTCACCCGTGTCATTTTCTGATTTTCATATTTTGTATGATATGATTTATAGCTTTATCTTGTAGTAGGACAAATCATAAACATCTCTTGGGGAAGCAAAATGCAGTAAATCTCTCTTTGAAGCTGAGCTATTAATCGTTTAGGTTCGATGCTATTTCAGTTGATGCTATTTAAGAGATTTTACTGTAGTACTGTAAGCTCAAGAAACAGAAATAACTAACTTTAGTCCATGTGCTTTGTTTTGTGTTTTTCATAGCTTCAGTATGTTTTTGGAAACATCAATAGAAAAAATGAATGAGTAAAAGGAAATGTGCTAGGAAAACTAAAACTGAGGCATAGAACATAAATATCTTTACTGTGTAGTAAATTAATACAAAGCCTTAAGATATGAAAAGATCATAGTAATTGTTAAGAGATGCAATTCAAGGGAAGCCGTCATCATCTTCCTCAGCCATCTCCTTGGCGAGCTCCAGGTCTTGTTGTTCTCTCTCTCGTCGCTCCTCAGCAGACTCCAAGTCCTTGCCGTAAGACTTGGGAGGGTAACGCATTGCCTTGACACTCTGGTTGTGCAAGTCCAGACAGAACGCTATGCGCTGGTGGAAGGCGAGTTGTGGTTCTCGAGTGCAGTAGATATCGGTAGCCTCCTTGCTCTGCATGTACCCGTGCTCCGGGTCAAGAACAGCTTCGATCACTCCGTCTCTGATAGCCTTGGCCACAATGAACTCTGCGTCTTCTGGAGAGTCCAGAGCAAGTTTGCGGGCGATGTTTGCCGGAGTTATACGTGAATAAGATAGACCGATGCTTCTGATGGCGGTTTTGATGACGTTGTGCCGAAGGCGTAGAATCAGAGTGAAGGTGTTGTCAGCTCGAAACTGCGGTCCGAAGTGTTCCAAGACTTCTCCGAATCTCTGGAGATTACCCAGCCGCACTGCTTGGGTCAGTTGGAAGTAGGGAGCTAAGGATCTTCTGAGAGCTGCTTGTCTGAAGATTTGACGGTCGGGAATGTCTCCCAAGAGCAACTCGACAGTGACTGCCAACTTCTGTGATGTCTGGCGGAAGCCCACAGCTGTGGATTGTGGCGCCTTACGCATGGCTTGCACCAGATGTTTGTGCGCAGCTGAGTATTCTAGCCTAGCAGCCTTGATACATCCCAGGTAGTACAGGAAGCGAGCCCACTCATTGTTACTAGCAGTTTCAGGAAACACTGATTTTGACACTAACTTGTCAGCTTGATCGTACAGGTTGTAGTGCAGGTAATTACGGAGTAGACAGTTGATGAGTACAGCCTGCCCTTCAAAATCATTTCTTAGAGTCGCAGTTCGCAAACGGGAGTGCAAAAAGCCTCTGATTTTGTCTAGCTGTTTTATCAACTCGTATGACCTTGAGTGATAAAAGTAACATTTGGCTGCAATCAGATCCAAGGTTCGGCGATTCTGCAAAGTCACTTTGTTCATCAGCAAATCCGAACACTGGACGGCATCTTTATATTTCTCATTGTCGATTACGTTGACCAAAACCAACAAGTGTAAGTACCCGTCGATTTCAGGTAGAAGTGGAGTGCTAGAACTCTTTCCACTGCGCATTTTCAAACTGTTGGTGCTCTCTTCCATTGGCTCCTCGACAAAATTAAGAAGGGTGTCTTTTTCAGTGTTTGAGTGAGTGTAAAACCCAGAGATGAGACCACGAAGAACAATAGGGTTCAGTTTCCTTCTTGTATTAGGTAGTGCTCGTAAGACCCTTAGGATGAATCTGGGCTCTTTTGTTTGCACTGCTTTTTCTATCTGACGAATATGTTCTCGGATGTCTTGTATTGAGAGGTTGTCGACATCTTTTTTGTCCACCACAGCCTCTGGTTCAGTAGGACTGTCTACATTCTTCATTTCAACATCTACTACTGGATCTGCTGACGGCATTTTGACTAACTTGTAGTTCTCTACCTGAAAACAACAACACAATTATTAAAAATAAATAAAAATGTGAGTTTAGTTGAAATTTTAAAATTTTACGACACATGAACGGATGTTACTTTGTAGACAGATCTCGTTAATTAATATAGGCTTATGTTGAATTGAATTTTCCCATTGTGACACCAATGTTAGTCTGCTAACCACTAGGTGATTCAGATGTGTGTCATAAACTTGTCTGCACTAAAATGCTTCTTAAGCCTATGTAGTTTTCAAAGGAAACTTTGCAGCCTTGGGAACAGTGGCATTTTGCATTGAATTTGGAAGGCCGTCAACAAAACGAGCCTAAGACAACAAAGTTTTTCTAGCCTAGAAAACCCATAATTCTTCCTGGTAGTTACCACTACCCTTATCCCAACCACTACAGTTCAAGCTTATATGAGTTCTTAACGTTCAGCTTTCATGGTGGTAGGCGAGCCAATGATGACACAGATGGTGCCCAAATGTTGAGAGCCCTCTCCTAAAATATTTATATCACTCACAATAGATTACACCTTGTCAGTACAGGAGTCATCCATAGTATACTTAGAGGTGGAAATCGAAAAGCCACATTCATCCCTAAAGTTCAAAGCCTAACTTTGCCCAGACTTGGCTGAAAACCTAAACAACAATAAAGTACTTACGTTGAATGCGGCAAATCTGATGTGTTGGTTTTGTCTGTTTAAATAAATGTAATATAATCCAGGAAATTAAAAAGCTTCACAAAGTTAAATATAAAGCATTATAATTTCAGAATGAGAACACACTACACAGACTACTTTGACAGGAAAAAAGTTTAAATTGTGTTTGTCATGTCAGGAGTACATTGTGCTATTGTGGTCTATCATCTGTGGGTGTTTAAGGTTTAAATGCATACTATGTGACATGTGTACATTTTCATACTCAAGACCGTGAAATCGATAAATAAATTTTATAGAGTCATTGAAATATTATTCAAGTAATATGCAAAATCAGAATAAGCAAAACAATATCAATATCACAATATTAATTTTTCAATCTGTGATAATTCGTTCATCGCTACCTGTGCAACCCATCTTCGAATTGAAAATAGTGAGTTAATATAATTATTGTTATCACAGTTTAACTTTTATGTCAATCGGTTTATTTTTGTAAATATAACGTTAAATAATAATAATTATTATACAGTTTATAAGAAAGTTTAAACTTGAATCAGAGATAATTAAAATTGAAAAAAATATGACTATGTACGAAGTCAACAACAAGGAAAAAGAAAAGAAATTTGTGTTTATTAGCAGAAGACCAGGTTATAATGTTAGATGATTAGGGTCACTTTTTATTTAACAATGTGTAAATTGTGTAAAACCATCTAGTGAATCTCTTAAACTAATCCATGTGGGTGTATACACTGTTCTGAAACCAAAAATGTGTTTCGAATTTCTACAAACATGTATTTGATAATAGCCTAGTTGAAGATCTTTGGTAGGCCTAGACCCAATTAAATTTATTTACAATGTTGTTGGCCTTAGCTTACTGTAGTTTTAAGATAATTAACGGTTAAATAATTAATTTAAAGATCATAATTATTAGATTGTTAGCCTAATCTACAGTCAAGGCTTTGCTGGGATTAAGACACATTTTCATTGATTTTTGAAATCGAGTTGACACTGACCTTTCTATTCCTTTATTGAAAACTTGTAAGAGACTCAATTCTAGGTCTGTGCTATCTAAAGCTTAAAATGTCAAGTTTAAATCGAGTCAGAACTCTGCAACTTGGAAGGCACCCCTACATACAGAGTGCTTTCGAAAGAATCAATACTGTGGTCAAGATGACTAGGTCTGGATCTACTGTTCATTCAAAGTCTGTACCATCCTCTCACAGTTACTGTTTGAATCTAGTCAGGTAAGTCATATGCCTTGGTTCTTTTATTTCCAATTTGCAATTAAAGGCATCACTCGAAAGATAATTTCTCCCGATGACCATCATCCCCCTCTTTCCACCAATCTGGCTAATCAGTTGCATGTATCATCTCCCTTTAGCTACCTTAGTCACAATCTGGGGAGCACTCAGCCCTAGTTTGTAACAAGACTACGCCTCATCATCCATCAAAACACTCATTACACTCACCATCATTCCATATTCACCTTAAAATACCTTCCAAATATTGGTTGGTGTCTCAAATCAAAGTAAAGTAAAGAACTATGTTAAAACGTCACAATTTCCTACAACGACAAATAAATGTATGTTATGACGTCTTTGATAAAAAATAAATAAAATTGGACATTATTACCCACGATGTCTACAAGTGTATAAGTAAAGTTTTCCTTATTTTCCTTGTCTATTTTTTAGGAATTATGATTATGAAAACTTTTTGTGTTGCTTGTTGCTGCCCGAAAATGTAAGACCTGCAGCCTTTGCCGTGAGGGGATTCAATGTGGAAATTTCTAAAGTCCAAGACCAAGTGAGTGAGCCTCGAATAGCTCAGATGCGTTTTCAGTTTTGGACCGAAACTCTCGACAAGCTCTACAATAGAAATGCCCCTGAACACCCAGTAGCTCAGGAGCTGATCAAGGTAAGTCACATTTGTAATCAAGTAATTGACAGGTCCAACAACAGTATGCTTTGTAGTTAGTTGGCTTTCAAGAGCACAATGGGGAAGAAAATTGTGATGAAAATGTTAGGCTTATGTTATTGGCGCTTAAGAGTGAAATTCAGAAAATCTTACACTAGTTTAGAACTTCTAGCTAGCTTGTGTAAACTTACACTCTCGCTCACAAACACTTTACTCCATGTTTACATTCACTTACAAAAAGTGGAAAAACCTTCAATTACACTCGTTATAAAATAGTTCCATAAATTGCTTTATTTGTATGTGAAATTTACTATTCTCGTACAAAAAAGAAACAAAAAGTTAAGATACTCTAGAGACGCGCAAGGGGCACACATCCTCTCATTATCCTTTGTCCATGCGGGCTGAGTTAGATGGCAAAAAGTGAGTAAGCCTCCCTACACAAATAACTCATATTTGAAGGCGTTTGCAAATTGAAAAAAAGTCCAAAGAGGAAACTTTTAGCTGTTTCTAGTTTAACGCATTGTTATTTTTGTCTCATTATTTTAATTTGGCTCAGGCAGATTTTCTGATTAACACGGTTCAGACTGAAAGTTGTGGTACTATTTCAAAATAACTTGTGAAAATACTGTATATTGATATCTATTTGTGTTGGTTTGAAGGCAATAGAGCAGCACAAGTTGAAGAAGCAGCACTTGAAGAGTCTGGTGAGCGCACGCAGCAGTCAGCTGAGTTCTGCAGGGTTCTCGACTCTGGAGGCAGTGGAGAGTTACGCAGAGGCGTCTGTGTCCTCCGTGTACTACCTGCTCTTCCAAGCAGCTGGTCAGTACTTACACTTGAGTAGTAGAGGGATATGGAGGCAGCGCGGGGTTGTCAATCTTGTCAGAAGTTATTCATAGAATAACGCAGATTATCTCTAAGTACTTTGTCGACTGCTATCTTGAACTCTGCGGAGCTGAGGTCCCTTAAGTTTGAGAGAAGGCTGTTGAATAATCTAACAGCTGAGATCGGGAAAGCTGAGTTTGACTGAGTCGAACCTTCAGTGGCTGTTGTTATGGTTGAATTAGAGACCATCAGGCACTGCACGAAATCATTGCCTCCTTCACTGGCCAGGCTATTCCCCTCACTAGATCTTGGAACTCCCCACCACGCCATTACTACAGCAGTATAATTTGTCCTAAGTGCAGACGTTCATGGAGTAAATTCATATAAACTCTCATAATCTTAAATGTAAATAATCTAATTAACTTGCACAAAGAATAGCTGGTGGCTGTGTGTTGGATCCACTTCAGCTTTTTTGACTTTTTATAATGCAGGCAGACTGGTTTCAAACATGTTTCATTGTTAAGTCTAACTAATTTTCAACAATGCACAGGGGGTTTTGTTATCCTTGCCTTATGAAGCGCCGTTATGTATTAGTGGATATCTCATAAATGGAATTAATATTATTTTGTTCTTAAAAAAGAGATCGTTTAACTAAGACTATAGAGATCTGTCTGATTATTATTAGTTCTTCAATCTTTCACTTGTTTCCAAACACAAACAGTATTTTAAATACCATTACAGTCAACTCCTGATTAACGGCGATAAAGTCGGGTTGAGGCTTCCCGGATAAGCAAAATCACGGTTAAACCGCAAACACTCAAAATCATTGTACAATGAGGTATATAAAGACGTAAACAACTAAAAATGAGGATAACAGATTCCAGTAAACAGTGCATGTGGAATCTAGTCATTAATTCTCATGTATTTTAGCACCGCGCGCTCGGGCCAGCGAGGATTTTAGTTAGCTACTGAGCGATCAGCAGCGCTAGCGTCGAACTCTTGACAGGTCACGTGACTTGGTTACCACAGCAACCAGAAAATGGCGACGGAGTATTGTTAGTGTTTATGCTGTTATTGTTATCTTACTTTCGTATATCACCGTGATACCGTTGTATTGCCAATGCTCAAAGTTATACTGGTTGCACATTTGTTTATTGTTGAACCACGATCAATGTTTTGCATCATGTCGAGTTTTGCTGTATTGTCAATTTAGTAGACATCGTTTCATAATCACCAATAACCACTCCGATAACAAAAACAATTCCTGCAACCGCTCTTCAGAAAATTATATGCCCTCTTATACCACAGTCAAAACCTTCAATAGGCCTAGATTTATCGGTGAGGCGGATGAGTAATTCCGGTAGGTGGAGAGAATAACTATTTTTGGACTAAAATTGTCAGGGGAGTCAGAGAAAACAATTCAAGGTCACACTATTATTGTCTGTTTTGTGAGGGATGGTGACATTGTATTTTTTTCCAGTTGGTGTTGCGGTTAATCTGCAACACGGTTAAATTGATTACGGTTAATCGGGAGTTGACTGTATTATGATAGGTTTATGGATGTGTGATATTCTGCATATTGCTTTTAGTCACAAAAAAGAGTAGAATAGGTTTGCAAAGTCCAGGCCTACAGCAAGAATAAAAAAAACAAAAGTCAATAGCTATTTTTTTTTAACGTTTTAAGCAAACAGTATTTTGGGAAAATTAATTATTTGTTTCAGTCAGCCTTTTACTTGTGAAATACAGACAATGTATTCAAAAACGATCAAGAATGTTTTGAAGAAGAGCCCAGAGACCACTGGTATACCTGGGAACGTTCTAGACTCATGATAAGAGGCCCCTTTAAAAGTTGTTTGAGCAGAATTTTCCACGCTAGCTTCCAAAAAATTACAAATTCGACCAACCATTTGTTCACCAGGTTGTTTGATGTAGGTATTGTGTCAGTGCACGCCGACCACGTTGCCAGTCACCTGGGCAAGGCGCAAGGTATCACAAACTTGCTGCGTGGCCTGCCACACCATTGTACGCGGCGCAGTGTCCCTCTGCCACAGAGTGTACTGCTGCAGCACGGTGTAGCACAAGAGAGAGTACTGCGCGGCAGCCGTGACCAGGAAGTCCGAGACGTTATCTTTGATGTAGCCACTCGAGCCAAGCAACACCTAGACAAGGTAGAAGCACTTGGAGTGGTTGAGTTGTATAGGATGTAAACATATTTGGGTGCTATTTTTTTTGAGACATTTTGTGTCTATTTTAAGTTTTAGCTTCAGCACGTTACAATTAGAGCGATTATCTAGAGTCAATTCGGCTGCAGTAGCTCCTTCCGTTTCTTTCGGTGCCGAAATACTCAAAACAAAACATTATGTATTGCTCTAGTAATACAACACATCCCGTAGCCATAAACCCCAAACATTTTGTTCCACCTGGTGTGGCCTTAGCTTAGCGTACAGTGTTGGGTAGTAGTGCACTATTTTTTTGTAGTTTAAGATGTAGCACCGCTATTTTATTATATAACTGTTCGTTTTAGTATTGGAGAGGTTATCCTGTGTGCATTACACTGATTCTTTCTGCTACTTTTGGTACTGAAATAGTTAAAATTAAAATAAATTATAAGTGATATGTCACGTTCCACAGCGAGTTGCACCAAACATTGCGTCATGAGATAAGGAACACGGTGCATTGGTCGGCTGGTGCAAAAGTCGGCTAAAACCTGCGACTTTAAAGCTGCCGTTCACTTAAATTCAAAAATCTGCTTTATATTTAGCCAAAAGCTAGCTAGAAATTAGCTTGCCATTTTTTCTAGTAGTTTTAGTAGCCAAACATTTTTAAAGAGTAGTTTTAGGTTTAGCAAGCTAACTCTTTATTGTTTAGGAAACTAACTTTAGTTTTGTCCGCTTTTTTTAAACATTAGTTTATCTAGAATAGAAAAACTTGAGCCATAGTATCGAACTAAATTTCAATGTTAGAGAAATCAAAACAAAAACCAATACTTATAATCATTTAACTTGTCATTTCCATCATTTAATTAAATTTGTTTTGTCCGACGATGATAGGCTTGCTAACGAAAGGCCACGCAAGTTAAATGATTATAAGCATTGGTTTTTGTTTTATTTTCTCTAACTTTGAAAATTAGTTTATCTATCACTGCTGTTGACCTGTTAGAGCGGACACTGGTCATATTTGAAGGATTCCAGCTTCAGAAATTGAAGTGAGTACGATGGAATTACTTTGATTTGCTTAGGAGTTGGTGGTACACCCCAGTCCCGTTAATCCAAACCCCGTTAATCCGAATTTCCGGTTAATCCAATTTAGCAGTTGGGAAAAACATTTGAATTTTGATAGAAAGTAGAAATATTTAAAGACATTTTTGTTGTCACAAGGAAGAAACAAAACAAAATTCTAACTTTTAGAACACATTTTAGTGAAACAGTTTTTTGTATTTTTTTGTACTGTCTACGCCATTGGCATTTTTAATTAGACTTAACCTAGGGGTTGTGAGCACCACAAAACGCTTTTTGGGAATGTGGTCCAAACCCTTGAGCCTGCGCCGGGAATCGAACCCGCGACTTTGCAAGCAGTGACTCTACCCACTAAGCCATGGACGCAGGTTTGAATACAAAAGCAATACAGATAGTTAACACGTTAAATCGCTAATGAAGCATTGCAACACCAAACCAATAATAATAATAAAATGAAACTTTATCAAAACACAAAGATTACTTACATACCTAATTCTCGAAGTGTAAAAAGAGTTGTTAACTAAACCTGTTTTAATGAACAAAACCGGTTTGATGTTGCAATACTGTGCCATCGTCTGATGAACATTGTGTCGGCAGGGGTTGAGTTAGGTTGTTGCTCCATGTAGCAAAGCGACAGTGCCGTGTACAATACCTGACCTTGAACCGGCACCCCAGTCAATCGCGACAGTGACAAGTCGCTGTGCATGCAGCTAACCTCACACAAAAGTATTGCAGCCCTTCACGATGAAATGACCTAACATTTATACAATACTGATAAATAAAATATAATGTACGTTGTTGTTCTTGTTTAGTTAGCCGTTATTTTGCATACAAAATGTTAATTTTTGTTCAAACTTTTCATTTAGTGAATTTTTCCGGTTAATCCGAACTGGCTCTGGTCCCAATTGGTTTGAATTAAAGGGACTGTGGTGTAGTTTGGTGGTAGAGTTTCCGACAGTGTTGAATGAATCGGTTGCAGGCGAGGAATATGAAGGACAAAGTGCCCAAGGAAGCCTATCCTCTGCTTCTGCCGGCTACATCGACCTCCTGGTTCCTGGACAAGCTGCAAGAGCTCGACTTTGACGTCTTCCATCCGAAACTGCAGCGGCGGAACCACTGGCTGCCATTCACGTTGTATGTGAACAAGGTTTTAAAACGCTACTGAAGAACTAGTATTAGTTATTGTAATTAAATTGTTTTGTTTATTTGTGTATTTTTTCTCTTCCCTTCAGCTCATAGGCTAATCTCTTCCGACCCTGAATAATAAATGAACATTCTCATTTTAAGTATCAAGGTAATCTGGCCTTATTTACTTCAATAAACAACTCAGTTAAACAATGAACATGTGATTCAAACATAATAATAATTATAAAACATAGAGGATTAACATTTAAAATATTTGTTACTTCTCCCTTCCTTTATGGGTAATCAAACAAAGTCTTTGTATTTCTCAGGCCCTTTAATAATTCCACCACTTTATGTTACTAAAGCTGGTAGGCCTAATTTTTGTTGGCAGTTAAGGTCAGGCAAGTGTTCAGTTTTTTCATATTTGAAACTTGAATTATTTTCAGTTGATAAGTGGAAGAGGAAGGGAGAAGTAACAAATATGTTAAATGTTAATCCTCTATGTAGAGCATTAACATTTAACATATTTGTTACTCCCTGTGTCCCCTCTAGGTTACATTATTAATTGTAATGAATAACTTCAAAGCCTTTACATTTTTGAGACTGTCCTGTATTGCTGCTTTAAGAGTTTGCCTTTGCAAGGAAGCTCCATACACGAGTATGAGACAAGAATTAGAAAGGATTTTCGTGTTCATCAACACAGAACAAAATTGTTTAATAAATTACCTTCTCAAATTGGTGCAAAATTTTTAATTTATTGCCAGAGGATATAAAATTGGAAAGTAATCAAAATTTGTTCAAGGCTCGATTAAAGAAATATTTAATATCACGTGCATTTTATGATATTGCTGAGTTTCTGGACCAATCAAAATCCTAAAAGTAACAATTTTACCTTTTTCCAGAGAGTGAGTGACTGTGCGTATGAATGACATGCCTGCATGCATGTGTGTGAATGGAACTACAATTTGTTTGTTTGTTTGTTTTTTGCAACACATTTTTAATGTAAAGTGCAAATAAAGTTATTTATTTATTGTCTTTGTATATTGATCCTAGGACTGAAGAGGCTAATAGTTGAATAGTATAATTCTGAACAACTCGATCCTTAACATTCAAACTACTCCATAAGCGTGCACACAGACAAAATAATCAGACATTAGCAAAAATAATTTAACCTAGGTAATTCTTTAAAAAAACTAAACTTTTTATGTACTGTTTTGAAAACTTAAATACAATGTAATATAATTAATAAATAATGTATACCTCAGTGAGGCTTTAAAATGAAGAAGTTGACGCCCTACTTTGTATTGGTATCATCAAAGAAATTAATGTGGGCTTGGGCAATGGTGCTGCTTCTGTTTATGAACTGTAGTAATGTCTTCTGCAAATCTACTAGCCTCCATCTCTAGCAACAAAGGTAAGCTTAAATAATTTTTAGTTCAAACTAACATGCCAAATTCACAGCTGTTGTGTAAAAACAATTGTATTGTTGTGGTAATTTTTTTGCCTGTTTAAAAAGTATGAATCACATTCTTCAACTTGTAATGAAAGTAAGCTCAAATTATTACCATAAACTTGATTATTTACATTTGTCTGCTCAATAACTTATTACAATTATTAACCAGTTTCAGCCAATCAGTACTCAGACTGTAGATGGTACTCTACAGCAAGGCCGAAATATCTCCACCTAATTAAGAAGTTTGGACTCGGTGTGAAACGGAAGAACTAGATTATAGTCATGACACCGGCCGCGAAGCCTAAGTTAAGTTTTCAATTATTGATTAAAATATCTCTTATCTTGTCCTTTTTTTACGTTAGACCAAATACAACAACAAATTGTTTGTTTTCAGGTTGGTAATGCTCTGCAAAGCCCTAACGTAGATCTCTGTCAAGCTATGGAAGACATCAAGAGTTCAGCTTCTGCTTTGTTGGAAATGAGAGACAGTGAATAAGATTTATCGATGATTTGTAAAAAGAAATTATTGTGGTAATTTTATTGCCTGCTTGAACATTATTCATCGTATTCTTCAACTTGTGGTGAAGTTCAACTCAAATTTTAGACATAAACTAAGGACATATAAAATATACATAAACTTGATGATTACATTTTAGAATACTGAGTACTCATATATTTCAGCTATGAACTCAATTATTTGCATTATGTATTTTTAAAACCAATTTCACAATAATTGTATCTCAGTTGTTCTTCAAAGACGCATGAATTCAAAATTCCCATTTATATGTATAATTTTTTTTACCTTTGCCTAGTTGTCTCTTTTTGCTGTGTTTTTTTATTGATAGTTGTGTTTTTATCAAAGCAAACCATTGAAATTTGTGTTTACCTATTACAATATCTCTTTTGTAATTTTTCTCTTGTCATACCAAATTCAACAACATTTATTGAAGTTATTATTTTTTTCAGGTTAGTAATTCTTTGCAAAACCCTAATGTAGAGAATTTGGCTTCTGATTTGGTGGAAATAAGAGACAAGATAAGAAGTGGAGATAAGAAGTTTTGATTGAACAAGTTTGATGTTTCAGTACCTAAAAAAGTGTCAGTTCTTCTTAATGACTGAAATCCAGCCCAAGGTCTGCCTTGACCTTTTATGAGGAATACAAAAAGAATGAGGTAAAAAGAATGTTTTCGCATTGCCTTGTGTTGGATAGTTTAATCCAAAGACCAAACTCACAGTTTAGCCAAGAAGTGAAAAATGTCATATCAGCTACTGGCAAACTAACGAATTAATGAACTGAAGGAGCTCAATATATCTTTCTAAGTATTTGATACATCAGAATAGGAACAGCCTAAAGCTTGCGATAGCGTACCCTATTGGACATGGTCAGCTCAGAAACCATCTTGCTAAGCTGGGTCTTTCTAAGGCGACGTCAGCTGCAGAAAATGTGGGGAGTATGAGGAGACTGCCAGACATTTGCTCCTGAGTGTGAACCTTTAGAGTCTAGGAGAAGAGGAATCTTTGGGGGACAAGTTCTGGATCACACACTGGGGAGCAAATCCTGAGGCTTGTCAAAGTCATAGGTATCCCCTAGCAGATCATTCTCAGAGAGCTCAATAAGCCACACAAGATTGACGTTCAGGGCATCAAACCTTTCTTCAATCTAATCTAATGAATTGATCCTTGCAGTGAACAAGTGTGATAGAAGAGTTTAAGGTGTTATCAGAACAGTATGGAGTTGGTGCTTCTGAGCTAGGCGCTGAGTTCAAACTCTTAAAGAGTAGACAATGTAAAAATAAAGAAAGCGACTTCCCTCCTAAGACAGTCCATGGGTGGCTCAACTGGCTTGACAAGTTGCAAAGAGCTTCTACGTGACAGTTTTACCGCTGTTTTCAACATTCCCTGTCACTAACTGCAGCAATCAGTACACTTTCTTGAAGTCAACCATGCTGGGAGAGCGGCTAGAGCAGTTAATGATCTTGTTGTATTTTATTTCTAATGACGTTGATGTTCATAATTAAAAATATTGTTCAAATGGCTCATGCTTGGTATTAAGATGTACTGTATTAAAATACAGAAACCAAAGTTTGAGAGAATACCTAGCTTTAATTCTTATTTTCATTTTCATTTCTTTAAACCTTAATCCTTGTTGACATTAAGTATCGAATTAAATGGTTACTTACTATTGCTAAATATTATGACATCCAAGCCAATTTAAATTAGTACTAAACAGATTTTTATAGTCTATGTTGTTATACGGTACAATCTTGTCTAATTTATCATTTAAAGCCAGCTGAACTGAGGGAAGTAGTTAACTGTGACATTTCTGAAATGGTTTTTGGGGTTATTTTTGAGTCATAAATTGGTTTTAAGAAATCTTCAAAACACACCCTCAAACTCCCCGTGTGTTGGCACCCCTATTACTAACACCCTCCACACTCCTATGAAACTATACCCTTCTCGTACCTCTTATAAATTTGTTACTAGTAGCTTACCAAGTTTTTTAAGCTCAATTGTTATTTTTCTTTTGAATTTTTGTAATTTTATTTTCAGATTTATATTAATACAAATAGCTTGTGTAAACTGAAAATAAATTGTTAAATTGGTTCCGTCTTTAAGTAATATCATGAAAGAGGAAATTTCATCACTTAAATAAAGTTAAATAAAAATTCAAAATTTCGCCTAAATTCTAGTTTTTAAAAGATAATTTTTAAAATTTTATCTTTGATAGAAGCTTTTTCTGGTCAGGTATACAACTCTCGCACAATATTTTTTTATTTATAGGTGAATAAAACTAGTATGACCATTGCATTTTAACAAGGCTAATGCTATAAATAAACAACAATTAAGAGTGGGTAGTAGTACTTGGTGGCCATCTTGAATTTAACTCCCATAAGAGCAATGTAAACGCTTGAAACACTTCACGCGGTTATTTTTCAACGTAAAAACCAGTTTAATGTCTCATTTGAAAGATAATTTTATTACACAATCGTAGGCATGATGTGTCTCAAGAAAATGCTTGTTTTATATTGTTCTTATGGGACAAAAAACAAAATGGCGACAGGTACTATGCATTCTTAAAGTAAAACTTTTAAACACCTAGCACCGTGTGACTTTTTGGCCGCTATGGTTATATAATGACGCTAAAGAGTATATACTTTGCCTTAGTTATAAAAATATGGTGATGTTTTGTTTGTCTTTAACTTTTAAGAGAGAAGAAGTTTTTATTCCCTGATGATAAATTACAGTATAATTATACTAAATCCCAAGCTGATGATATATCAGTGTGGCGTCATCCAACAAAAACTACTTCACTCGGTAGACAATTTCCGCTAAAGTCAATTTTATTGAAGAGAATATTGTTTTCAAACACTTACTTTTACTTGAATAGAGATCAGGTATTTTCGACTTTTACATTGTTTCAAATTAGTCTTAATGTTATACAAATTTAATGTATGTTAATTATTCCGATTTCAACTTTGAACTTCCATTTGTGTTCCTAATTTGAAAAAGATATTATTTAATTATAGCTCACTTCATTGCTCTTTTACTAAATGAATTCAAAGAATTATAATAAAAGCAATAATTAGAATATAAATTTGCCTAAGGCAATAAAATATTATGTAGCGAAAAAAAATTACTTAAAACTAAACATTCACACTCACTCGTGCATGATTTCCCACTTATTCCACATTCACAGTTAACATCAATCTGACTTTTACGCACTATTTTGGTTATTCAAGGAGGTAGGGAAACGACACATTATCTTAATTACAGTGAAAACATATCCAAGCAAAGTCCATGGTCAATTGTATGGTCAATTAATCTAATCCTTGCTAAATTTCGTGTTTTTCGCCGTTAATTTTACTCCCTGTGTGTGGGGTAGTGTGGTGAACATTAACCTTTGTTTAATCACATGTTAGTTTTGTTATGTATTTTTGTAATTTTGTAAACATTTTGTTAACAATTTTGTAAACATTCAATTGAGTAAATACAACTTGATTTCCGTTGAACTTATTTTATTAATTCGTTAGGTATGTTTTGATACGTACACAATCCCACTGTCCTTCACCTCACTGATACTAGATGATCTTCACCTTCCTCCCTGCCAGGTCTTCTTTCATCTCTAGTCACTGAGACAAGTCTCCCATGCCACATCATTCGTTGCAGATCTCTGGTCACCACTCTTCACCGCAAGTTCAAGTGTCGCAGCTCCCGCAGATGATTGGTCCACCTGCTCCACCGTTGGGAACTTAGCCGTCACCCTGGCAAGGGGCCCTTACAGAGAAAATGTCATCCGGGCCAGATGACCTCCGGTTTTTTATTGAGGTTGATACTCCTCCGACTCCTCCTCCTCGTTGCCGAGTCCCGGGCTTGCCACCGGCTTAGCGGAGTTAAAAATTAGGTTTTTGTTTATTTTATAGATGTGTAAAAACCGTGAAAACCCACATCTCCGCGGCGGGGGCGTGAAGCCCGGTAGCAATCCTCTGTGCAAACCCGACCTGCTTGTTGCCCGTTTCCACCGACCAAGGGACCTAATAGGGTGTTATCAACACTCTAATATGAAAGAGGGAAAAGAGAGTGACTCGATTTTCACTTTTTCATACTTAGAGTGAACGCAGACCCGAGCGCGAAGCAAGACGGGTAACCACGGTGTAACCTCCCTTAACCAAGGGACCTAATCGGGTGTTATTAGCGGACGTTACAGCGCAGCGGGTCGAGGAGTGCTACCTTATGTGTGTACGAACACATTCTGTTTGAGTTGCCATAGAAATTATACGTTGCACTTTAAATGTTATCGTTAATAATTTGTGGAATTTTAAAGTAACTATGGAAATACAGGGTCCGGCAGTCAAACCTGACGGTTTTAAATGGAATAAATCAAAAAGTTGTTGAGATATTTTAAAAATTACTTTTTTATTGTAAAGAGGAGAATTGGAAATTTAATATTCATAATAAAAAAGTACAAAAATAACTTATATAGCAAAAGTTATGTCACTTAAATGATTACCACTATTTTCACTGTACGAGTCTCTTGGAGAAGTTCCAATGTTTGGCACGGGATCTCACGAAGTTCTCGCCGAATGACGGTTTTTGAGTGGGGATAGTTAGTGGTGGGGACGTCTGGTCAGTTGCGGATGGTCGCCATTCTTTTCACCTTGAGGGGGTGAAGAACGGCAGAGCGACGAGGGCTCCGTTCAAAAGCATGTCGAACAGCTTCAATATTAGCAGGTGTTCTAACCGTTCGAGGTGATCCTCCTCTTCTTGTTGTCCCAAAAGCAGTGTTCTGAAAGTTTCGAACTCATAGAAGAATTGTGTTTAGAGACGGGATCGCACCACGAGGAACATTAAACCGTATACGAAAACTCTTTTGTGTTAGAATCACAGAACCATTATTTCTAAAAAAAGTCTCGACTACATACACACGGAACGCTATCTCGGAATTTTCGCTCAAGGTCAACAGAATGGCGACCATTCCCAACTGACCAGACATCCCCACCACTACCTATCCCCACTCAAAAACCGTCATTCGGCGAGAACTTCGTGAGATTGCCAAACATGGGAGAATCATGACTAACTTCTCCAAGAGACTCGTACAGTGAAAATGGTGGTCATTATTTCAGTGACATAACTTTTGTTATATAAGTTATTTTGTGCTTTATTATGAACCAATTTTTACAATAAAAAATAATTTTTAAAATATCTCAACAACTTTTGATTTATCCCATTTTAAAAACCGTCAGGTTTGACTGCCGGACTCTGTAAAATGTTTAATTGTTAAATTTAATATGAATGAACCCAAATGAGGTAGTGGTAGAGAACTAACTAAACAAGACAAACTTTACCTTTTACCTGTGCGTCTGAAGGCAAAATTAATGTATAACTGAGAAGAGAATAAATGAAACCTGTTATTTTTTTACAAAACAACATTTAAAACTATTACAAATGGGTTTTTAAGTTTAAGTTGTTAACTTTTAAAATTTAGAAGTACGGTACCATCAGTAGGCTAGTACCGTATATAAAACAGGACCCTGAATTCGCTTTACTGTTAGTAGAATATCCGTCCGTATACAAACGGAAAATGAATGTTTATGTCTAATTTGTAATACATGTATCCTTTAACTACAAAATCACGAAAAACTGGAGAGAATCACATTGTGGCCAATAATTTTACTCTCGCTGTAGAAATCCTGCTACACGTTGTTGACAATCTGTGTCTCGGGGACGCAGATTTTCTCAAATCCAACCATTCGTCTTACTTATCTTTGTTGCTATAAAGTTTTTGCTGTAAAACCTAAATTGCAAAAGATACTTCTACTATTCATCTTATAGTTTCTATACGGTTTACATAAGGATTAAAACGGCTGAACCTTTTAAAAGTAATACCATAAACGCACACTACCAAGATTGGACCAAATAATTCTACCAACTGAAAGCTTTAACAAAGGGGGTGTGGAACCTTAAACGAACCGTCGAAACTTTGTAAGAAGGAGTTGATTAGTCCAAGGACTACTTTCAACCTGGAGGCTTTTATAACGGGACAACTAAGTTGTAAGTTTTTAATTATATATATTATTACAAGGAATTCAGTTAACTATTGATTTGAACGTGTTATATTCAAGCGCTAGGTACATTAACACAATTGTTAACCGACTTTATTAATAGTAAATTAAACATTTACTCGATTTCCTCTGTTACCTTAAACGTGCACTAATTATAAACTAAAAACAAAACCTCCAATAGACTCATTTAACGATGCATAAAGAGAAGAATAATAAGCTATTGAAACATTTTAAAACTCAAGGTAATTAGTATAAAACCAACTTCAATGATTTTTGTATTAAATTGAATTTGTTGTTATTTTTTTTTACATAAAAGGTCATTGATTAATATTATCTTGTGCTGGAATTGGCACCATTTTGGGAGTTATTACATAACAACGTTTAAAATGTAGATTCTAGCCTGTAATTCTCCTTTCGACTTTATCGCTTATTAAATAAACTTTGAACAAACTATTCAGCTCAAATTAAAAATTGAATCTTTGATGTTAAGGTTCCAATTGTGGTTGATTGAAGGATTCTGACGTTGAACAAAGGAAGGCTTGATGAACGCAGCAATAGAAGAGCTTGATTGGTGCTTACAGTGTGAACTAAAGGCAACAACCATGGCTTGTGTTGTCTATTAGAGTCAACTGTGTCGTAGCGTGTGGCATAGGTCGGTGTCCTTGTATATATACACTCAATACTTTCCTTGTCACTGAATTTGCAATGTTAGTAACACAGTTTTTTGTAAGAAACAGTTTTAAAATGGTTTTGAAACTGAAGATTAAAATTTAAAATAAGTACCTTTAGCAGTATTTTAATTTAAAAATCAACCAACAAGTTTCGAACTAATCACTTTTAATGCTGGATTATTTTTGGAGGTTTTTGTCTAAAAATTAGGCAAAATGATGTACCATCTTAATTTTTTAATGAAACATTGATCAAAAGTATGTATGATTTTGTAGGTGTTAAAAAACCAGGCCAACATGCAGATAAGCGCTAAAGCACTGCTTGCATGAGCTCTACCCTACTGAGGGATTCCCACCCAAAAGTTACTTGCTCTCAAAAAACGCCCTTTTGTGATTTTAATTTTGCTGAGTTCCAAGCTCATAATGAATTAAAATACCTTAATCAAAAAAGGAATTTAAAATAGGTTTGCTTTTATTCAATCTTTCGCTATTTGGAATGTAGTCTCGATAGTGTATTCTTTGCATAATGTGTTTCTATTGCAGACTGTTAGTTACATATACAAAAAACACATATATAAATAAAAAACAAAGAAAAAAATTATGTTGGAAAGTTCACAAAATTTGAGTTGAAAGATTTAAAACATAGAATAAAATAATTTCAAGAAAATACTCTGTGGACTGGTAATGCTATAGTGAGGCATTTGCTTTTCTTGCAAATTATTTCCCCAGCCCCTCTAAGCATCTCTCTGGCAGCCCTCAGTTCTTTCACACTGCTAACAAATAATACAGCGAGTTAAAGCCTGCAAAGGTTTTCACAATTGACAAGATTATTTATTTCATTGCCAAATTATTAATCAAACTAACAAAATTTATGCGCATTGAGGTATTTAACCGACTACAAATGAGTTCATCATCTTTGTCCGTCTTTTATCATTCTTTTTTACAGAGGCGCCTGTTTTAATGTTCAAAAATTTTAGAATTCCATGAAAGAGGCGTTTAATATTTTCATTAGTGGGGGTACTTTACCAAAAATGTGTTGTTATGTACCAATATTATGAAGAATATTGGTATTTTGCTCTTACAGATATTTACCGATCAGCTAAAGTTTAGTGTTTTCTGTGAACTTATATACGTTAAAATCGGTCGATAAAAATTCTTTTATAATTTCTGTGTATTGTAGTGTAAAGGTTTTCCTTGGTATAAAAGAAAATTATTTTAAACAATCTTCTAAAAATTGAATGCTAAAACAGTTATTTATATGTGTGTGAAAAAATAAAATAATATTGACAATTATCTGTAATGTTAATAATTATCTTTAAAATTAGGCACTTATAATTTTAATTATATTTTAGTACTTACAGTCACTTTTAAATCAAACTGTTTCATTCATTATGATTATTTGATTCATAAATTTACGAATCTTTAGGCCTATGACTTTGGCCGACGTAAGACCTATACCGGGTGGTATAGCCGTTGTAAAACATCAAAATCTAACGAAAGTACGCACTTTGGGTATTTACGATATAAAATGTTTTATGGCCAAAATTTAATTTTTTAACATTTTTTCCGCATAGTGTTTTTTAGTAGTTTTTATTTAAGTTGGTTTTCGTGATCATAAGAGGTATATAAGTACCCATTAATTTATCCCAAACACACGAAAAAAGTAAATTTTGATCAGTTTATCTTTAAAGCAAAATAGCAAATTACCTATTGGAGATAGGATAAAATGTCAAATAGAAAAGTTGTAGAAAACTTTTTCCACACTAACGATTTTTCGTCAAATCAAAGATCCGATCACTAGTTCAGCCGCTACAGTCAAAATAGTAAACCACTGCACAACCCCATTTTCGGCCGACGCCATTAACGACCGCTACCGCGCCGGGGGTTACAAAAAGTAGAGTTTTCAGATTTTTCCTGGCAGTTTCACACCAAGACCTTTAAAACGAATATATGGTTGAGGGGTAGCTCTACGGGAAGTGCCTAAACATTTCTCTCGTTCACCCGTCAGTCACCCAAACGGCTTTATAGTATATTAATTTGTATTAATAAATTCAGCCTAAAGACAGTAACTATTTAATATTTTTCAATTTAAAATGATTTAACTTTGAAACTATAATACTTTTATATACTTTTTGTGTTTTAAATAACTAAAACATTTTCAGTAGCTTTTCTTCCAAAATATTTTTTTATTTAATGTTTAAATTAATTTAAATACAGTCCAAATTCAAGATAGTAATGGCATAGATAATGTTTTTGACAAAATGACAAGAAAAAATATGTTATGAAAATATTAGCATACAAATAGCATTAAAATGCAGTGCTTTTTAATAGTACAATCTAGTTTTTATATAACTTGAATTTCATGCAAACATGGACGTAGACGAAACTGTTGCTGTATGTAAAAAAAACACACACCACACAGTTTGTATATAATTTAGACTAGCACTAATGTAAATGAGTACTTGGCAAACGATGAAGTGGCCCTTGAAAGTGAAGCTCGCTTACAAAGTTTGTGTAATGAATGTAATGAAGCGAGGATCCAATCAAAGAGAGAACCATTTCACTTCCTGTCAATGACAACAAGTGACAAACAACATTGACAAGTTGTAACAGCTGGCTTGTCAATGAATAACAATTACGGTGTTTCATACATAGCGCTGAATTTAAATGTTGGATTTTCTTTAGCGACGGTTGGCAGTCATGATTTTATGTTTATTGTCAGCTGTTGTTAGATTACACATTGTTAATGGTATATTTTGTGAAGCTCGTTGTTTTCGTGTTTAATAACAAGATGGAGTGAATATCGGAAGTTACAAACAAAACGAAAGTAAAGCAACAGTTTGCGTACGTAGACTCCTTGGACGAAATGCTGCTCCTAATATCAATTAGAAGGTTAGTTAGTAAGTATGATGCTACTAGCTCTAATCTAATGTTGCTACAAGTTCACTGGTAACGACATAACGAAAAACATTGCTATTGTGAACCAAAATTATAAAATCATCTTTAAAAGAAATGTTAGGCCTACCTATGGATACCCCAGATAACATGATTTATGCACCGAAGAAATTTAAAGGGCTCGGTATTTTTAACGCAAAGTGGGAGGCCGTCCTTCAAAAAATTAACCTTTTAAACCTACTGAAATCGTCGAAAAATCCATACATAAGGAACAGAGAAAAATTGGATGAAGAGTTCTTCAAATGTTTAGGAAGACTTGGTTTGACACCTTGCCGAGAGTTTTTAAATTCTAAATTAGATAGATTTAACACCTTTATTATTCGGGCTCGTCTACGATATTTACAAAACAGACGAGTTTATGGCACATGACTGAAAACACTAACTGGGATTGTAGTCATGAATGAAATGTCAAAAAATGTTTGATTGGGATTTCAATGTTAGAATGCTTTTCAAAAGAATTGAATGTAAATTGTTAACACAATAAATTATTTATTTATTTAAACACTGGAACCATTTCTAAAAAATCCGAATGTTTCGTGGCCTAAAACAGTTAAAATACCAACGTCCATCTCCATGGAGTCCTGTAGTATCTTTATACTATAACGCTATAATAATCTGAATTAGTTAATTGGTTGATTAATTAAACCTCAGATTGTTATTAGAGAAGTTGAAGTTGTTATAAGAGAATTTGGAATGTATGCAAAAATATTAATTGCTAAGCGCTGGCATTAATGCAGAATAGAATTTCCTTTGCAATTTGTTGCTCTAATTCACAACGTTCTCATTCTCGCGTCAGCCTTCGGCCGTTCTATTAACACAGGCCTTCGGCCTTAGACGTGTTCTTTTACCTATTTTTACGTGCAAGTTTTATTACATATTTTGATGTGGTAACATATTTCAAATTCCATTTAAATAGGACTACTCATTCCGCTGTTATAGCGAAAAAATAACTTTTTTGGCCGCCATTTTGAAACAACTTTATAGCGTTTCATAATTTTTGGTACACTGATGTATGAAAATAAAATACATAG
Source organism: Matsumurasca onukii (assembly GCA_018831715.1). Lineage (NCBI taxonomy): Eukaryota > Metazoa > Arthropoda > Insecta > Hemiptera > Cicadellidae > Matsumurasca > Matsumurasca onukii. The sequence continues at coordinate 45,680,038 of CM032065.1, read as the reverse complement.
TTTTTACAAACATCAAAATCGTTCGAAATTTAGTGTTTTAAAGCATAAAACCCTTTTTTATCTAAAAAAAAAAAAAAACTCCCGTGGACCCAAAAGGGGGGTTCCGGTAGTCCGATTTTGCTGGTTAACGAACTCGATTTTGGTGAAAATCGAACAAACAATGCGAATGTATATAAGTTAAAGTGAGAAAAAATGGCCAAAACGTGTTCTGGGTCAGGATTGTTGCTCGTTTCATGTCTCGGGCCTGTGCCATACCATGCTGACAGCATGAATATCTCATTGTTTAAACTGTTAGTAAGAAACAAAGTACTGTAACTGCGCGTATAAAACGTCGACGACATCCCGTACCGTCGGGAACGATGAAATCAATAACGTATGACGCGTTACAATGACCATTGGGAAATCACTAGACTGGGATATGTTCCCTCGCCCGACTTCATTTACTCGTTCAAACACACTTGTGTGATATTTCTATCGAGCTTGGGCTCGATTATAGCCAGGGAGAAAACAAAAATATATTAAATTGGCGGTTTAGTGTTTACAAAAATGTACCTAACACAGCTAGGAGGACAGCAAGAAATTAAAATATCAAAATATCAACTACTAAAAAAGGTTAAAACTCAAGACGAAATAAACTCTGAAATGTTTCAAATTTTTAATAATTTTCTTCATTAAAGTCTTATTTACAGAAGAAATTACTCATTATAACATTAATATATCCATAATAGTAGTATCAAGATAAACCAAATCAGCCTCCAAACAACTAGCCATCAAGCTTTTATACATAATAATTACACCCAATAGGCCTAATTCAGAAGTTTAACAATCCATTACGATGTATCTATTACGTTATGGTTTATGCAACTAAACAAACCTGTAACAGTTTTAATTAAAATAAGTTTGAAAATTCTACACCAGCTATTCAGAGATAAAACGGCAACAACTCGCACATTTCACATATTCTTGACTGATAATTAATATCTAAAATTGGCTGAGTACATTCTTTTATGGATGTGGAGTATTATTTCTATTTCTTTTGTACTAAATTTCATGAAGATTGGACAAGAAATGCGACCTGTAGAGAGTACACACATATACCGGGTGGCCACGATAAAGTGTCCTAAACGGATTACAGAAGTACTATTACAGCTAGAATGATGAAACAAACTTTATTCTATGGAAATCGTACATGGAGATTTCAGGAAAAATATTTTTAAGATTCTCAGTATACAGAGTGTGTCAATAATAAAACTCACGGGGTCAAAACTCGAGATTATTAAATACGGTGGGTCACTATGTACGAGTACATAACTTTAAACAGAAGACAAATCTCGACAAAGTTGTAATTAAAACAAAACATGTTCATATTAAAATTAGCTTTACAATGATATGCTATACCTTACTTAGTGCTATACCTTACTATTTAACGTTTTTGACTTATTCATCCTGGGGGTCAGGATCGGTGCTCATTTCATGGTCCCGGGTTGAGTCTTACCATGCTGACGGCATGAGTATCGCATTTTTCAAAAGAAAATTCTATAAACAACTTGTAAAAAAACCTTATAAACATAGAATTTTTATTTTTGCATAAATCAGCTTTTCGTCAATAAATAAAAACCACAGCTGTTTAGTTTAGCACCATGACTGTTTAAACACCCCGTATATGATCCGAATAGCTGGTTTTTGTCAAATGAACGGGTTTTAATATTTGCGTCAGAGTTTTCCCAAACTGATATTCCAATAGTTAATATGATAAAATAATTCCTAAATAAGCTCTCAACAAAATCTTCTTAGTTCCATATAGTGCCATTTTTCTCAAATTGAAAAGTCCTTTAGGTATTTTTATATATTTTTTAATAATTCACCTTGTTGAGAATCGATACTTCTTGAGACAGGAATTATGACCCAACTGATGCTGCATTGCTAGGGTATTTGCAACGAGAGATATTATCAGCGTCAAAGCCAAGTATAACTAATTGCATTCTAACGGTGAAGTCGGATTCCTACTAGAAATCTGATTCCCAACTATAATTCAATATGTAACATTGTTTGCTCTGTAATCAATGGTTTGTAGTTTTGGTAGAAAATTGTTGAAAAAACAGAGATTAGTCATAACAGCTACATGTTATTTGGTTATGCTTGACCGGTCAGCTTACGCTTATTACTTTAGGCTAGCTCGTTTTCTTATAATCCGTGTTATGATTTAGGTTACTGTTCACCTGAAGACAGGATCAGACTGTAGATTCCGAAAAGTCGTGGTCATCTTAACGATGGAAAATGTCCGCAATAATGGTTTAAACTCTGAAATTCTCCCATCGTCAACTCCAAACATTAAACAAAACATATATTTGTTTCAACCGTTTGAAAAGACCGTGACAAACTTAATGGTTTGTGAAAGTGTCGCTTTAGGGAGACCGACCACACTTTCCTTAGTGAATAAATAACAACTCCAAAGTAAACAGACTTCCGTAAGTGGAGTTTAACCCTCGGCCAGTGGACGTTTCTTTCAACACAATATCTTAACTTCGTAGAAAAATAATGAACATAGCTGGCCACAATTGCTACCGTGAGTCCTAGTGAATTCCTTGTAACGGAGGATAATTTACACAGGAAATCTCTTTTTGGAGGAGCGTTTCTTCCAAAAAATTGGATTTTATACTATACAAACTGAATTTATTGTTTAATTTCAATAAAACTCGCTGTAAATGTATACAGGGTGTCCAGTAATTAAGGAATCAAACTTCACTGAGTGATTTTTTTATTTATTTTCTACCAACGGTCAGAAACCAATTTCAATATTACATACATTCAAATTTGAAATTACACTAATTCGGATATGCTTACATGCTAAGGGTCAAGCCAAACATGCAACTGGACTCTATAGAGTAATAGGACTCTATAGATACGTAATAGAATAAATTAGTAATACATTTGTATAACTTGAGTAAGATAAATAAAGAAGAGAAACCCGTACAGCTTGGCCCGAACAAACAGGCGACAATGGGCTCTGGGAAGGGAGAATAGATGTGATAAGACTGATAAGAGAGGAACTCGAGACCACATCACATCACTCTTGTGAAAACCGAGACCGCAAGCTAAAGTACATAACACACAACTCTCCTACCCAAGCACTATGTCATGCTCCTTTACTTAGAGTCGTTGTTTATAGCTTGTAAATGAACGATCACCAGAGAATTGACTTACTGTACAGGGTGTCTCCTTCAGCAAGCTTTGTCAGTGTTAAAATATCTGAGCATGTTTTTATACTTGGCGTTTCATCTGAGAAATACACGTTTGGAAAAACATTGGTTCGATCTATGATTGGTTAGGTGGTAGCGGTTTAAAGTTGTATAAAGTCGGTATAATAGTCTATAAAACAGTTAAACGAATTTCTTAGTGAATGATGCAATCACACTAATGGGGGCCCTGGGTTTGAAATATTATGAATAAGGAACACACGACGTTTCGGGATCTGCAACCTGATCCCGTCAGTGTGAAAACATCTAAACAACATGTAGATCTTAAAGTCAAAAGGAAGATTTTATTTTTTATCTATACTTCCGATTACCATTTAACGACTCTCTTTCTCAAGTTAAGAAAATCAAGGTAAAATTATTCAAAACATTAAATTACGCGATATTAACATAAAACAGCTGGGAAATCACAACTTTGATTTAAATTCAAATAAGATCTAAGGCTTCCGATTTACACCGCGTCACAGTAGAAATACAATTACTGCTAGACGTTTCGACCTCGCTGTGGAGAGTCATCCTCAGTAGCTTGTTGACTGGCTGAGACTGGATTGACCGGCCGTGGCGTCTTCCTTATATACCCCAGTGGGTGTCTCAGTGGGGCCAGCCAATCCCGTTCGAGAGTCACTTCGGCCAATCAGGTGACAGGACCCTCCACTGGGTATATAAGGAAGACGCCACGGCCGGTCAATCCAGTCTCAGCGTCAGGTGACGCGGGTTCTAGCCCCAAAGCCTAAGAGTTAAGATTAAATTCAAATGTTGTATTTGGTAACAAGGTTTGGACCGCTTTCCCTTTCCTAAAAGCGTTTTGTGATGCCCAAACCCTAGGTTAATGAACTTATAAAAATGCCACTTAGTCAGCAATAAAAAAAATATATAGCAATGGATTTATCATTTTGAAAATCTTTTAATCTACAAACTCTAAACTCTTAGCCATCCTTAGCCCTCTCTCTAAACGAGCTTTTATTTTAAAAAACTAAAAAATTTTTAAAAGTCGATGCGCTGAACAACTACTCTGTCTGACAGTTGTAGAATTTAAGGCAAAATTTCTCAAGAATGGGAAATTCAGCGGGATTTTTATCTAAAAGCTAGAAAGTTACAAGTTTGTTTAATTCCATTTCGGATGTTGTATTTGCTACAGCTTTTACTTTCACTGCACTAATAGTTTCATCAACTTATTTTATCCAAATAATTTCATCAACATATTTCAATCTACAAATTTCAGTTTTGCCATTCTTAAGTCGTCTGCATCCCCCCTTACCGCTCACTACAATCCTGTTAAAAGACAACTAAAAATGCGAGGCGTTGTAAGCAGTAATTTTAGTTTAGTTATTAGTAATAACACAAAAGTTAAATACAAAACTATTTTGAAACACTTGGTAATAAACAGTGTTCGCGGGAACATTGAGGAGGCAATCCTGCCGGGGTTCAGGTGCGGATAGAAACCCAGTTTCCGCGACTCTCTTTGAAGCAAATCTCAATTAATCACCAGTTTATTGCGGAGAAACGTAATCGTTTTCTGCTCAAAGCTACAAATTAAAAACCAGGCCGACACGCATCCGCTGGAGTGAGTGACGCGAATTTTCTTTGTAATTCATTTATGTAATTAGCTGATTATGACTCGCCCCGCTCACAGCCCTGTTTCAGATCGTATTGATGAATGTGCAAACCTTAGGTCGAAGGTCGAAGGGAGGCTGTGAATGAAACGCTTTTAAGCTACAATTAGCAAATTAAACTACCAAATTACAAAGGAAGTTCGCTTCTCTCACTTTCTTTAATACTCTCTTTTCAATTTTTTTTACTTTGAAAGAATTGAGATTTAATATACGTAGATAGAAATAAACTAGGCGTGGTCTTAGACTATTAACTTTTTAATATTCGTTATTTCGTTGGACAAACTATCGGTTTTATGGAGAAATAAGACCAACATATAGATTATTGAAAATACATTTAATACAATTTAAACAAAACGACAGAACATTTTCCACTTAAGTCACACTATTCAGTAGAGTAGTAAAATAGATATAAATCTTCAACTTCAAAACAAATTTTTACTATAGTAAAATTTTTATAAAAATAAAGAGGATAATAAATATTAAAATATTTTAAATTTAAAGGATTTTTAAAAAGTAGGAAACAGTTTTGTGGGGTGTCTTGAGTATTTGGTTATTAGTAACACACGGTTGCTTTGAAAATATACCCTTTTTGACAAAGCTGTAATCAAACGACTAATACAAACCCAAGTTTTGGGTTTTGGGTACTAGGTTGTACCGTTGCACCTCTCGTCAGCTGATGTAAGCTACTTGCGTCTCTGACTCTTGTCATATCTTCTGTGTTCTCTCCTCCTCGTGATGGCGGATGGATGTGATCGTGGTGCTCACACTGTCAGCTTTCCTCCTCCTTGGTTGTACCGTTGCACCTCTCGTCAGCTGAGGTGAGCTACTTGCGTCTCTGACTCTTGTCATATCTTCTGTGTTCTCTCCTCCTCGTGATGGCGGATGGATGTGATCGTGGTGCTCACACTGTCAGCTTTCCTCCTCCTTGGTTGTACCGTTGCACCTCTCGTCAGCTGAGGTGAGCTACTTGCGTCTCTGACTCTTGTCATATCTTCTGTGTTCTCTCCTCCTCGTGATGGCGGATGGATGTGATCGTGGTGCTCACACTGTCAGCTTTCCTCCTCCTTGGTTGTACCGTTGCACCTCTCGTCAGCTGAGGTGAGCTACTTGCGTCTCTGACTCTTGTCATATCTTCTGTGTTCTCTCCTCCTCGTGATGGCGGATGGATGTGATCGTGGTGCTCACACTGTCAGCTTTCCTCCTCCTTGGTTGTACCGTTGCACCTCTCGTCAGCTGAGGTGAGCTACTTGCGTCTCTGACTCTTGTCATATCTTCTGTGTTCTCTCCTCCTCGTGATGGCGGATGGATGTGATCGTGGTGCTCACACTGTCAGCTTTCCTCCTCCTTGGTTGTACCGTTGCACCTCTCGTCAGCTGAGGTGAGCTACTTGCGTCTCTGACTCTTGTCATATCTTCTGTGTTCTCTCCTCCTCGTGATGGCGGATGGATGTGATCGTGGTGCTCACACTGTCAGCTTTCCTCCTCCTTGGTTGTACCGTTGCACCTCTCGTCAGCTGAGGTGAGCTACTTGCGTCTCTGACTCTTGTCATATCTTCTGTGTTCTCTCCTCCTCGTGCTGGCGGATGGATGTGATCGTGGTGCTCACACTGTCAGCTTTCCTCCTCCTTGGTTGTACCGTTGCACCTCTCGTCAGCTGAGGTGAGCTACTTGCGTCTCTGACTCTTGTCATATCTTCTGTGTTCTCTCCTCCTCGTGATGGCGGATGGATGTGATCGTGGTGCTCACACTGTCAGCTTTCCTCCTCCTTGGTTGTACCGTTGCACCTCTCGTCAGCTGAGGTGAGCTACTTGCGTCTCTGACTCTTGTCATATCTTCTGTGTTCTCTCCTCCTCGTGCTGGCGGATGGATGTGATCGTGGTGCTCACACTGTCAGCTTTCCTCCTCCTTGGTTGTACCGTTGCACCTCTCGTCAGCTGAGGTGAGCTACTTGCGTCTCTGACTCTTGTCATATCTTCTGTGTTCTCTCCTCCTCGTGCTGGCGGATGGATGTGATCGTGGTGCTCACACTGTCAGCTTTCCTCCTCCTTGGTTGTACCGTTGCACCTCTCGTCAGCTCGTGAAGCGTACTTGGCCCTGCTACTCTCTGGTCGTCATCACATCCCAGGAGGCGTTGAAACTCTCGGCGGAACTTTGTCGACATAGCGTTGTATAGGATTGGATTGATCGCACTGAAACAAAAGTGTCAATTTTTTAGACATTATCCTAGATAAGGCCTGTTTTAACGTTGTCAGATCTCATTGATGGAAGCAAATATTATTTTATGGTAGGTAGATTGTGCATAGATGCCACGTGGCTGAGGCAGAACAATCAACATAGTTAGGCAGTCCAAGCACAGATACGAGGGAATTCTTTTAAGAGTCTCAAGTAGAGCCACTGACGCGCAAGTTCTCGAAAATTGTATGATTTGGTCACATTTAAGTCATCGGCATCGGACAAACTCGAGCATGTGGAGCCAAGGGGGAGGAGAAAAACGGCAAGAGATGCAGCGCTCGCAGCGCTATCTCTGCTCGGGCTGCAACCACTATGTTGATTTTCCTGCCTTAGCCACGTGGCATCCATGCCCTATCTACCTACCATAACACAATCTTGGTTGGAAGTTTTCCGAGGAATCCCTCTACTACGTCAATGTATGAAACATTCTAATGTAGATGTAATGTAGAATAAATGCGAGCGTTTATAAAAATAATAGGTTTGATATTGATAGGGACTTATGTGTGTGTGCATGAATAATTTTCGCACAACATGTCTTCCAGTTATCCGTTTCCTACGTTTGCTTTGACAGTTGACGATGTATATTATTACAACTTGATGTTGGTTTAGGACCATCTCTAATATAATAATAGCAGAGAGCTGAAACATCCCGTACAACAGATCCACTCCCGGGATTGCAACATCATATTAAGTTATTATATTTATGAAATACTCAGATTAATAATTTTTCCTCGGTTCGACGTTGAATTTCAATACATTTTGTGAAAACATTATTTATTTAGCTTTCACGTATTTAACCAATATAAATCGGCTGAGAAAAATGAAACTCTACAAGCCAACAGTGTGGGATGATTTTTATCTCAAACACAATCGTTTTATATCAATATGAAAATAATAAAACATATTTTCAGTAACAGATTTTTGAAAAGAGTACGTTCCCTCAATTATGGAAACATTCAATTTCATCACGGGTCGGTTCTGCTGACGTTCACAGAAAATTATTCATCTGATTTGACATTGAAGCCATCACCGCACCGAGTGCGAGTTTACTTTGATTGTTTATTTTAATAACAGACAGACCAGCTGAGTATTTGTGATTCGCCACGGATGAAATATGTTACTGTATCATGGCTGTTAGTGTTTACAACAACCTAGTATTCTTTTAACAAATTAAAAAAACATCTGCACGGCTTTTAGAGTTATTTAGGAAACATCTCGTGGAAGTATCCGTGCATGTATCCCATGGGAGGTTTTGTTTATGTAGATCCCCTAGCCTAATAATTAGACATCATTCCACAGGTAATCTTGTTTACTCAGATCCCCTAGCCTACTGCTTATATCTCTAAAAGCGAATGAACTTAAGCAATCGAATGATGTAAGTTTAAAACTAATTAAGTAAATAATTTGCTCAAATGAAGCCGAGTAGTTTGGGTAGTGGCAGCACGCATGCCAGTATTCTTCGCTCCACAACTCAGTTACAGTGCTACAGTAAGAGCATACCAGTTAAACTGCAAGCAAATGGGTGGTCATTAGAGGAGATGTGTAATGTGTTTAGAGTTTGTTGTATAATTTTCAACAAACCATAGACCGTTATCAAGAAATTGCCTAAACCAAGAGTTTTTGAATGCAGCGCTTGGCTCAGACTGATGCAGCCAGATGGCCAACTTTATGCTCGCATTATTTAATGGGTAAGAGAAAACTAGCATAAAAATAAAAGTAGATGGAATTCACTTAGATAAACTTTCGGGACGAACCAAAAGTCTCTATAACATGTCTTGTCTCAGAGCCCCTATGCCTTTTGCTCCAAGGCCCCAACCTTGTAATTAGGCCCTGTGCTCATGGTGAAACCTAAACACACAATAAGATCATTGCGATTGGCTCCTTAATATCATCAGTTTGTTGGGAGTAATCATTGTCAAACCCATTGTTGCCACGCTGATGTTATTATGCTATCAGCTGTTCGACAGCGACTGACAGCTGATTCTGTTCAAGATTATCTGTGTTTCAGCTAACACAATACGTCATCGTTTATCTTCGTTACACTGTGACTGTGAACAGTGACATTCTAGTTAACACTACGTAATGATTGAATAGGTTCTGGTACTGAGAATTGCGTTTCCTGTTCAGTTATGCAATAGGTTAATTAGATTGACAGATTCATTGAAGTGCTTCAACGCTTTTTGGTTTGTTTTTTCTTTTATAAATGTTTAGTCGTTATCCGCCTATTTTGACGGTGTAATGTTTATTTAAGTTTTCCGTGTAATCGTAATGTGTAAATTGTTTAATTTGAACAGCATACTGCGGATGGTATGCTCCTACGTCAAATAGTACCAACATATATGGGTCGTAAAAATTGTATTAACTTTAAAAGTCCATAAAACCTTCTGAATGTTGAGTTTAAAATATTACTGCGGTCGTATAAACACACAAAAGACTTACACACAACAGGTCAGCTGGTTGTCATAACTTTAGGCTAGCTCATTTTCTCATGTTTCAATTATTACGATTGCTTATCCCGAAACGTTGTGTTTTCCTGTTTATAACGATAGTTAGAATTTTCATGATTTTAATATTGTATGTAAGTTAGAAAAGAATCTCTTTTACCTTCAGTTTTGACTACTAACACATTATTTCTAATACCATTGTGTCACAATGTTGTGCTGACAACCTGCAGAGCTGCTTCCTTGTTATCAAAGCAATGTTGGCCAGATTGTTTTGATAGTCAAGGTTATGCTGAGCAAGTAATAAAAGGTTATTGGCTTGGCTCCTCTGGGTTCAGTTGCCTAGGAGAATCCCTGCGTGAGGGGGTCTCCCTTCACGATGCTGCCCCTGGGGAGGTAGGTCCTAACCTAAGTCTCAATCTAAGTCTTAGTTCCAAAGTCAGTTTTTATGTTCTTTTAATTTTAATTTATTTCCAAACGTAATTTGCTCAGCTCTTGCAGTTCTAGTTGTCTCACAGTTATATAGATTCATTTTATAATACTTTTATTTTAGCTTACCTTTCAAATAAGATTACTTTAGATAGTTAGATTCAGCTCTTAATATTTAATATTCCAAAATCTTGAAGTTACTAGTATGAACACATCTTAACGTAGAGTCCAGTGACGATGACCTTTTATAGTAGTTCACATAGTTAACATTTTAATTTTGATCTGTCTATCTGCTTTCTTAGTTTGTGTCTTATTAAATAAACATGATTTTTAATTTGGTTTGCGAGTGCTTTTACTCTACCATCTGGCTACACTAGTCCCCAGCTCCTTAGCTTTCTAAGGGGAGCGTAACATGTTTACTAACGACGTAAAACGTCCGATGAGATACTTTACACTCACAACCTTAAATGGGTTGCCTAGCTTCGCCTGACTATAGCAAGAATAAACTTTAATTAGTCGAGTATTTTTAATAGTTTGTAAATTGTTTTCATGAGTCTATATCGTAGTAAGTTTGTTACAAACCTGTTAATGAAGACACAGGTCTTGGCGAACATGAGGAACCACAAGTCCATGTACTTCTCCTTCTGGAGTAGGATGGCGAAGGAGTTGTACACCATGAGACCTCTGTAAGGCAACCACAAGGTGGCAAACACAGCCACTACCACTGCCAGCATCTTCACCACCTAAACACAAGGTATGATATTACATCACAAGTACTGGAGAACTACAAGTCCATGTACTTCTCCTTCTACAGGAGGAGTTGTACACCATGAGACCTCTGTAAGGCAACCACAAGGTGGCAAACACAGCCACTACCACTGCCAGCATCTTCACCACCTAAACACAAGGTATGATATTACATCACAAGTACTGGAGAACTACAAGTCCATGTACTTCTCCTTCTACAGGAGGAGTTGTACACCATGAGACCTCTGTAAGGCAACCACAAGGTGGCAAACACAGCCACTACCACTGCCAGCATCTTCACCACCTAAACACAAGGTATGATATTACATCACAAGTACTGGAGAACTACAAGTCCATGTACTTCTCCTTCTACAGGAGGAGTTGTACACCATGAGACCTCTGTAAGGCAACCACAAGGTGGCAAACACAGCCACTACCACTGCCAGCATCTTCACCACCTAAACACAAGGTATGATATTACATCACAAGTACTGGAGAACTACAAGTCCATGTACTTCTCCTTCTACAGGAGGAGTTGTACACCATGAGACCTCTGTAAAGGCAACCACAAGGTGGCAAACACAGCCACTACCACTGCCAGCATCTTCACCACCTAAACACAAGGTATGATATTACATCACAAGTACTGGAGAACTACAAGTCCATGTACTTCTCCTTCTACAGGAGGAGTTGTACACCATGAGACCTCTGTAAGGCAACCACAAGGTGGCAAACACAGCCACTACCACTGCCAGCATCTTCACCACCTAAACACAAGGTATGATATTACATCACAAGTACTGGAGAACTACAAGTCCATGTACTTCTCCTTCTACAGGAGGAGTTGTACACCATGAGACCTCTGTAAGGCAACCACAAGGTGGCAAACACAGCCACTACCACTGCCAGCATCTTCACCACCTAAACACAAGGTATGATATTACATCACAAGTACTGGAGAACTACAAGTCCATGTACTTCTCCTTCTACAGGAGGAGTTGTACACCATGAGACCTCTGTAAGGCAACCACAAGGTGGCAAACACAGCCACTACCACTGCCAGCATCTTCACCACCTAAACACAAGGTATGATATTACATCACAAGTACTGGAGAACCACAAGTCCATGTACTTCTCCTTCTACAGGAGGAGTTGTACACCATGAGACCTCTGTAAGGCAACCACAAGGTGGCAAACACAGCCACTACCACTGCCAGCATCTTCACCACCTAAACACAAGGTATGATATTACATCACAAGTACTGGAGAACTACAAGTCCATGTACTTCTCCTTCTACAGGAGGAGTTGTACACCATGAGACCTCTGTAGGCAACCACAAGGTGGCAAACACAGCCACTACCACTGCCAGCATCTTCACCACCTAAACACAAGGTATGATATTACATCACAAGTACTGGAGAACTACAAGTCCATGTACTTCTCCTTCTACAGGAGGAGTTGTACACCATGAGACCTCTGTAAGGCAACCACAAGGTGGCAAACACAGCCACTACCACTGCCAGCATCTTCACCACCTAAACACAAGGTATGATATTACATCACAAGTACTGGAGAACTACAAGTCCATGTACTTCTCCTTCTACAGGAGGAGTTGTACACCATGAGACCTCTGTAAGGCAACCACAAGGTGGCAAACACAGCCACTACCACTGCCAGCATCTTCACCACCTAAACACAAGGTATGATATTACATCACAAGTACTGGAGAACCACAAGTCCATGTACTTCTCCTTCTACAGGAGGAGTTGTACACCATGAGACCTCTGTAAGGCATTCACAAGGTGGCAAACACAGCCACTACCACTGCCAGCATCTTCACCACCTAAACACAAGGTATGATATTACATCACAAGTACTGGAGAACCACAAGTCTATATACTTGTCCTTCTGCAGGAGGAGTTGTACACTATAAGACCTCGTTTCTTTACGCTGAAGAATGAAGATATTACAGATTAGTTTTAGCGAGATAGGAACATGGTACCCACGCAGATAGTTAAAGCTACGAATTTAAAGCTACGGTTGTATATTTATACATCAACAAATTATATAAAAATCCTAAAAAATTTAATTTTAATTCATCACTCCACACTTTAGAATAGAATAGAAGTACAGAGTAGGCAGCCTGGGAAACGAGGGTGCACAAAAAGCTGTATAGCCGAGAGGCAACTACCAGAAAAGCCGAAGTCTGGCCCTCATGAATGAAACAACCTCATACTATGTTTAACCCTTACTTCCTTAGGGGAGGATATTTCCCATTTACAATATCAATATAAATATTATAACTAGATTTATCGAACAATGTTAACAAACCCACCGTCATATCGTTGATAAATAAATAGAATTATTTTGTTGTATTGCTGTTAATATTATCAACAGCCGCAGAGATTTGACGAATTGATTTAACAAGGTCGGGCAATGTTACCGCATTTTTAATTAGGGAAGTGCTCTGGTTTCCACGTTGATGTTTCGATAGAGAGAAATACTCCGATTAAAACCCAAAAGTCTCCTCTCGAATGCTTTTTGTTTTACGTTCATCAACAGCAATCCGATTACCGAAAATTTATAAAGTAATCCTCTCTTGTTAAATGGCTTTGTTCTTCAAACTCACTTTCAGGTTGGCGTTCTGTGTACAGATGTATGGAGGTTAAATTTTATACTTCGGTTACTATGTACTATTACGTTTGTTAGCGGATCTCTATATGAGATCTTAGCTATTTTGATTGAGTAAATATTCTAGATACCAAGGTTTTTTCTTTTTACGGTTAATTTATACGTTTTTCATTGAATCAAAACTAAGATACGGAATCGTCCTATGGGGCTCTGCATCTCGTACTAAGCTTTTACGAATATTTCGCCTGCAAAAGAGAGCAGTTAGAATTATGTCAGGGGTATTTACACATTTTGACTCTTTCTTCATTGTACATTTATGAACTCCTTATGTATTACAAATTTAAATATGACTCCCTCCTAACCGGAAATGAAGTTCACGAATACAATACAAGCGCCCGAGAACAGCACAGGCAGACTCCGCATAGATAACAACTTACTGCCGCGCTACCCCAAAACCTATGACCAAAAATATTCAATAAATTACCAAGAAATATAAAATTTGAAAATAGGCCAAACAAAGTTCAAAATTGCAATAAAAGAATATCTTTTGGAAAGAGCGTGTTGATGAATTTTTGTCACAAGAGTAATGATATTGAAACTAACATACAATAATATATCATTTTAAAGAAAACACTTAAGCCAGAAAGAAACTTTTGGTATATTATGTTTTTAGTTAAACCGTTTTTTGAACTGTAAGCTAGAATATTAAACATAATCTGTATCATTGTAAGTCTAGACTAAGTGACATCTCTAATACAATTATTGTAAATTGTCAATTTACAGAATAAAGAACTTGAATATGAAGATAGAGTGGTTGACTGGGACTCGTGGCGTGGTCCTATAATCCAGCTTCATGGAGGTCAGGTTTTTAGGATGATATAGGTCTAAAGCGGCTCAGATAGTCTCAGTGATCATCTGATGATACCCACATCAACTCCCACCACCGTTTAGACATATCAGACCATCACCTGCGTGGTTTGGAAGTCACGTTAAGCCGTTGGTCCTTGTATTTCCATTGGTCATTGGGCTATTAATTAATGACCCATTCTAAGGAAGAGTCGGCCTTAGTTTGTAACAAGACTGCAATTCATAACTCATTACTACCACTCATCACACTCATCCTTCACCACATATTTGCCTTAAAATACCCTCATGAGAGTGGTCGGCATCTCAAATAGTGACATAGTGATTTTCATTTTATCTCCGGAGAGAACGAAACGTCGCAGAACAAAACGGTTGGTCCGTTAGAAAAAATTGCATCACAAACCATCCAAACCCCCTAAAGGGACAGCAAACCACCACGTGTGAAATACCACAGATGGTCCACATAGTCTCTGTCTATATTGTGGTAGGGGTGGTTAGTTCAGGTGTCCCCCCTCTCCCGCCACCACCACCACCCTCGTCAACATTATTACATTCCGTCCTTGCTTTGTAATACACACGATACAATACATATGTAATACGCTCACATCTGCCTGTGAGATGCGAAATTACATTTCACCCGCATACATACGTAACGAGTTACTCTTTTAAACAGTTCAACCGAATGAAGTCTCTCCACGTTTAAATTAAAGTGTGTGGATCTTTTGTGTTTAAATGTATACGCGTCGTTTGCAGATCTTTCGAAATGTTAATTTACAACGGTGAGTGGGACTCGGTTATCATAGTCTGCGTTGTTTAGACCGGTAATGTTTTTTTGTCATTTTGCACGTAACTAATAACAAGGAAGGAGGAAAGAATATCAGCCGACAGTTTTTAGAACAGCAATTAAAAATAAATAGTGCATGGGCCGTGATTACCCGTAGGTGATGTAGTTAACTGTAGTTGTAAATTGAATTAATATAAAGACAAATACAATCAAAACAAGTTATTAAATGAAATGTTTTTTTCTTGTGCATGTGGTCCCCACCGACAAGTTGTGCACAACTGGTAGGGCCAAGACTCTGAAGCTAATTGATAATAAACTAATTGAATCGATTCTTTGTTTCAAGATTGTGGTTAATCTCTGAGGTTAAAATATTGTTTACGGACGTTTTCCATCATTTTTAGTTGAACAAAAGTACACGACGTTTTGGAATCTGGAATCTTCAGGTGAAAAGTAACCTAAACATAACACCAAACATTGGGAAATGAGCTAGTTTAAAAGTAGTCAGCGCAAGCTGACCAATCACTCACCATCAAATAACCTTAATTCCACCCCCTTAAACTTCTTAATTTTTATAACGGCTAGCTTAGAAAACAAAACAGCAAGTACAACTTTACGAAATAAAAACCAGACAAAAATAGAGAAATCAAGCACGTCCAGTGACAGCTGACTGATTGCCTATCCAGGCGCCAAATAGTACCATTGGCTGGCTCGGGGCAGCGGACGACCAATCACAGTCGTGAATCAGACTGACCACCTGTAACAGAGAACACAAAAATACCTATTTATGCACAGCCATTGGAAGGGGAATTCTAGTCATGGCTTCCATCTGATTCACGACTGTGATTGGTCGTCCTCTGCTCCCAGCAAGCCAATGGGACTGTTTGGCGCCTGGCCAGGCAATCAGTAAACAATAAAAGTTTTACTTACTGCAAATTAACTAAATGATCTAATTAACATATTGAAGCATTAAATATTCAAATTGTGTTCTGCCCGCATCTAAAATGTTATAATCAGGTTACAAAAATGTAAATATTCCTAGCCTCAGCTAATTTAAGAGTGCATAATGTTGAAAATACTAAAATATTTATTATGAAGGTTAACGAAGCATTCACGTTTTGCATTTCACCCTATCTAAGATGAAAGATTGAATAGGGGTAGTTAGGAGCTATTTTCAGGGTAGTTTGTCAATCCTACATGAAGGCCTACTGTAGACTAAATTATCGTGTTGCAAGAAATTGGCTGGAAAGGTAATCTCAGACCTCAGCATGGTTTCTCCTTACACAAGAAAGATGTACAAATTGAATCGAACATCGAGTGAAGAGAAAATACGAGAACTCTTTTCCTCTTATCAAGCTAGCTTCACAAGCCTTGGTCGTATCATCAACTTAGAAAACTGTACTATCAAACTTCAAAACATAGCCGACGCGTAGCCATAAGCGCTAAATCATAAAAAATGATTTACCGATTTATGATCGATTGCCGAAACTTTGAATCGACATTTATGTCACTCCACCTAAGTTGTGATCCAAAAATCCACAATATCCAACCAGCCGAACCAAGATATCGTTAAAAATCGGGGTTTTGCCATTACAGTGTTTAAATAATAACATCTCCATTTCAAGAAAAACGCCTCCCTCTCAAAGAGCCCTTTCGATAGAACGAGTTTGCCTAGAGACCTAGAGATAGGCAAAAGGAATATTTCTACCAAATGTCCTAAAATATGGACAAGCAATGCGACCTGTGTAGTGGTCACACTTATACAGGGTGGATTTTATGTTTCCCCCACCCTAACTTTTGAAAAAGGAAAAATATTTTGAAACCCTTTAGGGAATGTTTTTATAGGATTCTGAAGTTTGTTTTGACGTTCTTTGCGTTGCCCACCTCCTATCCAAAAATCGGGGAGGAGGACCCCAAAATTTTTAAATTGCAATCCCCCCTTTGTGGCATTTCAAAAGAAAGGGAATTTTAATACAAATTCAACGACGCAAATAAAAATCTTTTATCTCTACTCGCCTTTTTGTAATATCTGCTTAGAGATTGCAAGAAATCTGCTTTAAAATGCTACATTTCACATACATTTTTTTAAATGGCAAAATCTTCTCTAGAATCTTTTGAGGGAAACATAACAACTCTATAACATAATCCCATAGAGTATTTTGAAGAAAAATTTGTTATAACAAATTTGTTTATGTGATATTTAGCATTTTAAACCTGATTTCTAGTCATCTTTAAGTGGGTATTACAAAGAAACAAGTAGGGATAAACGATTTTTCATTGCGTCGTTGAATTTGTATTGAAATTCCATTCTTTTAGGTGCCACAAAGGGGGGATTGCAATTTAAAAATTTTGGGGCCCTCCTCCTCGTCTTTGGGTGGGGGGGCAACGCAAAGTACGTCAAAACAAACTTCAGAATCCTATTAAAACGTTCCCTAAAGGGTTTCAAAATATTTTTCCTTTTTCAAAAGCTAAGGTTAAGAGGGGAAACACATAAAATTCACTCTGTATATAGGGTTAGTTTTAAATACCCCCATACCTTAACTTTTGAAAAAGAAAATATTTTAAAGGCTTTTGGGGTTATAAAAAATGTTGGTATAAGAAAGGTTTTCACATTCTGAAATTTGTAATATCCATTTAAAGATTACAAGAAATCATGTTTAAAATGCTAAATATCACATACACATTTTTAATGAACAATTTTTCTTAAAAATACTCTATGGGAATAAAGTACAGGGTTGTGATGTTTTTCTCAGAAAACGTTCAAGAAAAATTTGTCACTAAAAGAAGTTGCATGTGAAATGTTTCATTTTAAACCTGATTTCTTGTAATCTTGAAATGGGTATTACAACAACAACAAAACTAGTTGAGATACAACATTTTATTTGCGTCGTTGAATTTGTATTAAATTCCCTTTCTTTTGAGGTGTCACAAGGGGGAATTGTATTTAAAGAACTTAGAGGGCCCTCTCCCCGGCTTTTGGGTGACGGTGGGTGACGCAAAGTATGTTAAAACAAACTTCAGGATTGAATAAAAACATTCCCCAAAGGGGTTTAAAGACATTTCCTTTTCAAAGGTTAAGGGGGGGACATTTAAAACTAACCCTTTATACGTATACGTATAAGTGGATGTGTGGATAGATAGGTATTCAAACAGTATTGCAGAAGTAAATTGCATTGTAAGTTTGGTTACGTTGAGGGAGCAGAGAGCGCTGAAATCTTTCCAAGCTCACCCAAAGTCTTAGTGGACGTTAATTAATTAATTAGCAGACCTATAATTGTCTCATCTCATTACTGTAGCCTTGATTCAACATACAATTATAAATAAATGAAATTGAACACGTCTTTTTCAGGAGTTTTCAACTTATTTTTAAACGATGCTCTGCCAGGCTTTATGTTTTTTCTACATTAACGCTTTGTTGCCTTTTAATCTTGATTTGTTTAGTTATTTCAATTACGGTTGGTCAAAGTGAGCTTTGGTTAATAATATTAGTATGGAGGGTTAGATATTTATTTGGTCATGGAGAATTCAAAGGTTTTCGAAGTATTTAGCAAGTTCCTTACAAATGGCTTCATTGTTCAGAGCCAGATCTCCACCTTCCCTTTAAAAACAAAGACTTTGTAGTTGATAATTGGATAGTTCATTTTTGAAGGTGTTGTAAAGGCTTTTTGTGTTATCTTTCTGAAAGTGATTTTTATAGTACAATAGTTCATCCACTGTACTGTTAGATTGTCTTACTAATTTACAAGTGTTCTTTATGATTTTGTACATGTGGTCGGGTTTTTGCTATTCAAGTTCATAAATGAATTCACCCGTCACATTCACTTTGTCATTAAAAACATTGTTTGTTTCATCCAAGCGGAATCTACTAAGAGTCAGACTCTTCCAAGAATTAATTAAATCCAAAGGTATTATACAATTTGTATTGTAAAAAAATGTGGTATTAGTAATTATTATTAAAACAGCTTAAATTTAAAAACTCTAAGATTTTTTACTCGCAGCTTTAAAATGGCAGTTTCATTAAATCAACGGAAGCTAATGGAACACAGTTGAGACGAGAGGTTTAATCCTTTGAGACCCTCTAATGATCTTCAATTCTTCTTACTCCTTTCGTTCTCTTTATTACATTCTGTAGTACACTGTACCCGAGAACAACGAGTAATGTGAAAATCAGACACAGTCGTAGGCTGCGAATGGTTTATTATTGATTTTGACTAAAGGTACGGGGGTCGACAATAATCTAGGGCTGATTAAAAGTAGGGAATTTAGGGGGTTAAAAGACTTTCAAGTCATGAACATCAAAGCTGGAGTGAAGTGACATTTTGAAATAGCCTAGTTAAAGTTTAAATTAAATCAAATGCACTTGTAATTTCCCAACTCTAAATAAATTTTCCCAACTTGGAAAGGTTTTTTTAATACAATAAAAATGCTATCATTTTGAAACAAGGCATTAATTACATCATGCTGAAAGTTTTTGGATAGGAGTCTTTTGCCCCAATTAACCATTTTCCGAGGTTTGTATCACTTCTGCAGTTGAAATTTTATTGCGGACGTTTTCCATCGTGTTTAGTTAACAAGTAAAATAAGACGTTTCGGAATGTAGAATCTAATCCCATCTTCAGGTGAAAGGTAACCTAAAACATAACACAAAACATTTGAAAGGAAAACAAGAAGAGCACGACGTTTCGGGACCTAGAATCTGACCCCATCTTCAGGTAAAAAGTAACCTTAAACATAACACAAACCACTTGAAAAGAAAACAAGGAAAGTTCAACGTTTCGGGACCTAGAATCTGATCCTATTTTCAGGTGAAAAGCAACTTAAAACATAACACAACACATCAGTTAAGAAATAAACTACTAGTACTGACATAATGAGAGACTCTTGAGGGCTTACCCACCTGACTCCTGGACGAGGACGAGGAGCACTCCATGGTGGCCGTGGGCTTGCCGGCGGCGCGGATCACCTTCCGGTTGAACAGAGCGCGTGCTATGAGTCCGTACAGAACACAGGAGACAGCCAGGGGCGCGACGTAGAAGACGATAAAGTCGGTGAAGTAGTAGGGCAGGTAGTGGTCCCTAGGGCGCTTGAAGCCACACTCCCTAGCGTGTGGGTAGCCCTGGTAGTTGAGCGGCTGGGGATACACGGGTTTTGTACATTATAAAATATACTTTACGTACGGAAATAGAGGTTTACACTGACATATTTTAAGAAATGTAGATTAAAATGTTACGTCCTTATACAAAGAATCCAGCAACCTTGTAGACTAACAAAGCAAATTTAATTGTGGCGAAAGTAGAAACAATTTCATAGATATAATCTAGTTCTTCCGGTTCACACAGGGTCGAACATCATAACAATTAGCTCAAAATAATTCGGTCTCGCTGTGGAGTACCATCCTCAATCACTGAGCTACTTGCTGTCTGCTATCCTACTGGTGGAAGGGCTGCCAACAGTCCATTGGAGCAGGGATGCAAACTGTCCATGTTCTCATTGGCTGTGACACTATCGCTGGCAATCAGGAAGTTTTTTGGATAGTGTCACAGCCAATGGGAACATCGACATTTGGCATCCCCCTCCAATGGATGGTTGGTAGCCCTGTCACTAATAGGATAGCAGACAACAAGTAGCTCAGTTTCAGCCAATGAGTGACTGAAGATGATACTTGAATTAGATTACAGAATTGTGACATAGGTCGCGAAAGCTTAAAATTTAAGAGCTCAGTTTTAAAATTCAATGGATCGTGGCAGTTAAAAAGATTTAAAGGCGGCAGATATCACAAACGGACATTTATGATAAAACACATTTAGATGAAAACGGTTTGATTGGAAAGTTAGTCAGATGGAAATTAAAAGAGAGTGGTTAAAAGAGAGGAGTAGCCTGGAATGATGAAGGAAACAGCGCTCATTCTGAAAGGACGAAGCAAGTCTGGATACAACGAAAAACTTTTTAGGACAGGGCGAAATTATTTCGCGTCGCCCTATACGTGAATAATAATGAAGTATACTTTTTATTATATAGATTTCAACTTGTCGTCATTATTTTTATACTCTTATTGCTAGTTGTACCTTGGTGGTAGTGAGAAAGAGCCAAGGCGAACAGTAGACCACGGCCACCACCCACACCACCAGGATGATCTTCTTAGCTCGCCTCTGCGTGCAGACTTTGTGCGCCTTCATGGGGTGGCAGATTGCCATGTACCTTGACCAACACACAGAACAACAGATAAAACAACAACAACCTGTATAATATCATCAAGAGATTCGATCTGTACCGTGGTATTTCTAGTCAAACTTTACAGCCTTTAACTTTGAAAAGCTAAAACATTTTTGACAATTAAATTTTTGAAGTAAGGTTTATGGTGCTGCGTGCAGGTTATTCTGTATATAATACAATAGCCTTTACTTCCTATTATTAAGGATCCGCCTCAGTGAAAGCCTGAATTCGACCGCACAAAGAACACACAACAACGTGCACGTTACAAATGGGTAGCCAACGGACCTTCTTTCAACTGATGCGGCCTAACTGTCAAACCGAGCGCTTGCAAAGGTTTATGTGGGTACGTTTTTCACCTTGAAAATAATTTTTAGATTAATAAACGTGAAATATTTGGAAACTATAGAAGGTTTGTACGACACGTCCCCAAAGAGTGCCCGATTAAAAGTCCGATTACTCATATAAGTGGTTTAATAGTTTTACAAATAAACTTTAAAACTGTCCAAGCTTTAGTGCTTTACAGCTCCATTTTGTACACTTAAAACGTATAATTTCGAAAAAGATCCGCTCTATTCGCGCGTGTAGATTAGCTTCTTAGCTCAAAAACGAATGTTAAGATAAATTATGTCAAAGGCACGGAGTAGAACTCAAAACGTAAACCAATTTTGTGGGTCACAACTTCCAAGCCAACCTTCAATAAAACGCTTTAAAAGAAATGTGTACAGGTTAATCATTATTGCTTTCTCAGAATATCACGGCAGACTTTGCTCTTTGTACAGAGTTCAAACGTGTTGTTTTAATTAATTTGATTGGCCGTTAGTGGTATTGATGTTGTGAAGGAAAACTATGATGACAAGTTCTGAGTTGGTTCGTTCGACCCTATATTATTCCTCTTCAAATTTTATAGAAATAAGAGTAAAATCATTAACGATTTGTTAAGGGATTTAGGAGTAACTCGTTTACTAGTAACAAAAGTAACTCTTTAAATAAAGCATAAACTAGTCATTATTATGATCATAAGAGTACCTTTCAAAAGTAAAGGCAATGAGACTAAGCGAAGAAGCGTTGATGCCCAGGTACTGAAGAAATACGAACAAGGAACATCCTAGGTCTCCCCAGATCCAGTAGCTGCACAGCAGGTAGTAGCTGAGGATCTCGTTTGGAACAGAAGCCACCAGGACAGTGACGTCAGCAACTGCCAGGGACACCAGGTAGCAGTTGGTGGGTGTGTGCATGCTCCGTGTCCTCTTCACCACCAGCACCACCATCAGGTTCCCCAGGACACCAACCACCAGCACAATACTCTGAAACCAGCAAATGTCAGACACCAGGACAGTGACGTCAGCAACTGCCAGGGACACCAGGTAGCAGTTGGTGGGTGTGTGCATGCTCCGTGTCCTCTTCACCACCAGCACCACCATCAGGTTCCCCAGGACACCAACCACCAGCACAATACTCTGAAACCAGCAAATGTCAGACACCAGGACCGTGACGTCAGCAACTGCCAGGGACACCAGGTAGCAGTTGGTGGGTGTGTGCATGCTCCGTGTCCTCTTCACCACCAGCACCACCATCAGGTTCCCCAGGACACCAACCACCAGCACAATACTCTGAAACCAGCAAATGTCAGACACCAGGACAGTGACGTCAGGGACACCAGGTAGCAGTTGGTGGGTGTGTGCATGCTCCGTGTCCTCTTCACCACCAGCACCACCATCAGGTTCCCAGGACACCAACCACCAGCACAATACTCTGAAACCAGCAAGATGTCAGACACCAGGACAGTGACGTCAGGGACACCAGGTAGCAGTTGGTGGGTGTGTGCATACTCCGTGTCCTCTTCACCACCAGCACCACCATCAGGTTCCCCAGGACACCAACCACCAGCACAATACTCTGAAACCAGCAAATTGTCAGACACCAGGACCGTGACGTCAGGGACACCAGGTAGCAGTTGGTGGGTTTGTGCATACTACGTGTCCTCGATCTTCACCACCAGTACCACCATCAGGTTCCCCAGGACGCTTGTTATTAAAAACTAGAATTTATGAGGTTGAAATATTATTGCGTTTTTCGTGATCAAAAGGAGCTCGACGTTTCGGGATCTGGAATCTGATTCCGTCGTCGGGTAAAAAATACCTAGAAACATGACAGGGCCTTAACTAACAACATTTGCTATAGAACTTGTTGTTTTGTCTTAATGGAATTGTGTTTTCTTTAAATTTTATAGTATTAGCATATACGATCCTAAGAAACTGACAGTTCTTTCTAAGTTTCCAACTTCAATTCAAAGCAAAAGGTACAGTATAAATTGATGAAAACGAAAGAAAATACGATCAATCAGTCTTAAAAGCATTTGCCGGACTGCTGGGCAAAGTTGAAAAGGATAGTGTGGAACAAGCCAGAACTGATTTGAAATTCAAAGGACGGACCTCAGCACACAACTTTTGTTTCCCCGTCTGCCCTTCCACTCACATATCCACAGCCTCCTACATAGTTAATATGTCTCAACAAACTCTCTTTTCGTTCACTTTATTTCACCAAAACAGTTTTTAAACCAGAGGACGGATTTTATCGTATTGCTGTTTTACTTTTATTTCGTATTTACACTTTCGTTAGATAATAGAAACTTATCATTGTGTTTTTTACTTCTTATCATTTACATAAAGCTTAAGTAAAATCGAATGAACGATTAATTGAATGGAGGAGCTACACAATGCCTTAGGCGTAATTGGATGTTTTAACTGTCCTGTAACGTTATTTTATAGGGTTATCCTAGTTTTGTACAACGTTTTACCACTAGCATATGCAGTTGTTCAGCACTAGTGTAACCAGAGCTATTTTATATCCTATTTATTAATCGGGCGTAAGCAAAGGTCTCTATTTCAACTCTTCCTCTCGGTCTGTGACGCAGATCAACCGCAATCATTCACAATCTGTTTAAAGATTGTGCGAGAAATGTTGAATTACATTTTTACTTCAAGATGGCGACCCTTAAGTTTGAAAATGACTGTCGTGTTTGTCAGCTATTTACAAATTACTACAATTTGGATCACATTTTCACCTTTCATGCGAGTAAGAAAATTAAATTTCCGAATTAAATTCGAGTAAGCGAGTAATTTAGACCATATAGTTATTTCTTCTTCGTAGCGTAACGCGCTCGTGGATACCCGTCAGCTATGTCTTCTTCTTTATGTCTTTCTGTCGTACTGGGACTCGTGGCGTGGTCCTGTAATCCAGCTTCATGGAGGTCGGGTTTTGAGGATGATATAGGTCTAAAGCGGCTCAGATAGTGTCAGTGATCATCTGATGATACCCGCATCAACTCCCACCATCGTTTAGACTTATCAGACCATCACCTGCGTGGTTCGGAAGTCACGTTATGCCGTTGGTCCTTGTATTTCCATTGGTCATTGGGCTATTAATTAATAACCCATTCTAAGGAAGAGTCGGCCTTAGTTTGTAACAAGACTACACCTCATAACTCATTACTACCACTCATCACACTCATCCTTCACCACATATTTGCCTTAAAATACCCTCATGAGAGTGGTCGGCACCGCAAATAGTGATTTAGTAGTTTTAGAGGAGTCAAATTAATTTTAGAATAACTGTTTAGTTCATATTATTTAGTAAGCTTACTACGATAGTTTATCAGTCAGTCCCTACATGAATTTGACAGCTTTTTATACTAAAAACTGTTCGTAGTTCGTAACTTCTCTCATCTGCAAATAGACTCGAGCATGAGCAAAACCCTCTTGTTTAGGAACATATTAAACGCGTTATATTTTTTGTGCAATGTCTTACCCATTTATAATTAATACTATACAGAGTGTCATAAAATGTGTAGCGCGCTATGCAGAACCGGATTCTACATAAAAAAGTAAGTCGAAAAGGCCGAATAACATTTTTTTGATTTCGGCTTAGTTTAGCCGTAATGTGCCATTTCGTAAACTTTTGAAAATAATGAAAAATTCAAAACCTTTTGAGATATTTTTGTAAAACTTAGTATAAACCTTAATTGTGTTCCTAATAACATTTGCCAAAAGTATATTTTATCCAACTTATCAAACTCTAAAATGGCGACCATTTCAAATGTTCAAATTTTAATGGAATCAAATTGAGATTTAACTTAGAAATCTTTAAATGACCGCCATTTTGAAATTTGACAAGTTGGGTAAAAATATTTTTTGAAAATGTTATTAGGAACACAATTAAGGTTTATACTAAGTTTCACAAAAATATCTCAAGGAGTTTCTATATTCCACATTTTTAAAAATTTACAAAATGGCGGATTACGGCTAAACGAAGCTAAAATCTAAAAAAATGTTATTCTGCATTTTCGACTTATTTTTCCATGTAAAATCCTGTTCTGCATAGTGCGCTACACATTTTTGTGATCTTGTATAAATGTATATTTACAGTTTTAACTTCTAACTGCGAAACAGAATGGTTCCAAGATTTGTTTTACTCAAAACTGCATCTCTTCATTTTAAACTCTTCATGCCCTTGAATGTCATATCGATCATAAACGGTGCAGCATAAAATATACTCTGCTAACACGTGTTCACAATGTTGTTACACAGTTTCAACATTGTTTACACATGAAACTATTAGCTCGAAATCACACTGGTAGCTTGGGGCTAAGTTCAACAATCATTTCCATTTGCTCACACAAACATTGGACCAAACAAGCCCATTAACGTAATGAAAATTTTATTTCATCCCACGTAAAAATATTCTAGTTTAATCTATTATACTTCAACTTGTCTTAAAACTTGTGTAGTTGTACGTTGTAGAACAAAAACCAGGCCGACACGCAGCTAAGCACTTAAGTGCCGCTTGCATGAGTGAATCGAATTTCCTTTGCAATTTGTTACTCTTATTCACTTCGTTCTCAGCCTCGTTTTGGCATTCGACCGTGTTATTGCCACGGGCGTTACAAGGCTGCTCGCTACGCTTACGGTCTCGCTTCGGCCTTCTGCCTCAGACTTACGTGTTCTTTTTACTGCAAGTTTTATTACATATCGTGAAGGTAAAATCTATTTTATATTTTATTGAAATCGGACTACTAATAATGCTGTTATAGCGAAAAATAACATTTTTGGCTGCTATTTTGAAACGACCTATGAATAATATTTTTTGCTACATTGGTAAATATTTAAAAAGCATACTCGTATTTACTATAAATTTAATAAAAATTGGGTAAGATTTACTGTTATTAGATCGTGAAATTAATTTTTTGACCAAAACTCCCCCCACCAAAAGGGTACTTACGATATTCAGATTTTGCTGGCTAAAGAACATGACAATATATTTACAAAAAGAACATTTGTACCAAATGTCATGCAAATCGGACAAAAAACGCGACCTGTACGCAATTTTCCTAAGTAAAATATTAAATATTTAATCAACGTCCTTAAGTGTAACTGACTCCTTTAAAGAAGGGCTTGCTTACAGAAAAAGTAATAACTCAATAGACTTTATTTTTACTAGGAAATACATTTATTTTGCTATTCACGCTAGAATCTTAATCTAAGATTGTTAAACTTAGTAATCTAAGTAGGATTTAAAATGCTCTCACAGAAAGCGGTCTAAACACACGTGCCTCCATCGGGAATCGAACGCGTGACCTCCTGAGGCCGCAACTCTCCCACAAATGCTACTGTGAATCCTAGCGAATTTCAAACAGCCGGAGGGGGATAATTGACCACAAAGGTGTTAACGCTATAAAAACTACATTTGTGTGCCAATTTGAATGAAATTGACTATAAATATTTAAGTCACCGTAACATAAATGGCAGTGAAAAAACGAGCTCAAAACTTCTTTATGTGTTGTTCTTCAACTTTTCGTTCTTAATAGGTGCAGAAATAAATATCTCTATTTCCTATGAGATTCACTAATTCAAGTTTTAAACACTCAAAATATGATTTAAACGCTGCTAAAAACCTTTTAAACGTAGTGGCGATCCGTAGTCTTGGAAGGAAATCAAATCAGTTTATGAGAGAATGAACAATCCTCTTTGCTTGGAATAAAGAGCTATTTAATCAAGACACTTGAGTCTACAAAAGATCCTCTTGTGAAGAGCGCTCGCTTCTCTCCCACGCTCTTCTGTCCCTAACATTGACCTTTAAACTCTCTGAATATACGCATTGTGTTTAACAAAATTCAAAATCAAAATTCTTTATTTGCAAAAGACAATAATCATATCACTATATCACTATTTGAGATGCCGACCACTCTCATGAGGGTATTTTAAGGCAAATATGTGGTGAAGGATGAGTGTGATGAGTGGTAGTAATGAGTTATGAGGTGTAGTCTTGTTACAAACTAAGGCCGACTCTTCCTTAGACTGGATCATAATTAATAGCCCAATGACCAATGAAAATACAAGGACCAACGGCTTAACGTGACTTCCGAACCACGCAGGTGATGATCTGATATGTCTAAACGATGGTGGGAGTTGATGCGGGTATCATCAGAAAGAAGTACAAAAAATAAAGTACCAACTTAGTAGGGGTGGATTGGAAGAACTAGCCCTCATTCTCCACTTCATTCAATATCATGTTTGTTTTATTTCAGCTTCTATTCTATGTAAAAAAGGTATCTACCGTTAATAAATAAATAAATAATAAATAAATCACTGAGACTATCTGAGCCGCTTTAGACCTATATCATCCTCAAAACCTGACCTCCATGAAGCTGGATTACAGGACCACGCCACGAGTCCCAGTCAATAAGACAATAAACTAAAATCATTATTAAAAGTAAGCATGATAAAAATATAAACAATCCATATCTTAATAGGGTTTACCATCAATAAAAATAGACAAGACATAGCTTAGTTGGGCTTACTATCAATAACAATATATCAAGTTATACATTTTGAACTAAATACTCATCAACAGAGTAAAAAGCTCCATTTATGACAAATGTTTTAAGTAATGACTTAAATTTGTGTAGATTTACTTCTAATTTTACTGAATTTGGGAGTTTATTAAAGAGTTTTGGTCCTATATTTTGGGGAGTGAGGCCGCGATTTTCAATTTGTGTTGAGCCACTATGTGCTCATGCCTGTGCCTTGTGTTATAATCGTGTACTTTAAGGCCCGTTTGAAATCTCGCAATCTTAAATTTATAAAAGACTAGACTTTCGTAAATTTAAATTTTTTCGTAGATATTTCGTTGCCAAAGGCAATATCTGTAATGACTTGAAGATTTCCCGACATGATGCTCGTCTACGTACACCGGCTATAATACGAACTCCTTTTTGTGTAAGCGGAAGACTCGTAACAGTGCAGTTCGAGACGCAGACCCAGCGAACACAGAATACTATAATATATGCTATATATAATAATACAGAATATATAATATATGCTTCTCTGTATTCAATGCGCAGACCCCTAAATCACCATACAATAGACGAGACTCTATGAGCGATGATGTAACAATCCATGAGGAACATCACAAAAATTATATATAAAAAATTAGCCTGTGCTACTATAGTTTACGCACAAGTATTATTTATTTTAAGAATGGGCATTACCTGTCGGCCATCTTAATTATGTCACATTAAAAGACATTGCTTCAAAAAATGGATTTCCCAAATAGCTAGCCATTCAAGTTTGACTGTTATTTAAAAACATTAGCTAACAAATGCACCATAGTTCGACGTAAAATGATCAAATACAGTTTGATTGGTTTAATTCCCATGACAATGGTTTTACAATGTTTTATGGTTCCAAGATTACTGAAATATACTGTGAAAGTGTATAAACAAGAGTTTTGGCCAGTTCAGCTTCTGATTGACACAGTTAGTCAGAACAAAGTGTTTTCAGGCGTGTAATCGCTCCAGTCACAACAGATACTCTGAGTTCTTTATAAGTGAATCCATTTCCGTTGCAAAACTTTACACTCCACTGATCGATCGAACACAAAAGTCGAATCAAATTGTAGAAGTGAAATGTAGTAAATTTGAACACTTTGATATCGTCTAATTAGGATCTTTTATAAATTGATAGGCCTAGTTGAAAACTGAAATATACTTTTTTGTCGCCCCAAAGAACTTCACTCAATAAAGTACTGGCGCACAGCTGCTCGGTCATTCAGTATATTTTTCAAACTGTTGTGCTCTTTTAATATTTAAAATAAGCCTACGTACGTAAATAAGTTAACTAGTTGAGGAAACGGTTGAGCAGAGGCAAAAAAGTGCGGTTAACATCGCAAAAGATAATATTTTCAATCGCTTCAACTCCACAGAACCCAAAGATTGGCAGTATAGGCTCATAGGCTGGAGTGGACACCCAGTATAGCAAGTTTGAACAAATCCCTTGGTGTTAGAGAAAAAGAATAATTTGTGAAAACAAGCAGGGGCTAACGATGAAACACCACCCAACATTTCACTGTTCCATTTTTTACCCATATTTCATAAAAGCTTTTCTTATTTTTCACCAACAACCTATTTTCAAAGTTTGGTGGCCTATTTGTGTTTTTTAAACCATATATTGGGCTCATAGGCACAACCAAGATGGAGTTAAAAAGGGGGTTCTACCAGGGACCTGAGGGAGGAAATGCAGTAGCCTCAGCCTGCCCCGCAAAAGAACTGGCTATTTCGACGCAACATGATAAATTTTAAAGCTCTTTTAGATAATTTTAATTTTACTTTAGAGTATAAGGGTGAGGGCTTGAGGTTCTCCCAGCAAGAACCACGAAACCAGGGATTGTTCGACGGGAAATTTAGATCCAAAATACAATAATGTGTTTCGAGGCTAACTTAACCTATGTAATTTACTTTTCTGTCGCCATTCCCCCACCTGTAGTTACGTCACTGATGTTTACACAGTTCGCGACGGATGTTACAAAAGCACCAAGTTGCTCGGATAATTACAGCTGATTGCAACACAAATTGGCTGCTCGTTAAGTTTACTCTGTGTCGCTTGTTAGAACTTGGCTGTGACGAGGGTAGTCACGTGACCGTCTTACCTGTCAATCCTCCGTCCCGGACACTTGATACTCTGTGGGCTAACTAGTTCTATGTTCATTCCGAAAGGATGATGCAAGTCTGGACGAAAAGACAGCCCAACTTGCGTACAACAGACAGCGTACTTGCGTTAAGAGTGCACAGTACCTGGCGGCCATTTTGTTTTTGTCCCATAAAAACAATGTGAAAACAATCAAACTCATGATCTGTACTATCAATTAACAAATTATGCATGACAACGTCAAATATTTCTTATAACCTAACCTATTTTTATAATTAAGGTACAAATAAATTATTTGTAAAAATAAATTACAACCGTATCATAATTTACACTAAATACATTTAAAATTAAACAAGTTATCAACACGATAAAATTCCTGTTCAATAAGAAACCCAACTTGGAATCGTTTTCTTGAGACACTCCACGCTCACAATTTTCATGTGAACTTTTTGAAATAAGTTTTATTTGAAAGATAACAATGTACTGCAGTGTTTCCACCGACAACGTTTTTGAAAGTTGTATTTGTTTAATAGTAAAACAAGAAACTTAAATACAACGTTTCTTCAATTTTTGGATTGATGCCATGGTTTGATAAATGGATAATCGGCTCAGCGGAGTCACTAAACTATTTAATGCACTGTAAAACAAAGTTTATTTCAAAAAATCAGATGAAAACTGTAGGCGTAAGGTGTCCTAAGAAAATTCATCTTATGGGACGAAATTCAAGGTCCCTGCGCACTCTTAACGTACTTGCGTGATCCGACTGGACCCAAACGCAAACAATAATGATAATAAAATGATAAATGTCAGTTTAAAGTTCAACATTCTATAACTTGAAGTGGGTCGCTCTTAAGAGTGAGTTGTTGAGGACAAAGATGGCAACACGTGTGTGAACAGATGGCCGGAAGGAGGACACTTTGTCTCACTGAAGATCTATAGACCCGAATTGGATCAGTAAAGATCAGTTAAGACAAGTGTTGGACGTGAAAAAAAGAGAAAATAGCACAAGATCTCGATGTGTATTTTATAGTGAAGACAAATATATATATATATATATATATGTATCATGTCAACATCATTTCCTGATGGGTTGACACCTTCTTGTCCTGATCATTGGTGAAAAGGGGTCCTTATGAGGCGTGGGTTTGGTTGGTCTAGAGGGCACAGGTGTAAATATAGCCTAACATAATTATTTTGTTATGCGAACACTATTGCGCGATTTCAAAATCTTACTTAATAAAACATTCTTAAATTTTAAAGTGACAACCACCAGACCTAAGGCACAGCTTGTATATACTTACACTTCCAAATCGACTTGAACATTTCCCCCAATTCTTTCTGTAGACTCTTATATTCATACATAACATTCATGAATTAGATTAGTAATCATTGATGAAAACAAACGAGCCATGGAATTATGTCCGACAAAACTAAGGTGCTCGCCAAAATATCATGCTATTATCCAAGAATCATGAGAGAGTCGATAGAGAAGAAAACAATTGAAACCGTGAGGATAGTTACAAACTTCCCAGAGCCTGGCAGCCAGCCATAAACCAGGTTAAATATGTAAATAATTAGAACGCGGTTGAGCCAATGGGAGTGCAGAGACACCTTGGGGATCGTCCAATGAAGTACGTCGGTGTCTATTGGCTGAAAGTGGTAGGCAGCTTCGCCCAATCGTGTTCGCTGTATCTCATTACGAATGCCGATCTCACAACTACGGTTGGTACACCTGACGCAAGAAGAAAGCCGATGCCAGCACTGCAACTGAAAGTTTAATAGTTACCAGATCACAAATTCAGGAAACCGAGGAAATTACTCAACACAAACTGTGTGTGGATGATTGTGTGAGATGGAAACTGCAACACCGGATGTTGTGCTTGCTCACACAGCTCTCACCGGATGTTACAAAAGCACCAAGTTGCTCGGATAATTACAGCTGATTGCGTCACAAATTGGCTGCTTGTTAAGTTTACTGTGTCGCTTGTTAGAACTTGGCTGTGACGAGGGTAGTCACGTGACTGTCTTATCTATCAAC
This sequence comes from Matsumurasca onukii, assembly GCA_018831715.1. Lineage (NCBI taxonomy): Eukaryota > Metazoa > Arthropoda > Insecta > Hemiptera > Cicadellidae > Matsumurasca > Matsumurasca onukii. The sequence goes on along the minus strand of CM032065.1, from coordinate 45,647,814 downwards.
CCTCTGTACAGGACACTCGATACTCTGTGGGTAGTGTAGTAAATGGTTTAAAATACTACTAATTTTACGTTTCTTACAGTATGGCTAATATGATGACTACAATTTCGTCAGCTTCGCAGTTTTGTTTCTAATTTTGGATCAAATACGCTTTTCAATAAGAACTGGTGATTTGGAATACACGGCATCATTATATTAGGATAAAAAGGTATTTTAAAAGACTTAGCTCGCCGACGCGTAGCCACAATTGCTACCGTGATTCTAAGCGAATTTCTTGTAACGCCACGTTTTGTTTTGGGGAATGTTTCCAACAAAACAAAAATATATAAAATCCAACTAGCCAGGTTGACATTGCAGTGGAAAAACTGTTTCCGCCGTTATCGTGGTCTGTCCAAATGGTTTTTGTTACAGAGGTTTGTTAACATAAGTGTTTATACCAGTTTCATCAAAATCGAAAGGCAAATACATTTTCTGTATAATAAAAGCCAATTTTCGGGCCAACTTTTCCCCAACTTAGGTCACTTCTGAACTTAACTTGGAAATTTACAAAAGACACATTTGTACTGAATTTGTTTAAAATCGGAGAAAAATTTGATTTGTAGAGTAGTAACACAGATACGTATGTAAAAGATCTATATAAATATAAATGGTAATTGTAAATATATATACGTATCACGAAAATGAAATGGATAAAAATCAGCATTAGTTCTCTGGACTGCCAAAATAGATATGACAACAAGTATAGTATAAATTAACAGTTAAAGTAATATAATTGTAAAGGGATTGAACTATTATAAAATAATGCCCATTCTAGCCTGAATCCATGTACGAGCCAGTCTGTTAGTATTACAATAGAGATTGTGGAGGCATTGTATTTCAATGATAGGAAAATCCACATTGTCACTGGCTTAGAGGGATCTTTGTATTGAAAGCTTAGTGAAACCACCAAAACCACTTACAGGACTGCACAAAAAGATTAGCTAACTACTTTCAAAAACATCGATTTTTTCGATTAGTATATTACGCGTAAGTGACATTATAAAAAATAAGTCAACATCTATCTGTTGGTTAGTAAAGAGTGATTTTAGCATCCAAGTTCCTAAATTTAAGTACATTTTTTAAATCAGAACATACAATTTCACAGTTCATTGTTCAAAAAGAATGCCACACCGGGAAGAAAATGAACTAAAATGAATTGTACATGCATAAAAAACTAAATTACGGTGCTAAGTTAGCGGGTAAGGGTAGTTATAGCGGACTCGTGGCAGGTTGGAATCATGCGCGACTCCGGAGCTGATCACTCCGCTGGCGCGGGTTCGATCCCCGCAGTCACCACTTACATTTGAATGTGACTATACGGTACGCTAGGTAAAGGTCGAGGTTGAGTGGTAGAGAGGACTTTGTAGTCCTAACTTGTTAAACTAGACAAACGTGTTTTGCCTTTTTAATTACAAGTTCCACCAATGAGCCGGAATACCTGGAAGAAGGTTCCGACGATGCGATACTCCGGAGAGAAGAAGGTGGGGACGTCGAGAGAGTCATTGAAGGCTTGAGAGTCGTTGCAGCCACTCAGCGTCAAGTCGTTGAGATCGTTGAGAGCCGTCGTCACGTTCCCAGGCACTTCCTCGCAGTCCATCCCTCGCTGCAAAGAGTAAACAAAGAATAAGCAATGAAGAAGAACATATCCTTTTCGAAAGGTCCAAAAAGGCTTAAGCGGGATCGTATAACGTCGGATCCAAAATATCGAGAAGCGGCATGAATCTTATGCAGTCAGCTGCTGAACCACGTTCCCTTAGTGGAATTTGGACTTGTAGAGTTCACCTCAGGTCGTCGGAAAGTCACAAGCCAACCTAATTAATCCACTAATTAGAAGGCAACAATGAGCGAACAAAATAAAGTATATTTGGCGACTAGGTGGGGAGTGCAGTGTCTGTCTTGTTGTGGAGTTTTATATATATTACTTTGTAAAGGCAAGGGTTGGGTTTAAGCCCTAAATTGTTCGATTGTATTTGGTTTGGTCGTACTTCTTTTTAGTGTTTTTTTTCTGTTAATTGCACATATTCACTGATGAAAAGGGCTCTTTATTAAATCGCCATTTAAGTTCCCTAGTTACCTTTACAAAAATGAAACCTTTAGCGAACCTGTGGTGAATTGGTATCGCGCGTCACTCTGGAGCTCATCATTCTGGTGGCGCGGGTTCGATCCCCGCAGTCACCAACAATTTGTGAAGAGAATTTTCGGTAACGCTAATAGTAGGTAATGTCGAGGTTGAGTGGAGTAGTTCTAACTTCGCCTAGTAGAATAAGACAAACTTTACATTTTCACCTTGCAGTACGAGGAACAAGCTTCCCTATCCTGGTCTTACCCACCAAAAATAACATAATAGGTACACTTTATTATATTTGAATGTAATGGAACCCCTAATCGGACCGATAAGTCTCAGGGCACTATTATTTCTCCGTAACAAGGTCAGCCTGGTAGTGTAGGCCTACTTTACATTGTCTTGAATTTCCGTTGCCCTCCCCTCACGGGTTAACTATGATTAGTGTGGGCTGGCGAAAAGCCGGCTGCGCTTACATAAAGACAGCGTCTGTGTTGGCATCCAGCCCAGGAACGCTCGGGTGCCTTGTTCGGGGGAGGGTAGGTTCTTAGTAAGAAATTTGTAACATGTGTTTCCTTAATGTGAGGTTATTTGTGAAGACTGTAATTATCTGTGGTGGCTTATGTGACCATTGTATATCATGTAAAAACATGAGAAAAAAGAAGTTTATTATTATTATAACTTCCAACAACCGATCACAAATATCTTGCTTACTCACACTGTCCACCACAAACAAACTATATTTTTACTCCGCTACCACCCACTACCAATAATGAGACCCAAGGTTGGTTTTCTTCTCTAAACGCTCTGAGATAAACCATCAACACTTTAATCTAAAGCTTAAAGCTACGTGCGTTATCGCAATCATTGGAAACAGAGAGAAAATAACATTCGGGTCGAAATGTGTGATCAAAGCGTTTCCTTTTCCTGAGACGTCGCTTTCAAATAAGCTGTTTGCAATAATCAACAGCTGGGTCTGATGATGACTAGTTTCCTGTAAACACAGCGAACTCTAACATGAAAGGTGAAAACTACAATCGAGTTGATATAGTTTTCTATCTTTTGTCTATTGCCTTTCGCGTGTCTTTGATTCATTGTACTGACAGGATCTAACTTGGCGCGCACCTATTTATCGTCTAATCTAATCTAACCTTACCTATCCTAAGCTGTCATGTAACCTTACTCCCTTACCCTTCCATAGTTCATTACTTAACTATAAATTAGTTCTTTTGGTTCAGACCGCGTCAAAACACATTATAATTATTTTTAACATTCCTTAGCATAGTTGCAATACGAAACACGCAGTAGACTTTGACTAAACCAAAGTATCCAAAGACTTCACATTATTACCCAAGAGGGATATCCGAGAAGTGATTGAAATAATCAAAAATGATCATTTCAACTTTCCAGAAGCTGGCAATCAATCCTGAATGAGTTTTTTCGATAATTTCGCAGTCCATGAGGACATCGACAGTTGGCAACTCACTCCAATGGACGATTGGCAGCCTTACTCCAATGGACGGTTGGCAGCCCTACTCCAATGGACGATTGGCAGCCCTACTCAAATGGACGATTGGCAGCCCTACTCAATGGACGATTGGCAGCCCTACTCCAATGGACGATTGGCAGCCCTACTCCAATGGACGATTGGCAGCCCTACTCCAATGGACGATTGGCAGCCCTACTCCAATGGACGATTGGCAGCCCTACTCAATGGACGATTGGCAGCCCTACTCCAATGGACGATTGGCAGCCCTACTCCAATGGACGATTGGCAGCCCTACTCCAATGGACGATTGGCAGCCCTACTCCAATGGACGATTGGCAGCCCTACTCCAATGGACGATTGGCAGCCCTACTCCAATGGACGATTGGCAGCCCTACTCAAATGGACGATTGGCAGCCTTACTCCAATGGACGATTGGCAGCCCTACTCCAATGGACGATTGGCAGCCCTACTCCAATGGACGGTTGGCAGCCTTACTCCGATGGACGGTTGGGAGCCCTGCGACCAATCAGGTTCAGCCAATCAGTGACTAAAGATGGTACTCCACGGCGAGACCAAAATATGCATGTGTTGATGCGGTGTGAACAGGAAGAACTAGAGTATAGCTTTGACACCGGCCACGAAAGCCTAACTAGCTACCCTAACCTAACCGCCCCTCCACTTAACCTTCCACCTTACCCCCCACCTTTCTAACTTAATCTAAGCTAACGGAACCTAAACCTGCTCGTCAAATCTGTTACGAGGCCATCCGTGCTTATTAACTTCAAATTTCTACCAACATACGTAAGTAGAACCTTCTAAGGAGCAAACCATAGTAGTTGAAATAAAAGGAAGACTAAATCCAATATTTCTAGTTCAAGTACAAACTTCAACTATAACGACGAGTTTGAAAGTTAAAAACTTGTTTCCAGCTAAGGATGTATTTTCAGTAGTTTAGTGATAACAATCCAAGTTTTTACGACGGCTCTTCAACAGCTGCTAAACTATCAGAAATAAAACACGACATTAGAAATTCCATCGTTAAGTTATAAAAACATCTCGTCCTTGAATGCACGTACAACAGTTACTGTTTCTGTTTGATCTACGCAATATTTGTTCAACGGAATGGAAATCCTTCTGTTGGAGACGCAAAACGTTTTCTGTCTGATGATTTTAATTAAAATGCTACTTTGAAATGAAAACATGTTGTACATTCGAATCACATTAGTTAAAATTAATGTGATTAAAATGTGCAGTATGCTTTTATTTTAAAGTAATAAATGCTATAAAGTTAATGGAAGTAACATCAAGAATAAAATTTCACTTTTATGAGTTGAATAAATTACTGCTAATGGATGGTTGTTGTGAGGTAATTTAGGGTAAAAGTTTTAATTTGCTGAGTAACGAGGAATTTAACAAACTTGCCAAGCATGGCGTACGAGAATTCATCAGAAATATATAACGAACAGCTTATAAAACTGTGGACAGCCAATTATAAGTTGACTATCACCAATTATTTTATTTCGTGGAAACATGGCTACATTTATTGATTTTTCCTAAAACTTTTTAGAAATCATAGGAAATAAAGACTTTTTCTTTGCTGATCGTACAGCGTTTGGAAGCGTTAGCTTAGACAATGATTTGTATAAAACACTTGCTTTCATTTCCCCTTCACAATTTATCGTAAAGACAAAAATATAACAAGAGCTTTCTAAGGCGTCTGAAAATTAAAAGTCACAGAATTATGACTAAATTAACTCGCACGGAAGCTAGGAACCGTACTAAAAATAACAAAATAAGTTATTCACAACCAGCTTACTGCAAAGTATTTGCTTATTTCCTCTAAAAATAAACGTTTCCGGACGTTTTAAAATTGCACAAGCAAATAAACCGGGGTCCCTTTGAATAATACTGTTATTAAATTCGAGTACTTCAAAAGAAAACTCATAATTACGCTTTCTCAAAGTTCAAAACAACAACAAAGATTATTCCTCGCTTGATGAGAGTTTATGAGAAAGTTGCTTAATATCAGAGCAAACCTCTCGACAATATGAATCTGTTTTACATTGTGTTTTATATATTTATATACAGGGTGTCTCAGACCATCAGTATCATATGTATATCTCGAGAGCGGGCTGAACGACTTTAATAAAGTGAAAAATTTCAAGTCTAAAATGGTTTAAAGAATTAAGGGAATTTAATTTTGAAATTTTAGTGTTCAGGGCGTATTAAAAACCTAAGGTTAGGGGTTCGAATCTCGAAATCTCCAAATATAAGTCATGTTATACATAATTTTAAAGCTCTTATTAAATAAAAACAATGGTGTAAAAAATTTTTGTTGGGCCGTTACAAACGGCGGCTGAAAATCTAAAAATAAAAGGGTAGTACGAAACTGCCTGTATTTTATTTATTATGTTTCAAAACAAAAATCTATTTATTGATTTTTATTTGTCCTAACGTAAGCTTTCCAACGATATACAACAACACCATAATTATTCAAAAAAGTGTGTACCCACAAAAAACCCCAAATTTTGAAAATGCTCTGTTATGAATATCTAATACTAGTATTTGAAAAAGTCAAATACTAAACCCTATCGTGTTATATTGTTGTAAAAGTCTATGTGCGTAGACAAAATTGATGAAAAACGTTTGAAAAATATTTTCTCGTTTTAAAATGGCGGCCAAAAACGTAGTTTATGTATCTTCTACGAGACACCCTGTATACATCTATCGAGCTTTACGACGTACCATTTGTGTTAGACATAACACTCGTAATGATACAGAATGTTGTAAATAATTCTTTAAACACTATGTTAAACTTGAAGAGTGTTGAAAAAAATCAATTCATTATTTTGCGAAGAAAGTTCTATGATGGGATTTAAGTATACACGCTTGAAAAAGAAATTTCTTTGTGATTTTTGTGTTACAAAACTGATTTTTGAGACAAAAATTGCTGAAAAAGTTAACCACGGAATAAACAATAGAACTACCATAATTATTTGTCAAAGAAAACTTTTAAAATCGTATAGATCATGGTTTTAAAACCCTTATCTTTCTAATTCAAAGCAGTCATTAGTTCGCTGACAGTACAACCAACAGTATGTGCACTCAGTGCTAGATACCCCAAGCTTTGGATACCGTCACTGTCAAGAAATGGATTACCCCTTGTTCTTACCAGGCCAGCCAGGGCCAGGGCGTTACCAAAGGCTGGGTTTCTGTGGTATTACCCTATGTGATCTAAATATCTACGAGTGTCTACGATGTCATGGTTTGCTTAATACTTTATTTTTTAAGTTAACATTCTGAAAATCAACAAACTTTATCTTATTTTTAAACTGAACTCTAATGAAATCATGTGACTTTTGATCGCAGATAATCGTCGAGACTCACAATACACTCGTACAAACCTAAATGGCTTGACTTTTAAAATCTGAAAACGCTAGAAGTGATCGACCTTCTTCAAGAAATCCTCGTTATCAAAGTGTAACAGTTACATTTCTTTTTATTACAGTTAGTTAAACATATTGAGCCACACCATCGTCACATGTACGAGGAACGACTCTATACAAATGTAAGGACATGTAATTTCCGGCAATATAAAACTTGTTTGGAATTTAGAACCAAACGTAGTAAGCTCTTGACATTTCATTTCGCGATGTAATCTTCTAACATATTGACGTAATGGTCCCAATCTTTGATACCTTGAGAGGGGTAGGCTCGCTGAATAGCTTCAGTAAATGACTTTGAATTGGTATAATTCACATAAAATGTGTTAATAATTAGAAATATTTATTTAAGTAGACCTATTCATTTCTACCGCCAAAGAGAACAAAACATCGTAGAACAAAAGGGTTTGCGTTTTGATCTACTTGGCCAAATGGCAAAGCAGCCAGACCAGATATGAACTTCTGGCGCTAAATGTTTATACCATGTTCAATCGAAATTAGATTTTAAAAACGGTGTTCGTAGCATAAACCCCCACTTTTGGGCACCCCGCGAAAAGGTCACTTCCGGTGGATTGATTTTCCTGGTTAACAATCTCAACTTAAAAATTTACGAAAGGAAAATTGTACCAAATTTCGTTAAATCGGATCCAAATGCGACCGGTAGAATGGTAACAAGGGTCAAAAAGGGGGCAAACTGGATACTTCCTGCATAACTCTTACCACGAAATAGGATATTCACTAGGATTCACGGTAGTGTTTGTGGCTAAGGGGTTTAAACATTCACAATTACAGTAGAGTGCATCCTTAGCAACAGCTGTGTGGACAGCAAGAGTTGTACGGACGCAGTTCTGAGAGCGCCTTCATTTCTTCACTCACTATACCCGCAGTACAGCCGTGTAGTCAGTTCATCTCTCGCGCCGTCACTGATTCACCTACCTCTGCAGGATTCACAACCCAACGTTTCAAACAATACATACTGTACTTCCGGTGTAATTTCTACTCCGTTATAAGAAATACGCGTGTATTCACGGTAACCCTTTGGGCTACGCGTCGGCTATGTTTTTCTTTCGTCTCGGGCTTCCGGGCGACTTATCTTGAACATTTTAGCATTGAGCGATTCCGTGGCGGATTGGTATCGCGCGCGACTCCGGAGCTCATCACTCTGGTGGCGCGGGTTCTAATTCCGCAGTCATCTCTTACAATTTGTAATGTGACTAATACGGTGATGCTAGGTAAAGGTCGATGTTGAGTAATAGAGAGGACTTTGTAGTCCTAACTTCGCCTCGTTAAACAAGACAAACCTTTTTTACCTTTTACGTTTTTCTAGTACTTTGCAGCTTGCTTACATAAGTGTCGAATAAGGTTTGCCTTCAGCCCTAAAACTTTACAACCGACTGGGGAGGATCCTACCCCTTTATTTGTTCATACTCGTACTTATTAATAATACCGCTGAAGAGTAAATTTACGTTAAATTTAACGGAACCTCTAATCAGGCATTTGCCTTAAAGGCCCTAAGTTTTCTCTGGTCATATCTGTAAGTTTGTAGCAGTAATGTACTGTATATAGTTATGTTAAGTATAATTTTTGAAAAAATTGTCAATATTAGTTTTAAATGTACTTGGCAAGTCACCTTTTGAGAAGCTTTATTGTTTTCAACAAACTGTATAGTTTGTTTACCTCCTAACTAGTCCAAACAAAGTTGCGAAGTCAAAAATTGTGTTCCATTCATTTCCCTCTATATGTCTCTTCGAGCATTCGTTGCCTGGACCATCGGCCTACGGTCGACTTAACTCGTTAGCCTTTTCTAGTAATTTGCAGCTTGCTTACATAGGTGTGGAATAAGGTTTGCCTTCAGCCCTAAACCTTTACAGCATAGTGGGGAGGATATTACCCCTTTATTTGTTTATACTCGTACAGTTTATAAATAATGTCATCTTGAACCCAATATACAAAATGATAAACGGGAGCCGGACGTTTTAGAAATGGCGATTGCAATGTCCTTATTGAGGTAAAGGTGCTTTACTTCAATTTTCAAGTATCTTTATGCTACGACATTCTTTCAAATTGCAGTATTAGTTTATTGCTGTGCACATATGTCAATGCTGAATTTTGAAAACCTTTTAGAAAGCTATCTACGTAACAAACAGTAAAAGTATAGAACCCAAACCTGCAAGCAATGTCAAATATAATTTGTTGAAGAGCTAGGTTCTTTGAAACCATCACTTTGTTCAAAGGATCGAGAAAAGTGCTCATGTTTTCAAAGCAGTAGTTTAGTTCAGATGTTTCAAGTACTTTGATCTCAAGGGAACAACCAGATTGAACTTTTTTAATTGATTGTTAAAACAACTGACTTATCATATTTTATTGATCTGAGCAACAAAATGGCTCTAGTCATACAAATATTTAAGCCAGACCAATACGCAGCTAAGTGCTAGAGTGCCTCTGGCGTGAGTGAAGAGAATTCTTTGAGTCTGGATCTCACCATGCTGACGGCATGAGTACGAGTACATCATTTTGCCAAAGGAAACCCGCTCAAAATGCAACTTCTAGCCAAAGAATATTAATCAGTGAACTTTGCGTCGTTAAATTATTTTGGTTATTCTAAAAAACTTTGTACGCTTTTCAAAGTTGTACGAAAGATTCCCGATTTTTGACAAATCAAACGCCTTAATTTGTTCTTAAATACCTTCTTATTGAATTGCTTCAATTAGTGTAATTTTGGAACTGAAGGTATTGAAAGGGAAGATTGAATTTAAACTTTGCAAAGTTTTGTTAAGATCGCATGTAATTCTTCAATTAGTTGGTCTGGAATTTTTAATATTGGCCTGAAGGTTATAATTTAACCGCGTTTAACCCCCAGGGAATGTTATAATGATGTAACTTTCACCGAAATTAACAACATTAATTAAGATTTGGAAATTTAAGTATTCAATTGTCCAATTTTACTATTCAGTGGAATTCGAAGCAATATTACAGATTTCATTTTTTGTTTAGTAATACATTTTTTAAATGTAATAAAATGTCGTAAAATAGTGTTCCTTTAGCTACTTTAAACACATCACGTTAAAATTTCACGTGAAAACACATCACGTACTTTGCGACACCCATTCTCCCATCCAAAACCTGTTTAAATTGGTATTACAAAAAAAAGGAGCCGAGAAAAATTAGTTTTCTTTTGAGGTGCCACAAAGGGGGGTTTGTATTTAAAAATTTTGGGGCCCTCCCCCGTACCCGCGTAAACTCTTGCTAGGAAGAATGACCGTTGTTTAGTCAAATACATGCGCGTGGTTCCGTGTTCCTTTGCGGACGAATTAACGCTTCCCCGAGATGACCACTGAGGCGCACTCTTAACATTTCAGTATCAGGAAACCAGCTGTGTTAAGCAGTTGCTAAAAATTCGTTCTCGAGTTGTTTAAACTCTCATTATTTACAGCTGACGAGAGCCTTATAATGAAGAGCTGGTGTTGACAAAGTGTACTTCACCTTTATCCGCCAGAATGAGCTGGCTGCTAGTGTAATGAGACTGAAGGCTGTTGCTGCTCCCCCCCCGTCAACATCCCTCTGCCGTCATTACTGGCTGTATTATTACACCAGGGGGTTCAGAGGTCAAATTAAAATCAGGCTGTGTTTTAGAACATAGCCGTTGTTATAGACCATTATTTATACTGTTTCTCACAAAACACAAGATGACTTTAACGCTGGGCAGTTGTGACTGTGACCTTGAATTTCGTCCCGTAAGAGCAATGTAAAACATACATTTTCTTGGAACAAATTCACGCCTACAGTTTTCCTCGGATTTGTATGAAACAAACTTGGTTTTAAAGTGTATTAATGGTATTTGTGTTTCCGCTGAGCAGAATCCCATTTTCTTATTTATAAATCCGTGACATAAATCCAAAATGTGAACACACTTTGTATTTTAATTTTTCTTTTTTTACTAGTAAACTAATACAATTTTCAAAAAAGTGGTCAGCAGAGCACCTACAGTACATTACTAAAACAGTACATTAACTTTCAAATAAAACTTATTTTAAAATGATCTGATAAAGGTTATTCGTGAGGTGTCTCAAGAAAATGCTTGTTTTTACATTGTTCTTATGGGACAAAAAAAATATGCCCGATAGGTACTTTGCACTCTTAAAACCTCGTGGCGCAATGGTAGTGCGCATGTCTCCAGAACAGAAGTGTTCAATTAGGTGCAAGGTCTTGAAAACTAATGTAATGCGTACGTTAATCTATATTTCAACTAAGTTTTCTTCATGTGTAACTTAGTAGTTTTAGTAAATAAATTAAGTTTTGTGACATTAAAATTAAATTACGTGTTGATTCCTTAGTCAAATGCCGGGTGTACCGGGGTATGGAACCAAACTTTAATGATCAAAATACTCCAGAGTAGTTAGGGGTTTTTTACTGCCTCTTGAATTTTGGTATCAAATTAAAGGTTTTATTAAGTAAAAAACGTTAACCTTTAAACCTTTATGCTATTTGATATGGTGGCGAAAGAATTTCAAAACTTCTAAAATCAAAGAATGCGCAGTAGTGGCCGTGACCTGTAATTTCGTCCCCTAGGTCGAATTAATTAAAATTAATTTTAACTATTTTTTAGAAATTTTAAAATAAACCTAACATTAATGTTCTTGTGACACCTTTTTCCTGTAGTTGCCCTCAGAGTTTTATGAAATAAACCTCCAAAAACTCAGAAGAAAAATTTAAGACATTTCTATTTTTTTTCTAGTTTAAGCCTCAGTCAGGATTGGTGCTCATTCCATGGTCTCGGGCCTGGATCTTACCATGCTGACGGCTTGAATATATCTTCTTTTTTTTTCAAAGAAATTTGATAAAATGCTGATATTTATTCATTATTTGACCTGGTATTCATTCCAGATCATTTGTGGATCTGAACTTTCCAATCCCGCTGTCAATCAGCCAATTCACTGGGATTTCCAAGCAATTTAAAAATTCGTTATTGGGCCCTAACGCCTCGTTAAATAATTCATTCGCCTAATAGAACTCAAAGATTTCTTTGTAAAGATTCAGCCTCGTGTCGACGTTGTAAATTATTTATCAAGGCTGTACATACTTTTATCAAGTTTTGTTATATACAAATCAAGATATTAAATAAATTATCTAGTTCGCTGTTGATGATGGTAGAATTTCTGAAATATTATTGCTGACTGTTCCCTTCGTTTTTGTACGATTTTTAGTTGAAATAAGGCATCTGTTGCTACTTCTCATAAAAAATAAACTAAACGTAAAAATAATCATAGCTTTCGACTTAGGTTAACCTTCAGCAGGAATTAGTACACAAAACTTATAGCATGTTATTAAGGGCTCCAAACAGTTCATAGAAAACGTAACTTGTGTAAGACGCCCTATTCTAAAATCCTACAAACGTATGAGTTGTTCAAAACGCATAAGCCTAACGTTCCACTTGGGTATATATTCTGATATCATAATTCAACGAGTATAAAACTTTCTAAACACCTTTCTTAGAAAAACCTGACTCAACCGAAGAATTTCGTCCCTTCATTGGCTGAGCATAAACAGGTATTTTCGTGTAACAGTTGGTCAGTCTGATACACGTTTGTGATTGGTCAGCCGCTGATCTCAGCCAGCCAACCAATCAGTCGGTGGGCAGCTGTCACTGGCCTTGGGCGTCCTTGGCTTCTCTAACTGTTTTTTTTATTTATTGACGTCGTTTTGCATGGTATTATTGTTTTTAAATTAAATAAGTTAAGAACAAAAGAAGAAAAAAGAAAGTTTTATGGTGCATGAGTTTAGATTACGCTGATCACTTTTTGGCTCGGTACTTTCCTAATATTTTGTGTTACTTTTTAAGTTTCTTTTACCTGAAGACAAGAATCCTGTGTTCTTCTGGTTCACCATAAAACGTAAGTTATTTCATTTTGATTATCACTATATTAATTTCTTGGCCAGATACTTTCAACAAAGATATTATTATGGATTATGAATATAAAACTCAGTATTTAAAGTCTGTTTGTAATATTTTCAAATTGTTGATTTAAAGTGACTATTGGAAGTCACATGTTTGGGATAAACTTTTAAATTTAACAATTCTCTAAATTTGAAGGCATTAATAGGTTTGCCGGATAGTGTAGTGGTCAGCATAATTACCCGATGGTACGGTACGAGTCCCGGTTCGGTCCACAAATGTTGTCTTCAAATTTCTTTAGTGATGAATATAAAACATATACCTTAGGCAGGCAGGCAGTATGAGAATTCGATATGACGATATGGGTGGGTGAATTAGTGACGGCGCGAGAGGTAAACTGACTACACGGCTGTACTGCGGGTATAGTGAGTGAAGAAATGCAGGCGCTCTCTGTAAATTGTGATCGATTAAAAAACCGACTCGTAGCCACAAGCGCTACCATGAATCCCTTCTTATTTGGTTTTAAGTAATTCTTCAGGGTATCCATCATTGATGAAAGCATTGTTAAGTTTGGAGATGTAGTGTTCGAAATCAGATTTATCACTGCAGAGTAATTTAGCTCGGATAGTCAGACTTTTTGGAATAGATCTTTTCATATACATGTTGCTTCTGTTGACCCCTCTTTGGTCACACTATATAAACCACCACTTTTCGTCGAGTTAAAAAAATGGTTACAAATTTGTCTCTTGTAAATCTCTAGGTCAAGTTCGTTAATCAGCAAAATCGGGTCACTAGAAGTAATATGTTCAAGGAGAAACGTAAAATATTGACTTGATAATAATATTTATACTTATATTGAACTGTGTGCAAGCTCCTTATACCAATAAACGTTAACCAAAATAGTTAGAGTTGGATAGTAATGCTTTTCACTACGGCACTTTGTAGTTTACATAAAACTAATGTTTCTTTTATATTTTGAATTACAATAAAATTTTCATGTTTATTCATTCAGTATAACATAACAGTTTTGATTTCTCCATGTATCATTTACTTGTAGTTTTGCTAATTAGCGAATCTTGACATGTTCTATCTTACAGACAAAATATTATAAACCATTTCTTTGTTCCCACCCAAGGATGAGTTGTGACAATAAATGACCTTGAAAGGATGCTTGGTTATTTTTTAATCCATATAATTTATGTATAAAGTTCTTCCATTTGGCTCAGGAAGTGTTGGAAAGCTCAAAGTTTTTTCAACGACGTTTCATCCTCTATGGCGATAAAAATGAACCGCTATATTTCCTATGGACATTAAACAACTTAAGATTACACATTTGTTTGAAACTTACATAGTTTGAATTTTAGTCCGAGTTACACGTAGACATATGGTGAGTCGTATCCTTTGGAACAAGTTCTTGCATACAGAGAGAACTGGTCGGCGACGCGGCCAAGACACTACTGAGGGGTAAATCAACCTCATCCCCCACCGCTCCCCCAAACAACCCCTCCTCACCTACTCCTCAACAACCCCCGATCAACTTCCTCTGTCATCACGAGCGATTTAATATCAGTCGTCCAGCTTGTTATAGAAGCTAGTTTTCAACGTTAACATTTCCAACGTTCATTCTAAGGTTCTATGTTCAAATTCGAAATTGTATAGCGTCATTTCTAGAGCACAGTAATTTAACAGTATACTGTAGGTGTAGTAGCTAAATACGGTATTTTATTCTCTAAAATAGTTGTCATTTACATTTTATATCCCACGAAAGGTAAATAGTCCTATCGACTTTGATCAATATAGCTGTTGTAACAGTACGTTCGTAATAATCAAACAGCCGTTATAGTGTTGAATTTTTTAACAAACGTACTATTGGTCAAATAAATTTGAGTTAGTCAAGTTGACTGTACCGTTAAAGATTAATTTGGGTGTAATTTTGCACACCCACAACTCACCTGCTTTCAAGTGTGCCACCGCACACCGGCATCTGCGAGTCTGTCAGATGGTATTTTTATCTGCAAATTATAGTTTTGGAATCACTCTCCGGTCAATTTTTCACAAATATCTGTCAGATGTTTTTAGTTGTGCTTGCGCTCAAAGCCGCTTGTAGCGCTGGATGAATTGTTTTGACAACAATTCTGACTTATGGTTTTATTTTTGTGTTTATTTACTCATTTTTAGTAGTTGTATTGTTTTTGTAATTGTATTGTGTTTAATTGTTTTGAAACCTAATGGAATTATTAATAGAGTACGTGCGAAACCATGCAAGTGGATAGATATTTTGCAGTGTGCGGTGGTCTGTTTATCTGTCATGCTTGTCGTCTCCTACGCAGAAGCGCTGTTGGTGTGCCTTTAGTCAAACTAATATTCATTGTGACTCTTCATTTTAAAGAGCGTGGAATGGTATCAAAGTCAAACCCTTTTAATACACGAAGAATATTTCGGAATTTGTGCTTGTGCGTAAAAATAGCATTTTTACCTTCTTAGATATTAACTATGGACCTCTTTGTTTATAAACGTATAAAATAGTCTATATTCAATCATTTCTAACATTAAAAAATCTAGTTGTTTTTTCCAGCTATAAGGCCTTTTGATAATGTTAATTCAATTTTATACAAAACAGCAAAAGACCTTGAAGACAGTTTCACGAATCGCCCATCTAGGCCAAGCCAGCCCCCTCACCGTCCACAATACGACTCGCCCCATTATTCAAGGGCTCACGGGGAATCCCAACCTACCCCAGCCGGCGGCAGGAAGACCAGTTGAAAATGTGCCACCGCGCGCTACGCCCGCAAACCCCCTCGCCAGAGGGTCCAACCGCGTCGCGCTACCATAACATATAATGGACCAACATGTGTACATAGTGTTTTTTAGTGTAAATAGACAACAGCCCCGTGAAGATGGCCTACCTTTAGGCCGAAATGTACATCGGGATACAATACCCATAAGGTCTACAGGCTACAATAACAGGTAACTTAAAATTAAAAAATCGTTATTGATAACAGACGAATTTTCACATTATTACTATTACTACTACTACTAAAGCTGTCTATTACTCTCCTAGTTTGTTTGGCATCAATCAACAGTTGTAACAATTCTTTTAACAAGGAGAAATAGGTTCTATACTTTTGCTGAACTAAAGATGAGACTACAGTAATAATATTATTGGAACAACTACAGTAAAGTAAAGCTGCCAGTGATTACCAATTAGAGTCTACTGTTGAAGCTATAAACGGTAATTGCTTGGGAACACAATTACGACGTAATTAATAATGAACATCATCTAGTATTTTCCTTTGTATAGCGCTAAGCTGACACAATTAGGTGTTTAAGCCAACGCAGTGTTAACCAGATCTGTTTATCAGCATTACTGACATTTATGTCATTTCACGTAGTATTTATCTACGATGAAATGTATCTATAATTAATCATTTGACGTAGTATTTAAATTCTGTTTGTAATATTTTGAGCTTGTTAATTTAAAGTCGCTATTGACAGTCACGTGTTTCGGATAAACATTCAGATTTACGTACTTCTCTAAATTTGAAGGCATAATTAGCTTGGCCGTTTGGTGTAGTGGTCTGAATAATCGCCCGGCAAGCGAGAGACCCAGGTTCAAATCTTGGTCTTTTTTGTCTTCGAAATTCCTTAGTAATAATGACATGTATGTAGTTTATACCTGATAGGAGTACCTTTCACAATCTTATATCTTATATACATCTTGTATTAATTTAAATATACATTCCACATAACGAGTTTGTTTGAAATTTCGATAATAATGCTAGTAAATTTGCCAACAATACCATCGCACTGATAAATACCATCGAAATACATTAGCATCGTAACAATGCTATCAAAATCTGATCACAATTACTTGTTGTAGATCATTAAAACCACTTTTCTGACCAAAACTCCTTCCCTCAGAAGGGTACTTCCGGTAGCCCGATTTTTCTGGTTAACGAACTTGGCCGAAATATTTACAAAAGGAACAAAAAAATATTGAACACAAGTCTACAAAAAAGATGGCTTATATTTCGCCATTGAACATGGATTAGTCATAGCCCAACTATAACAACACTTCTCTTTATCTATACTAATATATAAAAATGAGATGGTGTGTGTCTGTCTGTTTCTCAATCACGCAAATACCACTGGACCAATTTTAATGAAATTTTACAGGAATGTGGCTCTTATATCTGGTCAACACATAGGCTATTAACATGTTTGATAATTTTATTATTTTCAAGATGGCGGTCATTGATAAGACCTCATTAGATGTAAACATGTGTAAGCCCAATACTGTAAGGTGAAATTCTAGAAAACCCGTAACAGATATTTCAGCTTTGACAGCCCATACGAGCTTAAAATTTTAATTTTCTACACAAATGGTCCTGAGCACTTTTGTCGTATCTTCAACCGTTTGCTAAAGCTTGCTTCAGCGTGGAGAAACAGGCTCATGATGCGCGCCGCTGCACGCTCAAACTCGGCACTTCCACGGGTTGTAGGCGCGTCAGTACGTCTGACCGACAGTGTTTGTTGACCATATTACTTACGATTCATGCTTTACAGCGTGCAAACCAAAAAGAGTGTTGTACTGTAGCCATGTAGCCTAATTTTCCATTTTCAACTAAACAAGAGTAGTTTATTTTGGATTTCAAACTTATGTGGTTTGTCATGAATTAAAATAAATGTTGTACTATAGCCATGTAATTTTGAGTAGTTTACCCTGATGAATTAAAATAAATGTTGTACTATAGCTATGTAATTTTCCATTTTCAACTAGCTAATCACAGAGTGTGTCTTTAGCTACATTTGATGTCCATATAACATCCTCAAAATACATCGCAAAAAACCAAAGCGGGCTCTAAAAACGGCCGGAACGGCGGCACAAGGTAGCCAACACCTATAAGGAGAAGATGGTGAACTAACAGGCAAACTAAATGGTTTTTCTAAAGATAAATAGGAAACTTGTTTGTTTACTTTAAATTTTCAGTTTTATTGTGAGTATATTTTAACACACAGCTATGTTAAGAAAGCCCTGAGGCAAAGCGCGGATTCTCTCAGCTAGTGTGTATATAAAGTGTTGGAAAAATGCTCAAAACGTGTTCTGGGGGTCAGATCGTGCTCATTTTATGGTCCCAGGCCTGGGTCTTACCAGGCGTGTATATCTCATTTTTCCAAAGGTATTGAAAAATAAGATATACACTAATGTTATAGCAACCTGTAAACCTAGCTTAACTGTTTGAAGAAAGAACCAGGTTTTATGTTTTTAAAATTAGTGTTTTTTGTGTTTCTAATACTCTAAAATGGACCCGATGGAAAAAGTTGCAGCTAGTTTGCAAGTTCATTATGGACTTGCCAGAACGTGAAAATGGGTCAAAGTTGTCCTCAGCCATCAAACTTTGAGCTGTTCATTTGTTAGACTTGTGAAAGTTTTAATGATTGCGAAAATTAAACTTTTAAATTGTTTAACGGACGTTGTTCCTTCTGAATAAAAAACAAGTAAGGACAGTTTAACTTCTTAGACATTATATCATGTGACCCAAATGCATAATAATCATGAATAATACCCATCGGTTTCCGAACTGACTTCGTAATACTTTACGACTTCATGTCAAGTATACAGCACTGCATGGAGATCCTATAACTTAAATTTAAGCTTAGAAAACCTTTGAACACTTTAATTTCAAGACAGAAAATGTGGCTGTATATTAGCTTTTTGAATAACAACACACATCTTATTTTGAGATTGATTATAAAGCTCTCGTTAATCGAAATACACATTTTCTTTCTTTTTTACCATTTTACTCCAGGCATCAATCCTGAACTACGCGAAAACTGGCAGTAAAGGTAAAAAATAAAGTTTGACTTGTTTAATGAGGCGAAGTTAGGACTACAAAGTCCTCTCTGCTACTCAGCCTCGGCCTTGACCTAGCGTTGCCGTGTGTAAGTGATGACTGTGGGGATCGAACCAGCGCCAGCAGAGTGATGAGTTCTGAAGTCGCGCACGATTCCAACCCGCCACGGGTCCGCTCCGGGACCACGGGGCCGGGCAGACTTGTATTAGCATTTAGATGAACTTCCACGAGTATAAGTAATTGCAATAGTTTTACGTCAAGTCAGAGGGTAATTGTGTGGAAAATTGTTATAGACTATTGTTATAGACAATACTGGAGAAAACGAACAATTATTATTGTTCCAATACACGTTGTTCGCACACTTTACTTACTACAAACCTACGAAAGAAATTTAAATAAAGAAGAATTAATGTAAACTGCAAACAGTATAATAATAAAACTTGTATATTGTTTGAGGCCTTTCACATGAATTGGCATTTATCTTCAGAAACACTCGGTAACTGAAAAAAAACACTGTTTAGGCTGTATGTATATACAATTTTAGACTATTCACTAAATCACTATTTGAGTTGCTGACCACTCTCATGAGGGTATTTTAATGCAAATATGTGGTGGAGGATGAGTGTGATGAGTGGTAGTAATGAGTTATGAGGTGTAGTCTTGTTACAAACTAAGGCCGACTCTTCCTTAGAATGGGTCATTAATAAATGGGCCAATGACCAATGGAAATACAAGGACCAACGGCTGAACGTGACTTTGATGGTCTGATATAAACGATGGTGGGAGTTGATGCGGGTATCATCAGATGATCACTGAGACTATCTGAGCCGCTTTAGACCTATATCATCCTCAAAACCTGACCTCCATGAAGCTGGATTACAGGACCACGCCAGCACGAGGTTTTTTATTCATATATACATATATTCTTTAGGTACACAGACAAAGAAAACATTGAACACAAGTCTACATAAAAGATGACTTATATTTCGCCATTTAACGTGGTTTAGTCATAGCTTACCTATAACAACATATTTTCTTTTTGTGTGTATATAAGGTGTTGAAAATTTGTTAAAAAGGTGGTCCTGGTGCATTTCAAAATTCTGTGTTTCTTGTATAGTACCTTTACGTTACCATTAATATAGTTTTATTTTATTTAAATAATTTCATCATTTGTAAAACATGTTTATGTAACTATTTTTAATTTTTCCTTCAGTTGCTGAATGCTCTTGAGGATAAATGCCAATGCCTTTGAAAGGCCTCAGACAATATACATTCAGATAAGTACTTCTCTAACTTTGAAGGCATAAATAGGTGGGATGGATGGTGTAGTGGTCAGCATAATTACCCGGCAAGTGAGAGACCCGGGTTCGAGTCCCAGTTCGGTTCATAAATTAACTTTGTTTTCAAATATTTTTAGTAATACGAGTATATTAATCATTGTATATTTTTCGTTTCAAATTCAGTGTGTTTTAGGAGAATAGTCAACAGGCTACAAAATGACTCAGCTTAAATAAGTTCAAGATAGGCAATGCACTTTGATAGTTATTTTATTTAAAAAAATCAAAGTCCCGGACCTCCACTCGGCCTGCGGCCTCGTATTTTGCGAGCATTCGCTACGCTTAAGATTAAGACAAATTTGCTTCACCCACTGGTTTTATAGGACAAATAATTTTGGAAGATGTAGCTGTAATAACCAGAGCAAAAATAATAGGTGCCATATAACCATACTTTTTTAATAAAGAGTGACTTTCTGTACGTTTTTCTCAAATTAAAACATTTTATACACACACATACATTTTACTCGTATATGTCTGGGTGGTTGATAAGTACCGTAAATAAAAGCCCTAACATAAGGAAAAGTTGAATTTTCGGCAATTTAACTTCAAACTGATCGAGCAACGAAACGGTAAAAGGTGGGAAAAAGCTTTAAATAAAAAAGTTGTAGGAAATCTGTTTCCAAAATAACAATGTTTCATTAGATTGAAGAGCCGAGCAACTGTTTTGCCGCTATGATGGAAAATATCAGCCAAGTACAAGGGCAGATTCTTTTAGACTCCACCTTTTTTGGTCGCCAACTTGTCAGAGCCTTAAAAAAAGTATGTTTTCAGATTTTTCTCGAAGGTTTCACACCAAGAGCTTCAAAAAGAGTGTATGGTTGATTATATGGGGTAGCATGCCGGGAAATGCCTAAAAGATTCGCTTATTCAGCCACCAGTCACTTATACAACCGGCTTTATATTATATTAATTCAGTCCGAAAATGTCATGTCCTTGTCATTTCCCAAGAGGAAACCAACGCTGACTTCAACTTAGGAATTAACTTTTCTAAGTATACACCATAATAACCAGCGAGTTTTGAAATTACGTTGTAAGGATTAAATGAAAATTATAAATCTCACTGCTTGTTTAGTTTGTCAAAGCAGTGCTTGATTAAATAATGTTCACACTATTACCCTACGTTTAAAGAGCAGTTGAAGTAAACGAATAAGCGGAAAACTGGTGTTAACTTAAATTAAATCGCTGAACGAAGAAAGAAAGTAGGTCAAATGATCCGTCCAGTTCATTTCTGACTAGGATTTAATTGCTCGCTAGCACGTGAGGAATATGACCCATTTAATTTTCAAGTCGTTGCTCCAATTTACAACGGTTCAAACTTGCTTTGATGTTTTTAAAAAAGTGTTGGTAATTTGTCTCTGCTGGAGTGCTGGAATCCCAATTAAGCAATGTAAGTTTCGAAGTGTTAATAATTTCACTCCTTGATTATGGCGGAGAAAAATCAGATCCTTTAAATTCTTTTATTCAGTACTGTATATAATTATTATTCTAAGTCTTTGTCACGTTTCACTTATTTATACAGGGTGTCACAAAAATGTGTAGCGCGCTATGCAGAACCGGATTCTACATACAAAAGTAAGTCGAAAATGTCTTGTAACAGTTTTTTATTTCGGCTTAGTTTAGCTGTAATCCGCCATTTTGGACATTTTTGAAAATAATAATAGTTCTAAAACCATTTGATATTTTTGTGAACCTTAATTGTATCCTTATAACATTTTGCAAACATATTTTTTATCTAATTCATCAAATTTTAAAATGACGGTCATTTAAAATCAAATTGGAATTTGGCTTTGAAGTTTTTAAATGGCCGCCGTTTTGAAATTTAGAAAGTTGGATACAAGATATTTTTGGAAAATGTTATAAGAAGAACAATTTAGGTTTGTACCAAGTTTTACAAAACCACCTCAAAGGAGTTTTAAATTATTAGCTATTTTAAAAATTTACAAAATAGCGAATTAAGCCGATTAGATAAATTAACTAAAATTAGCAAAACTAAGCCGAAATGAAAAAATGTTACAAAACATCTTCGACTTCCTTTCGTATCTAAAATCCGGTTCTGCATAGCGCGCTACACATCTTTATCAAACCCTGTATAAGGAAGTTCACGTTTTCGGGTCTTTCCCAAAACTTAAGCACAAGAGAAAGCATACATTTACTTTGCTTTGAGACACCGACCACTCTTTGATGGTATTTAAGGTGAATATGGGATGATGGTGAGTGTGATGAGTGTTTTTATGGATGATGAGATGTAGTCTTGTTACAAACTAGGGCCGGTTGTTCCCCACATTGGATCACGAATTAATAGTCCAACAACAAATGGAATGGACCAACAACTTAACGTGACTATTGAACCAATTTTAAACGCCATCTAAGAGTAACAGGGTGTCCCATAAGTAAAGTGCCAGACTCTAAGAAAAGGTTATATGGGTCAAAATTAAGAATAAACATTTTTCCGAAAACGCTTAGTTAACCAGATACTCGCCATTTTATATTTGTCACTAATTATTTATTATCTCCCACACCACTTATCGGATTCGACTCATTCTTAGCATAAACTTGTATCTTATTAAGACCATTTATGGAAAAAATTACCAGCATGATCTAACTTATAGTTTCAAAACGGTGGCTATTTTATGGTATTTTTAGGGCATTTTTGGAGTTACACCTTAAATAGTGAATAAACGGTGGGTTTTACGATAAAATTTAAGGAGTATTGTTTTGTAGCGAATTTTAACTAGCTATCTATTGACACCAGGGTCAAAAAATCTATAAAGAATCAACAAAGTTACAGTGGAAACCGTGGCAAACATCAAGATAATAAGGTGGAAGGTTGTCTGTTTTCATCCAGAGTTTCCTCTAAAGCTTCGTTGTTTCCCAATCGATTTTTATGGCCTTGCTTTCAATAGATAGGTAATAAAATTCACTCCAAAACGTTATTCTTTACATTTTATCGTTAAACTCACCGTTTATTCGCTATTTAAGGTGTAACGCCAAAAATGCCCTAAAATTACCATACAATAGCCACCGTTTTAAAATGGTAAGTTAGTTCATCCTGGTAATTTTTTCCATAAATGGTCTTACTTAGATAAAAATTTATGTTAAGTTTGAGCCAAATCTGATAAATGGTGTGGGAGATAATAAACAGTCAGTGAAAAATATAAAATGGCGAATACAGTATCTGGTTAACTAATCATTTTTGGAAAAGTTTTTATTCTTGATTTTCTCTTTATTTTGACCCATATAACCTTTTCTTAGAGTCTAGCACTTTACTTATGGGACACCCTGTATAGAATCCATGACTTGAAGATGGAAATTAAAGAATCGTTCATTGAAGGAGAAGTCGTATTGTTTACAAGTGAACAGAGCCGAACTGGGAATCAAACAGTGGTATTGCAGCCTCGAGCCCAACTGGGTACAAACCTAGGAAATCTTCGAGCAACTTGAAAGGTCACTTTACTTACATTGAACTAGATGTGTATCCCATCCAGCCTACGGGCTACAAGCGTAGCTTAGAGACGGGTTTCCGGAACATGAACCCTTGATAAAGGCCTCAACATGATCCTCATGGGATATAATGTAAAAAAAGATAACGTTTTCTTGTTGAACGAGGTGAAGTTAGAACTACAAAGTCCTCTCTACCACTCAACCTCGACGTTTACCTAGCGTTACCGAATAGTCACATTACAAATGTAAGTGGTGACTGCGGGGATCGAACCCGCGCCACCGGAGTGATGAGCTCCGAAGTCGCGCACGATTCCAACCCACCACGGGTCCGCTAAATAATGTATTTACAGCAGAATTAATGTTATAAAATTATTCTTCACCAAAGCAGTAAATAGTACTATTCCCCAGCATAAAACCTATACTAGTAAGAATATTTTGTAATAATAGACAAATTTAGTAAGTAAAAAAGTACACGCAATGCTTGGTGGCCAAACACCGATCCGGTTGGCCTAATGTCATTGGCATTATGTTAATTGGTGACCAGTGATTTAGTTTTCAAGTGTCCATGTAAATACTACATGATACATTCTACCAATATAAAAGAAACATTTGAATAGTATTTGGCACTCTATGAATTTAAAAATATGAATTAATAACTCAGAACAGTACTTAATTCTCCCCAGGTTAAATAAAGATCATCAAACCAAACAGTTCTTTCCCTAGGAATAAAGGTGCAACTTTAGTCCGTCGTTATATGGGTAAAAGCAGCTGTTTTAAATTAAAACAACGAAAAGGTGTTTATTGTCTAAGAAGCTTTTCACTTTTGCATTAAAACTTGATCATTACGATACTTACTTCAGTTAGCTCGAGTTTGAAACTTATGTTGATATTTTGACTTTTCAAGCAAACATCTTAAAAGGAAAGTTAATCAGAACCAGTAACTCGTATCAAGAAGATTTTCAGACCGGTGCGTTGTCTTTAGATGCTTTTACTTCTTGTTTGAACGTAAGAAATAAAAACTTTTACATTTATTTTCTATTTGGCTTGGTGATAATTGAGGTCTTCTTTGCAGTCTCACTACCTTTCAGCATCTCAGTCGTTTCTTCGTTATTCATTTTGTGATCAGTTTACAACAAATATACGCATAAAAGGTTAAATTTAAACACCATTTACTGAGAATTCTCCCATTTACATCGAATTAATGTGACAATAAAATGTTCTTTAGCTCACGTTTAAATGTGTATAATTTTTAATTTGACTGGTCATTTTGTGTAGTTTGTTGAACATTTTGTGTAGTTTGTTGAACATTTTGTGTAGTTTGTTGAACATTTTGTGTAGTTTGTTGAACATTTTGTGTAGTTTGTTGAACATTTTTGTAGTTTGTTGAACATTTTTGCAACAACGAGTCAAGTGGTTTTTATAATACATCTCATAATATCTCTTTGTAATATCAGCTTTTATACTTCTTAAAATCCGATAGCGGTATTATAAAACCACTTGACTCTACCAATGGAAATTTTGGTACACAGAATAATAAAGTTTTTAGCATATAAAGTGGCGTAATTGTCAGTATTCATGTGGATTTGAATGCACTTCGACAGTACTATCTATGTTTTAGTTTTCAATTATTCGTATAGCTTATTTTAAAAATCAATAATTTACAATTTGTGTCCCTGCCCTTTCCTCCCAAAAATATCGTATATTTTATCGACACGTTTGAAACCAAAATGAATGTTCTAAAAATCTGTGCAGCTGTGATAATATAACTTTCACAAAAAAATGCCCAAAGACCATTTTTTACAATTTTTACTAATCGGATTAATATTTCACGTTCATATTTCTTAACAAATAGCCCTGAAAACTTAAAATCCAAATTTTATTTTAAATTACGTTTTTAGAACAAAACAATCCCTAGAACTGAGCCTTGAGGAACACCAGCTGTTAACGTTTTCAAGCAAAATGGTACTTCATTCAGTATGAATTTCTAATAAACTCGTCAATTGCACTGTTTGCAAATAAACTTTACTCTGAGACTATTCTACAGCTGTTTCTAATTATGTTGGCAGTACTGTTTAACATTACGTAAGCTTCTCTGAGCAGTTTCCACAATGGCTTGGTCGAGGTTGCATAGCCCAACTGCAAACATCTGTTTGAAACTGAAAGAAGCTTTAGTTCATCTATTGGCGAAAACTATTCCAATATGGCCTCCAATATTCCAATATGGACTATTCCAATATGGAAAACTCTTTCATTTTGGCCGTCAGCGGAAACACAGATAGATTTTTGCTGGAAGTCATCGTTGCGTCAATTTGGTTTACCATAATATTCTATGCTGGACTATATGTTTTTTAAACCACGGATCTTCCACGATTGCAAAAATATATTTTATTTTCTTCATTTTTTATTGTACGTAATCATGTTAACTACGTAGATTATATGTTACATCTACCATGTGGTAAGTTAGTGAAATATGCTAGGTGGTGAAGTCTCTATGCTGATGATATTGTAGTTTTATTTTCAAAAGGGAGCTCAGTTGAACGTGGCTTAAAGTTTAAAAACCTAATTTTAACACTATTACCTACCATTTGATTAAATACATATATTTATAACGTTTCTGCGGTGAATCATGCAATGTGACTTTTTATTTAACTATTCAGCCGGGTATTTCCAAGGAAAATAGAACCAGGTACAAAGTTATCGGTGAATTGAGATGGATGTTGAGGGGTTGGGGGTGTTTTGTGGTAGTAGATTACAGTTTCCAGCCGATACACTCAATCAAGTTTCCTCCCCCCACCAATTTCATCCCCTTATCCACTAATGCTAGAAGCTACCATTTCCATGCAATAAACTTGTACGGGATGATCCAAAGTTGATTTTGGAAATAAGTGGTTCATTTACTTCAAATGTAAGGAACTTCCTAACCATAATAGTTATGCTATTAATGATAATATGGGTTTTTAGGTATATATTCGAAATTTGAAAGACGGAAACCTTGTCGAGTGAAAGGATTATTTCAACTACGTCTTCTGGATTTCGTACAGAGTGCTGGTGGTGAAGCCTAACTTAGAGGTAGGAAATTCAGCTTTCATTTACTGACTTTCTTTTTAAAATGTACACTAATGATTTAAGTTGAATTAAATTTAAATTATGTTAAATTTAATCGTTTGAAAACGTCCACCAATTTAAACCGAAATTTCTCTTCAGAATCACCATATGCATATGTGATATATTGTTTTTTTGCGTTTATAAACAAAATAAAGGGTATTCCAAAAGTACCCGAAATTCTCATGCTAGTGGCCTTCATTTCGAAACGAGTCAATATTTTTGTGATCTTTTTCAAATAAATAACCTTTCCTGTGACGTACAGCCAAAACACCAAGATTAGAACCATGACCCACAGTTAGGTATACTCTGTATTTTGAGGTTTGGACATTTACCATCGTTGGTGAGCAAGATGATCACGACGTTTCGGGATCTGCAATCTGATCCCGTCTTCAGGTGAAAAGTAACCTAAAAGTTAACACGAGGTCAGCTTACGCTGATTTCTTTAGGCTAGCTTGTTTTCTAATGTTCTGTGTTATGTTTTAGGTTACTTTTCACCTGAAGACGGGATCAGATTGCAGATCCCGAAACGTCGTGATCATCTTTCGAGGCCTATTGGTTCGTCTGTATTTTTAAAGATAGATTACGTGGATTACCCTGTAATCACTGAATTACAGTTTCGTATAAAACTTGATACGTAAGTGTATTTGCTCACTTAAACTTTCATTGTCTAAAACTTTTCCTTTTCCTACCGTTACCTAAAAAGCCCTTTAAAAGGTAAGAGACTTTTATTTAAGTAAGACTTTCTTACGTATAACTGGGGGAAAGGTGGTCACAATGCCCTATTACCCCAGCTTTATTTTATGACGGTATATTTTCACTGAAAAAGCTCCCCGTTTACACACAGAATTCACGCATCACCTCTCTTTACGCCTACACGGTTGGTTCAAAGAATGTTTGGGATATGAGATGTCTGCCTACAGGTATTGGTTCTCACTGACGGATTCCTTCGCTCACGAATTTCTGGGAATCCATGACTGTGTACAAATACTTTCCAAATCCAAGCATAACAAAATGCGTTGCCTCAGGTACCCTTTTTCTGAAATGGCTGTGTAAAAGCCACTATCAATAATTATAGGTTGAAATACTACTGACGTTTTCCATAGTTTTGAGTAAACTTTTTGTACACGACGTTTCGGGATCTGGAATTATACCCCGTCTTCAGGTGAAAAGTAACCTACAAAATAGCATAAAACATTATGAGCACATAGGAAATGAGCTAGTCTAAAAGTAATCAGCTCAAGCTGACTCATCCATCACCTTATAACCTTAGTTTTTTTCTCCATAAACTTATTAAACTTTACAGCAGCTAGCCAAAAAAATAATACAACATGCATCCTCAGAGGATTACATAAAAACATTGTAATTCAAAATAAATTGTATGTGAAGTGTGACATTTCAAACTTGATTACATGTAATCTTTAAGGGGATAACAAAAAAGAGTCATGATAGAAACCTTTTTTGCGTCGTTGAATTTGTGTTGAAATTTCTTTTCTTTTGAGGTGCCACAAGGGGGGAATTTCGGGCCTCCCCCTCAAACCCCTGCCTTCAAATAAGGGCGAAACCCAAAAGCTATGTTAAAACGAACTCCATGTTGCTCAAAGCACTAGGTATGCTAATGCGTGTTTACAAAATTGTAGTTCGTTAATAATTAAGAGGCACTTTTCAATGACAGCTGGTAAAGTTGTAAACCAAATGATTTCAATGTTTTATGTAGAATTATGTGCGTCAGTTGAAAGTAAGAGTTTGTCACTTTCAGTTGACGACTCCAAAGTTGACAAATAAAGCCTGTTTCAAGCTTTGCACACACCTTTTCCTCGCAACAACATTAATGCCTCCATTATACGGGCGTTTCAACTTCTATCCAGAATTTAAATAAATAAAATAAAAACATCCTTATTCAGTGCTTTTGTACAGCAGATATGCTAGTTATACAGAGCATTAATGTACCTAATATTTTAACGTGCTTGAAGAAAGCAGCAGACAAGAATAACTGACTTTTACTGTATATCAATAAGTTACTTAACTACAATAAATATTGACAATACAATAAATGTAAATAGACAATAAATATTCATGCAAATGAATGATTGGGATGTAACTGAATTAAGCTCACACCCCCAGACCAAGGCACTCAAGCGTTCCTGGGCTGGACCCCAACACAGACGCTGTCTTCAAATAAAGCTAAAGACAGCCGGCTTTTCGCCAGCCCGTTCTTATCATGAGTATCCAAGACCGGAGAAGTGAGCGCAATGCGTTTAGAAATAAGTTACATAACTAACAGCAACAAGTTAAATAAGATTTATACTCTTCAACAAATTATTTAGTCTGAAATATACCAGTTAAATCCAGAAATATGTCAACATCATGACAGTAACAATTATAAAGTCGACAATTAACAACAATTAAAGGGATAATTATAACCTAGATTAGTTCTTGAACTCATGAGACTAAATGAAGCCAGGATATCATCTTTATTTTGCCGAAAGTCTCCTTGGTATTTGTGCAGCCGCCATTTTGTTTTCTTCAAGGTACAATGGAACTCCGCAAGTTTTGACTCTACACAAGGCGGCAACAGTTTGAAGTTGGAGAGTTGGACACTTTCAAAGGCTTCCATTACAGTTGAAGGGAACCTATTCAGATAGGATTTGCGACTAACAGAAACCACTAACTTAAATTTTCTACCTCAAAAACATCTTTAAAATTACTTATTGTAGTTCCAAACGCATTGGGCGTATAAGGAGCTCATATAATATTCCTTACGTTTGTTATATAATGTAAATTGTTTTGTCCTTTGAAAAGAAACTTTAGGCTCGTATGGCATTTCTTACTTTTGTTCGAAATGTAAATGGTTTGTCTGAAAAGCTAAATGAAATATCAAAACAGCGATGGCGCATTTTCTGTTTTAACGTGTAAAAGTAAAGGACTGCGTTAAAAAACGTCAACATAAATAAAATGCTACAATTTCATTTAAAAGTACTCACCCAAAACAAAATGGCGGCTAATTAAATTTTAAGAGTTTCAAAAGGTTTAGGCTTTTAAGTGTAAGTTTTGCGGGTAGTTTTTGTTGTTGTTATGTAATTTATTTCGTTAAGCTTTGCGCTCTTTTCCCGATCCTTGGTTAATAATGATCAGTACGGGCTGGCGAAAAGCCGGCTGTCTTTTATTTTATTTGCAAAACTGCACTCCACTTTGTTCTGCTGCGTTTTCTTTTATATGGAAGTTAATAACTGTATACCCTATGGAAATTCGCTCTAAGTAAAATACTACATACACTATATAAGTGGTAAATTACCTCGTCAAACAGTTTCAAATTAGTGGGGTTCCACTACATATTTCGGAACAACGGTCCCACGAGTAGACATAAAAATTATAGAAAAACACTTATGGTAGCTCCAGCTAGGGATTGTCGAAAATGATGAAACAGGTTACAAAGTACACGGTGACGAATATAACACAAAACACAATTAAACAAAAATCACAATGAATTTCAAAATACTACATTTAAAACTACACAAGTTGTTTTCGACAAATATCAAGTAAAATATATATGAGATAAATTGTAAATAATGAGCTATATATATTTTCCCTTTACTAATGTATTCCACCGTGCTAAAGGTATATTTTAATATTTGTACTTCCTCGTTCCTTTTGACCGGTTTGAGTTCACTATGTTCAAACGTGTAATGAAGCCAAGTTATTACAATTACTTATTGTAAACTATTGCTTCAAAGTGGAACGGAGTCAGCGGAGTGAAGTCTTCCGACTGAAGGAAAAGTTGACACTCCATGAAATTACGTCTTATCTTTGACACGAGAGACAAAACAACAAACCCTCTCTTTTCATTTACAGAAATGTCACCGCCATATTGTATCTGATATGGTGAATCTTGATTTTGGTAGAATAAGGAAAGCCGTAAATAAATAGTGACTTATTACTTATAAACTGTTATTAGCAAATTTCCATAGGAAATAGAGCTATTAATTTCTATTCCTAGAGACATGGTTTCCCAATCGTTGTAGACAAAACTGTGTGCATTTTTTTAGCTTACTAACACCTCCTGAATAAAATGGCAAAACTTATTGTTTTTCAATATTTGTTTTATTATATTCTTTTGCAAATCTCCAGGTTAGGCTCAATAACCTGGAAAATTGGTCTAGCGGAAGTAGCCTTTTGGGATGAGGGGTTTCCAAAGATATTGGAGGTTCAATGCTATAAAATTGTATTTATCAACCGATTTAAAAAAAGCTTAGTTAACATTAAATATAATTTAAAAGCTTCAAAATTAATATTAACTTTTATTTAGCTTTGAAATTTTAAAATATATTTATCACTATTGTACCTCTTAGTCCTCTTTATTAGTTAACCATTAACATCTTACATTTATGTGATATCGTATCATAAATACGTTGTAAACCCTCATTTTTGGGGTAAAATTTATTCCCCCGTGATTGGTAATTTGCCTAGAGAACTACTTGTGTAACTTAATATAAGCTGACTAATCCATGTTCCAATGTGTATTAAAGTGTGTTATAAAAACTATCTTTATTAGCGAATTTCCTTTCAAAAATGAGACATTCATGTCGTTTTCATAATAAGACCCAGACCCAGGACCCTGATCCCGACACCCAGAACACGTTTTGAGCATTGTTCCAAAACTTTATATGCATATGTATATATGTGGGTACACTCTACAAAATAGCATTTTTGTGTGATTTTCATGAAACTTGGTACAAATATTCCGTTTTTAAAAATCCCGGTCAAATTCGTTAACCAGCAAAATCGGACCATCGAAAGTACCCTTTTGGGGAGGAGATTTTTTATCAAAAAGGTTGTTTAAACGATCGAAAAACAGCAATTTTTATTCAATTTTGATTAATTTTAAAATAAAAATGTAATGTAACGGCCGGGTTATTATTTTAAATCATGTAGGGCCTATGTACAGCCACGATCGTGACAAACTAGCGTATGACGTGCGTGTGGGGGTGGGAGGAGGAGGTAAGGGGGATGAATGTGGTGAGAACGTACGTGATATTAAATAAGACTGAACAGCGCACAGCACTTCAGGGAACAAACAAACCACCAGATGTGTGTGGGCTTTCGTTCATTTTAAACATTTTAGTGCGTGTGCCTTTTCAATACACTGTCAAAAAGAAGACCTGAGACAAATGCGTTAAAGGTAAAAGATGTTTCTTTGGATTTGACTGTAAAAAACTAGGAGAATATACTTATCGTTTTAGGTGACGACAAAGTTTAAATTTATTGTCACAAGAACGTATTTTCATGTTGTTTATTCCCGCTAATACGAGTATAAGAAAGCTTTGATTGCAAGGTGGCTCAATACTTTGATACTTTGATTTGAGACACCGACTACTCCTAGAGGGTATTTTAAGGTGAATACGGGATGAAGGGTGAGTGTGTTTTTGATGGATGGTGAGGTGTAGTCTTGTTACAAACTAGGGCCGACTGTTCCCCATATTGGGTTATTAATTAATAGTCCAACGACCAATGGAATAGACCAACGGCTTAAAGTGACTTCCGAACCACGAGGAGTGGACATTGTGAAAAGTTATCTCTGCGCCCGGGAATCGAACCCGGCCCTTATAGCACTGGCCATAGAGACTTCCACGTTAAGTTAATTCTGAACAACTTATAAGGAGTAAACTTAGACACTTCAAATTAGGTAACCAAGTTTTCGGGTTTCTATGAATTTCAAAATGTTATGTACATTTGTACCGCCACTAGTCATCGATGGGCTCAGGGGAAGAACTTTACAACAAACACTTTAGAAATTATCTTGGAGTGGGTTGAAAAATGTATGGACTTGCTTCGCTGCTCCCCCACATACTCAATATTTACAAACTTATTGCCCTGGGATGTCTCTTACTTCCCTGTATGGTTTCTAGTTCTATTCAACGGCAACGAATACAGGAAGAAAACAACGTCAGGCAGTTAAATTCCTGAGCTAAACCACGGTTAAACCATTGATTTTGTATACCTCTCTTAGACGTGGGATGCTATAAAGAAGGACAACACATGGTTTTTTGGGTGTCTGAGAACTTAAGTCTCAAAAAGGTTTTGAAATCATTGAGACGTCGTCAATGCAGGGAACCCATGAAGCAATAGCGGTTATGTCACTATTAATGAACCCTATAGAGATAAGAATATTATTAAGAATTGAATGATAGTAAGTTTTCCAATCGCCAGCGTATTAGTGAAACTTAGAATGATTTATTTCAGAAGTTCTGTAGTTTAGATATATTGCAAACAATAGAGGACCAAGGGCAGAACCTTGTGGTACCCCCTCAGTTGCAGGTCTCCAGCTGGATTTTGGAGAGTAGTAAGCTTATTAGTAGTACAGTAACCTTTTGGCACCATTCAAACTGTTAGGATACTGCGATAATAGAGCATGAAAAGCAAGGCCGAAGGCCGAAGCGACGCTGTAGCCTGGCGAATTACAAATTGTAGCGCAAGTTTTACTCATGCCGACGGCGCTTTAGCGCTTAACTGCGTGTCGGCCTTGTTATTTCAATCAACCTTAATACATACATTTCTCATTTCACATTTAAATAGACCTCATATGAGTATACGATCATTCTTCAGCTAACTAATTAGTAAATAAACTAAATAAACCAATGTGACAAAGAAAACAAACGTTGATTGGGTTAAATGGAACCAAATTATTTACTTTTATCCTCGACACAAGGGCAATCAACGCTTGTTGATTAACTACAATCAAAACTGGTATTGTGAAAATCATTACCATACCTTTTATGTTTTATACCCTTTTTTACTACATTTTACTTATTATAACTCATTTTCCTGTTTTTATTGTCTACTTTTATTTTGTTTGTTCATCACGACCTTTAAGAACCCTACTTTGTGGATATATGTAGTTATTATCTACCCTCATATGTGTGTTTTAATAAGAGAATCGTTTCACAAGGTTGTATAAAGTGTTGTCAAACACATATTTTCCTGTTGGACAATTAGCTTGGCTACAAGGATCATAAATAAACATATTTATAACAATTTATTGTCATATTACATACAAGCATTGACAAAGTAATATACAGCCAAGAGACATAGTCAAATATACAATTAGAGATTACAAAAGAGAATAATGTATCAATATAACTAAGATTAAACATATAACAGCCCTATTGATACAAATTTTGATGTATTAGAAATTTATATTGGAGAGATTAAAGAACTCATCTAGGTTATAAAAAGGGTGATTTAAAAGCCATATGTAAAATTTAGTTTTAAAAATATTTACAGAATATTTAGATATTAAACTTATGAGCTTATTGTATAATTTCAATGAGATGACAATGTGGCTATTTATAGTTTTGCTTAGTCTAAAAAATCTATGGAAGCATATAGTTTATTTCTAGTGTTATAAACATGGGATTTATTTTGAATGAGATGAGGGTTTCTCAGAATACAAATCAAATATATAGATGTTAATAACAGTAGGTATTTGCCAGTGGTCTACAATGTTCTAAAAAAGGTGCCTGGGAAATAATTCTAATGACTTTCTTTGCAAAATTAAAATTTCATCTATCCTGCTGCAATTACCATAAAAATAAGACAATATCTAAAGATGGATTGAAAGTATGCAAAGTAAGTGGATTTAATGTAATTTAGATTAATACATTTAATGTAATTTAGATTAATACTGTGTTAGTCGCGATATAAGGAAGATCCCTCTCTATGTAATCAATATGAGCAAGAAAGTGTTTTGTCCATATTTAACTCTATCCAAATAACCTATCATATTTGTTGCCTTAAAATATAATTTGTTGGTTTTATCCCATTAGTTTCATATTGAGGCTTCGTTAATAGAATTTTGAGCTAATGTTTGAAGTCATCTGCATACAAGTAAGCTGTTTGCACTCTGGAAGGTCGTTAATGCAGATTAGAAATAATAGAGGCCCAAGAAGTTCCCTGAGGAACTCCATATTTTATGTCCAACTCCATATGATCGCCAACCAAGGAAACGCTTGGCTGGACTATCGCAATTTTATGCTATTGGCTAGCCAACGAAGTAGGAAGGACATGAAACAAGGTAAAGTAGGGAATGGGTCTGCTAGCATTATGCCTGAACGACTGGTTTGGCATTCGACGAGGGTGAAGCATTGGTTTTTTAATCCTTATCCATCTAAGCCAGTCGTCTCTAAGCTGCTTCACAGAGACCTTCTAGATCCAAGCCGGAGGTAACCAATAACATTCACCCTCTTGTCATGGTCTCTTCAGCAAATTGACTCTCGAGAGTGAAGCTTCTTTGGCGCTCCTCCAGTTAGTCCTTCTCTTGACCCATAGAAATGTACTGATTAGCCAACATCCTAACCAGCTTTACACATGATCTCTCTTTGCTGTACCCCAGTATCAGGTCATCTGCACATCTTAGTCCGGTACGATGTTGTTGTAATTTATCCAAATAGTCAGATTGTCTCAAAGTCTCAACTCCCACCATCGATTACTGGGAAAAGTCTTTGGAAGCTTGTTCTGGTTCCAATACGCATCTATTCCGTGTGAACGGAAGAAGTTTATCTTTCTGTCGTGGACGCCGAAAACGAGAGTCGAAAACCGTTCGGAAATAAAGTATTGAAAGTAATGTGCAAGATTTAACAACCTTGTTAACTTAAAACAACATGTAAAGTTCTCAGTAATGTGTTTTGGATGCAGTAGTTTCCTGGTGTTTCATACTGGTGTTACTAACATGTTCGTTAGCAAACATTCGTTCAAATATTGACTCCACTATTTGTTAATGTTTTTAACTTTAGCTTTTATGAATTGTGTATAAAACCACTGATACAGGGACCATGGTTGTCAGCATACAGTATTTCCTCTTCTAAGTTCCTATACAATAGTAGTTTTACTTCGTAAAAAATGATACATGAGTGCAAACGTTCACGTAATATATTTGTAAATGAGTATATTTCACAAATCACAGATCTCTCTATCATTATAGCTCGGTATCCCCGACCTGAAAGTTTTCAAAGAGGATGGATATGAATAAATAAATATTTATTAGCTAATTTCCTTAGAGAAAATGAGATATTCAGCATGGTACGACCCAGACCTAGGACTGTGAAATGAGCACCGGATCCGTCCCCCAGACTACGTGTTGAGCATTTTGTCAACACCTTTTATACATATGTTTATATATTAGTAAACTCTCCACAGGCCGCATTTTTGTCCAATTTTCATACGATTTGGTACAAATGTTCCTTTTGTAAAAAACTCGGTCAAGTTTGTTAGCCAGCAAAATCAAACTACCGAAAGGCAACTTTTATAAGGAGGAATTTTCACCAAAATCGGTTAATTTCATCAAACTTTTATGACATTTGAAATAAATATGAATTTTACGTTATCCACCAATATTCTAAAGGTTTTGAAAAGCTATCCAGTCATGCACCGAAACAGCCCGGGTTCGATTCCCGGGTGCAGTGATAACTTTTCACGATGGCCACTACTCGTTGACATGGATCATCAAGCCACCTCTCATGATGTAGACACAGTTGTAAACCTATTTACATGTCCGGGACTTGGTCCATTTTATTGGTCGTTGGGCTGTTAATTAATGACCCAATCTGGGAACAGTCGGCCCTAGTTTGTAACAAGACTACACCTCATCATCCATCAAAAACACTCAACACACCCTTCATCCCATATTCACCTTAAAATACTTTCTAGGAGGGGTCAGTGTCTAAAATCAAAGTATCAAAGTCAACTAAGATCTAAGGCTTCCGGTTTACACCGCGTCACAGTTGAAATGTAAATACTGCTTAACGTTTCGACCTCGCTGTGGAGAGTCATCCTCAGTAGCTGGATGACTGGCTAAACTAGTGTAAACCGGCAGCTTTAGATGACACCGGCTTAAAGCGGCCGCAGGTCCAACTCAGAGTACCGCTTATAACATGGGATAAAAACTGCGAACTACGTTTTAGGTAAGTTAATTTACTTACATGTGAAAATGTTCTTTCGGGAAGCATAGATCTATCGATGCTGCTTCATATAAATACTAAACCTTTTACTTTCGTCATCAAATTGATTCAGTACTTCTGAACTAAAAGCTGGGGTTTTCCATAAGAACATAGCACTCGAAATTCAGTAATTAAAATTATATTTTGTAACCAAACTCATTTTTTCTTTTTATATGCTGCAGGACTAATTACTCTATGCTTCCCGAGAAAAGCTTTCCACGTTTTAGTTCATTAACCTACGTAAAACACAGTTTGCACATTTTCCCCTGTTAAATTCCCTATCCCATTTGAATGCCGTTCGGGCTCTATCTGGCCCCCTCTGAAGAGTTAAGATTATCAAAGTCTAATTGGCGGCAAAAAGTTGAGGACATTTGAATGAGTAGTCCAATTTGAATGCAATTTAAAATGTGTTTTCCTTTCATCATAATATGTAGTAAGACTTGCAGTAAAAAGGTTTGAAGTTTGAGGCCCAAGGGTTGAAGTGGCCTCGTAGCACCCGTGATAATAGAACATGATTAGCTGATGCCGAAGTGAGGCTGACAGCACAGTGAACTCTCGTAATAATAAAGGATGCAAAGATGATGCTGTGAGCGTGGTGGGAAAAAATGCTTCTCAGTTTTCAGTTAATTTTTCTCTTTTAATCGTTGAAACCAGTTCAGTATTACCTATCACGTTAAATTGTATAGGTAGGTTTTAAAGAGGAACCATGTCAAAAAAGTTGCCAAAGAATAAAGCAAAGGCTCTTTTGTTTTAATCTAAAGATACATTACTGGAGACTTACTCTTGACTATTACTTTGCCGAGAAAAGATGAGACAAGAGTAAATATCCAAGTTTGTGTGTTGAGATGTTTTCAGGCACAGATGTCGGAACGGAACTCATTTCTAGTTCACAAACAAACCCAGTTTGCTCAACACTTTCCAGATTTTGTTCATCTGTTTACTTATCAACTTACAAACTTTTGTAAGTTTCTGAAACGCCATCTTAACAATTCGGAGATTTCATCTCACATTCTTGTTCTTTACAACAGCTGGGGCCCGGGCCTCTGCCAGGGGCCCAATCATTTTGTAAGAGTGCGCAGTAGTGGCTGTGACCTTGAATTTCGTCCTATAAAAGCAATACAGTATAAAAACACGCTATCTCTTGGGAGACTTCACGCCTACAGTTTTCATCCGATTTTTGTGAAATAAACTTTGTTTTAAAGTGCATTAATTGTTTTAGTGCCTCCGCCGAAGTGATTTTCCATTTTATCTTCTATAAGACCGTGACATAAATCCAAAAATTGAAGAAACTCTGTATTTTAATTTCTTATTTTTACTCATAAACTAAGTCAGAGTCACTGCATTACATTGTCATTTTTCAAATAACATTTATTTTAAAAGATCTTATGGAAATTGTAGGCGTGAATTCAGTGTCTCAAGAAAATTCCTGTTTTACACTGTTCTTATGGGACAAAAACAAAATGGCCGACAGGTACTGTGCACTCTTAACCTTCTATAGATAGTCCAAATTCGACAACTATTTTGAAAGCGTAGAAATTACACATACAGCATCTTTCTTTGTTTTATACAAGTTAACTGTATCGTCGATAAAAGATACTTCTAAAGACCAAAGAGAATATTTTGACACAAACATCTCTCTGTGATTCACTTTCCTCTTGCTTTCCCCTCTCCCTCTTTACCCTCGCTCTCACTCTTTCATGCATGTGGTTATAAGAGGCAAGAGCATTTCTGTTTCAATTGACCTTTTAGTTACATAAAACCCCCTTTTGAGATTTACACTGAGCTTGGCTTCTGATATTTACTATACACAATTTAAGGAAAAGATCCTAAATCGCTCTGTCATGCAAATTAAACTATCAAAATGCAATCAATTAAAAAAAAAGTTGTTTTGAATTGACGATTTCTTCTAGTCAAGAAACAAAAAGCAATGTATTGAATGACTTGTTCAAAATAATACAAACCTGTGCCACACGAACCAATAACTAAAGTGCGGCTTTCCACTGATTGTCTAATAACAAAGTTTAATAGAATATCTACATTTTTATAAGATTTGAATACAATTCTTTGTTTAAAGTTTGCTAATGACGATGGGAGAATTTCAGAGTTTAAACTATTATTGCGGACATTGTCCATCGTTAGTGAGCAATATAATCACGACGTTTCGAGATCTGCTATCTGATCCCGTCGTCAGGTGAAAAGTAACTTAAAACATAACACAGAACATTAGAAAACGAGCTAGCCTAAATTTATTAGAGTAAGCTAACCAGTCAAGCACAACCAAACAACATGTGGCTGTTAAAGTAAAAATACTAAAGCTTAAAAAACTAGCCTAGAAAACAAAACCACAAGCTAAAGACACAATACAAATGTTTGTTGTCCTATAAAATGTTATTGAAAAGTGATTATGGAGAAAGGCTTCTAATAATACAGTTTAAAAAGAAGTAGAACAAAGTACAATGAAAATGAAACAGATTTCATTCTTGGGACAGTTGATGAAGACACCAGAAAATGGAGTTAGAAGAAAAATAATAGAGAAATCATGGAAGAAGTAAAGCAACGTCAGGTGGATTACAGAAATGAAGGAGGAACCAGGATGAAGAATCTGGAAATCACAATAGAAGATTTGAAAAACAAGACCAAAATTCTCAGGATCATTGAAGATAAGTCACAAAAATATACAAATACTGTACCGATACGTAAACTATACGTAATAAATATTATTACTTAATAAGTACCGATACAAATCAATAAGTAGAAGGGTGATTTGACAGCGGAATAAAGAAAAACACAGTTTGAGCGAAAAATCAATATTAAGCGACGAATATCGCTAAATCACTATTTGAGATGCCGACCACTCTCATGAGGGTATTTTAAGGCAAATAATATGTGGTAAAGGATGAGTGGGATGAGTGGTAGTATAATAAAAGGAGAAACCCCTAAACCATTGACTCAAGTTGTCCAATGTTGGCCGTAAAACGAAAAATAGCTATATAAAAGTAATTTAGTGTTGTATTTGTACCTTTATATTGTCATTTGTTCTGGTCTTATTCCAACAGTAAATAGTTCTGATGTTCTATAGCCTAAACTTTAAAGTGATGTAATACATATTTTTAACCCATGAAAATTTAAGGGTTGATAAGCTCGTGAAAAACGCGTTTGATATGAGTAACATTTAATGTATGCCGACATCATTAAATGCCAAGCTCTCTTGATCCTTGAGGCATGTCAAGAAAGGAGATATGAAGATAGCATTTCTGTGTTTCCGTCAAACAATAAATGCCTAATGAACTGTCAGAGATGTCAGCGTCTGTCTCTACATTTCCTCCTGGATAAGGAAACATGTCAAGAATTCACCAGCAATGTCTCGTATCTCCTGTGGAAGGAGTTTGTAAACTAAAGTTGTCTTGAAATATAAATAGAATTTTGTAAATTGGCACGCAATCAGCCCTACAGAATAT
The DNA here is from genome assembly GCA_018831715.1 of Matsumurasca onukii. NCBI lineage: Eukaryota > Metazoa > Arthropoda > Insecta > Hemiptera > Cicadellidae > Matsumurasca > Matsumurasca onukii. Next base: position 45,607,706 of record CM032065.1, on the reverse strand, counting down.
ATTGACATTTCAATTAAAAGTTTAAAACTCACAGTAACACTAATAAAAACAGCAGCGTGCATAATTTTGATTATTAAAAATACTATTTTCAATTATTACTTTTTCAACAAATTTCAGTACAATTCTTAAAACACAACTTTGCTGATTTTAAAATTAAACTAGAAAGTAAAACATTGTTAGAACAGGGCACGTAAAAACATAACGTAGCGGAAAAAAGTGGTTTAAGAAGTTAAGATGTGCAAACACAGAGTCAGTTTACATAAATGGTTACTGGTGTATTATGATGGGGAGTTATGTAGACACCTTCTATCCACCATGACTAATCATCAAAGAAAACATCAGGTATCAAGAGGTATCAGGTATCAATGCTGGAGCCCCTCTATGTTTAGGGCTTGTGGGTTATCTTGTGGGTAGTCTTTAAAGATCAGGAAGAGCACCAGCAAGGGTAGGAGGTCCAAGGGTCATCCCCCAGGTGAGTTTCACTTTATTTATTTTTGTTTTATTTAAAACTAAAACTTTAATTCAATATAAAATGAAATTTACAGTAAAATATAAAACAGTATTAGATTTCATGGAGTTACAAGTACGACAGTACTTAGCTTTTTTAAATTTTACAATTTGTTGTAAATATTGCAGACACTAACCACGTTGATAATTGAAAAACGGCCTTATCACTTGCTTGTTGTGTTTTTGTGAGACTTTAGATTCTTTTATAACCTTGCTTGTTATAATGGTAATAATATGTCGTTTATGTTATACTTTTATATAACTTGGTCCAAAGTGGGTAAAACTTCAAAGATATGGTGGCAACACTGAAATAGAATGACACATGACATCTCCATATTCATTCCGCTAAATAAAAATAGTTTATTCTGATAGCATAGCATAGAAGAACGAAAGTAGAGTTTGAGGTTAAATTTCGGCTTATTTCAGATGGGGTTTCGTAATAACTAACTCTATCGTTTTCTAGCCGGTTTTATAAAAACAATTAACGTATTGTAAACAGTTTATTTAGTATATTCTAATTACATTAACACCATTTAATAGCCCTTTTCCAACAATCAAAAGAAATGGCTCCTGTTGACAACTCACCGCCAGTGAAATCAGAAGGGAACTTTTATTTAGTGTGTTCTTCTAAAGCTAATAATTTGATTCCTGTGCATAAATACAAGTCCTCTCTTACAGGCTTAACTGTTGTTTTGGCTGAAGTTGATGGTCCAGTCGTTAATGGGTACTTTTGCTTAGGTAAGTTATAACTTCTGGTTCAGGCTACAGTGATTACATTATTGTAGTTGGCTGGCCTAGCCTGGCTAGAACATTGAATTTGAATAAAAAAAGAGGCAGTTTAGGAATAGCAAATCTATAGTGGGACTGTATCTACAATGATACATCATTATCTTCAATTTGTCATTACAGTACAGTCTCTATAATCCGGCCGTTCGCCACTCCGACACGTCCAGTAATCCGGCGCTGTGACCACGTCATTTAGCCACTTGTTTTCAAGTCTACTTGTCTGTAAATCGTGTGACCAATGTGTGCGTTGTTTATTGCTAATCAGTGCTTCCGTTCAGTATAGGTCATGAGATATCGCAAAAACATAAACATGTTAATTTGACATTAATAATAAGTGTTGAAAAAAGTTATTTTAAAAATATTAGAAAGTAGTGATAAGTTAACATTGGCAAATCAAAAACTCACAGACATAAGGAAGAATAAGAATGAAATTGAATCATTCTTAAGAGTAGTGAATCGTCCTCCAACGTAAGACAGATTATTCCTGACAAATTGAGTCTTTTTTAGTGAACCTCCACTAATCCGGTACTTCCGCTAATCCGGCGCTTCCGATCCCGATATAGGGCCGGATTAGTGAGATCGTACTGTATTTTGAATGTGACGAAGTTGGAGAGACTTGCTGCCGAGGCGGCCACATATCAAATTTTGCTGATTTACAATGTGACATAATTATCCTTTTGGTATTTGTCTAGAAGAGTGACTTATGATTTCATACCATACTTTTAGCTATTTATTTCAAAACTAAACTATTAGATTATAGATTACCATATAACTTAATATTGCAACGCTATGCAAAATAGGAACCACAATGAAATTTGTCAAAAACTTGGTGTAGTGATAAAACCTGTGTATAATTAAAACTGAACGATTACATCAGGTTAAACTGAAGTTTGCACTTGTGAAAAGGACTGGAATTCATGGGTTTGAGCTCATGGAGTTCTGGTCTTGATCTATCAGACAGCATGTGTCAGTTCCTCATTGCTAAAAGAAGGGACAGGGAATAAATCTCCGGAGCTTTTGGCAGGCCTTGTCAATGACCACAGCCGTTTCAACTTGACCATTCTCTTTTTATTTTCAGCTACTGAGGCACATGATGATGACGGCTTGCCTCACACTTTAGAACACCTGATTTTTCTTGGGAGTGAGCAGTATCCGTATAAAGGAGTTCTAGATCTTGTTGCTAACCGTTGTTTGGCCTCTGGCACAAATGCATGGACAGGTGGGTTGTAAATCACTAGTTTAGACCTAATTAGTCTGTCCATTAAAATCATTACTCAATTTTCTTTATTCACGGAAAATCTATTTTACATTTTTTAAATACATAATTGTTTCAATAATATTCTCTTATAAGTTAGTATAGTAGAGTCTCACTTAAATTAAATCTGTCCTTCGCTTATCCGACATTCTATGTATCACTCAATTAAGAAAAAAACAATGTAGAAAGTCGAACCACAATCATGATTTGCTGTCATGGCGGATGTTATGGGTTTTTCCCTTTTCATTCATATATTTTTATTTTGTTTAACAGCACAATGTTGCTATTAAATGGAACACCTTCCATCACGGAAGGTTATATCATCATATAACGTATTATTTTAACATATTTAAAATCTAAATTCTTTTCTCTTAAGGTTTCCGGGTTATCCGAAATGTTTGTTTTCTGCCCTTTTCTGACAGATAATGTAGGCTATACTAGAGTTCTAACCGGATGTTCACTTGTATTTTTAATGGAACCACTGCTATTTTCAGACACTGATCACACTTGCTACACCATGACGACGGCTGGCAGTGAGGGGTTCTTGTCGCTCATACCCATCTACCTGGACCATGTGCTCTACCCTACTCTGACGGTACGTAAGGAGAATATCGTAGTTGGTGTAATCACTGCTAATCAGATGTGAGGAGGTTATTTGTGATATTTGGATGCCAGGAAACAAGGTTAACTCTAGATTATTATTGACAAGTAGTTAGAAAGGTTTACAGACTGTAAGAAACATTTGTAAAAATTAGAGATGGAAAAGATTAAATTTTTTGTTTGATTTCAAGGAATGTTTGGGTGTGAAAGCCATATTTACTTCATACAGAATTCAAATTTAACTGTGTTCTTGGATAAATCAAATAATAAGCTTATGTCAGCGTATCATACAATTTTCATACTTCCCAGTAAATTTTTGAGTTAAATTATCCAAATTATGTAGTAGACAATATGATTTACCGCAAATGTTTGTTTAATATACAAACAATTTGCAATAACTGATTTAAATGTAGGGATCAAAACTGTGAAATTCATCATTATTTAAGCCAGAGCTTTTCAAACTGAAAAACATTTTAAAATTGAGTTATACAATCATTTAACAATATTTGTTTACAACGTTTTTTGTTGTCGTTAGGGTCATGTTTTACAAGAAATTCTATTACAGATTTTTTGCAATTGCAGTCAAATGACCATGAAAAATCACTCCTGAAATTAGCGTACTCTTTTAGGATTTAATGTTCTTAGAAACGCTCAGCTTTTCTTGCCCGTTTCTTATGAAAACCCTCGGTAAGTTATTTCTCCCTCTGCCGAACAATGCTTGACAGACTGCGCCTTGTTATGCAGGACTCTGGGTTCGTGACGGAGGTGCACCATGTGACAGGGGACGGGGAGGACGCGGGAGTAGTCTACTGTGAGATGCAGGGTCGAGAGAACAGCTGTGACTCACGTGTGCACCTGGAGATGCTACGAGCCGTGTACCCGGGCCGCTGCGGCTACAAGAGCGAGACCGGCGGCATCATGAAGAATCTCAGGGAATCCACCACCAACGAGAAGGTGAGCGACAGTTGTAGACAGAGTTTCACAAGGGCTGTCCTTCTAGTAAGATTTGTTCAAGAATAAACTCAACTTTTGGTTGGTATTAAAAAGTATTTAATTAGAAAAACAGACTTTTACGGCCACTACAGGAAGAAAACTACTCCCTACGTTTCGGGCAGTTGGGAAACTCAACCCGTTCGTAAGGGCCTAACCTAAACTTACGCTGCATTATAGATAACATTTAGCCTAACCTTAACCTAAGAGGGCAAGACAAAATGAAGTACAGTATTAACAATTATATTTTTAGACAAATATTGACAGGCGGGAAATATTTACACAAAGAAAGCCTAAAAAAGGTTTGATCGGGTGAGTACGGCACTCTGCGGTGGACCAGATAACACTTCTCCACTACCCCTACTACTGAATCTGAGCTTGCTGGCCGCCTACGCATCCGTCCTGTGTAAGAAGGGGGGTATTAAGGAAGGGTAAGGGGAGGAGGTCGGAATACCACTGGCGCTAATTTACAGGGCATGGAACTTAACCTATTGGTAAAACAGGGTGGCCACAGACCGGGAAAACCGGGAATTATGCCGGAATAATAAGTACCAGGAAAAACCGGGAAATATGCGTGAATTCTGGGTGTAACCGGGAAAATCGGCCCTTATATCGTATCGCGGGCATAATTTGATCCTCGGAGCGTACTGCGGGTATGAAACGGCCGTCAAAACGTATTGCGGGCGTAAAATGGTGGTGGTAACGTACCGTGGGTTTCACCTCTCGGAATGGAAATGTATTGGAATGTATCGTGGGGTTTAAAAAGGCGATCGGAACGTACCGCGGGTGTAAAACCGCGATCGGGAAGGGTCGCAGACTTTAAACGAGGATTGGTGCAGACTGTGGGCGTAAAACGGTCCTCTGCAACAGTGGAAGTGCACTGGGAAAATGTGTATATTGCCGGGAAAAAACCCGGAAATATGCGTGAATTTTACCAAGCTACTTCTGTAACCACCCTGTAAAAGGAAAAATAAGCTGAATTTGGCTTCTTTTTTCTTTTTGAAATGGCTGGAAAAACCTGTTGTTTCTAATTAAATTGATCTCTTCCACTATTACAAATTTTAAATCTAAAATACAAATTTAATTAACTTTACTTGTGAATCAAGAGAAAATAGTCAAATACTTATCAGCTGTTTTATAGGTGTAAACAAATCAAATTAAATAAAATTATCATTGTACATAATATCATATCTATATAATTTACAAATACTATTAGATGTAGTATTTTTGCCTGCAATGTTATGCTGGTTCTTTGGTGGTTTTCGGATTTACTAATTTTTCAATCGCAAGATTTATTAGTGGTATCATTTCAGGTCCGAGCTTACCACAAACAATTCTACAGACCGGAGAACCTTTGTCTCATTATAACAGGACAAGTAAAACCTGAAGATGTGTTCAAAGCTTTGGAGCCATTTGAACAGAAAATCGTTTCAAAAGTAAGTCGTTGCAATAAGGTAAGCCGGTTGTAGGTGAGATTACAAGTTGCATGAAATAAACAGTAAACAACTTCTTTTTTACACTTTCTTTAAAAAAAGTACAATAATCAAAACCCAAACAACTGTGTAAGTTGTCTTATTTTTCTTATTAAATGACATTTGAACAAATAAACAAAAAGAAATTGTTGAATACTCTTGAATTCTGCAATTGCTAGACTTATTTTTGAGGTTTTTAGAAAGTATGTTCAGTAGTTTCGCTTCAGCAAAAGACGGCTCGTTAGTGAATAGAGTTTTCTATAGGACGTCAAATGAAAGTTATTTGCATATTAAGTGTTTTAGCTAGATACTTCTCTGTGCGTTGGTAAAGATCGTTTTCATGCACACACTATTGCTTCAACGATCTAAATTGATGTTAACACTGGTTATTGAGATTTTTTCAAGTATTTCTGCAATAGTTAATATATAGGAAGACTGTTATTTTAAGACCATCGAGATATACCATTCAGATCAAGATTTAATTTTAAACTTTGTGCATGACAATTGCAAGAACTTGGTTTCAAACATTTTACTTCTAGTATCGATCTTCAATCTCAAGATATTTCTTTTTTTGACGTTCAGTCTTTACTATAACCTGCTCTACACACATGTACAAAGTCAAATACCGCTTTCTGAAGTTAACATGTGTGTCTGGTACAGGGCAGCAGAGGAGAGTATGTGAGACCATGGCAAGACCGGTCCCCGCTGGTGAGTCTCAGGACATTGAAGTGCAGTTCCCCTGTGACGAGGAGGATAACGGCACCGTCTACATGGCTTGGAGAGGGCCGTCAGCTGTCACCGAACTGTACAAGTAGGAAATCAAATTGCATCTTTTTTATGTCAAGATTTCTTAAATGTTGTGTAAACAAGGTTGATTTTTTTATAGGTTCGATTTCAATCAAGTTCAAAAGAAATCTTGAAATAACCCTCCGCTCGAAACAAGACCAAATAGATACACTAGAGAAGGATATTTTGGCCAACAGTTTGAAAATACAATAAATAGAACACCTCTATGCTGAATCAATGATTGAACAAAAATATTGATCACGTTGTCAAGGTCAGAGCTAGAAAAGGATATAATAAGCTCAAAGCAGGAGTTAGAGCAAAATTTCACTAAAATACAAAGTGAGGTAGACAAGACAACACAATTATTGACGGCATGCAAGTCTCTTCACTCCGTTAAGAAACAAAATCCAGAGATCATCAATAACTCTCTAGTAGTTAAAAAAATAAATAAACGTGCCAATTGCAAGAAGACAAATCTATTTAGTGTCTCGCTACAAACAAAGAAATATAAGGAAAGCCTACAGACCAGTCAAGAATCGAGAGTTGAAATCTTGAAGAGAAGTACCTATCCCAAGTCAACTTTATTCCCACCATCTTCTGCCAAGATAAGTGACCCTTCTGAATCATTAGAAGAGTTTTTTTACTTGGAAGAATTTCTAAAGTGCAAGAGAAAAACACCACACAGTAACACAAAAAATCCCTGACAATGGTGTCAATACAGAAATACCTGAAAAAACACTTGCAAATTTAAAGAGCCAAACAAACACTGTAACGGATGGTAAGCCTTTTTAGAACAAGCCAAAATGAAGAGAACCCGCTACAAAATTTACCACAGTATTCCATAATTGTATTAAAGTATTCCACCAAAGTATACACTGTTAGTTATTGTCCATCTAAACTCTATGTAATTTGATTTTATTCTTGACTCACATAAACATTGATGAATACAGATAAGTACTTTGAATTTCAAAAGGAAAATGGTCACATTCTCATACAATATTTACCATTTGATCTGTAACAATTACCTGCCCTTGTGTTTAGGTTCCATGCTTGCTCTGTGCTGTTGAAATACCTGTCGGATACATCCATCAGTCCTTTGCCGAAGGAGTTTGTGGAGATCCCAGATCCTTACTGTAGTAAGGTACGTTAGAGCCTTTCTCAAAACAGTTATTGTTACATGTATGATTTCCTGAAAATGCTTGCTAAAAATAAAATGAAGGAATTGAAGTGTTAAATGTGTCATATCTTCTTTGGGTCAATAAATTCGCAACCCAAGTTTGCCAGTCGAGCCGTTCGACGCCTGAAAGGAAAGATTATTGGAAAGCTGGTGAGGGGAATGTTGTATAGACGTCTTAATCTTCCATGCCCAGTTGCAATTCCGGGGCCAGCCAAATTCCAGACCATTCATATGAGCTTGACTTGACAGTCAGTGATACCATATTTTTCTGTTTGCTCCCATAATCAACATCATCAATTTACAGTCTTATTAATATAAATGTTTTGTTCCTAGGTTTCATATAATCTCATTGAAAATTCAGTGTCAACTTTAATCATTCAGTTTGAAAGTGTGCCTATAAAAAAGCTGAGTGCAGTGAAACCCCACCTGTTTAAGGTAAGTAAGTTTCGTAGGTACTTGTGTTTAATATTGAGCCAAACTAGGCCAATAATAATCTGTAATCAGTAATACACGATTTGAATTTTACTGACTGAAAATTTAAACTAGTTTAAATTAAAATTCTTTGTCCATCAAAAGTATTAATGCTGCCAAAATGAAGTGGAATTGTCTGAGGAGACGCCAAGTGACTTATGAGCCAATTTACTATGATGGCGGGGGAATAACTGAGCGGTGACTGAGGTGCGAGTCGGTGCAGTCTACAGTGTTAGCCTGCAAGGTACAGTAAGTGGTGCAGGGGTTGTTGTTTGGTTAGCTGCGGGGTTTATTGTGAGAATTGAATTGTCAGTTACCCCATTGCATATTCATTCATTTGCAGCACCTGGAAATACTGGCGTTTGTTGATTGTACAGTACTTTTTGAATGTATACCGTTTTGTGAATTAAATACGGTATGTATAATTGCGGTTACTCCGCGATATTTTTAAAATAGGACAGACTTTTTATTTATTATTTTAATCAGTTTGTAGTTTTGTTGTAGTTTTCTTTAAGATGTAAATACTTTAGTGACAACATTTAACCTTGCTGTGGTTTTCTGTAGAATAACAGATCTCATTTATGTTAATGGTGTTTGTTGAAAAGTTTCTAGATCCTATTTTCGCTTAGTATATTGTGACTCAAAACCTGTTGTAAAAAATGTAAATTTCCTAACATTTTCTTCTCAGACTTGTTGTGTTCTATTTAGAAACTGTGTCTTACAAATAAAATCATCTTGGAGTTAAATTACATATTTGTTTTCATTTGTTAACCGAAAACCTTATTCAAACAATGCACAAACGTTAAAATTGTATCAACTGCATTCACACACGTCCTTCAATGATCAGCTAAGGAATTAGATTTAACTCATTACACTTTTCACATAGTTGAGGGTTGTGTCACATAATACAAACTGGGCTTGACCTTGGGTGAACTGCGTGAGTCACGCCGCTTACAGTTAGCTGCAGCTGTCGTGTGTCGAAAACAAGGGATGTGAGCCGTGTATTGTCACATCAGAGTACGTTATTGCCATGCTTTTACTTCCCAAGTATGATTCTTTAAACAAATTATTAATTAATTATTAGTTTCTTTTTAAAACCTTAAACTATTCAATATAATTTTGAAAACTGTTATAGGCTTACCCTTAGAAGAACAATATTATACTTAAATGTTTGTAACCCATATAGTAGGACAGGCTGGCTGTTTAGGTTAGATATAAGTCGACACAATTTAATGAATAATCTTTTTCAAAACGTAATTCTATGTTGGAATAAGTTCACTAGTGATATATACATATAATTTAACTTCACAGAAAATACGATTTAAATACATTTTAGTAATGGCAGGTCAGTAAAACAATTTTTGAGATGTACGGAATTGGTAAAATGTGTAATGAAAATCGGAAATGTAAATTTCATTTTCTTGGCCGCTGGACACCCTGACATACATATAAAGTTTTTAAACAATGTTTAATCACTAGTTACAGTACCTATTTTCTCAAGGTTACTAGTAGTATTGAGTAAACTTAAAGTAGGCTTAAAATAATAGTGTAAACTTAAACTATTAAATAATTAGACTTAAATACTTAAATATTCTTTTGAATTAAAGGACAATCTGGTTGTATAATACACAATTTTTTATATAAACCTACTAATATAATAGGAAAAGTGAAATTTGTAAGGTAAACTTGGTCCATTCATGAAAACATAAATACTGCCTTATTTTGAGCAGTTCATTTGGAACTTCTCATTAAAAAATTGCATTAAATCTCACCTGAAGATTTCTTGAAAGTAAAGCAAGAAAAGTTTTCTCCGCCTGCTTATAATTGCCCGAAAGGAAAAACCCATTCCAGTCAACCTTTACTCTTTTTGTCTGATCCAACATTTACGCCCTGTGGAAAGACAATGTCGCTAACTCTGTTGCTCGGACAGGTGCTGGAAGACATCGTGAACGGCAAGGAGCCAATAGACATGACGAGACTGAGCACCGTCATCAACCGGCAGCGACTCGAGAGTCTGAGTCACCTGGAGAACAACCCTCACGACAGCATCGCCTTCATGGTCATCGGCGACCATCTGTACAGCAACACCAAGCAGGACGTGAGTGCGCTCAGTTGATAGTGGCGGTTATTAAACGAGTAATGAGTCAAGCAGTAAATATCTGCGTAAATGACAAAATAATGAGCACCAAGTCAAAATAACAATCTTTTTTGTGCGAGTAGTGAGTATTCAAGTCTTGTCGACTCAAGATTTCATTTAACCTTAGAATTAGAATTTTACTAGTGTAGAATTTTCTTCTTTAACTGTAGAACGTAATTATTTTAAAACTTCTCTTCTACTTGTTAAAATCTTTTACACAATTCTTTAATACTTCTAAACAACTTCTTTAAAACTTTTAAACATCTTCTTTATAACTTCTAAACAACTCCTTTAAAACTTCTACTTAAAAAAGTAACTAATTGTAACCGAATTCAAAGTTACATTATGTTTATCCAAATAAAACAAATCTAGCTGTATTACTTTTGTATTTTTATACAAAAGCGGCATTAGCAGCTTGCCATGGTATGATTGTCTTTCAAAACACTACATTAGGCTCTAATTCAGCCAGAGCCCCACTTACTTTGTAAAAGTACTTTATTGACACCATTTCATAACTTGTGACGTGCCTATTGTTAACATATTCGATCAGCTCAAAACATATTGTATTTATTTTTGCTATGTAAATTGTTATACAGCTTGACAACTTAATCAGCTGTTTTGTTTGTAGATGGACCACAGATTGAACTTGGTGGCAGACCTGGAGAAGATGCAAGGTGAGGAGTTGACTTGGTGGGTGGCGTTGGCAAGACAGTACTTGGTGGAGGCTGCGAGCGTGACGGTGCGCGGCGTGCCGAGCGTAGGTACTCGCAAGCAGATGGCAGACGAAGAAATGGAGCGAGTGGAGAAACAGAGGAGGGTGCTAGGAGCCGAGGGGCTCAAGGAGAAGGAAGAGGAACTGGCCAAAGCTATTCAACAGAATGAAGTTAGTTTTTAATTTTTTACTAGGGGTTTCTTAGTGGATGTTTTATTCTTATCTTAGTTTTTTTTATTAAACTGCGTGTTTTGTTTAATTTGTCAGAGTGACCACTTAACTGTGGAATCTTAGGAAAGAAAACAACTATTGGATTATTGTCATGCCATCTAACTTAAACAACCTTCGTTACGTACTGCGGGGCTAAAATGATGCTTGGAAAATTTGCGGGAGTTGAAAGGTTTTTGGAGGTTTAACAGGAGTGAAACGGCACTCTGTAAGTATTGCAGGAGTGAAAGGACACATAGAATGAGTCGCCAAGTAAATTTTGGCTCTAAAACCTTGTTGAGGGAGTAACTATAAATTCAAAAGACTATTCAAAATTAATTTTTAAACTTTGAAAACTAGTCTTTTATTTATTTACTGCCAACGGATTTTACACCAATTTTATGTGACAGGCTCCACTTAGACCATGAGAAACCTTAAAAAAGCTGTGAAGTTTATCTTCAGGACTCAGTGAACATCTTTTTTTAAATGATCTAAAGCACAAAAATATGCATTAATATTCTAAGCCAAAACTTACTGCCTTAAAAGGCGAAGTGAAAACCGTAGGATATAAGTAGTTGAGCTATATAATTGTGTCATCACCTCAACTTTGCTATTTTTCCTTCAAGACTTACAAAATCAATTCCATTTGTAGATTCCACCTCCGAACAGTATGCTGACTTCAGTGAAGATCCCGAGCACGGAATCCATCCAGTTCCACAAGATAGAATCCTTCACGACCAACTCCAGAGAGACTCATCCCAAGTTTGACGTCAGCCAAGTGCCTATCTACATACACGTGGATCACATTCAGAGCAACTTTGTCTACGTAAGTAATTTTAAAAGAAAGGTTTTGTTTGATAAGATGAAGAGTGCTGTAATACAGCTTTCTACATATAGACCTCAGAAAATCTTTGCTGAAGTTGGGATGTAATTACATTAGACTCCCTCCAGATAGGGTCGGTTGAATCGGCCATCTCTTGATCAGTCAACCACTAGAGAGTGAGTCACGTACAGTTGATTTGCCCAAGCGTAGCCATAAGGGCTTACGTGAATCGTAGCAAATTTCCTATAACGTGGTAAAAATTGCACAGAAAGAAGCCTTTTGTACTCTGTGATTTTTAGGTTGCAATTTGTGGCCTTTTCCACAACATTTGATGCATACATATGTTCCTTTTGTAAATTGCTAGGAACATGTAGTTTGTTAACCAACAAAATCTGTATACCAGAAGTGATATGTTTTAGGGGGCCTAAATATTGGTTTTTAGGCTGTAAAAAACTGTATGTATGATCCAATTTCAATTCAATAAACATTTGACACCACAGCATTTATGAAAACCCATTTTTGGTGGACCAATTTTGCTGGTTAACAACAAAAAAAGAAATGTTTGTACCTATTTTGGTGAAAATTTGCCAAAAAATGCAATTTGTAGAGTGGTTAATATATAGAGTTTTGCTATTTGACTAAGAAAGTGTTGGGGAGCTCAAAATCGCAAACTAGTTCATTCTCTCTGGCGATAGAAATGAATAACTCAATTTGCTATGGAAGTTTGCTAATAACAGCAGAACTAGTTGCATATTCCAGTGGAAACCAAACAAACTAACTGTCGCTTGCTTGTTGTCCAGTTGTCAGTGCTGATGGACACTACCGACGTGTCACTAGCACTGAGACCGTACTTGCCACTGCTGCTGGAGAGTCTGCTGGAGTGTCCAGTGAGACGAGGAGATGTACTGGTGCCGTACGAGGAGGTAGTGGCTCAGCTGGAGGTGGACACGATACACGCAGGACTGAGACTGGGGGTGGAGTCCGGGTCACGCTTCCAGTGCGGCCCTTACAGTCAGACTAGCTGCCTTCTCCTGCAGGTTGGTGCTTAGAAGAGTCAAGACTGATCACAGCAAGGAACATTCTGTGCGTTGGTTCCGCCAAGAGCCAGTTACTCATAATGGTGCAACTTGGGAAGCGATTGATACGGCTTTCAAGGGTTGCTCGAAAGAGAACTTTGTTTAGTTTTTATTTGTAGCTGAAAATAAAGTTCTCAGAAGCTAAAAACAATAGTATCCTGGAATGTACGTGAAAGAAAGTACAACTCATGCATTACACACCTTAGAAATTTTGTTTCTAAAATAAAAAAATGGGAGAAACTCCACTCATCTCTTAATTGGGACCAATTTTTTTTTAAGGTTACCAATATTGACTTAAATTATCATTTGCAATCATTGAATTATTGTCCTCTACTTCTCGACTTCCAATCAACTTCTTATAGCTTTCATGACCGCAACATTTTTTATTGTTCAAACTTGTTCTCATTGTTTATGCGTAATGCCAACCGTTGTTAACCATTTCAAAAATACTGTAGACAAAGCCATAGTCAACATTTTTGTTTAAACTAACACAGAAGAAAAATCTTTTAATAAACTGGAATCAAGAATAAAATCACAAAAAACATTATATTCTACAGCTGCGATAATGGTTCATATTGAAATTTACATTGCAGCTGGAGCCCAACAAGTATGAGAAAGGAATTAGTTGGATACGAGAGCTGCTCTACCAGACAGAGCTTACTGCTGAGAGACTGAAAATCATCGCGGCCAAGATGGTGAATGACATGGCGCAAACCAAGAGGGATGGGAACTCAATGGCACGAGCACTCATGAAGGGACTGATCTACAACAAAGGTAAAAGCATCACAATTTGCGTCTTTTGTTTTTGAATAAGAACTGGGAACTGCAGGTATAACCAATTTGTTTACCAAGATTTTACTTTTTGGGCTGCTTTTTTAGTGAACTTATGTGTGAACGAAATACAGAGAAAATGCTGTGATTGGCTATGTAACCCCGGCCCTATGTGGTTGCCTAGCAACAGCTAATGATGTAGTAGACAGCTGATAAGGATGCAGCTGTCCCACACTGATACAAAACACCTGCCTTCCCCTCCTGCCCACACTCTGCAGCTGCTGTCTTCCCCTCTCTGCCTTCTTTTATTTTTCCTTGTCCTTTCCATCTATCTTCTCTTTCTTTGCCTTCACCCCTCATCTATGTGCTTGAACTGGTAGCTTGACAGTCTGATTCCTTCTCTCTCACTCCTTACATTAGCAGCAACCTCATTGTTATTTAGAACCTTTTTGTGATTCATACTCCTGACTCCCCAACTGTTTTTGCAATGTTTGGGGGTAAGTGAGTCAGTGTTATTCATTGTAAATTAGTGGGGGTGAGTGGGTTCTGTAATAGTTGTGATGTACTTTGAGATTTTTATTTTAAAACTGCGTTGTAAGCCACAAGCAACGGATTGATCATAAACAAAATAATTTAATTGAAGAAACTCAATTTTAATTAATGTTTCTTTAATATGTTTATTTTCCAACTTTTCCCGTTTTTGAATCCCGGATTTTTGCAAAATCCTTCCCATTCCTGTCTCGGACCCAAAATTCTGCTCCCGTACAGCTATATTTGGAATAGTAACAGAAAACAATAAATAGTTGTGAACGTTATAGCGACCGTAAATGCTAACAAGAAGCTAGAGATGCTTGGGAATGTTATGACAATGGAATATTTGTTGTTAAACACACTAACAGCAGTGGAATCATTGCAATCAGAACCCCAGAATTAGTTATTGATTGACACTAATAGAAACCAAGACAGTTCACACTTACAAATGTGAACCATGAATTTGCCAAGTATTATAACAAAAAGCTAATATTTCCTGTTTTTAGCTTGTATAATCAGTACCTAACCTAATCTGAACGTTTCAGTCCGTGTTGACCCTCATCTACCCTTTCTGTTCCCCCTAAACCTTCGTAACTACCAGTTTTCCGTCAAAACATACCGTGTGTTGCAGAGAGTAACCATGGAAGTGCCAACGTGCTGAAGCAGTACAAGTTTCTCACAAGAGTGTTGGAGAGACTGAACTCCGAGCAGGAGTGTGGGCAAGTGCTCGCCGAGATAGACAGTGTACGTCAGATCCTGTCTCACCCCGGTCACCTGGCACTGCACTTGGCTGCTAACCTGGACCTGCTGGCCATCAAGCATCCCGAACCTGCATCGTGCTGGACACAGCTGCTCCCACCCACCAAGCAGTCTGTCAAGAACAAGTAAGTTCTGAAATAATAACTTTTAAGAAAAATGTAAAGTTGCAAAGTAGTGATAAGTTGGATTCAGAATTTTTTGGCTCAATTTGTTGGAGCTGGATCTACAATTTTGACGATGTCAGACTTTGAACTGAGATCCAACTCAATAGACTGGGCAAAGAAAATAGATTTAGATGTAAGAATAGATTTTGATTTGAGATCCGGAACCAAGAACAGGCTTGGATTCGAGAACTGATTTGGCATCAAGATTCCCTATTAGTTCTATTGGATCTTAGTCCCGAGTCCAACCCCCAAGACTCGGTGGTAATGAGAACCGGCTCTTAGATCTAAAGCCAACTTACAGTTACAGCCTTCCCTACTACCACTTTTCCCCACATCTGACGGCAAATATAGCACTATTCAACATCTAGACAGCTACAAACCATGTGAAACATAGCATAGCATAATTTTAGCAGGTAGTTAATAAATACTGTCTGCGGTAAGTATCGCCATATAGCATCGCTTGTCAGTCTGAAGAAATTGAACACAATATACAAACGATCAAAACCTGTTAAACTTTCTCTTTCCTTATTTATTTTGCATTCAATTGGCATTTTCATTATATTTTACGTGTTTCAGGTTGCAGTGATCAGCGACTGGGAACTGATAGACAGCGGGAGTGCAGGGATCAAGAACTGTGTGGTTGGTATTGGTGCCGTGGAGTCGACATTCTTCTACCAGACCGTGCGCTATCAAGAACTTCCTGGACCCGGACCTTGCTCCTCTGCTTTCGTCTTCCTGCAATACCTCACTCAGCTTGAGGTGAACTAACATAATCACATCTACTGGCAAATTTAGTTTGTGAGTTAGTTAGTGATGTGCATCAGAAAGGGAAAACAAAAACATTGTATTACAATAACGCTTACGATAACTCATGAATGTTACACAAGCAAAACTACAGCCATCAAAAGAGGCACATGAGAAAATACATCTCTGGGAATATGTAAGGGAAAAAATGGAACTTGGAAAATCTAGATGGGAGTGGCTCTGGCTCTAAAAGGTATCTGTGGGCGCAATTTAACTGTGTTCTGTTGTTCCTGGTTACTATTTAGTGTTTACATCACTTTTCCTTATCACTGAGGTTTTCTACACACACTACACTAAATTTCAAACAAATTTCCTACACAACCGTACTCGATTATTGTTGTTTGTTTTTACTTTATTCTCTGTTACCCCCTTTGATACTAAAAGTCCATAAACAATACAATATCCAAAGCGCTTGTAAGAGTTGTTCTATGAATAGTGTGTTGTGCACAGGGTCCAATGTGGAGGCTTATCAGAGGCATCGGACTGGCTTACTCGTACAACATGCTGCCTCGACCCAACGAAGGCTTGCTCTATCTCACCTTCTACAAAGCCACTAACCTAGTCGGAGCCTACAAGAAGACCAAATCAATCCTGGTGGGTAACGCTAGCAAAATTATCTTAAATTATCAAATTGCAAAGTAGCAAGATTTACGCTAGAATATCGTGCAATCGCTAAAATCTTAATGGACTCAAAATATTCCACTATCTTAATTAATTTTGTTTTGCTATTTATCAAGCTTAGCAACATTAAAAATATTGTTGGAATGTTTTCTGAGTAGCACCAATAAGTCAGCTTTATATCTTGGCAGTTTGCCTACATTGATATCCAGCAGATCGCCAATGTCATAAGCTTTTTTCATGGACGGCGAAACCAGAAGGTCAGAGTGTCAGTTGACCCCCTAAGGGTAAAGGTAAAAGGTAAAGTTTGTCTTGTTTAACGAGGCGGAGTTAGGACTACAAAGTCCTCTCTACCACTCAACCTCGACCTTTACCTAGCGTCACCGTATTAGTCACATTACAAATGTAAGTGGTGACTGCGGGGATCGAACCCGCGCCACCGGAGTGATGAGCTCCGGAGTCGCGTGCGATACCAATCCGCCACGGATCCGCTTAAGGGTCAGGGAGGTTATGGAAAAGATATTATTTCCTTGAGTATCTGAACTTTTCAAGTTTATATTGAAACAAAATAAACCATGTTGTTAACAGGTTTTTGTAAAAACTTAACTTAAAATTGCTCGACAATAAAGGCATTTTCTTTTATTTACTAGCATAGCTGGCTTAGTTAAATTCTTAGGAAGGGAGTTAAAGGTTAGGAAAGGAGGGATGACGTTATAAAAGAGATAAGGGGCAGTTGCCACGGTGTTGGGGAAATTCATAAGAGTACCTAGAGGGGGCTGAGGATAGTTTGACTCATGTCCCTCAAAGTATTTAAATCTCTAGAGGTTGTAATGCTAACTTAAAACTAGTAGCTATACGGGAGAGGAACGGAGCTAAACGGGAGTGCTTGTGGAGTGTGTGATAGAATGTGTGAATATTGTGTACAGGAGGAGAAGTTGTCCGGAGACGGAGTGTGGGACCAGGCGCTGTTCGAGTCTGCCAAGAGCTCGGTCATCTTCGAAGTTATCGAGAGGGAGAGGAGTATCGGAGACGTGGTGCTACAGTCGCTGCTGTCGTACTTCAAGCACGTGCCTCAGGACTACAACAGGTGAGTAGCCTCCTGCTCGGCCCTACGGTAGGCACACTGCTGTCTGTTTAAGCTTAGCTATGTAATCGCCTTCATTCAGTCGTACTGCCAAGAAGTTAAGGGGGTGCTTCCCTTCTCTCAAAATTGCAAATATTTACTTTCACACTCGTAAAATCCTAGAGGCGTGAACAACAGTCGGCTAAAGGGTCTGGCAAAGAAACGTCCACTGCTCCAGCGTGCAAGATGTTATTGTAGCAACAAAACCAAAGCCTCCCTCTCAAAGCACTTGATGAAAAACATACTGCATTTTTAAACCTGGCGAACCATTTAAAATGTGGTCTTAAAATTTAAGTTAAAAACTATTAAAAAAATCATTTATTTTCTTTGTGATTTTTTTTGTGAGTTAACTTACTTTTGAAATTAGTTTACCCATCACTGACCTAACTAAATACTGATTTTAGCTGCTGGATTTCATTTTGCTTCACAATATTTTTTCAAGGTAGCAAAAAAAGCTTTAAATTTAGAGTTTTTACACTTTCTTCTAGGGAAAACCACTTGGACCTTCTCTCTATGCCTGGTGGTATTCGTGGTTAAGAGATAGAGAGGACTAAGTCCTAACTTAGCCATTAAATACTTTATAACCCCCTTCTACGTTCAAATTCTGGGGTGCACCTCTTCAGTAGACATCTTTTAACACATCCACTGAGTCCGGCATACAAAGATCACTCCAATCTATCACAAAGAATCAAGTGCAGTTTTATGTTTGAACATGATCATTAGCAGTAAATGTGTTAAGCTGACAGAGCACTTTATTTCAGAAACAACAATTTTGTTAACCTTTTGCTCAATCTTTTGAATAAAATAGGCCTATTGTAAAACGATTACACTACTTGGCTCCAACTTCTGAAACAAACAGCCGGTAATATTGAAAAGAAGTGCTCTGAGCATTGGATCTTTTCAGCACCCATGATTCTGATTGGTAATGCTACCAAGAGCGATTTGCTGAAGAGGGGACTGAAAACCCATACAAGGTCTTAAAATCTTTTGAATATTACAAGAAAATAATATTGGAAAAGAGTGCAGCAGAACAAATCTTGAATATTACAAGCACAGAGCTGAAATTTCCGAGCCTCACATTTCCCACCTAGAAAGTTTCATGATGCAGACAAAAATAATCGGTAGTGGTTAATGTCCACAGGTGGCTGGTGTCGATGATATCCAAGGTTACCACGGAGGATCTGGGTAGGATCGGGCCCAAGTACATTAAGTCTCTGTTTGACCCGAGTCAGGCTGCTGCAGCGTCCGTCTGCCACCCAAGCAAGGTCGAGGAGGTCAAGACTGGCTTCACCAGTGAGTTGTGAACATGTCTTACATTCTTTGTTTAATTTACACAAATCATGATATTTCAGTATAACAACAAGTAATTCTGATGAATTATTGCTATTGTCACTCATTATGAACGGTGTTTGAACATGTTGCTACTGTTTGAGTAGAGAACTGTCACCTTCTCTTATGTGTTTCTACATTATCCAGGTGATCCTGCTCTCAGCTCTTTTTCTTTTGATAGAATATCCTGGCCTAGTTCCTTATTTGCTAAATATATTTTAATTAATGATTTTCACATATTAAAATTTCAGTTTTCTAAGTAACATAGCAAATTGCTTTTTAAAACAATGTTGTGTAAAAGTACCTAGTTTTGTACTTTTGCACTCTTGATTTTAAACATCTGACTTTCCTCTAAGTTAACAAAAGTCTAAACTGAATTACATGGAAAATGTTGTATTTTTCAGCCTTGGGATTGAGTTGAAAGCTTACTCGTCTTTAGAAGAAACATTCCTCAACGATGTCTAAAAGCTGCGGCTAGTCGAAAACAAGTCTGATCCACAAATAACACCAAGAACTGCGCAATAAACCACTAAACACAGTGGCAAGATAAATAAGTTTAAATTATTTTCTAAAAATTGGCAAGTGCCTTAATGTTTGGTTTTTTTATTTTTTATTTATAAATGTGTGATTGTTTATGATTTTGTGATATTTCCTGACACTTTTCTTTTAAAATTAAGGCAATAAGTGCTAGTTTAATACAATAATACCTATGAGTAGTATTCTTTAATTTTCTTTCTGCTTGTAACTTACTTAAATAAAAATTGTACCTTAATCAACAAGTATCCTTGCATTTATTAATTAAATATCTTTTATTTTAGTTTGTTTTGTTAAATCCTAAATTTCATTTTCTGGAATTGGAACTTTTATAACCTTGATTTACATTCTACTGAAACCTCTTTAAGCTCACTGTCAGAGTATTTCTACATTTCCTATTTTCCTTATGCAGGGTGTCCAGGGTTCAGGAAAAACAAAACAAAATATCTGTATTTTGACTCTTTTCCCAAGTCAATTTTACGGATTTCCCGGTTTAGGGGTTCAATATTAGTAGGCTTCAATTCACATTTTAATTGCGAAACACTGTTGACAATTAAAATGTTAACAATAGAAAAACCCATTTCAGCATTAATCTTACTCATATTAGAGTCCGAGATTTAATCAAGACTTTCACTACCGTTTGCGGCAAGCCTCGGACTGCCGTTAGTGCCTGCAATTAATTAACAACTTTTATTACTGTTTTATTTCGATATCTAGACTGCAGTTGCCGTTCTTGACAATAACTCCAGTTAGCGTTTGTGACAAAATCCAACTTTCAAAACATACCTACTCATAATTTCTCAGTTTGGGAATGAAATTCCACGCAATTTGCAACGTTTTCCCATGTATGGAAAATTCTTGTAAAATTTCTGGAGTCTGTATATTTGTAGTGCAGTGTTAACTATCCTATTGAGAACCATTGATTTCATTTTAAAACGTTCAGGGTTAATCCAAAAGGCTGTTGTAATAATATGGACACTTTGACAAAAATCTCTCAATTAGGTTGATGATTGATTTCCTGATTTCTGTAAGACTAAGGTTTTAAGCACTTGATATAGGACTTTTCACAAACTGGAGATCTGATTATAGAAATTTTTATAATGAAATCTTTAAAAATAACAAATGAGTCTGGCAGAGTCCCTCTTCTTAGTCCTGGGTTGATGGTGAGCTCTTGAATCACAGCCCAAAACTTCTTCAGGAATTTTCAGTTTCTTTATGTCTGAAAACATAATTGAATTTACATAACAATAAAATATAATAACCCATGCATTATTTATTTATTTCACGCTGACTTCAGCCTCAGCTTAGCCTTCTGGGTAATCACTAGTGCTACAACGCTTTGAGTGTAATGAAAAAAAAAAAGAATAAAAAGTTGAAAGATGGCTATGGACAAGCGAGAGTGTTTCTAGAATCTGAATGAATAGAAATGTTTAAAAATTTAATGAATTGAAGATGGCTGCTTTCTTGACAGAGAGAAAAGTGTGTGAATGGCCCTTCTTAGAATTCTGAAAGAGAACAAAGTTCGCTGACTTTCACTACCTTTCACACTGACACAGCATAGGCAAGATACGGATGTAAGAGGCCATGATAAGCTGTTACAAGCAACTCTTGTTATGTGTCAACATAAATATGCCTAAGGAGACCTTCTTTGAGACCTGGTCTCACCTAAGAATTTGGAAGAATCAACTACTGTCATGCAGAAGAGTACAGGCGATACCATTAGGTGGTTTTAAAGATCACACTGTACCGTATTGCTAAATTTAAGCTGAAAGTGTCTGCTTACTTGCACTTTGTGCATGTGTAGAACACAGTCTGTCCCTCATCTGCCGGCGAGCTGGAGAGTTGCGTAAGACATCTTGTCGTTGTTACACTTTGGACATCTGCGTTCTACAACTGGTCCTTCAGCCTCTTGATTGTCATCCGGTTGTTTTGGTGCAGACTTTGTAAACTTGTTGAAATATATTTTGTAGCAAGCTTCCATCTTACGAAAACTGAAACAGAAGGAGAGTGCTGATTTGTTAAGAGCAAAGAACTACTGAGTCAAACGGAGTTAAATTGTGTAACGAACTTCCTGAAAATTTCAAAGTATTATCTACACTTAGGATTAGGTTAAAGTTTTATTGTATTCACAACATGTTTTATGATCTTGATGAATTTTCGGTCCAATTAAAACCCTATATGAAGGATTATTGTTTGCTACATTTTGACAAAAGGATATTATTCTTGAAGATGAAATACTATGTACTTCTGATATATACTTTTGGAATAATGAAAAAAGTGATTATGTTTTATCTCTTCTTTGAAATCAATCAGTAAGCAAGTCACTTTCAATAACTTTTTCAAATATCACACACTCAATTTTAACAACACTTATGTTTTTGATTCAGACATTGAGTCTTCCGGTTACATTGATTAATGTAGTCTAGCAATTTCAACAGGGAGATAGGTAGGAATTCTGGGACCACATCTAACATCTCTATTTCTAAAAATTTGGAATAAATGTTTTAATTGCTTCAGAGGTAGAAGATTTGTTGGGTATTATTCCAGTATAGTGACTTGTCTTCTCATGAGCTAAAACTGATTTAGCACGATTAGGAGAAGACCCCTATACATATGAAAAATTGTTTTGAGGGGCGAAACTTATTTAAAAGTGGCTTTAAAGTTGGGACTATTTTACGATCAGAGACACTCTGTGGCAGAATAGTCTCTGTCACCCACTTCAAATTAAATTAATAGTGAATAAGTTATTATCGTGAGGTTAAGTTTGTGTGTGAAATCATTGTTTTAATAGTTTTCGCAACTTTCTCAAAATTAAAACATTGTTTTTGGCTCTTTTGGAAGGTTTCAACATAGAAAAGTGCAAAATAGACACCAGTCACTATACTGGAATTTTACCGATTGTTGAACAGTGTTGCCATTTCCATGTATACCTTGAGAAGGTCAGATGCAAAGTTATAGCGGCTCTAGTGTTGTTTATACTCACCCTCAGGACCATACGAATTTTGGCACAAATAACAAGTAACTCCACCAGCCTCTCCTATCAAGGGTAATATTGTACCACAATGGGGGCAAAATCCTGATTCCCTTCCAGTGAAACTGCTCATCTTCAGACCTGTAAGTCTTGAGAAATAGGCCCTGTATAAGATACGGTCTAGGCCTAACCTAAAATATGAAATAACAGTAAAAACTGAAACTATTGGTGCCCAACTATACTATGGCTTATATTAAATAATTGTAAACACTATGAGTATTTTTACTGTAATATTTCCCTCATCTAAATGTTATACAAATATAATCATTTTTCTTAGTACAAATAAATTATATTGTGACATAAGCATGGGACTGGGAAACAACAAACAAAACAAGTAACAATAAAAGTCGGACCATAGAGTAATTTGATTTGTTTCCAAACAATGACCATTTGAAAATAATTTTATTACATTATAATGTACATTCGTTACAAGAAAATACATTAGCATATGATAGATGATTATAACTATATAATGTCGAAATTGATGAACTTAATAAACTTGACGTGACAATCAGTAGTTTTTTTATAATATGTACAATATTTTGTGAAATATATACAATGAACACTTACAGTTACGGATTTAGCACTTTTTGTTTTTTTTTTCTGAGGGAAAATGCTTACGCACCATAAGGGCTCCGGTTGTCGGTGAGCTCCCGTGTGTGAAAAATTGGCAAAAACACTAAACCCCTCAGCTTCAGCCATTCTGGCCAAGGAACCACACCACTGTAAGGCGTTCTTCTTGGTCAGATGCTTATTTTGACTTATAGTCGTCTTTGTCCTTCTGTGATGCTGCCATTACAAAGTTCCTTAATTCTTTTCTTTTCATGGTACTTATAATGTAAGTTTCTATTTTTCCCACAACTTCTGACTTTTCAGCATTTGGCCTATAATATTCATTGGACTTATACTCGTATTTTCCCTCACTTCTTCTCCTATGGGCTTAAACACTGACTTCGAGAACCTTTCCCATCGTGTTTAACAGACAAATGGGTCTGTAAGACGAAGTGCTGTCGAGGGGTTTATGACCTTTCCTTAGCAGGATAAGCTTTTGCCTTTTCCATATTTCTGGGAAAACAGCCTCTTCGGCTCTTCCAAAAAAAATGTTGAAAAGCTCCAAAAACATCTTTACGGATTGAGTACTGATTTGATGGATAAACCACAAGATAACAGAAATAATTTGAAAAATGATTATAAAAGTTAACAGCAATAAATTCTGATGAAGATAACAACGATAATATTCAATCGTAATTTTTATATTGTTGATTGTGCCATTTATTTTGCCAATATCATGGATGTAAAATGAAGTCTTTATAAATTTGAATAAATTCCACTTGTTATATTTAAAATTCATAATACATCTTTCGTTCAAACTGATGATGTTCATTCACTTAGAACACTGAAACTGTTGGTGCCCAATTATACTATGGCTTATGTTAAATAATGGTAAATACTATGAGTATTCTAAAAGGTATACTAAAAGTACCTTCTTATCTTCCCGTCCTTTTTATAGTGTATGGGTTGCAGCTATTCACGATGTACAAGCTTTTTTTTAGATGTATATCTCTGAGTCACTCACGCGAACAAAACAAGCCATAACCGTCAGTCAGTCTCTGTCAAGAGAACGGTCGTGTTTAGTAGTAATGATGTATTTATATTTAAAGTAAAGTTAACGTTTGTTTACGACCGGGATAACTCTCCAAGCCAAGGTTTAAAGTGTAAATTGTGTTGTTGGTGATCTAGTTGTACAAAGTGTAAATTTTAAAATTGAAACTTAACTGCTGTGTAAATTTACAAAGTGAAAGTACTCGGGGAGGTCAGCAGTTATACCTCAAACTTGTTTATTATCAATTTCTAATTGGGCTTAAATTAGGTTCTTTAGGGAGCACTGAGTACCGTGCATTATATTGACGATTGTATCTTTGTAACCGTGCATTGGCCTAAATGAACCTCAGGACGGCCTATCATATTTCTCTTACTTCGAACCTAGATGTATAGGCCTAGGCTAGGCCCATCTTTGCCATATTTGGTTAAAATCGGTTATTAATGTGAGATGGGATATGGCGAAGGTAATCACAAGCATGAATTACCAACTACCCTACCAGTTAACTCGGTCATTAGACAAAATTCTCGAAGAGGCCCATCTCAGTGGAGAGTTAAAATTAAGTGGGAGAAAACTGAAGGAGTTCCCAAGAACTGGAGGAAAATATGATCTTTCAGATACAGTCATTGCTGGTGAGTTGCAACATCTATATATTTTTATCTCTGCCTAGCATAGGTTTATTTTAAGTTTAGACTTAAAACACCTTTGTTTACTTAACAACATCATATTTGACAGTTAGCAAGAATTAGGAGTTCTTGTAACTTCTTCAACATTTTATGCCCGTCGGGTGGACCCACGTAATTTTGAAGACATTTGTGATACTTCCTAGAGTGTCCTAATAGGTAGACCTAGGCCAGCCCATACACAGTACTCAGTAGTAACAGGTGAACTGACACTTGTAAGACTTGGGGTATTGAAATGTATAGGGTTCAGATCAAGCTAGTTTCCCTATTTAATATTTTAATAATGGACTTTTTTAATGCTTTGTTATAGCAAATTGTGACTAGAGCATCACTATCTGAAATCCTGATTCATTCTTCTTTTGAAGGCTGGCTAAGAGGGATGGATTCTACTAGATCAAGTTATAACATAAATATAAATATATGTATATTTCTTAAATGGTTGGGTTCCATTATTGATGTAGGCTACCGTTTTAGGGAAATCACTTTTGTGGGTCTAGGGACGGAGATTAGCCCGATGAGCTGATAAAGGGAATTCCTAGATTACCTTTCCTTTACAGTCCATCAAATATTTAGCAAATTGATTTGACTATGCTGCTAATAGAGCATCCTTGAATAGAGCTAAAGTTTTTGTTATTGTTAATTTTTTAGGTTTTCAGCAGTTATTAAGTTTGGGTCTATATTAACTAAGTTACAAATTTAAATATCTTTACAGATTTACATGCAGTTAGTTTTAACTATTAATAATTTCTGTTCTTTTTGTCTCTTTGTTTTTATTAACAAAACCATCTTTTAAGTGTAATAGCAGTCTATTCATCACAGTACCCATCCTAGTTTGTAACAAATTATACACCTCATCATCCATCAAAACATTCATCACACTTACCCTTCATTACTTATTCACCTTAAAATAAGGTGTCACAAATCAAAGTATTTATTTTATCAACGGTTTACATCTTTTACAATTTTTAGAACATGCAAAACAAAGCAGTATTGTCAATTGTAGGTAGACAGATCGATTTAGTCAATCCACCCCAAATAAGTAGTGTGGTACTTTGTTTTTTGTCGTCTTGTTCTTTTTTCTTGCGTTTATTGTTCGGGGTGGTTATGGGTAACAAGAGTAAAGTATTGAAAATTGTTAGACAAGTTTGGGTACTACCTATTTTAAGATGATCAGAAAAATCAGTCCCCCAGAAGTGACCTTTTGGGCTTGTCCCTCCGAAAATGGGTTTGTAACCTATAAAAACTGTATTTATAATCCAATATTCATCACACTCCGTACTGTACCCAGCTGGCATGTGTACCAAAATCAACAACATCCGTTCAGCCAGACCAAGATGGCGGTGAAAAAGTTTGTTTGCTGCCATTTTGGTCTGATTGGTTGGAATTTGTTAATATATGGTGTAATTGTTCCTACGGTACGGTGCTATTTAAGTGCTTATACTAAGGTTAATCGAAATCAGATTATAAGTACAGCTTTTATAAAATAAAATCCTATTTTGAGGGGAGGCCCCCTTAAAGTTCATTTCCTGTGAACCTATTTTGCTGGACCAATTTTGCGGTCTGCCTCCATGGTCACCACAGAGAAATACTGAATTCGTCCACCCAAGGAACACATGACACCTTGCACGTAACAACGGGCTTAACAACAAGTTTTCTTTCAACTGATGCAGTCCAACTGTCAAACCCTCCGCTTGCAAGGGTTTCGTAGAAAGTAGATAGCGCTCTTATATGGAGGTTAAATTCAGATTTGTTAATTTTTATGGAAAGAAAATGTTTATCTTTGTTTGTGTGTGATTAGTTTGAAGGAAGAACGTGCTCAATATTGGAAAGAGTAATAAAATAATTTTAAACGTAAAACCAATACTTAAAACTTATTTTGGACTTTCAAAGGCAATGCCTATCGTCAAAAAATGACAAAAAGTAAGGTTGTATACATGTTTGAAAATATAAAAACAATAATAATCATATGGTTAAATAAATCATATTTAAATTAATAGGATTTAAAATAATATTATACTTTGTTTTATATCTTTTCTTAATAAACTAGCATTAAATAAAATTTATAAAATGTCTTAAAACGACTATATTCTCTTTTATGTGAGCCAAATGTTCTTTATATCTTGTCTGGATGTTTCTTTTAACCATTGCAGTTAATAGCATCAAAACTATCATTTTGACAAATTAACTACGGGCAAACCTAGATAACAAAGTATATCTATGTCATTTAAATGAGTCGTTTCAAACATCACTTAAATACTCAAAGTCTGGTTACATCAAGTGAGGACCCTTATCCGCCTAACTCTAGCAACGACGCTCTCCCGAGCAGCTGAGGCGGACCCTTAACGAGCCTAACCTAGACATTTACAGAAGGATACATTGTACAGGATTTCGCGAAATCGAACAAAATGCGACTTTTCGTAGTAGTATATATATTGTTTCGTCACATCTTTTTTCACATTCATGTTGTATTTGTATTCATATTGCATAGCATTGTATTGTGTTTTCAGCGTCAGCATTTTCAACTGTATATGTTATCTTTACTGACTTTTCCTTTATTTATTCAGTCCCCCTATATTGTTACCCATAACCACCCCGAACAATAAATCTTAAAAAAGTAGCTACAAGAAGAGTATTCCGGTGTAATTTTACCCCAGTAGGCAGTTCGCTACGATTCACGGTAGCGCTTGTGACAGCAACTAATCGAGTATTTAAAGTAAGAAACGTCGCAACCTCAAATAAAAGTGTTTCCAGTCTGGCATGCACCACAGCCACGAAGAGGGTTGCTAACTCAGACCCCTAACCTACCCCACCCTACACCCCTCCCCACGCGGTCTTATCGATCTGGGTGGGGCGGCGGAGATAGCAGACATGCCGGCCGGCTTCCTAAAATTGTTTCCGTTTTTGTACCTGTAGGGGAAAATGTCAGGAGGCGTTATCATTATCGCCTCCAAAATAGAACCATCTGCTCTTTTTCTAGCTAAAATTAGCATTTGGTTACTTATTGAGCTGTTTTTTTCTTCTGACGGTTCCCTTCGACTTGAGACGAAGTCTAGATGTGGACATTCTCTTTTAAACTACGAAACGTGAAGTCATCATGTGAATAGAAAAAATAAAAGTTGACTGGGAAATGAAAAGTAGACTTAACATGGCTGAAAAAAGTATGACAATCCTAATGGAGAATTTGCTCTGAGTAAAGGCAATTGACTAGCTTTAAACTAGTTTCTATGAACAGTATACTTTGCAGCCACTACTTATACAAAACCCCTATTTCAGTTACTTTCAGTATACTTTAGAGCGCGTCGTCGCCCTCTTTAGAACTCTTTAACACTTTTGAACCAACTACAACCAGTTAAATTAAAACTAAAAACTACATCATAGAACAGTATTTGATCCATCACCTTTTTACGAAAAGGCTAAGTCGTAAATTTGATAATTGTACTCCAATCTAGACTGTATTAGCAAACATTATAAAGTTTTATCCTCGTACAACCTTATTTTCCCAGTAATAAAAATATAAACTTACATTTCGTATATAATACAAATTAGCCTACATTTCGTATGTTGGCAGCAAGTCATGCAAAGAAACGCTTATAGGCCTACTTGCCTTTAAATGCACTTTAATAAACAGTAATTTTGTTAAGCCAAAATTAGATAAACGTGGGCAAGCCAGATGTTCGCTTAAAACATTTAATCGTTAAGAGTGTGCAGTAGTGGCCGTGACCTTGAATTTCGTCCCATAAGAGCAATGTAAAACATGCATTTTCTTGGGACACTTAACACCTTAGTTTTATCAGATTTTGTTGAAATAAGTTTTATTTGAAATAATAATGCTACTTCGCAGTATCTCCGCTGACCACTTTTTGAAAATGTTATTACTGTAGTTTAAACGTAATAACAAGACATTTAAATACAACATTTCGTTATCGTTTTGGATGGATGTCACGGTGTGATAAATGAGAAAATGGAAATTCGGCTCAGCGGAGGCACTAAAATATTTAATGCACTTCAAAACAAAGTTTATTTCATAAAATCCGATGAAAACTGGGGTGTGAGGTGTCCCAAGAAAATGTATGTTTCTATTTTAAAGACTCCTCCTGACAAAAATCACTACTCAAGAGAGTCCTTAAAGAGCTTTTTTCAAGCAGTTAGAAACCCTCACTATTCCTTGAACTGTATATTTTTAATTGTCTTTGGTTTATATACACACACCCAGAAAGGTTATGGTAGAAACCACGCACATCATCATTTGACTAGAAATTCCGCTCTGGTTTTAACCAGCAAACATTTCGAATTCGACGATTGCTCAATGCTGTGTCTTTGTCATCATGTTGTATTCTTTCCTAATGACCCTTCAATGTAACAATGTGGAAGCAGCACTTGAAAATGTTGAAGACCCCTTCCCCAAAGTTCACTGCCTCCTCCCTTCATTACCCTCTTGTGCTTACATCTTCAGGTCGCCTCTCGCTGTTGCTTGACATGTTTTAATGAAGGCCGAAATAAATAATTTCATCGGACATTTTGGAGCGTTTATCCGATACACGCTGTCCTTAGAAAATTTTCATAGGAAATCAAGAATGATAAATAGTTTTCATTTCTGCCGCCACAGTAGAACGAAACGGCGAAGAACATAGCTGTTCTGAAAGCAGCTTTGAGCTTCCCAACGTTTCATTTGTTTTAATGATGCAGACATTTATATTTCTTATTATTAAAATTTTGTTGAGAAAGAGAAGATTCACTTAATGGGGATTCTTGTATTTATTAATGTTAAATTGTTGTTTATTACACTACTACACGTCGTGACTTTTGTGACTGAAACGCTAGGAGCGGAGAAAGGGACGTCCCCTACTAAAAAAAATAAAGTTTTATGCCCTAAAAGAAACTATCTGATTTTGACTAGATTTGTTTAACCCCATTTTTGGGTAAATTATCTTTCCCCTTTTGTTGGAAATTCGCTATGGTTCATGGCAGCGCTTTTTCGGCTGTGTTTTGTTTTATTTGGCTACGAACTTATTTACAGTATTAGTTTACTGGTGTGTCTGTAGGTTGTGCATTGTTTGCCTTGTGAAGGATTGGTGCATTGCAGATGCAGAGTTGATGTACAAACAAGACATAAATTTACGATACACTCCCGCCATGTGGTCTGGCGAGACGGTATCGACTTATCGATACGATTATCTGTCAATAGTCGATACGTAAAGCGAGTTCAAGCGTGGATAAATCCACATTATTCGCACTCGCATCTATAAATTTCTTCTAATTTATCGACTCCTGTTGTAAATTGATTTCTAGATAGGTGAACGATTCCAATTTGGAAATTAGCACAATGGAATGTCAAGTGTTTGAAAATGAAGAGTTTGTAATAGTGGGTGTGACCGTGAATTTTGTCCCAAACGAACAACAACATTCACCCTTCATCCCAAATTCACCTTAAAATACCCTCTAGAAGTGGTCGGTGTCTCAAACCAAAGTATCACAATGTAAAAATGTATACATTTTCTTGAGACACCTTATTCGTACGGTTTTCATCGGATTTTTATGAAGTAAACTTTTTAATGTGTATTAAATATTTTAAAGACTCCACTGAGCCAAATTTTATTTTCTTATAAGTCGTTCAGAATTTTGCTAAAAAAAGGTAAAGTTTATCTTAACCTTACAGTAATCTCTACCACCTAACCTCGATCTCTACCTAGCGTTACCGCAAAGTCACTTACAAATTTATTGGTGCTTACTGCGGAGATCGAACCCGCGCCACCAGAGTGATGAGCGATACCAACCCGCCACTGCTCCGTTGAGAAATTTGTCCTGGAAAATTCTTTTTCCAGTAGTATGTTGTAGGACGCTGTAATTTGAGACGTGTTTGGGTGTGATGTTTTCTTCTCTAATCTCCGGTCCATACCCTGATGGACCATGGAAGTAGTGGCGCTCTCTGGTCTATACAGAGTCGTGTCTGTTCAGCTCATCAGTCACTGTTTCCGTCCTATGATTGATGTGCTGTCTCACTCTCTCTCTATCCTTTCAAACCTTCTAAGCCAGTTCTTCCTTTAGTGTGTTTGTGTATGTTTAACGTACAATTGGATTAATTGAATGCCATGACCAATTATCTCTGGCGTGCTTAGCACCGCAGCTGCGTAGCGTGTTTGAGATGTAGGCTTTGATGTGGATACAATATTGTTGTGGGTACTGCATATTCTACACTTACGCGTATTTTCGCAGATTGTGTCTTGAACAGTGGCGTTGTACCGACTATCTAAACAAAAATACTGTAGTTAATAAATCCTAACTGAAAAATAAGAATAAAGTTTCCTATAACGAAGTATAAATTACAGAGAAATTGCCCTTAAATATCGAACTGGGAGACACAGAACGGTAGTTCATGAACGTTCGCCTTCTCAGGCAGGAGTTCAATCCGTCAATAAGTTGCCAAATTCGATTACAAGTGTCCCAATGCCTAAGACATTTAAAGCTCGTCAAAAGTGAAGCGCATTTTACAGCACCGACGAGTTTATGGCACATGACTGGGAGAACACATTAGAAGACGACTGGCTGACCACGGGGCTAAAGTGGGGAAAATTCGAATGAATGAATCGTGTGATTGGAAATTCTGTATGTCTGAAAGATCTAGATGTGTGCGAGTGGAAATTTTAGCTACAAACAACTGACGCTTGCGATCCATGGATGATGTAATTATGCAATAAATTATTTATTTAAACCAAGCCAAATTGAAATCGGATCATAAAATCATTTCATTTTTGGATGGTAACGCCTATAATACGTTAACAACACTGTTTCTCATACCAGTATTCAGAGTAATCATCTCTTCTACATTCTCTGAAAAATGGGTTTATACTCGTATATAGCTACCGATACCACTAAAGAAACTCATTAAATTTCCACCGAAATATTCATTTTGGTGTAAAAGTGCAATGAGTAGCGGGCGGAGAGCGCGGCCGCGGAGTCGCGGTTGAATGGAAGAGAAAGGGGGATTGGATAATTGATGGAAGGGTCTGGGAGTGAATGGTAGGGGGATCGATATGATGAAAGTGCGAGGTAGAAGGATCAGGGATCGTATAACATCTCCACGCTCAAACATTAGACCACTCGAGGCTATCAGACTGTTCAGACCACTTGTCCTGTCATGGTGCGCCGGCTTGTTAACGAGGTAATCTCGTGTGTTCTGAGGAACAGTCGGCCCTAGTTTGTAACAAGACTACCATCTCATCATTCATTAAAAACACTCATCACACTCACCGTCATTCCATATTCACCTTAAAATACCATCTAAGAGTGGTCGGTGCCTCAAAGCAAAAGTATTATAAAAAAGTGTTGAGTAGATGATCAAGTTGTGTGAAAAATATTTTCGAAACATAGCCGAAGCGTAGCTGCAAGCGCTACTGTGAATCCTAGCGAATTTCTTATCACGAGGGAATTAAACCCGAAATCCCCTTTTTGGTTTCTGACCACTCTACAGGTCGCATTTTGTTCCTTATTTTCACGAACTTAGGTACACACTTTTGTAAGTCACTAGGTTAGATTCGTTAGCCAGCACGATCGGGGTACCCTGAAGTTACCTTTTGGGGGAAGGGAGTTTTCCCCCTATAAAAGAGGTTTTGCCATAAAAACTGTGCTTATGATCGAATTTGGAAAATCATTAAAATATAATCAGGCAGACCAAGAATCCTATGATGCATTTTAAGCATCCCCTACCTCCCCAAAAAAAGTACGCCAAAATTCGCGAAAATTGAAAAAATGCGATGTGTAAAGGGATTTTTTTCTCTCTTACACACACATATATACATGTAAAAGTGTTCCATTAGACCCAGAAGATTTGAAAAGTTCGAAACTGCCACCATTTTGTCTACGACGTTTCGTTTATACAGATAACAGGACATGCAGATATCACTATCAGTTCTAGTTGATGAATACTGAATGTGTAATCAGCCTCATCGTCTGTTCTGCGCAGTTGAAGCCAGGCTACGTCATGCACTAGACAGTTGGAAATCTCAACATGAACCATTGAATTCACAGTCAAAGGGGGCGATTTTTCCGGATCATCACCTCCCCATAACTCTTGATAAAATTGTTCCAAAATGGCCCTTACGGAATATTATATACAAGCACAAAACCCGTTCTGTTAATAATACCATTTTGTAACAACAAGCTAAAATATTCGTAACGGCGGGAGTAACTATGACTCTTGCACCGTAATACCGTAAAGCACCGATCTGATCTGATCGAAACACATAACTCTGATTAAAGTTTGGATTCTTAAAAAAACTATCCTATCGTAGACTTATACGCCTTGTTGTATCATTCGTCTAAAGTTGAAGGTACGATAGAGGTGTCAGGAAACCCTGAAAGCCATTAGTGACTTGATAAATGAACCATCAGGACTGTACCTTTGTTGAAGATACTATCTTACTTCTATACTGCACTAGGAGGAGAAACTCTCTATAACTTCTATGTGATTGTGAATAAGGCGTTACATCTCGCCTGTAATCCGCAGGGAAGTTCCCCCTTTCATGAGCCATATGACTGACAGACCCTATAACTATACCCCCGGGCCACTGTCGTACATACAACAGCTGACTCCCCCTTTTCCCCTACCCCTTCAACTGGTCCGGACACCTCCAAATGTTCCGTTCAGTAGTTTAAAGTTGTCTAAAAATTGAACGGCAGTTATAAAGTATTTTTCATGAGGAATATCACTCAGTAGCCTATTTTGAGAGTTGGTTGTCGACAATCAAAGAATGCCTCTAACCTGAAAATCCTTCCAGTTGAGAGTTTTGTTTGACCTGAAAATTCAGAACAGATTTTTTAATCATGCTCGAAAGTAGGATTTTGAAACGGAAAAACACCTCGAGGTAGTTTTTACTTTTATCATCATTTATCATCATGTCAGTATTCTTGTTTTGACTCAAAAGGGAGTTTCATCAAGCCCCAAAATGATAGATTCCGATCAACAATTACAATTTGTGCGCTGGAGAGGTACATTGCTGTCCTATGTTTCTTGTGAATTGGAATGAAAGGACTTAAGTCAAGAAAATGATCTCAGTTTAAACTTGACCATTAATTACAAGGAAGGAGAGACAAGAGATTAGTGGTGGCTAAACAAAGTTTACTTTGTAAAGCATAAAATTATAAATTCCGATTGACGTACGTTACTTTGAAAATTGCCTCCTGTAAAATATGATTTTACTAAAATTGACGAAATTTTCGGAAAATTGCAATAACAGCTACTCTGTAAGAAATTATACCAACATAAAACACACGCTGTAGGTAGGTTCTCATCAGAAGGTGTTGTTGAAAGTAGACATGGTCGGGGTCAACTATGCAAAGTGGGTCGGACTAGAGCAGTAGGGCTGACTGGTGGAATAAAAGCGTTAATTGTGTTAATTGATGTGGAGCGGTGAGTCAGGCGAGTGGGCGATAATCAGCAACTCAGGGTTCAGTCAAGCGACACCGTAGCTGTTGTCAGAGAGAGTGGTAAATTGTACCAAAGATAATGTTATGGTGGATAGATAGCGCATAGATACCATATGTCTGAGGCAGGATAGTCAACATAATCAGAATGCGCTGCGTCTCTCGAAGTTTTTCTCCCCCCTTGGCTCCACATGCTCGAGTTCGTCCAATGTCGATGACCAAACCGCGCGATTTTCGAGAACGAACGAACTTGGCCGTGCGTCAGCGGCTCTACTTGATACTCTTTAAAGCATTCCCTCGCTACGCATTCTGTGCTTGGGCTGCCTCAACTTGATTTTCCTACTTTAGCCGTGTGGCATCAATGCGTTATGGCATCTACTGGGTTAACTTATGTATATTTATGATAGGAGAGCAATCTTCAGCACCTCTAACGCGCAAGTTGACAAAGAAATTCTTCTGAATGTCTGGCTCTCTGGTGAGACATCGTAACTAAGACGGTCGTTCCAACAATACGTTTCGTCGAATCTAATTAGTACCTAAGCTAAAATTATCCTAAGCAACCTGCCTTCTCGTTTTGCATTTTCCCAAGATAAGTTTTATCTTTTGAGCGATTTGGAAACTTTGTCCAACACAAGGCCGCCTTTGTCTTACCAGACATGTGTTCTAATTCCCACCGTTGTACTCTACGCAGACGACGCTCACGTGTAATTACTCACACACGGGGTCACGGTGTGTTGCGTTGACATGGCGGGTGTGTGTGTGTGTGTACGCACAACAATAGACTCTCAGGAACCGGAAGTAGCTCACTTCACCTCACCTGCCTTGGTCTGCCACCTGTCTGCTCTGTCTGGTCTTTACAGCAGCCGAGAACAGATTAAAGTTCGGCCGTTTTCAGTTTACACTTGCTCTCGTCATCAGAATTTCACTGTTAGTTGGTAATGGCGCAATCCCTATATCACTATTTGAGATGCCGACCACTCTCATGAGGGTATTTCAAGGCAAATATGTGGTGAAGGATGAGTGTGATGAGTGGTAGTAATGAGTTATGAGGTGTAGTCTTGTTACAAACTAGGGCCGACTCTTCTTTAGAATGTGCCATTAATTAATAGCCCAATGGCCAATGGAAATACAAGGACCAACGGCTTAACGTGACTTCCGAACCACGCAGGTGATGGTCTGATAAGTCTAAACGATGGTGGGAGTTGATGCGGGTATCATCAGATGATCACTGAGACTATCTAAGCCGCTTTAGACCTATATCATCCTCAAAACCTGACCTCCATGAAGCTGGATTACAGGACCACGCCACAAGTCCCAGTCAATAACAATAACAAGTCAATAACAATATCAAAACAAGTTCAAACAAAATCAAACTTCACTCAATTTTGTTTACGGGAAATTACGACTCGGATCTAGGCCTACTCTTCAGATGTCTACTCAACTGAATTCCTTGGAATACACCTTGATCGAGGTTTGACTTGGAACACTCACGTAGACCACGCTTTTGCTCAAAACTATCATCAAGAATGTATGTGTTGAGGAAACCGTCAGGTACGGATGACGACGTATTATCTACCCACACATATCTTACGGATTGACGTTGTGTGCATTGAAGAGTTTTGTAGGGAAGTATTAAAACCTGAAACTGTTGTCTCGACCTTGCCTTTACATTTGAAGACGTGTCTGTTTTTCTAATCAATATGTAGTCCCATTTTGTGTAACACACAGTATGTAAGACGATTTTGGTACATTTACTGTAAATATCCATGCAATAAAATATGTATTTATTTATGCCCTTTGGAAATCTTTTGTCGATCCTCCAACTCGGCCCAGTCCCGGTGTACAGTGAACTCCACGCACGATCCAGACATTCATTGAAGTATCAAGGTTTTAGGCAATTCGTTACGTGCCTGGTTTGTGTACCTTTACACACTGTACTAACAGAGAATGTAGAAGCCCTCTGTCTACCTTGCATTGCTCTGTGGTATTGTGTGAGATTCTATTCTTTGTGGCGGTGGCGGTGGTACAGGTTTGTAAGGACTGGAACTGGAATGGTATGATGATATCTGGTCCATCATCAGGTTGACGACACCGTGCGACGTGTAGAACTTTTATTCCTAGAGAGATGCGAGGCAAGTTCTTACCGTTGAAAACCTGTCTGTGTGCTTTTCAGCCTCGGGGACAAGGAAATGTGACTCGGACGATCCCGAAACATATCTAAACAAAGGATAAACACAGCCACGAGCGCTACCTTGAATCCAGCGGATTTTTGTTCTGGAGGAATAATTTACACTGGTAGTTGCTTGGTTGTAGGGGCGTTTCCCCTAAAAATGGGTTTTATTTTACAAAACCACATTTATGAATTGTGGTCAACTCGTAAGGTTCGCTGGCATAATTGTTTTACCAGGTTTCATCAATATTGCTGGATCTTAAATAAGCAGTTTTTATAGCATAAAACCATTTTACCCATACTTGAGTAAACATCGAAGAGCACGTATGGAGAGATGCCAGGAGACACGGTGTAGCGCTTCCAAACTTTTAAACTTCCGTAAAGAAACTTAAATTAAAATAGGTCGGTCAGAAATATGTCGTAGGTCAAACTTTTCCACTGATCAGCCTGTAAGTTCCACTGATAAGTCAGCTGACCCGTGGCAGATTGGTATCGCGCGCGACTCCGGAACTCATCACTCCGGTGGCGCGGTTTCGATCCCTGTAGTCAGCACTAACAATTCTTTAGTAGCTTTACGCTAGGTACAGGTCGAGGTTGAGTGGTAAAGAGGTATATAGTCCTAACTTCGCCTCGCTAAACAAAATTTACCTTTGAGTTGTCCAATGACACTCAGTGGTGATGTTAAATGCCTTGTCGAAACATTTACACTACTCGTATTGGGTAGGGGGACCAGATTGGTGTGGAGTTACGATGTCATAAAGAGGGTCGTCAATATTTACAGCGGGAACTCTATTACGGAACGTGTCTAAATTGAGACTTCACTCCGCTCGCACGCGGTGTAACAGTGAGGTTATAGTTTTACGAGGCCTGACAGTAAACTGAGTTGAGCTAGCGTTTATATTTGGTTTGTCACGAGCATAGAGCACAGAATTAAAATAGAGTAGACAGTCGAGAGGCGTGACGATGCAGAGGGTTGCAACAAACGCCGCCGTTATAAATGGTGCGACTGTGAGTTTTAAACTTTTAAATGAAAGGTCAATATATTTTTTAGGGGAATTAAAAGCCGGTCATAAGTTTTATTTTGATTTTGAGAAAAATCAACTTTGAAAACGCCATGAAATACTTAAGCTCTGAAATCGCCATTTAAAAGTGGAATTTGAAAAACTTTGATCCAATTTACCCTGGATAATCTGTTTGACAACTTGTACAAATTATGACATTTGTCATCACATAAGAACAGTGTTTGTTAGATTGCAAAGGGCTTGTTCAAAGTTGACGATGGCGGTGGGTATTTTCTAGCCGCTTTGGTACATATTGATGTGTACCAAAATAAACAAACTCCACTTGTTCTGGCTGATTAGACTATTTTGATTTGTGGTGCACATGTTGAGTATGGTGTCATAATCGAAATTTGACCATATATACAATTTGTATGGAATAAACCTCATTTTGGGAGGACTTCCGTTGTACATTATACCCCATAGGATTCATGTTAGTGCTTGTGACTACGCGTTGACTATGGAACTACATTTTCTTTGTCTAAATTTCCCGCTCTAGCCCTACATGTCGTGGATTCCGTGTGCATTGTTGTTGATATGAGATTGTGCCGGATTCGCTGAATCATATCGCGTTCCACTCTGTAGAGTCAGCAGGAAAGGGATATGTTCTGGGAATGCTACAAATGTTGATGTGTGTCTGTCTCCGAGAACACGTCTGTCAGTGTGAGTCAAGTTGTACTTGCGTGCGACAAATAATGCAGGTTTTGCAAATTTCTAAAATAACATTGCTCGTGGCCCTCAGTTAAAAAATACATTCTTATTTTAGCACTATTCACAAGCCGGCGCGGAGTCCTTTCCACTCGCTGTTCCTCCTGGAAGAACTGTGCGGTCGGTAGTCCCATGTTGCGCTGTCAATCTTTTAACAGATGTCTACGCACAATGGACTTCGCTGATACACTCACTGTATGTCCACAAAGCACTATCGTGGTTAAGTGGTAGAGAGGTTTATAAAGTCCTAACTTCGCCACGTACATAATGTACTATTTTCACGGGTTACAAATAATAAGGCGTCAGTCTTTGCTAACTCGCTATTTATTTACAATCTAATTATTAAATTAATTACACAATTAATTATTAACTTAATGACTACATATTATTACACTATTTGCAGTTCCTTATTTCACTATTTGCACTTCACAGTCTATTCGCACTCCGGCGCGAAGTCCGTTCACTCACGTGTCCTTGTAGCACTCTTCAGTCGGGAATCCAACGGCGGGTGACGATGCCTCGACGATGGCTAACACTGTTCACGCACTGAGATGTGACCCTGTATGTTCACACAACACTTACACGTTCACAAGGTACGCGGACCTTCTTACACAGTCTTACACTGGACTATTCGTTCACAAGGGGAACGCGACCCCGATTCGTTCACATTCATTCACTGTCCGGAACTGACTGCTGAGGGCTCCTAAGCGCGGGTTTATATATCACCGTAGATAATTCTCAGAGCTTCTCGAAACGACTAGAACATCACGTGACTAGGCTCTCAGCCAATAGGATTGAAGTTCTAGGTCCTTCGATGTTTATGGCGCGTGCATTCAACCGTACAAACATCGAAGGCAATATACCTGTCAGTCAATTAGGTCTCCGAATTCACGCAGGTTCATTGAAGCGGTCTGCCTATTATCTCGGGGTAGGCCCCGGCGTCCGCTACAATAAATATTTCTTTCATTCTTGTGAGACCGTTCTCAAGAGACGCGGCCCGGGCTTGCGCACTTCTACAAACGAACGGTACGGAACTGACTCCGGGGCTCCAAAGGGGTAGTTATAGAGAGAACTTCGTAGTCCTAACTTCGCCTTAACCAGACAAACTTTATCTCTTTACATCCACCTCTAATAAGGACACAAAATGCACACATCCAGGGAAATTTAAGTCGAATTCTCCATCAAAAAGTGTTGGGGACATGGTGTGGCATCCCAAGACCAAACTACTCATGGGCTACGGCCAATAAATATTTTTCTGTGTTTAATTCAAGTATATTTACAATTTGTAAACTTGAGACTTCTCTTTATCAGATGTTCGTTGCAGCACAGTAGCCAGCTGAGGCTGTGGCGGGGTGTGATGGCTGATTGCAAGGGGTGGATTAGAGACACTCTGTGTCAATATTTGATGTGATGACGTCACTTGTGACCACTTCACTACTTCACATCCCCTACACAACGTACGTCACACTAAACGTACTGCCGCGAAATCTGAAAAAAATACAGGTTACTGTATTTCAGGATTTTGAAATCTTTAACGGCTGTCGAGTAATGGTGGACACGTGACGATGCGGAGGGTTGCTAGACAAAAAAAAGGTAGAGTTTGTCTTGTTTAACGAGGCGAAGTTAGGACTACAAAGTCCTCTCTACCACTCAACCTCGACCATTACCTAGCGTCACCGTATTAGTTACATTACAACTTGTAAGTGATGACTGCGGGGATCGAACCCGCGCCACCGGAGTGATGAGCTCCGGAGTCGCGCGCGATACCAATCCGCCACGGATCCGCTAAAAAAACGCCGCCATTATAGTGTTACTGTAAGTTTGAACATCCAATTGATTTTTAATATATTTTTTAGCCAATTTGGCACCTCACTTACCTAATTTTTATTTTATCTAGAAAAAATCTACTTAGTATAAATAATTTGTACCTTACCCAACATTTGTATCAAAAATCAACAACATCCATTCAGCCAGACCAAGGTGGCGTTGAATTGGTTGTTGTTTGGTACTAATGTTAGGTTCGTTTTCACAATGTGTAAACCACGTTAAATTGAAGTCAGTTCATAAATACGGTTTTATAGCATAACACCCCTTTTGGGGAAACACCCACCCTCCCCCAGGGCAATTCCGGTCTAAATTATACCCTGTTATAGGAAATTCCCTAGGATTCACGGTAGCGCTTGTTTTCTTTTCATAGAAATTGTAATACACTGAGAGTAATTTGTTTAAAACATTCACTTTGCAACTGGCCAGGTCGCTTGGGGCAAAGACTCTTCGCATTACGGAAACCTCCATTACCTTAATTGTCGCTGTTTTTCTTTCAAACTTCTCCGTCTTGCCATGCATATGGCTTCCGCCGTAATTGGCAAACTTTTAATTAACAAGGGGCGGATTTTACCGGTTTTATTTTACTGGCTAACTTGTTACACCGAACTCTGCCGATGGCTTGAGTGTTGACACGTAGTTTTACATTGGTTTGAAAAAATGTTCAAACGTATTCCGGATGTCAGGATCGGTGCTTATTTTATGGTCCCGGGTCTGCTGACGGCATAAATATTTAACTTTTTCCGAAGAAAATTTTCCAAAAAGTGCCAATACCTGATTTTAAGTCGTTAGTGAATAAGTACATATACGTAGTGAGACGCGTTGGAGCGGAGGATATATAAATTAATGAGACTACGTTATGATCTAATGTCATGCTCAGTTAACGTGCATAGCAATAGCAATTATATTTGCTTATCAGAACGTGAAATCTACCTGATCATACCGAAGTGTCAGCGCAGCAGAATCATTTTGTTTATATGAACATCTGCGTAACTTTGAGTATCTCTTGTGTTTTCATAAATTTTAAAACTGCCCCTTGATAATTATTAAATGAATGCGAAATAGTAGTTTCTTACAGTTTAGTTATATTTTCAATTTCAGCCTCTCTTTGACAAGGCATCGATCTGCAGATTGACCTTTCCCTGTATACTCTGTGTGTTCGGGTGCATCTGTTGACGTTGTCGGGGCTGCACTGTTGACGTTGTCACCAACTCTGAACCCTGAACAGCTGGTATTCAGCAAATGTCAAGGCTACATTACATTGTCGTTACAAGATACATTAACCTGCCATAAGTAGACAGAAGTAGGCTAGGCATCGATCTGCAGATTGACCTTTCCCTGTATACTCTGTGTGTTCGGGTGCATCTGTTGACGTTGTCACCAACTCTGAACCCTGAACAGCTGGTATTCAGCAAATGTCAAGGCTACATTACATTGTCGTTACAAGATACATTAACCTGCCATGAAGTAGATTGTAGAAGTAGGCTAGGCATCGATCTGCAGATTGACCTTTCCCTGTATACTCTGTGTGTTCGGGTGCATCTGTTGACGTTGTCACCAACTCTGAACCCTGAACAGCTGGTATTCAGCAAATGTCAAGGCTACATTACATTGTCGTTATAAGATACATTAACCTGCCATGAAGTAGATTGTAGAAGTAGGCTAGGCATCGATCTGCAGATTGACCTTTCCTGTATACTCTGTGTGTCGGGTGCATCTGTTGACGTTGTCACCAACTCTGAACCCTGAACAGCTGGTATTCAGCAAATGTCAAGGCTACATTACATTGTCGTTATAAGATACATTAACCTGCCATGAAGTAGATTGTAGAAGTAGGCTAGGCATCGATCTGCAGATTGACCTTTCCCTGTATACTCTGTGTGTTCGGGTGCATCTGTTGACGTTGTCACCAACTCTGAACCCTGAACAGCTGGTATTCAGCAAATGTCAAGGCTACATTACATTGTCGTTACAAGATACATTAACCTGCCATGAAGTAGATTGTAGAAGTAGGCTAGGCATCGATCTGCAGATTGACCTTTCCCTGTATACTCTGTGTGTTCGGGTGCATCTGTTGACGTTGTCACCAACTCTGAACCCTGAACAGCTGGTATTCAGCAAATGTCAAGGCTACATTACATTGTCGTTATAAGATACATTAACCTGCCATGAAGTAGATTGTAGAAGTAGGCTAGGCATCGATCTGCAGATTGACCTTTCCCTGTATACTCTGTGTGTTCGGGTGCATCTGTTGACGTTGTCACCAACTCTGAACCCTGAACAGCTGGTATTCAGCAAATGTCAAGGCTACATTACATTGTCGTTATAAGATACATTAACCTGCCATGAAGTAGATTGTAGAAGTAGGCTAGGCATCGATCTGCAGATTGACCTTTCCCTGTATACTCTGTGTGTTCGGGTGCATCTGTTGACGTTGTCACCAACTCTGAACCCTGAACAGCTGGTATTCAGCAAATGTCAAGGCTACATTACATTGTCGTTATAAGATACATTAACCTGCCATGAAGTAGATTGTAGAAGTAGGCTAGGCATCGATCTGCAGATTGACCTTTCCCTGTATACTCTGTGTGTTCGGGTGCATCTGTTGACGTTGTCACCAACTCTGAACCCTGAACAGCTGGTATTCAGCAAATGTCAAGGCTACATTACATTGTCGTTACAAGATACATTAACCTGCCATGAAGTAGATTGTAGAAGTAGGCTAGGCATCGATCTGCAGATTGACCTTTCCTGTATACTCTGTGTGTTCGGGTGCATCTGTTGACGTTGTCACCAACTCTGAACCCTGAACAGCTGGTATTCAGCAAATGTCAAGGCTACATTACATTGTCGTTACAAGATACATTAACCTGCCATGAAGTAGATTGTAGAAGTAGGCTAGGCATCGATCTGCAGATTGACCTTTCCCTGTATACTCTGTGTGTTCGGGTGCATCTGTTGACGTTGTCACCAACTCTGAACCCTGAACAGCTGGTATTCAGCAAATGTCAAGGCTACATTACATTGTCGTTACAAGATACATTAACCTGCCATGAAGTAGATTGTAGAAGTAGGCTAGGCATCGATCTGCAGATTGACCTTTCCCTGTATACTCTGTGTTCGTGCATCTGTTGACGTTGTCACCAACTCTGAACCCTGAACAGCTGGTATTCAGCAAATGTCAAGGCTACATTACATTGTCGTTACAAGATACATTAGATGAATCGTATTCCATTACATTGCCATGAAAGATACATCTGAGATATTGTAACTCTGCAGTTGAGTATACTCTGTCATTAACATATAGGAAATAGACGTTTCATTTCTACCGCTAGAGAGAACGAAACTAAACGCAGTTTTGGGGTTTTCAAAACCTCCCGAGTAAAATGATAAAACCTTATAATGTATATGTGTTCCTACTCTGCAGGTCGCATTTTTGTCAGCTTTTCACGAAACTTGGGACAAACGTCCTTTTTGTACATTTCTAGGATAACTTCGATTACCAGCGACATCAGTATACCGGAAGTGTTCTTTTGGGTACTTTTCCTTCAAATATTTTTACTAATCTTACATTTTATTTTGTGACACCGTAATTAACATATGTACCGTACATCAATTAAATCCGTTGAGCCAGACAACGTGGTGGTGGCGGCAAATCGTTTTTCGGCCATCTTGGTCTGGCTAATTTGATTTTGTTGGTTTTTACTACACATGTTGTTTACGAACGTGTGTACCAAATGTTACTTACTCCATCCAGCTTTGATTTTTCCAACTTGCAAGTCTTTAACCGCATAAATTCCCAACTTTTAGTCATGTCTAGATTATTGGGGAAGTTGACGATCCCTAAACCCCTCCATCGCGACGGCACTAACTACCTACAGCTGTACTAAAGATCATGTTATGGTAGGTAGATAACGTATAGATGCCGAATGGCTGAGGCAAGAAACTGAACTAGTTGCGGCAATTCACTCACAGAATGCAGCGCTGCGAGGGAATTCTTTTAGAGTCTCAAGTAGGGCCATTGACGCACGCGCAAGTTAATATTGTGATTAATATTTATCATCAGCACTCATCAACAAATCGTCTACTCTGTTATTCATTAATTTTTTTAAGACCAACCATGTTCTTTGAGGAATTTATTATTGTAAATGGTGTTCCTTTGGAAGAATAAATAAATATAAAGTTGGTTGTTCTCGAAAATCGCACCTTTGGTCACCGACATCCGATAAACTCGATCATGTTGAACCGAGGGGAAGGACGGTGCAAAACGGCAGCGCTATTTGTGCTTGAACTGCCGAACTATGTTGATTTTCTACCTCAGCCATGTGTTATCTTTGCGCATCTACTAACCACAACATTATCTTTGACTGTACTGTCTGGTTCCTTGACTACGGAGTGTACAGTGAAGCATTTATGCTGCAACTTCTCTGTGAGGTTTCCGGCGTCTCGCTGTTGAATTATTCAGCTATGCTCGCGGCATGGGACCATTGTATCATTTATCGAGCTCAGAATCCAAATCAAACCCTCCTTGTCGCTGGCTGGATATCTTACACGATTATACTGTACTTTTGGTCACGGGTTACAAATATTCATGTTCATTGCAATCTAGTATAATTTTGACTAATTTTTAACACAACTGATTATTTACTCGATGGCTACAAACTTTAAGGTTCGTACGATTCCTTAGTTTTATTATTTAAACTTAA
This sequence comes from Matsumurasca onukii, assembly GCA_018831715.1. Taxonomy (NCBI): domain Eukaryota; kingdom Metazoa; phylum Arthropoda; class Insecta; order Hemiptera; family Cicadellidae; genus Matsumurasca; species Matsumurasca onukii. The sequence goes on along the minus strand of CM032065.1, from coordinate 45,562,874 downwards.
CTTGCATTCACAATCCGGTGCGAAGTCCCTTCCACTCGCTTGTCCTCCTGGAAGCACTCTTCAGTCGGTAATCCCACGTTGCGAAGCGACATTGTCGAAGATGACTCATAGATGTCCACCGCGGACACAATGTAGTTCACTGATACTGAGACTTGCTAGTCACGCACAAGGGATGGGACACCGTACTATTAGTTCACAAGGGACGCGGAACAGACAGACTCGCCGGGCTCTGAGGGGTGACTACTCGGATATTGGCTGACGGAACATTCCAGAAGGAACATTCCGAGAACATTCCAGAAGGAAAATTCCGAGAACATTCCAGAAGGAACATTCCGAGAACATAGAACCCCCGAGAACATTCCAGAAGAAAATTCCAGAACATTCCAGAAGGAAAATTTTCCTGAGAACATTCCGAGAACATGAAGGAAAATTCCGAGAACATTTCAGAAGGAACCATTCGAAACATTCCAGAAGGAAAATTCCTGAAAAATTCCGCATTGAAGGAAAATTCCGAGAACATTCCAGCCGAGAACATTCCAGAAGGAAAATGCCGAGAACATTCCAGAAGGAAAATTCCGAGAACATTCCAGAAGAAAATTCCGAGAACATTCCGATTCCAGAAGGAAAATGCCGAGGACAATTCAGAAGGAACATTCCAGAAGGAACATTCCAGAAGGAATTCAACGGTTTTAGAGCTATTGCTGCTTGAAATGTTTGTAGCCACCGTTTAGTTCTTGTTGAACAATTTTTGTTTTGTTTATTATTTCGTTACAGACAGACAGATTATTGGGCTGGAGTGAATAATTCGAATGAATGAATGAATAACCTCTGTATGTCTGAAAATACTTCGATGTGAATGAATGGAAAATTTTAGATAACCTTAAACACTGACGATTGCGATACAATGTATATTGTTTATGTAATAAAAGATTTATTTATTTATAATCGTTTCATGCAAGAGTTCAGTCGCAGGTTCATACCTCGAGTTGTCTAAGTTAAAAATTCAATTAGAAAATCTTTGCTGCACAGATTTGCTATCTGTGTCACTTTATACAAATACGGCGGTCTGACGTCATTTAGTCCCAGGAACAGTTTTGGAGCACCCTGTATACATGGGGGAAAGCTACACAAACTACACAGTAGCGACTAGCGACAGGACAGTGTCGGTTGTAACAGTTATAACAATAACAAGCCCGCGGAACATAGCGCGGTGTCACAATAAACAACAATGACACACACTTTCACTCGCTCTACACACACACACACACGCGCCTGGGAAACAGCGTTACAGGCTGGATATTTCCCATAGTTCCACCTGTTTTTATCGAATTTCTTTTGGAAAAACGAGATATTCAAGAGTCCCATGAAATGAGCACCGATCCTGAGCCCTAGAACACGTTTTCAACACTTTATTTACATACGTATATATGTGCATCATCTCTACAGGTTGCATTTTCTGTCATTTACAAATGTTCCTTTTGTAAATATATCTCCGTCGAATTCGTTAACCAGCAAAATCGGGACTACCTGAATCCCTGGGGCTTATCTCGAATAAAAGGGGTTTAATGCTTTAAAAGAGTAAATTTTCATCCGATTTTATGACATTTGAAATAAATATGTATTCATATACATTTACCAATACCAAAATATAATGATAATCCATTGAGCCGTTTCAAAATGGCGGCCAAAAAAGTGATTTTTCGAAATGTTAGCGAACAGCCCGGCCGTAACGCCCGTGGTAATAGAACGGTTGAATGCCGAAGCGAGGCTGTGAACAGAGCGAATTAGAGTAATAATTTGCAAAGGAAATTTGCTTTCACTCATACCAGCGGCGCTTTAGCGCTTAGCTGCGTGTCGGCTTGGTTTCGTTGTTGTGTTGTTAACGTGAGATGTGGAAAACGTGTACTTTACGTCCGACTGTAGGGTCTGCACTACAGGATATGTACAAATGTAACTTCCACAGGAAAAATATCTGCTGATTGTATTAGTCCAAACCCTTGTTAAATTTCTCTAAGTTTGGTAATCAATCATAACAATCTCTTCCCAAAAATTAATGAACTTTGTCCGTCTACATTTTTTGGAAGAAAGAAAACAACACCTTAAAACCCCTTTGCAAGGTTGAGCTGCGTAACGGTAGCAATACCTCAAACCCATATTTTAGCCCGGAATGCTTCAAATTTGGCAGTGGAAGTTCCTTTCTTTTTACAAAATTGGCGTACTTTGTGCCCTTGAAGAGCGTGGAAAAAGCCTTTAATTTAGCTTGCATGATTGAGTGGGTGCTCGTGGTACGTTTTAGCTGTCCTGGAAATAGTATAAAATTTTCCTTAATCCTTAATGTTTTTTTTTTGCCTGAGTTTAGTTTAATTTCTCGCTTGTCCAGCTAGAACTGCGACACTGGCTGAGAGGGGACGTGTGGCAGATAGTGGAACGCGGTGCACAACTGTGAGCTATTTCCGTGCCATAATCACCACACGGGGACCCCCTGCATCTCACTCACACGCATACTGTAGGCTAAACTCTCCTCTGGCATGCTGGACACGTTCCTCTCCCTCCCCGTCACCGCGACACACGCGACACGAGACGTGTGAATGTCAAGTCGATACTTTGAGCATTATTCAAACGCTAGGGGTTGATCTTTGTTCTCTATCCGAGGAAAGGCACGGCGACGCTCAATGGAAGGGTCTGCGATATTCCAAAATACGCCAACCCTACTCGGGTTAAGATTAAGTGCTTACATTATTTTAAAGCTAAGAAGCTCCCATACCGTCTTCTACAGGGGGTTTTCTTAGTTATGCGTCCCACGCAACTGTACCTGATGACGCAAGAATGTCGCCAGTTTTCGAAACGTTGCTGATTTCCTCGTTTAACTATGCTGCATGATTGGTTGCTTCACTCTGTATGGATATTTTGCATAACAAACTAAAATAGTTGCATCTTCAAGTGTTTTTGCATCTCAAAGCGGGTGAGTGTGCGGGCTGCACGAGTCAACGGTAATTTTGCTGCGCAGGTCTTGAAAGAGATGGTTTACTTGTTGTCATCACTTTTCAAAAAGAATAATTCCAGTCCTTCAAATAACTTTTTTTAAATGTATTAAGACCTAGGAGTAAGAGATTTGTTCGTGACAAATATAAAATCTATAAGCTCCCACTCTTTTTTCTATATTACATTAAGAGTGCCCAGTACCAGTTGGCCATTTTATTTGTTGTTGTTCCATAAAAACGATGTGGAAATAGTATACAAAATGGAGTCGAAGCACTAAAACTTAGAAGCTTTCCAAGGTTAGTTTGTGAAATCGGGGTCTGTTTACGTATAGAAAATTTCCTCTAGTTTCCAAATATATCATGAATATTAATGTAAAAATTATTTTTAAAGGTGAAAATTGTCTCCCGTAAACCATAGGGTCCACCCTCTTGCAAGGGTTTGTTTGACAATTTAGTCGCATCAGTTGACATATGGCCCGTGAGCGAGGTGTCGTGTGTCTTTGTGAGGACGAATTTACTACTAAGACTTTCTCCTAAGCGAGCACTTTAACAATACACGTGCTCAGTTCGCTATTATGCCAAGCAGTGGACTCCTGAATCCTGAGTCTAAAGAACTCAACTTTCGTTAGCTATTTAATGTTTGTGTGGTAGGTTCTCTTCTGCAGAAGCACTTGCAGTGCTGCATGGGTGTGGTGTGGTATGGTATTATGGTGTGGTGAAATGGTGGTATGGTTCATCAGTCATGACTGCCAGTACATAGTGAACTGCTTGTTGACTGAAATGTCAGACTTCACAGGCGGTGTCCAGTGTCGACTGCACGGCTTGGACTGGTTCTGTGGTAGATCTGTGTTGTATAACCACAGTACCGTCATCGTCGTGTGCTTCAGTCAGTAAAACTAAAGTGTGTACGAAAAACTCACCATTCATTCTGATTCTAAAAGTTCTGAGTTAGTCTAAAGGCTGCTTGAACTTTTGGAAACTTATTTTGTTAACAAATTTTATTATAGTCAGTAACTAGCTGAGAATACCCGCAGTTCGCCTCGAGGCTTTATTAACATAGCCGTGTGAATATATTCCAAGAAAATTACAAATTTAAAGTAAAAAAAAGTTTTATTTATATCCGTAGAAAAAGAATTTAGTTTGCCTGTTAGTTCACCATCTTCTCCTTATAAGTGCTACCTCGTGTAAGTCATAGTTACTTTTCCGTGCCAAGAACAAGCTTTATTTGTTGCAATTTATTTGAGGATGTTATAAGAATTCAAATGTAGGTAAAGACACACTGCGTCTTAACCCTCAAACAAAGTTTCATTGCCATAGTCTCAGCCAATTTTGACTTATAAGCGGTCCAAAACGCCTAAAAACGTGTTCAGAATCCACTTTGGTCCCTTATTCCATTTATTTTGTGGAAGTTGTATTGATACAAAACATAGGTAAAGTGTGTAATAGGCTAAATCCTACAATAAACAGTTTCAATTTTGAGTTATAAAACAGTCCAATATGTTAAAACGTTACAGACAGACAGGACTTTTTGGCGCAAAGTATATAAACACCAAATAACCAAAACCGATGGATACATTGCAATTTACAGACAAAAGTCTTGTTTTATTTACATAGATAAGCATGAAAGGTAGCTAGACAACTCGTGCCTCTAGAGCATCTGGCCCTGGACGCACAAGTGTGTGGGCCGTCTGAAGTGCACAGTTTACTGTCTATTGTCTTCTCTACACTAGCAGCAAGTGCACCTGGGTACACACTCTACTGCAAACACTACACACATACACACACACACACACACGCGTAACAGTACTGTAGCTACCAGTCCGCCTCTGCAGTCCCACACACCTGTACCTGACGACGCAATGCTGTCGCCCCGTTTCGAAACGTCGCTGATTTCCTTGTATAACTGTGCTGCATGATTGGATGCTTCCATTTGTATGGATATTTTGCAAACAATGTGCGTATTTTTTGTCTCGTAGCGGGCTGCACCAGTCGACGGAAAGACGCCTGCTGCGCAAAATAACTGCCTGATTAGGGGTAAAATATTTGTCCGTGACATTCATCCCGTTTTCAGAGAAAAGAAGCTTGCGCTGATTACTTTTAGGCTAGCTCATGTCCTAATGTTTTATGTTTTTGCTACCCACGGGAACATATTACAGATCCTGAAACGTCGTGCTCTTCCATTTTGAACAACTCCATTGACTTGGACTCGTGGCGTGGTCCTGTAAGCCAGCTTCACGAAGGTCAGGTTTTGAGGATGATATAGGTCTAAAGCGGCTCACATAGTCTCAGTGATCATCTGATGATACCCGCATCAACTCCTACCATCGTTTAGACATATCAGACCATCATTTGCGTGGTTCGGAAGTCACGTTAAGCCGTTGGTCCTTGTATTTCCATTGGTCATTGGGCTATTAATTAATGACCCATTCTAAGGAAGAGTCGGCCTTAGTTTGTAACAAGACTACACCTCATAACTCATTACTACCACTCATCACACTCATCCTTCACCACATATTTGCCTTAAAATACCCTCATGAGAGTGGTTGGCATCTCAAATAGTGATTTAGTGAAGTCGTCAATACAAGTTGAGGTTCTTAAATTAACTGTCATCCATGGCCAAATTTCTTTTGAGACACCTTGAGCGTTGTGACCGCTATTTATTGAATTTGGCAATATGTTGACCATCTGAACTCCTGCCTCTGAAGACAAACGTTCGTGGACCATTCTGTGTCTCCCAGTTCGGTAGTTTGCCCTGGCCCTAGTATCGTAAGATTTAAATTTCACTCTTATGAGGGCATTTAAGTATCATAAACACGATCAAATTTACCACGAAAATATTATAAGCTTTTTTCGGAAACCTTCAAAATATTATACCGTAAGCACGTTGCTCTTCTTCAGTCCTCCATTTGACTCACTGATTACAGATATAATTACGAATGTGGGCTTGTTTGTTTGTTTGTAGACACTGCGTGGTGTGATTCATGGCCTTGGATATGATAAGGCTTATCTTCACAGTCCAGTTATACAAGCGAGAACGCAGATATGCTTTGTAACTAACATCAGCACGTTAGTTTACATAATTAGTCAACTAGGCATTGCCGGTGTTCTGTACCTCTGACAGAAGACTTACAGGGGGACTCGTGCCGCGTGGTCCTGTAATCCAGCTTCATGGAGGTCAGGTTTTGAGGATGATAGGTCTAAAGCGGCTCAGATAGTCCCATCAGTGAAATCGTACAAATGTTTCTTTTGTAAATACCCGTTAACATCAATACTCCCTTTTTGTCACCAAAAAGCTCGTTTAGACACATGCATTGACAGTGCTAAAGTGTCAACAGCGTAAATAAAGGTTCGGAAGTCATTGCTTTTCGTGGCATGGTCCTGGTCCAATGTATTGAATCCATTGCTTATAGTCGATTGGCTATTAATTAATGACCCATTCTAAATCGGGTAAGAGTCGGCCTTAGTCATAACACTGGCAATAACAAGACTACACCTGTTTATACATAGTTCATTACTAGCCACTCATCACACTCATCCTTCACCACATATTTGCCTTAAAATACCCTCATGAGAGAGGTCGGTTCATCTCAAATAGTAATTTAATTTAACCAGCAAAATCAGTACACCGATGAAACCCTTTTTTTCGGAGAAGGGGTGTTTCCCCCATTTGATGTAACATTCACGACGCCGTACTCAACATGTGTGTAGCAAAATCATCATCTAGACCAAGACTAAGACGAAAATCTTTTTCTGCTCTTTTTTACGTTTTTGCTACTCACAGCCTCACTTCGGCCTTTAACCGTAGCTAGAGACATGCTGTTGTACTACAAGTGTTAGAGATGTATACTACAAGGAGCATTCTCGGGAAACTTCAAGAATCTCTACATAGATTCCATTAGTCTATGCTAAAGATGATGCCCTTGAAGAAGTTTTTGAAACTTTAGGAGCTTCTTTGAAAAAACTGAAAAAAGTCCCACGTCACCTCCTCCTTGCGTAAAAAAAATAAAAAAATAACTACAAAAATACAGTGCTGTAGTTTACTAATATAAGAGAACAGACGGTAAAGTGCCGGTTCACAGATTTCACTGAATGCGAAGAAATGAACAGATCACGCAATTTCGCATGTTCAAGTCTAAAGCATCTAATTAAGTGGCTTTTGTACACAAGTTGAACACAGTTTACCGACCGTAATTAATTAAACAGTGAACACGAATGCAACAGTTCTGTTCTGATAGAAACCTGTTGAATTGTTGTTTTCTTCATTTTATTGGCGCTCACTATTTGTGCAGACGTAAATGATTCGCTCTTTAGTAACTAACGTGGCACGTCTCAATCGAATATTTTTATTTTATTTGTTTTCCATCTGGAAAATAAACTATTTTGATTAGATCAATGAAATGCCAAACAATTACTATAGTCTATATCAATTAAACGAAAGTTTGTATATACATTTTTTTCATTTGTATAATGTGTGTGTATATAATTATAGTCATGTTAAATAGCTTGAATCACTAAACTGACGTTAAATAACGACAACGGAAGTTCTTTCCGTTGGTACATCTCCATTGGTCGTTAACTAAGTAATGACCCAATATGAGGAACAGTCAGCCCTAGTTTGTAACAAGACTCCACCTCATCAACCATCAAAACAAGAGCTCATCTTTCATCCCTTTTTCACCTTGAGAAAGAACAGTACTTGCCGGCCATCTCTTTTGTCCCATAAGAGCAATATAAAAACAAAACCTTTCTTAAAACACCCCATGCCTACAATTTTCATTTAATTGTTTTGAAATAAGTTTTATTTGAAAAATTACAATGTAATGCAGTGAATTAGCTGACCACTTTTTGGGAAATTCTATCCGTTTCGTAGTAAAAAAAAACATTATAATACAAAATCTCTTCAATTTTTGGATTTATGTCACGGTTTGAAAAGAGATAAAATGGAAATTCAGCTCCACGGAGTCCCTAAAACATTTAATGAACTTTAAAACAAATATTAGTTACCTTTTCAGACTAATTATTGTATCCCAATAAAACAACTTAAAACAAAGTTTTTTCATAAGGATCCAATGAAAACTGTAGACACGAAGTGCCTTAAGAAAATGCATGTTTTTGCATTGCTCTTATTGGACGAAATTCAAGGTCACGGCCACTACAGGCACTACTGCGCACTCTTAAGGCTACGCATGACTGGGACTCGTGGCGTGGTCCTGTAATCCAGCTTCATGGAGGTCAGGTTTTGAGGATGATATAGGTCTAAAGCGGCTCAGACAGTCTCAGTGATCATCTGATGATACCCGCATCAACTCCCACCATCGTTTAGACATATCAGACCATCACCTGCGTGGTTCGGAAGTCACGTTAAGCCGTTGGTCCTTGTATTTCCATTGGTCATTGGGCTATTAATTAATGACCCATTCTAAGGAAGAGTCGGCCTTATTTTGTAACAAGACTACACTCATAACTCATTACTACCACTCATCACACTCATCCTTCACCACATATTTGCCTTAAAATACCCTCATGAGAGTGGTCGGCATCTCAAATAGTGATATAGTGAAACCTGCTCTAAACCCATCTAAGCGTGGTTGATTTCTCAAGTCAAGTATAAAGCTCTTTATGCTAATGAAAGCTCAATGGACATCAGATCACAAACGACTGAGGATATCGTGGAACAGCGGTCTAAATGTGGAACTCTGTGTTTAGTGTTTATGGTGGATTAGAAGCAGAGGCAGCGTGGCTTACATAAACACTGGCTGAGTGTTGTGGTCTCTTATCTATCACTTCCCGCTCCATTTCCGGTCCAGGACACTCTGTTATCATACCATTCTCAACACAGGTCAAGTGCTGCCTCTTTTCTGTCATTCGTGTTGGTGACTGATTCTGTTTATACTCCTGAAATACTTATATTTCAAATAACAACTCTCGAATGACTAAGTGGGTGGGGATTCTCGAGCATATACTTCTAGCGGTATCTTGGCAGGTTGGAATCGTGCACTATTCCGGAGCTCATTACTCAGCTGGCACGGGTTCGAGGCCCGCTGTCACCACTTACATTTGTAAAGTGACTATGCGGTAACGCTAGGTAAAGGCCGAGGTTGAGTGGTAGAGACTAGAGTGGACTTTGTATTGTAGTCCAAACTTCGCCTCAAGAAAACAAGCCACACTATTTTACTGACTCGTAGAACTGCAAAACATTTTCATAGTTCACAATTTTCCTCCCAACTCTTTTCAACATTATTTTATACACTTATGTACTTTTTATTTTCTATCGCTGTATCTTTTCCATCCATGCTAAACTGAAATGAGTCAAAACTAAATTTAGGTTTTGGAACCGTCGCCTACTTGCTTGAAAATCAATAAATATTCATAAATAGTTAATTATTTAACTTGCTTAAGTTAAATACTCCGACACAAGTTTGGTTTTATTTTCGTAGAACTTGGGGGTGAATGCCATAAAATTAAACAAGAGTGTTTAGGTATAACATTTTCGTTGTATGTTAAAGGAAAACACATACAGCAATATGTAACAGTAGCTTACCAAAGCAACATTTTTATTTTTGTTGTTTTACGAGGGTTAGTAAATTTCACCTCCCTGTATTCTGTACCAACCACCTCTTCCACATTGTATTACTTGTCACCCAAATTGTGTGGTTCGGAAGTCACGTAACTGAAGAAGATAAAAATTAGCTAAAATATTTCGGTCTCGCTGTTGATTATCACCATAATCAACAGTTATCACTGATAACACCATAGTCACTGTTTCAGCCAATCAGTGATTAGCAGTTTCAGCCAATCAGTGACTAAAAATGGTACTCCACAGTGAGACTGAAATATTTCAAACTAATCATTATGAAGTTTTGACCCGTGAACCGGAAGATTTAGATTGTGGTTGTGACACCGGCCGTGAAAGTCTAAGAGTTGAGGTACGGTATTTCTAACTTTTTATTCTGATAATATGCATATAAATTTTCTTACCCTAAGCTAAGTTCCATTCTCTCACTTACCCTTGTCGTCTCTCTGTTGCAGACTTGTCGAAGAATCGCTTCTTTGAGTTGCCCACGGAGGTGACCCAGTTCTGGTCCCTGGAAAAGCTCCAGTGTTACCACAACGTGATACGTTCAGTGCCTGAGTCCGTAGTCTTCCTGCAGTCGCTAGTGTACCTGGACCTGAGGTATGTATAAAAAAGTAAGGTTTTTCATATTTAACGAGGCGACGTTAGGACTCTGAAGTCCTCTCTACCTCGACCTCTACCTAGCATCCCCGTTTAGTCACTTAACATATTGTGAGTGGTGACTACAGAAATAGAACCCGCGCCACCGGAGTGATGAGCTCTGGAGTCATGCATGATACCACACTGCCACGGATCCACGTACATGTCCTAGGTGAGAGGAGAGCACAAAGAATCTAGAAACATAAAGAGTTTAAGGTCTGGCCAAGTAAGGAATTAGAGTAGGGCAGAGTAGGGATGAAGCATTTTCCATATTTAGGGACCGGAGAATCGGAAGAAGTACATTTGGAAGTTTTCTTTTGTTGGATTACAATGAAGAGATGACTTTTAAGTTTTCTTTTGTCAAATTACAATAGAAAAGTCCTGCAATCCAATACTAAAAAATGTCAAACACTCCCCTATCTCTACTTTTAGAATTATGTCTCTTTTAAATAAAAAAATGTGACAGCATAAGAGGAAGTGATGCCACTTAAATCACTAGAGGGAGGGATGACTACCCCAAACAATAGTCTTCCAGCGCCTGCCTTTCCAGGCAAGAGTTCGTTATGTCAATAGTCTACCAAATTTGATCATAAGTACAAACACAGGTACAAAGTACTCAGATGCAGAAGGCATTTAAAACTTGCTTCATAGCTGCTTTTGGTCACAACGGCCTAGACGAGTTTTTTGCACACAATTGAGGAATTTTGACTAAATTTTCACATGCTAACCAATGGACTGGGAAAGGATCAATTCGGATGGATAAATATTTTGTATGTTCGGAATAGTTTTCGATATCTTGGATGAGTGAAAAAAGTTATGTTAGACCATTTTTGACAATTTCCGTGCACTGTCAAGTTTTTGTAATAAATTATTTATTTATTTAGTCCTGTGACTCTTCTAAATAGACGGTGTCAACACAACCATCATGGTCTCAAGGGGTCTATAAAATGCTCCAGATGGTCCCAAGGAGGTTACAGTGTAAATTAAATTACTTTCTTTTTTATTAGGGAACGTTTTTTAACAGGCCAATGTTGGTATTAACTTAAAAACGCTCTCTCTCAGAAATTACTTGATATGACCAATAAGCACGAAGGCAATTAAGAAGTCTGCCTTCTTCCTTGTTTTTAAGAGTCTCTTTCGGTAAAAATTGTTCTGTATTTGTGTTCCATAAAATTACAAGAGCAAAAGTAGAAACAACATATAGCCTTCTCTCACATGTAACCCTTGAAAGTCATTTGTTCTAAACATCTAAGATCAGTTTAGTTCTCTGGGTTGAAAGAATGGTTCGGGAAAGAATGAACAGTGGATATGTTCGCTGCCAGAAGTGTGTTTTGAAAACACAACTGCTGAGTGGTTGCCAACAGCGGGTCCAAGGGCACACGTAAATACTCACTCAATTTGACATTCCTTACAGCCATCATTTTATGCACTCTTTCAACTTTTATTATATGGAAATGAATAATTTGTCAATTTATTGCATCAAATGTGATTATAAAGAACAATAGATTTTGCTTTTTATATTGAACACTGTAAAATCAATTGTTTCACTAGACTTATGGAAATGTTTTAATACGTATAATGTTGACTAAATCACAATCTGTCAAGCATCAACACACAAGAAGCAAGACATTTTTTAAATTTAAAAACGTGTTATGATTTTGCAACCCAATTTTCATTGTACTTAACATTGGACTCCGTAATCACCTGTAGGTTAAGTGTAAGAGAGGACTTGCTAGTCCTAACTTTGCCTAATAAAGCCATTTTTCATCTCACCTTTCAGGCTAGCAAGCTCAAATCTTTAACATGTTGAAATGTACTTCACTCTTAGGCTTTCGCGGACGGTGTCACAAATATAATCTACTTTTCCCAGTTCACATTGCGTCAAATCATCATAATATTTATAGTTCTCAGCCTGTCAGCCGGCCCTAGTATAATCTACGGCATGGATAAATTTACCCAAATGATTACAGGACAGGTTTTTAATGTGTTGCATTAAATTAACGCAGCTACCACAATCAACAAAATCATTAGTTTGATTATATTTTTACTGCAGCTATTGGTGAAATTAACGCAGCATTGGCGAGACTAGCCACCAGTTGATAATTTCCTTCTTGATAATCAGACCAAACCACCTAGATCATAATGCGCAAACCCTGGTGAGATTTACAAGCAGTAGAGTAGATTTTCTTGGAAGATTGACTGTCCCCGTTGCAGGAATACCAGTCTGAGACTACCTGAGGAACTCTTGGATAGAGTAGAATGATTTCTCTATAAGCCAGTCCGCCAAAGTCTTCTTAAGGGTTTTTCCAGCAGCATCTTCAATTCATGTGGCGAAGTGGTAGAAAGCTGCTCCAGCCTCCACTGTAGGAAGGTTTTTTTAAAGCACTAAGGTGGTGTGTGTCAAGCCATTAGTTGTGCCTGTACCTCTTATTATTAAACTCTTTTCATCCTATGATTGATTGTGTTGTCGGACAGCCGGAACCACCTGAGCAGCTTGCCCGCAGCGTTGTGTCAGCTGCCGCTGGAGATCCTGCTGGTGTCCAACAACCGCCTGACGTCGCTGCCGGAGGAGGTCGGCCGCTGCAAGAGTCTCATGGAGTTTGACGTCAGCTGTAACCAGATCACTCACCTCCCTCCGCAACTCGGCCAACTCTCCCGCCTGCGTATCCTCAACGTGCGCAACAACCTGCTGCTAGAGTTACCTATCGGTCAGTTCAGTTCCACTTGTGCTTTCTGGGTTCTAGAGTCGGGGGATGTCCAAATTGCACAAGGGTAAATTTCCAACTTTGAACTGATCGTGATTCAGGCAGGGATTGTAAAAGTTAGATTGAAAGTTCATCCTAGTGGCGGAGCTCAATTGCACAATTATTTATCTTAAAATTTTCCAAACTTTGTAGGAGAAAAGTACTCCCTACGTTTTGGGCAGTGGGGAAGCTCTGCCCCTTGACAAGGGCCTAACCTTACCTAAGATTTTGTCTAAGAGCCATAGTTAGTTATTAAGTGCCCGAAACGTTAAAGGTAAAGTTTGTCTTGTTTAACGAGGCGAAGTTAGGACTACAAAGTACTTCGACCTTTACCTAGTGTCACCGTATTAGTCACAATACTATGTAGAGAGTAGTTTTCTCCTGAAGTGGCTGGAAAAATCCATAATACAAAATTGTGGATTGTTAAAGCTAAGGAACACCTGGACTAAAGAGCTTTTCAGTAATTGCAGGTTAAGTCATTGGACAATTTTTTAGTGATTGTCAAGAGTTTTGATGTTTTTTAAGCGCTAACTCAACTCATTTACCTGTAGTGGTGTGAGTAGAAAAATGGAATGAAAAACTACTCCTGAAAAAGTCGGTTTCAATAAATTGTCAAAGATTGAATGAAAGCTACTTTATTTTAATCAGTTTTGGAACTAAATAAGCATTTCCAGATTAGCAGTTGTATACAGTGTTAGCTGCATGGAAGACATAAAGTCAGCACCACTCTTAAATGGAAGTATTCTCATTTCTAAGTATAAAACATAATAATAAAAATATATAAAATACAATTTCATTGGTGGTTTTATCTTTTTAAGTTTTATATTCATTTGTTATGGTTAGTAATGTTCCATAATGATTTTAATTTAATTTATAGGTTCTCTATTTGTAATTAAACAAAATATTTTTTTTGTTCAAAATTGGTGGTTTATTGTTGCAGAAGTGACGTACCTGAAGCTCTTACAGATGGACTTGAGTGAGAATAGGATAGCCACGTTACCTGTAGAGCTGAGAACCATGACTTCCCTGGTCAAGTTGGAACTCGCACACAACCCTCTAGTCTCCCCTCCCGCTAGCGTAAGTCACCAGTAATGAAGTGGAAACATCCTCGTGGTGTGTGATGATGTAGACTACAACTTGCTGCCAGGGACAGAGTTAGGTATTTGCCGCTCCCAGACAGACTAATTTCTCGCTGCCCCCTCGTTACACACGAATAAGAAATGAATTTCGGTAATATATAATTTTTAATATATTAGTTACAGTCGTGAAGCTGTAAAAAATTATTAATGATAAAAATATTATCACGGAACCTTTTCAAGACACAGACTAGTGAAAATACTTGCAGTTATTAAGTGCCTTTCAAGTGCCTTTTGAAACTAATTTCAAAGGTTTAAAACCAGTTCATAGAAGTCTATTATTTATTTAATTATTTCCATTGAAAGTGTCTTTGTTTGATTGCAGATTTGTGTTAGAGGTAGAATTCACGTCTTCAAGTACCTGGATTTAAGATCTGTTAAAGAGGATAAGGTGAGAAAACATTAGTGATAGAAGTTCAAGAACTTGTTACAAATGGTATAAATCTGCTTTGTTTCCTCCATTAAATAACCATGTTCAGTTATCAAATGAGGGTAGTTTTTACAGATGTTATATAAAATGTTGTTTAGATTATATATAATTGGTACAGTTTAACTCTGTTCGGTTTTCTTTTTACTGTTCTTTAAGTTCTGGTGAGACATGTTATTTGGCTTACTAGGAAATCCTAGATCCTATCACAGCTGTCTAGATCCTATCATAACTTCTAACAAACTAGGATGACTAGTCGCCCAACCCCTACTATATCAACAATACGTGGCATGCATCCATCCTCCATCTCCCCATCCCCACAGTTACCCCATGATATCCACCAAGGTGACGCCTGCTGCTGCTAATGTGGGCAGTAGGGAGACTGCTGGACATTTGCTCCTGGAGTGTGAACCTTTGGACCCTAGGGGTAGAGGTATCTTTGGGGGTTCGTTGCCAGGCACATATTCTGGATCATGCACTGGGAAGCAAATCCTAATCATAGGCATCCCCTAGCAGGTTACATTTGGAGACCACAATAAACGTGCAGGGTCCCAAAACTGTCTCTATCAATCAATATGTTCTAATCTAATCCCACGACTGCTGTGTACAGATACGGTACGGCAGCGGATGGAGGAGTGAGGACAGACGGCTGGGTCGCAAGTTGAGTGAACTGAGAGTCAGGCAGAGAGAGAGGTACAACAACGGCACCTCCACCCCCTCCACCATCAGTCCTGGCGACTCCAGTATCAACAACTCTGACGAGGTAACGACAAGCTTCAACGGGGAGTTGGGCACTCAGTATGAGCCATTTGAGTTCCTTCGGCAAGCATTTCTTATTTTGGGTCAAGTTAATTTTTAATTTTGATTTCTCAATCTTAGCTTTTGTTTTGGGTTGGGTTAAAACTAACAACTGATGTGTAAAATTATTTTTGAAACAGTTTTCTAAATTTCGGAGCTAAATGGAGCCGGTGGTTGAAAATGTCAAGAGAGTGGTCGCTAACAGGGTTAATCGATAATTGCAAATCATATGATAAAGAGAATCAAAATCCTCGTAACTTTAAAAGACTTGTATGTGGTGTGAATTGTTGCAGACATTGAACGAGCTGGGCAAGAAGAGGCTGGAGAGGTCGAGTTCGGAGAGGGAAGTGAGTCGGACCAACAGCACGGAGAGCGGCATCAAGTCCTTGTCCAGTTCCAGGTGAGTGAATGTGTACTTGACCCATGATATCATAATAAACTAACATCGGTGGCCTACTGAAGACTCGATCAAAACCACTGTTTCGGCTTTTGGCTTCAGAGCTGTTTCGCTTTGGCCTTGCTGGTTGGAAAAGCAGCTCAATATTTCGAGATCTGTTTTCCCCTGAAATTCAGTGAATCAAAGAAGTTTTCCAGTGACGTTAGACATGACCAGAAACATTTACTACTAACATTTAAAAATTTTACTAACACCTGTGTACTAAGACACGTGACATTATTTTTCCTGTAATCCTCAGGCGTGGTGTGCTGGGGTTGCAGTTTTTCATCTTTTTAGGACTTCTGGTTCGTTTGTTATTTGTTTGAGACAGGCTATATAAATCACCTGATAAAGTACATGTAGGTAAATTGTAAAAGAATTGTATCCTGAATGTTTATGCGACCACAAAGGATCAAGAGTGAAAGAAATTAAAAAGTATAATAAGATTAAACATTCATACTGAAAGTAAATTTTCTAGCATTGAACTCCACCTCAACTTTAGACTTCGAGGTGAATTTTTAAAATTGGGTATTGCACGTGTTTAAAATTGAAGTAAAGCAAACAGCATTTTTACTTTTTAGTACTGGAAGACTTAAAATCGTATTGAATTATCATTTTCACACTGCAAGTTTACCTAATTTTTATTCAAACCCAAGTACCTTTAGAGAGGAATATATGTCCCTTTACAGTTTGAATGTTTTGTTTTGCTCCATTATCGTAAAGAACTCTCTACTGTTGTCTGAGTGTATAAATAACCGAAGGCAGTGCAGTGAAGTGGAGTGGCTACTCTGGGAGAGGAAGGGGGAGTAGTGTACTCTGTTTACAGAGGGGTGGGTATTTCAGTGCAGACGTTGCCTCTTGACAGAGAGTGGGTCCTTGAGTATTGTGTCCGTTACAGTAGCTACATTCTACAAAGTGATTTGTACACTTGCTGCAATAAGTTGATTTTTTTGTGAGGTAAGAGGATTTTGTGTTAGCAAACTGTAAAAGAAATTTGAGAAACTCAAAGGTACTTGGCCAGAAAATTTTGTGTAATAGGTAAAATGGAAAACATTGAAAGTTAGTTTTAGTTTATTGTTTAGGCCTGCTATTTAACTTTGGTTTTTGCCACTTTGCAAGCTGGTGATATTCTTTCTATCCTTTTTATAAGATTCCCAAATAAGTTATTCAACTCCCTTTTACATCTTATTGTATTCCCCTTCCTTCCATGATCTAAAACAACTCAAGAGTGTCTATTCATATTATCTTTAATCTATGATCTTTCTCTCTTGCATAAGCTGTACAATAGTGTTTAAGGTAGATATTCTGAATGGATTTATCTCGGCCAAAGGCATAGCCAAGATTTTATTTTGGGAGGTCTAAGGGGCCTCTGGTAGAAAGTTGGATCCCCAAAAAATTAAATTCACACAGTAAAAGTGGAAATTTTATTAGAGTTTTAACATAATAGTACATCTTTAGCACTCCTGGCTACGCTCTTGCCCTCTGACTCCATTTTCCATATCTCTTGTCAATCATTGAAGAGACCTGTGATCGTGATGTCTCTGTTCACAGTCTCGGTCTCGGTACAGCAAGAGTGGTCAAGCCATGAATGGAATCGGGAACTCTCTCTACCCACCGCTGAGCAGTCACCTACCAACGGCCTGGAGATGGACACCCGACCCTTCCAGCATGTCCAGTCCTACAAGTGAGTATATGAGCCAAGGTGGGTGAGGACTGTGAGGGGCTTGGGAATATGTGCCCCATAAGAACAAAGAGGAGTGTCCTCCTTAAGAAAATTTTGCTTGCTTTTAAGAAAAACTGAGAGTTTTAGGTTGCCCTTTCCTTTTCCTTTTGAACCTGGGTGTTAGATGCTTAAACTTTTTGCTATATGTATAAAATAAGACATTTTTGTAACAAAAATTTTTCCGGCTACTTCTTGCCAAAAATTGTACTTTGCTGTCTTGAAAACTCTATAAAATAGGTTTTTATGAATAAAACTTATGAAATTTTAATGTTGGAAAAAATCAAAAAGTTCTGAAAATGGGACAAAGCAATCTTAATAATACATAATGATAGAAAAATGGCCCAATTGTTGAAAAGGAATCAATTGTTTAGTCAGGCCCACATAAATGGTAAAGAATTTGTATGGCCCTGGAGATACGACCGGACATGGAGGGTTAAGACGTCTTTATAAGGCCGCAACGTTTTCCTCACCAGCCTTCCAATGCTCTTTCCTTCTTACTCTTCTCTTTCACAAGGATCGTCATTGAAAATCTCCCTCAAGGTAGAAGCCTAAAAATTCTCCAGAAGGGAGCAATTGTGTTGGAACCAGACTTGGATTTGTCATAATAAGCAATGTTTTTATTTCCCTTTGCCCGAGGAGAGTATACAAAATTTCACTCTTTGCTTAATGATGTTAAGAAATTGATGAAAATCCATAGCTAAAAATATGCAACTGTCTAGCACAGTATTGTTTGCTAGCTACAATATAACTTTTTATTTGTTTTCAGAGAGTACAAAGAAGCTCTAAGACAACAGAGACAAGACAACGTGTACAAGAACCGAGGTCAAAGCTCGGAAGAACACACCCCTTCTCCCCCCTCCTACAACAACAACCATATCAAAGTAAGTAACTGTGTCTTGTTGTTCAATATTGATTCTGTAAAAGTAAGTACAGCAATGCATAGGGGTAGTCTAAATTACAAGGGTTTTCATGATAATTTGGAGATTATTAGCACATTCCTGGGAGTAAAGGGGCTCTTGGACTTATCCTGGAAGAAAATAAACAACATTTAAAAACTATTGCTTTAAGCAAAAAAGCAGTTTTAAATTTTGTTTTGATAATTCTATCATTGGAATGATAAGAAGCAATATCTGAAATTTGTCAGATGTCTAGCAAGCAATGGCGTGTTGAAGTGCTGATTTTTTAGAAACAGTTTGCTGCCCCACTTGAAAACAATTTCAACTAAAAAATCCTGACCATACTAAAGTTCCTTTGAAATACCCTTCTCTTCAATCTAACACACTTTTCATGAATAAAAATTATATTTGTTTAATAAATTAATTGTGTTTTTTCTCTTTTAATTGGAAATAAAAATATGTCGGTTTGTGGAGGCAGGGCTATAGAAACAAGAAAAAAATTACAACAGGCTAATTTATTTGACGTTCAGATATAGAGCAGCAAATAGGGTCAAGAATGCCTTGGGTCTGCCGCTGCAAGTTGCACGTTATATAACCGCCTTCACGGCAAAAAATACCGCTGCATAAAGAGTTGTCTGAATAGCTCTCAGCCTTAAACTGTTTGACTCGATGCTGTCCCACTGACAACGTTCCGGTGTGTTGTAGGAGACTGATTCTCCCACAAACAAGACTGACTCCAGCCCCAGCCCGGGGACAGACAGGAGGCCTGTGCTCAAGGTCATCCCGTCTCGCAACCTCAACTACGTCTCGACCACACCTCCCTTACCAAACACAGTGCCATCTCTCGTAAGTTTCACAACACAGTTACATCTCGACAGGCTATTGTTCTTCTCTTAAATTCAAACTCTACCATTAAAATGTAGTTGTTTAAACAGTGAACCCAATTGCTGGCTGTGACCGTGGTTGGAAATTCCAGGAGCGTGTCAACTATTTATACAACAACTTGCGGAACTTCAAGTTAAAATTGCATATATTATTATTTAAAAGGTCCAAGTTGTTTTCCGAAGTGAGGATTAGTTTTTTTTGACTACCATATCTTTACCCTTCCTAAGAATTTTAGGCCAAGGCAGCATGTTAGTATTTTTTCCACAGAATACCGATCTCGAGGTGGCCGAACAACAGGGAGTCTTTTGTATTATATTACGTTGATGTTGACACGGTTGTGCAATGACAGGACAACGGCACTCCAACTCCGGCGGTGGGTGTTAACGGTTGTTCGACTGCATACGTGAAGCCGCAACCACCGCAGATCGGGACGAGTGGGCTGGGCATCCTAGGTAACAACGCGTCACCGCCTCGGCCTGCAGCCTGGAACCGCAACGTTCCACCGGACAAACTCAGCTTTACCATGCGCAGGGAGTTCGAGAAGGCAAAGGAGGAGGCTGAGCTCATTCAACAGCTCCGAACGGTAAGGAGCCTCAGGCTATTTTTTTACTAAAAGCCTAAGTTAAAAGGTACAAATCCTTAAGTTAAAAATAAATTAATTTCATTCTGCTTTCGACTGAACTTTTTTTGTGTTGAGACCTACGTTTGTTTTACAGAACATCGAAACTCGACTGAAGATGGCTCTACCAGCTGACCTGGCGCCTGCGCTGAGTGACGGTGTGGTGCTTTGTCACCTGGCTAACCATGTGCGACCTCGCTCCGTCGCCAGCATCCACGTTCCTTCCCCGGCAGTTGTGAGTAACCTATCTGCTAGCTCCTACCAACCAATTAAGTCCTTAAACTGTATGGGAAGTTTTAGTTCTGGGAGGACAGGCGAGAGGAGATATTAGTCTTCCGAGATCAGAAACATGTTTAAAATTGTTCTGGGCAAGACGTCAGTTTATCAAGAAACTTTATACACAAACTTTGCTTTTGTTCAATTAGGGGTAAAGTTATCTGAAGATTTTCACTTAAATATTAGGCCTCAGCATAAATTTTTTCATTACCATGTCAAAGTTCTGTTAGTAGATGTTGCAAGTTTTAGTGAAATATTTAGGAGTTTGAAATAAGTTTTGTTTTATTTTTAGCCCAAGCTGACAACCCCAAGATGTCGTAGAAATGTGGACAACTTTCTCGAGGCGTGTAGAAGGATAGGAGTTGAGGAAGTAAGTACTTAGTTATTGAAATGTTTTGTAAACTTTGTTCTTAGAAATGCTTTAAATATTGAATTTAATTTAGGTTCTGACTGTTTTAATAAATCTGTTCAATATTGAACTTTTCTGTTTTAATTGTTGGAAACAGGATTGAGGCTCTCAACATCGCGTTTGTCTATATCTGTGCTATTTTGCTAAACTATAACCAGTTATGCTAGTTCATATGTTCGGGTGGTCAGTTCAGTTAACTTAGATAATGAAGCCAAGTCTCGGTATGTAAACTTGACCTCATTGATCATGTGATTCCTGGACCAAATGCACGATAACCGGGGTTGATTGTAAAAACGCTGGGATGTAAACCAACATAAATACAAACTGGTTTACGAGCTATATTTTTTCTAACACTCTTTGACTAAGTTACATCTTAACTCGGGACTATTCTAAATATTTCCATATGGTATGATTTTTTTTATCACCCCCGTTCTTGAACTGAAGAACTGCCGAGATAGAAAGCTTTTCTACACTGGAATTAGGCATTCACTTATCACATTGTGTTTCAATTGTTTCTATGATCGGTGATAAATAAGGAAAGAGGTCTCTTGACTAAGCAGTGCTTTATCATTTTTTTCAACGCCAATAAGTTTAAATTTCTTACTTCCAGAGGCAAGATGATGACTGCTCTTATAGCCAACCAGGGAAAAGAATTTTGGCGTAGTCCTGTACGGATGGTGATTTTTTAGTTTCTGTCAACTCGAGCTTTTAAAGAAAACTCTCGAGTTTTGGAGCTGAGATCAGGGCTATATTTCTGAACAGGTCGGACTAGGCGGCTAATTGGAGTGGCAAACATCAGTTAAAATTGGGAAACAAATTAGTTTATATTCAGTTTTATAAAATCCTTACGCTATCTTTAGCATATCAAATTTTGCCGTACCACCGAGGATTTTGGAACTCTTAACACCTTGACTAGACGCATTTCTTTGCCGCCAAGGAATTTTAAACCCCAGATTTGCCGCTGCTATCCTCAGGAATTTTAAATTTCCAGATTTATTGCATAGGTTTTGGATTTTAGATAAATGCTTCAAAAACTCAGTGGTATTTTTTCCACCAAAGCTTTAGAAACCTGAGATTTTCGGTTAGTGCTTTCTTGGAACTGTTTGAGTCGCTGCTTGCTGTTAAAAGAACAGTAATTGTTGTCGATAGTTTTGAAAACCTCAGTGGCAACTGAAAGGTATCTTGAGAACCTCAGTATGAAATCAGTGAGAAATCAGTTTCAAAATTCGCGGCTGTAACTCTCGGTATTGGAAGGCTTAAAAAGTACAAGTATTTCCTTTAGCCTGTGTCTTTAAAAGGCTTTTTGAGTATTTTTGTAATTAAAAATTATGTGTTACTAAAATTATGCATATCAATAATGTACAACGAGGGAAGCGGCGAGAAATTAGTCCGGCAGGGAGCGGCAAATCCTGGCTAGGATTTAACAGTTTAGGTGACTTGTGTTGTGATGTGGGTGGGTGGAGGGTGAGGGGTGTGGAGGAGGTGACTAATGCCGAACTGTGGTTGGTTGCAGGCCGCGTTGTGTAGCCGCGATGCGGTTGTCGAGGGTCGGGACTTGCTAGCGTTGTCCGGCACTGTGCGTCGTCTGCTAGTCGTCATTGAAGCACCTCCTCCTACCCCCACCACACTCTCCACCGTACTCTGCGCTACTGTCTTGTTACTAGCGGTCTTGCTGCTGTACTTCTTCCCCCCTCCTGACTAGTCGACCTGCGGCTACTCTGGACGATTGTGTGACAGTTAGATATAAGTGACGTAGGGTACGCTAGTTTTGGGTAAGCTGAGAGAAAGACTATCGCCTGAGAGGTGTTAGGTCTTGGGAAAATTTAACGGTTAGTTCAGAGTTGAAATCGCTAGTTGACACCTGCGAGGACATTTACTGGGAACGATACAGTTTACATTTAAAGTTAATTTGGTTTGCTCTAGGAAAAAATTTTTCAAACGGAAAGTATTAATTAAACAATGAGCAAACTTAAAAGTATTATTAAAATTCTAATTGATTATTTGTAATTTACTTCAAAATTGTATGTTTCTCTCAACCTACCTGAAACACTATCTTGCTCTGACCTGGAATGGAAATGTTGAATGCTAAAAGACAGGTTTCTCATTCATACTAAACCAGTATTTATACTAGTGCTTAGCTTTCTCATTTAAATAAACTTAAGATTTTTAACAATTTGTTTTGGATTTTAATTAGGAAAGTAAATAATCAACTATTTCCCTACATTGTATTAAAAGATGGAGCATCTGTAATTGGTATTTAATTTGATTTATTTCTATAGTTCTTAGTTTTAGTCATGAATGAATATATATTTTTAAAAAACCATACACTTGGAATTGTTGAATAATTTAGGAAATGTGTTTCCTGAGATGGTAAAGCGTGCCTTAGAAACAATTTTTTTAACAAACTTGAAAATGTTTCAGTAACTTTACTACTCATTATTTCTCAGGATTTCTCCAGAAAACACATAATGAAAGATATCTAAGTGTTCTAGAAAAATATGAGCACAAATCAAAAGATTTGTTTAATGCCTTTTGTCTAAAAGCATCTTTATTCTGTAAATAGAAACATAACAATAGTGTAACTTTCTCAAAAATTATAGAATTTTAAGTAACCCTTTTAATACTTATTGCATGTAGACATTTAAAAGTGTTGCAACAATGTTTGAATAGAATGCTCGCTGATTTTGTTATGCAACATTATGCTGATGTACATTCCTAAAACTGCATTTACTTATTTTAAACTCTTGCTACAAATGCCAAAGACCTTCCAAATAAATCTTCCCAATTGAGATTGCTTCCAAAAATCTCTAGTTGACTAATTTATGATTTCCAACACGTGTACTACTTTTAATATTCAGTTCAAATGCAACAGAGTTTTTCAAAAATAAAATAGTTCTAAAGCATTTCTTGGCCATAATTATTTGTAATTTTTGCTAATAAGAACTAACTAGAAAATTGAAATACGTCTTCTAACATTGTCTATGTAAGATTATTCAAATTAAAACTGTTTCTTTTGTTATTGGAATTATCTGGTTCAAATTAAACCAGTTATATTCTTTTGACCACTTACTCTATAACTAATGCATAAATAGTTGAACAACTTAAAACAATAGTTCTCAGAATGGTATATTTTTAATTTAAGTTTTGTTGGATCATGCAGAGTTTATATTAACATTTTAGCCTTTTTGATTCCATATTTTATTACTGTTAAGTTTTGCAAGCTAATAAGGCTTAGCAAATTATTTTAACAATATTTTATGTAAGCTAAACAAACCAACATTTACTTAGTAGAGATACTTTTTTTACCAATATTGCAATCAACATAAAACAGAAACAAGTTTGAACAAATTAAAAAGACAGTTACAGGTTGAAAGACATCGAGGTTGTATTTTGTGTGTGTCAGTTTAGCTTATGTTTATTATATCACAAATTGATGTAAATAGATAGCAAGGTAAGGATCAACTTAAGTTAAGCGCAGAAAGTAAACAAATCTGTCCCACATATTTCAGTTACCAAGCAGTGTTGGTTAATGGTTTTATACCACTGCGGTGTGAACAGACGTAGCCTATCTTATGGTGATGGTAGGAGCAAGCAGAAAAATATGTGTCAGGAATTTGGCTGGCCCCGGAGGCATGGAGGGTTAAAACGTCTTTACATGGTGACAACGTTTCGCTCACCAGCCTTCCAATGATCTGGTCAAGAGGAGATATGACACATTTAGTGTTTTGTTTCAAAAACTACATTTGTTTCAAAAATTCCTTCATTTTACATCCACCCCAAGCAAGTTTTCCAGGAAATTGTAAATGCTTATTGATAGCAGAGCTTGTTCATCTCTGTCTGAGATTTCTACCTTTCTTTCTGTTTACCTTGGCATAACAAAATGTTCCGTAAAGATTAAGAGTGTACAGTACCTGTCAGCCATTTTCTTTTTGCCCTGTAAGAACAATGTAAAAACAAGCATTTTCCTTGAGACACTTCACGCCTACAATTTTCATCAGATCTTTTTGAAATAAATTTTATTGGATAGTTGACAATATACTGCAGTGGCTCCGCTGACCACCTTTTTGAAAATTGTATTAGTTTACTAGTACAATAATTAAATTAAAGTATAAAATTTGTTCACACTTTGGATTTATTTCACGGTCTTATAAATAGGAAAATGAAAATTGGCTCAGCAAAGCACTAAAACCTGTAATACACTATAAAATGAAGTTTGTTTCATAAAATCAGATGAAAACTGTAGGTGTGAAGTAATGCATGTTTTTACATTGCTCTTATGGGACGAAATTTAAGGTCGCAGCCACTACTCCGCAGCCTTAAACATTTTCACAGTATTCATAATTTGTAAATTGTTCTAAAAGACTAGATAAATCATAGATGAGCTCAGTATTATTATATGTTGGTTGTAAATTTTGATAAGTTGTTTTTCAAACTTACTAGACGTCCTAAGATGATAAGTATTTAATTTCCAACTAAGTTCCCTCTCCACCGAGTCTAGTATTATTATTTATTTGTTGTTTAAATTTTTATTTATTTAAATTAATAAAATTATTTGTGATCCATGATTATTTAGAAATGTTTCTCTTTAAGTAGTTATTAGATGTTTCTGCTATTTTCATTTCTTTCTAGTCACTGTTACCTTATTTCTTTAAGTCTTGAGCTTTAAATACTTTTAGGTTAAAGTTCTTACTTTTATATCACTATTCGTTTTACTGTAGATTTTATAGCGTGAGGTATATTTTGTTTACTAACACTTAAGTGATATGCACCTTATATAGTATATACTTAAGATAATTTTGTAGTATTCAAAAGCTTGATTTCAACAACGATAGGAGAAACACAAAGCTTTGATTTCAACTTAAGCTTAAAATTAAAATCTAACTACTGAGGAAATTTAATCAAATTTTTTAACGTTTAGGTCAATGCTTTCACAGACAATTTTAAACTTGTTCAATAGCTAAATAAATAATATACAAAAAACTGTAACTTTTCTGAAAATTGATTTGCATTTACTCAGTATTTTTTGTTCTTGTACAGTATGATCTCACTAATCCGACCCTATGTCGGGATCGGAAGCACAGGATAAGCAAAATGCGGATTAGTGGAATATCACTAAAAAAACTCAATTGGCCAGGAATAATCTTTCTTACGTTGAAAATTTGCGGCATCTTACGGCTCGTACTGAATGCACACTTCTCTGGTTGTCTGAAGTGAACTGAAGTAATTGATACATACGACATATACGTTACGCGCTTCACAGACAAGTAGAGACTTGAAAACAGGTGGCTAAATGACGCGGTCACAGCGCCAGATTACTGGACGTGTCGGAGTGGCGAATGGCCGGATTATAGAGACTGTACTGTATTTTTTGGTGTTCACCATTAAACAAAAGGCTTCCTTTTTACGGTAATGGGTTCAAATTTCTCCGCTATATTTTGTTAGATAGAATGGAACATGTTTTGTTGTCGGTGCTAGTTAGAGGATAGGTGCTATCTGAGGCTGTATTCTGCATTTCTTTACTTTTCCAACTAAGTTAAGTTAAAATTGAAAAACTAGTTTTTGTATCTAGTATTTTATTCCTAGTAGTGTTTTTTATGGTTGTGCTGTTTAATTTATTTTGTTAGGTCCTGAGTTCAAGAGAGATGAAGGTTTTAATTATTAGTCTGTAGGTATAATCAATAATGCAAACCCAACCCACCTTGATACTTTGTATATTGTGTAGTTGGTTTCTTCTTTGATATCTAAGAAAGTGTATTAGAATAAATATAAACCTAAGGGGGGCTTTGTATTGTATTTGTTTTGACAGGAACAAGACAAATAGGTTTGGTATTTATAAGACATTAATATTACCGTAATAAAAGTACAGTAGATCCTTGCTTCCACCTGCCGCAGCGCAACTCAATAGTTTCGAGAAAGCATTGGTGAAAAACGTGGGGTTTCAAAAGTGTCGGTGGAAAATCTGGCACTGAGTTTTGAAAGCATTAACAGAAAATCTCGGGTCCTAAAACCTCAACGAAAAGCCTGGCAATTTCAAAAGTGTCAGCGATAAATGTCGGGTTTTTAATGCCTCGCGGCAATTCAGGATGTAAAGAGTTCTGAAAGCATCACCGGTAAGGCACAGTTTTAGGGTGAAAGATTAGATTAGGATTTTCACAACACCAAATATAAGTAAGTTTGCTTCCTAATTTGTACTGACATTATTTTGCCGCTCCAGGCGCGCGCCTAGTCAGCCTGTTTGGGAAAACACACCAGAGTTATCGTACTGACTATAAAATAGCATCTGTACATAGTTTGTAGACCTACACAGTTAAAAGAGACGAAACTCTCTTGTTGAATGTGAAATAATACGTCGGTGAGTAATTAGTTTCTCCAGCGTTTTCAGTATTCTGCCAACCTTTCCGCTTCTTGAGTCCGGAGAAGCAAGAATCTACTGTCCTTCTTCCAATGTCAGATTGAATCCTCAACCAAAGATTGTTTTCACTTGATTTACATGAGTATATTCTAAGCTTTGATTCAACTCTGCTTTTATGGACATTATTGTCTTTTTGTTAACTCGGTGCCATTTATTATTAGAACTGTTCGCACAAGCTTAGTGAATGTTAATTTGGAAACAACATGTTGTACCAAAATGTATTAATCTAACTGTATAAACTATGCTTAAAATAGTTGTATATTGTAGTTTTTACAGCCAAACATTTCTTATTTCTTGACTAATTGCCATTAAGAATAGCTTTATGAATCAATTTCGGCCGTCAGGTTTAGGAAGAAACTAAAAACTACTTTTTTCGTCACTTTATTGATTTATTCTTTTACAATATGTTTGTTTAGCTGTGTAGGTTACTTTTTTTACTAGTTATTGATCTAATCTTGGATGTATCTAAATTCTAATTTGAATTTGGTCGGGGGAGATTGACATTTGTATTTCAGAATGGGAAATTAAAAGGTTTAAGACACACCCTGTTGGTGAATTTGAAAACTGCAAATAAGCAATTGATTGTCATTCTTAAATGAATAATAGAGAGATACTCTAACGGGTATCCCGCTATTACACTTAAAATTGTAGATTTATTAATAGAAACAAAAAGACCCGAAGGAAACCTCAGTGAAGTGCTCGATGCAGGGTTAGAAGTTAAAAATGTAAGTCAAGGAGAAACTCTCTTGATTTAAAAAAAATTCTAAAGTAAATTTTTTTCTGGCCTAAAACTAATTTTATTTAAAATAAATAATGTAGCAGTTGATTTAAGTGCCTTGAAAAGTAAAATGCTGCAAAGCTAGTCAGTGATTGATAATGTGCCTTTTGTATCATGCATACAACAAGAAACCACTCAGGACTATATATTTTTGTAATCAATATTAATTTGTATTATACTTTTTTTAATGGCATATTTTGCATACTAATTAATGGATTATTAATGAAACAGTACTATAAAGATGAGTAGTAGTTTCCGTGTAATTAAATTTATGAAATCTTGAGTATACAAATAATTTGAATCTTCATCATAGGGCCTTGGTCTTTGATAAGAAGTCCCAATGTTTTAAAAATTAGTTTGCTTTGAAATTTTAACTCAATTTTGAACAGGTTTAGGGTAGGAATTATCTAATTGGGTAAATTGCTACAAGACCTTCCATTTCAAATTATAAACTTGTTTTAAATGTAGTAATAAATAAATATAATAAACAAAAGTAATAATTGGAAATAAACTGTCTTTAATACGATACAATATTATAACATGTTGTTTCCAAATTACTATAGGACCCCAAGTACTTAAATTGATCACATTTAGACTGTATGTTTAACATCACTGCGACCACTCTTTTAAACACAAGAATAATAGTATTGTATAATTCAGATTAGTACAACTCATCATGTTTAGAATTAGATACACTGCTTTGTTGTTTTGAGTACTTACGCTTAAAGTGGTTTGTATGTTTACATTCACACATCCTTGCCTTAATAAAGTATTATAAAATAGTATTTACATTATAAATAATTTGTAGGATATCAATTTATTTATATGCATTCTAAGGAATAATATTTATTGCTTAATTTACTTAAGGTAATT
The DNA here is from genome assembly GCA_018831715.1 of Matsumurasca onukii. Taxonomy (NCBI): domain Eukaryota; kingdom Metazoa; phylum Arthropoda; class Insecta; order Hemiptera; family Cicadellidae; genus Matsumurasca; species Matsumurasca onukii. Next base: position 45,534,268 of record CM032065.1, on the reverse strand, counting down.
TCATCCAGAAGAGAGTATGTACATCAATTCAGTTTTGTCATCTAAAATAGTAAAGTTATGATTTGAAAGCTTTAATGAATTATATCACATATAACCATCTAAATTGTTATTTCTTTGTCCAACTTTTACTGTATATCATTTACTGGTTAGTTAATAAATGTTTTGGTAAAGACGTATTAGTTTAGAGGTCACTACTGTCAGTTGTAAGCAAAGAAAATTTTAAGGTAAGTAGATTGTGCATCGATGCCACTTGGTTGAGGCAGCAAAATCAACATAGTTCGACAGTCCAAGCACAGTGCAGACGCTGCAGTTGCTCTCCGTCTTTCTCCCCCCTCGGCTCCGTATGCTCGAGTTTGTTTGATGTCAATGACTTAAATGTGACCAAATTGTGCGATTTTTGGGAACGAACAAACTTGTGTGTGCGTCAGTGGCTCTACTTGAGACTCTTAACGAATTCCCTTGCAGCGCTATCTATGCTTCGGTTGCCGCAACTATGTTGATTTTCCTGCCTCAGCCATTTGGCATCTATGCACAATCTGTTAACCGAAACATTATCTTTGGTTGTAAGTTTAAATCAAATGACAGGTGTTGGGATGTTACCAGAGTTATAAACGAAGCTAGAGGATACAAAGAAAGAAAAGGAAAAACAATAGTTACAATATATAATATAATGTGGCTACGTTCATACTTAACAAGTAAATCGCTCGGGCTACAACGTGCAGCTATGTTTTATAGAAATTTGAAGAAACAAGTATGTTACACAAGTTGACTTGCAGTGATTTTTACATTGAATTTTATCTTAGGACTTACAACACCGAAATGTGTCTAATGGATTGTGTGTTACAGAACCTGGTGTGCTGTGCGGGAGATGTGCTGGAAGGACGGGGGCTAGTCCAGGTGGCCATCACTGTGGCGGAGCTGTTGCGGTTCCACCAGCCCCGCTCCCCCGCCCACATCCCCCACCCTCCGCTGCCTGACTACCGTGTGTAACACACCGCCCAGGTGCAACCAAGCATATACCTAGAAGGCTGTTGAGTATCGTCTATTTATATTTTTAATATTTAGAACCTTTCAGATGGTACAAAATACAATTTGTACAACTTGGAGTGGCTACTGATAATAATTAATAAATATTAAAGTTGAGAATTGTCTTAAATAAGAGTGAGGTTAAGAAACTTGTTTTAGCCCTTTCATACGTCGGTAATTAATTGGGAAAGAGTACAAGTGTCAAATTGCAATTATGACTTGATACACACGTAAAATTCTGAGAAGATAGAAATTTCACATTCATTGTCTAGTAGACACCTTGCTTGTCCAATCTGTGAAAATTGTAAACTAGAGTCCCGCTAATCCAAACCCCATTAATCCAAAAATCCGCCAAATCCAAACACTGTTAGGGGGAAAAAGTATATGAAATTGTTGAGTCGGTAAAATAAATGAAACTAGTTTTCAAAGTTACGGCATACTGTATGTGTTTAGTAACGAACCAGCACTCATAATGACGCACTATACGCGCAGGTATGCGCTCAAAAATAGCTTAAAACAAAACACACTGACAGTATGACACGGTGAGTCAACGTTTATTTTTAGAACGGATGACCTTACTGTTTTCTACCTGGAATTTCAGGCCTGGGTGCAGGGGTTGGGGTGGAATGGTGTTACACTGCTGCAGCCATTCACTGCCCGCATACGTTAATTCCGAGCTGTTTATTATTGCAGAGTACTACATGATTTCTTACATTTATATATAAAATATTAGTCCCTCAAAGTCAATATATGACCTTATAAGGTCAATATATGCCAAAAATCCGCCTAATCCGAACAGAGTCCGGTCCCAATTAGTTCGGATTAGCAGGACTCTAGTGTAGTTAGAAATGTTAACTAAAGTGGCCACTCTAGATTAAATAAAATTGTGCAGGCAAAGTTTACAAAGACTATTTTAGTTTGTCAAATAATGAGTACCTTTGAATAATAAAAAATGTTGCATACCCTCATGGAAAATTTATTTTGTTTCTTTAAATAATTTGAATAGCGGAACAAATGTAAACCTAAAAAACAAAATGTATATTTTCTTTGCGTCTCAGGTTGTTTAGTTAGTTTGGATTTTGTCATGTAGTCTTTGTGATCTTTGCCGCTGCACAAGTTTCCTTTGTACTTTGGTGAGAAGTCGTCTGCCAGTAGATCAGTCATACTTCCTGGCTTTGTAGATAATAATATCTAAGTGTCTGTGATGAATATACCTAGAACTATAAGAATACTATTCTAGTTGCTTTAAGTTAATTAACGTTATCATTACGTTCTATATTTATTTTTTTTACGTTTTGAACATAGATTCGCTTATGTACGTAGTTAAAAGTGTATAATATTATTATAACTCTTTTCTTTTTATAACGTCTAACAGGTGAAATTGTTGAGGTAAATATTCAAATTCCGGTTAAGTTAGTCATACATTTGTGTTTTACAGTAACAACATGATAGTTTGACAATATATGGACCGAAGTGACGTTAAACTATCGAAATGTCAAACTATCTAGTGTACCTATTGAGGATTTTATCACAGAGGTATTGAAATACAGTACAGTCTCTATAATCCGGCCGTTCGCCATTCGACACGTCCAGTAATCCGGCGCTGTGACCGCGTCATTTAGGTCCTGTTTCAAGTCTCTACTTGTCTGTAAAGCGTGCGTTCTTTATTGCTAATCGGTGCTTCCGTTCAGTACAGGCAGTGAGATGTCGCAAAAACTTAATCATGTTACTTTGACATAGATTAAAAGCATGTGATTTTAAAATGATTAGAAGGTGATGATAAGTTAACATCGCCAGATCAAAAATTCATAGACATAAGGAAGAATAAGAATGAAATTGAAGCATTCTTTAAGAGCAGTGAATCGTCCTCTAAAGTAAGAAATATTATTCCTGGCAAAGTGAATCTTTTTTAGTGAACCTCCACTAATCTGGTGTTTCCGAACCCGATATAGGGCCGGATTAGTGAGATTGTACTGTACCACTAATTGCGGTTTATTCAATGAATAAAGTGTTAAAACTTAAGAACACTCAATTTTACTGTATAAGATAGCTTTATACATCATTACTACGGTACTAAATATATTTAAACCGTTCTTTGTTGCCGTTTTTTTTATTATTATCAAGTCACCTGAAAAGGTGCTGAACTAAAAGGAGTGTCAAACTATCGATTTTCTACTCTACCTTGTTTATAAATAAAGAATTATTTCATTGATAGCTATAATTTTTCATGTTGAGGGCGTAATCAGCATGGACCTATTGAGAGAAGTAGTCAATAATCGATCCATGACGGATGCAATTTTGAAAAGCTTATTATGGTAGCATAATACTAGCGTAAAGTACTGCATAGTTTTTTACCATTAATGTAAGCACTCGTTATAACGAATTTAATCGTAATGTTTTTCTAGTACAGTGTATGACAGTGTAAATTTGACAACTTGCATAAACTTAGGTACTTTTAGTATAACCATGAATTTATTTTTTGTGCAGATAAATCGTAAGGTTGCTCAAGAAATGTTGTTTTGTATTTCTGTGATTTGTACTTCTAACAGCAATTTAACAGCTGCTTTGTTATTTTGTAGAACAAAACCTGTTGTAAATCAAACTATCAATATTAGTGTTTGATTGTGTTGCAATTGTAAAATCTGTGTTATAATAGCTGACAAGTCCTAAACAAATCAAGTAATAACCAATTAAAATGTAAACAAACTCAAAACAGCTGTTGGGCTGGAGTTACCCTCTTCTTTCTGTGCATTTTCAAATGTCAGTGATAAACAACAAAACTAGTTAATTCCAATACTGCTTGTGAGCCTATATTGACAAAAGTTGTAAACTTTACGATTTCTAGTCATAAATGAATCATGATATTGTGTTCAGAATAATTTTATAGTTACTGAATAGGCCTAAGTAACGTTCACTTTGAAAATAAATGGTGACATTTAGGACAACGCAATATTTAAGCTTTTATATTTCAACTATTTGAGAGGTTTATATTTTTTGGCCTTTCAATCATTTATGTTTAGCTTGTTGTAACTTGTCAATTCCCTTTCTTTAATTAATAGGTACAATAAACTATGATGCCACTTCCTAAAAAAAGATGACTTGATATTTTGTAATTTTAAGTAAGGCATTAAACCATTTCAAAATTAATTGTGTTTTATTAATTCCTTCTTTCTAAATACATTAAGGTAAAGTCCAGAAATTTGAAATTACCTCATGCTTCGTAACAAAATAACAGGAAGTTTTTGCATCCTGAAATGTTTGTACGTTATACTTAAACGCTAAATTTCACGTTTACCGTTTTGAACACTTTTCCACATCCTAGACGCAGTAATATGTTAACGTTACAGCTGCAGTGAAAACAAACCCTGTTTACTAACAAAAAAACTAACCTCATTATTGTGTTTAAACTTAATTGTTTGTTTGATTTGGAGTAGAAATGGATGAACCAGGGGCAGGAAGAACCTGGACTTACCACAGTGTAGGAGTGTAGGCTGAGCAAAGTGATGACAGTTACCCGGTTCTGGCGTACAGAATGTTCAACAGGCTGCCGGTGGAAGTGAGAAATCTCAACCTCTACCAGCTAAAAGCTAGGCTATCATCTTGGTTGGAGAAGAGGAGTTTCTACTTGCAGCAGGAATTCTTTGAAGAACATCAGTTGATTTCTAAATGATGAAGACATATTAACTTCTTTAAATCTTCAGTTAGTTGGCAATGTCTTCCGCAAAACCATTAAAACAATAGTTGAATTTGAAAGTGATTATATTTTTTTTTTGAAGAACCAGTCGAAGATATTTAGAGTTTGTAACGTCTCACCTGCCGCCTAGACCTTGCCTGTTATGTAAATAACTAAATAGTGTATATGTGATTTGTGTTTTGTTTAAATTGACAATTTCTATCCAGACTTCCTGGTCAGAGAATGCTGCTATTATAGCTCTAGCTGCATAAAGCGATATTTCAAAATGAGATTTAGAAAGCTACCCCAACTGCTGGAGTTTTATAGATGGGACAGCAAGAATAATTTGTGACCTTCCTAAAACTAACAAGACTACTGTACTTTTCTGGCCATAAAAGATTTCACTATAGTGGCTTGTAATTTTCTATTTTCCGTACCATTTGTTATTGTTTTAAGTACAGTACCAACACAAATCAATGTGTAAAGTGGTAAATAAAATTTTAAATGCCTGAATATAGACTGCTAAAATTTGTTAAGGATTCAATCAATGGTTTTTGGTAGGCTGTTGTAGATTAGTGCATCCAATTATTGTGTTATATTTAAAAAATAAAATAAGTGGGCCTAAGCTTAACTAATAAAATTTATTTTTTCAGACTGTGCTGCTGGTCCTATTGCCAAAATGATAATGATCAAAAGAAAGATGATACTGGTCAACCAAGACAAGCAGCTGAGCTTGAGGATCCCTGTCTAGGCCTATCAAAGAACAGGCAAGAAAGGAGGAGCAGCTAGAATTGTTCGTGGACCATTCCAGCTCTGAATATCCAACTACCCTACAAAGCCAATCAGTGATTGAAGATGGTACTCCACTACGAGGCCGAAATATCTCAACCTAATTATGAAGTTTGAACGTGGTGTGAACCGGAAGAACTAGATTATACCCTACAAAAATGTATCATATTTGTGTAGATTTTGAACAAATAAATGACCAGCTGGATTAGCCTAAAATGCGTTTTTAGGCTTTTCGCTTATCAAGGATGATACCTTTTATCTGGCACTTCTAATGTCCTGGACACGCCCATGATGATGAAGGGCCGTTTAAAAGAAATAGACTTGACGCTGGAATAAGTAAGCCTGAAGGGGTAACAAACTTATTTGTTCAAATAAATGCAAAAGTGAAATTTAGCAACACAAATTTGTGTTGTATGGAGATCCAGCTTACCGTATCAAGGAACTACTTCTGTGCCCATTTTCACTAACGCTCTTATCACACAAGTCTATGAGTCAACTAAGGCAATGTGTTGAGCGAGCTTTTGGAAAGATAGCTACGGAATTCGCCTTCTTATATTACAAGGAAACCTGGCATTACTTTTGCAGCACTTGGATACTACAAGGGAAGATTCTAGGAATTTGTTTAAAAACATTTCCAACTAGAGGTACAGAAAGTACTTGTATGTATAAGGTGGGGGTGATTCTTGCTGTCACACATGTCTGATGGAAGGCAGTGTTCCTCGTACTTTCATACTGACTGTGGGTAGAACAATACCTTGCCGTGAATTAGTATGAAAGTAATTTGTTTGGTATTGTGAGGTTATTAGCTATTAAGTTGTAATTTAGTGTATGAATAAATAGTACTGTCCTGTTAAACTAGCATTGTGTTACTTAATCCATAATATATACAACCCTATGTGTAACTCACTCACTGATATATACAAATGTTTACCCACTTCTAGATAAGCTAGAAACTTGAAATTTGGTATGTAGGTACCTTGTACAAACTCACCGACGGAAAATTGCCAAAACCCAAAATTTTAACAACCCTAAAAAATAAAAACCAAAATGGCGGAAACATGTTTTTCTAAAAAACATCTAGTGGGTGAACGGTAAGTCCTATCTAAAAACGGATTGAATTTTCATGGTCAGGTTTTAGATGCTCTATCGTTTTGGTCCTATGACTTTTTGTCGTATCTGGTCTCCTTCACCCTCGAGAAAAAGTTTTAAAATTTCTACTTTTTCCTTGATTTTGCAACAATGTTTGGTTTTTTTCTCGGTATCATTAGTGGTTAGAAGCTTTGAAATTCACCTCAAGTTAAATTTGCCCTTAAAAATATGTTGCGAAAAAAATCCAAATCGTATACATTTGCTGAAAAACGTGTTACTGACAGTGAAGTTTGAATTTATTGGGAAGACCAGCTTGAAGTTAGCCTGACCTACACCTTTTACTGATGCCAGCAACTCTTCTAGATGAGCTAGAAACTGGTATGTTGATACCTTTAAGCCACTAAATTCGATATGACTAATATTTAAAATATAGTTCAAAACTATTTCTTGTTCTGTGACCTCCGCGTTGAATTTCATCATATCAAATTAGGTATAGTACAGATATTTAGGTATTAAGTATAGAAGTTTGAATTTAGCAGAGCATAAAGTGGTCTCACTCCAAGATGTTAGTTCCTGATCAGAATTACTTATTTTCCCGGCCCAGGACTTGAGACCTGGCTTGGAGGGTTAAAGCGCTTTGTGCGGCCGCAACTCTCCCCTCACCGGGCAACCACTGCTCAGATCTTCTCAACCACAACCTATAAGATGCTTCAAGGGCTGCCTTGGAAATTCTTTGTAAGAATAGGTTTGTTTGCCTTCTGCTAAGGCCAAGTTCTTTTAACAAACCATATAATGATTTGGCGGAAGTCCTCTAGCTCCCATCTCAACTGCACAACAGTGACATTTAAACCCCTTTTGTCTGATCCCAGAACACAAATCAGAGTATTTATTCAATTTGGCTTCATGTTGTTTTGGGATGTTGGTATCCCAGGGACTGTCAGTTCTATCAGAATTATTGTTTTAATTTTTCTAGAGATAGCAGTTATATCGGGACACTTTGATGTAACTACAATATCTGAAGGGAATTCATAATGACGATTCCCTTTATCCACGAGAATGGTCCAATCATCACTTTTCTTAACTATAGAAGGTTAGTGTATAGACTTGATATTTTGCACCTGTTCTCCACTTCTGACAAACCGAATGTCGGGTCCTTTTTCTGGGTGTTTCTTCGCCAAGGCCATTGCCAGACTCAAAGCTTCATGATGCAAAGTACCTTGTCATGCCTCCATGTATAACGTCCTTCGTGAATATGTTTATTTGTCATACGGATTACATACAATCATTGACAATGTCATAAATAGCATGCATACAAAATTTAAGATGGATACAAATTGTCAAGACTTAACAAAATAATTTTAGTGGTACAATAATAATTTAGAGTGAATATATAGTTACAATCCAATACAAAATACAGTACATACTGAACAGAGAAATAATGTGACAAAATCTTTTTTGTAGAACAAAATTCCTGAAAAAGTCCTTTTATATGGAGTTGTCTACAGAAGGCGCTTGAGTAATGATAGGAGTGGGGGAAAGCCAGTTCAATCTCACCAGTCTTCTGACAAACAAATTACATCAACTTTTTTATTATTAAAAAACTATCTAGAGTGGAAATGTTACCTTTGAGAACTTGGACATTTAAATATAATACATTTAAGCTATTAAATAACTGGCAGAACTTATTTTGAGAAGACCTATCACTTATACTAAAGACGCAACGGAGAACCATTTTCACTTGAACTTATTAGACCCGAAACATTAACAACACTAGAAATTGATTTTTGATGGCCATATAGTTGCACTAACGGGTTGTTGGTGTGATGGTCGCTGTCGGGTGATGTTTCAGCTCCGCTGTCATCTCGTCTGCTGGGAACCGGTGTGGGCGTCTGGGCAGTGGTAGTTTCCTGGGCATGATTGGGCTTGTCTTTAGGGCTGGTTGTGGGAGAGTTATGTTTGATACTGCTTGGAGTTGAGAAAGATTGATGATGGTTGTGTTGGGTTTTGGATAGTTCAGTATCCAGAGTATATAGAGTTTATCTTTCTCAAAGTCAAGTCAGAGCTGTTTGATCTACTCAGAGTTTTTTATGCTCGATTTCAAACTTTTCTTTTTGACAATTCAGATTGATCTTTTTCACTCAGAAATTCTACCATTGGGTTTTGTTTTCTGGATGTGTTGGACTGGGAACATTTAAGTGCTTCCGCATCCCTTCGGTTTTTGAGGAGGTTTGGATTGTTTTTGTTGTTAGTTAATTTAAAGTAAATCCAATTGCTTCAGATTGTTTTCTATCCGGCACATTGACTTCAAAGTCCCAACTTTGGAAGGTTCCGGTAGTTCATAATCACCTATAATTTGTGAACAAATAATAATTTCATTCCTAGCTACAATGCGCGGGATGGTGGCTTTGTTAGACCTTTTTTTGTTTGTTTTACAAATACCAGCCTTGGTGCTGTATCGTTTTAAAAGACCACAGTCACTTTGCAATATAATCTTAAATCGTTGTACTCCTTCTTAATCCCTTACTTATTTTTTAAGCTGGGAGATCAAGTGTTCAACATGCTCCCAAAAAAATGAACCGTTAACATTTTATTTGTGCCCTAATTTGCTTGAATTGTCTTCCATTTTCAAAAGACTTTTTACACAACACTTCTTTTAGCAATAGAATGTCATCAGCAACAAAATAATACAGTAAAAATAGCGGATTTCAGTAATGTTTAGCAGTTGCTTTTAACGGAGGTGCAAATGTTCCTAAATAAGGAAAGTCCTAAACCCCAACCCATATATTAAAAACAAGGGAAATAATACTTTGAGACAGTGAAATCACACTTACAACTTTAATTTTGACCTACTTAATTGGACAATATTAAATGCTGAAATTCAAACAGGAAAATCAAATCAAGTTATAAAAACTTACTACAGTGGAACCCTCAACCAACTAACTGGGGCTGTGGCCTGTTCGATTAATTAAATCTAAAATTACTAAAATTAATACTGCATACGAATGCAGTCCATAGCAATTAAATGTCGGATCAAAATATATGTGTAGTATGTATCCACAACACAGTACAGTACTGTAGTAATAGTTCTTCACTCACCTGAGGGACAAATGTCCCCTGCCCTTCCCTTCGTCAAAAGAAGATAACAGATTTCATCTAATTTGAAGTATGTACTGTATTTCAAGTGTGTACTGTATTTTTTGTATGTAAACTGTAAATAAAACTGTTGAAATGCTACTGAACTTGTATTTTTTTAACAACACTTTTCACTCAAAGCCTGTTCGGATTTGCCGGGATTTCGATTTGAGGGGTTCCACTGTAGTTACAAACATAATTAGGTCAAGCTTGACATAATGTAGCCATTGAAATAGTTCTTGTCCTACTCCTTTAATTGAAATTGGTTTTGAAAACAAGTATACCAAGAAAAGCCATCTGAAAATATAATACTGTTTGGCTCAGTGGGTAGTCACTGCTTGCAAAGCGCAAGGTCTCCGGTTCGATTCCCGGCTCAGGCACATGGGTTTGAACCGCTTTCCTCAAGTGTTTTGTGATGCCCACAGACCCTAGATTAAGTAACAAATTAAAAATGCCATTGGCGTAGACAGTAAAAAAAAGAGTAAGAAATACTGTGACAAATCGACTTCACTCTCACTGGTCAGTCGTGATCTAGCAAACTAAATGCAAATTTACCAACAGAGTACACAGTAATTATCAGCTGTGACTTAAATATTTCAACTGATTAGCAAGCTGGTCTAGTCGACTTGTCATCAGGATAGGCTATAGGGCCTGAGAAACAGTTAATCATTGTTTAAAATTACATATAGAAGTAGCCAAACACTTATTTCTTAGTTGTATGCAGAAATGTATGTGATTTTCATAAAAGAGCTTATTTTTTAAATATCCAACCTGATAAGATCAATAACAAGGAAACTTAAGCCACTTAAAAAAAATCACAAGTGTTTTTAAAATTTTTTATTAGAACTTAAAACAAGTAAAATCACGCTTTGACGGCAAACTTCCTGGGAGGGAAGGCGGACCGTTTCCTGATTTCCTTCATGGGCTTGATGTTGCGCTCATGTTTGGTGAGAGCACGGCGCATAGCGCGGGTCTTCTTGGGCCTCAGGTCCAGGGGCTTGTACTTCTTGCTCTGAAACATATCAGTGTGTGCACTTCAGGGACGAGCATTTTATACATCATTATAAATATAGATAACAGGACGTATTCAATCCTGAAAAAGTTGCGGTCACAGTATGACAACTTCCTTTATACAGTCAAATTAGTTCTGGTGTGACGTAATATTCAACAATAAATTTGATGTTTTGGAAGAACTTAACCGAATGGTTTCAACATGTATAAGAAAGAAGTCTACAGTTATACAGGGTGTGCAATATAATTTTTAAAATAATTATGTAATTTTGATCATTAACCTCTTTTCAGTTGAGTAAGATTATTTTCATTGACATCAAAGGATTATGCCTTAAACTTTTCATCATCATGCAGAGGTAAAATCGGGTGGTATTAACTAATTTATTAAGTAAATAAAAAATGACTACCAAATTACCCCCCAAAACACCCTTTTATACCTAGTCTACAAATACGTGCATGTAGTTTTTTTTGACACAGATAACTAAAGCTTTGGTTTTAATACGTAAAATAAATTGGTCTGAAAATCAATGTCCAACATGTCAAAATAAAGAATTTACCTAAATTAACTTCATTTAACTTACCTTGAACAGTTTTCTCAAATTTTCCTTCTGCTTCTGATGCATTACGATGTATACCCTGGCAATGGCCTTACGGACAACACGGCTGAAAATTGAAAGTCTCTTTTACTTCAAGAAAACAGCTTAAACCAGTACATATTACTTGCAATAGAAATATACATAGGCTATCCTATTAGTGTAAATATTTCTGTTGGAAAAGGTCCTGACCAACATTTTGTTAATACCTTGTGATTTTAAACCTCTGTATTCAGTTGAGTAAGATTATTTTCATTATTTTCAAAGGATTATGCCTTAAACTTTTTTCATCATCATACAGAGATTAAATTTAAACTTGCCCTTCGGGCTCACCCCTGGGGACGTAGCCCCCAGACCCCTGTGGCCTCGCTTGATAAAAACAGGCCATTCGCTACGCTCATGACGCTGCTCGACCTGCGGCCTCGCTAGGTGCTTCAAATAAGTTGGCGTTGCTCGTTTGTATTTATGACAATTGTAATTTTAATAATTATCTTAAAACGCCATAACACAACATCATTTATTTTTATATTTTAGTATTTCTAGTCACTCTATCACGTTTCATTCATTATATTATTTGAGAACATAAATTTATAATGAAAGCAATACACTCTGACTTTATATTTGACTCATATTTAATATTTTTATGATTAACGCTTATAGATCCTATCGTAGTATCAAGACTTATTCTTATGTTAGAGAAGGTCCTGGGATTCTTTGTTTGAAGTGTGTTGTTGACAATGATACAATTTTTGAGGTAAAAATATTTTTCGGATGTTTACCACTGTTCTTGAGATGTTCCGAAACATCAATAAAAAATCTTCGTGTCCTGAGATTGAGAAAACAAAAATGTTGTTAAAACTTGCTAAAAACCTGTGTTCAGTTGAGTAAGATCAATTTCATTAGTTTCAAAGGATTATGCCTTAAACTTGTTTCATCATCATGTACACAGGTGAAGTAAATGAATAGAAATGGCATCTTCTGTTAAAGGAAATCTTGAATAAGACCTACGCCAATTTGTGTGAATTTTACACAATACCTTCAAACTCACTTCTTTCCCATGTATCAAGTTTTAAAACGATATGAGCTGAGTAACTTACATCTTGGAGAGTTTAGAAGCAGCTCCTCCGGTGACCTTGGCTACTCGCAAGTTGGTCAGCTCTGTTTTCAACTCCTCCAGTTGTTTTGTGAGCTCCTTCTTGTCCTTTGTACGCAGTTCCGAGCACTTTACTTTCACCTGGGGAATAAGTGCACAAAATAAAGATCAATTTTTCTCTTAACCCTGCGGCAGTCGCGGTCCACTGAAACACCGATAGTCACGCGGGCTACAGGTGTAGCCCACTGCGTAATTTTTTTTTAAATGCTTGAACGACATTTTTTTGACTGTATAAAATTGTAGATATAATTATTATAGCCCTCTTCATCTATATCAATAAAAAATTTCAATTTGTATTTTCTAACTATAGTAAAAAAATGTTATAGGGGATCCGTATTTCTAGGTTTTTGAAGAATGATATTTTGCTTAACTTTGACATTGAAAAGTTTTTTTTGCCAGGTATGTATAATCTGTAAGATATTTTATATTGCACAGAATTTAGTTCTAAACTTACAGAGATTAGACATTTAAAAAAAATTGATATTTACACTTTATATTGACAAAAACCAAAAAATTGCATTATGGCTGATAAGTAGCACACTTCATTATGCGTTTTTTTTAGTACTTGAATGACTTTTTTATGTTATATTTTGCAGATATATTTATTATGGTCCTATTTAATAATATCAATAAAAAAAATAATTTTTTAACCGAATTGTAAAAAAAGTTCTAAAACAATCTGCATTTCTAGGTTTTTGAAGAATGTTATTTTGACCATGTAAAGCTTTACTTTTTGTTGGGTATGAATAATTTGTAGGCCATTTTATATTACACACAATTTATTTCTGAACGCTAGTATGGCGTCATTTTCGAGCCGAATACGTTTAGAGTCACACATTACACCGTTGGTCGCACGGGCTACAGGTGTAGCCCAGGCCACTTTGAACTGATACTACACGGAAACCTGCACTCTGTGACGTGCGAACGCACAATGACTGTGCGTGGCGGGATCTAATTGGAAGGTACTGAGACCCCCTAGTCCTCTGACCAATCCCCCGCGGCGTCACACGCAAAACAAAATGGCTGGGCTACACCTGTAGCCCGTGCGACTGCCGCAGGGTTAATTGTTAAGTCTACATAAAGCCCCATTAGGCCACACTATCACACTTTCAATAGATTATCTTCCGAGAATAGGCTACACAGGCTTTACAACAGTATTTGATTTAAAAGTCCTTCTGCCACTGCAGAAGCAGCTAAACCTAACTAAAATCTTTACATTGTTAATGATTTCACATAAAAGTATGTTATCGTTTGGAGGATTCAGATCTAAGATTGGTGAGACCCTAGGCCCACCAACTCATAGAAATTTCCGCATTTATACTGTTAACCTACAGGGTAGCTACCGAATTCCCAATTTCTTCAGGGCAAGGAATGGCCATACTAGGCTTGGCATAAGCTCGAAATTATTCGTCAACGACCTGGTCGCATAGCAAGCTTTAGGCTAGTATATATATTGGAAAAAGTCGCCTGTATTTCCAAATTAATATTTCGTATAACCCCTCGGAGCATTCTCTACGGCTGACGACGGATTGCAAAATTTGAGGTTATATATTTAGATTTAAATGAAGAAGCAATGGGAAAAGTATATAAGCAAAGTTAAGGAAAATTAAACCATGTACCATTATTTGTAAAGTTCATCCACTTTAACATATAGGATTAGCTAGATAAATAAGGATAAACATAAATTATTTGACTCCTTACCATCTTGATAGTTGTTGTCCCCAACCAAAACTTTAGAAGGCCGGATATTGTTTTATTCGCACTTGTTTTAGAAAAAACCTAACCAGCCAGCCAGCAATAAGGAAACGGAAACTTAAGGTCTATTGATTATCTGCGATGCTTTTTTCGGAGCAACTTTATGATTATAATAATTTATCCGGAAAATAATGATAGTAATTTTAGAAAGATGTAATACCGCATTAAACCCCAACAATATGGATAGTAAATAATACTTATGTCCACCAAGACTGTAAAAAATTTACAGAATATACGTACACACTTAAATACTGAATGAATTTAATTTAATGTTATAAAATGTCACATACGGTTTAGTTGCCTAATAATAAAAGCTAGCAATTTCGAATTCCCAATAAACATTATTTCATGAATGAGTTGATTGTTTATTCTTGATATATGTCTGTGCTCTGTTCCTCTTTGTTTCTACGGTCAATCACTTCTGCGATTACGGCTTGTTTCATTATCTTGCCGGTTGCTGTCGTTGGAAACTTGCTAAACACATAAATTCCTCCTCGTATTCTCTTGCTGTGAGATAACTTATCTGAAATCACAACTAACATTAGCTAAATAGTACTAAAATAAATTACAGTATCGTAAAATCTAAAATTTGGAATATAAAAACAGGAACAAAAGTCTTCTTTCTAAGTATTGTACTTTTTTGAGACACCGACCACTCTTGGGTATATTTTAAAGTGAAAATGGAATGATGGTGAGTGTGATGAGCGATACACAAGACCAGGTACCATTGACTCCGTCACATATGATTTGAGTGTCTATGTTTTGACAATGAGGCTGAAGGATGACGGCTGCTGTGACAATTTGACCTTCCAGTTCGTCACTCAGCCCAAACACGAGGGCGTGTTTCACAGCCGGGTGAAGCTGCAATGCAAGCTCCACTTCAGCGGGAACCACCTGTAACACGTAACGTAGATTACGATTTCGGACATTTAAATTTACCTAACCTAAACATTTTAAAATCAATGATTTCGGATTCGTTTATGGTATTCGAAGTTTGTGTACTCCTCAACTACGAGTTGAATGCATTTGAGTTATTCAGTTATTTAAAGCAATGTTTCAATGCAAAGTTTCACAGACATGAGCTGACTATATAAAGCACTATGCACAACTTTTATTCATTGTTCTACCCTGTTTGTTTTATTTACTAACTTGAAAGCCTTTCCATTTTATCAATTCTGTCGTTCTGCCTGTAACATGGACGAACTGTTCCTCGTCATAAAAGCCCAAATCTCCAGTATGAAAGTAGCCTTGGTCGTCAAAGACTTCCTTCGTGGCTTCTGGGTTGTTATAGTAGCCCAACATCATGTGGTCCAACTGGAAACACAATTCTCCTTCTTCGCAACACCCGACTGGTATACCGGTGTCGGGCTCTACTACCTGAAATTATTTTTAGATTAAAGCCAAAGGTAACGTCACTACTAGTAAATAAATTGAGTGAAAGGAAAATAGTCTGAGTAGTTTTTGCCTAGGCTTTTTAGAATGCAGTCGTTCTTGGTTAGACCTTCTTTCCTAACGTCATAACAAATATTAGTGTGCCATAACCAATCATCGCCATGTGTATCTATACTCTCTGGGGTGCAACGTGAACATACATGACCATGTTTGGCTAGTATTTGACAAGCTCAATAGGCTGAAAAGCTGAGCTCATAGAGACGCTTGAAAATATTGAGCAATACGATTATTTTTGTAATAAAAGAAAGGTTAGTTTTAGTACCTACCTTCATTTTAACATTGAAAAACACTTTTCCAACTGAGCCTACTTTATTACAGTGTTGCGAGTTAGCACATAAAACTCCAGTTTCAGTCATTCCTGTAAAAGTAAGTCCTACAGCTGAGCACAATTTTCTCGTTTAGTACACTAAATTAATTGTAAGCTGTTTTACAATCAATCATAAAAGTGTTCTACAAAGGTAAACCCCGGATGCCATTTGGTAACTAGGGTGTGATATGGTACTAAAGTGAAGCTCTAATTGAGAGACTTTTAGGATGATTGAAGAAACAATATTGCTTTTCAGGAAAAAAAAATTGAACACGCTTCTTGTGTAAAGTTTTATACTACTTGTTATGTCATTTTCTGATTTTCACTAGATTAATATGTTATGTATCGTACCATAAATTTGATATATTTGAATCCTTCCGTCGAACAGTTTATTTTGAATTTCGAGAATGGTACTGGCTGAAAATGTTGAACCACCGACACACACCGACTTCAAGGACGGACATCTCAGTTGAGCGGGCCACTTAAGAAGTTTGACTAGCTCGCCTGGCCAGGTCATCCAGTAGGCCACCTGTACGATACCACGAAATATAGTGTTATGGTCGGTAGACAGCTCGTAGATGCCACATGGTTGGGACTGCAAAATTAACATAGTTCGGTAGCCCAAAGTTAGCGCTGCCGGCTCTTGCTGTCCTTTTCCCCTACATGCTCGAGTTTATCCGATGGCGATTACTTAAATGTGACCAAATCGTGCGATTTTCGAGAACAAACGAACTTAAGGGTGCCTTAGTACCCGACTCTTAAAAGATATTTTTCGCAGGGCTATTTTTGCTTAGGCTGTCGCAACTATGTTGGTTTTCTTCCTCAGCCATTCGGCATCTATAGCAATCTACATACCATAACATTATCTTAGATATATTTTAATCATACATCTAAGCTGATGAAGCCACTGTAGCACTTAGACCGGCTGGCCTGGCTCTGTCATCCAGTATAGATCTAAAAGTTTAATTACGCCTACCATTACGTTTTTCTTTGAACGAATTAGAACGGTTTATCTATACGCACACAAACTTGTAATTTTTCAAGTCCACTTACAGATTTGAACAACTTTACTAGCCTGGTATTTTTCGAGTACTCTTATCAGGACTGCCTCGCTTGCTGGACCTCTGAAGAAAGCTATCCTGTGACCTTCCCAAAGGTGGTGGAAGAATGTCGCAACTACGCTCACCCAGACGACGGGACCGGTCATCAGAGTCGTGTATCGAGAAGCAACTCCTTCCATCAGGTCGAGGCCCTCTCTAAGGAAACACAGACAGTTCCTGACTACTGAAAGGCATAGAAATAAATAAAAACTAAATATTGAAATCCGCACTTCTCTAACAACCGCGTGTTTATATGTTTAGCTCACATAAAACAACTACGAAACGCTGATTTTTAGAATCATTTGTTGATGTCACAGACAAGATTTAATTCTTATTAAATCAATAAATCACCCTGATTCAATGTCTTAGTTTTAGAGGTTTGGAATAGTTGAGAGCTTTGACTTTAGACAGGCTCAAAAGTTGGAAGACGAGAACCGTAAACGCCTCCCCTGGGCTCAAAGGATTGTGCGTTTGAAAGGTTCTTGAAATGGAAAGGCTCCTCGGCCACTCCGCTACTTTTATTAATAAATCCACGATTTAAAACAATTTTTTTAAACTCACACAAACATATGGGATGATGTAAAAAACTTTTCAGGAATCAAAGCCCCTTTTGGCGTCCCTGTGGTTCCACTCGTAAACAGGATAAACAACGGATTGTTGGGGACTGCAGAGCGATACGCTGGCTTGAAGTCGTCCTCTATCTCCACCAGCAGTTGCTTAAATGTGAAGTGTTGACTTGGTAATTCTTGAGGAGACATTTTAGAATCGTTGATAACCAAGGTTGGCATCCGCTTTGTGATTAAGTATCCCATGGCTGTTTCCACTTTATACCGGGTTTTGCCACATTCACAAAAGATCAATCGTGGGCAGCAGATTCTCAGGAGAGTCCCGATATCCACTGTGAACATTTAATAAAGAGTTGTGTTCAAATATCACATTGCGAGTTAAGATTTTAAATCTATATCTTTCTTGTGTATTTTAACGTTTAGTTGTATTACAGAATAATTAATAATCCGTGGTTGGGCCAGTACGATGTAGATTGAATCAAGACACCAACTCAACGTAACTTCAATAAGTGGTGAAAAAAAACTTGTACTTCGTTTTCTTACGCGTGGGTCTAACCAGATAAATTAGACAGGGGATAATTATGTTACTCTGTGGTTTCGCCTAGTGCGACCCACGCTTTACCTGGATTGAGAGTCGGGTCGATGAGGGCGAACAACGCGCCCACCAGGAGGGACGCGAGTATGATCACTAGCGCCTCCAAACTGTTGTACGACACCACAGCGATCACGTGACCTGAAGATACCCCAATCCAGCGCAATCCACTCGCCACAGACTTGGCCTGATCAATCAACTCCTTGTAAGTCAGTGATCTCCGTGTCTCGACTTCTAGCTAAGCAAAGAAACAGTTTAACTTAGGTATCTTACAAAACCTGTGAGACATGTTACTAGTCCTGGCCTTCAAAATAACCCTAAATTGAATAATTCCGAATTGCTTTTAATATGTAGTTTGCTACTAAAATAAATTTTTAATCTCAATTTCATGTTATGTTTGAAGTGAATCAAACTGTTCATGTTTACTAAAGTACATAAACAAATAAGTGTAATTTATATTTTAGGACTTACTAAGGCTGTAGATACAGGTTTGGCCTTTTTCATTCTTTTAAACAACTGCCTGGCAAATGAAGAGATTATTGGCTTTCTTGTGATCCAAATAGGTCCCTTTACGATTTTTTCTTCCTAGAAATTTGTACTTTAATTATAAACATTACAACTGATGGGTTTCTCTAATGATAAAACGTATAGCTTACATTACTCTACAGTAGTGTCTTTAATACAATGGGTCTTAAGGATTCTTTTAAAACATTTACATTCTCAAGGGGTGTTTAATTTAAATTTGTATTACTCAACTACTAATTGATAGCCTGCACTATGATGTTGAGACAAATCACTTTCAACGGGTTTTCATTAATAAATTAAACCAGACGGTTGTAGAACGAATTATATCATACAAACGGAAAATGATAATTATACACTACCGTCAGAAAAGTGAAATTGTGCACACACATTTCAATTATGCAAATATAATGAACTTACGTCAGTTAAATATGTTTTTCTCGATTTTCCAAACAACAAATCGCTGTAACATAAATCCCCACTTTCACGCCTCCTTCCATAGTTCCAGATCGGGCCTCTCAGAACCTTGTCCCATGGCGTCTTCACATCTTCTTCCACCACAGATGGTAAAGTTACAACACTTCGTTTCGATGGCTGTCTTATCACAGTGCTCCCAGAAGACTTTTGTGACTGTCTTGTGTCACGACTATAAAGTATCTTCCATTCCCCTTTCGGGTACGGATTCAAATCATCAGGAAAGCTGTCACTCATTTTAAAATTATATAAAAGCAAATAAGTTTACAAGTATCGGTATGACGTGTTACATTATCGATATTCTCCGTGACTTGTAGTAGTTGTACATATTTGCTAGTGTAGGCCTATAAATGTGAAAATCTGTAATTGTGTAGTTTACAGGTTGTTTAGCGCATCTCCCATCAAAATACAGTATAGTTAGTTTAATCTTTTGTTTGTTTGAAAGTCATACGGAAAACTATCTGTATTTGCTGCTCATGTGTGAGATACAGTCGTGAGATATGATTTTATTTTCAATATCAAATTTATAAACATTAATAACAAACTTATTTATACTTGTAGTTAAAAATAAATTAGTGCTTTCAAGTTTACAATACACATAGCACGAAACAATGTATAAATGATATTGAACTACATCCGTCATCTTTAATCCCAATTCTTCCATGATTCTTATTTATATTATGGGAGTTGGCGAATGACTGCCTTTCAATTGATGCATGAAACAAAACTATTAAACTATAGCTGATTTGTAGTTACAGTATATGTTTCGTATTGATTTGACAAAAGAATGATTCACAGACTGATGCGATACTTGTTCAGGGCATGCCATAATTGCCATGAAAATGGATCTGGAGGTTTTCGCGCCCTATACTACGTATGTTATTCAAACAATAGTTATTATTGTCCAGGTGAAGACAAATTGAAACTATATGCGATAGTTGGAAAACTACTTTTAAGGATATCACCGTTCCAAAAAATATGATTATAGAAAACACATAACAAAATGTGAGGAATTATTAAAACCAAGACTTTTGATATAGCAGGTGGCCGGAGAGCGCCCGGGCGGGTCCATCCATCTATGAAAAAATATTTTCCTGAAAGCAAGTTCTACATTGATGATGCTGCATACTAATAACTCTTAAACTTGTAAGTACTTTACTCGCCAAATATTTGGTATTAAACCATTTAAAACTTGGTTCTTAGAAAAAAAAACACGAACATTGTGACATAAATATTTCTTATTCTGAAAAAACAAGAGTTTCTTCTGTTAGTGGTGGTCTGTGTATTTACTATTTATATATGATGCAGGAATAATGACGCAACGCTTCCAGAAAACATTTAACATACAAACGGAAAATGATAATTATACTGTAAAGTAAGAAAAGAATGAAATGGTGTACACACATTTCAATTATGCAAATAATGAACTTACGTCATTTAATTTTCACATATATTAACCATATATTTTAAACCAATTTTCCTATGTAAAATCCCTGTACCATTAAAACCCTCCGGACTCTATTCGGCCGTCTCTTAACGTCTCAATGTTTGAAATTATACAGTCATATTCTTTTCATATAGTGCTTACGTACGAACGTGTGTTCATTCGGAAGTCGATTGCAAAGGCATCGATAAGTAATGTCACTTTGTAATATTGGACTGATACTGAAGAAGCTGTTTTGTCATTTAGATCATCGCTGCTTTAGCTCTTTGTGTAAAGATAAAGAATTCGTTTACTCATAAAGTTCTTGGCTATATAAGGAGTATAATGGACTAATTCCAGTGAATTATTGTTAGAATCAGTGCGAGCTTTGTGAATTAAGTTAATTTTAAGTAAGTATTGGATAACAGCTATATCTAATTATTCTACTAATCGTTTGACAAACAGGTAGGCCTGTCGTGAAGGGTTTCATCTGTAACCTTGGTCATAAAATGTGTATACTGAAAATAAATTAAACTTATTTTGGAGTTAGGCTACAGAATAATCTTCAGCTCTACACAGTATGCTTTCCCTGGGTTTATTTGTCAATTTCAGTCAATGTAATTGACTATAGGCCTAGGGCGGCCTTCATTTAATCAATTATGAATTCAAATTTAAAATGCTAATCACGAATATAATTTGTTCAGGATCTTTGCATTTGTTGCAATTTGACTTAGACTTGCTTAAGGCCCATCATTTTAATTTTATATGTGACTCTTACTGTTAGCAGTGGTGATTGGACGTAAAATTTATTAACGGGATGTACAAAATTGTGAACACTGTGGTCTCACTATAGTTCCCAATTTTGTAAAGGGAAGTCTGGGTGCTCTTCCCGGAAAATATTATGAAACCAAGTCTCTCTTGTCATGTGTTTGAACCTTGATGGCTGGTTTAGTAATTTAAATCTATCTTACTCTTTCATAAACTTAACATAATCAAATCAACTTGAAACTATTTGACCAGTTTTCTAGTACCTACTGAAATTGTGCCTCAAGCCCCTACCGTCTCTCATTCTTCTGTCTTTTGGTCATACATTTCTACTGTTGTTCCAGATAACCTTGTTCCCTCTTGTTATCTCCTTCAGTTCATTACAGAACTCTGCCTTGTTATTTATGAGCTTCTCATTTTAGGGGTAAACTGAAAAGCAACTGAAAACTCACCATGGGGTCCGTGTGGAAACGACTTCAGAGAGTAAACAAACGAGCTGCCAAATTTCAATTCACCGTTTCTTATCATCAACTCACAGTTGAGACTACACCAAAGTGGTAAGTGTATACTTGCTAGTTTTCTTTTAACTGCTTGACATTCCGCTCATTTTGTATGATTTTTTAATGATTAACTACATGCTCTATTAGCTCTATTATTCTAGGCTATTAGTTTTAACAATAATTATTGAAATTGTATTTTTATAAATTTACAGAAAAGGGAATTCGATTGAATTAGTCACATGGTACAAACAGTGTCATATCAATTTATTTTGATTTATTTAGTCTGGGATTGAACCCTGTGATGTATTTACTAATAGGCAGACTAAGCGCGTACAGACAGGGCCAATTAGCATGAAGCGCGGAGAGGAGAGTATTAACAGCTGTGACGTAGGGCCCCACTATTCACCGGTACAATTTCCCCTCACGAGGCTCAGGACAGTCCATTCCCACAGAATCCAAGATGGCGATTCGTTTACAGGAACTATTTAAACTATTTTGTTCCATTACCATAAATAATAATTTATTTCGAGTAACAATTAAGTTTAGTTTATTCTGTTTTATTATTTTTAAAAGTTGTTTTGCAATAAGTATTACAGCTGATATTAATCCAAACTTCTGTTTAAAAGCAGACGAACAACCAGATGATGCTGTGTTATGTGTATTGATTTGCTTGTCACCGACTGTACTTGGCGTAGTGGAGAGGGAAGAGTGATCTACGTGCATGCGCAAGTCACGCTCCATGGTAGTTGGCGCTAACCGTTCCTAAGTGGCAAATTTTAGGGGTGGTAAAATTTTGGGGGTGTTGGGGAATAATATAATTTTAAGTGCAATTTAAGTATAATTTTAATATAATTTTTTTGTACCTCAAAAAGTTTTGATCGTACAAAAATAAAAGTTTCACAAATTATAAGGTTGAGTTATTAAAACAGCTATTAAATTTTAAACATTTTGATTAAAAATAAGTATTTATTTATTTATTTCCAACGGCAGCAGCCAATTACATTTGTACATATATAATTACTTGTAAATTGTAAATTACACAATAATAAATATTACACAAAACAATGAAGATAATAATGAATAAATACTAAACTATCCAATAAATAGATAATGAATAATAAATATAAATAATATATACATATACCTAATGCAAAATATGTGGGGACATGCTTCAAATAGAGAGGAGGTCAAAGGCACATCTTCGTGTTCGCTGTAGACTGTCAGAGAAGAAGTCGCATTCAGTTGCAACACGATTACCCAGTCTGACCATTCGAGCAAGAGGACTGTGGTAATCGTAGCTCGTCGAGTGGTGTTTGCGGCTTAAGTATTAAGTATTAAGTTCATTTAAGAATGCATCAAATTCAAGATTAAAAGTATAACCCCTATTGTTAAAAACCAGGAGTTGCATTCCATAGATTTAATCAGTAGTCAGAATATCGCGTTTTACGTAAAAACGGTGCAACAAAAACTTTTGTTAAGAAGAGTCAAAAAAGTTATTGGATTTGTTGATGCAGCAGAATACTTAATATTATTTACTCGTAGTAAAAGGTTTGTGCACAGGACCCCCAACCGGCTGAGTGTGCTGTGGACGAGGCGCAGTCGCAGAGTCGTGTCGGAGGCGTTGCCATGGGAGCCGACGATGAAGGACCCGCTGCGTGGTCTGGTCGTCTGGCCGGTCCCGGAGAACAAAGACATCTCCGTCACGCTGTTCAAGGACCCTCGCACTCAGGAGTTGGAGGACAAGGACTGGACGTTCGTCTTGGAGGATGTAAGTGGTTTACACGGGTCATAGCGTAGGCTTGGCGGTATCACACACGACTCCGGAGCTCATCACTCCGACGGCGCGGGGTTGATTGCAGTCACCAAGTGACTTTACGGTAACGCTAGGGGTTGAGGATGAGCGCTAGAGATGACTTTCTAGTCCTAACTTCGCCTTGTTAAACAAGACAAATTTTACTGTTTAGCTTAGTGTAATAGTTACACCTTGCGGGGCAAAAGGTCATGTATTTGATTCTTGGCAGAAACAAGAGTTTGAACCCGCTTTACCCGAAAGTGTATCTGCTGACACAAAACCTTCATTTGCAAATTGCCACTAACATGGGTACTAATACAAAATTCAGTTTTACAGTGTCTTTATCAAAAAATAGAGAGTAAGTAACTCAGTTAAATCTAAGTTAATGTTTGAAATTTAATAGTAAATATTTACACAAGTATAATCAAACATTACACTATCAATTAGATAACAGTGTAAACAGTTAAAGGTTACTTTAAGAAACAAAGGTTACTTTTCTCATTCGTTCTCACTTCAGGAGAAAAACTACTTTCTACGTTTTAGGCAGTTGGGAAACTCAACTTGTTGTCAAGGGCAAGGGCCTAGCCTAACCTTACACTACTTTATAGTAAATACTTAACCGAAGACCTAGTCAAAGCAAACAGGTAAACATTATATGGGACAGCTGCATTGTATGCCTATTCTGAAAAAAACATAAAGAATAACTTAACGATTAATAACAAAATAACCTTGGATAATAAAAAGGAAGGACTCACCCAGGATGGCAGTTACAGAGAGATCTAGTCACCTTCATGTTCACACTACAACCAGTAGCGGCTCGTGTGTATAGTTGGCGGGGGTTGGGGCAGAGCCCCAGACAGTCGTAAGAATGCATTGGAATGACGTCACGGCACCCTCTCGGCTGTCGGCTGCTTCTCCCATATGCCTGCATAGTAGCTCTGTGGGGCGCACTAGCTTGCGCCCCAGGCGCAACCACTCGTTCTACCACGTCAAGTCTGATCTGGCTGCGCGTTGTACAAACACTTGGATGAACGAATTTGTTAATTTACCTTATTAATAGATGATTTAATACATCATTTAGTTATATTAATGGACTCGGGAGGGCTGTGCCAAGAGCCCATTAAGGAAAGCCGCCACTGACTACAACTGCATAATGTTAATCATGTTTCTTAGACTAGGTCTTAGGTTAAGTATTTACTGTAATGTAAGATTAGATTAGGCCTTGACAACAGGTGGAGTTTCCCACTTCCCGAAACGTAGGGAGTAGTTTTACTCCTTTAGTGGCCAGAAAAGTCCTAGGTAGAAAATTATGTGATTGGTCTCCGCCACAAGTATGAACCTTTAATCTAAAATGGTATTGCATCAAAGGTTTTTCTACTTTGGTTTTCAAAAGATCAAAATAAAAGTTTGTTTGAATTTAATATAAGACGAACTTTGTAGGTGGGCCCTGGAGGAAAGAGACGGCAGCTGGCAATGACCAACGTGAACATGAAGAAGTATGCGAGTGTAGAGTCGACCCAACACGAGATGAACCTGGTGTTGAAACCCTGTACCAAGAAAATTGTATCAGCGTCACTAGAGTGCACTTTGTCCTGCGTCTTTTTGAGGGAGGGTAAAGCGACGTAAGTAACTTGTTGTTATCGGTTGTAATACGAGTATATGGTTCATAAATGGCGTATTGATATGTGAGACTTTAGAGTGTTCTTTTTAAGAGGGGGCCGGATAGAGCCTGAACGGCATTCAAATGGGATAGGGAATTTAACATGGGAAGATTTGCAAACTAGGTTATACGTAGGTTAACGAACTAAAACGTGGAAAGTTTTTCTGGGGAAGCATAGTCATTAGTGCTGCTGCATATAAAAAAGGAAAAAATGAGTTCGGTCATAAAGTAGAATTTTAATTACTGAATTTCAAGTGCTATGTTCTCATGAAAAATCCAGTTTTTAGTTCAAAAGTACAAAATTAATTTGATGACGAAAGTAAAAGTTTAAGTGTTTATTTGAAGCAACATCAATAGATCTATGCTTCCCCAGAGAACATTTTCACATTTAAGTAAATTAACTTGCCCAAACTTAGTTTGCAGTTTTATCCCATATTATAAGCGGTACTCTGAGTTGGACCTGCAGCCTCTATCCGCCCCTCTTAAATGCCTGACATGTATCTGATTTTGTACTGGCTGGTGTAACAAGCTTCTCACTGATAAAATTATGAAATCTACAAAGATGTCTTAAGAAAGTAAAGAATTGTATTGATAAGCTTTAGGATGATACAAAAGTTAAGATTTTATTGGGGATATTAGTGGGAGTGGAAAGATTGTCAAGGTCGTTAAATGGAGTCAAAATATTATCACATAAGGAAATACGAAATCTGATTTTGTACCTGATTCTAACTAGTATCCATAGATTGTTGCAGATGATACCCAAAAGTTGTTGTGAACTTAGATGACTCTGAAAACACAACTTGTTTATTTAAATGATACATTGCCTCTTTCCTTGGCTAACAAGAAAACAAATTGTGAACCAAAAGATACATTACTAACTAGTTTAATAATATTTTGCAACTGTGAGTTAGAAAGAAAGAAAGATTTAATCCATCGCACTACTTAGAGATGCATAGGAATACAAACAAAAACATATAACAAAGAACAAATAAACAAATAAAAACCAAAAGTTCCAGGAAAACAATGCTTTTTTATGTTTTATTGAATTGACATGTTGTACAAGCATGTGTATCTCAATCGTCCACTATTTGATCTAAAATTTTGCATTCATCCACATCTATCCACGGTATTCTTCACATATTTCTTCCATCAAGTAGTCGTGTAAGTTATTTATCTATTTATATAACCTTTTGGTATTTTTAAAATTTATACCTAGATTACTAGTTATTCTTTTTTCTTGAAGTGCCTAATGACTTATTTAGCATAACTTTTAATGAAATTATACAACAGAAAGAAAAGAAAAGGGGAAATATATAAACATTTTATTGTATTACAATGTTTTCAACTAGAATGAACTAAAGAAGGGAACAAAAAGTACTAGTTATAAATGAGTGCTTATGTTTTACAGAGACGAAGACATGCAGAGTATGGCAAGTCTGATGAGTACAAACAACAACAGTGACATTGCACCACTGGACGACTTTGATGAAGAAGATGACGGTAAGCTTTGTAAAGCTTAGTAATTACTAATAAATAGGCCAGATGCAGATTCGAAGGCTCAGGGGGGCTCAATTTTACCAACGTTTACAATCTAGAAGTTCAGTATTCAAGATATCTTATAGTGAATCTGGACCACCAAAAACGCATATCAACAGAGCTTATTTTACTGGCGCAAGGTACTGGTGAGGAAAGAAAAGGAATTACGTTAGTGCCGATAGCAGGAACTTGACTTGATTTACTATCGCACTTTGGCAGATTTTGACACTAACCCAATGAGGTAAAATGATGAATCAGATTAAACTGGAAACCAATAAAGAGACCCAGTATCTATAACATCATTAATTTCTTAGAACCAGTCGTGGTGGTTGATCATAAAGCTAACTGCCTGCTGTGAATCTATAAAATATGAAGGCTTATTTATCTGCCGAGCGGATTCATGCATGCTGCAATGTTTAAGTGACTAATGTTTGGGGTAGTTGATTCATTCAACTTTGCATTTGAATGTTGCAGAAGGATCCCTGAAACACAGCCTGCACGAAGTGTCGGACTTGACGAACCAGCTGGAGCTGTTGACGAACAGTTTGAGTGGCTCGGAGTTCGCCAGCACACCGATGAGTGGTGAGCTGCAGTTTTGTTGTAAATTACGCGGTTTATTTTGAGTACAGTACAGTCTCTATAATCCGGCCGTTCGCCACTCCGACACGTCCAGTAATCCGGCGCTGTAACCGTGTCAACTAGCCACCTGTTTTCAAATCTCCACTTGTCTGTAAAGCGCGTGACGTATGCAGTATGTATCGATTTATTCAATTCACTGCTGCTGAGAGCCAGAGACAAGTTCGTTGTTTAAGGCCGCTTTCAGACACTACGACTTTTCACCGTGCGCCGGATATGGCACGGCGCGAGTGAGTTTGATTACAATGGCAAGCGGCGTGTCTGGCGCTGTGCCGTCCGGGGCCGGCACGTCTGAACAGCTCCGTATATTGCCATTGTAATCAAACTCACTCGCGCCGTGCCATATCCGGCGCACGGTGAAAAGTCGTAGCGTCTGAAAGCGGCCTAATACTAATCTGTGCTTCCGTTCAGCACGGGCCGTGAGATATTGCGAAAACGTAAAAATAGCCACCTAAGTTACTTTTAAAGGTATGTGATTTTAAAAAGATTAGAAAGTGGTGATAAGCTAGCTACTTTATCCAAGGAATTCAACATCAACAGATGAAACATTCATGCACATAAGGAAGAAAAAATAAAATTAAATCATCCTTCAACGTAAGAAAGATCATTTC
The DNA here is from genome assembly GCA_018831715.1 of Matsumurasca onukii. Lineage (NCBI taxonomy): Eukaryota > Metazoa > Arthropoda > Insecta > Hemiptera > Cicadellidae > Matsumurasca > Matsumurasca onukii. The sequence continues at coordinate 45,506,111 of CM032065.1, read as the reverse complement.
TGGCAAATTGAGCCTTTTTAGTGAACCTCCACTAATCCGGCATTTCCACTAATCCGGCTTTCGATCCCGATATAGGGCCGGATTAGTGAGATAGTACTGTAGTTCTTTCATCTATTTCTCCAGATACATGTCTGGGATAAGCCAAACATCAGGGTTGTTAAAGAATCCCCAGTCCGTTAATTACAAATAAATCTTGTTGTGTTAAAAACAAGTGACAGTCAGGTTATGTTTAGTTAAATTGTCTTGTTGTGCATGCACAATACGTCTATAGCGGTCTCTTTTCTGTGCGAATGGATAACACAACCTGTTTTTAAGGAGTTATAATTTTTCTCCTTGCAGATTACGCTACTGTATGTATTTGAGCCATTGGCGTTTTCTTTGATTTATATCTATTCAAACTCTATTAACAGGTGTGATCGCCATTTGGGCCAAACTGTTATTGGCAAGGTATTCAATAATAACGGCTTTTGTTTAACAGTTGCCAGTCTGAGAGAGGAGTTGACACCCCTGGCTGGTGATGACAAGGGGTTCCCCCAGGCGATGGACCCACTCGCTATGCACACAGACGAGGTTTCCTCTAGACCTTCCAGGTGAGATTAGTCGAGGAAAGCCGAGAGTCTAACCTTAGAAATTCATTTCACCTGGTACTAGTTAAGAAACAGTAAAATTATAGTAATTTTTCAACGTGAGTTACAAGGTCTCGAGTTGTTGCGAGTTTCATTGACGTTAAGAACATCATTAAGTCAACACCTTCGCAGACGATAATTGCCAGCCGATTAACAAGCTGGCACAACGATTCACTGAAGTTTTGAATTGTAAATTACATTTCCTTTTCCGTTTGCTTGTCGCGTATAATCACCAATTTTGCTGCTTTAACTGGAATAGTTGTAGATATATGTAGATATTTTTTTAAACTATAAGGAACAGTTTCTTTATTTTTAACGTTTTTAAAACTTACAACCAGCCAAAAAAAGCAAAAAAGTAAACAAACAGCATTTTAACATTTTAAGCTGTAGTTTCCTCTTGGTCAGTTTAAACAACAACTCAATCTGATTCATTCTGCTCAAAACTGTTACTAATTATATTCATTTTTACATATCCCCATGATTGTGTTTGTATTGTGTACAAGTACGTTGTTAATAAGTTTGAACTATTTTTCAGCTTTATCGAGAACCAACCGTCCAGGAATGTCAAACTAATGCTTCAGCCACTGGATCTTAAAGAGGTAAATTTTGGAAACTGTCATCAGAATATTTGATTTGCAGAACATATTACATGCATGGCAAATGACAGGTGAAACAATTGACTGTTGACACTACATTTATATCTTTCAACTAGTTTCCCGTACTCAAAAAAATTAAAAAATAAATCTGTAAACCACCCTTAATCCATTATTTGATAAAAAAAATAGTTTTCCATTACATTTATTTTTAATTGTAATGTTTTAAATATAGGTACTCTTTTAAGTCCATAAAAAATTAAAAACAAATTGAAATATCTATGTTCTGAGAATTATTGATCGATAAGATTTGTGTACAGTTATATCTTTAAAATTGCCACTGACAAATGTGCCAATGTTTTAATATTGCATCGTTTCCTCAAGCTCATTGTGTCTATGCACCACATAGTTATCTGCTTCCTTTCTGTAAACTTGATATGTTATCTGTTTCTGATTCCGCCTAACGTTACCCAATTCATTCATACTCTGAATAAGTATATTCTACTCGTATTAATGAATCACCTTTGTCACCCATTAACTAAATTCATTATTGCCAAGTTTTCGCAAAGTTCTATATATTACGAGCCAGTGTTTGGTTGCAGGTTGAAGAGCAAGACCCGTTGACACGAGGCCAGTCGGCGAGACTGCACGACACGACTCGGGGCAAGACCTGCTCGAATGGTGCAAAGACGTAACTAAGGAGTATCCCGGTGTCAAAGTCACGAACTTGACCACCTCGTGGCGCAATGGTCTGGCGTTCTGCGCCGTTATACACCACTTCCGCCCTGATCTTGTGTGAGTAGTCGTTAACCCTGCATTGGGCATGTATACTTCATAACAGTATCGGAAGTTTTTTTAACGGATGCACAAAAATATGTATCAACATATTTACAATTCATTTTTATATTATAGATTGAACAATTTTTGAGATTTGTAAGGTTAATGTACAAATATCCAAAAACTTATATAACTTACCAAACTTATATTGAAAACAAAAACTGTCACTCAACTTACAACAGTAAACAAAAAACTTTAAAAATGCTCAATAAAACTTATAAAAATTAAAACTTATATATAAATTATAAGTTATTATTACAAAACTTATATAAATAAATCATCTGAAAAAATCTTTTCAACTTTTCAGCTAATCTGTAGCGACTAAAATTAGCTTTTAATCTCACCCTAAAAATAAGAAAAATATGGTGGAAAAAAAAGTAGAGTGTGGAGTTTGTTGTGTTCACAGTGAGTTTGATTCGCTGAGCACGCACGATGTGAAAGGCAACTGCAAGAAGGCGTTTGATGCCGGAGAGGCGCTCGGTATCCCTCGTGTGATTGAGCCCGCGGACATGGACGTGCTGACAGTGCCGGACAAACTGGCTGTCATGACTTACCTGTACCAGCTGCGTGCACACTTCACAGATGCGTGCATTGTTCACAAGGTGACAGTAGATTCTGCACTCTAGTTTACGAGAGGAGATCTACCATTGCTTTTCCTTGTCATCAGGTTAATAGCTCCTTAGATGCATTCGTATAATCTGAATTTAGACAGTAATTGTCAACTGCGACATGTGAAGAATGAAAGATAAATGATAAAAAAGTGGACGGAAATTAGATTTGAAGCAAGACTTTTACAAGATTTATTTAATGGTTGAGTAATTCTTTGCTTCTTTTAATTTAATACTTCCTAAATGTACTAATCAATTAGCATTTTTTTTATAACTCTAGAAAATTGTTGCAAATTTTTCAAAACCAAATTTATTGATAAAAGTTTTATTATAGGTATATTTTGAAAATTTAGGTAGGAAAATATGCGCAGTCTTGTTCATATTGTCATATTAAAAAAATCAATCAAATCTGAAAATGATTCCTACTAAGTAACTCATTTAACTTGTGTTTAACCAACAAATTTTAGTCAGTGTTGACTCTACGCTATGTTCCTTCTCTATTATCTGCCCATTATCTTTCATAATTGTTTGCAACAAATATTCACCTAGTTTGCTGTTCCCCTAGAAATATTTCCAAAATGTTGTGAGTTTGAATGTGTTGAAAACTTGAAATAAAATAACCTCTTGTTGTGTCGGACAGGGCATGAGTTGGAAGTGCAGCAGATCGGCAAGACGACGGACGAGTCGTCGTACATGATCGGTAGGTTCAGCACGGACACAGAGAGCAACGTCACTGTCCAGCTGTTCGGCCAGGAGATCGTCAACCTGCGCAACAAGAGGGAGGGCTCTGAACACAAGTCCGTCACTAACAGTTGGAGGTAACCATTCCACCAGGCCACGGTCGTCGATCCGATCACTGTCAATGTAGTCTCCTTTTGTTTTAGATGTTGTGCCTTGAAACAAAACCAGCTCCAACCATCCGAATTAGTTGGGATCAGGGTCAAGTAGGCTGAAGGATAGGGCATACTATACTCTGTCACAGAGTTTTTTATGATAATGTTGCGGGACTTGTCTAAATCTGCCGCCAAGCTCCAAAAAATTTTAATATTGACAATCTTTTTAACAAAGATTATAGTATAGTTTTTTTATGACACAACCTATCCCGAAAGGGTCTCGGCAAAGAAGAAAGGTATAAGGTAAGGTCAAAATTTGCTTAACAGTGGCTGTCGCTCCTTAAAGCATTGCTAACTTCTTCTTACTCATTCCAGTAAAACATTTATAAACATTTAATAAAACATAAGACCAATTTTTGAAAGGTGCATTGAAAGTAGCCATACAACTCGTCCGCGGAAGTAAAACTGCTCTCGGAATGTATCACGTATGTATTAATAGAGTTATCGTAAATTGACAAGAGAGTAAAGCAGTACCAGAAAATGATTGCAGGAATAAATTAGGGTTGAGTATAATGATCGTTTATTCCTGTTTCTACCAATGTTTACGATAAATCATGTGCAATTGTATTTTGCTGGCTTGGTTCCAGTCGCAGCGTGGACTCGTCTGAGGGTGAGACGGAGAGGGAGAGTCTGCGCAATAATCTGCGTCTCAAACTGCCGCCACTTGTCTCAGACTTAAGTGACTCGAGCGAAAAGTCCCCCACATCTGTGAAAGATGTCATCCTCGCCAGCTCCAAGAGTATACTCGGCAAAGTGCTCTCTCCCACCAAGGAAAAGTTCTCAAATAAAGAAAAGGTAAGTGGCGTCTTACTTGTCGTCTAAAGCAAAATTTGAAAATACTTTATTTTTCAAAATGTTAAAGTTGCCCTGGGATGTTAAACAGTTCACAAAATTTCCATATTTTATTTATCTGGTAAAAACATGAAATAAGGTCCTCATAACTGATGTTGCAGAGCAAATCACCGATGACAACAAACCCTCCCGAGTTCTTATGACAAGAAGACAACTGACGGATCCTTTTGGTTCAGATGAAGAGGAAGACACGTAAGTTTTGTTTCACTTATACTTCATGTGAGTAATTACAGTTAAATTACTTCTAAATTAAGTCCTGAGGATCATTAAGGAAGCAAAATGAACCAATTGATTTAGATCCAGACCAAAGTAAGTTACTGCCTCTTTTTGTTTAAAGAGCATTTTATGACAATTAACGTTATTTGTTTCAGAAACCATTCAAGAACTGACAACGATCAATGCCAAAGGACACAGTCTTCCCAAGGAAGTGTAAGTGTTATGTATATCTCAGTATAGTGAAAGGTAGTGAACTAAATTTGAGACAGCTAGTCAGGAGCAGTGGGGTATTGCTAATTAATAACCAATATTTAAATTTGATTTAGGAAATAGGGCACTAGGCCAGGATATGCTTTCGAAAAGGAATAGAAAGGAAGCTTTGTGGTTTTGTACATAGTGCTCAGTTTCGGTCACCCTTTTGATTTCTTGTTTTAAATTCAATAGCGATGTAAAATATGAATGTTTTAATATTTAAAAGGTTATATAATATATTGAATTTAATTGAAAACTAAAAATAAATATTTGACCAAGAGCCAAATAAAAAACATAGTTGACACGTAATCACAAGTGCTACTGTTAATCCTAGCTAATTTCCTATAACAGGGTATAAATTACACCGGAAGTGACCTTTTTGGGAGTGTTACCCCAAAAGGTCACGATGGGCGTTTGTGATTGTAAATAAGTGTGAGGTCACTGTTCGGTGTTTTTTAACCGAAATTTGACATTCGTCGTCACTAGGGAAAGTGAATAAGACTTAACACTTTCGTTAGTGATGGATCGATTCCTATTTTTTTCGATTCCGATACCAGGATATCGATTTTGATTCCGATTCTAAGCACATGTGCTGGTGATAGCAAATCTGATAACAAAATATTGATTCTCGATTCCGGGTTCAATTCCCGATTCCTGATGCTGGGTTCGATTTCCGATTCCGGTCTTCGATTCCCGATACTGGAAGGAATTGACTTTACCAAAAAAATTGTTGTAGCTAGTAATTTGTCTACTGGATTGACTTGGTTTCAATGAAAATGGTTGTAGCTTGTACAGTTGGAAAAGTCTAGAAAATTTGTAGCTTAGTAATTTGCAGGAAGAAATTTGCTAGACACCCTGGTATTTCTAAAAATAAAATTATTATTTAACTCTTGTCTCACAATACAAAACACATGCACAAACGTTGTTTTACGATCCGATCAAAAACCAACCTCCGGTCCCCTCACTTTGCGGAAAGTGGTTACTTCTGTGTTATATCAACACTGGAAGAAATTTAACATCATTTTTAGCTAAAGACTTGTGATCAAAATTCCAAATTATCGAACAACAATTATTTAGAACCTATTTATAATATGACCCAACTTTATAACAACCGAGCAGCCAATTATACAATTATGGATATCGATTAGTCGTATATTGCATTAGGCTAATATAATTGTCATTGTATTCCTTTGATGGCCTCGATTCTAAAACCGATTCTCGATCCTCCAAAACCGACTTTGCTATGGAATCGATTCCTGATTCTCAATTCTTTGCACATTTGAATCAGAAATGACTTTACTGACAGATTCGATACCAATTTCTTACCCCAGTGATTGGTGGAATCGAAAATCGAGATCGCCCCAACACTAGTTTCCAAGTTAGTTTTTGTTTAAGGTTAAAAAAATTCCAAAATGTCAGGATTTGTTTGAATCTAACTTCTATTTGATGTTTAGGAGATCAACTCCAACAATGTGACCAAGGTGTCAGCAGCCGAGAGGGCTCAGAGACTCGCTCTATGACTCGTTCCCTCAGCGGTGACCAAGGCTCTAAACAGGTAAAGCATTTCCTTTTTCCCTCACTGATGATTTTAGTTGTGTTACTGATTTAAATGTGACTTTTTTGTGTTTTTATTAATCAAAGAAAGTTTTGTTTTTTCTTACCCCAGTAACAACAATAATCTACAGGAAGATCTTTGCAAATGGTTTTGAACTTTTAACAACGGTTTCACATTTTGATTTAAATTACTAATTCCCTAAGGTTCTGCATTTGTTTAGACTTTTGGTTTGTGGGAAATAATTCAAATGAATACTATGGTATTAGTTAGTAATCAGGTTTTAATAAAGTAGGTCTATACAGTATCAACTGATTGACAGCTCAGAGAAGGATTCAAAGAAAACAAAATAAATTAATCTTTATTTCGTGTAGGGGTGTGCGAGTACTCGATTATCGAGTATCAAGTCTAGTATTTACTGATACTCGAACTCGGCTCGACCTGATCAACAAATTTGTCAAGAAAACTCCAAAATGAGCATATTTTTTATTGCAATACTCGACTCAAAACTCAAGCTTTTTTTAAAAAACTCGACTCGAACTAAAAAAATGTTACTTGCACACCCATAATTTCTTGGCATACACACATTTTGAATATTGGTTTATTTGATTTTAAATTAGTTTCTTTATCAGTCTAATATTAGAGCTTAACCTTTAAGATTGTTTTTGTTTGCAACACAAAAACAACTAAGAAAATGGTATTGACTTATTTGAGCACTGATGACAAAACTGTACCGTAAAACTAATGGTAGTGGCTTTTTATAAATTTCAGGCAATCCCTTTGTCCTCAGGTCATTGAACATTCTAAGGATTAAAGACTTTCTCGTAACAAATATAACATAACCTACGAATGTTTAAAATTTATACGTATTTAAGGCGTTGGATTCTTAAAGATTTAAGTATTAGCGCCATTTAACAGCTGGTCAGCTAGTGTAGTGTGTGTGAGTGTGGCACTAACCTTGCATGTACAGCAGCGCAGCAGCGTCGCTAACCGGCACGAGGAGCTGCGCGAGCGTGCGCGCCAACTGCTGGAGCAGGCTCGACGAGACGTAGGGCGCAACTCACAACCCACCTCTCCTGTACAGGTAACACGACTACTGGGTTTAGTGTGTAGTTATACCGAAAGCATTTGCCATTTATAAGTAAGGGTTCCTCGGACCGGAATATTTATCTCGGGGGCTGGTCAGGTTTTTATGTTGCTCCCTTGGACTTAAGTGGATATCAGTTTGAGCACCAACAACAAACAAAACACACATCTGATAAAGCTTTCTGATCGCAAAGTTGGGCAAAGTCGGACATGGCCAAAAATTTATAAAAATCACTAAAAAAGAACAAATATAAACAAAGTTTTATTTTACTTTTTTATACTTGGATTTAATTTATAAGTGTAAATTTTATATACAATAATTATGCAAGTAAAATGTGAAAGAAATTTTAATACAAACAAATGAGATTCAAAAGGGTTAAAACTTATTTTGAAGGTGAGTGGTTAGTAACATAATGTAAGTATGGTCGTTAGCCATCATAATATTAGAAAAGATAAGTTTACTGTAAAAGGCTACTTGTAAAATTATTAGAAAATTAAATAAAACATAGCTATTAAACTGTTATTAGGGTACTTCTATGTTTTATTTTGTAATAAAATGTAAAAATTATTTTGTACTTATTTTTATACATCCAAATGCAAACACTTGTCAAAGAAAAATTTCTGAACTTAAAAATATTGCAGCTTCACGGATCTGCTGGCTCTAAGTTAACTTATGACTTAAGGCCTTCTCTATCAACTTATGACTTATAAGGCCTTCTCTATCCATTGTGTGTGTGTGTGTGTGTAGGGTGAGGAAGAGAGACAACAGCAGCTGCGTGAGAGAGCGAGGCGGCTGATAGCGGAGGCACGGCTCGGCGTTAACCCTCCCTTCTCCCCCAGTAAGTGAAACCCTCACGTACTTGTAGTCTTCTGTTGGTTGTGGGTGAATTTTCCGGCAAAAGTCATGGATTTATATCTTAGTTGTGCTGGTCATCATGCCTTGCTTGGAGGGGATAGAGAAGGTTCACACCGGGAGAGCTAAGGAGTTGTATAACGACACCAGTTCGATTTTAAAAACCTTCTAAGGTTGAAATGTTATTGCGGACGTTTTCCAAAATTTTTTAGTAAACAAGAATAACACAACGTTTTGGGATCTTAAATCTGATTATGTTTTCAGGTGAAAAGTAACGTACAATATAATACAAAACTATAGAAAAATTAGCTGGCCTAAAGTTGTCAGCGTAAGCAATGGAAATAACTGCAATAATATTTTAACCTCTTAAATGCATTACTGTCAACAAACTTTAATCAAAGAATTTTAGAACCTTCTCCTTTTAATGTACAAGTATCTTAAGTAAATAGCCAGTCCAATGGAAGAAACTGGTTGGATTTTGGACTAAAGGGTTTTAGAATTTTTTCCAGATGAATTACAAGAGCTACCTGGACAATACCAATCAAGTCAGAACGTATTTGTGTCAGAGATTCAAAGAGTTTTGTTTTGTAGGCAAAGAAAACACACCAAGCGAGAAATCAAGCTCACAGAGCTCTCCTCTCCATCTACAATCTCCTAAGGTTAGTATCGCAGATGCAAATTTTTAATAAATGCAATCCAAAAATTATCAAAGATTAATTTTGTTTACATTAAAATATTTTAGAGAAAACCAGGTGTTTTAAAACATTAACTAAGTGAAAAAATGTGTGTTTCTAGGGTGAGATTGAGGAAAACACGCCTCCTTGGATTCCTAACAACAACAAGGAGGACAATTCAACAAAACCGGTCACCACTTCCCCGCTACACTCGTTCACCTCACTGATGGAGAGGATATCCCCGGACAGACAGCCTAGAGGGGTAATACACTTGTAAATGTAAAAATTTAAACCTAATTTGCCAAGGTAAAAATTTAAACTTAATTTAACAATTTTAACTTAGATTTTTTGTGATTAGGGTTTTTTTAATAGAAATTTGCCTAGACAGTGATCAGCAATGAGAGTAAAGTTGTCAAAAAATGACGGATCGTTCGGAAATCCCTTCAAATCACCAGATCTGCTGAACATTCACTTTAAATTTCCCTTTCACTCAAAAAAGCCCTACCCCTCTAAAAAATCCCTTCCACCCAAAAACCCTTTTTAGGGAATTCCGCCTCATTTTGGGATTTTAGTTTTTGTTCTCAATTCTTGGTTGGTGTCGATCCCTAATAATTCATTTCATCTATCTATCTCCAGCATACCTCTCGCATTTGCTGAGCAAAATGTGAAGGAAAGAGACATAGTAGTAATTTTTTAATGTCTTTGAAGTGTTTAATTGGTTTGATTGCTTTTGCAGCTGGGGAAGGATGTTATTAACTACATACAAAATGAACTAGAGGCTTTAGAAAGAGAGCAGAAGCAAATAGATAGACAAGCTGCCATTTTAGAAAAAGAAATCCGAAAGGTTATGGAGTTAGGTAAGTACAATATTGCAGAATTAAACGGCTTACTTTAGATTGTGTCTTAGATCTTATTTATTGTCAGGGTAACTTTTTTACTCTTTACCAGCATATAAGTCATTGTACATGGGGTCAGTAGTGACATCCAATGTTCTAGCAGCCATCAATTATCGCAAGTTTGGTCATGTGTATAGGGCTCCTGGCGCTTTCAAAAAATTTAGAAAAAATATTAGTTTTGAAATTTTTTTAAAATCTGTATTTACAAAAAGGCCATGTTGGGCTCTGATCAGAAAACATTAAGATTTATATGTCAAAAGAAAGCTGTAAAATCTTATCACATGTACTTAAACCTTGTTTACAAACTGTTCCTTTCTCTCAACAAAATCCATGACTTGCAAATGAAAGTATTTGGGATAAAATCGAGACATACCGTCTACAGTTTACTACTAAAAAGGTGTAAACTTGAATCTTAAGACGTGTGTACGTTGGTATGTTGCAGGAAGTGACAAGGAGCGAGAAGAGAGTCTGATGGCCAAGTGGTTCACTCTAGTCAACAAGAAGAATGCCCTGCTCAGAAGACAGATGCAGCTTAACATTTTGTAAGTTGAAACGTTAATCCCTTAAAGTTCCAATCAGGGTCGGCGGGAGAACTGCGAGTATTACATCACAAAGTATTCTGAGCGCCGAACTAATTTGAATATTACGACTGTATGAATTAAAACAGTAAAAGAATGTTGTAGCCTCTGATGATCGCAGTTTGATAAGAAAAGACGATGAAACAAAGATGACATTTCGTTCGTTCTTAGGGCTTTGGGTTTGTTTAGAAAGGATAGGTATGGAAAGATGAATAGACGAAAAGAAGGGACCAAAGTAGGGGAGGCAATGACAGATGTGCTTACATTCTCTTGCTCGGTTTTGACCATGAACGACAACGAACAACCACGTCTTACACTAGTTGCTAGATAATCACAATGCTCTGAACTTGCCTAGCAAATCAATGCCTATCTCATTGTTGAAGGTACATCAAATGGGGTGCTGCTTATTCGAAGGTGTAGAGTTTTTTACCATTATAATAGTCTTAACAAAGCTAACGATTTACTCAAAAGGTGACTGGTATTTTTCTTAACATTGTGGAATTTATGTTAGTCTGAAAGTGTTACAAGTTGAGTTTGGGCCTCATACGAGTTTTCCATTTCAGAGAAAAAGAGGACGACCTTGAAAGAAGATTTGAACTTCTCAACCGGGAATTGAGACAAATTCTAGCTATGGAAGGTTTGTACCCATGATTTACAATTTATTTTAATCAGATAAAGTACAAAATTAGGTTTATGACAGATTAATATCTGTTCGTTATAAACAAATTATAACGTAAATACATAGGTTTTCAGAGCTGTAATGATTGTTGTTAGCGCCTAATGTCTCTGTTTGATGTTTAGACTGGCAAAAAACTGAGGAACAGAAGTTGCGAGAGAACCTCCTGTTGTCGGAACTGGTGAATATAGTGAACAAGAGGGACGAACTGGTGCACCATCTGGACTCTCAGGAGAAGGCGTAAGTTGACCAGAAGTTGGGTGTAAGCTGCGAGGTAGGGGTTGGGGGTCCCAAGGGATCAGGAAATTCCAGACAAAAATTTAAATACCAAAAATAAGGTGGGAATTCCTTTAAAATGGGATTTTTTAGGTATATTTTGGCGAGTTGTTAAATAGTGGTAATTTGCAGGAATTTTCATCAGAAAGGGCAATATAAAGAGAATTTTCTCCAAATATGGTCTTTCAGAAAGATTTCCAAACACTCTGTAATTTTTTTTGATAATTTTACACTGATCCCTAATTTAGAGGAAAATTACTAAACAAGGCCAAATACTCAAAATTGTATGTAACGGTTCAAACACATGGCCTGCCAGTCGCACATTCATCCCCAGTGCGCGATGTATCGTAGGCGGCCACTGGACGAAGAACCCGCATAGTGCGTCACCGCGTTTGCGTCCCCACCCTGTGTGTATAGGACAATAAATAGTGCACCATATTACGTTTTTGTTAAGGACAGTAAGAGTGCTTACGATGCCTCACAAGTGGGGCAAAATGTGCATTCACTTTATTTTCAACTGTAGGATCTACAGGCACAATACAAGGTAATTAATAAAAAGTGAAGTTTCTGTATAGTAGATTAGATTGGATGGAGAAAATTAGTGGTTCAGGACCACGCGCACGTCAACCCTTTGGTTTATTGTGCTGGCTGCCTTTTCTCCTAATTACGCAGCCCCACCCCCGTTTGCTTGCAAAGCTCGAGGATCAGCTACCCAATTCTGATGGGTGTACCTCCTGCCACTCGAGACCCTAGAAGACCCCTTCTCCTGGCCTCCAGGGACTGCATTCAATAAGAATGTGTTTTGCGATTCAGAATGCGCTCACATAGCCTACATCTGGTATCTCCTGTGTAGAGACCCATTTTGCTAGGTGATTTCTGAAGTGCCCATGACCTGTGATATAAGCTATTACCAGTCTGATGTTCTGGCGACTAAGACTGGTCAGATGTTTGGTAAGTATCCTTGATGGATTCTTGACTAAAAGTTTGGCGGGTTCCTGGCATGGTAGCTGTTTCCATCGCTCAGTGTGTCGCGCATTAGCCCTATCGGCTAGCATAGTTTTGACAAGAGAGGACTGATTCCTACTGCGGTTCGGACCGGCAAAGGGTGACAGCGCTCCTTTCTAGCCAGCAAATCGGCTTTTTCGTTCCCTTTTGAATCCTTGATGCCCCGGTATCCATTCAAGCCGTACATTATTACAGCTTGCTAGAGCCGAGCACTTGGGAGCATTCCCGGACAATGCAGGAGTTGATTAGTGGACAGTCCAGCGCCCTGAGGGCAGCCTGACTGTCTGAAAAGATTAAGATATGTTTATCCCTTGTACCAACAGATAACTCTATATAGGTGCAAGTAAGGATTGCAAAGACTTCTGCTTGAAACTTCTGTATAGTAGATGTTAGATTGAGGGGATCAAGTGGTCAGGGACTGGTTACCCTTATGCACGTCTACCTCGTCTGTTGGGCATATTGCGCTACCACCGGAATGAAAGGAAGTCTGGATTCAGGAGAGGAATGGGACTGGGTTCGGCTGACCAGACAATCATGAGAGGGTGCGACAAGCAAGCCCGCTGACAACCACTTAGGGGACTCTAACCCCCAAGACATGGAGAGCCTTAACACTGAGCCTTATGACAAGCCTCCCTGAAGTCGCGGTCTACCCTGCTGCCGCATCCCCCTAAAATGATATCTGATCCAACCTTCCCTGGTGGGGAACGGAGCGTGTTCAACATCTGGACAACTACAAAGCTGCCCAGTAATTTTGTGAACAACTCTTTTTTGGTGTACCCCAGTATAAAGTAATCTGAGCAGGTACTAACCAGACAAATACTGACTGGGGGGTTTCTGTATAGTATGTTTGCGTACAAGTTTGCCTATGGTACATTTTACATGTGTTCTGTTACAGAATCGAAGATGACGTTAGAATAGAAAAAGACCTGAGTCAGGTGGGAATCAACCATCGAAACCACAATTGCGTACTTCAATAATCCATCAGAGGCTCTCTCTCCCTCTACTCAATCTGTTCATTCAAATCCAATCAAAATTCACTTTGTATTCCACATTGGAAGTGTACTAGTTGTAATCAAAATGACTAACTAGATTTAGCTATTCCAAGTAAAGAAGAATCAATTCTCTTTCGTTTAGATAATTTGCACTAAGAGTTTTAACCACTATCTGAACAAATTTGAGGTTGTATTTAGGGTAAACAAATCTTTTGCTAATGTCCGTTTGAATCTCGATTAAAAATATAATATATAGTATTATATAAAACTATAAAATAACTTTTAGCTTTAGGAGTTTGCTTGATGAATATAGTCGGGTTTTCAATAGGCACATTGAGGAAGTTTTAACTTTCAAAGTCTGGTGCTGTTACCTGAAATTTTAAATATGTATTCTAAATTTCAATTTTTTAACGTATATGACCATGCGAAAAGCTGCTATTTATGTATATGTGTAAAGTTTGTTGTAAATTATTAGGCTTGTGATTTTTTATAGATTACAAATGAAATCAGACTTGTTCTTGCGATGTGAATGTTTTGTTCGGTACACTTTTCTGTGTGTTGCTCCGTAGGGTTAGTTTCAAGCTTTAAATAGAAATGTATCCACTTTAGTTTTGACACACTGTACTTATGTTCCTTTAGTGTTAAATAATCAAGTCATTGAAGGTAAATTATCTTCATAGTTTTAATAAAAGTTCAATCAAACTTTGTTTTGACCTTGTGCACAGGTAACTAATAACACGCGTTTAATACTACAGTTTTAAAATCGTTTGTCTTATTAAGATTTTGTTATGTAATGAGATATACTAAACCAATTTGCTTTCAAAACCCAAAAAATACAGTTTTGACGTTTTCAAAAACAAATTTTTTGTTTTGTTTATTACTAAGTGCATGAAAAATGTCTAAAAACATTTCTTAGCTTTGTTTTTTATATTTTATTGTTAGGGTTGGCTCCAAAAAATGTTGTAATTATGATTAAAAGTGGTGCCATACTTGGGCTTTAATACCGTATTAACATTTTTATTTTATTTCCAAGCCTTTGACTAACAAAACCCAAACCCATTGGACATTTGTTTGAACTTGTGTTCAACTGATGTAAGTATTAAAAAACATCTTTCTTTGCTTTGCAAATGTTGAGAAGTAATTTATTTTCAATGTTTTGGCTGCGTTTTTCATAGTCTGATTCTTTTCCTAGATTGGATTTAAGTTTTAGTTTACAAACCGTTAGTTAATTCAACTACAGCGCGAATACAGGTACTGAAGATGTTTGTGTTTTATTTGTAACGTAATCATACACAGGTTTGACTTCTTGCTTACTACTAGGATAGCAATGTTAGCTTAACGATTTCTAATAATTTTAGTTACCATCTACAAAATACTTGTTAGTGTTTATAACGTAACAAACTGTGATTATTCTTTTTGAAATGTTTAGGATTATTTAACTCTAGCATAGTATATTGGTAGCTTTCACATTTTGCCTTAAAAATCAACAATTCTCATCGTAATAATTCAAATAATGTTTGCTATTGTTGTACTATTTAATTGATAACTTTATGTGTTGATCGTGATTATTTATGTAAATATAGATTATTTGTATCGTTGTTTGATAAAATAAGAAGGATGTCAGTGGAACATTAATTTTTCAACCCAAACGTCACAAAAAATTGGAGTGTCCACCAAATATTTAGATGAGGAAAAAAACAAATATTATCCTGGTACAAAAGTAAACTTAAATATAATGATTTCCTAGCCATCAACTTCAATCATTTGATCAGTCAATGTTCTTCTGCAACAGCAAAATGTTTGCGAGAAGTTATTTTTAAGGCATTATTAATAAAAAGACATCAGTTTGCCATATTTAACTTTATATTTTTGTTATATTAGTTATACCTTAAGTTTATGACATTAGTAAGGTAAAATAAATCATTTATGAGCTTTAAAAGTTTACTTGAACTGCTTGGTAATAGCTGAATAATATTAACGTAGGGTCCTGTACAACTGGGTGAGGCAATAGTCAGTTGTATATGAGCCAGCGTGGTCTACCAAAGTCCACCGACAACTTCAGTTCAAGGTAGTGCTTCTATCAGGGTAACAAATGAGTTTGTTTTCTTGGCACCATGTGGTTGCAGAGTTGTCAGGAGACCTTCAAGATGAATTTTTTCGGAAGTCAAGTTCCATGTTCACTAAGTTGCTTGTTGTACTAAGGTGTCTCCCCTTTGATAGGGAAGTAGATTAGGGAAATATTTTTGCTTTCACATGTGCTTGGAACAAAATATTTCCCAAATCTACTAAGCTGAAAATCTGCCAGCAACAAGAAAGGTGATAGTTTATATTAATGGGTTAAGTATTAATGAGGTATCTTGGTGAATTTTTATGTTGTATTTTGGTCTATATTTGAAAGTTTATAAATGGAAATGAACATTTAAAACATAGGCTATCTCAAATTCTCGATAAGTTGAATCCGTTTATCGGTTACAACTGAAAGTAGTGTTCAAATTTGTCCAATTTTCATGAAATTTGGTACAAATGTTCTGTTTGTAAATATCTTAGTCGAGTGTGTTAACCAGCAAAATCGGACTGCCGGAACACCCTTTTAAAGGATTTTTCCCAAAAAAGGTGCTTTTAATGATGTAAAAATAGTGGCATTCTTCCGATTTTGATGAAATTTGAAATAAATACGTATTATATTGTCATACATCAATAGACCAAAATTATAAAATCCATCAAGCCGTTTCAAAATGGTGGCCATAAGAGTAAAGGTTCGTCAGGTGACAACTTTTTTTAAACAGACATATGACACATTATTTTGGTCCGGCTCGTTTCCCTGAACACAAATCCTTAAACCGTTTTAAAATATCTTGTTTCGTTCGTAAGTTATTCCCAAAACCCTGAAAATCACGTTGCGCCGCTAATTTTGGCTAAAATTTTTTTGGAAAATTAGACATGTAATAGTTTTTTGACACTGCCTTGTCGACCCAAAACAGACCTGCAAAGGTTTTTCTTAATATTGTTCCGTTTGGAAAATTTTCAAAAACAGTCAATTTGAAAAAAAATTTGTTATAACCAAAAGATTTTACAAATTTAGTAGGGCCTCGCCTTGCTGAACACGAATCTGATTTTTAAAATTTTTATCTTGTTTTGTTCGGAAGATATTTACAAAAACGGAGCCAAAATCGCTCCGACCTAAGGCTTAAACCTTAGGTTTTTCGATTAGCGAAAAACTTTGCGTCTCAAATCAGACAAATCATACATTTTAACACCGCCTCGTCCCGCTGATTACGAATCTGCACTCCGTTGTACCTTATCTTTTTCGTTGAAAGGTTATTCACAATTAACCGCCAACAAGGTGAAATTTTTTTTCACAAACCAAAATATATTATACATTTTTTGCACCGTCTGGTCGCGCTGAACACGAATATGATTTTTTAAATTTTTATCTTGTTTTGTTCGGAAGTTATTGACGATAAACCATCAACACTTTAGTCCATCACCAGAGTAGGCCCCTGCTCGGACCCTAGACTTGAGTCCGAGCAGGGGTCCTACTTATTTTCTCTCTATTTTGTTTTAGCTTAAGTTTTGTTTGTATCTATTATTGTATAATTGTTTAATGGAGAAAATACAGATCTCTTAATTAAATGGGAAATAAAAATAATATGAACTTGTTTTTCTTCCCTTTATGTAGCCACCAGTCCTCTATCCAAAGAATTATTGTGCAAAAATATAATTTAAGGTGAGTAGCTAGTACTGGTAAAAAAAAACAATATTTTGTACACAGAAACCAAACTGTAGTCAAAATATAATCTTTGGTACCAGGGACGCAGAAATTTCCAAGAGTCCTTGGAGTAAGTTCCTCTAGTTTCGACAAGGGAACTCCCTGGCATCTCTGAGGTCCTAGTAAATTGTGGAAATATTTAGTTTTCAATCACAGTGGCCAAAACAAGATTAAAAATGAGTTTGTAGTACCATGGTCGCAGAAGTTGTCAGGAGACCTTCAAGATGAATTTTTTTCGGAAGTCAAGTTCCATGTTCACTAAGTTGCTTGTTGTACTAAGGTGTCTCCTGCCACCTTCTGAGGCCCTAGTAGATTAGGGAAATATTTTTGCCACTGTGCTTGGAACAAAATATTTCCCAAATCTACTAAGCTGAAAATCTGAAAAGCCAGCAACAAGAAAGGTGATAGTTTATATTAATGGGTTAAGTATTAATGAGGTATCTTGGTGAATTTTTCGTTATGTTGTATTTTGGTCTATATTTGAAAGTTTATAAATGGAAATGAACATTTAAAACATAGGCTATCTCAAATTCTCGATAAGTTGAATCCGTTTATCGGTTACAACTGAAAGTAGTGTTCAAATTTGTCCAATTTTCATGAAATTTGGTACAAATGTTCTGTTTGTAAATATCTTAGTCGAGTGTGTTAACCAGCAAAATCGGACTGCCGGAACACCCTTTTCGGAAAGGATTTTCCCCAAAAAAAGGTGCTTTTAATGATGTAAAAATAGTGGCATTCTTCCGATTTTGATGAAATTTGAAATAAATACGTATTATATTGTCATACATCAATAGACCAAAAATTATAAAAATCCATCAAGCCGTTTCAAAATGGTGGCCATAAGAGTAAAGGTTCGTCAGGTGACAACTTTTTTTTTTTAAACAGACATATGACACATTATTTTGGTCCGGCTCGTTTCCCTGAACACAAATCCTTAAACCGTTTTAAAATATCTTGTTTCGTTCGTAAGTTATTCCCAAAAACCCTGAAAATCACGTTGCGCCGCTAATTTTGGCTAAAAATTTTTTTTGGAAAATTAGACATGTAATAGTTTTTTTGACACTGCCTTGTCGACCCAAAAACAGACCTGCAAAGGTTTTTTCTTAATATTGTTCCGTTTGGAAAATTTTCAAAAAAAACAGTCAATTTGAAAAAAAAAATTTGTTATAACCAAAAGATTTTACAAATTTAGTAGGGCCTCGCCTTGCTGAACACGAATCTGATTTTTAAAATTTTTATCTTGTTTTGTTCGGAAGATATTTACAAAAACGGAGCCAAAATCGCTCCGACCTAAGGCTTAAACCTTAGGTTTTTCGATTAGCGAAAAACTTTGCGTCTCAAATCAGACAAATCATACATTTTTAACACCGCCTCGTCCCGCTGATTACGAATCTGCACTCCGTTGTACCTTATCTTTTTCGTTGAAAGGTTATTCACAATTAACCGCCAACAAGGGGTGAAATTTTTTTCACAAACCAAAATATATTATACATTTTTTGCACCGTCTGGTCGCGCTGAACACGAATATGATTTTTTAAATTTTTATCTTGTTTTGTTCGGAAGTTATTGACGATAAACCATCAACACTTTAGTCCATCACCAGAGTAGGCCCCTGCTCGGACCCTAGACTTGAGTCCGAGCAGGGGTCCTACTTAGCCCTATTTTCTCTATTTTGTTTTAGCTTAAGTTTTGTTTGTATCTATTATTGTATAATTGTTTAATGGAGAAAATACAGATCTCTTAATTAAATGGGAAATAAAAAATAATATGAACTTGTTTTCTTCCTTTATGTAGCCACCAGTCCTCTATCCAAAGAATTATTGTGCAAAAATATAATTTAAGGTGAGTAGCTAGTACTGGTAAAAAAAAACAATATTTTGTACACAGAAACCAAACTGTAGTCAAAATATAATCTTTGGTACCAGGGACGCAGAAATTTCCAAGAGTCCTTGGAGTAAGTTCCTCTAGTTTCGACAAGGGAACTCCCTGGCATCTCTGAGGTCCTAGTAAATTGTGGAAATATTTAGTTTTCAATCACAGTGGCCAAAACAAGATTAAAAATGAGTTTGTAGTACCATGGTCGCAGAAGTTGTCAGGAGACCTTCAAGATGAATTTTTTCGGAAGTCAAGTTCCATGTTCACTAAGTTGCTTGTTGTACTAAGGTGTCTCCTGCCACCTTCTGAGGCCCTAGTAGATTAGGGAAATATTTTTGCCACTGTGCTTGGAACAAAATATTTCCCAAATCTACTAAGCTGAAAATCTGAAAAGCCAGCAACAAGAAAGGTGATAGTTTATATTAATGGGTTAAGTATTAATGAGGTATCTTGGTGAATTTTTCGTTATGTTGTATTTTGGTCTATATTTGAAAGTTTATAAATGGAAATGAACATTTAAAACATAGGCTATCTCAAATTCTCGATAAGTTGAATCCGTTTATCGGTTACAACTGAAAGTAGTGTTCAAATTTGTCCAATTTTCATGAAATTTGGTACAAATGTTCTGTTTGTAAATATCTTAGTCGAGTGTGTTAACCAGCAAAATCGGACTGCCGGAACACCCTTTTCGGAAAGGATTTTTCCCAAAAAAAGGTGCTTTTAATGATGTAAAAATAGTGGCATTCTTCCGATTTTGATGAAATTTGAAATAAATACGTATTATATTGTCATACATCAATAGACCAAAAATTATAAAATCCATCAAGCCGTTTCAAAATGGTGGCCATAAGAGTAAAGGTTCGTCAGGTGACAACTTTTTTTTTTTAAACAGACATATGACACATTATTTTGGTCCGGCTCGTTTCCCTGAACACAAATCCTTAAACCGTTTTAAAATATCTTGTTTCGTTCGTAAGTTATTCCCAAAAACCCTGAAAATCACGTTGCGCCGCTAATTTTGGCTAAAATTTTTTGGAAAATTAGACATGTAATAGTTTTTTGACACTGCCTTGTCGACCCAAAACAGACCTGCAAAGGTTTTTCTTAATATTGTTCCGTTTGGAAAATTTTCAAAAACAGTCAATTTGAAAAAAAATTTGTTATAACCAAAAGATTTTACAAATTTAGTAGGGCCTCGCCTTGCTGAACACGAATCTGATTTTTTAAAATTTTTATCTTGTTTTGTTCGGAAGATATTTACAAAAAACGGAGCCAAAAATCGCTCCGACCTAAGGCTTAAACCTTAGGTTTTTTCGATTAGCGAAAAACTTTGCGTCTCAAATCAGACAAATCATACATTTTTTAACACCGCCTCGTCCCGCTGATTACGAATCTGCACTCCGTTGTACCTTATCTTTTTTCGTTGAAAGGTTATTCACAATTAACCGCCAACAAGGGGTGAAATTTTTTTTTCACAAACCAAAATATATTATACATTTTTTTGCACCGTCTGGTCGCGCTGAACACGAATATGATTTTTTTAAATTTTTATCTTGTTTTGTTCGGAAGTTATTGACGATAAACCATCAACACTTTAGTCCATCACCAGAGTAGGCCCCTGCTCGGACCCTAGACTTGAGTCCGAGCAGGGGTCCTACTGAGGGCCCTATTTTCTCTCTATTTTGTTTTAGCTTAAGTTTTGTTTGTATCTATTATTGTATAATTGTTTAATGGAGAAAATACAGATCTCTTAATTAAATGGGAAATAAAAATAATATGAACTTGTTTTCTTCCCTTTATGTAGCCACCAGTCCTCTATCCAAAGAATTATTGTGCAAAAATATAATTTAAGGTGAGTAGCTAGTACTGGTAAAAAAAAACAATATTTTGTACACAGAAACCAAACTGTAGTCAAAATATAATCTTTGGTACCAGGGACGCAGAAATTTCCAAGAGTCCTTGGAGTAAGTTCCTCTAGTTTCGACAAGGGAACTCCCTGGCATCTCTGAGGTCCTAGTAAATTGTGGAAATATTTAGTTTTCAATCACAGTGGCCAAAACAAGATTAAAAATGAGTTTGTAGTACCATGGTCGCAGAAGTTGTCAGGAGACCTTCAAGATGAATTTTTTTCGGAAGTCAAGTTCCATGTTCACTAAGTTGCTTGTTGTACTAAGGTGTCTCCTGCCACCTTCTGAGGCCCTAGTAGATTAGGGAAATATTTTTGCCACTGTGCTTGGAACAAAATATTTCCCAAATCTACTAAGCTGAAAATCTGAAAAGCCAGCAACAAGAAAGGTGATAGTTTATATTAATGGGTTAAGTATTAATGAGGTATCTTGGTGAATTTTTCGTTATGTTGTATTTTGGTCTATATTTGAAAGTTTATAAATGGAAATGAACATTTAAAACATAGGCTATCTCAAATTCTCGATAAGTTGAATCCGTTTATCGGTTACAACTGAAAGTAGTGTTCAAATTTGTCCAATTTTCATGAAATTTGGTACAAATGTTCTGTTTGTAAATATCTTAGTCGAGTGTGTTAACCAGCAAAATCGGACTGCCGGAACACCCTTTTCGGAAAGGATTTTCCCAAAAAAGGTGCTTTTAATGATGTAAAATAGTGGCATTCTTCCGATTTTGATGAAATTTGAAATAAATACGTATTATATTGTCATACATCAATAGACCAAAATTATAAAATCCATCAAGCCGTTTCAAAATGGTGGCCATAAGAGTAAAGGTTCGTCAGGTGACAACTTTTTTTTTAAACAGACATATGACACATTATTTTGGTCCGGCTCGTTTCCCTGAACACAAATCCTTAAACCGTTTTAAAATATCTTGTTTCGTTCGTAAGTTATTCCCAAAACCCTGAAAATCACGTTGCGCCGCTAATTTTGGCTAAAATTTTTTGGAAAATTAGACATGTAATAGTTTTTTGACACTGCCTTGTCGACCCAAAAACAGACCTGCAAAGGTTTTTTCTTAATATTGTTCCGTTTGGAAAATTTTCAAAAAAAACAGTCAATTTGAAAAAAAAAATTTGTTATAACCAAAAAGATTTTACAAATTTAGTAGGGCCTCGCCTTGCTGAACACGAATCTGATTTTTAAAATTTTTATCTTGTTTTGTTCGGAAGATATTTACAAAAAACGGAGCCAAAAATCGCTCCGACCTAAGGCTTAAACCTTAGGTTTTTTCGATTAGCGAAAAACTTTGCGTCTCAAATCAGACAAATCATACATTTTTTAACACCGCCTCGTCCCGCTGATTACGAATCTGCACTCCGTTGTACCTTATCTTTTTCGTTGAAAGGTTATTCACAATTAACCGCCAACAAGGGTGAAATTTTTTTCACAAACCAAAATATATTATACATTTTTTGCACCGTCTGGTCGCGCTGAACACGAATATGATTTTTTAAATTTTTATCTTGTTTTGTTCGGAAGTTATTGACGATAAACCATCAACACTTTAGTCCATCACCAGAGTAGGCCCTGCTCGGACCCTAGACTTGAGTCCGAGCAGGGTCCTACTTGGGCCCTATTTTCTCTCTATTTTGTTTTAGCTTAAGTTTTGTTTGTATCTATTATTGTATAATTGTTTAATGGAGAAAATACAGATCTCTTAATTAAATGGGAAATAAAAAATAATATGAACTTGTTTTCTTCCCTTTATGTAGCCACCAGTCCTCTATCCAAAGAATTATTGTGCAAAAATATAATTTAAGGTGAGTAGCTAGTACTGGTAAAAAAAAACAATATTTTGTACACAGAAACCAAACTGTAGTCAAAATATAATCTTTGGTACCAGGGACGCAGAAATTTCCAAGAGTCCTTGGAGTAAGTTCCTCTAGTTTCGACAAGGGAACTCCCTGGCATCTCTGAGGTCCTAGTAAATTGTGGAAATATTTAGTTTTCAATCACAGTGGCCAAAACAAGATTAAAAATGAGTTTGTAGTACCATGGTCGCAGAAGTTGTCAGGAGACCTTCAAGATGAATTTTTTCGGAAGTCAAGTTCCATGTTCACTAAGTTGCTTGTTGTACTAAGGTGTCTCCTGCCACCTTCTGAGGCCCTAGTAGATTAGGGAAATATTTTTGCCACTGTGCTTGGAACAAAATATTTCCCAAATCTACTAAGCTGAAAATCTGAAAAGCCAGCAACAAGAAAGGTGATAGTTTATATTAATGGGTTAAGTATTAATGAGGTATCTTGGTGAATTTTTCGTTATGTTGTATTTTGGTCTATATTTGAAAGTTTATAAATGGAAATGAACATTTAAAACATAGGCTATCTCAAATTCTCGATAAGTTGAATCCGTTTATCGGTTACAACTGAAAGTAGTGTTCAAATTTGTCCAATTTTCATGAAATTTGGTACAAATGTTCTGTTTGTAAATATCTTAGTCGAGTGTGTTAACCAGCAAAATCGGACTGCCGGAACACCCTTTTCGGAAAGGATTTTTCCCAAAAAAAGGTGCTTTTAATGATGTAAAAATAGTGGCATTCTTCCGATTTTGATGAAATTTGAAATAAATACGTATTATATTGTCATACATCAATAGACCAAAAATTATAAAAATCCATCAAGCCGTTTCAAAATGGTGGCCATAAGAGTAAAGGTTCGTCAGGTGACAACTTTTTTTTTTTAAACAGACATATGACACATTATTTTGGTCCGGCTCGTTTCCCTGAACACAAATCCTTAAACCGTTTTAAAATATCTTGTTTCGTTCGTAAGTTATTCCCAAAACCCTGAAAATCACGTTGCGCCGCTAATTTTGGCTAAAAATTTTTTTTGGAAAATTAGACATGTAATAGTTTTTTTGACACTGCCTTGTCGACCCAAAAACAGACCTGCAAAGGTTTTTTCTTAATATTGTTCCGTTTGGAAAATTTTCAAAAAACAGTCAATTTGAAAAAAAAATTTGTTATAACCAAAAGATTTTACAAATTTAGTAGGGCCTCGCCTTGCTGAACACGAATCTGATTTTTAAAATTTTTATCTTGTTTTGTTCGGAAGATATTTACAAAAACGGAGCCAAAATCGCTCCGACCTAAGGCTTAAACCTTAGGTTTTTTGATTAGCGAAAAACTTTGCGTCTCAAATCAGACAAATCATACATTTTTTAACACCGCCTCGTCCCGCTGATTACGAATCTGCACTCCGTTGTACCTTATCTTTTTTCGTTGAAAGGTTATTCACAATTAACCGCCAACAAGGGGTGAAATTTTTTTTTCACAAACCAAAATATATTATACATTTTTTTGCACCGTCTGGTCGCGCTGAACACGAATATGATTTTTTTAAATTTTTATCTTGTTTTGTTCGGAAGTTATTGACGATAAACCATCAACACTTTAGTCCATCACCAGAGTAGGCCCCTGCTCGGACCCTAGACTTGAGTCCGAGCAGGGGTCCTACTTGGGGCCCTATTTTTCTCTCTATTTTGTTTTAGCTTAAGTTTTGTTTGTATCTATTATTGTATAATTGTTTAATGGAGAAAATACAGATCTCTTAATTAAATGGGAAATAAAAAATAATATGAACTTGTTTTTCTTCCCTTTATGTAGCCACCAGTCCTCTATCCAAAGAATTATTGTGCAAAAATATAATTTAAGGTGAGTAGCTAGTACTGGTAAAAAAAAACAATATTTTGTACACAGAAACCAAACTGTAGTCAAAATATAATCTTTGGTACCAGGGACGCAGAAATTTCCAAGAGTCCTTGGAGTAAGTTCCTCTAGTTTCGACAAGGGAACTCCCTGGCATCTCTGAGGTCCTAGTAAATTGTGGAAATATTTAGTTTTCAATCACAGTGGCCAAAACAAGATTAAAAATGAGTTTGTAGTACCATGGTCGCAGAAGTTGTCAGGAGACCTTCAAGATGAATTTTTTCGGAAGTCAAGTTCCATGTTCACTAAGTTGCTTGTTGTACTAAGGTGTCTCCTGCCACCTTCTGAGGCCCTAGTAGATTAGGGAAATATTTTTGCCACTGTGCTTGGAACAAAATATTTCCCAAATCTACTAAGCTGAAAATCTGAAAAGCCAGCAACAAGAAAGGTGATAGTTTATATTAATGGGTTAAGTATTAATGAGGTATCTTGGTGAATTTTTCGTTATGTTGTATTTTGGTCTATATTTGAAAGTTTATAAATGGAAATGAACATTTAAAACATAGGCTATCTCAAATTCTCGATAAGTTGAATCCGTTTATCGGTTACAACTGAAAGTAGTGTTCAAATTTGTCCAATTTTCATGAAATTTGGTACAAATGTTCTGTTTGTAAATATCTTAGTCGAGTGTGTTAACCAGCAAAATCGGACTGCCGGAACACCCTTTTCGGAAAGGATTTTTCCCAAAAAGGTGCTTTTAATGATGTAAAATAGTGGCATTCTTCCGATTTTGATGAAATTTGAAATAAATACGTATTATATTGTCATACATCAATAGACCAAAATTATAAAATCCATCAAGCCGTTTCAAAATGGTGGCCATAAGAGTAAAGGTTCGTCAGGTGACAACTTTTTTTTTAAACAGACATATGACACATTATTTTGGTCCGGCTCGTTTCCCTGAACACAAATCCTTAAACCGTTTTAAAATATCTTGTTTCGTTCGTAAGTTATTCCCAAAACCCTGAAAATCACGTTGCGCCGCTAATTTTGGCTAAAATTTTTTTTGGAAAATTAGACATGTAATAGTTTTTTGACACTGCCTTGTCGACCCAAAACAGACCTGCAAAGGTTTTTCTTAATATTGTTCCGTTTGGAAAATTTTCAAAAACAGTCAATTTGAAAAAAAAATTTGTTATAACCAAAAGATTTTACAAATTTAGTAGGGCCTCGCCTTGCTGAACACGAATCTGATTTTTAAAATTTTTATCTTGTTTTGTTCGGAAGATATTTACAAAAACGGAGCCAAAATCGCTCCGACCTAAGGCTTAAACCTTAGGTTTTTCGATTAGCGAAAAACTTTGCGTCTCAAATCAGACAAATCATACATTTTTAACACCGCCTCGTCCCGCTGATTACGAATCTGCACTCCGTTGTACCTTATCTTTTTCGTTGAAAGGTTATTCACAATTAACCGCCAACAAGGGTGAAATTTTTTTTCACAAACCAAAATATATTATACATTTTTTGCACCGTCTGGTCGCGCTGAACACGAATATGATTTTTTAAATTTTTATCTTGTTTTGTTCGGAAGTTATTGACGATAAACCATCAACACTTTAGTCCATCACCAGAGTAGGCCCTGCTCGGACCCTAGACTTGAGTCCGAGCAGGGGTCCTACTGAGGCCCTATTTTCTCTCTATTTTGTTTTAGCTTAAGTTTTGTTTGTATCTATTATTGTATAATTGTTTAATGGAGAAAATACAGATCTCTTAATTAAATGGGAAATAAAAAATAATATGAACTTGTTTTTCTTCCCTTTATGTAGCCACCAGTCCTCTATCCAAAGAATTATTGTGCAAAAATATAATTTAAGGTGAGTAGCTAGTACTGGTAAAAAAAAACAATATTTTGTACACAGAAACCAAACTGTAGTCAAAATATAATCTTTGGTACCAGGGACGCAGAAATTTCCAAGAGTCCTTGGAGTAAGTTCCTCTAGTTTCGACAAGGGAACTCCCTGGCATCTCTGAGGTCCTAGTAAATTGTGGAAATATTTAGTTTTCAATCACAGTGGCCAAAACAAGATTAAAATGAGTTTGTAGTACCATGGTCGCAGAAGTTGTCAGGAGACCTTCAAGATGAATTTTTTCGGAAGTCAAGTTCCATGTTCACTAAGTTGCTTGTTGTACTAAGGTGTCTCCTGCCACCTTCTGAGGCCCTAGTAGATTAGGGAAATATTTTTGCCACTGTGCTTGGAACAAAATATTTCCCAAATCTACTAAGCTGAAAATCTGAAAAGCCAGCAACAAGAAAGGTGATAGTTTATATTAATGGGTTAAGTATTAATGAGGTATCTTGGTGAATTTTTCGTTATGTTGTATTTTGGTCTATATTTGAAAGTTTATAAATGGAAATGAACATTTAAAACATAGGCTATCTCAAATTCTCGATAAGTTGAATCCGTTTATCGGTTACAACTGAAAGTAGTGTTCAAATTTGTCCAATTTTCATGAAATTTGGTACAAATGTTCTGTTTGTAAATATCTTAGTCGAGTGTGTTAACCAGCAAAATCGGACTGCCGGAACACCCTTTTCGGAAAGGATTTTTCCCAAAAAGGTGCTTTTAATGATGTAAAATAGTGGCATTCTTCCGATTTTGATGAAATTTGAAATAAATACGTATTATATTGTCATACATCAATAGACCAAAATTATAAAATCCATCAAGCCGTTTCAAAATGGTGGCCATAAGAGTAAAGGTTCGTCAGGTGACAACTTTTTTTTAAACAGACATATGACACATTATTTTGGTCCGGCTCGTTTCCCTGAACACAAATCCTTAAACCGTTTTAAAATATCTTGTTTCGTTCGTAAGTTATTCCCAAAACCCTGAAAATCACGTTGCGCCGCTAATTTTGGCTAAAATTTTTTTGGAAAATTAGACATGTAATAGTTTTTTGACACTGCCTTGTCGACCCAAAACAGACCTGCAAAGGTTTTTCTTAATATTGTTCCGTTTGGAAAATTTTCAAAAAAACAGTCAATTTGAAAAAAAATTTGTTATAACCAAAAAGATTTTACAAATTTAGTAGGGCCTCGCCTTGCTGAACACGAATCTGATTTTTTAAAATTTTTATCTTGTTTTGTTCGGAAGATATTTACAAAAAACGGAGCCAAAAATCGCTCCGACCTAAGGCTTAAACCTTAGGTTTTTCGATTAGCGAAAAACTTTGCGTCTCAAATCAGACAAATCATACATTTTTTAACACCGCCTCGTCCCGCTGATTACGAATCTGCACTCCGTTGTACCTTATCTTTTTTCGTTGAAAGGTTATTCACAATTAACCGCCAACAAGGGGTGAAATTTTTTTTTCACAAACCAAAATATATTATACATTTTTTTGCACCGTCTGGTCGCGCTGAACACGAATATGATTTTTTAAATTTTTATCTTGTTTTGTTCGGAAGTTATTGACGATAAACCATCAACACTTTAGTCCATCACCAGAGTAGGCCCCTGCTCGGACCCTAGACTTGAGTCCGAGCAGGGGTCCTACTTGGGGCCCTATTTTCTCTCTATTTTGTTTTAGCTTAAGTTTTGTTTGTATCTATTATTGTATAATTGTTTAATGGAGAAAATACAGATCTCTTAACCCTATGAGGTCGCGTGTCGACTATAGGTCGACAAACGCTATTTCCTTTTGAACGCTTGGATGCAGTATAGGAGACGTTTGAAACCATGCTGGGTGCGGGGGCCACAATAACCCGCTGAGGATCACTGAAGAGAAAATGGCTCATCAAATCCAGTGAGGCGGAGAGTGGCACTTTTTGAGCTTAGGGAGGCGCTAAATCCCCGAGCTTAGAGGTGTGGTTCAATGACTGGTAATGCACCGTACAGGATAAAGCCTTTTATAAATATAGATAAACCTTCAACGCTAGTCCATGCCCGGAGTTGGACCCCTGATCGGACTCTATCTAGTCTTGATAGAGGGGTGTGCGCCCTTCTGAGTGATGGTTTATGCTAGTTTGAAAATCAACTTGTTGTTTCGTTATAGTGCTTAGTTTTTAGTTTTATAAGAGGGAAGAGTATCGTATTTCAAGACGTTTGGACATTGTGGAGCGAGAGGAACAGTACGAAATTGTGAATAGACCGAGAGAAGAGTTAGTGCGTGCCAATTGTTTCCTGATGAGTTAGTTCCATATTGATATCGTTGCATTTGTCTTTAAAAATAATTATTCAAACCCATTCATTGAATGTTGCAACCTTGTATTGATTTACTATTTAACTGAGGTGGGCTGGACACTTACTAAGAAGGGAAGAGGGATACTGGCTGCAAGAAATTATGAAAGGGAGGCCTGAAGGTAGAAGACCCAGGGGAAGACCAAGACAGAGATGGTGGAATGAAGTTTTGAAAGACATGAGGAGGCTTGGAGCTACTGAGGAAGACGCTGAAGACCGGTCCAGGTGGAGGGGATACGTTGGCGCGGCTAAATACCAACTCGGATATAAATGGCCCTGGGAGTAAGAGTAAGTAAGTAAAATGCCAATTTGTTAACGGGAAAACTAGAAACTCAATCCAATTTTGTTTTGATTTCATTTAATTTTACAAATTTTTTGTTAATAAAATAATGTTTAAAAATAACTTTTTTAGTAACTCAACAACTAACTTTTCATAAAAACATGTGTTGATGACATTATGCCTTCATTTTGGAGATGATTACAGGAATACGATAATTTTAAGCTATAAAATGTTTTTGGATGGGGCAAATTCAATGTTATTGATTAATCTATTTGTTTTTAGTGTTTGCTTTTAAAGTGATAATACTAACAATTTAATAATTCCAAGTGGCTGAAGCATAACTCTTTTACAATCTTAAATCAATGAGAAATTACAGATTGCAAAAAAAAACAAAACTATACAAACGGGTTAATAAATAAAAAAAATCTACTAAATAGAAATGTAACAAAACATTCAATAAACAAGATTAGCATTTCTAACTGGACTTAGTATCACATTGAATATCAATATCGGTGACAATTTTATAACTTGACAAATATTTCATCGCCGTCTTCTATCGAATAGTAGTCTAGTGATTTCAGTTGGTTGTCCAGAACATCTTCAACGTTCGAGTTCTGAAACAATTAAAAAAAATTACATTTAGGTGCAAAAACTCACTCGGTGCATCATACATATCATAATAACCAGCATTAAAAATGGTATAAGTTCATACGAGGGCAATCCAGAAAGTAACTTACGTTTTGGAATAAAAATTCAACAAAAAATAGGAAAAGATTTTTATAATATACATTTGAAAGCCACACTAAAATACTACTTTTCTACATAATTGCCATACAAATTTAGGCAATTATCATACCGATGGACGAGCTTTAAAATTTCTTCGTCATACAATTCTGCTGCTTGTTCCTTCAACCATTTTGTTACTTCTTCCTGCAGCCGTTCATCATCGTCAAAACGCTGTGTGTTGCCAGCCACTTCTTCATCGTTGGGAACAAGTGGTAATCGCTTGGTGCAAGACCCGGACTGTACAGTGGATGAGGAAACAACTCCCTCTCGTTCGGTCACCCTAATCTTCCTTATTGACATCGTTTGCATTAATTTTTTTGTTTCTGAGGGAAATTTGTGTGTCCCCACTGCATTGATTGCAATTTCGTCTCACAGTTAACAAGTTTCACCCATGTTTCATCACCAGTAACAATCCGATTAAGTAGTGAATCGCCATATTTGTGGTAATGGTCCAAAACCGTTAACGCTGGCTGCACCTATTCGCTGATTTTTGTGATTTCATTAACTTTTTCCGCAAGTTCGGCATTCGCCAAGCTGGGTCTTCCACTCCGCTTTTTGTCGCGCACATTTGTTCGGCCATTTTTTAAAGCGAATGCTCCATTTACGCACTCCACCTTCAGTGATGGTATTGTCCCCATACACTTCACAAAGCTGCCGATAGATTTCAATCGGTGTATAGTTTTTTGTAGCCAAAAACCTTATTACTGCACGCACTTTACAGCTCGCAGGATTTTCAATTGACAAAGTCATTTCCAAGCGACACTGCAACGTAAAAAAGTACCACATAGACCTGAGATTTGATCGGCTAGAGGCACACTGAACTGGGGAACAACCACATATCAAGATGGCCGGGCTAGCTTTGCCCCTAGCGGAGGTAACCGAAAACGTAACTTACTTTCTGGATAACCCTCGTAGCACAGGCAGAACCCCAAAGGCAACAAGAGGAAGGGAGCATGTGTTATCGGTGGAGAGGACGCCGATATTGCTGGCTGTCTCTGTCTTCTTGGTGAGTGCGGCGCAGGGATTGTCTCTTTTTCCAAAGCTAAGTACAGAAGAACCTTGAGACTAACTCTACACACTATAACTCGACAGCTGTCTTTTCATAAAAACACTCAATTCCTACAACAACTACATGATGAAGCAGCCAACTGCCAGAGTGAGCAGGAAAGGCAATCTATTACACATTTTCTCGTCCTGTATTTTAATGTAATTCAATTGTAACAATGTATACTCAATGTAGGAATATAGCTTGAGTCTGTTGCACGTTTATTAAGTAAAACCCCATTATTCTGTATAACTCGACAACCCCTGGGTCCACAAATAGTCAAGTTAGTGAGGTTCTACTGTAGTATTAAATGTAAAATGTCAGACTAGAAAAAATCTTGGTGTGGTTCTCCCCATGAAGCCACCGTAGTGATTTGCCACTTAGAGTAGCGAACCCAAGGGGAGAATTTATCATAAATTCGGTCTTTATATTACTTAATTACATAGATAAGAAAATGTGGCATAGTAGTACCATTTGATTCATCCTTTACCTTGCATATTTTAGGGCCATTGGATATAACTCAACTGTGAATATTAGCTACTTAATGCCAAAATCAAAGCTGGCAATTAATTAGCAAATGACAGTTTTGCTTGATATTTACTTCAAATTTGGCCTTTTTAGTGTTTTGAATAAAAAACAAAAAAAAAAAACAACAGTTATGTTGTTTGTATACATAAAACAGTTACTTAAAGTAGAGATTTTCAACACTAATAGTCTCGAGTTACAAAGAAAACTCAAGATTAAATAAAAAACTTGAACCAATTCAACTTAAAAATGGATACTCCCACAAGCCTTGGTCAAAGACAACTGTTAAGTCCGTCGCTACCTTGGATTAAACTGATGTCTTTAAAAGCATTTCTCTTTTTTCTCACAAAAGATTACTGTAGGGTTTGCCAAGCCCATGTGCACCGCAGGCCTCGGTAACAGTAAAGTTCAGCCAAGCCCATGTGCACCACAGGCCTCGGTAACAGTAAAGTTCAGGTCACCTCATAAACTCTCTAAGTCCAAACTCTAAAAGTCCAAGTGAACCCACAACATTTTTCACATATAAATTTTTTCCATTTAGCAAGATTGCTTTTTGGAACTGAGCAACACAAGACACTGGTCAATTCATTAGAGAATCCCTGCAAACTACCCTAATTGCCAAATTCTCTAAAAATCCCTCCTACCGAAAGAAATATTTTGGGATTTTGGCCTGATTTTAATTTTTGTTGAGATTTTCCTGGTCCTCTGACCTGCCCACCACCAAACTCTACTGTACCTTGCTACTCCGAAAGCTGAGAGTGGGCTTGGTGTTGCCGGTGTGGAAAAGCCGCTGACACATGGACACGAGAGCCGTCACCAACATCGTGCGAGGCAGCACCTTCTCCACGCTCTTGTCTGGTGATGTCAGCTTTAACCTCACCAACCTGGAGCTCAGGCAAGTGCTCTTCTCCTCCACATCTACCTCCTCTACACCACCGTGTTCTGTGACACACAGACATCAGTTACACATGGACACGAGAGCTGTCACCAACATCGTGCGAGGCAGCACCTTCTCCACACTCTTGTCTGGTGATGTCAGCTTTAACCTCACCAACCTGGAGCTCAGGCAAGTGCTCTTCTCCTCCACATCTACCTCCTCTACACCACCGTGTTCTGTGACACACAGACATCAGTTACACATGGACACGAGCTGTCACCAACATCGTGCGAGGCAGCACCTTCTCCACGCTCTTGTCTGGTGATGTCAGCTTTAACCTCACCAACCTGGAGCTCAGGCAAGTGCTCTTCTCCTCCACATCTACCTCCTCTACACCACCGTGTTCTGTGACACACAGACATCAGTTACACATGGACACGAGAGCTGTCACCAACATCGTGCGAGGCAGCACCTTCTCCACGCTCTTGTCTGGTGATGTCAGCTTTAACCTCACCAACCTGGAGCTCAGGCAAGTGCTCTTCTCCTCCACATCTACCTCCTCTACACCACCGTGTTCTGTGACACACAGACATCAGTTACACATGGACACGAGAGCTGTCACCAACATCGTGCGAGGCAGCACCTTCTCCACGCTCTTGTCTGGTGATGTCAGCTTTAACCTCACCAACCTGGAGCTCAGGCAAGTGCTCTTCTCCTCCACATCTACCTCCTCTACACCACCGTGTTCTGTGACACACAGACATCAGTTACACATGGACACGAGAGCTGTCACCAACATTGTGCGAGGCAGCACCTTCTCCACGCTCTTGTCTGGTGATGTCAGCTTTAACCTCACCAACCTGGAGCTCAGGCAAGTGCTCTTCTCCTCCACATCTACCTCCTCTACACCACCGTGTTCTGTGACACACAGACATCAGTTACACATGGACACGAGAGCTGTCACCAACATAGGCAGCACCTTCTCCACGCTCTTGTCTGGTGATGTCAGCTTTAACCTCACCAACCTGGAGCTCAGGCAAGTGCTCTTCTCCTCCACATCTACCTCCTCTACACCACCGTGTTCTGTGACACACAGACATCAGTTACACATGGACACGAGAGCTGTCACCAACATGCGAGGCAGCACCTTCTCCACGCTCTTGTCTGGTGATGTCAGCTTTAACCTCACCAACCTGGAGCTCAGGCAAGTGCTCTTCTCCTCCACATCTACCTCCTCTACACCACCGTGTTCTGTGACACACAGACATCAGTTACACATGGACAGCTGTCACCAACATGGTCGCGAGGCAGCACCTTCTCCACGCTCTTGTCTGGTGATGTCAGCTTTAACCTCACCAACCTGGAGCTCAGGCAAGTGCTCTTCTCCTCCACATCTACCTCCTCTACACCACCGTGTTCTGTGACACACAGACATCAGTTACACATGGACACGAGCTGTCACCAACATGTCAGTCTCAGGCAAGTGCTGCTGTGCTCAGGAGCTGTTCTGTGAGGCACACAACACACAGACATCAGTTACACATGGACACGAGCTACCTTTCTTGGTATTATGCATCCACCAACTTAGATTGGGTAAAACTAAAAATACTTATGTTGTATTAGGGCCAAAATTTTTGAATCACCTCCTGAAATATGTACAGCAACTCAATATTGTTGAAGTGAAAAGTAATTATATAATTGGTTGATTTTGAACCCATTTTACGATATCCGAGAATTCTTTGCTATCGATACAAATATGATACAGATGTAATGTAAAAAACATGATGTACCAGTGTCTCTGTTGTTAATGTATTGTAAGTTAGCCTCATTGATTCTTGTGATAATAATAGATATTTTAATGTTGATGCCAATGTTTGACTATGTTTGACTTTGTCTATTGCATGTATTTGCTTAATGACAAATAAAAATATTTGATTTGATTTGATCCCATAGTCTTCTTTTAAAACTTGACTAATGCTGAAAAGTTTTACACCCACACTCACACCGGCCTACAAGAGTATACAAATTTCACTTAAGTGTTAAAAATTCAAGCGTGCTTACTTTTAAAAATTACCACAATTTGTGAAACTCCATAGTTTTAAGAAAATAATTTTCAACCTAAAGACTAGACTTACTCTTGCAGAGGAGGGGGAAGCGGGGATGAGCCAGGAGGAAGGAGCTCCTCGCCTCCGGTGACTTGGCAGACTCGAGCCAAACTCTGCCGAACTCCTTCAAGTACTCCAACTCTGCCCCTCGCCTGTCCTCCCTCACGATGGTGTTCCGGTTGAATACCTGCACAGAGCACCAGAATCAGTTGAACTGTTGTGGGGGATAGTTTGTTTTATGAGTTATTGGTTTTATTAGAAAAATATTCAATATATTTTCTAATGACTGGTTGCTTGATTGTCTAAGACGTTGCTATTTTTGGTCCTCATCTAATTCTTTTTATTTTATCCAGGTGTTTTGGCAACTCAGGGTGTCCAGCACTGAGAAAAAACAAAATTCCTTATATAATTCCCGCATTTTACCAGGTAAATTTGGCTGATTTCCTGGTTTGGATTACAATATTACGAGGGCTTTCCAGAAAGTAAATTACATTTTAGAATAAAAATTCTACGAAAAATAGGAACAGATTTTTACTACATTTGAAAGCCACACTAAAATACTACTTTTCTACATAATGCCATACAAATTTAGTTATCATGGACGACTTAGAAAAGCTTGTTCCTTCAACCATTTTGTTATTTCCTCCTGCAGCTGTTCATCATTGTCAACAGCTGTTTGTTGTCAACCACTTCTTCATTGTTGGGAACATGGTAGTCCGGACTAGAGAGTCATAGTTACCCCGTCTCATTACGCGACCTAATTTTTGTGATTTCATTAACTTTTTCCGCAGTTCGGCATTCGCTGGGTCTTCCACTCCGAGTGTGATGGTATTGTCCCAATACACTTCACAAAGTTCCGATAGGGTTTACAGTTTTTGCAGCCAAAACCTTATTACTGCATGCACTTTACAGCTCGCGGGATTTTCAATTGACAAAGACATGTAACGTAAAAGTACGACACAGACCTAAGATTGATCGGCTAGATGCAGACTGAACTGGGGAACAACCACATATCAAAATGGCCAGTTAACTTACTTTCTGGATAACAAATTCACATTTAAATTTAGAAAAGCTGTTGAAATGTTAGAGAGTCATAGTTACCCCACCCGATTCGGCAGCGATGAGCAAAGATGTTATGGTAGGTAGATGCCACTTGGATCTGTGTTCTGATGCTAAGAAAAGTTCATACAGTTGAATAATTATTTACCCGTACACTCTGTCTACAAGGCTGCCACAAGCAAGGTAGAGAAGCTTTATTTGTTCCGTAAATATTTTACTACTACTGGTACAGAAATTGACCATACTTTGAGATTGCTGATACGAGCGATGGTCTTGTAGAACCCATTGACGGCAGAGTCGCCCTCCAGCACCGGGTTGTGAGAGAACCGCAACTCTTCCAGTCTCGGCAGCTTGTCCAACTCCGAGATGTAGTCCCACTGCAAACACAAGATGCAGTTGTACTCTCAAACTCAGCAACTAGCGACACGGATACAATTCATGAGAGTCGGACCAACTGAGAAAACCTTAATTGATGAATTTTGACTGGAACTCGTGGCGTGGTCCTGTAATCCAGCTTCATGGAGGTCAGGTTTTGAGGATGATATAGGTCTAAAGCGGCTCAGATAGTCTCAGTGATCATCTGATGATACCTGCATCAACTTCCACCATCGTTTAGACATATCAGACCATCACCTGCGTGGTTCGGAAGTCTCGTTAAGCCGTTGGTCCTTGTATTTCCATTGGTCATTGGGGTATTAATTAATGACCCATTCTAAGGAAGAGTCGGCCTTAGTTTGTAACAAGACTACACCTCATAACTCATTACTACCCCTCATCACACTCATCTTTCACCACATATTTGCCTTAAAATACCCTCATGAGAGTGGTCGGCATCGCAAATATTGATTTAGTGATTTAGACTACAGTGACAACCACATACTTGTATTAACCCTATCTTAGTCACATTTCTGCGGCCACGTCCGCCGCTACTGGAGCAGTTTTTGGTAAATCATTTGTTGTCACCTATGGAATGCCCTCCCGCAGAATCTCAGGTGAACTTTGGACCATTGGTCAAAGGCAGAATGTTGCGGGAGCTGTCATAGAGGAGGTCGAGCTTGCTGGTATTCGTTTACGGGAGTACAATGTATGAAAGGATGGTGTGACTATTTTTTAAGTTCAGTGCTAATTTATTTGTCGATTAATCGATTTATTTGTTATTCTTTAGATATTTTATTTAATCTTAATTTCATATAACTGTGAAGTATCTCTGTAAAATAAATGTATATTTAGCGTGGTTAAGTGGTAGAGAGGACTAAAATTCCCAACTGCACCACGTAAATAAAGGCTTTTCTTAATTTCAACACATGAGAGGTCAAAAGAGCGTAAAGTTCTTGACGAAAGTGTGAATGTTTTGGTTAGTTAATATTTTAATGAGCTTTTTAAATCATTTCAACTAGAAAACTATTTCACAAGGACACTTACCTTATCCAGTTTATTGTCTGATATCAACAGACACTTTAAATTTCTAAATAGATTTTGTGAAGACGGTAGACAAATGTTCATAAGACCTAAGTCACTGACGTTGAGGGTACCCAACCTAAAATAATAATTTATTGAATTAAAAAACATTGTAAGATGATTTTCCTCAAACTCAGCAATATTAATAGGGCTTATTTAAACATATTTTGGTCCTAGCTTTAAACTGCAACAATAGGAATGTATTGTCAAGAAACTAGCCAATATTATCAGATAAATATCTGTATCCATGATACATTTTTTAACTACTTATGATTATTTTATTCGTTTCACTGTCAACAATTATATTTCATGAAATTTTTATTGAGTAAGCTCATTTAGATTATCATAAGTACTTTTAAAAAAATGTAGCACTTGAGAAATCAGGGTCAAACCTAAGACTATTTCAATCGTTTATTCCTTCCTTCTTTCATAACAAGAACTAGAGCTGTGCTGGATCCCGATTTTCAGGACGGGATTGAGGTCATTTCCTGATCCTCTCCCCCTAGTACTGAAATTTCAGGGGGAAGTAAAAACTACTGGTGTTTTTTGTTGTGAGTGTGTACTGTACTTCTGGTGAAGATAAGATAAGGAATTAGTAGCCCAGCAGTTCTAAGTAAACAACCTCTCCCCCTACTTCCAAGCTGAGTGCATTTTCAATGGAGGCCAGCAGCCATTGTCAAGATGGCTGATAACGATCTCAGACAGAACCAAACATCCATTTTGTACTTGTACTAGATCCAATTCTAGCTTGCAATATCTATTTTTATTGTACTAAAACCTTTGCATTTGACTGTAATTCAAACCTAGTATAAAACATTATTTGGGAAATGAAATTAATCATTGAGTAGATGGAGATGAGATAAGGAAATAACAAACACGCACTACCCTCTCCTCAAAGCTTGATCTCACTATATCACAAGCATACAGAGAAAATGCTCTGATTGGCTATGTAACTCCGCCCCTATGTGGTTGCCTAGCGACAGCTAATGACATAGTAGACAGCTGATAAGGGTACAGCTGTCTGGCACAAAAAACCGGCACCTGCCTTCCCCCTCCTGCTCACACACTGCAGCTGTTGTCTTCCCCTCTCTGCTTTTCTTCTCTTCCCTTGTCCTTTCCACCTGTCATCTTTTTCTTTGCTTTCACCCCTCATCTCTGTGCACTGGTAGCTGGACAGTCTGATTCCTTCTCTCTCACTCCTTACTGACTCTCTCCAACTGTTATTGCAATGTTTGTGTGAAGTGAGTCAGTGTTATTAATTGTAAATGGGTGAAGATGAGTGGGTTCTGTGATAATTATAGTTATGATGTACTTTGGGATTTTTGATTTTAAAACTGCATGGTGTTGTATGAAGCCATGTATCATAAACAAAATAATTTGATTGAAAAAACTCAATTTTATTTAATATTTCTTTAATATGTCTATTTGCCAACTTTTCCTGTTCCCGTATTTTTTGCAAAATCCCTCCCGTTCCCGTCCCAAACTCAAAATTCTGCTCCCGCACAGCTCTAACAAGAACTCAACAGACAAAGTATTTTACCTAAATGTTGGAAATGGTGGGTAACATGGACTTCTTTAGTCAATGTTATATTTCTAACACAACATTTTAAACCAACCTCATAATTACCTTTCTAAAGAGCCTAGTTTATTGATTTCCTCCCAATGTGGAATTGAGTTTCCTTCTAGATCTAAAAACGTCAGATTTCTTAACGAATTTTCAGGAATGTACAAACTTGTTATATTGTTGTATGGCACCTGAAAATAATTAAAATATAACATTTTGTAATAAAAAAAACTAAAAATACAACACAAATATTACTGTAGTTTGTAAAATGAAACATAGATGTCTGGTAATTTTACAGAACTTTTAGTCCCTACAAGGAAGAACTAAATTCAAAGAAAATCAAGAAATACACAAATGCTCTTATTAACCTTACATAAAAAAGGAACACAAGTAGGCATACACGAGTACTTAAATAAAAACTTAAAACTCAAGTTTTAAAAAAATTTGCCAGACTTCCAATGTTTTGTAAAACTTAAAAAATGATCAAATAAAAATTGTCTAACTTTTTTTATTTTTGAGTTTTTTTTTCAAGATTATTCCAAAATAGTAACAGAAAAAGAAACGATCATATTTAGGAAACAGAAACTGCACTTTACATTGCATTTGAGAAAACTTTACATTCTAGAGTTGATAAGAAAACTCAACTCAAATAAAACTCAAATTCAAGAATAAAAAAAACAATACTCGCACGCACACGTCTAGAGAACAGTTTTCTAAAAATAATGCATGACAAAGTGTTTATGAAAATAAATAAAACAAAGGGTTCTTATTTTCATTAGTGAAATCATAGTGAATTGAAATACTTTACAAGTGGTTTTAGTGAAAACTAGCTATGTTAAACACTAATAATTGGTCTAAATATGCTTTTAATGCAAAGCGTAAAGGAGCTTTTGAGTAGGATGGTTAATATACTTACTTGTAAGAGCTCAATTTGAGGCCACATTTTGGAGCAGTCACAAATGTCATCCCAAGAATATTCTGAGTGACCCATGACTAAATGTTTCAAATTTTTGAAGGCACTTTGTAGTTGATCAGGTTCTTCAGGAATTTCCAATCTGTTTTCACTGTAATTTCAAACGTCAGTTAATTTTAGTAAGGGTGGATTCAGAAGAAGATAAACATTACTTGCTGGCAAAGTTTTTGTAAACCTTAATTTAGCTTTGATTACATTTAAGAGGCCACCGGATAGAGCCAGAGCCGCCTCTGTCCGGGACAGGAATTTAACATGGGAAAATTTGCAAACGATTTTTTCAGTAGAATAACATACCAAAATGGGAAAAGTGAAGCATAGAGCCATTAATGCAGCAGCCAGGGTGGCCACAGAGTAGTAGCGCTATTAAAGGCTAATTTTGTAATTCCATGCTCATTTCGGCAATCTACACATCAAAACTGTTCCGTAAGAGCAATGTTAAACTCAATGAGTCCAATATTTCTGTTGAAATCAGTGTAGCCTGCGTTTAGCAATGCCCTCCACTGGGGTCAGTTTTACCCACATCCTGAGAAAAGTGTTTTGAAAGAATCCGCGAGGAATTTGTTTAAAATAAAATGCCCGATCTTGTTTATTCACAATGTTTATCTAGTTGACACTATTCACAATTTTTGAATAAAGAATCCACAGAAGTGCGCGTTGCAGGTTTAGACATCGTCCCGATCGCCCATTTACTCTTGCGACACATACCGATCGCCTTTTACGTCCGCGATAGATACCGATCGCCTTTTAACACCTGCGGTACGATCGCCCATTTACGACCGCGATGCATACCGATCGCCTTTTTACACCTGCGGTACGTTCCAATCACCCATTTACGCCTGTGATACATACCGATCGCCTTTTTACGCCTGCTTCACATACCGATCGCCTTTTTACGCGAGTGGTACATTCCGATCCCCATTTACGTCCACATACATACCGATCGCCTTTTAACACCTGCGGTACGATCGCCCATTTACGCCAGCGTTACATACCGATCGCTTTTTACACCTGCGGTACGTTCCAATCGCCCATTTACGCCTGTGATACATACCGATCGCCTTTTTACGCCTGCTTCACATACCGATCGCCTTTTAACACCCGCGGTACGTACCGAGAGCCGTTTTGGACCCGGTTTGTCCTGATCGGCTTTTGACGCCCTCGGTACATTACGATCGCCCATTTATGCCCGCGATACATATGGATCGCTTTTTTACGCCTGCGGTACGTTCCAATCGCCTTTTATACCCCGAGACTTTCCGAGAGCCGTTTATTACCCGCGACACTTTCCGATTGCCTTTTTACGCCTGCGATACATCCCGAGAGAAGCTGGATTAGAGGACCATGCCACGAGTCCCAGTCTATGTTCTTATGGGAAAATCAAGTTTTAATAAACGTAATTCATAATTTATTGTTAGACAATAGTACACATTTTAGAGTTCATATGAAGCAGCTTCAATAGCTTTAAGCTTATATTGAAACATATTTTTCATTTAAGTAAGTTGACAGGTTAAAAACATTGTATGCTGTTTTTACTCCATGTTATAAGCGGTGCCCTGAGTGGACCCTGCAGTTGCTCTATCCGGCCGACTCTTGATGAAGAGTTATAATAATTATTCTCTTCTGCAACAATGTATTCCAACAAGACGGTGAACTTGGACAGCTGACACATTGTTATTAGATATCCAGCTGTGCCGTTTTATAGGGAATTGTTTACCATTTTATACACAATGTGAAATGGTTCCCAAATACTCTAATGTGAAATGGGTATAATATTTTATAGAATATAAAAATAAAATAACATAAACAAAACCATCAAGCCAGACAAAAACTACTAGGACACTTAAAAACATGGCTAGTTTAAGAAAAGCATTGTTCAGGAGTCCAAATTTATCCATGCAAAGACTTGTCAAGTTAAACTAAACTCAAACTTCGTTTTAAAGTTTTCTAGTAGTATTTGTACAGCTTGATGCTTTTGTTACTTTCCCAGATTCTCAGAAGTTATCGGCTCTTTCTTAACAACATACTTCGGCTTTAATTGACACCATGTCAATTAATAGTGAAACACTGACAAAAAAAGCAATATTTTTATGAGAAATTTCCATGTAATAATCACAAATTCATTTACTTTGGACGTAAGTCTCATATGCAAAAATGGGATGCTATTGCTGAATCTTCCATAGCACTTTTGTCCTTTAAATGGTAAAAAACTCTTTTCAAACGGCTCAACTTTGAAATGAACTCCAGCAACAATGTGACAGCTGCTCAATTCCTCTGTTTATTTTGAAAGACCCTGTACCTGCACATATAAAATTCTAACGATGTAACTACCTAAAGCATTTTACTCGGTACAGTGAATGATTGCATTTAGACGAGTGAGTGTTACCTAAGATAAAGGAGCTCCAGGTGTGGGAAACACTGAGAGATGTGCGCGACGTCCCGCCATGCCGTCAGAAGGTTTGCGGACAGGTCTACCTCTCGCACGTTGGGACACATGTCCGCCAACCCGTCACCTGCAGAGCTGATCTGCAACTCGTGGAGTCCCAGCACTTGCAGCTTGCAGAAACTGTTGGCACAAAACACAAGGTTGTATTTCTGAACAGGCGGACTAGGAGGCTGTCTGAATTAACAAATTTGAAAGGTGGCAAATGTCAGTAAAAATTTGAAAGCCAACCTACTTGTATTCAGTTTTGTGAATATCCTG
The DNA here is from genome assembly GCA_018831715.1 of Matsumurasca onukii. Classification (NCBI taxonomy): domain Eukaryota; kingdom Metazoa; phylum Arthropoda; class Insecta; order Hemiptera; family Cicadellidae; genus Matsumurasca; species Matsumurasca onukii. Next base: position 45,463,769 of record CM032065.1, on the reverse strand, counting down.
ACGAGATTTGTTGTTTACCTAATTTCACCTTGCCACCGATGCTTTCGGAACTCTTTACGTCTTGACATAGCACCTTGAGTTGCCGCTGAGAGGTTTAAAATTTGCCGCTGATAGTCGAAGTTAAAATATTTACTTTCACATAACATTTACAAATCCCAGCTAAGCTGGATAATCAGGTGAAACAGTCAGAATTTGTTATAAAACTAAATATTGTGGATACTATACAGTCAAATTAAAATGGTACTTTCAGAACTTCTAAATTGCCAGATTTTTACCAAGGTTTGGAGCCTGAGATATACTACTAATGTTTTCAAAACTCAGAACCAGATTTTTCACTCGCTTTTGTAACCAGAGGTGTTTGGACAAAACTTTCTTGAAACTCTTGACTTAAGTCGCTTCAACAGCAACTCAGAAGTATCCCAAGAACCTCAGTGAGAAATCAGTTATTTTCATTAGTCTGTGCCTTCAAAAGGCTCCAAAATAATACAATAATTCCCCAGAAAACTTCCCAAATCAAGCAAGAAAGAGTGTTTCTCGTCCAATTCTCACTCTGAAGAAAAAGTCCAACTCCGTTCACCCCTTTAAAACTATTTGTCACAATGAAGATAACGAGACAATTAGAATATTCTCACCTCTGTTGTTTGTTGACTTTCTCGAAGCCCACCAGCTCGAGGGAGGGAGCGTTCATCGCTCTCTGCAACTCCTGGAGCTCTTCCGCAGCCACGGCCAGCTGGTTGTCAGCGTAGGGCTCTCTGATCGCTGACACGCAAGATCGGCCAAAATCCACTTTCTGCAGTCTCACAAACGATCCTGCGGTCGGGTGTCTAAATCAATCAATCATGATGTAATTAAAAGTATTAACCACAATATGCAATAATCAAATAAAAGACTATATTGCAGTTTGCGTTTTTTGGTGGTGGTGGTTCCAAAAGGTCTTCCAACAATTTTGGGAGGATGAGATCAACTAACAATTGTTGAGGGTAAATTTAATTTTGAAAATTATACAGGATATAGCTAAAGGATTGACTTAGCCATTCCTAAATTTTAATTTTTTATTTCTAACTCTCCAAATATTTGTAAAAGCAAGTGTTCTTACTTGGTTGAAAAGTAGCGTACGCCCTTGTGACTGCCGTCATGTTTGCCCCTGGTGGGGTCGTCCCACTCCACCCCCAGCCACTCCCCCTTCTCCTCGCTCAGTTGTCCCTGGTAGCGCACTGTGCCACGGTGCTTGCCTGCTGCCACTCTCCGGCCCACCAGTGCCTCCTCCACACACGCACAGCTCACCATGCCTGCCCTGCATACACAGATCAACCGAGTTAAGCTCTGGCCTAAATAAAACTCTTCTGAATAACTAACAAGGTTCGCTAAGCCACTTTTGGCTTCAATAGTCGCAGTAAACCCTTCAATTTCAATTTATTTACATGCTTAATAAAACAAATTTAACAATGTTATTGCATGTGTTAACATGTACTAAAAATTTTGAAACAAATAAGTGCCAAATTGATATGGAATGAATACAGCTGTTAATGAATAATGGGATTAATTACATTAATAAAAATTATGGATGAATAGTGAGTATGGATGCAGTAGCGGCTGGTGGGTTAAAAGTACAGGAGGACTCAAGACGTGATTTGGGCGGGGACTACCGGGGGGTCTGGAATACCCCCCAGAGAAGGGGGGGGGTTCTCCCCCGGGAGAAAATTGAAATTTAACCTTTCAAAACACGTTTTTAAGCACTTTTAAGGACATGTTACCTTTGAATAATTATTGGTCTTTGAAGAACTGCTTTGAGTTACCTATTTTAGTACAAAGATAAACAGTTTTAACATTTTTCAAGCTTCACCTTTCACAGAATGGTATCAGAACGTGTTACATCAGCTCAGTAAAGCTTCTTTAGCTCATTAAAGCTTTAGCTCAGTAAAGAAATAATCAAGTAATAAACGATACCACTTGCGTATTTGTTGTGTATTTCTTTGACTGTATTTAACATTTCACTGTATTACCTCGATTAGCACAGCCTGGATCACAAATATAAAAACTACACATTAAAACAAATCACAACACTGTACGAATTTACAAAACTATTAAACAATCTGTATAGCACAACACCTGCAACAAGTAACAACTACCCGGTGTAAACTGAAAAGTGAGGTTAGGAATTATTATTATAAAAATATGACTTTTCATCAGTTCACTGGACAGTGGCGCTTTTCTTGAAGCGGCGGAGATGAAACTACTGGGAAATGGACGGAGTCCCAGCATACATTAGTGTTCGGTTGAAGAAGCACTAGGCGCTGTGATTGGCTGGTTAGTGCCGTATGATTTGTACTGTCTTGTCCCATTACTATCCATTTTAGAAACATTTTGCATCTGCGCGTTGTTTGTATACTACTACCCGTAATACAAACATTTCGATATAACGAAAGTCCTATAATGTTAAATGCTGTTCAAATACATTAATTAAGTGATTTATATTCTTAATTATAATTTTATTTTTATTGATTGGATTGGGAGGACTCCGTCCTAGAGTCCTTATGGGCCGGCCGCTACTGTATGGATAGTATGATACAAATTTTAAAAAAGTAATCAAATAAAAAATTTAATACGACATCAGAACTTAAGACATGTTTATATTGTGAAATATGTTTATAAATTTTATTAATTGTAGGCTTCTACACATACTCTTCTATCTGTGCCAATTTAATGTATCTTACTGTAACAAGCTATTGACCTAAATATTATTCTTCCCAACAACCTGATAAAAACTCCTCAATCGAATAAAATTATTTCACCATAAAAAAAATCTTTAATTGTTGTTTAAACTTTTGAATACAATCTATGGTTTTTATATTTTTGGGAGTTTGTTGATAATTTTGACTCCAAATTGCATTGGCAAATGTTCAAAGACAAGATTTCGGTGTTGCTGAATTCTCAGTTCATCTTTACCTCTAGTGTTACGATCATGTATATTTATGCCTTTCGTGAGGTTACACTTTGATCGGCAAAATAAAGCTGTTTCAAACAAGTAGAGGCAAGGTAAGGTTAACAAATCTAGTTCTCTGAATGCATTCTTACAAGAATCTCTATTTCTACCCTGCGTGCAAAGTTAAGGGTGCACAGTACGATCGTCAAATTAGTCTCACTGATGACTGTAGTCTACAAGCGTGGAAAAGATGATATGTTTGCGTGATGATGTGTCGGAAAAAGATGATATGTTTGCGTGAAAAGATGACTGGCGTGGAAAAGATGATATGTTTGAGTCTACAAGCGTGGAAAAGATGATATGTTTGCCCCCTCTGTAATACCTGTGAGTCTAAAAAAAGATTCAGATATGTTTCACTATTTATAACTGTGGCAAAAGATTTGTCGGATGTTTCAACTGATGACTGTAGTCTACAAGCGTGGAAAAGATGATATGTTTCGGTGATCTGTAAAAAGGAAAAGTATATGAAACATCATGGCTAAAAAGTAAAATCTATGATGAAAGTCTAATAACAGTGAATCTTAATCTACAAAAAAAGAAATTGCCACCTAAAATCAAACCTGAACCAAAAACAACAAACAGATACTTGAATCAAAGTATAGACCGATTAGCTTACAAGACATAATATCTTCAAAGAATTCAAAAACAATTTCAAGATAGCATTTTCTTCATAGTGCTTTTCTTAATTGACCCATCAAAACAGCCATACAACTTGCAAAGAACAATTCAACATCATTTTCAACCTGATTCATGTAAGAAACAGAGAGTAAGAATTGTGATCTGACAACAAACGATTGTAGTGACTTGATTGACCGGTGTCTGGAGTATAAATAAACGAATGAGCTGTCCGGAGACAAGGTTAGGTAAGAAGTTGCGAAACCACCGGCAAAACCACTCTTGAGAGGAACTGTCAGGGGGCACAGCCACCATCTAAAGAACCCCCAAGGGAAATCACCTAACAAATTCACTGTGTCTCTACAAATGAAAAAAATATAGGAGACCAAGGATAGTGCAGAGTCCGGAAAACTCCCTCTGCCCTGAAGGGAAAACCCAAATGAAATCCTCAACACACTGCCAAAGTAAGAAACCCAAAACAGTCTGCTGACAATACTTTAACATTAACATTAATCTTGACACTGACTCAAAAAACAACTACATATCCACAGTTGAGATAAAATTCAAGTTTTTCTCTAAGCTTAGGTTAATTAATTTGTATTCGTAACAATTATTCTTACATAAATTTAAAACGTCATTAATTCGTTGATGAATTTAGTGCTAACCATAATTGTACATTGGTAAGTAAGTGAACCTTTTGTTTGTAAGATAATGTCAACTCATTCATTGTCACAGTTGCTGCATTGAGTATGTCGTTATCTGGAAGACTGGACAGTAATAATAATATGTTGTTTTATTTTTGTATTCTCCACCTATAACTAGTTTTTGGGGCAATATTGTTTCATATGTATTTACTCATGTATTTTGATGGAATAAACTATATTTTGTTTTTTATTTAACTAGTTATTTATTATCAGATCCGATTAAAGATCAGATCTCAATCTTTTTGGAGTAAGGAATGATTTCCATAAACATAATACCTAGGTAATTGTAAAACACTAGATCTCCCTTTCTCTCGTTTGTCAAAAGCAAAATCTTGGTACCGTATGTTAGGTGGAAAATTATTTAACAAGTTACCATTATCAGCAACTACAACCAGTATTACTAGGTAAAGGTAAGAAAAGTTGATTTGCAATACGCTTAAGTGCAAGTCATAAGTGTAATTTTATCAAAGTTCTATGTATAAGTGGCTAATTAAGAGATCATTTTATAAACTTGACACATTTTTTTTTAGAGCCTATCTCGATCAATTTTGACTTTTCCTAAGTTGTTATATTTATATTGTCAACTTTTATTTATATTCTCAACCTGAATTTATATCTCAACTTTTATTATAATTGTCTAAACTTTATATCTATCAATGAAATTGTAAAAGTATATAAATTTATTGACTAATTCTATTGCATGCCCATGTGCCAAACGAAATAAAACATTTCTGATATCTCCAAACCCAATTATTGGATTTGGCTCAAACTTAATATACATTTGTATCTAAGTAAGACCATCTACGGAAAAAATAATTACCAGCATGATCTGACTTAGCATTTTAAAATGGTGGCTATTTTATGGCATTTTTGTGTTACACATTAATTAGTGAACAAACAGTGAGGTTTATAATAAAAATGTACTGAATTACAAATTCACGGCACCTTTTATTACCGATCTACTAACATCACAATCATATCACTATACAGTATCACTATTTGAGATGCCGACCACTCTCATGAGGGTATTTTAAGGCAAATATGTGGTGAAGGATGAGTGTGATGAGTGGTAGTAATGAGTTATGAGGTGTAGTCTTGTTACAAACTAAGGCCGACTTCCTTAGAATGGGCCATTAATTAATAGCCCAATGACCAATGGATATACAAGGACCAACGGCTTAACGTGACTTCCGAATATGTCTGATATGTCTAAACGATGGTGGGAGTTGATACGGGTATCATCAAATGATCACTGAGACTATCTGAGTCGCTTTAGATCTATATTATCCTCAAAACCTGACCTCCATGAAGCTGGATTACAGGACCACGCCACGAGTCCCAGCTGTGATAAAGATTTATTGAGAATCAACAATGTTATAGTGGAAACCGTGTCAAAAAGTAAAGTAATAAGGCGAAAAGTTGCCTGTTTCCAGCCAGAATTTTCCCTTAAGCTCTTCTAATTCTCAATCGATTTTTATGACTGGTGTAAATAGATAGGCAATAAAATTTTATTCTTTAAATTTTATTGGAGACCTTACCATTACATTTTTTAATATGTTGCACCAAAAGTGCCCTAAAAATACTATAAAAATAGCCACTATTTTGAAATATCAAATTTGATCAGGTTGTTATGTTTTTCCATAAGTGTTCTTACTTGGATACAGGTTTGTATGTATCAAGTTTGAACCAAATCCAGTAAGTTGTGTAAGAGATAATGAACAATTAGTGAAAAAACAACGTAGCAAATATCTGATAAACAAAGCGTTTTTTGAAAAGAGGTTGTTTGCTTTTTATTTTTATTTTAACCCAATAAACCTAATATTTGTGACACCTTTTATAAACACCCTGTATAGAATAAAGTGTCTTTAAATATAAAATAATAATATGTTTGTGTTTTTTTTTAATAACGTGTTAAAAATCTTATTACATAAAAGGTAAAATCTAAACAGCCACTCAAGCTTCATAATCCCAGATAACAAGTTTTTAAGCAACTTAAATCACATTGCGCCTCATTGATATTTAATAACCCTTGACTCAATGTTATCGGGAGACTGTAGAGATAAGGATGATACAAACATGTCTTGACAAAGAATCGAATGGGTTTTTAGTAGTCATACTAGTTTTCTCAAATTACACTTTTGCTTGTGCCTAATATATTTGAAAGAAGAACAAAAATATATAAATAAATCCAAAACTAAACTAAAAACAAAACCAGGCCAAAATGCAGCTAAGCGCTTAAGTGCCACTGGCATGAATGAGTCGAATTTCCTTTGCAAATTGTTACTCTAATTCGCTCAGTTCACAGCCTGGCTTCGGCGTTCGGCTCTTCTATTACCACGGGTGCAAAGTTCTTTGTCCATGGCAATAAAACATTATTATTATATAACCCTAAACAAAATTAATGCATCGCTTTGATTTTTTCTCATCATTTAAATCATCCATCTTTTATTTCAAAATTGGAAATTTTTGGGCTAAATGCAAGTAAATATTTAATTTGACTAAACAGCAACAAAGAAATATGCAATATGGTTATACTAAGAGAGAATAGACAGTACTAACCTTTAGTTATTAATTGTTTGACATTTTATCAGTGAATCATTAATTTAGCCCAGGAGTGTATGTATAATTATAATGAATTTCAGCTGCCGCCTTAGTATGGCTGTACACATTTTCTTTAAAAGCTTTGGGTACACATATTGGGTAAGGTGTCATACGCGTTTCTATCTAGTTGAATCAAAATCGGAACAAAAATACAGTTTTGATAGCATAAAACCTACTTTTTGGGGGAAAGGCTCCTTCTAAAAGAACACTTTTGACGGACCAATTTTGCTAGACAAACTCAACATAGATATTTACGAAAGGAACATTTACACCAAATCTTGTGAGAATCAGACAAAATGTGACCTGTAGAATGCTCACGAGTGTCCAAAGGGCACTTCTGGTGTATTTTTGATCCCGTTATAGGATTAATTCGCTAGGATTCACGGTAGCACTTGTGGCTACGTCAGCTATGTTTATTATGTTGACCCTGTGGGCTGTGTCATGTGTGAGGCAGCGACATGTTTACAAACAACACATGGAGAAGAGGAAAGTGACATCACGGACACACCTCCTCCCCCCCTCCCCACCACTACACACACCAAGGCCACTGGTGGGAGGGGGGAGGGGGAGAGACTCACAACACATTACACACACAGACACCAGGCTTGACCAAGGTAAGTCCCAGTCCCTTACACACATTCAAGCAATAAGTTATATTCTTATACTTAATTACCGTTGTGGTTTTTCATATAATCACTGTAATATTTCCCCCAAGTTATTATCCTATATCACACAATAAATCAACAACATCGCAAAATCATTATTGCAAGTTACCTTGAATAACCACAAAATATTCTAGAAATGGTTTTATTTTGGTAATGTAAACCGTAAATAAACTCATTGAAATAAAAACTACATTTCAAAACCGTAAATAAACAAAACTGTCTTCTGTAAAATAAAATAAACTGTCAACTATTAATTTGTTAATTTTGTAAAAATAATAATGAAGACACATCAGGTTTAATTTAAAATTGAACACACAAACCCAAGCAATAAAAGTTAGCTTGTTAAGTATTGTTAAGATTTCTGATGGTTTACATGAAATATAGTGATTTGAAAGTTGAACAGAGTAACTAATTTCATATAAAACAATTGTGATACATTTAAAACTCAAGCTTTCAACACCATTACTACAAAGTCAACTGAGATTATCAAGCTATAAAATATTATCAACATGACTTATGAGAATTCAACAAATGACCACTACATTCTATTAACATCTAGGAGCTGTTTAGGAGATAGTACAGTTTTCTTATATGTCTCTTGAGTTTGGAATATTGATTTCATTGGTCGATAGAAGGAGTAAACAACAAACATGCAAGCGAGGGTTTCGGTTTCAGAATCTGTCTGTTGGTTTTTTGTGTGACAATTCATTTAATACTGAAACTGGTTTGACCAATTCGAAAGGATTTCTTTCTTTATAGGTTTGGAATCTCTTCGCCACTGTCTTGTTGTGTGAGCTTTTGTTATTCGTAACATAAATATGTGTCCGTAGTATTCGGAGAAAACCCAACATTTTGGACTATGATGAAATTAAATGAAAGCCTTTATTTTTTGTGGTGAAGTTAGGTTAAGTCCTACTGTATAACCAAAACTTAAACATGTTGTCATAAACATTGTTTTAAAAACCATTTGTTTTCCAGATATACGCCATTTTGATTTTATAAATTAAAAATTGTATTTATCATACAGTTTAACCAGTATTTGTTTAAATTCTGTATGCATCTAAATAAAAGACATTACAGTAAAAAATCATCAGACTGATCAAATATCAAATTTTAAAATAAAGGGCCTGTTTAGCGGATTTAATTTAAATTTATCATGAAAAACAGAAAAATGACAAAACTAAAGTGATTGTCAAGTATAACTTTTTCTAGAGAACTTAAATTTACACTTTTAGTAAAAAGTTGCCTATGCAAAAAAATGTCAAGTACTTAGTAAACAACGGTTCTTTGGGAACTTGACCATGGTTTTCAGAACATTTTACCAGGTTTTCCAAATTAACAACTTCACAAATTATTGATTTTTTACACCATCCTGTATGTGTTTTAAAATTATTTTTTTACATTTAAGTGTTTTGCAAACAAAATAAATACAGTAGATATTTCCAGCTTAACACTTGTTGATTTTTTAGTCTAGTTAATGCCAGTATAAAACGGCCGAGTGGTGAGTGGTGAGTGGAGATGGACGAAAGTAACTCTTGGAATGATTTAGATGGATTGCGAGATAGGTTTTATTTCGGTCTAGGCCTAACTCAACACTTTGTATACTGTAGACCACTCTGTTGTCTGCCCTGTCCTCTTCACGTTACTGTCTTCTTTCACTTAAATCCACAAAATTGTATTTAATTTTGGACAATTTATCAGAGTTGGATTAAAAATATTAGCAAATATTGTAAACTTATAATATTGGGTAATAATACCTTTAAGGTTGAGGTTGAGTGGTAGAGAACACTTTTCCGGTTAAACGCTCTTTAAACAAGTCAAAATTTCCCTTTTTACTTTTTATTAACTGTTGTATCAATATAATAGAACTGTATATCTTGTATGATATTAACAAAAGGTGAAGTTGGGGCTTCCTACCACTTATCCTTAACAATATAAAAAATACTATAACTACAGACAGAATATAAAAAACCATATATCACATCAAATACTTTCATATTAATTATTAAACTAAAAATGAATGACAAAAAATATAAATTGCAAATAATCTAATGATAAAACATATTTTTAAATTATCAAGCAAGAAGTAGCTCTTCAAGATATATGAATGACATTTCGAAAACAAAACATCTAAACTAAAAGGAGAAAAAGATTTTATTATTCACAAGTTTAAAATATTTGGAAAAAAGGCCTCAAAAGGACATACTTCTCAAAGACCATGCAGAAATTATTTTTAGTTTTCCTTCCAAATCTAAGATATATTAATGTGTTTAACATCTTTAAATAATTTGAATTAATGTTAGTAAAATTTAATACAGTTGAACCCCTTAATTCTTTAAGATGCAAAATGAAAAATAAAAATCACAAACACTGTGAAAATAACTTTGTAACCAATTTTTATATCACTTTCGTTTTTGAAATTTTTAAAATTGGAATGCTGTTATTTGTTTTTGCTTGTTGAGACTAACACTGGATATTTACGAATTCAAACACTCGTCCAAGAGAGACAACTGTCCAAATATGTTCAAGGCTTCGGTTCCGCTAATTGGGATTGTGAAGTTTTAATACACTCATTAGCATATGACAGATTACAGCCAGGCCTTCAATCTAACTGCTATCAGTTCTAGAGTCACTGTAAAATACAGTACTTATCACCTACAGTACTTAGAAACTGCTGTGTAGATACTAGCGTCAAATACTTTTCACTTTTCCTCCTTCTTGCTTTGCAATATCTCTGTTCATCTTTCAATGTTTCAAAATTTAGCATAAGGAAAACTTGCAATATTTATTTTTGGTAAGTTGGAATAGAAATTGTTGACAAGAAAATTATATGAAGGGGGTTCTGCACTCAAAAACAGAAAAAAACCTTTTAGGGTATTCGTTCATAAACAAGAAATATGGTTTTGTAGTTAACTTGGGTATATATTTTGAGTTTTTCTGAAATTGTGTAAACCCAGAAATTTAATTGCGATTTTGTTAGAAATTTTCTACCGCCATCTTGGTCTGGCTGAACAGATTTTGTTGATTTTTAGTAAATTTGGTAAGTACGATACCATATGTTTATTACCACATTCAATCAAAATCAGATCATAAAAACACAATTTTTATATCATAAAACCCCAGTTTTATGAGAAACCCCCCCTCTCAAAGATTATTTCCGGCAGACTGATTTTGCGTATCGGCGCTACACGTAAAAATAATAAAAACAGGAATATTGAGGAGTGACTAGTACAAGTCGGATTGCAAGTGATGTGTTGTTTAAACAAGATAATTGTCCGTGTCTGGTTACTGCAACATCATCACATCTACTGACAATGACAATGCTGATGATTCAGCGTCGCCTGCACCAAGCAACTGAAGTATATGCACTTGTTCCCAGAACTTGATACATGACACTTGCGTCAGCTCTCTCATGATTCAGAACTAGCTGATCTTCGAGAGTACAGTATCATAAAAACATGAATCCAACAGTATGCTTTACACAACGTGTTGTCATTTTTATACTCTCAAAACGTTATATCTGCATGTAATATTCTCGCTGGTTTAATAATAGTCCAATTGACTTACAAAAATACATTGGGGTTTTCTAAAACTCTAGTTTATCCAAACACATTTGCATTTTGTCTTTTATTTTGAAAAGTTTTGTGCCTAATCCAGCATTTGCTAAATAAGGCAGGTTAGAGAGCAAATTATGTCCTCTCTTCGTTATAGACACTGGTGACAGAATGTCATGCAGTTGCATAGAAATCCTTGTACTTTTATTTGAAGTGCTCTGATCTTGATCAAGAAATATGTCAACGTATAGTTGAAAAATGCTCTTTAACATAATAATAACATGTCCACAAATGATGTGCGTTTTAGAATTTTTGAACGAAACTTAATTTAAAAACAGCCCTTATACAATTCCAACTTGAAAATTATTCCCACTTAGTCATCTCTTAATTAATCTGGTGTTGACAATCGTTGTGCGGCGGGCCTGGGTCTGAATAGCAGTAACTAAGGAGACAAGGAGTCGATGTCAGGTCAGCGGGTTGGTTAGATAAGAACGGAACAAGGTGGCCTACTTAAGACTGCCTACTGAAACTTGCACAAATATTAACCACCACTAATGGATTGACAAACAAACCCAAATTCATTTGCTTCCACTCATCAGCTATAAAAAAACCACGTTTTTGATAACAATATATCTACTATGTTTTTGATAACATTTGTTGCATGGTGTAATGCAGTGTAATTAATTCAACAAGTATCACTCTTTTCGGTTATTTTAGATTTTCAAAATAAAATAAGTCAACTTATTTTACTTTCTTCTATATATACACTATGCATATAGGAAACCATAGTTATAGACAAACATTCTTGGCTGTAAAATTTGCTAACAGAATAAGAATACTTTATTGCAGAAGACATGTTTACAATGTTTTAACAATCGTCAATATAAATTTTATTAATGTTAAGTACATACTAATTATTCACACCGGATCATAATTTTATAATGTTTAACAAAAAATAATCATAACTTTGTTATTTTAAAAAGGAAAGTTAGATTGCTGTTGCTTATGAGATTAAATACATATGTTTTTACTTGCAAAAGAATCATCTAGTATATATAAGTACAGTATTTTTAAATAAGGTAATTTTTATTTTGGATTTAAAGATTTGTTCAGTTTTTAAGGTACAAAAAAATGGGATTTTCAAAAAGTATATAATGTGCGTCTGAATGTATGTATGTATGTTGGGACGTGTAGTTTTGGTAAACCACCAATTAGAGTAATGTAAGTTAAACATTGAACACCTTCAAAAGAGAGACTGCAGCACTATCTATTGTATGTATGCATTGTTCACTGACATATTTATTATCAGGCACCATGGCTAGCTAATCAAATACATGCATTTTGGCTTCATGGTTTTTTTAATTTTAAATGAAAGATAATAGTTTAATAATTAAACCTCACGGCTTCGAATTATTGAAAAGTTTCAGAATAACTGTATCATATTAACTGTATATTAAATGTGTGAGTATATTTTGTAAAAACACTTCAATCTGGATAAAATTAAACAATTTTTTAGCAAATGTTGGCGATATTTAACGGAATACATTTACTACGGTTGATGTTTCTTACAGAAATGACGTCTCTCGCCGGAGCGCATGGTCCTCTGATTGGGGCCATCGATGAAGGAACCAGCAGCGCTCGCTTTTTGGTCAGTTTAAATTAATGATTTCTGGCTGAATACATGGTTGTTGCAATTTAAAATCTAAATATTTAACCTAATTTTTACCCTAATTTATACTTGATTCAAATGAACAACTTTGTTCAAAAGAGATATTTAGAAAGAAAGGAGGAAAGATTGGTGAAAAATCATGGCTTGAGAGCAGTTGATGAAACAAAAACAAGAAAAAGTTGAGTTTTAAAAAGAAAATTCAACAACTAAAAAAACCTCTCGCAATTGAATGAAGAAGAAAATTTCACTTGGAAAGATGTAGACGTGACTAAGACTCTGATTGCAGGTATTCTCAGCACAAACGTCCCGACTGATTGCCTCACACCAGATTCCGCTGAAGCAGCACTGTCCGCACGAGGGATGGGTGGAGCAGGACCCGCTAGAGATCATCTCTCTGGTCAAGCAATGCATGGAGACTGTGGCAGAGGAACTGCGAGCTCAGCAGATAGACCCAGGGGACATCCACGCAATCGGCATCACCAACCAACGCGAGACCACTGTTCTCTGGGACAAAACCACCGGCAAACCTTTCTACAACGCGATCGGTAACCTGACTCAAGTTTGCCTACTTGCTTGAACTCAGAATTCAGCGTGAGCTGATGACAACAATGACATTTTTCTATAATAATTTCAATTTTTGGAAAAAATTGAGACATTTACTTATACAAATTGACATTGATTTATTGATCAGAGAAACAGCTTTTACTTCCAGCTGTCTTATTTGCACACTTTATTAAAATTTCATTGACATTGCTTGTACAAAATTTACTTAAATTTGCTTTTTGACTGCACAATAAAAACAAAATGACGAAATATTTGGACCAAAGGGAAGAAACACGTGTTTCTAGGCTCCTTTCATTTAATGGGCTTTTCAGATAATGAGTTTGGTTTAAGCATGTAAATATCCACACCATTTGCAGAAACCTATATTGTACTCATATTTCAGCTGAAATTTGACAAAATACTCCATATTTTAACCAAAGCACTTATAATTTATATTGAGGTGCACATTTTTCACATACTATTGCATAAAATTCTGCCTCCAGTGAAACTAGATTTCGCCAATACTTCTATAGAGAGTGTTCAGAACTTTTTGCAAGACACTGGATTTGCATACCACATTTTGAAGATAAAAGTTTTGGCAAAATAAGGATTCTAGGAATATTTTTAGCTTTCCGTACTAAAAATAACTTCTGTTAAATGTTTCAAATTATTGTTACGCTAGTTCAAGTTTTAAACTAAAGGGAAAACTTACTCCGCAAAATATGCACTACTTATAAACTACCAACAAAGGCTACTTCAATATTAATGTGTACTTTATTTCAGTATGGCTGGATAACCGTACCAACACGATAATGGAAACACTGTTGGAAAAAGTGCAGAACAAAAACAAAAATTACTTAATGAACATGTGCGGCCTTCCTCTCAGTCCGTACTTCAGTGCCTTGAAGATACGTTGGATTTTGGAAAACGTACCCGAAGTACAAACTGCGTTATCGGAAAACCGAGTTATGTTCGGGACAATTGACTCTTGGCTCATTTGGGTGAGTTATTTTGTTGTAGTTTGTAAGTTGTAGCTTTTAATGTTTATATTGTTTCTCTTACTCCTCTAAAGTTTCGCTAGTTCAACGCCACCTGTACTCTAGCTCTCTACGGTGTCTGCCGCTTCAAGTGTTTGCTGTGTTGTATAGAGTGCAACAGTTTAACCAACCCTGCACTTTCTGTAATTAAAAACTAATATTAATTGTTCTTGATGAGTTAATTAATACAGAATCAAATGACTTGTCAATTAAAATAAACTGAATAACTATTTTAAAGACTACAATACTAACTACTGTAATACTATGATTAAATTTGAATTTTAACTATTTTATGATAGGCCTACCTGTGTATATTTTAGGGTACCATAGTACAAATTACAGGGAGACATTTAAAAATGTCTACAATCAATGTTGGTTAGAAAAATATCAGAAAACCTTATAACAAATAATGTTTAGTTTTTCAAACATCAAAAATACCTTTTTTATAATGTTTTTCTTAAGAAAATATAATAAAAAAATAAAGGTTTAATTTTTTAATGAACAACCTTGAGGTAATTTGTGAACCTCTAAAGTCTGCAAACTGGTCCCCTTTTCAAGTTCAGTTAGAGATAATACTTAGTGATGTACTTCTGAATAGGCAAACTAGGCGCGTGCCAAGGGCAGCAAACTTTAGGGGCGGCAAAAATTTGGGGACGTCGTTTATTTTTAGTTTAGGCCACACAAATTGTGATTCTACAAAAATAAAAGTTCAACTAATCGAGTTGCGTTATTAAAACGGTAATTTAAAATAATTTCACTGAGGATAAGTATAAGATTGTTCTTTGAATGTAAGTATAAGCTAATTTTAGTTTACTTGGAATGTCTATCCAGTAGATTTTACTGAAAAAGTTTTATAAAAAGCCCTCGGTTTTTTTCAATAAAAAGCGTTTTGCTCAGTTTTTTTTACGAGCCGCCTTTGCTCCGCAAAACGAGACTGATTCAGACTTCTGATTAGAAATATTTGAACACAGTTGCATTCCATAGATCCAACATTGACTTTAAATTTATAGGTTAAAGACAATGGATCTAATCAGAAGTAAGAATCACGTTTTAGGCTACCTGAAAACGGTGCAAAATAATGTCCGTAAAGAAGGGTCCAAAAAGCTATTGGATTTGTTGATGCAACTGGCACTTGAAGATGACTTTTCCACATAATAATCTGACAGGGCATGTATTATGGTGATTTTAAGTAATCGGGGAGCATGCTTACAAGGGGAGGGGGCAAATTTTGCTGCCTAAGGGCGGCAGATACTTAAATATGTCTTGGCTGAAACTTGATTGGGTTTCGATTCCAGCTAATATTGTTATGATGTTTTGACGGTGTGAACCGGAAGAACTAGGTTACTATAGTAGAATGTTTCTATTAAAGGGAACTTGACATTATTATAACATATTTTATGTTTAAATGGCTTTTTCTTCAATTTTCCCTGTTATCCCACATTCTTGACTATCCATCTTCCTCCCAACCCATTTATGGTGGATAGCAAAACTCTACTGCAATTAAAAGCGGTCATACCACAGGGTTGTTTGAAAATTGTTCTAAATTACTATATCTGCCTAAAACTACCTTTAAACTGCCCTTTTAACCAAATGTACTTGCAAATTACCCTATTCGCAAACAATCCCAAAAAAATCCGGCCTAAAAAATCCTGTTTTTGGAATTTTCCCCTGAATTTGAGAACTTTATTTTTTGTAGGGAGCTTAGCTCGATCCCTTGGGATCCACCAACCGTAAGTTATTGTATAACTTATTTTTGTAATGAGTCAATTATTAATGAAAGTGTCTTGTGTTGACAGAATCTCACCGGAGGAGTGAACGGAGGGGTTCACGTGACGGATGTAACTAATGCGTCGAGAACTCTGCTTATGAACATCAACACGGCCAAGTGGGATCCGCTACTTTGTAGGTAAACCTGTTGACTTGTGTTTGTCAAGCTTTAAAATGTCCTCAGTAGCTGTGATTCCAAAATATCTAATAAAAACACAGTAGAGACCTGCTAATCACAATCCTCATAATATAATCTTTCTACGCATCTTGTATGCCACGGAATACAGATTTCTTTCTATCTATAAAAATCCTAACTAACTACACAGTAGGCAACGTATGTGTGAATATTAATTTGGTTTTGAGAGGACCAGTTTCGGGTTTATGCTTATTTTATTGAACATTGTAAACATACATGTATCGCAATCCTTATAATTATTGTATAGCACTAAAACTTTCCGTTTATACTTCCACTTAGATCTTATTCGAAGCTAGAGTTTTTTGCATTTACTCTTTCCCATTCATTTGAATTGTTCCACTACAGACTCCAGTCAGTCAACCAATCAACTAGCGTCTCAGTCAAGTGCCATAAACTCGTCTGTACTGTTAAATTCTTCCATAATCAAGATTTTTTTAGATGTGTTTTAAGCCTTCGGTTCTTGGGCATTTTGACCTAATTTGGCAAATTGTTGACAATTTTGAACTTCTGTCCTGATAAAAACCCCTAACCTTTTCCAAACTGAAAATCTCTGTCATATTCCTGACTTATTGGTTTTTCTTTTCTCGACCATTAGACAATCTTTAGTGGTTTTCTGCTTAATCTAAATTCTTTGATAATCTGAACAAGGTTTGGACCATCAGGGACTTGGCACTTGGAATGTTTTAAAAAGTTCACAATATCAAAATTAAATTTTATTTTGACAACCACGAAAATATAATCATTTCAATGTTTAAAATCATATTTTTGTTTCAGATTTTTCAATATTCCACCCAAAATACTTCCAAAAATTATGAGCTCCTCGGAAATATATGGTTACATATCAGAAGGCTCCTTGAAAGATAAACCTATTTCAGGGGTGAGTTTTTAGTTTGTTTACTACGATTTCTCTTCCAAATAGAAATTAGTTTGTAAATTACTTTTACAGTTAGCCCATCACAACCTTTCCAAATCAAAATCAACATGAACTTTGAGACTTGGACTTTGGAGATCCTAGTCATTCTACAAAACTAAAACTGAAAAATGATATTGTGAAAAGAAAAGAACTAGGGATATCAGCCTTATAAGTGTATCAGAGTTGATCATAAGTTAGCAAGCAAAGAACAAGATGGGGTTTGATTCGTCTGCCATAAGAAACCATTCTAAATGATCCATAACTATTGTTACGGACTAAATTAATATTTGAATATTTTGTACTCACTGTGTTATAAATTCCTTAAAATTCAAAACTAGAAGACTCCATCAGCACCAGAGAACAGGATCTGAAACCAAAAGTTAAAATTAATATTTTATGATATGTACAGATATAACAAGTACATGTAATCCTATCGGTGAACTTGGAGCCAAACCCTTCTTAGCAGAACAATGTAATTCAGGATTGTTGTACTTTTACAAAACACCTGCTTGAATTTCAAGTATTAAGCCTACTATCAATATATTCATGACTAACAAGAGGAAGGATAAAAATATGCAATTTTGAGATATTATTTTAGGTTTAGCTTAGCATTAATAGTGGAACTTGCACTCGACAGATTGCTAAGAGTTATTAATAGTCAAACAAAACATAATACTGTTAATGGTTGATACACTTGGTAGAAGATTAATTCTTTCACCGACGGTGCTAAGGCAGAATACTTATAAGGAGGTAAAGGTAAGGTTTGGGTTGTTTAACAAGGGCGAAGTTAGGACTTTGAAGTCCTATCCACCACTCAACCTCGACCTTTACCTACCGTTACTGTAAAGTCACTTAACAAACGGTTAGTGGTGACTACGAGGATTGAACTTGTGCTACCAGAGGGATTAGACCGGAGTGAAGAGTGATATCAATCCATTACGGATCTGCTAAGTAAGTAGAATGCTTCAATATTTGTGTACAAGGAGTGCTGAGTTACTGGTGTGTACAGTGTCTGGGAGATCAGCAAGCTGCACTGCTGGGTCAGCGCTGCCTCAGCGCCGGCATGGCCAAGTGCACGTACGGCACCGGCTGCTTCCTACTCTACAACACTGGCCAGGAGGTAAGCGATGAAGTCTTGCAAGGACAATGTCTCTACTTTCACAGATGACTTGGTTACATACTTATCACCAGTGTTGTGTGGTAATGCAATAAAAGCAGCATGCTCCTACAGAGTGTTCCTTTTTTGTTGATTAGGAAATAGTGGTGCTATTTCTTAGAACTGTCACTTTGAGCGTCACCGCATTACAATTCGGACCAATTATTTAGCATGGAGTTACTTTTGGTACCAAAATGAAACATTGGCGTCACTAATATGATACAAAATGTAGGAAGCCTGAGACACACATAGTAGTTTTAGTTTTTGTTGATGCTTTTTGAAGTCAGTTTACTCAATACTGTTTGTTATAAACGACAAAGTTGCATCCTTCAACTGTTGAACAAGTGGATGTGTAAATGAGGAATTGCTCGCCCATATCTGGGCTGGATTGAATCAGTAAGATAATCACTGATTATCTGTGACACCCACAGATTACTCTGACTATCGAGCACATAACTTGAGATTAATAAACTCGTATTTTCATTTAAAACTACTGGAAAAGTAAAAAATTCTTCATAATAGGAGCTGTGACATTTACAGAAAGTGGAATCGACGCACGGACTACTGACTACAGTGGCGTGGAAGCTGGGCAAGTTTGCACCACTGATGTACGCCCTCGAGGGTTCGGTGGCCGTGGCAGGAGCAGCCATCAACTGGCTCAGAGACAACCTAGAGATCATCGAGAAGGTGCAGGACGTGGAGAACGTGGCGAGTAGAGTTATGCACACCGGCGATGTCTACTTCGTCCCAGCTTTCTCCGGACTCTACGCCCCTTACTGGCAACAAGATGCGAGAGGGTAACTTCTTAGACTTATTTTGTTTATGATGTAGATGTGGGATTAAGGAGTCAGACTTACTCAACCTCCTTCAAGTGGTTTTGCTTGAAGCAGGGAACGTCAGCAAATTCTACTTACATACGGTACCAAATTGAAAGAAGTTGAAAAAGAATTGAAACTGTTTAGATAAGGTGGGACGAAACTGTAGACAAAAAGAAGAAAAGAGCAGACACTTGGTGCACTATACGCCACGTTTAGCATTGTTAATCAGTCCGGCGAAAATGCAACAACTTTCCTGTCCACTTTTTTGTGTAATGGATTTCCTAGTCATTTATGGAATAGTTCAGTCAACAGTATCAGACTCTGCTGGACTAAAGATAAAACAAGATAGGTTATTGATTGCATTTATTTGCTGTGACTAGTCATTGTGTAACCAGTCAAAAATACTAGCTGGGGTAAAGTTAGAATTAGAGCAGAAATACTGCAATTAGAAACTTTGTTTTCAACTAAATTCGACGCTGCATGTTTGCTATGGTTCAAATTTATCACTTCGTGAGTTTCACTTTTTAACATATTGTAACTGTTGGATTGAAAGTTCATAATAGTGGTAAAGATAATTATATAATTATTTATCTTTGACTTCTTTGACTACTTCAGGAGAAAACTACTACCTACGTTTCAATCAGTTGGGAAACCCCACCCGTTGTCAAGGGCCTAACACTACCTAACCTTACACTACATTACGGTAAACATATTTTTAAACCTAGGACCATTTTAATATTTGGAATATTTTTCAATAGAGCAATCGTTGGCATAACCGAAGACACTCAGAGGGGCCACATCATCCGAGCTACCTTGGAAGCAGTATGTTACCAGACGCGGGACATCCTTGAAGCGATGAACAAGGACTGCGGAATCCCATTGACTAGACTGCAAGTTGATGGCGGAATGACTGCCAACAATCTCCTGATGCAACTCCAGGCTGACCTCAGCGGGATACCGATCGGTAGGAGATCAACTGTGTAGTTTTACCCCCAGTCGGAATCTGACTGGTATTTTTCCCTGTGCAGACAACCACAACCTGTGCAATGTGGCACAGCAGAGAGGTCATGTCTTAGGTGGGTAGGATTTTGCCACTCAGTAAGAGGTCTCCTTTCTATGGGTCAAGAGAGAGACTAACTGGAGGTGTGCTAAAGAAGGCTCATTCTTGAGAGTCAATTAACAGAAAGAGGCTCTGAAGAGAGAGTAAATATTATTGGTTACCTCCGGTGTGGATCTAGATTCTAGAAGACCTCTGTGAAGCAGTTTGGAGGCGCCTGGTTCAGTTTGGAGGTGGATACAGAAAAACAAGTAAAAAACCAATGTTTTCATCCTGGTCAAAGGCCAAATCAGTTGCCCAAACATGATGCTAGCCGAACCATTCCCTTCCTTACTTTGTTATATCCTTCCCACTCTGTTGACTAGCACAATAAGCCTGTTGGTGGCTGCGTTTGCCTAGTCAAGCCAAATGCCAAACAAAAAACACTGTGTAGTTTTCAACTTAGTATTTAGGACAATCTGGTAACATGTCTAGTTACCTAACTAATCAGATGACTCGGATACGACTGACGTTTGTTTATGATGACCCTGTGTTACAGTGAGACCTCACATGGCAGAGACTACAGCTCTAGGGGCTGCCATGGCTGCTGGGTTCGCAGAGGGAATCAAAGTCTGGGACTTGGACCATCTCCAACCCACCCCCAACGACACGTTTACGCCCGTCATCACGGACGAAGGTACTTCTAATTGTTCTAACTTTCTGCACCATCACTGGCCAAGGGCAGGGTGCCTAACACACTTTAATAAGGCTTGAAGTCCTAGTGTTATTGCCAAAATTCTGATGAGTTCCTGCAAGGCTTATAGGAACGGTCATCATAGTAGTAGTACACATCAAAGTAGCTCTCATACAATAGCGGTCATCAAAGTATTGAGTGCATGCTTGACTTAATGACAATTTTTGGGCGATTCTTGCGTAACCTTTTTTTACTCCTTGAGACTTTAAGTTCTTTAGGTGATTTTTGAGCAAACATTGCCAGGATTTCCAAAATGTTCAATTGAATAAAACAACCTTAAGGATATAAAATATGTGTAAAATAGGTTTAATTTCACACTTCTAACCTACAATTTGATCTTTCAGATAGAGACAACCGCTATCAAAAATGGAAGATGGCAGTGGAGAGATGTCTTCATTGGGATATTTCATAGCCGATATTAGTAAACTATGTTAACTAGAATAAAATTGTAAATATACTGAGATTTTTAACATAACATGGAGTCTAGTGTGCTAGTTTCCTTATCTCTCCTTTCCAATTGATGCAAGTTTCAAAGGTATAAAAATTAAATGTGGAAAGTTATGCACTTTTCTTTTAATATGATTCAAAATTTAAAACGTTTACTCACCGTATATATGTGGACGTTTATAAATTGTATCCGGCTGATAGTGTTTTGATTTAAACTCTGAGGTATTTAAATGTTTTCAAGCTGTTGGAGCATTTGTTTTCAATGCAAACAGGTTGCAAATTTACAGAAATAACACTAAACACATGATCTGCAACCGGAGTGACCATCAGTGTACCACCATTCTACATGGATTCAGTAAACTACTTTTATTTTCCATAGACAGCAAATTCAATTGGAAAGAACATCTTTCGGCACCATAACTATACTTTTAAGTGTAACTATACTTTCCCAGCTGTTTTTTTTTTTTTTGAGAAAATTAAGACGACAAGTCGAGTGAATTCAGCTTAGACTAGTCGAGTGAATTCAGCTTAGAATAACTTAATAACTCCAATAATGTGAATGCTGTTACTGTCACAGTGTTTCACAATCTACAAAATACACTTTTATGGATGGAGCGTAATAAAGGGTACCATACAGCCTGTAGCCTCTTGCTCAACATAAGTTTTGTTAAGTGCTGATTTGGCCTAGAAGCAAACTGTCACTGCTCATGATCTGATAGAACAGACCTGTATAGCTGCTTCCATATAAATACACACAATCATACAGTTCGTCAGGTTTAGCATGGCCGGTGAGATGGGCTATAGGGCCATAAGCGGCCAGCAGGAAATCTCAAGGCCACCGGCCATGCTAACCTTAACGCACTGTAACATAATGGAATGAAACGGACATGTACAGCCATAACTTTGAAATTGGTTCTGACCGTTGATAGAAAATAAATAAATAAACATGTTAATCCCAGTGAACTGGTTAAATAAAGTGTGCCTTCACTAAAGCCTGTACAATAATTTTATTACTAGGCCTACGGTATAAGTTTTCTAATTCTTGGCATAGAACCAAAATATTATCATTAGCTTATAAACAGGTGAGAGCCTCTGTCCCGTAACAGAGAATACGTCCTAAATTAATGCCACTGCAAGGGTACAATTATTTGCATTATCATTTATAGCCGAGGGAGTGCCTAACAGTGTAATGTTGCCTATTCATGGCATAAACAATTTAGAGTTTGACTGTAGTCTGCAAGCTATTGCGGCTCGTCAACTTACCAAACGGAAGTTCTGCATCTCTACTGTGTGTTCGCAAGTCAGAGGTCAGACGATTATAAAGAAATTAGGAGTATAATAGTCGCAGTTTAAAGAAATTCTTAATAAGGAAGTGTTACACCACAACAATACACGACATTTTGACAACTCCGAGTTTGATGATTGATTCTGGCAAAACAAAACAGAAAACTCTGTTCTTTTGTCAGATATATGTGAGTGAGGGTAAGCCCCCTTCCATCACTATATGTAAGCTCATTTACTCGAACCTAGATTTAGATTTAAAATGAAATAACAATATTTAAATAATAAAAAATAATGGTATATGTAGACTTTAATCCACCTATATGTTTAAAGTCAATAGTAAGTTCAAAAAAGGGCCGAATACAAAACAGACAATGTGAGTGCACCTACAAAGCATGAGGCGGCCGGTTAGAGCTGGCGCGGGTCTAACTCTGGCTCACATAAGTACAAACTGCAAATGGCCAACGGGATTTTGCGCTGTTAATATGCAAATAAATTTGGAACGTTTTCCGTTTACTCGAATTGTATTGAATTTGGCAGCCTGTAATGTTGTCGAGTTCAACTAAGATCTAAGAAGTTGAACGCCGACAGGTTCATAAATAGACAATGCGTGTATTAATTGCATAGACATTTTACAACAAATTAATGTAACGCAATCGTCAGGAAATTGAATACAGTATAGCTATTGTCAACTCATTCTTACATCAAGATCTCTTTGAGACATATAGTTTTTACAATTGTTTTCCCATTCCTGAGCCATTTTTCTTATTTTAGTCATTTTATTTGTATCTATTTCTGTCAAAAACTTGACTGGGACTCGTGGCGTGGTATTGTAATCCAGCTTCATGGAGGTCAGGTTTTGAGGATGATATAAGTCTAAAGCGGCTCAGATAGTATCAGTGATCATCTGATGATACCCGCATCAACTCCCACCATCGTTTAGACATATCAGACCATCACCTGCGTGGTTCGGAAGTCACGTTAAGCCGTTGGTCCTTGTATTTCCATTGGTCATTGGGCTATTAATTAATGACCCATTCTAAGGAAGAGTCGGCCTTATTTTGTAACAAGACTACACCTCATAACTCATTACTAGCCTACCACTCATCACACTCATCCTTCACCACATATTTGCCTTAAAATACCCTCATGAGAGTGGTCGGCATCTCAAATAGTGATTTTAGTGATAGTGATAATCATCGTGTGGGTTGTAGACAAACATATTATCAAAAATAGAACACTTATTGTTTGTACAAGGTAAGGATCAAATAAAATGTGCCCTTTTTATAGTATTTGCATCCATTTCTATGTACAGTAGATATTTTTAAACACAAACTTTCAACTAGCTTAGCCAATGTGGGGAAAGAACGGCTAACTATTGGGGCGGCCAATAGGAAAATCCGCCTCAACGTGCGTAGCAATTAAGGCTACGTTCTCGGCATAGATTCTACATAAAGGTGCAAGAAAAGTTCTGGACAACTTTTATATGTTAAAACAACACAAAGTAAAACGCCAAATTCTCAAAATTTAACCGCACCCACCTTCCTATGGAGATAGATATATAGTTTACAATGTTATGATTATACTAATGACTACCTTTTGACTGGCATGCCCTACTTGGCGACGTCATGATTGAAGACCTGCTTCGAAATGTTTGCCGGCCGTACGCCACAGACGACTTTGGTCACTGTTATAACTCAAAAGGAAGTCATATTAAAGGGGTTTTAAACCAATGTCTCTGAAAGAAACTCCAAATATTTAGCAACCTAAAAGTTTTAAGATACCATTATTACCGTCTCTATGGGCCCCTGTAGTTAAGTACGAAACCCAGTTTTTAAACATGCAATTACAAACTTCAATTGTCCAGTTTGTCCTACTCTCACGAAGTGAAGCCCAAGTGAACAGGGTGGTGTGTGGAATGATCAGAACTCAATCTGAACTTATAGGGTATTTATTGTCTGTGCTTAGCCCATACAGTACCAAATTTATTTTATATTGTAATAATAATAAAAGTCGTCAGTTGGGCCCTGTAGGACCACGTGACTGGACGGTGTTTGAATCAGGACGAGTGGTTATATAATTCGCTGTAAGCCCGACACCATTTTGATTCCACTGTTCACTATAAGGATCCGCTACTAGGCGTGGCTATTCACTTGCCTCACGCAGCTGAGAGGACTTGAGGTGCAGAAATCAAACGCCTTGAAGGGATTTGAACCCGCAAATTCAAGCTCCGGAGTCCAATGGTTTAGCTACGAGACCACCAAGACCCTATTTTATTGTAAAGCTGCCGAGCACTGGAAGTTTTGGCCAGATCAATTTCCTATGAAACGCTTAACAATTTATAAAAGTACAGTAATAAAATCATTTATTTTTGGGATAAAACGCGAGTGTTTCTCTTTGCTTGCCACCTGCTCTTCCAGACTATACCAACCAGCAACCGCAGTGTTTTGCGGATATAAATACTCGCGTGTCACGGTCACGGATTCGCAGATTGAACAAAACAGCTGAGAGTCGACCTTGAACCGCGCCAAGGAAATCAACTATGCGGGGGATTCCCTTTCCAGTATCCTCCGTTAAACATCGACCCTCGACGTCGGCTTCGACAATCGACACGTCTTATTCTTTTGTTTTAGATACTAATTTTATATTACTCTTTGTAGCCACACATTTTCGTGTTGAGAAATTTCAAAATTTAACCACTAACACTAGTTAGATAGAAATTAAGTGGTAAAGAGATAATTGGTTTGTAGTCCTATAATCTTGTTTGTCCATACATCGAGAGTCGACTAACTATCGATACATCGAAATCTCCCGAACCTACTCCGACACTGTAGGCACTGTACACAGTGTGTTGCGATGTTTCTGCGTGTTGTGTGTGTCGCCTGTGTATTGCTCGCGTGTTTTGATGATTGTGCGAGTTTATCAAGACAGAAGAGGATCGTAGGAGGTCAACCTGCCAGTCCCCCGCCACCGGGTGCCTCGGAGAATGAAGATGTGGTGAGTACAGAGAAAAAAATACGAAATTGTTGTTTTCGAACATTTGGAGACAGTGTACAGGTTCCTAGGAAATACTATACAGTAAGCGACCAATGAAGATGTGTTTAAACCCCGTTTTCCGAACGATCTTTTTGTCATGCTGCCACAGTATTGAGGAATATATTTAATTTAAGGTTTTAATATTCTGAAGAAAATTACAGTAAACAATGGTTTGAACCAAACTGCCTGGTTTATGTAAAAAAGGCTATCACACTAATTTGTTACGATTGGAAGTTAAAAATAAAACTAACTCATTAAACTATAACCTAGATCTTTCGGTTCACAACAGTTTCAGCGAGTTAGTGGCTGCAGATGGTATTTAGCTATGAGATCGAAATATTTCAAGCTAACTATTATGATGCTTTGTCGCGGTGTGAGCCGAAAGAACTAGATTGTGGTTGTGACAATGGCTGAGAAAGAAGATTTTTAATTAATTCAATAAAAATGAAATCTGTCCCTGCAACAATTATTTGAAGATCAAAATTATTTTCTCTCCCAAGGAAAGTAAAGATCATCACCTTTATTTCATTGAGAATACAGGGGAAACTTTAGCGCGCCACTACATAAGTAAAAAAACAGTTATTTTAGAGCAAAATTATAAAAAGGTTTGTTGATGGAAACATTACTTATGTACAACTGAGTTAGACGTGTGTACGTTTTTAAGCCTTCAAGGTCTACGCCATAATGTGCATGTTCAAAAAAAAAAAAAACTTGTTTGTTCTTTTAAAATACTTCCAGATTTCCACCCCCACATTGTTCAGCACATGCGTGTTTAGGTGGAGAATCCAGCCCTAGTGTCGGTGCGGCCGGTCAGGTCTACCACCACAGTGTCCACTACCCCCGTCCCACGCCCTACCCCTGCAGACGATGACGGGGGTCCCATCGTGTTCCTGCGTAGAGGTCGCCGCGAGGCAAGAGTCCGGGGAGAAGGAGCCAGAGGGAGTCTACTCCTTCAAGGGGATCAGATATGCCGAGCCCCCCACGGGCCTGTTGAGATTCCAGGTGAAACATTTTTTGCTAAGTAATTTACAGACCAAGTTTAGTATTGATATTGAGCTGTCATGAAGATGAGATACCATCAGCATGGTAAGACCCAGACTTGAGATCATGAAATGAGCACCGATCCTGACCCTTAGATCACGCTTTGAGCTCTTTCAAAGCTTTATATATGCGAGAGCTCTTTACAAGTAGCGTTATTGTTCGGTTTCCTAAAATTTGGTACACGCGTTCCTTTTGTAAATATATCGGTCAAGATTGTTAGCCAGAAAATTGGAATAACGAAAGTTCTTTTTGGAGGGGACTTTTACCATTTCTCCAAAAGAACGGTTTTAAATATCTAAAACAATAAATTTCTTCCCATTTCTATGAAACTTGAATTACATACTCGTAATTAACTTTCCTTTTGTAATTACAAATTCGTATGGACGTAATTGCATATTACTTTCAAACTTATGACACTTGATTTAGAGCCACCTTGTACTTTGAATCATTGTTGATAATGGGAAATAGTTCACTTTTAAACAATCAAAATATATTCCGTATTATGTTGTCAAATTAGTAAAATTCATCAACATGTTTTGTAATATTATTTTATTTTACGTGAACCAACATTTTAATAATAAATATGATGAAACTAAAAACATAACAGATATGTTTTGAGCTTTTAGGCCGAAAAGTGCAGATTTATGATTCTAGCTAGCTTACCACCGGTTTGTGGCAGAGCAACCAATAACCAATCATTGGCAATCATTGGTCACGATTTCCAATCCGGAGTGAAACTGGTTTTCATATGCAAAATTACTGACATTGACAGCTCGTCTTGCTCCATCAGAAACAGCTGGTTAACGTCCAAGTGTGACCTTGGGCTTCCCTGTCCAGTCCGTGGAATTGAGGATGATCATGATCTTCTTCGGAGGAGAGATAATGTTTTGTGCGTTCGTACAGTGTAAATTGCCACATTGAAACGTACTTCTAGTCGCCAATGGTTGTTGTTTCTATAAAATATAAAAGCCATTTACCATTCCTCCAAAAAATGACGGATCAAATCGTGATTCAGGAACTGGGACACAACAACTTCTGGGTAATTTTCTTGACTGTTATCAGACAACAACTAAGGCTAAACAGCTATTTTATCAGACATACCAGGTTCTTATTCTGATGGGAAGGCATCAGCTAATGCCAAAGTAAAATAAAATAAAATAAATATGTTTTATTGCGTGAACATTTACAATAAATGTAAAATTTATAGTAAAATTTCCACTCATTCTTACATCGAAAAACATTCAAACATAGATTTGTTACTCACTCTCTCCCATTCATCCGAATTTAACCACTGACCCTAGTTAATGTAGTGTCTCCCAATTAAATGAGAACTCGCTTGTTATAGAATGCTTGAAATCAAAATAGCTTTCAGACGAGCTTTGAATGCCTTGGGCAAGGCCATTTTGAACAATTTGGTAATCTGTTGACGAAATAAATCAAATTTAATGTCAGAGGCTATGATAATATCATAATGGTTCTGAGAGAAAACTGTATGGGCGATGGGGGGACAGCTTATTTACTAAGGATTTCTTTATACATTCTTTGATTTTTGAAGATAGGATTGTTGATACATACGAGTAGGTCTGTGGTGTAACACTCGTAGTCCCTCAAGGTGTCTTTCACTCTTGGGTATGGGTCATGGGTATGGGTATGGGTCTTTCACTCTTCATTGAAAACACAAAAAGTAATAAACATTTCTCTCTCTGCAGAAATAACCAATTCAATTTTTATGTAGACCCAGTGTAGGACCATCTATTAAAAAGATTTACCTTTGTGTGGTTCCTGGTACAGAAGAAACCAACATCTGTAGGAACCACACAAAGGTAAATCTTTTCAATTCAATTTATCAAAAAGAATATAATACTTTCGTTACTTCTTAACTACCAAACGCATTCCTACGTCATTCTTAATGGTAAATACTGAGGGAAATTCAGTGGATTATTATTTAACAACTCTTACTGTTTAGAGGCCCCGGCGGATCAAGATGGAAGGGGAGGTGAACGCTACTCAACCAGGACCTCCGTGTCCTCAGAATGTAGGACAAACACTTGTGGGATCTGAAGACTGTCTCTTCCTCAATGTCTACTCTCCAGAGGTACAACGTGATCTTATACATGTTACTTATCAGTTATGGGATATAAAGGTGAATGCTGATAAAAGATAATAAAATGTTGACTCCGATCCCTGAACCACGCCTGACTTCAAGAATAACACAGACTTTTAAAAGTATTTGTTAAAATGTAATACAAGCTTGATAAGATGCGGTCAGACAGAGCTGCCCCGGTATACACTAAAACTTGTACTTTCGCTAATAAATGAATTTTTATTTTGAAAATTACTCGTAAAACTAGTGTTTTCCACAAGATCATAAAACATTTTTAATCAAATATTTTATTTCTTAACTCAATATAACTGGTTTTCATGATTATATGCTTCAGCTTTAATGGTTCTATGCCTCCAGAGAAAAACTTTTTACATTTTAGTACGTTAACCTCCTTAAAACATAAATTACAAACTTTTCCCATGTTAAGATCGCTATCTCGGTAAAACACCAAGTGAGCTCTATCAGACTGCCTCTAAACTGTATCAAGTTTTGATTGGAACTGATCTAAGACCTCTATGAAAATATCTGTTATTATCCTGAATCAGAAATTGTTTAGATCGAATTATAGAATCTGGGCTAAAACTAATATTACACAATTTGTCATGATTCATGCAGAGTCAGGGAATAATTACACCTTTTCAGAATAAGTTTAGAGTACAATACGAGTAAAATATTCTTATCAAAATATATAAGTAATAAGCTGGAAGATTATTTTCAGCGATTAATAGCAGTATAAAGGAGTAGAATATCTTGACTAGTATGATCGGAATTTGAAACATCTATATCGAGGTCTAATCATGTTCTTAACAGGTATCGATAAGAGGACTAAATACCTTTATCAAGAACTGACCGGTGTTTGAATTACCAAAGCTTGATCAATACGTGAAAATCCATCCCTATTCAAGAAGCTTGTGATCCAAACGATAAATAATTGTTTGTTTATTCTCCCTCACAAAACCGAGTAGCAACAACGTGACTAACAGATGAACTTCAGACCTTATCGAGACGAAGTATTGTTTCCTATTGAGTCAGCTGTTATTCATATGTCGGATCAAGGACCAGCTGTGTACAAGGAGTGACATGCCATTGACCGGTGACGGCTCACCTTTTACAAACTGGTTTCCTCGACTCCCACAAGTCCTACTTAACCACGGTGTCCCTCAGGGATCTATTCTTGGTCCTACTTTGTTTATTTTATACCTCCCACAAGTCCTACTTAATACATAGACCTGAACTACAGTGTCCCTCAGGGATCTATTCTTGGTCCTACTTTGTTTATTTTATACCTCCCACAAGTCCTACTTAATACATAGACCTGAACTACAGTGTCCCTCAGGGATCTATTCTTGGCCCTACTTTGTTTATTTTATACCTCCCACAAGTCGTACTTATTACAGAGACCTGAACTACGGTGTCCCTCAGGGATCTATTCTTGGCCCTACTTTGTTTATTTTATACCTCCCACAAGTCGTACTTATTACATGGACCTGGACTACGGTGTCCCTCAGGGATCTATTCTTGGTCCTACTTTGTTTATTTTATACCTTTCACAAGCCCTACTTATTATATGGACCTGAACTACGGTGTCCCTCAGGGATCTATTCTTGGTCCTACTTTGTTTATTTTATACCTCCCACAAGTCCTACTTATTACATGGACCTGAACCACGGTGTTCCTCAGGGATCTATTCTTGGTCTTACTCTGTTTATTTAATATATGAACTAATGTAAAGAAATGGCTTTAGGCAATATTTTAAGCAATGTCTTGAATATGCTGATGATACAACTCTTAGTCTCAATGGAAACTGCAATTTTTCTTATGATCCTAAAGAACTTATCATTAGAAATACTAATAGCTGTTGTGTTCAGTACTTTAAAAAGCTTGATTTAAATACTAATTTCTTGTCAAACAGATATCAACTTTGGATGCAATCATATGAAGTAGTAGTAATTTATTTAAAATTGATCGAGATGTTCAGCTATTTTTAAATTATACGTATGCCTATATTTTCCAATAACATTAGCCACAAGACAATAGAAGGAGTAATCAGTTTAATCTAAAACACAATGTAGTTCGCTGTATCGTTTTCAAGGGACATTACCCTAAACCGTGCACTTTCATACACTGTACAGTGTACATAACTGACTGACTGGCCGGGCCCTGAGGAGCGTATAAATAAGTGGAACTTTTCATTTTAGAAGATCACATGACTAAATGTTAGCCAATAGCTGTTCTAGATCATTTCAGTGACTTCTCGCTTTTGGCAGACGCTACTTAATAAAGGTAAGGACGGCTTTAGGGTCTCAAAAAGGCACACTGATTGACCACCCACCGCGTACCGACAGCTGACTTAATAGACCGGAAGTTTGGTTCCATAGCAGTAATATTATTTAAGTACTATGTGAATAAACCCGTGTGCTTTCAGATACCGAAGGACCCGAGAGGCAAGAAGCAGCCTGTTATCCTGTGGATCCACGGCGGAGGGTTCAGAAGAGGCTCAGGATCGCAGTACGGAGTCTCGGACCTTGTCAAGAAGGGGTTGGTAGTGGTCACCATCCAGTACCGCCTGGGCTCTTTGGGTGAGTAGGGGTGAAATTGGCAATCCGGCCCAAAAGGAGGAGGATAAATAACCGAGGGTTATACGATAAAACTGTTAAATCTTCACCATTTTCTCTTGCTGTAACTGAACTTGAAACATATCCAACGTGTAGCCATAAGCACTACCGTGAATCCTAGAGAATTTCCTTTAACGGATAGTTTACATTGGAAATGCCCTTTGGGCGTTCCTCCCTGAAAGGGCTTTATGCTGTAAAAACTGCATTTATGATCCGATTTCGATACAATTAAAATAACCAACATTTGTCGTTAAAGTAAATCTTACTTTCGAAACCTTAAACCTTATAGCCGCCATTTTGAAAACAAGGATTTTATAATACCAACTAATTTTCACGATTGTAAGTACAATTTATTTAGTAATAAGCCTACACAGGTAGACAAATAGACAGAAAATAGTACATTTGACACTCAAGGTTACCTATTCCATGTCCTTTTTAGCCCAAGAGCCCTCTTCTTTTATTTCATGAAGAATAATCATCATGCGCCTGATGCATCCCAGACTGGGATTTGATTTTTGTCGTCCGATGCTTTTCACTTCTTTTGACCGTTCCAAAGTTTTTAAGAGAGTTCAGAATCACACTGTATATCTTAGACATTAAAAACTAAAATTGTTGCTATTGAACAGGATTCCTGAGCACCAACAAGAAGGAGTCCCCCGGCAACGCCGGACTGTTTGACATCGGGGCGTCCCTGCGCTGGGTGCGTCACTACATCCAGTTCTTCGGCGGAGACCCCAACCACATCATCCCCTCGGGACAAGGCAGTGGGGCCAGTGCCGCTATGATGCTCACACTCACTCACTTCACCAAGAGTGAGTATCTTCTGCAAGCTGTTCGATCCAAGGATACCTTAGGCTTGAGCCACTCAAATCATGAACACGCTCTTATCTGGCAGGAAAGATAGGCCTACATCAAGGTTGTGCATTCATAATGCAAAAGCTATTTTATGAACCTAGGACGGTATAAGAAACCCATTTTAATATCGACAAAAGGAAAGAAAATTAGTAGGTTTTTGAGACGGTTTTGGCCTACTTTCTAACACCTATCAAAGAAATTTTCAAATATATTTTGAACATTTTACTGTCGATTTTTAAGACACTAATAAACGTCGATCATAGTTTTTGACAGATCTTTGGAAAGAGCTCATAGTAATTCCTTATCCAGTTTAATTTTTTGATACAGTACTTTGATTTAAGACACCGACCACTCCTAGAGGGTATTTTAAGATAAATATACACCTAGGATGAAGGGCGTGTGATGAGTGCTTTGATTGACGATGAGGTATTATCATGTTACAAACTGACATAGTGATGATAAACACGCCATATATTTGTGGAGGGATAATAAGGCGCTTTTACTAATTAATCAAACCAAACAATTCTGCACCAGAGGTTAAGCTTTGGCCGTTTTTGGCATACAATTAGCTGTGAGAATAGCGACAACTTAATTTTTACATGTTCCAGATTGGATAAAGGGGGTGTTTGCCATGAGCGGGTCAGCGATCTCCTCCTTTGCCGTGGATAAGGAACCAGGTCGCTCAGCTGAGGAAGTGTCATCAGTGAACACATGTCACAACATCAATGAACCATTGGCCTTCATCCGCTGCATGCAGAAGCAACCCTTGGACAAGATAGTCCAGGGAGATGACAAAGTACAGGTGAGCAACTGGACTAAATACAAAATGGAAGGTCAGTTATAGATATCTTAGTTGAACAAGGCACTAAATGTGTTGGAGAGGTATCAGAACCTCACCAGGCACCCTCGTAGTTTTATCAAAGAGCCACCTGAATCGTTCTAACGGTGCTCTAATTGTTTAATGTTCCCCACTTATAAAAACGGTGAATATACGATGCTAGGTTTCCCAGTTGTGTGCCATAAAATCGCATAGATTGTAAAAAGGTTTTGCGATGAGAGATTCGAACGTCCTCAACGTTAGGGAACTTTTGATTGAATTTCTGAGCTTTTTGACAAAGCTTCGACTCCTGTCTGTACCGTCAAACGTTCATGCGCTACCGTTCTGTGTCTCCCAGCCCGGTAGTTTTTCTTGCTTCGCGTATCATAAGAGTGTATATCACTCTGCTATAAAATTCTAAATGGGTTTCAGTAACTTCTTTGTGTTGAAGTTGACAATAATTAGGTGACATACAAAACCTATCAATCCAATATTTCTTAGAGACTCAGACTCTTTAGCAACTCTTCCACAAGTTCTAGATAAAAGTTCAGTAAACAGTCAACAAAAAATATTTGTACTTTCAGGAAGACAGGATCCATCAGGACAACGCTGCCGAGTCCTATGTGACGAGTATCTCCAAGCTTTTAAATCCTGGACCAGCTGTAGAAGGAGAGGATGACTTCAGATTCCTGCCTAACTTCCTGACAGGCATGCCCTTGGACATCCTCAAGCAAGGAAACTTCGCCAAAGTGCCTCTCCTCACTGGGGTGACCAAGGATGAGACCAGCACCAGTGCCAAAGGAGGTCAGACATTAATGACAACGAAACAATAATTTGCTGATGATAAAGAACTGTAATTTGTTATCACTCCTCGAATATGCTCAAAAAGGAAAAGACTATGTCGGAAACTTTAGAGATGTTATCAAACCTTAAAGATCAAGATATGATTTGAAAATAATTCAGCGTATAGCTTATACTTTAGGATTGATCTTGCTTCATTCTTGTTATCAAAACTTACAATAACTACTAAGTGGATCCGTGGCGGATTGGTATCGCGCGTGACTCCAGAGCTCATCATTCCGGGGCGCGGGTTTGATCCCCGCAGTCACCACTTACAATTTCTAATGTGACTATCTAGTGACGCTAGGCAAAGGTCGAGGTTGAGTGGTAGAGAGGACTTTGTAGTCCTACTTCGCCTCATTAAACAAGACAAACTTTACTTTGTTTTTAAGTAGTTTTCTACTTGTAATTTGTATTTTCTGTAGATAAGGATATTTAGTTTTAAGGTCACTCGATTGAAGTTATAGTTATGTAATTAGTTGTACAGCTAAGTTGCAATAAGACAATACGTGTTTCATAACTGAAACTGATTTAAACATGTTTGTGTTCAGGCGGTATCGCTTCTCAGTTACTGGGTTCTGCTACAGAAGAAATCTTGGACAAATTGATTCCTCAGCTTTTAAATGTTAACACAGGTAAACACATTTTAAACTTGAGAATTAGATTAGATTCTGGGCTGGTAATGTATAAATTGCACGTCAACCAAAGGTTTATTGAACTACTTGGGTTATCTTGGCCTAGGAGACCCACCCCAGTGGGGCCACATGGCCTCAAAATGACTCTCCCAAGCTAAGACAAGTGAACTTCATCCCAATTACGCCCCTCAAGAATATACCTCTTCTGATCTCCAGAGAGGGATAGTCTAATAGAATATGTTTAACAGTTTCTACTGACTGCTCACAAAGTCTATACATTTGAGTACCATTATAAATAAAAACTAATTGTTAAGTTGTGTTTTTGTTTTTTTAAATATTAAATTTATATTTTGCTTCCAGGTATCTTTGGCAACCTTTCAGCCAATCCATTGGTGTCTCAAGTGTTCTCAAACACAAAGTATTTGAAAGGGATCACAAGCAGCCTACAAGGAGCAGCCTCTGTGCTGGACAAAGTTATTGAGGTATTGCATTTATTTTATAATCAATATTATATTTTATTTAAAAAAGTGAAGTTTTTTAGTAAAGGTCTACAAAAACATTTTGATATCTTCAATACATCAAGTCCTTCTTGAGATTTATCCAATTTGATGTTTTCGGAACATAGAAATCAATTTTTGGCAAAGTGACACCATGAGTTAAAGACAATGAATCTGAAGCCCTAGGCCGAAGGAGTCTCTAGGGGCGAAGCCTCCAGAAGTCTTAAGGTTAGTTTACTACAAACAAGTATGATGCAGTTTCCTAATGCATGATGACTCCACAGATGACCACAGACGCCTTGTTCAACCTGCCTGCCTTCCTGACCTCGGACTACTGGTCCAAGCAGAACAAAGCGTACATGTACAGTTTCGAGCACGAGTCTAGGAGCTCTACTGCTGACGACTTCCTGCAGGACAGTCCGCTGACTCAGCAGCCTGCAAACTCCGAGGTGGAAGGTAGGAGTGGTCAAAACCAAAAACCAGACTAGAGTTCTTTCATGTATAGGAAGATTTTAATTTTGTACGGAAGAGTGCTGATTGCAGGAATATACAAAATCAGAACTTGTATCATATTTGCTTGGAACATAAATTGTAATGTAGAACGAGAGCTCGAAGTTCAAGGGCGGGAGAAGTTCTTCTCAACCTTTCGGAAAGATGTGTAACTTTGTAGCTAAAAGATTTTGTTTTATATTTTGATATGACTGAATTGCCAGTTTGTTTTTGGGATTCAGTTATTTTAGCTTCAAATCTTGTTGGTTTG
This sequence comes from Matsumurasca onukii, assembly GCA_018831715.1. Classification (NCBI taxonomy): domain Eukaryota; kingdom Metazoa; phylum Arthropoda; class Insecta; order Hemiptera; family Cicadellidae; genus Matsumurasca; species Matsumurasca onukii. The sequence goes on along the minus strand of CM032065.1, from coordinate 45,427,830 downwards.
ATGGTTCCGACCTATATAAAATCGGTCTTGACAGCCACCATATTACGTAGTGTTGAGAGCCATCCACATACCGAAGAAGAGAAAGGGTTTTTATATGAACTGCTTCTAACTGTTCGTTTCAAATGTTGACTTAACAACAAATCTTACAAATAACATTTTGTCGCTAAAGTGTGCACTTGCACGCAGGTGTGGGACACGGGGATGACTTGATATATCTGTTTGACCTGCTGTCCCTGGAAGGGGAGAGGATGGAAAGGAACACCCTGACAAGCCCGGAGGATCTGCAAGTGCGAGACCACTTCACCAGTCTGGTAGCAGAGTTCGCACGTTCAGGGTAAGTAAATGCAACGCAAATCTTTAAGTAAAAGTTTTCAAGGGAACTTTAAATAATCTGTTACAAACTTGAAGTTTGGTTTTTGACGTAGTTTGATCCTGGAGGCTTTTCAGAAGAAAACAAATCTCAATAAGCTTAAACGTTTACTCAAAGTTCGAGGCAGTGTTGCTCTTCAAGACCTTTTTTTATATATAGTTTACTATTTGACCTTTGTGCTTGTGTAAGTGTGGTTGGTACACCTGTGACGTTCTGTTGTCCAGTGAGCCTGCAGTGGATGGTCAGAAACTCCAACCCTTCACCAAGGAGGGAGGAGACTACTTGATCATCAAACCTCGACCCTCGCTAGCCAGAGGGTTCCGCAAGTGTCAGATGGGTAAGAAAGTGAGATAAGCAAGTTTTATTTGTATGTTTAAAAAAACAAAACTCTTGATAGGTTCGGTGCTCATTGCATCATGTAAAGCCAAATAGGCGATGCGAGCAAAGAGCAAGAACAACTTTGGGATAATCAGTTATCTTTGTGAATCCAACTGTTTTGGCATCTGTCTAGAAACTAAAAACAGCTTTATGTAAGAGGAGTTGGGAAAATTAAGTCAACAATAGTTAACAACCCCACGTTGAACAGCTAGAGGAAATGCTACCGGTTTTCCACCGCCATCTTGGTTTGTCCGAACGGATCGTTTGATTTTGGAAAAATGTTTGCTATGGCAGCGTAAATGTTTATACCAAGTTTAAATCAAAATCAGATAAAAAATATGGTTTTTATAAAGCATAAACCCTCATTTTTGGGGGGTAACGCCTCCTCCCCCCAAAGAATCACTTCCAAAACACCGGCTAACGAACCTAACCCTAGATATTTACAAAAGGAACACTTACTAAATTTTGTTAAAATATGGCAAAATATTTTATTTGTAGAATGTCACACACACACATGTACAGTTATAAAGTTCTGGCCGTTTAACTCAGGAAGTGTTGGGTTTCAGTTGTGTTTCACGACATTTCCTTCTGTTTGGCGAGAGAAACGAACAGCTATATTTCCTATATAAAAATTCGCTAACGATAACCTTTTTCCATTTCCAGGCTTGTGGGCGGGACTGGGCGATGTCCTTAAGTCGGCCGAGTGCAGCTTCCTACAGCTGGGAGACGTGGTGAACCAGCTGGGAGTGGGAGGACTGACAGACCTGACCCGGGCCACTACCGGAGGCTTGACCCAACCAGTCAACGGAGTGGCCACCGGCCTCACCAACACCACCACTGGCCTCACCTCCGGCCTCACTGGCCTCCTAGGGGGCAACCGGGGCACCCAGGGCACCCAGAAACCACTCCTCGGCCTCGGTTGAAGAAAGACTATAGTATTACCCACTCCTTGTTTCCTGTTAACAATGGTAGAATTTGTGAGGTTGAAATATTATTACGAATGTTTTCCATAGTTTTTAGTGAACAATAAAAACATGACGTTTCGAAATTAAAATCTGATATTGTCTTCAGGTCAAAAGTAACCTAAAATATAACACGAAACACTAAGAAATTGGCTAGCTTACATGTAATCAGCGCAAGCTGACCAGTCACACACCACGAAATTACATGAGTTTTTGTTTTGTGATTGTGTTTGTTTTTCTTTTTCCTTAATCTTATTTAATTTTATAATAAGTAGCGTAAAAACAATTGAACATGCACAGAAACATGAAGAAAATAAAACACAAAATATAAATCAAGCACGTCCACGGCCAGTGACAGCTACCCACTGACTGACAGCCTGGTTGGCTGGGAGCTACGGACGACCAATCACAGACGTGCATCAGACTGACCAATCAGATCCAGATCCCAAAAAGTCGTGTTTTTTCTGTTCACTAAAAACGATGGAATAAGTCCTTAATAATGTTTCAACCTAAGAGATTAACTTACTTGTGTTTTTCGAAGATAAAATTAAAAAGCTCAATTTTAAGAGATATCGAAAGTCATTTAGGCATGTTTATTTGCTTGGCAGAAAAGGTCCGTTACGTTAGTTGGCTATGAGGTATATAAGATAAAATTCACCAGATATCGCAAAAAGGTTTAATTTGACAGAAGTCAACAAAACAATCCGATATGACTGTTAAAATTAACAAACTTTTCTAAACTAAAGTCTCAGATATCTTTGTTGCTCTAGCTAAAACATGACGAAATCAACGTAAACTGTTGAGAGTACACGGGAAAATATGCGTTGAAATATTTAATACATCCAATGTTGGAATCATCTAATACAGTTTAAGAATGGTTTAAGTGTACACACTCTGTATTATGTTGAGTAAACTTTATAAAGAGTAAGATGTTAGTTTTGTACAACAAATGGTCGAATTGTATTAGATCTTTTACTCCCCAACTCATTACCTTATTTGGCTAACAGTATACAACCGTTGGTACCTTAACACAGAGGTAGTTGTAGGTTTACCATACAGCCTCTGACAAACATATTTTTAAAGCTCAAAATACCATTTCGAACTAGTGCCTACTAGTCTTGAAACACTATACGTTGCAGCAAAGTAGTGTTGTTATAGTTTCAAAAGTGCAGGCGCTAAAATCATAACCAAGGAGAACCTTTGTATTAGGGCTAGTAGGCCAACGACAAGAAAACCATAAATTAAATTTATAGTTTTAAATTTTTGTTTTGTTAAGATTATTTTGATTTTTTTTAGTAGATCGAGTAATATATTGTTAGTGCATTGATCGGCTATTATTTTGGAAACCGTCTGCAGACCCACTTGAAAATAGCCTCGACTAGAAAACCACGACAATTATACTTAAAATTCCTCTAAAACACCCAGTTGTGTGAGTGACTATTATCAGCGGGTCCGTGGTGGATTGGTATCGCGCGCGACTCCGGAGCTCATCACTCTGGTGGCGCGGGTTCGATCCCCGAAGTCACCACTTACAATTTGTAATGTGACTATACGGTGGCGCTAAATAAAGGTCGAGGTTGAGTGGTAGAGAGGACTTTGTAGTCCTAACTTCGCCTCGTTAAACAAGACAAACTTTACCTTTTATTGGAAATCAAAATACGAGTATGTCAACTTGTAGAGAAAGGCCTGCCGAATATTATAGAAAACAATATCATTGAATGATTTATTTGCCGTTTTAGCGTAGGGCAGCAAACGGGGACAAGAAAGGCACGGGAGAGCTACAGGCGAGTCCTCTAGAGAGCGCCGCCTGTAGCAAGCTCGCAGGCTGCAAGTTGCACGCTCTGTAGCCGCCTTCACGGCACAGCACATACGAGCAATGTGAAACAAGCACTTTCTTGAGACAACTCACGCCTTCAAATTACATCAGGTTTTTCGAAATAAGTTTCCTTTTAAAGATCACAATGTACTGCAGTCACTTCGCTGACCACTTTTTTTTTCAAATTCTATGAACTTAATAGTAAAACAAAAGTTAACATACAATTTTCGGCTTTATGTCACGGTTTTATAATTGAGAAAATGGAAACTCGGTTCAGCGGAGTCACTAAAACATTTAACACACTTAAAACAACATTTATTTCTTAAAAATCAGATGAAACCTGTAGGCGTAAGGGGTTCTAAAAAATATACGTTTTTACATTGATCTTATAGGATGAAATTCAAGGTCACGGCCACAACTGCACAGCTGCTCCCAGCTTTAAGTTTTGTTTGTTTAAATAAAACCACTACTTTAATATTGAGAGTTGTACAACAACTTAAAGGTTGTAGCTTGACGAAAACTCGACTGAACAAATCCAACAAAAGAACCCTTTGCTAAACAAGAGAAAAAGAGAAAATACTGAGAGAAAGACCACCACTGAGGAGGATTGTACTTACACGCGTCATTGGGAGGGATAACAGACAAACAAACAGACAGACAAGCAGAGTCGATCATTGTCTGGGATCGCAGCGCGGGGGCTCCATTAATTGGAAAATCGGGGCAAAACAATCGACCCTTTACTTGCACTCGCGGGGCGAGGGGGAAGGCACACCGAGCACAGAAGTAAAATAGAGTCGGCAGGAAACTTGAGTCAATGAGAGTGGTGGGGGAGGTAGAGTAGAGATAGTTCCTATGAAACCAATACTGTCCTGTATAATAACTTAGTACCTTTTGTATAGTTATAAACCCACAAAGTAAATAATATTATTTTTTTAAATGAATACATCTGCTTTTATAATTACTAAGGGAAGTATTTGCAAGGATCTGCGATTCTTGCCTTGAAACGTTCCAGATGATAGAGTTTAGATTTTAATCCTGCCGAATCATTATAATATACATAGTATAAATTACCTATGAAGCCATAATGTTCATCCTTACTGGGAACCAACTAGTTAGATGAGCCTTTATACACGGCTATGCACGAGGTATAAAAATTTATTTCGATAAAGCTATCGTAGTTTAAAAGCTCAAAAAATGTTACCATCGCAAGCAGGTGTCAGATTTTTAATGAACTTCCTGAACTGGTCTGATAAACTTATTTTGTTTTCACTATTGATATCCTTCTGTAGACTGAATATTTAATTATGTGACCTATGTTGCGCTTTCATACAAAACAGACGACATTTCGGCTTCCGTCTTCGCAGACGGTGAAGATCCATCCATCCGGAAGCACGAGGCGGTCAAGGTGGATTCTTTGAACTAAATGAAACCTTAACGGAAGTGACAATGTGTGATTCAAATATTTATCACCGATGAGGCAAAATTGTCTCCAACATAGATATAAAGTTATTTTAGTCATGACAACTTTCGGAGCAAAATAATATTTATAGAACAGGCCTCAAATTATAGCCGGTTGGGAACGTGATAAGGCTTAATATAGGCCTAAGAACACTAAAGGCTAGTCCACGTGGGCATACCACGTGGATAAACGTATACAGTGTTGAAAAACCTAAAAACCTACAACCTTTTTTAGTCCAGTTGGAGTGCTTGAATTTTATTACGCTCTTCGTTGATCGGAGCTCGCGGCGCAATAGTGTGCCTACTCTATTTTCTTCTGTGTTCGCTGGCGAGGAAGGGAGGGGGTGAAAACTGCACATTGAAAGGTTGTCAAGAGATCTGCATGTGAAAGGGTGGCAAATTGATTCAGGTTTGTCGCCTCTGAGAGTAAACATATGTGCGAGTGAAACTTTTCCATTTCTGACACCTCCCCACAGGACCCTCCTCCCACAAGGGGGATGTATGCCCACGGGAGTGCCTTGCGTGTGTAGATAAACACTTGTATAGAAAACACACGACACACCGCGAGCTGTCAGAGGTGACGTCACAGATAAGGGATGACATGGGATGAGGTTGATAAGGGGCTCGGGACTCGCCCGAGTGTAACTGAAGGGATCAGCTGATCGGGATACGCGGGATTAGGGATTGGGATTAGGATAAGCTGTGCTCGCCACTAGAGGATCTCGGGGCCAGGAAGGTTTAAAACTATTTTATGCACTGAATACAATTGTCAAATACGCCATAGTTCGTAAAAAACTTAATTTTTTCTTTGATAGTAAGTTTTTTGATTATTAAGTCAAAAACCTGCCTGTTAATTAAACACGTGTCATCTAGATACAAAATCTTGATTTTTACTGCCACGGTAGAAAGATAGACTATTTAAACATTTAAATCGGGGTTTTTAATGGACTATGAATTATTATTAAGGGTGCACCTCGTTCCCACGACCAAATAATAGTCATAACAGTAAGCCATTTTGTTTTCCTCCGATAAGAAACATGTAAAATAAACATTTTCTTTATGAGTATAAAAGCTAAGTTATGTTAAAACATAACAATATACTGCAATGTGTGACTTAAATTTGTAAACAAATAATTTATGTTGTAATATTAAACCAGAGAAAGATAAAATACAGTACAAAAGGCTTTGTATTTGGCTTGTTTTGCGGTTTTAAAAATACAACAACGCAAATTTGGTTCCGTAAGGAAATTTGTACAGTTGAGGTGTTTAAAAAAGAATGGTTTTATAATTTTTTTTGTTATATGTAATCAGCGGGCCCGTGGCGGAGTGGTGTCGCCCGCGGTATCACTCCAGTAGCACGAGTTTGATCCCCGCTGTCACAACTAACAGTTTGTTAAGTGATTTTCGTAACGCTAGGTAAAGGTTGAAATTTAGTGGTAGAGTAAGGGTCTTTCCATGTATTCTATAGTCACGACCTGTTCTGCCCATATTTAAAGCTGACAAAATAATTTCCTTCTTGTAATACGTGGTTTTTTACATTATTATTACTTGTATATTATACCTAATGAAAAAAGTAAACTCAAGAAGTTTCAAGGATTTCTAAATTAGTTTTCTCAGTTTATAACAAACTTGACTCCAAAAAACGACGCTTTTCAAACGAACAAAAATTAAGCGTTGAAAACTGCACTAGCCAACCAGTCTCATGATAATTCTGTTATTAACCTCGCCAATTTCTTCTTGAGTTTTTCAAGAAAAGTTAATAAAACCTTCAGTTCCAGCTCTCCTCGCATTTTTACCGCTTACCAATGCAAATATGCGCATTTCCGCGCTAAACAAACCTCGGTTTGCACTCGCCCAACATTGGACCCGTCGTGTGAACGCGCCTTGGTTGAATATTGATGTCAGCCTCAGCATTTTGTCCCAACTTTTTCCAATATCAGAGCCACATTCACCGAGCCATTTTCATTTTTCTCTTTCTGTCAACGGCAGATCTTTTGTCCGCCTGTGAATGCCATTGTCAAACTCCACGCCACCTGCTCGGATCTTGTCTTGGAGGTTTTAAAACGAATAAAGGTTTTTCTGGCTTAGAACTTTACTTGAAAGACAAAATTTACCTTGTTTTTAAAGAGAAAGCACTAGTCAAAAACCTAGACGCCAAACTTGTTGAAATTAAAAATCTTTACCATCTATTGTACGGTTGCGACGATAAAGCGTGTGCTTTTTTCAATAAATAACCTATTGTGTCACTGACTTGACTTGAACCAGAGTGTTTCTGAACCAAAATATCAGAGCATGTTCTATTGAATTTTTGACAAATTGTATTACGGGTTGATTTAAACGTTATTTTAAGCCGCCGTCCTGTTTCTCCATCACTGTGAAGAAAGTCCCATCACTCTTGACAGTTACCACACGACTGTGAAGTTTTTTAAACCGAAATAGGATTTTAAATGAACTCGAAACGCTTTTAACGTATATCGTAGCTAGCTCGATGGAATATTTTGACAAATTGATCTCCTGCTAGTTATAAATCAAGCTTTTTCTCCATGCTACCGTTCTGTGTCTCCCAGTTTAGTATTTACCTTTGCTTGTATAGAAGAAAACGGGTGAAAACCACTACTCCACATAATTAAATGGAGAATGCAAGATTACAGTACTCATATTGAAGGGACAGTTTCATACTCTAGAAGAAGTTTTTTATGGTAGTGCGTTTTTTCCTTGGTATCATTAACACTTTAAGAGATTGAGCTTTTAATTTAGAATCACTCGTATACCACGTTTCGACAAATTGATAAGGTAATCTTAAGGCAAAGTTAAACTTAATAATAAGTAATCTTGATAAGGTTAACCTGCACCGTTTAGACTAAACCTTGATCGAATCCCGTGCAGGCTGCTCTAGACTTACCTTGTCAACCTAAAAGGAGAGGGAACTATCTGTATACCAGCAACACTAGGATCGGAAAAATATTCTAAAATTCCTTAAAATCCTCAAAAAGTCTTCTAACATTACCGTACTGTATTTTGCCAATAAACCACTAGCCTTCCCAACCCCTCAGTCAAATAACTTAACATTATACAAAAAGCCCAACAACAAACCTAGTAAAAAACCCCGACAACAAATCTTTTTAATCTCTTGGAAACACAAAAAGCCACCCCGACACGGTTTTGGATGTTAGTTCAACAAACGCCATAAAAATGCGCATTCAGAGTCAATGGTCCTTTGATAATAGTCAAAATCAACCCCTCCAGCCCGGAAACGGTACAAAGCAGAAATAGCCTGTTTTGGAGCCGGATGACACCGTGAGAATGGGTATAATTGTTGCCATAACAGTGGCCACCCTGCGCCGACAATGCTCTCTAATTGAATTACGTGTAGGGTTTTGTGAACGCTATCAATTTTGATCTATCGCCATCTGCCCCTCTACAGTTTCTCGTATTGTCCTCCCTTTATTCAAATGTGGGTCGCTCACTGGTCTTCCTTTATCGTCTTTATTTACATTTTCCATTCTCGGCCTTTATTTTTACACCGAATGACTCTGAATGGTCCCCTTCACGTTAAACGGCCGTCCCACCTGGTCAGTGTCAGCAGGCTCTGCGCTGTCTTTTGCAGTTTTGGAATTGTGTAACTTTCGTGGCTTTGTTTCGAGTGATTTTCTCAACATGACGAGGGTTCTAGCTAGCTGTGCGCGTGCACGTGCGCGTGAATTGGATTAAAACATATTCCCAATATTCTGAAAGGCTTTGCAATGATGGAAGTGATCATAGTTCAGTGGCAAAGTGCATGCTTCGCACCAAGTCGACCAGGGTTCGATTACCGACTGCAGTGATAATTTTTCACGATGGCCACTTCCCGTGGTTCGGAAGTCACGTTAAGCTGTTGGTCCATTCCATTGGTCGTTGGGCTATTAATCAATGACCCAATCTGGGGAAAGTCGGTCCTAGTCCTACACCTCTTCATCCATCGAAACCCTCATCACAATCACCATCATCCCATATTCACCTTGAAATACCCTCTAAGAGTGGTCGGTGTCTCAAAACAAAGTAAAAAGTAGTCTATACACTACTTGACTCTCATTTACTCCCGAAACTGAAGGCAATGTGATTCGAACCCATGACATTCCGCTCTCGGTTTCGGAACCCGTATTTTCAAACCCGCAAATATACTTTCTTAATTCATTAAGTCATTTAAACATGTTTTACTTCACTCAAATAAAAAAGGTATTCGAGATTGCGACACATGTGATACGGGTGGTTTGAGACTGTAATAAAACCAAACCTATTAAAAACTGAAGAAAAAATTTATTTATAATATATTTAATATACCACTATTTGAAAAATATTAAACAATGTTTTAATAAGAAGGAAATATATAACAAGTAACTGTTGGGAAAGTGATTTCATTTTTTTCTGGGTGACTTGACAGGCGTTTAAAATTGCGCGAAAATGTATTTTTATCTCCTACAAAATTCAAAAAATATTGGCCGAACAGCAAAGTCTGTGAAATTGGGCGCCATATACATTTTAAAATCGACGAAACCCTGTATTCAAACTAAACATAATAATTACCAGTCTAGAGCCCATAACTCTACAACAGTAGAGCTTGTCTTTGCTGAGTGCTGATAGCTGACAAAGGGTGAATGCTGATCAGTGCTGAAGCTTTGGGCGGAAATTGAGTTAGGGGTTTTGCTTCTGAGAGGAAACTCGTCAGCCGTCACTCCTGATTGACTTTCTGATAAACTTGTACATTTTTCTAGTTAAATTTCCGCCAAATGAGTAGACGGGAATGGAATCTTTGTTGAATTCAAAAGGCTTTGGTGGGAAACGAAAGCGTTGTGATGTTAAACTTCGTATTGAAATGAATGTTTGAAAGATCTTCAAGTCACGAAAGAAGTCATTTTTCTCCCTTAATTGTTTGTGTTGCAGACAATTCCAGAAAAGGTAGGTTTACAGATGTTGTTCGAGAAAAAATAATTCATGGCCAATCTCGAATCTAACCCTTAATGTTGATTAAGGAGGAAACAAGGACAATTTAAGTACCGTACAGAAGTTATCCGAGAGGCAAGAATTTACAAACGGAATACGTTACCAAAAGTAACAGCAGCTATTACATTAATTCAAAGTAATATAATCACATTCATCGTAATATAATTAATTCAAACGTGTGAATAAGAAATTGTTCTCTAAAACACAAAACTCAGACACTACAACACAGTGATCAACCCAGACAAATGTTGCACATGATTCATCCCTTGCTCAAAGAACTCTTTGAGTGTTTCTAGAGTCCAGTGAAAACGAAATCACTTCGCACACAATACCACCCAAAGCCCCAAATCTATCTTCAACATCAAGCACCAACGGAACAATTATAATTTTCTTTTCACATATGATTTCCAAACGCTTGATTGAGTGGCCAGAACAAAGCACTCGAAGCACGTCAAGCACCTGCATTGTGCCAACCCCTGCCGTGGGATCGGCCAACAAATCCGCAGGACCCCCTTGTAGAGTCAACAGCACGGAAGTGGAGGTAAGAGGTGCCGGGTGAATGGCGGAGGTGGTCTTCAAGCTCAAGGCTTCGGTTGTGTTAATCGGTTCATTTGGTAGATTTACTTAACTGTGAGTATAGACTAACGGACTCTATATTATTCAGGTAGAGTTTCTAGTCTGTGCTGTGAGCAATGAACTATTCGCGAAGTAGGAGTTTTAAAGGGTGCATTTAGAACTCGTGGCATTCAGGTGGTCCTGTAATTGGAGGTCTCAATAGATCTTTGCAGAGCCATATAGTAGAGTTTTGGGTAGACATCAAAACAGTGTGGTTTAATGATTAAGTTCTGCAGACCTCAAATATAAGTTATCTATTCTAATTTTTGCAGCTTCTTGGTCAGTAGAAATAGCAAATAAACACGAAGGCTTCAATAACATCGTTTGTATCATATTAAAATTTGTGTTGTCAAATTGTTATAATTTTTCGTTATACTTGTACTCCTACATCAAAGGATTTCATATTAGGGTTTTGTATTTACATTTCCAAAAGATATGTGCTTATCTCTTGTAGTTTTGGCTATCTAAGAGCTGAAGCTGCTATCACCTGAGTGAAGCGAATCTACCTCTCCAAGGAAGCATCGTGAAGGGTGAATCCACAGATTATCTAGAGATTTTCCTCTGGATTTTCTGTGGTGAATCCCATAAGGGAGACTTCTAGACAACTGAACCCAAAGGAGCTTTGCCAATGACCTTTTATTATTTAGTATAAACACAACTTGATTATTAAACAATGTTTTGTCAACAATAAAGCAGTTCTGCGGGCAGGCAGTCAGCATGAAAAGACTTAGTGTCGCTAGATTACGTTAATAAAAGTGACACGGGATTTTTTAAACTTAAATAAAATATTAAACCTGCTTTATTCTCTGAAATATCTAAATATCGTACCTACACCATCTTGACCGGATTGTAAGCAGCTTGCATTGAGAACAAAATGCAATGTTCCTAATTCTATTTTGAAGCTTCTAGTATTATCTGTGTACATTATACGAAAATCAATCTATTAAGCTATTTTACCGATCATAGAATTAAATTTGTCTGTGACCACATGCATTGTGTCGATCAACAAACCCCCAGGAGCCCCTTGAGGAGTCAACGGCACGGAAGTTGAAGTAAGGGTGAATTGTGAAGGCGATTTTCAGGAATCAAGGCTTCGATTGTGTTAATCGGTTCATTTGGTGGATTTATAGAACTGAGAGCAACGAACTTAGTTTTCTGTCACGCGAAATCGAAATAATGGTTGAGGTGATCTTCAAGAATCAAGGCCTTCAATCGTGTTGGACGAACTACTAAACTTCGAGCATCGTGGGGGGGGGGGGTTTTCTAAAGTTGATACATGATATTCCCAAAAGCAAAGTTCTAAATGGGATGCTTTCTCAGGACTTCTTTGATAGAAATTACCGTGAAAATATAACAATAAATCTATACGAGTACAAATAATAATATGATAATGATAGAACACATACGTATGTGGAGATACAAGGGAAATCTTTGCACAGTTTTGAATAACAAAGTTGTTGTTAATTCAAAAATTAAGGGGGGTCGGAATTTTTGGACATTTGGTATAAATGTGTGTGACCATTCCACAGGTCACCTTTTTGTTCGATTTATAGAAAATTTGGTACGTATGGTCCTTTTGAAGATTTTTAGGATAAGTTCGTTAACGAACAAAGTCGGCAAATCTGCAATTTCCATTTAGCTTTATATAAACATTTGTGATACCTAACCCAACATCTGTACCAAAACTTAAAAGAACCCGTTCAGCCAAAACTAATTAACCAAAACTAGTCCAGCCAAATAACTCGTTCATAGCATTAAATTCCATAATTCATGGTGGGACCCCGCCTTTCAAAAGGGCACTTCCTGGGTAAATTAAACTGTGATGTTAAAGGAAATTCAACACGATTCACGATAGGCCCTGTCTTTCTGTTTTATATTATTGTTAAACTTTAATTATTATATTGATTTTTTCTTCCATTTCTAATTTTAACGATAACAAATAAAGACCCTTCTTTTCTAGACCTAAGAACGATTATCAACCATCAGCTGTCGTCCCAGTGTGACAGATTACAGACATAAGTACAAGTAATCAGCTGGTGTATTTGGCGCCGATCAGCTGGTTTTCAATAACAGCTGGTTCATTATTGTGACGTCACTATACATCTTCACCCTGATTGGTGGGGTTTCTTCACTTGAGACTCCATTCTCGGCTCTCTCCACGTTAAATAAACCCTGGCGTATTATTGGAATCAACGTCAGCACTCTTTAAACTCCAAGTCGCGCTAAGGGATGATTTAAATTGGTGTTGTCAAATGCACCAACGTTTTATATCTGTGGGCTTCAATATGTCATGAATATATTGTGTAAAACAGTATGGAAGGTGGATTCTATGCGTGGTTTTTTAAAAGGGTTACTAAATAAACCAATTTATTTAAGCTATACTACTTTGTTTTAAATAACAGAACGTTAAACATAACGACACAAAACGTATTATAATTTCGATTTGTACTACACTTTAGCCACCTTCACACTTTTATAAATTAATAGGACCCAGTAGCGGCTGTGACGTCAATAAAAAAATAACGACAATATCACAAAAAACCATACAACTAAAAGAATACTAAAATAGTGGGCAGCGAAGTCACTGCAGTACGTTGTCATCTTCCTAATATAAATCTTATTTCAAACAAATATGATAAAACTGTAGGCGTGATGTGTCTTAAGAAAAATGTTTGTTTGTACATTGCTCTTATGGGACGAAAACCAAAATGGCCGACAGGTACTGTGCATTGAAACTGACTCTTTCCGTACATAATTTATTTGTTTACGACCCTATTTAAACCTAAACAACCTTTAACTAATAAACCCCGAACGCGGTTTCAAACTCTACTTGAAATTTCTCAAGAGAAGTGTGAACTGTTTGGATCTACCAAGGGACCAACAGTAAACTAAGACCCGGATAATGGATTAACAATAAAGCCTTACGTTGGTCACGTGCCTATAAAGAGCCAATCAGAGAGAAGCTTTCTCTAGTACTGTACTCTGTAAGTGTTCCGACTTTAATACTCTCCTGCAGGACTTGAAGGAGAGAAAACTTTATTGTTTGAACGTATACAGCTCCTTGCACTTACGGAAGCAATTTTTACCCCTAAACGAGTTCTTCAAGTGGAACGGATTTTATATGGATGGCATTATCACTATATCACTATTTGAGATGCCGACCACTCTCATGAGGGTATTTTAAGGCAAATATGTGGTGAAGGATGAGTGTGATGAGTGGTAGTAATGAGTTATGAGGTGTAGTTTAGTTACAAACTAAGGCCGACTCTTCCTTAGAATGGGTCATTAATTAATAGCCCAATGACCAATGGAAATACAAGGACCAACGGCTTAACGTCACTTCCGAACCACGCAGGTGATGGTCTGATATGTCTAAACGATGGTGGGAGTTGATGCGGGTATCATCAGATGATCACTGAGACTATCTGAGCCGCTTTAGACTTATATCATCCTCAAAACCTGACCTCTATGAAGCTGGATTACAGGACCACGCCACGAGTCCCAGTCAAATTAAATTTGATTGTATTGAGTTATTAGGATTATTTATAGTTTTATGAAGAACAGATTTACAATGTGTGTACCAATCGTCAAACGAAAAACCCCCGATGAATAGTTGCGCGACAAGAAAAGAGCAATCTTGGTCTTCGTGTAAAGTTCTTTTTTTGTTAACGTTATGTTTTAATATTTCACCATTTGAAGACGGAACTATACCACAGATACCGAACGTCACAAACATCTTGCTAAAAAAATCCATGGAAAATATTTGCAATAACTTGAATTCAAGCCAAATAAATCAATTAAAAAATTGTATTGCTAAACATTTTACAATGTTTGGCAATTGTCAGACAAGTTGCTTGGTGAAATTGTCCATTCACTCACATCTAAGTCTCTTTCATACAGACATTTTTTCTATTTTCTTTCTTTCATTCATTCGAATTATTCCACTCCAGTCTTTGTCGGTCAGCCAATTACAAGGTATCCCAATTAAACGCCATAAACTCGTCTATGTTGTAAAAAGCTTGAGTTGACAACACATTTTTTATACGTGTTTAAATGCTTGGGCACTTGTGCGTTTTTGTCTTTTAGAACATGTATATTCAGGCCAAAAGTATGTATTTTAATAAACTTTATTATTTATTTAATAAACCTTCGTAATGTTTCGCTTTCGAAGATTTTCGCTGCCTGACGATGACATATAGCCAAAACATTTAGCAACCAAGAGGTTAACTACCAAATGTTAACTGTTGGAAGAAGGTATTTACCTAATTTTTGTCAGAAAAATATTATTATTTTTATAGTCAGTTAAATGAACTGTCTAAAATTACATTCACAAGCCAAGCACTTCATTCCAAACTAGTTCTTAAATTTCGAGTGGCCATAAGCAGGATATTGTTTTTATAAAAGATCCATACGAAGCAAGGATCTCAGATTAGTTGTCCATCCTGCCCCCTGCACCCCCTACCCCAGGATCTTACATCTACTGTCCATCTCACAATGGACGGCTACTCCCTTCTGCATACAGTATAGAGGCGTCTTTTGTGTCCAGAAGATTAAATCAATCCCATTCACTCGCTTCAGCTATCTTCGACCAGATGTTCCGAAATGCTGGACGTTTTGTAGTTGTATCTGTGTTTTAGGTTTGTTACAGGAAGATTTAATTTATTTAATAAACTGGTTTGGCAATGAAGTACAAGAAATATCGGAGAATCTGTAACCTGGGGAAATTTTTAAGGATCCAAGTTCTGAATTGCAGAAACAATAGCTTACACACCTACAAAAATATAGAGTCAAAACAACAACCATAGCCACAAGCGCTAGCGTGAATCCTAACGAATTTCCTTTCACGGGTTAAAATTATGCAAAAAGTGCTCTTTTCGACCCCTTTTTTTGATCAACTGTGATCACTCTTCAAGTCACCTCAGCTGCTTTTGTTTATTTTGCTTCAAATATTATTATAGTTGTAAATTGTATTTTTCAGAATGTTAAAACATACTTTTGCTCTTACCATAATACCTTTTGCTCGTGTCTTTTAAATACCTGCCTCATGTCTTTTTTCTGATATATTATTTTATCTATCTTAGTATTTATGTACATTTTCACAACTTCCAAGGAGATGATCAAAACCCGTTTTGGGCTGTTTCAGCAGTAAGTAATGTAACAACTTCGATTATTCGCTGATCCATATACTTTTGTATTATTAAAAACCTTTATATACATACAGGGTGAGTTTTAAATGTCCTCTCCTTAACTTTTGAAAAAGGAACCCTAAAAATGGAAAAAAGGAATACCTTTCGAAAGAGATTTTTTGAAACCCTTTGGGGAATATTTTTATAGGGTTCAGAAGTTTGTTTTAACGTACTTTGCGTCACTCACCCCCCAAATCCGGAAGGGAAAGGCCCCCTAATTTTTAAAATACAAAATCCCACCTTGAGGCATCTCAAGACAAAGGAAATTTCAGCAATAAATTCAACGACGCAAAGAAAAAGTTTTTATCTCGACTTAGAAAGCTAAACGATCGGCTGGTGTAGCCAGAATCAGCAAAAGCACTCGCAAACTAAATTAAAACTTATGTTTATTTAATAACTCACAAACTAAGAAAGCAAATATATTAGTCAAGAATAAATTGTAACCCCAGTGAATTAACATGAAGGGTCATCGTCACTGGACTATAGGTTAAGATGTGTTCATACTAGTAACTTCAAGATTTCGGAATATTAAATATTAAGAGCTGAATCTAATTATATAAAGTAATCTTATTCAAAAGTATGCTAAAATAAAAGTATTATATAATGAATCTAAATTAATGTGAGACAACTAGAACTGCAAAAGCTGAGTAAATCACTTTCGGAAACAAATTAAAATTAAAAGAACATAATAACTGACTTTAAAACTAAAACTTGGATTGGGACCTAGGTTAGGACCTACCTCCCCAAGGGCAGCATCGTGAAGGGTGACCCCCACAAGCAGGGATTCTCCTAGGCAACTGAACCCAGAGGAGCTAAGCCAAACACCTTTTATTACTTGCTCAGCATAACCTTGACTATCAAAACAATCTGGCCAACATTGCTTTGATAACAAGGAAGCAGTTCTGGAGGTTGTCAGCACAACATTGCGACACTATGTTATTAGAAAGAATGTGTTAGTAGTCAAAACTGAAGGTAAAAGAGATTCTTTTCTAACTTACATACAATATTAAAATCATGAAAATTCTAACTATCGTTAAATACCTATTTGAAGATGACACAAAATCAGGTTTAAAATGCCACATTTCACATACAATTTATTTTAAATTACAATATTTTCTTCAAAATACTCTAAAAGAAACATCAGAACCCTTTAACATAATCACATAGAGTATTTAAAAAATCTTTTCATAAAAATAAATTATATGTGAAATGTGGCATTTCAAAACTGATTTGGTGTCATATTTAAACTGGTGTAACAAAAAAACGAGTCGAGATATAAAATGTGCCTGTGCGTTCTTGAATGGGTGTTGAAATTCCCTTTCTTTAGAGGTACCACAAGGAGGGGTTTGTATTTCAAATATTTGGGGTCCCTCCCCCGCGGTTTTTGGGTGGGGTGGGTGACGCAAAGTACGCCAAAACAAACTTCAGAACCTTATAAAAACATTCCCAAAGGGGTTTACAAAATATATCCTTTTTCAAAAGTTAAGGAGGGGGCATTTAAAACTCACCCTGTATAAACAAAACTTTACTTGTTTACATTTAAACGTACTATTGAACCATTGTAAAAAGGGGTTTCGTGCTATAAAAACTGTTTTTAGGGTCATATATTTAAAATTACAATGTCAATGTATTGGAACTTCTAAAAATTATTTAAGAGCTTTTAAGAATAAAAAAGATTTGTTTACATGACAGTAATTATTACAGGATTACGCCAGGGGTATAACAGTAAAAACCTTTACACGTGAAGATGCAAAATGTAGGTTTCGGTTCCCTTGTGACGAAATGTTCGTTGCTTTACAAACACGGAACTGAATGTGTTATTGTGTGACAACTGGAAAAGGGAGGCGTTTGAGTTCTGTCTCGACTCCCTGAAGACGTCTTTGAAATGTTGAGAAAACTCCGTTCTCATACAAGACGTTGTGAACTCCTTTGTGGTTTGTTGTTGTTGTTTTCCTTGCAGTTCCTGCTATACTGGGAATTAAGTAACAGTCTAACAGACAGTTGGTGTACGTTGTTCTTTGATTCGTAATTCACTAATATTGTTCTGAATGCTACATGGATTACTCTCGCGGGTTGGAATCGTGCGCGATTTATGCGTTCGTCACTCCGCTGGCACCGATTCGATCCCCACAATCACCACTTACATTTGTAATGTGACTATACGGTAACGTTAGGTAAAGATCGAGGTTGAGTGTTAGAAAGGACTTTGTAGTCTTACCCCCACTTTACCTTTCATTTAGGGCGTCAAGGATTTTGATCACTAGCTATTGGTTAGGTATAAACCTCTATTACACCCGCGGTTAGTTGCGAGAAGGCCAGTAACACCAAATTCAATACGATAAGTATTTAAAAATTAAACTAAAAACTAGAATTAGACAAAACAAATACTGTTATGAAAATAATATATAGAAAGAATATTTATTACTAAAGAAATTTGAAGACAAAAATGTTTGGACCGAACTGGGGCTTGAACCCGGGTCTCCCGCTTGCCGGGCGGTTATGCTAAACCACTACACCATCCAGCCCAACCATTTCTGACTTCAAATTTAGAGAAGTACTTAAATCTGAATGTTTATCCGAAACATGTGACTGTCATTTATACACAAGATGTTAAACCCCATTGAACAGTTCAAGTATGGTGCAGTAAAGATAACGATATGCAAGGGCTAGAATGATTGAACGGTTTTGAACAAACTTAGCAATTGATAAATATTATATTTAAGTTATTGCGGTGACCTGCGGTGAGGGTGACACATTTACTTCCTAGGCATCGTTCACGGCTAGATTCGTAATGCACTTTTATCAGTGGTCATTATGAATAATAGCGTGAATAATTACTTATTGGAGTGATTCAGCGCATCAGGACTTTTGTGCAATACACATTTGAAAGGTCTCGTTGGCTGAAGTAATTTCGAAAATGCTAGAAACTACTCGAACACTATCGAGTCACTGTTCAGTCACGTGACGTTCAAGAACCTCCTTATTCTCACAACGGCGTTAACAAAACAAAAATTAAAAAATACCCTTTTATATCGTGATTTTCTTTAGCCTAACAAAGCACAGAACAACAAAACAGCAAAGGATGAGAAATGTAATAAAGCCCTTAGCGATTAAAAGCGTCGCTCGCGCGATTCATCACTCAGAGCATCTTTCAGCACTCATTATATGATCTGTCAACAGCGGAAACATATTTGTCAGTAAAGTGTCAGCTGTTGATAAATGTGCTCAAATGTGAGAATGGTTTAATGGAATCAGCTCTTTGAGCGCGATGTATCTTCCACAAGAACCGTCTGTCACGAGTTCTGTTGGCGAAACGTTACATTTGTTGCGTTATTTGTCACCGGGGCACTCAGATCTTACGCAATAAATAACGTTATTATAAATCTTCGTTTTGGTTTGGTGCGGGGTTTGTGTTTTGCAGTGGTGGATTGTGTCTGTAAGTAGGGGCACTAGATTCTTTTATTATAAATGAAATGGAAGAGGTTTTGGGTACTCTAACTATGCGCCGCAGGTAGGACTCAGACTTGAGACCATATCATCGCTCATATGAACGCCATGGATAATAGAACGCCAAAAGCTGAGGCCGAAGGCTACATTTGGTGCTATTTTTGAAGAAGCTCTGTTTTTAAGAAAATTACGAATTAAAAAGCAGAGGTTTTGGGTGTGATGTTCATGTATTTTAAAGGTGTTTTCCCAGACCTGGGAATTCATAATAACCGATCCTGACCCCCGAAACACGCTTTGAACATGTTTTCAAAACCTCACACAGTATACATGCATTTGACATGTAAGTTTTGTTGTTGAATTTAGTTAGACTACGACTAAGAATGGCGAAATAAAAACTGTTTTTATTTTTAAATTATAACTCGCCCTTCGGGCCCTGGGGGCCCCACTGGCCTGCGGCCTCGTATTTTAGGGGAATTCGCTACGCTTATGATTAAGACAAATTTACTTCACCCACTGGCTGTATATAGGACAAATAAAGTATAGAGAAATAATTTTTGAAGATGTAAATGTAATAATAAGAGCAAAAATATGAAAAATTGATTACAATTCAAACTTTAGGTGCCTAATAACCACACTTTCTTTAATATAAAGTGACTTACTTTAATATAAAGTTTTTTCCAAAATACAACATTTTTTTATACACACATAAACGTTTTATATGTCTGGGTGGTTGATAAGTACTATAAATAAGAGCCCAAACACAGCGAAAAGTTGAATTTTCGACTATTTTACTTCAAACTGATCTAGTAGCGAAACTGTCAGAGGTGGTAAAAGGTTTTAAATACAAAAGTTGTAGGAAATTTGATTCCACACAAACAACAATAATTTTTATCGGATTAGAGATCTGAGCAACTGTTTTGCCGCTATGATGAAAAGAAATATCAGCTAAGTACAAGGGCAGATTTTCAGACGCCATCTTTTTTGGCTGCCAACTTGTCAGAGCCTTGAAAAAAGAAGGTTTTAGACTCATCCCGTAGGTTTCATACCAAGAGCTTCAAAAAGGTTATACGGTTGAGGAGGATAACATGCCGGGAAGTGAATAAACATTTACCCATTCAGTCACCTGTACAACCAGATTCACAGTATTAATATAAGTATGCTTTTCTTTTAGTTCAAATTTCTTTTTGTAAATATCTCGTTCAAGTGCGTTAGACAGCTCATGAAGAATACTGAAAGTACCCTTTTTGGTGGTGTTCCGCTTGACAAGCGCTATTGATAATCGATATGTATTACATTTCATTATCTTTTGCGAAAGTGTCATAAGATATGATATTATCCATTAATATAAAAACGGTCTATATCCGTTGAGTCGTTTCAAAATGACGGCAACTACTTGACTTTCGCTAAAACAACGGAATAAATGTTTCCGGTGTTGATGACATTTTAGTTTTTCCTTCGAGATATGTATTGAATCTTGCTGTGAAGGGACTCGTAAATTTAAGGCCGAAGACCGAAGTAGGCTGTGAGAGTAGTGAACAAAGTAACGAATTAAACCTACAAATTGCGTAGGAAATTTGCTTCACTCGTCTAGGAATGGACTTTAAACAAATATTTTTAAGAACCTCTTTATCACCATTAGTGTATATGTCATTTAAATGCTATGGTAAATGTCGTGTGCCTTTTGTATGAGGGGCAGATAAGAATCATTAAGAAAACTACGATCCACGATTTCGCAAGGAAACCAGCCCCTTAACTGGTTCAACGGGGGTGGCCTTAGCTCAGTGGTATAGTGCGTGCTTCGCACCAAATCAGCCCGAGTTCGTTTCCCGGGCGCAGTGATAACTTTTCACGATGGCCACTCCCCGTGATTTGGAAGTCACGTTAAGCCGTTGGTCCATTCCATTGGTCGTTGGGCCCAGTCTGGCAATCTGGCCGTTGGACCTTAATTAATGACCCAATCTGGGTAACAGTCGGCCCTAGTTTGTAAAAGACTTCACCTCATCATCCATCAAAACACTCATCACACTCACCCTTCATCCCATATTCCCCTTAAAATACCCTCTAGGAGTGGTCGGTGTCTCAAATCAAAGTATTAAGTATTAAAAAATGCTTCAAGTATCTTTACAACGTTTGCTGAAGTCACATACATTTTTTTGAATTCACCAAACCAAATCTACGAATCGGTAACCTCTAGCCATCACTAGATTGCAAAAACTACCCTTAACATCCCTTCATTGTTGTGGTTATCATAATAGTCCATTCTGAAACTGATTGAAAAATAGACCAGACACACCCCATGAACCTACTGCACATAGAACAATGAATAGGCAAATGGAAAGATTGAACAATAGAATCAGTAGCTGGCAGGAGCAGTGTCTAGTTTCATATAGTTATTGCTCCTCACACACACACACACACACAGACACACTGAACAATGTGTGTTCATATTGTTGTCAGTTGCAGTTTGACAATGGTTGACAACAATGCAGACAGGCTGGCATTACCACTCATATTGCCACTATAACTATTGTGTGAAACACCGCCGCCGCACTACGCCGCATATATGCGTCCGTACCTTTGTGAATAATCAAACCAAAACTGTTATTGTCGTTAACAATAACATTATATGACAAAGATCATTAAACACGAAGATTATGACATAGAAGTGTCATACAAAAACCCACTCAAACAAAAAATTAGATTAGGTTAAAGTTTACCAGTTGTATGTCAACCAGTTTATTGTACTACTACGGTTATCTTGGCCTGGGAGACCACAAAGCCTCAAGATAATTCCCTCAAGCTCAGACAAGTGAACTTCATCCCAAGAAGACTCCTTCGCCTGATCTCCAGAAAGGGACTAATAGGATGTGCCTAGCAGTTTCTACTGACTGCTCACAAACTCTACATAAAGTATTACCATTATGCAACCCCATTTTGTGTAGATGATACCTGAAGTGCCCATGTACAGTTAAATATGATATTGAAAATATGATTTCAGTGCTTTTTGGTTTTAAGGGGTAACTGTAGAGCGCCCTGCTAGGTCCTTTCAGGAGTTAAATAAATAAATAAATCATTTGTTGCGGAAACATTTACATGTTATGCACTCGTCAACTATTTTTAATATCTAAAATTTTCCATAATTCAGTTGGTTAGTGGTTGAGATCCCGCTAAAAAACATACAATGAAAGATCCAATACTACCTCATAGATTCATCCCACTATCAACGCTACTCGCCAGGGTCAGACTTCTTCATGGACGGCCTCCCAATTACCTACCAGAATCACGCTGGCATTATGAGTTGCCTTCGACGCTAAAATAGGTTTGAACGAGTTTTCAACCCCTTGGGCAATTCGGCATTTGAATGGAATCCAGCAAACTGTTTACGAATTGAACACCCGCCTCAGAAAATACATTGTTCTATGTTGCCCACTTCGGTAGTTGTCTCTCGTGTGTATGTCTCGGGATCATTTAGACATACAGAATAGAATGGTCTCAAAAATGTAGACATGGGAGAGTGAAGATTTGCACACTTTTGAAAGCTGGTCGACCAGAACCTCTAAAGCGTACGTTTGCAATAATTATTCGAGTCGTTTTCTTTTGAAAGGACGCTTATAAATAGACAGTTTGCGCCTAAAAACGGACTATTTGGGAGAAGTGAAAAGGTAGACCATAATATGCCGTCATCAACACCTGATTTAGGCAGTATTCGGCTAGAGACTTCAAGACGTAAAGGCTAGAGGGCCATTATGGATTGACAAATTGAATATGCGTTAACAAGTTTATATTGGTCAGTAGGTCAGTATGATATATTGATATTTGAATATGTGATAGAACTTTAAGTACTTTTTCTTAATTGCTTTTTCTTTCTGGCTAGATAGAATATGTCCCAACTTTTGCAAATGAATTATTAGTGAATTTCCATACAAAATAGATCTACTCACTTTTATCGTTAGAGAGAACGAAACGTCATATAGCAAAACGGTTTGCAGTTTAGAGCTTCCAACATAGGGGGGTTTGTGGGGAGCTTTTCAAGAACAAGCAGTTCGAACCATCGCAAAATTGCGCTGGAGAGAGTCGTGCAGGCAATCAAGCATCAAAGACCTCAATCTGTTGACACTCCCTTGCCTCTACATTCTAGAGACATGTCTCTTTTTCAAAACAAAATGTAATACCGTAAGAGGTTGCGACACACACTTAGAAACCAGAGGCAGAGACAACTACCGAACCGGGAGACACAGGACGGTAGTTCATGAGCGCTCACCTTCGTATATGGTAATTTCAATAGCTCTATTGGAAAACTGTATATTTTTATATTTAAGGGACTTAGATGTGAGAGTGAAAATTTTAGTTCAATCAACTTTTCTGACGATTGCCATACATTGTGAAATGTTTTGCAATAAACAATTTATTTATTTATAGTTTTTGAGGAAAGTACACAGTTTTAGATTTTACGAGTATATGCAGCAGTTTCAATAACTCTACGCTGAGAAAGTTGTTTTTTTATATTTAAGTAAACTTTTGTAAGTAAACCTACACTTAACAAGTTTACAACATTGTATGTAGTTTTCACTTTATGTTTATAAGCGGTACCAAAAGTTGGACCCGCGGCCGCCTCTTAATACACATTGTTACACAATAAGTTTATGTTATTAATATTGTTGTTGCTTGTTTACAAAAATGAAGTAGGAACTGCAAGGATAACAACAACAACAAACCACAAAGGAGTTCACAACGTCTTGTATGAGAACGGAGTTTTCTCAACATTTCAAAGACGTCTTCAGGGAGTCGAGACTGAACTCAAACGCCTCCCTTTTCCAGTTGTCACACAATAACACATTCAGTTCCGTGTTTGTAAAGCAACGAACATTTCGTCACAAGGGAACAGAAACCTACATTTTGCATCTTCACGTGCAACGGTGAATACAAGTTATTTCTGTAATACCTTTCTAAATACCTGTATACATTTACAGTTGAATAATAAATGTTTCGCGAGAACACTACTCAGACAGGTATTCTTCAATTTGCAATGCAGTGGTAAAATTATTTAAATTGTGGGGATTTTTAGTTTGAGTAGAAGCAAACTCCTCGGCTCCACACGCTCGAGTTTGTCTGATGTCGATGACTTAAATGTGACCAAATCTTGCGATTTTCGAAAACGAACGAGTTTGCGCGTGAGTCAACGGCTCTACTTGCAATTTTTTCGCAGCGCATTATGTGCTTGGGCTGCCTCGACTATGTTGTGATTCCTGCCTTATCAGCCATTCGGCATCTATGAGCTACTGTATCTACCTACCATTATAACATAATCTTTAATGGAGGTAAAGACTCTTAATCCTAGGTATTTCAGATTAGCTTTCATAAAAAAATATTTCTGCGTACCCCTCCTAAAATAGATCCTTTAAATGGAGTTTTGTTACCACGAAGCTAGGTTTGGAACTGAGGATAGTTCTAGCCTGGACCGTGGTTCAGAAGTCACGTCAAGCCGTTATTCTATTCCATTGTCCGTTTGGCTTTTCATTAATTAACCAATCTGGGGAAAAGTCGACCGTAGTTTGTAGCCACACTACACCTCATCGTCCACAAAAACACTCTAAATTCATCCCAAATTCTCCTTAAAATTCCCGTTAGTAGTGGTCGGTGTCTCAAAACTGAGATCTTTTTACGGACAAATTTCTCTCTACTTTCAAGCCTATGGAATTGATTGATCTTCCCCGTAGATTTCCTACGCGGAAAACACAATCAAGTTAACGAAGTGTGGGAGAAACAAATAGTTTAACATACAAAAGGAACAGAACAAAAGGATAAACGGATAATTAAATTCAAGCAGGCACAGAGAAACTTCGAGTTGATAAAACCTGAGATGTTTGATTATGGCGGGAATTCTCATCTTTGTTCTCGTGTTGTGCGAGAATACACAGTCGTCTCACTGTCGTCTCTTTGTTCGGCTAATTTATGACGAGTCTTGAACACTGCGAATATTTCATGTCAATTAAATACCTCCAGTTTTATCCTTCAGAATGATTTCTGTAGACGATTGTTTTGTTGTTATTAATGATTGAGAAGACGCTGGGTTGTTGTTTTGTTCAGTTGCTTAATTTATTGTAGTGGTTTTAATGCTTATTCTACTGTTGTTGTGTTGATAAAGGTTTTGTTGAATAGAAACTCATAATTTTTCTGGCGATGTGGAAAAAGTGGCTGAAATTTATTTTAGCACTGTCTTATCCATAAATATCTTATTGAATATCACATATTACTCGTATATGACCAAATATATTTATAACAACAGGTATATGATCAAATTCTTATTTATCTGGTCTTATGTCATTATTAACCTAACCTAACAAAACCTTTAAAACACAAAATAAATTATATTTCTGATAAAATTTACCAACGTTTGCAATATATGTTAAAATTTTGAACCAATAGGCGGTATTATGTCATTATTAACCTAACATAACAAAACCTTTAAAACACAAAATAAATTATATTTCTGATAAAATTTACCAACGTTTGCAATATATGTTACAATTTTCAACCAATAGGTTTATTATAATAGCGCTGTATAAATAATTACTTTCTTTTAGTGAATAATATGAAATAGGAAAATTTCTCGAATAATTATCTCCTGATTTTTGAAAGTAAAAGACATTTGTTTTGTAAATATTACACTTAAAGAAATTAAGAAAGGTACATATTCAGGAAGGAGATTTTTCTTACAGTTAGTTCACCAGTCACCTATGCAGCCTGTGCAATTACCGACCATTGGTTGAGACGGGGCTCGAACCTGTAAACTTCAGATCCACAGTCTCAGGCACTACCATCTCAGCCACCACGAATAACATTTTCCACCCCTGTTCAAATTCTTATTTATCTGGTCTTATGTCATTATTAACCTAACCTAACAAAACCTTTAAAAACAAAATAAATTATATTTCTGATAAAATTTACCAACGTTTGCAATATATGTTAAAATTTTGAACCAATAGGCGGTATTATGTCATTATTAACCTAACATAACAAAACCTTTAAAACACAAAATAAATTATATTTCTGATAAAATTTACCAACGTTTGCAATATATGTTACAATTTTCAACCAATAGGTTTATTATAATAGCGCTGTATAAATAATTACTTTTAGTGAATAATATGAAATAGGAAAATTTTCGAATAATTATCTCCGATTTTTGAAAGTAAGACATTTGTTTTGTAAATATTACACTTAAAGAAATTAAGAAAGGTACATATTCAGAAGGAGATTTTCTTACAGTTAGTTCACCAGTCACCTATGCAGCCTGTGCAATTGTTTAATTCATTACAGACGGGCTCGAACCCAAACTTCAGATCCACAGTCTCAGGCACTACCATCTCAGCCACCACGAATAACATTTTCCACCATTTGAAACATTTTCGACCGTAAAGTTTACTGTTTAGACCAATGAATTCGATTAAGACTAACCCTTTCACGAGATTAACTCCCATTATTTAAAAATAGAAACTTTTTTCTAAAAACGAAACGCTTTACTTCCCCGCGCATCTTCCACTCGACCAACCCCCAATGATCGTGAAGTAGGTCAAGTTAGCGGCGTGTAAACTACCCCCCCCCCTCCGTGTGCATTGTTGCTGCCAGGTGCACGAGCAGGGCTAAGCCCCCGGTCTCGCACCTTGGCACGTAGTACTGTCCACGAGGGTAGTCACCGTGAAGCCTCAGAGGCTGGCCGACAAAGGGGGTCAGTGACACAAGTGCTTGGGAGTAAACTATCGGGTGTTGTCGAACTGCGGTGCCTTTGGAATAAATTACCAAATTTAGCTGTAGAATTTAATCAGTATTTAGTTTGTAATCATGTTCATTAATGGACATGTGGTCCATAAACAGCTTGAGCCATAGTCATGGAAGAATAATAATTTTATACCAAATTTAGCTGTAGATTTTAATTTACTATTTAGTTTCAGTAATCATGTTCATTAATTGACATGTGGTCCATAAACAGCTTGAGCCATAGTAATGAAGAATAATAATTTTATAGCAAATTAAGAAAATTAATGATATAAAGTATTGGTTTTGTGTTATCGTTTTAATAAATTATGTGATTTATACAAGTTTGATTTTGAGTTGCTTACACAAATGCTTTAATCTGTTTAGACCTATATTCTTTCTGCAAATGCCTTGATGAGTTGTACACAACCAACTCACGCATTTCTTAGTAGCAACATCATGACTAGATTTAGTCTGTTTAGATTCAACATAAAGTAGCTCTATAAATAAGATTAAATCAATTATGGACAATATTTTAATTAAATATGATTTTCTAAACTTGATTGTGTATATGTTACTTTTAATAACAATGGTCTGACTGTTGACTGTCAATCTTACCACTAAGACAGCAAATGTTGATGAATCGAGCTGAAAGTTTGGTGTGGTTGTTTCACTCATAATCATGATGTGATACCAAATTACTTACTCAAAGAATTGTACTTGATCTGAAATCTAGATTTCCATTGAAAGATATCGACAATCGGTGATTTGATTAATAAAGATATTGAGTCTATCACTGTCATCGACATTAACTAGACCCAAGCCATGATTATAGGTTTTCGTTACTACAAATTAACCTAACTGTTCCCAAACTGAAACTTAAGACCACGTACTGATTACTATGTGACAAGGTAAAACCTTGGATTAAATCAACAAAATTTTACATGGAACGAATCAGTAACGACAATTGCAACAGAGTCTTTGTAGCATCCATAGTTGAAAGTTTTGTTCCTCCCTAATGTTAAATTAATGTTAGTCAAGACTTGGTGTTACCTCACTTCAACTACTGTGACATTGTTACTAATGACAAGATGTTGAGCTCTGTGAGAGACTTCAGCGTCAAAATTATTGATCCAGTTTTATCTTCAATTTGTTTGGGTGATCATGTAACATTTTTCAACCAACTTTCAATTTAAAACTCAAGAACTTTGAAATTACATTATTGTACCTGTTACATAATCTTATCAAACGATTCTCCTATCTGTGAACATTCTTTTGTGTCCCAGTACAATTCTTATAACACTAGACGAGTGATCTATTGTTGATTCCTTGTTAGAAGTTCTTTGGAAATTCATTCATTGTTACAGCCTGCAGATTATGGAAATTACAGTATCAAGAACATTGACTTTCGGAGGTCATTGGTCTTAACGGTGATGGCTTCGTGTCCGAACCAGTCTCGAATAGCAGAATAGTTTAGAATAGTTACTGTCATTTTTAGTAAATGTTCTTATATAAGACATTTGTTGTAACACTACTTAATTGTTTTATCTATTTTCTATTGTTCAATGTATTGTAGTTCAATTTTACTCATTGATATTTTATGCAACATTTAGATTTATATATTTTAATTGTTTGATATATTGTCTAGAGAGACTTGTAACTTGCTACTTCAATAAAGATTTGCATTTATTTCATTTATTTCATCATTTTAATTTCTTTATTTTCATTTCATTTCATTTCACTATTTCATTTATCTCATTTCTATTTCATTTCATTTCTTTTAACATTTCATTTCATCATTTATTTCATATTTCTATTTCTTTTAATCACTATTTGAGATGCCGACCACTCTCATGAGGGTATTTAAGGCAAATATGTGGTGAAGGATGAGTGTGATGAGTGGTAGTAATGAGTTATGAGGTGTAGTCTTGTTACAAACTAAGGCCTACTCTCTACCTTAGAATGGGTAATTAATTAATAGCCCAATGACCAATGGAAATACAAGGACCAACGGTTTAACGTGACTTCCGAACCACGCAGGTGATGGTCTGATATGTCAACGATGGTGGAGTTGATGGGTATCATCAGATGATCACTGAGACTATCTGAGCCGCTTTAGACCTATATCATCCTCAAACCTGACCTCCATGAAGCTGGATTACAGGACCACGCCACGAGACTCAGTTTTTACCAACCTTGTTTTCGAAAAACGATTTCCTTATAACGTTTTCGTATACATTTATAACAAATTTGATAGATAGTCCTTATTTGTTGGGTTGTATTTGTTTGAATGTTCCTAATAGTACTGTACTTTGATAAATTTCTTTATATTTTAATTGCCAAGATGTTAACCGTCAAACTTCAAAAATTTTAAATGATTGTAAAAGAATTTGAATTAGATATATTTTATGATAACTCAAGTGTTTTTTTTTTAATTTGATTACGAAATATAACAACTTTACTCTTTTATTGATTCGTGGCAGACGCCTAGGTAAAGCAATTGACAAGGGCTTTTTATTAAGCACACCAATTGGCCACCACTTAGTCACCCTCACTAGCCCAATAGACTCGTCAGGTCGCCTCTATAACGATAAATCACACAAACAGTGTTCATATTTCTGAAACGATGACAAACATTACAACACCAATCTTACTCGTACCACACTTTGCAATGACGAAGCATTACCGGAATGATTTCACCCCTCTTCACTCTTTGTAAAGAGTCTCTTGAGTGTTTTAATGGAGATGTGAAGTCTAGTGTGGAATTCACACATAGAAACCTTCTTCCCTACTTTGCCACGAGGTAGCTTTTCTTTCTAATAACGTTCAAATGATAGTTTCTAAGGAGAACAATTAAAGTTAAAAATAGAACGTGCTCAACAAAGACGTTTTCTAATGTTAAAAGTTACGCATCATGAATTAAAAATTATGTTTCGAAATTTTGATCAAACAACAAATTTATTTATCCCAGTTTAGGACCTTTTTAAGTACTATAAATACCTCATTGCCTGTAGGTCCTAAATGCATCGTGTGAAAGTTTCAACACATCTTTAGGACCTACAGGAAATGAGGTATTTATAAAACAAAAAATGTTAATTATGTTGACGGCTATAGGTTTAACAGGATTGTATCTGGTCTGCAGTTTGTTAAGGCGATAATGGTTGATATTGTGATTCAAGTAATACGTTAAACAATCTATGTGCATGAAGGTTTGCGACACATTCATGGGTAAAACAATACCTTAAGTAAGCATTGTACAGGACGATGGTGGACTTATAGGTCTGGTGACCAAATGAACTGGTGACATAGGAAGACGGAACCGGTTGTTTTTTAACATTTGTGTACATAAACCTTAAGAGAACTACTAGCTTTGATTCTACATTGTGAACACTATCACTATCACTATTTGAGTTGCCGACCACTCTCATGAGGGTATTTTAAGGCAAATATGTGGTGAAGGATGAGTGTAATGAGTGGTAGTAATGAGTTATGAAATGTAATCTTGTTACAAACTAAGGCCGACTCTTCCTTAGAATGGGTCAATGACCAATGGAAATACAAGGACCAACGGCTTAACGTGACTTCCGAACCACGCAGGTAATGGTCTGATATGTCTAAACGATGGAGAAAGTTGATGCGGTTATCATCAGATGATCACAGAGACTATCTGAGCCGCTTTAGACTTAGGCCTATATCATCCTCAAAACCAGACCTCCATGAAGCTGGATTACAGGACCACGCCACGAGTCCCAGTGTACATTGTGAACAGTAGAAGTATGAAGAAAAAAGATAGAACAAAGAGGAGAACGTTCATCCAGATCGAAGACAACAGAAAGAAGTCAAGATCTGGTGTTGGATACCACAACAAGTAACCTAGTGAGCCAGATGCTTGAAGAACACGATAATAATTGGCAGAAAATCGAAACCTTCCATCCCCAAACAATTAAAATTAATTAAGTATTTCTTGCTATAAAAAGCTAAATTTGACATGAGCTGGAGGTTGATGTTTAGGAGGTAGAGAGCCTGACTTCTGAAAAACCAACAAATCGGGTTTTAGGTTATGTTCTAGCCCAAAAATAACCGTATATCCTTGTAGGACAAACCCTATGAAGGGCGTAGAGGTAATGTCTACGTAATATGCATAGGGTTTAGTAACAAATAAACTCTTTTAGACGAGAGTAACTAAGCGCTAAAACTAAAAGAAAGGGCAAACTAAACATGCCAAAGGAGCTGAAAACGTACATCCAAAAATCAAAATCAAATCAATGCTCTTCAATTTTTCACCCGGAAAATCTCTTTTACGGCTATAAAAGTAAAATCCCAATCTTGAACCAAACACAAGAATGGAGCAACACTGCGAAAAAGTCACATAATTTAAAAGCCATTTCACAAATTCGCAGTTGATTGAACCCACAGTTGACAAATGAAAACACAACAAGCAAACGAACAGCGCCAACGTGTCACTTTCAATGACAAATCTAAACTGAAGACAAACCCAGAGCGGATGTAATGAACTGAGCATCTGTTCAAGTAGCTTACAATGTGGAAATGGTAATTGAAAAGAAGTAACGAGGGAATCATGTGGAACAGTGTGAGAACAATGAATATGGAAACGATGGTGTGATTACAAATTAGCGATACCTGGTTGAATGGTTGCCCCGAGTGGCTCCCTCTTAGGGGTGAACCACTAACCAACCCCCGTGGTACGTCTGAATGATGCCAGTCGATTGGTTCGTAATGTTTGTTGATTGACGACTCGCGTTTTCAGTTTTCCGAAGTGAAGACAAAGAGGTTGATTTTAATGAGCTGTAATTGGAAATCTTCATTGTTCGAACTGCTGGTTTGATTTCGGTGAGTATGATGTGAATGGTTTTATTGTTTTTAGTTAAACGGGGGTGATTGGAACTCCCCGTCGAGTAATTTTTAAGTACAAAATGACAACTTTGGGGTTTACCCTGTATTAGGGATTAAAAAAAGCTAACGCCTGGACTTTACATTTAACACACATTTGGGCACTAATCGAAACAAATAAGAGGAATAATAAACACTTTCTTGGGTGTGCATAAATAGGTGTGTTCTCTGTTACAGTCGGTCAATATGATTTACGGCTGTTATTGGTCGTCCACTACTTCAAGTCAGCCAATGCAGCTGTCTGGCGGCTGACTAGTCAGTCAGCTGTCACATGGCCATGGACTTTCAAGGTTTTTGAGCATGTTGTTTTGTTGTCCAAGCCAACCGCTATCAAATTCACCTTTTATAAATATAATTAAAAATTAACTTGAATAAATATAACCTTTGTACAGACAGTACCTAAAAATATACCTTGTTGGGGATAAAAACGCAACGGTACATTACATGTGAAACTATGCACATTATTTCGATTTTTTCTTCTTCTGAAAGAATACTAGGATACAGTTAACACCACAGTCATGATACTCTAACATATTTTATCCGTGGGGAAGCCCGAGTACATAGCTAGCATGAGCATAAGAAAAGCGGGGCTGTCTTAGGTAACGCCTTCAATCTCTCAGTGTAAACTTGGACGCAACCCGCAACACTTGGCTGTAGCATTATATCGGCGAGCGCCGTCTCAATTTCTATCTTTGCTTCTGTAACATTCATACTGCATTATCGAATCTTTTGTAATAGCTAATAACAAGGATGAATTGAAAATAAATATTACTTTTAAAGATTTCCTTTTCTGCTCGATGGTGAATTATCTGTGAATTTCTATAGGAAATAGAACCAAAGAGAATGATAAGTCGTAGACTAAAACTGTTGTGACTAAAACTGTTGTGTTGTGAATTGTCTTCTACAATAAAGAAATTTGAATTTGAATTTAAATTTGTTTGCAATTATGAGATTCCCAACACCTCTTAAGTCTAATGGAAAATTTTATACGTGTGTATAACTACTCTACAGGTCACATTTTGTTAATTTTCACGACAGTAGATTTTGTTTTTATTTTTTGTTAGTTCGCTATGTTTTCTTTATTGATGCCTTTTTAAGAAATCTTTTGACAGCGGTGAGCAAAGTTTTCTCTGTTTTGGAAAACCCCCAGAGCATATAATTTATATTTGAACTACACACCTTCAATTGCTAAATTAGAAAGAATGTGTTTGCCGAACTCAATTGGGTATTAGCTAAACAAACCCAAAACCTTTTTAGCTAAGCCCCAAACATTTTACCAACTAATTCCTTAATTTATTTTGGCATTTAAACTAACCGCATTCATAACCATTGTCCTTACAAAACTATTTCGTACCTAAATAAAACCCGTACGGTATAAAAACCAACTATGTCTCCCAATTTCCGTTCAGTTAGTAAAATAGATAAACAAAGACACACATTCAATTACCCCTCCCCACGGCACTATTCACTAACCACTACACACACACTCACACACATAGATGGTGTGAATTAATCAACATTAAACATAATAAACAGCAGTGAGACGTGTTTACAATGAAGCTGAAGACAGAAGACAGAATAGAATGTTGTGAACAATTCCAACTCCTCTCCATTCACCTGTGTTTCTCCTTTGTTCCTCATCTCTTGCTTCATTGTTCCCTCTGTTCCATCCACTGCTTCTTCTCTTCTGTCTTCTGTTCTCTTGCACTTTGTTCCACAGCTACCAAATGCTGAGCGAGTTCAGATTTCCGATGGCTGAAAGGCCAGAACGCTTTTGAAGAGGGTTCGAATTAAAGGTCTGTTACCGGGAATTTTGATTTTATCGGACGATCAGAAAATAATAAATGTTTTGCTGATATTCGGTTTGGATTTTAGAATGTCATGGAGTCTTAGAACTTTTTATCTCGGATTTTTACAACCAGTTCAGGAGGAAAAGTCTTTGCTATGTGTCGGGCAGTTGGGAAACTCCACGCGTTGTCAAGAGCATAACCTAAGGCCGCGCATGCGACGTCGCGCCTCACCTCGTCGGTCGTTCTTAGGTCATTGGTTCAAATGGGCGCGACGTCGCGCGTCCCTGAGAAACCCGCGTCAGTATCTCATGACTTCGGGCGACGCCACTGACGCGCGTCACCTCTAAATACATTGTTCCAAATCGTTGTATTTATGCAACTGCGACGTCGCGCGAACTGTTCTATAGACCGCTTCAAGTTGAAATGTGTTGTAATCGTGTTTATTTCGCGTAAGTCAATTAATAAGGTTGTTGTGATGAAATATAAATTATTTTTTCCAAACGCCGAATAATAACCTAAATAAATAAATTTTTTATTGCAAAAACATATCACAATGTATGGCAATCGTCAAAAACAGTTTATTGAACTAAAATGTTCCATTCACTCACATCTAAGTCCCTTTTATACATACAATTTTCCAATCTCTCTCATTCATTCGAATTATCCCACTCTAGTCCCTAGTAAGTAGTAGGTCAGCCAATTACCAGGTCTCCCAGTTAAACGCCATAAACTCGTCTATGTTATAAAAGCTTGAGTGTACAACACATTTTTTTAACGAGCATTGAATGCCTTGGGCACTTGTGCGTTTTAAACGAATTTGGTAATCTGTTGATGAGATGAACACTTGCCTGAGAAGGTAGCAACCATGAACTACCGTACTGTGTCTCCAGTTCGGTAGTTGTCCCTGCTCTGGTTTCATAAGAGTGTATGTCGCAACCTCTTATGGTATTACGTTTTGTTTTGAAAAAAAGACATGTCTCTAGAATGTAGAGGCAAGGGAGTGTCAACAGATTGAGGTCTTTGAATGCTTGCCTACACGACTCTCTCCAGCGCAATTTTGCGATGGTTCGAACTGCTTGTTTTTGAAGGACCTATAGTTAAAAGTGTCCAGAAGCAGTAATTTAACGTTTAACTTACCATTAAAAATCATGAAAAAAACCCCGAAAGGTAAATTTCCCAAAGATTCATTGGATGATA
Source organism: Matsumurasca onukii (assembly GCA_018831715.1). Lineage (NCBI taxonomy): Eukaryota > Metazoa > Arthropoda > Insecta > Hemiptera > Cicadellidae > Matsumurasca > Matsumurasca onukii. Next base: position 45,392,965 of record CM032065.1, on the reverse strand, counting down.
AATGATTCTCGGAAAAGATGTTTTTCGAGCAGAATAAGTAATTATAATACTGTAGCCTACATTTGATAGTCTGATAACGAACTTAATCCATACAAACATATGAGCTGTTAAACAAACAACAAACTCAACAAACGACTAAGCCAATTAACAAGGATTGTGGAATCAAAAAATAGAACTAGTGGTTTTTCATTGTGTTCTACTTAACTGCGGAACTTTTGCACAAAAGTGTACGCGTGTACTACGGAATAATTATACTAACTTCATTCCTCGCGTTTTTGCACCAACTTATAGAAAGAACAAAAGAATCTAAACCAATGCCATTTGAATTTTGTTTATATGCATATCAATAGATTTTATCAAGATCCTCGAATGAAGACCTTTGATGACAAGATCAAGGTACGAGTATCTAGTACAGTCACAGTACTAATCTCAGATTCCCGTGGAAGACATGTCAATTCAGAATCGAGCCTGATAGTAATAGAAAATTGGTCCAAATTAGTATTGGTAGTGTTAACTATAGATTAATCGAATAAAACCATTGCCGTAGTAAATTCAAAGGTCTTATACATACGAGTATATAAAAAATTTCCAAGGATTTTAAATTAACTAAACCGAATAACTAAGATTGGGCTTTATTTGCGTGACTTTTGAACAAAGTTGTTGACAACAAACGTTCCCACGCATTTTAATTTCCCAGAAACATTCCTTCAATTCTATCTTTGATACCACAACCAGAAGAAATAAGCAGGCTTCACAATTTGTCGCGTGTAAAAGCCTTTCTTCCAAGGATTTTAAATTAACTAAACCGAATAACTAAGATTCGGGCTTTATTTGCGTGACTTGATCAAAGTTGCTAACAACTCACATTCCCACACATTTAATTTCCCAGAAACATTCCCACAAATCTATCTTTGATACCACAACCAGAAGAAATAAGCAGGCTTCACAATTTGTCACGTGTGAAAGCTTGTGAGAGCCTTTCTTCGGAAGGACGAACTGAAGCCTGTTTGCAAAAGCTGGACAAAGGCAATAAGGAAAGAGGCACAAATAGAGGCACACGGGTTCGCTACTGTAATAAATCTGCTGCGTTTGAAGCTCGCCGCCTTTTCCTTGAGTTGTAAATATTGAGTCCTCGGTTGTCAACTGTCAAGGAAAGGAACAACGTGAGGGTCTTCGATGGAGAGTTTAGATAGTATGAGAAGTTTGCAAAGATACTGCTGGCATACTTGAATATAGCCTAGAAGAATAGTTTTAAAACTGCCAAGAAGAGAGCTACGTTGTAAAAAAATAAAGTTCTCGTGGCTATAGAGTACTTAAGGTATAATCTTAGGTTCCGTGAAAGCAACATGTAAATGGTATTGCAAGAAATAGTTACCGAAGCGTATGAGCGTCAGATATGTAACAAATGAAATGTTATATAGGGGGTTGTCGAACTGGGCCAGTGGTTGACGAAGGGGGTTGAGGCATGGGGAGAGGGTTGGAAGGGCTACTAATTTAATTTACGAATTAGCCTTGGTAATCCCGTTCTACCTTGGGACTGACCATTGGTCAAGTTCACTACCAGTTTGGGGTCGACCCAAAATTGCTTTGGAAAGGATTAACCATAGAATAAGCAAATAAGTACTGTTTTACTTATTCTATGGATTAACCATTGGCCCAGTTCGGTGTCGCCCGTTATATAAACCAGGCCGACACGCAGCTAAGCGCTATAGTGAGGAAGTGATAAATCACGTTAAATCTTGAAAGTTTCAAAAATAAATATACGGAAAATGTTGTACCCTGCAAATATGTCTCAGTAGATAAACTCATATGCAAACTGCTCACGGTCCTGACCGCACTGAGCTCGTTTTTAAGGTTTCTAAAAAAAGCATTCCACCGGGACATTTTAAAAAATCTTTAAACGCGTAACATAAATTTATTTGAAATAATTTGTTAATTGAGAGTTAAATGGGAGTTAAAGCGTGCCGAAAGTTATCTTGTTAAAGGATTTGTAATTTTACAAATATTGAGTTGAGAGCGAACAAACAGATGTTGCCATGTCAAACTAATCCCAGATGCGAAATTAGAGCGGCTGTTTACTAAAGTATGGGCGTCATTTTTAAATTAATAACATTGCGTGGCACCCTGTACATTGTAAAATTTATTACAAAGGATGAAGAATCTATATAGCCTACAGCTTTAAACTTAACAATAAATACTCATTATTATGACAATAAATAAGAGACAGAATCGTAATTAAATTTTATAGGGGAACTAGAGATAGAGGAGATAACGACCTCAACTGTGATTTTGACGAAGTAATTCAGGATCAATGTCAAAATCGACTGCTTGGCTGATTTAGACGACCTTGCGGCTTTAAATTTAACAATAAATACTCATTATTATGACAATAAATAAGAGACAGAATCGTAATTAAATTTTATACGGGAACTAGAGATAGAGGAGATAACGACCTCAACTGTGATTTTGACGAAGTAATTCAGAATCAATGTCAAAATCTACTGCTTTTTGACGAATTAATTCAGAATCAATGTCAAAATCGACTGCTTGGCTGATTTAGACGACCTTGCGGCTAATCTCGAGGTCCAGCAACCGCCCAAAAACGATTGCAAAAAAGTAGGTTTACAGATATTGTTCGAGAAAAAGGAATTCATGATAAGTCTCAAATTTGCCCCTAAATACGAGTTTATGAACACTCATCGGGTAAAAAAAATTAATCAATTAATGTATTACAGACAAGTTATTCAAGAGGCAAGTATTGAAAAGTTGGCAAACGAAATACATTTCCAAAAGATGACCTTTGGATTTTAAATAAATCATGCGCAATAGTAAAAAGAAACATAATCAAAGCAAAACCTCTAGGGTTGAACTGTCTGAAACCCATTGCTTTATCAAACTAAAATGCCTTTATGCGACAGAAACTTTAGTTATCAATAGATGTAGGCCTACGTGTCCAAAAAGATATGGTGAAATTGTTTGGAAAATATTAACAACATTAATAAAATCTCAGGCCGACAAGCAGCTATAACGAAAGCGCCGTTGGCACGAGTGAACTTTTGACTCTAATTTTCTAATTTGTAAATCTAATTAGCTACAAATCTAATCGGCCTCAGCTTTTCGTGCATTATTACCACTGACGTTTCATCGGCCTTTGATCTCACTAAATCTCTGACTACTAGCAGCAATCCCAAACAACTCCATCTGCACCTCTAGCTCCGATGGCTCTATCCATCCTTCGCCTAGAAGCTGCAAACAAAACACCCCGTATAATTGCCGCCGTCCGAACTACCTGTTCCGAAATGGACTTCCCGACTTTTGTCCCGCGGACAAAGACATCACTGGCAACAAGGTGCCGCTTTGACCCAAATCACAAGAGAAATACAACGGACAGTGTCCGCGGACAAAGCTAAGGGCTAGGACAATACGGAGAGCAAGGGTTTATAATGCGGCTGTATATCCTCCAGAGTCCCAATAAACCTGGCCCGCCGCCGCCCTCGCCCAGGCCACTGGGAAACCCGCCCGACCTGACGACGAGTGTCCTTGACGGAAAGGTCTGGAAGTTTGAATTATTTATAGGAGAAATCTTTGTTATCTTTGATTCAATGCAACAAAATTAGGCTGTGAAAAGTTTGCTGTTGAAGGAATGCTTCTTATGTCCCTCGAAGGTGCAATGATGCAGTTCGAATGATACACAATTTCTTTTTCAAGTAATATATTAAAAGATTTGGCATTATATTTTTTTAAAGTCCGTTTTCCTTAATGTAAGCCTACGGAAAATATGTTGACGGCTCTTGATTTCATTACCACCGCACGTGACTTAGTGAGTACGACAGCCGTTTGGTGTATTACTATTACTACCTCAATGTATGATATAGCCTCTCGGGGGTGGTCATAGCTCAGTGGTACAGAGCGTGCTTCGCGCCAAATCAGCCCAGGTTCGATTCCCGGGTGCAGTGATAACTTTTCACGATGGCCATTCCCCGTGGTTCGGAAGTCACGTTAGTCGTTGGTTCATTCCATTGGTCGTTGGGCTATTAATTAATGGCCCAATCTGGGGAACCGTCGGTCCTACTTTTGACAAGACTATACCTCATCATCCATAAAAAACCCCTTCATCCCATAAATTATTCACCTTAAAATACCCTCTAGGAGTGGTCGGTATCTCAAATCAAAGGAGCGTGCTTCGCGCCAAATCAGCCCAGGTTCGATTCCCGGGTGCAGTGATAACTTTTCACTATGGCCATTCCCCGTGGTTCGGAAGTCACGTTAGTCGTTGGTTCATTCCATTGGTCGTTGGGCTATTAATTAATGGCCCAATCTGGGGAACCGTCGGTCCTAGTTTTTGACAAGACTATACCTCATCATCCATAAAACCCCTTCATCCCATAAATTATTCACCTTAAAATACCCTCTAGGAGTGGTCGGTATCTCAAATCAAAGAGCGTGTTCGCGCCAAATCAGCCAGGTTCGATTCCCGGGTGGTGATAACTTTTCACGATGGCCATTCCCGTGGTTCGGAAGTCACGTTAGTCGTTGGTTCATTCCATTGGTCGTTGGGCTATTAATTAATGGCCCAATCTGGGGAACAGTCGGTCCTAGTTTTTGACAAGACTATACCTCATCATCCATAAAAACCCCTTCATACCATAAATTATTCACCTTAAATACCCTCTAGGAGTGGCCGGTGTCTCAAATCAAAGTATCCAAGTACTAGAGTGTTGAGTGTTTTTAAGCATAGTAGTTTATCACTAACCTTGTATCGTGTTTGGTTTATTCTCATGGATTTTCACTTGTTCTTTAATTAAACGTTGTAAGCATTTCATGTGAATTTTCCAGTTAAAAATTTTGCCTTTTACTACTTCAAGATATTTTGAAATTATGACTGAAAAGTGTTGTTGTTAGTTAGGCTATGATTAAGCCTTGTAATATGGCGAAATATAAGCCATCTTTTCTTTAAATGTAGACTTGTTTTCATTGTGTGTGTGTAATAGAAGAATATATTAGCCGATTGGTAATACCCTGAAATATGGAAGAATCCTACTGGTAATGTTTGATTTATTAATTTTTTTAAAATGTGATTGAGATTTTGATTTTCACCGTGACCATGGAATAATGTCCGAAACCGGTCGGTAATATAAAAAAATGATAAAAGGGTATTTCGTTTTAATTTATTTTCCATTCAAAATTATGATTTGGTCGTGTTTTCTGACAATGGCGAGGAATGTTCTCATTCAAATATAAATTGTAAAATTTCATCCCCCTAGAAAAGTTGACACTTTTCCAACCGAAGTTAAATTGTTCTAGATAAATGATCAACATTGTTTAAGCTTCACATAACACTTTTAGCGAAACTAAGCCATGATTTATCAAGCCATAATGTATTCATATTACTTTGACAACACAGAAGAGCGAAATCATAAAAACAACGCACGCGCATGCTTTTAAGTGGGTCCTTCAAAAGCCTATTTATGTAAATAAAAAAGAAATAAGCTAAAAGATCAGGTAAAAACATATTACCCAATACAAGCTGTAAATAAAATGCAATTTTTGAGAAAACATTACTTAAAATAAAGCAGAATGATTAAAATATATTGTAAGACCGTAGATAGTAAATAGTAAGAATAATGTAAATAGTCAGGCAACAACCAATGTAAACCACCAGAAACACGTCAAAAATATGTGTATGACCATAGCTTAATTACTTATAAACTAAATAAGGGTGTATGTCGACAAGGTAACAAATACTGTATTATAAAATATGAAACTCCAACAATTATATAAAATAGCTTATTACTGTGCTTAAGAGGAAACAGGGGAAAGACGAAGAAGCAATGCCATGTTTTAAGTTTTTGTCTTGTTTTTATTGTTTTAATATGTTTATAATTTATTAACATTTCAAAACGAAATTATATTAAAGTAAAATATAAAAGAACCGTTCGTGTAGCCCACTACACAATAAAAAACTTAAATTTTTATACGGTAGGGTTTTAATATTAGGCCTAAATTATTATTAAGAGTTTAATGTTTATCGTACTAATATTCTTGGGGGTTGAAAGAATAATGTCCTATATTACAGTACTGAGGATATTGGTTCGATAACAACAAAACCTATCCTAATTTATAGTAAAATGAAATCACTTTCATAGTTTTGTATAAGGTAGGATTTTCTTGACGATGGTACACTATTATTATTGAGAATTTGAACAGGCGTACGCGTAGGCCTACTCATGTTATTATGGTTTTAAAGAAATATTACTATAATTTCTGAAAACAGTATGCTGATCTTATACTAATACTGCAATAAAATAACTTAATCAAGTGTTAATATATATAAACTATGAAATTGCCCACAGGAATAAACTACGGTGACAAGTAGCTAACAAAAAAAGTGTAATAATTATTTTCCAATCCTTTGATCTGGAAGCTCTTCTTACTGTGTAACCATTTATGCTACGACCACGGTACTAGATGCTACTTGTGGGAAACACAAAAAATAAGTAAGTACCAGCATCTCATTATTTTTTAATTAGCCTACAAATCATTATCCTTGCACGACCTTAGAATTTCACCCCATTATTACGAATTATTGTTCTCTTCCTCGACCATCCATAATCAAAATAGGACAGCTATTTCGCCGCGTGCTGTACTTTGAGTTGCGTGATGTCTTCATCCAGACCCTATACAGTTCACATTGACAGCAGTATCGGATACGTGGATAGATCACTAGCATCGCACTCGCCTGCTGATACCACAGTGTGCATCAGCACAGTGCTGAGTGCTGAGCAGGACTCAGCTGAGTGCGGTGAGCCACGCACGCCAGCGAGCTCGCGAGATCATAGGCCAGCCAAGCAACATAAACAAGGCTCACTGTCGCACTCCACGTGACTCTAAATTACAGATTTTAAAGTCATTTTATTCCGGTAACAATGTTTGGTAACATATGTGTAATACACTCGTTATAGGCACTGTGGGGACAATGAAAAGTAAAGAAACTGACTACTCTGATTTATTATTGTTCATTGTGTCCGACAAAGCGGTGGCAATTCTGTACCTGGAACCTCGCGTCCAATGGCAGCGAAGGGCGGGGCCACGCAGGGCTTTGTTATAGGTGTGCGCGGCCCCGCCCCCAGGAGGGGAGGCGCTCGCTGCCATGCGGGCAGATCGGCAGTCTTGTGCCCAACTTGAAGCCGATCAGTCGATCATGTCGAGTCCGCACAGTTACGCTCACGTGGGTTTCTCCCTGTCACCCGGCATGGATAGTCCAGGCTCCTCCATGGAGCAGCACATCAAGAGGCCCATGAACGCGTTCATGGTCTGGTCCAGGATACAGAGGAGGAAGATCGCCCTGGATAACCCCAAGATGCACAACTCCGAGATCTCCAAGCGTCTCGGCGCCGAGTGGAAACTGCTTTCAGAAATGGAGAAGAGACCCTTCATAGACGAAGCGAAGAGACTACGCGCTATGCACATGAAAGAACACCCTGACTACAAGTACAGACCGCGCAGGAAGCCGAAGAGCGTCGGCCAGACGATGCTCCCGAAAGGATCTCCGACTATGCACCCCATGGGGCCTTCGACAGGAGCTGCCTTCCCGAGCTTCCCTCTGCCTCCGTACTTCGCCTCTCCTAGCGCTCACCTGGAGAGCCTCTCCGCCGCCTACCCTCCGCTGCCTCACTACTTCCCCCCGACCTCCATGTTCGACGCCGTCCACCTCTCCAAGCTTGTGCAGACCCAGGCCGCCACCTCGGAGGCGCAGAAGATGTCCAATAACCCCGCCGTGGCTGTCGTCAGCTCCTTCTACTCGTCGCTCTATCCGGGCGCCTCCTCTAAGACGTTACCTCCGCCACCTCCACTGTCGTTCTTCCACCATCAGCCGTCGCACTTCCTGTTCCCCAGTGGACACCAGAGCCCTGGCTCCAGCCCGGGGGAGACCCCTGTGCCAACCCCTACCTCAGCCTCCATGGACCTGGAACTGAGGAGGCCCGTGTCTGTCATCTACTGAAGATGAAGAGGTAAGCGAGTGAAGGACTGAGTTACCGTATTTACTTAGACTTCAGTGTTTCATGTGGAACGATATTTATGTTTTTAGTGATTAGGGGCCTACTTTGTGCTGGAATTCTCGTTAAGTCAATTGTGGTGTTTTACTTTGACATACCGTATGATCTGAATATAGGGTAATACACCCTATGATGTGTATAAATTATGTGTAATTTTAATAATATTCTTGATTTAAACAACATGCAAGAGACATTCAACACCTCCTTCGAATAAGTATAAAAAACAAATTTGAATGTAATGTAATTTATGTTGATATAAAACGTATGACATTTAATTGTGGGCATACAATTACTCAATTTACAGAATTACATTAAATTTACGCTAACACTACCTTGTGTTTGTACTAAACAGTAAACAAGCAGTTTAACAATAACTAGCGGAAACCATAATAGAAACAATAACTTTGTACGACCTTAATGAAACACGTTAGTTATTTATATTGTTAATGTTTAGTATTTACTTAAAATAAATCTTTAAACACATTTAAGTACCTGTAGGAAAATAAATTCAATGTAAGAAACAAAACTGTTTAATTTGTTACGAGAAAAATAGCCACATTACTAATCCCTTTTATTTTGAGCCTAAATATATAGAATTTACGTTAAGTGTTTAAATTCAAAATCATCAAAACCATTTATAAACTGTCGGTTAAATTATTTCGATTTTTCTGTCAATAATTTTACAATTTTATAACATATGCCCAACAAATATTCAAAAACTGTTCTGGTAGAATCGATACACCTGTATGCAGTTTTATAAGCTGTAATGTTAATATTATTAATTCTATTTTGTGATATTTTATTAATTTATAGTGCCATATTATTAACAATACCTTTGCTGGATTGTTTGAATTAAAATTTTGTATACTACATAATATTTAAAAATATTATTTTAATATTTTGTCTATTATTGTTTACAAGTGTGTCTCTTTTGATCTAATAATAATTGTTTTTTTATTTTGCCTATACGGTTCATGTCAACATATGTTATCCATAGGTATAGACTATTGATATGGTGTTTATACAACTATACTTTTTACTACAAAAACTAGCGTGTTAAAATAAGTTTTCTACAAATATCAAATTGGTCAGAAATGTTTTAAAAATTACAAAATTTTAAAAGACAATTAATTAGGCCTTGCTAACGTGAGTGAGTGGTTTTTACATGAATATGAAGTTAGTTTTTTCAATGTTTGATATTTTATAACGCATCAATTAATGTACAATGTCTAAATTATTTTAATATTAATGAATTTGACATCACCAATCCTCCAACATCTTTTCATGTAGTAGTAGCTTTCAATTTCAAATAATTATTAATTATGCATATATTTACAAATATAATTTTTTGAATTTTTAATTTTGAAATAATGAATTACAATTAAATGTACGTTTATTGGTGTAGAATATTACAATTTTTAACCCAGAATGCATAATAATTGTTATTTTAATGATTATGTAACAAATAACAGAATTGGTCAATTTTAAACATAGTTTAATTAAATTATATAAAGCGCCCATCTAAATGGTGTTACTCTTTATTCATCAAAATTTTATAAATGATGTTTGTAAAATATCCGATTGAATAATTTCTGTAAATGAAACATTTATAAAAATGGATACGTTTTTATACATATGGCATAATTTTTAAAACTGTTACGAGTTTTATAAAATAGTTTTGGATATATGCTCGCCTTAATTCAGATATTTTAGCTTATTATTAATAAGTAATAATTATCACAATAATATATTATTGCATTTTACTTTTTACAAACAAACGTGTCGTTGTTTAAATGTTGATACTGTGTTGTTGGTTTTACGTTTTAAATTTAAACAATTGCTGATTAAGCAATGCTTGTAAACAATTAAGCTCAGTATCGGTTATTTACAAAACCTTTGTTTTGAACTTGTAAAATATTAAAAAATAAAATTTATTTGTTAATTAATTAAACCGCAAAATGTCTTGTTTTCAATGTATGTTATTAGTCATGTAAATAGTGTTAACATTTACTATTATAGATGCCAAAGTTTCAAAATCTGTTTGGTATATTACAAAATATACATGTGTATTTAATCTGTATAAATATATTTAAGGGTTATCTCAAATAAATGTGATGTTTTTATTAAAATACTGGTATTTATTTTAATTCCTTGTTATTCTTACTGCAAAAAAACTAGTTGTATACAGTTTTACTAGTTGAAAACAAAGTAACCTAAGTTTGAATATAGCTTAATGACTTTGGATACAAATAATTTCAAGTTCTTTTCGGAAATTACGAAACATTAACACCCATTAGAAATAATTATAATGTATCTAATGGACTTCTATTTAGTTCATTTTCTCAATGATTAATCACTTGTAGGTAGTTCCTTTTCCTGACCTTTGGCCTGAGTGATGAACAATACTTTTTGACATGGTGCAAATAGTATTAAAAATAAATTAGAGATGAAGCTTTCATTATTGTAAATAAACTGAAACATAATAATAGAATACTTCGTCACTAGATCCTAAGGTTTAAGCCCCCTAGGGAGAAATGACAATCAAAGCAAATCTTTAGTCAGAGTTAAGATTCAAACGGCTGTTGTCTGTTTAGCAACATAGAAATCATCGAAATTACCTTTTTCTCCAGGGACTGAAAGATCATGAAAACAAACCTTTATTTCCCTGCGGGGAAGTAAAGTGCACGTCACTTTATGTGTCAAAACAGCTGTTTTTGAAAGGAAAAGAACACAGATTAATTTAATTGATTGAAATGAAGATTATTTGCAATAAAAATATACAAAATATTATAATAAAATTTTATTCTTTATTAAAATGAAAAATGGCCTTCTTGCATTTGAAATATTTTATTACAGATTAATTTGATTACATGTTCATACAATGCTCCGTGGTGAGGCATTCTTTGTCGTATGCTGAAGCTGAAAACCACCAAGAAAACCCAAACTTGACCCAAAATGAAAACCTTTTGACAAAGTTGAAAAACTCATGACTTATCAAGTACAACAAACATTAATCAACTACGGTCATTTCTAAACTAAAATGAAAAAATCATGTAGAATTGCTCTCTAGAATGCTAAATTAACATATAAATCAAACTTAAGACTATCATTGTATCTAACATTATTCTCTCTATTTTAAAGTTACTTATTTTACAACACGTTATAAAAGTTATCCGGATGGTACAGCTCATGGAGGTTCGGTTATATTAATCAGATCCAACAATAATTAAAACATTATGGAAGAAAATGAACAAGAATATAACATGTTCTTGTTAGTTGTTTGTATTGGTTCTACTTGCATTCATTGTATAGCGTTTGTATATTTGTTCCTTGAATATTATTCAAGCAACAAGTATAGTAATAGAAGATTCGTCTGGTCCTTTGAATATTTCTGCACTGTTTTTTCAACCTAACCATATGATTTATTATTGATGATTAATGATATGCAAAATTCATTTAAAAAATCTAAAACGAATGCATGTTTAAGGTTCAAGCAATAAATTATTTATTTACCGAGGGCAGTCAAATATATAACCAAGGTACCATACTATTTCACGGACCTGTGTCATGATACTATTTGAAGTTGGCATTTGTATGGAGATAGTGAAATGAAACGAAAAAGGTCTTTATGTTCGTGGTCTTTAATAGTCCTCTCTACCACTTAACCACGCAATAGTGCAATTATTGAAAAGAGAGCTCTAATATTGGATTAATAGAAGAAACTAATTTAAAAACCAAAAACTAATTTAAAATAAAAAACCAATATAAATATTTATAATTTTTATAAATATTATCGTAGTTCTAGGCCAAATTCAACACACTTGAAAATGGAATCATTTCTGAAACTAGTCGTGTGAAAATTAAAATATGTTCAGGGTACTTCTATGTTTTATTGTAAATTCTAATAAATATTTATAAATATTGGTTTTTTTATTTTAAATTAGTTTCTTCTAGTGCAATTATTGTTGATATATACCAAATAGTTAATAATAATAAAATATTTTATTGCAAAAATTACAAAACATTTTGCATTGTGATTGCCTTAAAAAGAAGTTAGGAAAAATAGAGCCATCCATTCGAATTTTCCCGCAGTATCCCTACAATTTATTCGGTTTCCCAAGCGTGTGTCATGAACTCGTCTATACCGTAGAACGCTGTCGAAATTAACGCTGCTTTAAGACGAGTTTTTAATACTTTGGGCATCGTGATGGCATCTTTTATTGAATTTAGCATCTTTTGACGAACTAAACTCTTGTCTGTGAAGGAAAGAGTTCAAGCACTACCGTTCTGTGTCTCACAGTTCGGTAATTCTCCCTGCCTCTCTTTTCATAAGAGTGTATGTCGAAACCTATTATTGCTATTTGCTTCACATTTTGATTTGAAAAATAAAGAAGTTTCCAAAATGTAGAAGCAAGGGAGCGTCTACAATGTTTAGTATCTGTAGTCCAATTTGGTTTTTGTCCAATAGTACAATGTAAAAACAGACATTTTCTTGAGACACTTCACGCCGACAATTTCAATCCGATGTTTTGAAAACATTTTTATTTGAAAGATGACAATGTAATGCAGTGACTCCGCTGACCACATGTTTGAAAATTGTATTGTGTAGTTTACGAGCAAAAACAAGATACTCAAAAACAAAGTTTCTTCAATTTTGGATTTATGTCACAGTCGTATAAAAGATAGAATGGAAATTCGGCTCAGCGGAGTTACTATAAACAATTAATGGACTTTAAAACAAAGTTTATTTCATAAAAATTGGAAGAAATCTGTGGGTGTGAAGTGTCTCAAGAACATGCGTGTTTTTTTCATTGCTCTTATGGGACGAAGGTCAAGGTCACAGGCACTACTGCGCACTCTTAAATGTTGGTATACACGACTCCATTAGAGTTTAGAAAATATTCTGTTTGCTTCTTTTTGAAGAATAACTATTCTGGAAAATGTGTATTGTGTACTATTTTGTAATCATTCTTGATTACCTCCTATTAATTTATGAGATTACATACTGACTTCTTACGCACGTACCTCACTATCTTACCTCCCTCCCCCTTCTGAACCCAGGGGGGCCGGAGATGTAATTAAAACACGTTCAAAACCGGCGTGCCATTAATTACGAGCTCTAAAGCCACTGTTTTCATTTATCAATTATGCGCAGTCGGCTCGACGAATGCGCGACGAAAGGGCAAAGGGTGCCAACCCTTTCAGCGAGCGAGGCCATTGTGCGCCAAGAATTTTATAGTCACTTTTGTCGAGCTCTCTCCTTTGAGGACCCTTTCATTAAAAAGATTTTTACTAAAGTTTCTAAGCCATTATTTAAAGAAACCCTCCAACAACACGGCCACAAGAGATGAAAGCACAACTTTTGTCGCTTTTTGTCCCCCCCTCGCCTGCGCCCCCCGCGCGCACACAGAAGGAGAAATGGGATTTACTCGCAAGTTTCGGTCGGGTTTTTGTCTCGCGCTGTAATCAAGCAAATGCTCGAGCTGGATAAAGGCGGGCTGCCATTTATAAACGCGCGATTCTCACAAAAGGTGTCTAAGGCATTGTTGTCACTCTAGTCCCAAGAGAGCTTGAACCCATCATATCACACTCACCACTTTTGGTAATACTCGCCGGCCAGGATTCAATTTCGCACCTCCTCCCCCCCACGCCTCCCCTGGGAGGAAATTATAAACTTAAGATTGTTTAGTGGTTTAATGAACGCATCCGACTGTTAAGTTGGAATTCGTATACATTTTGGAATGGCTAAAAGATCGATGGTTTGAGTTGTGCTGAAGGAAATTTGACTTGTATGTGGTTTGCATAAAGGTTTGGGCAATTGAGAAAAAAAAAAAAATTCGATGACGGCCTAAAATATTGGACTTTTTTCTTTGTTAAAAATAGGTTTGACTGAATTTAGGCTTAATCTTAAGAAACAAAATAAAAACTATTATAATCAATGAGTTTAATAAACTGAAAATGTCACATTATATTGTCGTTATTTCACAATATTCTCTACTACAATTAATAATTTCTTGAGAATAAACTGAAAATGTCACATTATATTGTCGTTATTTCACAATATTCTCTACTACAATTAATAATTTCTTGAGAATAAACTGAAAATGTCACATTATATTGTCGTTATTTCACAATATTCTCTACTACAATTAATAATTTCTTGAGAATGTCTTATTTAATCACAAAATGAAGAAGTCACTACCGTTGATTGTGTTTAGTTAGTAGAATTCCATACACCCCTTAGGAAAATATATGAGATAACATTTTGGTTAATTAACCACTGGACCTTTTTTAGCGAATCACCATTTTCTACAGGAAATAGAGCCATCAGAGTAACTCTTCGGCTATGTTTTTATATTTAAGTTTGCGTTTCCTATAAGTACAAATAAATAATTAGTTTCACTTGAGGTTAGACCAAGAGACACAAGAATATAAGTAAATGATTAAGAATACTCGTAACAACTACCGGAGATAAATAAATAAAACACAGCCACGAGCGCTACGATGAATCCTAGCGAATTTACACCAAGGGAGATACTTGGAGTGAGGGGGCGTGAGCTTGCATAAAGTCGCAAATATGTATTAGTATATAATCTTGTTTCGTTCTTTTATAAGTTAGAATTCGTTTCTAACTTTATTAAGTTTAAATTAAATTAGAGCTTTAAATTAGTTACATTAAGTGAGGATTAGCTCTATTTTAAGCTTGGAAGCGGAAATCACCTAACCTAAAAAACCACGAGATTATCATCAAACATTTTTCACCACAGATTAAACATACAGTTTTACCGCTCGAGCGTTCACAATAGGTAACGTGACGAATAAAAACTTAATCGTCGGGCGGATTTTATTCCATAAAAATCCACACGCTTTGTTTAGCGCACCCGAATGCAGTTTTTTGCTGCTCAATCAAAACACAATAATTTGGAGAGCTCTACTGTGTTGTGTTTGAAACAGTTTTTTGTCCCGATTGCTGCTGCGAGCGCTGGTGGAAACATATGATCCGTCCATTGTTCTGTGACACGCGGATAAAATAAAAACAGCTGACGTATGAATGCAGTTCTGTGAGCGGAAACGCTAACTATGGAGTGTTGTGATTGGCCGCATCAGCTGATATTGCTGATTGCTGTGTTGTGGGGTGGAAGGAGAGGGGGGAAAGGTGTTTCTGTTGAACCTGATTAATAGTGTATTAAACGTTCCCTTGAACAATGCCTGCGTGTTTCCTTAAAGGCTTATTTCGACAAAACGCTTGTTACAATAATAATTAATGTTGTTAATTTTTAATTTAATATTAAATGGTGAAGATCACCTGCAAGAAGAAAAATTAATTTTAGATAAAGCTTTGCAGCAAAATGGATACTCAAGCAATAATATCAATAATTTTTTTAAAAAACAACTGGCAGAGCAAAAACTCAAGGTTAACTAAACCAGGCTGGTACTAGCACACAAAATCCAGACATATCTTCCTTATGTTAAAAGTACATCTGAAAAAATGGGTAAGATTTTCCACAAATATGACATTAACCAATATATAACCCTATGAAGAAGATTAAAGACTTTTTAAGACCAGTAAAAGACCAGAGTTCTGGTGACCAAAAAGTTATATCAAAAGTTAAAGTGAGTGTGACATATACAACTCACCCTGTACATGTTCTGTGTTGGTCATTCCACTACCTACTCCAAGAGTCGTCATAAACATAAAATGTGCAATACAATAGACAAGCAGCGCTTAAAATCTATTATCAACTGTTATACAGTATTTCATGTGCAGTTCAGACATACAATTAACTTCATTTGCTCCTAAGTTTTCATCTGTCAGCAACCACCAGAGGACACTCATCATTTTCACGCAACAAAAGACATACGATCAACAACAAAACCATTAAAACTCTAACATTCGCTTCCACAACACTCGTACGTACCATTCATGCGCGCACAATAGTGACAAAACGTAACAAACTCAAGCACCAGGTAATTGATAAGCATTGTGCCGCCATCTTGAAGAGAAAGAGGGCAGATACTTCTCCCGGTGAGAGCGAGTGAGACAGATATACTTGTTAACAAATACAGTCACTCCAGTACTCGACTCGTGTTCCGTGCATCTCTCCAGATATTGTCGCATTGTGGAGGGATGATTGTGACATGTACGTTTCCATGCGTCGCCAAAAGCCCGGAACGGAGTTAATTCCGCGTTTCCAGCCCTTAGTTCGCTGATTATTGTTTTGAAAGATGTCGTTATGTCAAGTGAATGCCTGGTTGCTTCGTTTCTGATGTGTTTCAGCTGTATTTTCGCTCTGTTGTGGTTTAAAAATGAATAGGATTCTTAGTCGTGCTACTAAAAGTGGTTGTTCATTTTCTTACTTAGAGGACTATCATTTGTTTAGTTTTATTTACTAGCGTTAGTGATATCTTTATTGCTTCTACATCCTAAGAATAAAGTGTGAAAAATGTGTTGTTTATTTTTTAATTTCAAACATATATTGTAAACCAAATATTCAAGAAAATAAAGACGTTCTTAATCTATTCTTCTTATTTCGCAACAACCAAGTCGGTTTGATTTTAATATATTTTTTCTGTTATGGATTATTGAATATACCCAATGTGATGGGCGGTAATTCAAAATTAGCGTAAGGAATTTACGTTATGTCTCAGTAATATACTGGCCAGTTCAGGTACTGATGACGGCGTATTTCGAGATGATCTACCTGTACGTTACCTCAGGGTTAGCTTTGTCGGGTGGATGCTCAAAAACAAGTTTTGCCAGATGTTTCTCTCAAAATAAAAACTAGACCGAACCATTGCAGCATCGCAATTGAGAAAGTCGTGTGGCCAGCTTTAAAATAATTTTTGAAATTATTAACACTAGGCGACCTTTCTTTTATAATTTAGATACATGCTTTGTCTCAAATCAAAATGCGGTCTTGTAACAGAAATTGACGTTCTCACATAAGTTCGTATTAAACTAGAGGCAGGGAAAACTACCGAACTGGGAGACACGGTACCTGAGTTTGGACAGTATTTTACTACTTCTTTCAGAACAAAGACTCCCGACGTTAACCACAAATGGCTTACGACTTGTGGCCTAGTCTTGATAAACGGTTTCAGGTTAGTGTCCTCAAGAAAATAAGGTATTGGGAGGTCCAACGGCCAGGCGCTATCAACACTAATAGTGCACAGAAATAGTGTGCGCTAACGCGTATTCTCTTAAAAAACCTTTCGAAAAGGCAACCTCAGGGATTATTTATAGTTTCAGTGGACAAACAATCTATCCTGCAAACCAAACTAAGAACTCTCAAATTTCAATTGCTAGCTTTTAAATGGAACGACAACCCTCAATCTCTTTCATCAAGTCAAGATGACTTAAGAGTACTCTGCGGACCATTGAAGAGACCAGATGCACAGTTGCCTAAGAGTGATTAAGTAGATCACTGGCGTGTAAATAAAGAGAGGCATTAGAACGTCGAGTGTGACTCTAAAAGAAGTCGAGGGTTCGATCCGATGAATACCGAACAGGAAACAATACACATCATATCAATAACAGAATAGCCAAAACGTGATTGTACATGAAATTGGTCGATAGTTATTTGACAATCGCCCTATCACCCTGATTGTCATTAGTCAAACTTTCTATGCAGTTTTAGCGGTGTTTGTTTTAGGACATCCATTCTGCTGACAGTGACGTTTAGTGCGCACAGTAATTTTATGAAATAGAAACGAAAGCTATTTGGCTAGTCTCTGTGGCGTTGACATGAATGGTGATAATTTATGAAAATGTTTTGACGCAGTGTTTGGCGTTTAGAAGGGTTTTATTAATTGTTGGCGTGGATTTATAAATGTGTTTTATTGCGGAATGTCACTATTGTTTCCTTTTTAGCGCTTGGACGACCAATGTTGAGTATTTTGATGACGAACAACCACTATTTATTTCAGAAATTGTTGACACATTTTCCGGTTTGGATAAAATACTTTTTAGATTAATTTACGTAGCCTGCCCTATTAGTATTCTGTCAGGCGTTTTATGTTATTTTTTAAGGTTATAAGCTCTAATATTGGAATAGTAGAGAAACAAATTTAAAACTAACAAAACCAACATTTAAAATTTTAAAACGAGGCGCTTTTTGAGCAGCAAACGATGACAAATGTCATATTGCTGAGTATTTCAGCAAGTTTCAAATGAAGTTTCTTTGCCATGACAAGGGTTTGTTGTTTCTTTCCAGTTGTTGGTAATTGTACAGTTTAAACGAAAAATAAATAGTTAAACAGTAAATAGTTTATGTATCAAACATTCTTAACCAATCTTGTGTATACGAGTTAGTTTTGGCTTGAGCTACTAAACAAATAACTAAAATCTAAAAATTAATCTATGTACCCCATACTATAGTTTATTGAAACGGATAACACGGTATGATATTTTTATGGAAAATTTACAACAGCAAGTATCGGAATTAAAGCTACTTGTGACTTTTTTCATCTTGTAAATATGTTTTTATTTATGTTATATGTTTTTATGAACACAAAAATCTTTATAAATTGACAAATAAATTGTTAAATTGTGGATATTCTCTCCCGTTAGTACAGTAGTAGTTTCTGTAAGTAGTTTATGAATCTACAATCTAACTTCATCTTCAAGAGAAACCCAACCAAAATTGCAAAATAAAAGTACACAAACCACAACAACTGGACAAAATAAAAACAACAAAAGCGTAAAACTTGTTTGTTTGTGTGTGACTGATCAAGTTTGGCTGATTAGTTAACTACAGTTAATTCCTGAGTTCTCTGTTGTGATTTATGTTGCTCTTAGCCTGAAGATGGAATTGGATCACACATTTCAAAACGTTGCAACCTCTTGCCCACTAAACAATGGACAAAAGTCCACAACAATCTTCCAAACCGCCTGTTACGTCCCTTTCGGATTCTAACAGAGCGATCATCTCCCTTTGCAACTGATTCACCCTGACCATTACCTCTGAGTTGTTTTTTATCGGCACAAATCCCTTTGTATCCTTCAATGTTCGTCAAAAACAAACTCGAAACTAGTCAATATTTCAAAACTATTATTCGACTCAACCACCCTGAAACAACCACCCTCTACAAAAAACCCCTCCGAAACAGCCAGCATGACCCCCACTAAAAGATTTGATCTAGTAGCAGTATTGTGAGTATTGTTCGCAACAATGGTCGACCGACAATGCACCGCCAACAATGAATTACGTAACCAATCAGAACGCCGCGTTGAAAGCCAGACAGAGTCAAGAAGACATGGTGAAGAGCACTCCAGGCTTGATGTACAATAGTGATTAAACTGTTCAATGACGTGTAAACAATTGTTCATTCATTAACTGAAAGCAGGCTGGTTTATTATCGTAGCTCGAGTGACGTTTGGTCGGGTGAGAAGTGACGTAGGTAATGACTTCAGGTTTGAAGTGCTTTGATCGAAAGGGGACTAGAATTGTGGTTATTGCTAGTGTTGAAACGTGAATGATATCATTATTCATGTTATAGGCGTATGATTTAACCTAGTAAAAGAAGTTCAAAATTAGGAGTACCTCGACGCCTGGCGATCCCTGTATAAAAAGAACCATAATAACCTGTTAATTAATGAACCTGAACCGAAGAATGGTTCTCCTCTTTAAAATTGTATACAGTACTTAATTACTTAGATCGATCTTTAATTTATAAAATTGTTGGATTCTGGTTTTGGGAGGCAGTACAAATTTTCTGTCCCCATAAATTGAGTGCTTACTCCAAAAGAAAGAGCAGCAAAACTAATCGAAATTTACAGGGTAAATTAAAAGTTGTTTGAAAGGTACAGAATGGTGATTGAAAAGTAATTAGACCAGTAATTTGAACTAAGACTAGATTTGCATTGTATCAAACTTATGGGTGAATCTTGTTTCAAATCACAACCTTATACACTTGGAAGTGATTATGGATTTACGAAATTTAAATCCTCATTCCGTAATGAAACAAAAGGATTGCTAATATGAATTATAAAATAAATATAAATCAAACATCTTGGTAAATTTTAAACCTTTTTTATTCGAATGATAACTAATAAGCTACTGTTTAAAATCATTATTATTACTGATAAACCAGTCTTGGGTTCTGTCCCTCCATCAACTATGCCTAGCCTATACCTACCGAATCACACCGAAGTACTTTTTTAAACATTACAACTCAAACTCCCTCAGTTCTTCCATTTTGCAACTGTTGGAGCCACACAAGACCTCAGCAAAGAACTCTTTGGTCACACTCCACCTGAAGAACAGAAGCCGAGGAATGCTTCGTGCCGAGGACAAAGAGGATAATGAGGAGGCAAAGAGGATGCAAAACAGCTGCTACTGGTGGGTGGCTACTATACTCTGTGGACACTTTCTTATGCAGATCCACAGATTCATCACGGTAGTGTCGTCTGCATACAGAGTCAGCTGTGTTGCGCTACTTGTACAAAGTGGAGTAAACTCGGGCGTCACGGTCAGCAGGCTCTCTGAAGAATGGTCCGTTTGTGAGTATGTGTTGTTTAGTGTTAGGCTCAATCTTATTTTTGAACCATTAAAGTGTATTATTTCTTAATCTGTGGTCCAGAAGGTTGGTCCATTCCATTGGTCGTTGGACTATGAATTAATTGCCGAATCTGGGGAACAGTCGGTCTTAGTTTTCAACAAGACTACACCTCATCATTCTTGAAAACACGTATCCCACTCACCATTAGTTCCATACTCACCTCTAAGTGTGGTCGATTATTTCAAATCAAAGAAAGAAAGCTATTGAATGCAGATATAGTTGCCCATAAGGATTTGATCAGCTGATAACAAACAGGTCGATACAAAAGGAAGTGAGTTGAAGATATTCCGTAGTTTTATCCGTTGCAATTTACAATAAAATTGAATTTGATAGACAGTAATTTTAAGATTTAAACACATCATATTAGAAATGTTTAAGGACGATCAGGCTGTTGACTTCTGAAACTGATAACTAGTGAGTTTTTGTAAGGTAATAGGAAAAGCAAATACCTAGGCTTTTCTTTAGAAATGTAGTGCCTATAGACTGCCAACGGGGAGACTTGTCGACTTCATAAACCATCCAATTCGTGGAGAAAGATATGCTGACCGCAGATGTTGGGAGGACTTTTCGAAATAACAACTAACATCTGGATGCTGCCCCCAAAAGTACAGTACTTTTCCAAAGAAATTCGATATTTTTTAAGTAGTTAAAAAGATTTTCATAGCCCTAATTTAATAAGAAAAAATATTTTATTGGCTTGAAAGCCATTAGGACAAGTCCGCCTGGATATTCTTTGTCTTCATTCCGTACTAAATGTTTACAAATTTATTCTTAAACATAGCCGACACGCAGCCAGAAGCGCTACCTTAAATCCTAGCGAATATCCTATAACGGAGTATACGTTTTACCGGAATTGCCCCTTTTGTTTGGGGCAGGAATTAAGGAGTTTTGCCTTCGACTCAGAGTGTGGTGGAAAGCTCTAAACTGCGATCTGTTTGATTCTTCAACGTTTCGTTCTCTCTCTGTAGGCGCTAGAAATTATTACTAGATTTAAAATTAATTATAGTTGCGGAGATCAATTTAATTAGAAAACCGGACTTTTCCGGCCACTTCAGGAAGAAAACTACTCCCTCCGTTTTGGGTAGTTGGAAAACTCCATCCGTTCTCAAGGGCCTAAACTAAACTAACGCTACGTTATAGATAATACTTAACCTAATCTTAACCTAAGAGGACAAGACGAAATGAAATGTTAACAACTACGTACATTATAAGAGAAATCGTAAAAATAAAACGTAAGGAGTAGTTTTCTTCTTGAAATGGCTGGAAAGTCCGGTTTTCTAATTAAAGAAATTATTAGTCCTATTTCCTGTGGAAATTCGCTACCGAAAAGTATTTTAACATTAGGGAATTGTTTGATGCCACAACTGTAAACAGAAATCATCGTTGTGACCGTAATTTTTCATTCAACGTGAACCTATTTACAGACCAGAATAATCAACACGACTACTAGCGTGTAGAAGATTATCACCCACCCTGTATAAGCACGAATACCCAGAACTCCACAGCAAAGACGCTTCTATTCACAGTGGAATTAAGCTCCATATTCACTGGAACACAACTAAACAAAGCCCCACACGACTGACCGCAGCTAAGGTCCACGGCCACAATCGCGCTCTAATGTGACAATGCACACAATTGTGCACAATGGCGGACAGATTAACCTGCGATATCGCAGCATCCTCCATACATACTCGTGCACAATACGTGGATCCTCCGTGCACAATATGTTGGCGCACAATACCTTTATCTCTACGCTCTGCTCTGTTGTCAGACACCCCTTCCACAATGTGCTCGCCATTGTAGCGTATTTTTTAAAAGCTTTTCAATCCAGCGTTGTCGCGACAATGGGGCGCTTCCCGATTTTTTGCAAACAAAACCTGATAAATGAATAGATACAAGGTGGATCTATGAAAGCGATTGTTCTCACTGTTTCACACATTATTGATTTTGTTTCAATGGAATTTCAGTTTTCAATAGGTGTATTTGGTTGGGTGTAATCTTTTATGTTGAGTTGGGTGACTATGGACAAGTTTTAATTACATGTAACATTTGTTATAGTGTGATGTTATGCGGTGTAATGGATGAGTGGCGGGATGTTGAGAAAACAGTATAATACTCCAATAATTTGTAGTTTACAAAATATATTTCCTTATTTTTTGACGACCACAGGAGAAAACTACATTCTAGTCTCCTCGAGAAACTGTTAAAATCCGAGCTATATTTTTAAAATAAGTTTCTTCTCTATCATGAGTTTTGACTTTAAAATAAAGTTGTTTAAGACATTCATAACCAGGCCGACACGCAGCTAAGCGCTAAAGCGCCGCTGGCATTAGTGAATTAAATTTCCTTGGCAGTTTGTTACTCCAATTCGATCCATACATAAATAAACAAAAGAAATAAAGTTTTAATTGCAAAACATCTCACAATGTATGGCAATCATCAGAAAAGTTGACTGAACTAAAATTTTCCATTCACTCTCACATCTATGTTCCTTTTATACATACAATTTTTCCAATCTCTCTCTCTCTCTCTCATTCGTTCGAATTATTTCAAACTAGTCCCTTGTCGGTGAGCCAATTATCAGGTCTCCCAGTCAAACGCCATAAACTCGTCTATATTGTAAAAATCTTGAGTGGACAACACATTTTTAGACGAGCATTGAATGCCTTGGGCACAATTAGGTAAGCTGTTGATGAGATGAACACCTGCCTGAGAAGGTAAGCGCTCATGAACTACCGTCCTGTGTCTCCCAGTTCGGTAGTTGTCCCTGCCTCTGGTTTCATAAGAGTGTGTGTCGCAGCCTCTTATGACCTTCGGCCTCAGTGTTTTGTTCTATTACGACGAGTGCTACGAAGCTGTTCACTACACTCCCAGCCTCGCTTCGGCCCTCGGCCTCAGGTTTACGGGTTTTTACTTGAAGTTATACTACTCATATCGTTAAAAAAACACATTTTTAATTTTAATTAAATCGGGCAACTCATTCCGATGTAATAGTAAAAAAATACTCTTTTTCCAAAATATTAAAACGACTTAACCCCCTCCCCACAAAAGAAGGGTTCCGGTTGACCGATTTTGCTGATCAACCAACTCGACCGAGATATATACTAAAGGAACGTTTGTATCAAATTTGGTGAACATCGGACACAAAATGCAACCTGTACAGATAGTACACATATATACAATATACTTGTATAAAGTTTTGAAACAATGCTAAAAACGTGTTCTGGGGGTCAGCATTGGTGCACATTTCCACGGTACTGGGCCTGGATCTACCATCCTGACGGCGTGAATATATCATTTTCCAAAGAAAATTCGATAATAATGTAGATGGTTCAGTGCCTGAAAGCTGGAAGAAACCTAAACGTTTTCCCTCCATTTGTCAAAGGAAAGAAAGCGCCCTCTACAGTCCAGAACACAAGATCACATTGCCCTAAGATGTGTATCAGATTGCTGAAATGCTTTGATTGTCCTTGTGTGAGACGCGTGAAATGTCTTGTATCTGCAACAAATGTGGCTTTGTGGCTTCCATTGTGGCTTTGCCACGGAACTTATCCGCTCTCCACTAACGCACCTTTCTGCAATCAGCTGATGATATTTAGTTTATGAATCTCGCTTTGGAGTTTGGAATTTTGAAATGGAACCCTCGTCTCCTAGTGAGTTCTTCCTACCTTTGCATTTGAGTTATTGTCTTTGAATCTCAATTTAAAGCTTTAAAACGGCTACGAAGGCTCTATGATGTTCTGGACAAACCTTACTGTAATCAGCAGACGATATTTAGTTTAAGAATCTCGCTCGGATTTTAGACTTTTGAAATGGAAGCAGCATCTCCACTAGAGTTGTTCCATTTTTGAATTTGAGTTTTTGTCTTAGAATCTCAATTTAAAGCTTTTAAACAACCGAATGTGACTACGAAGGCTCAATAATGTTCTGAAGATTGCGTAACTTAATTCCTTCTTGTTTATAGTTACAGATGAACTATTGAATCATCCGGAGTAGCTTTTAGAGATTCCTTTCATTTGTTTATGGTTTTGAGAGACCGACCAATTATTGAAGGTATTTTAAAGAGTCCATGCGGAGGCGTCTTTTGATGGTGAATTTACGAACCTTAGGGCCCATTCCGTTTCCCTTAATGGAATTAATCAAATTATACATGTCTTGCATGTTTTTTGCATCCAAAATCTTAGATAGTTATCCGAACCACGGGGGTGGTCACTGTATGATTGTTATTGCATCGACGAGAATTGAACTTATAAGCACGCTAGCTATAACCAACCCTTGAGGTAGTGAGTGTATTTTACCCAATACGTGAAATGTATAATAAAAACTGGTTTTATGAAGTAAATAATCCTGCAGCTAAGACACCCTTTCGTTTTCATCAGAAAGAAGCAAACGCATTTACACCCGCAAGCACATTCACTAGTGAAAGTGGACTATCGACAAGAAATCGATAGAAGGAAGTGGAAGGGCAGATTATATTGTTTATCTGTGCCGGTGACTCGGCAGAATGAGTTCGATTACCGGCTTTTGTCCGGCTTTGTTCCCGAGCCTGTCCAAGTCACAAAAGACTTCATTTCGCCGAGAGGGCGCGCCGGCCACCTGATCTTATCTCACGACTGCCAATTGGACAACTGCCGACTGCTGATTCCTCCAGATGGAGGAAATAATTGTGAAGAGCGTAAGCGAGGTCTCTGTTTCAACTCGAACCAAAGATAATGTTGTGGTGAGAAGATTTCACGTGTATGCCACATAGTTTAGACTGCAAAACCAACCTAGTTCGGCAGACCAAGCACATATACCACTGCCAGCGCTGCTGTCTTTCGCCATATTTCCCCCTTCTCGGCACCACATGCTCGAGTTTGTCCGATGTCAATTACTTAAATGTGGCTAAATCATGCGAGTTTCGAGAACGAACGAACTTGCGCGTGCGTCAGTAGTTTTACTTGAGACTTAAAAGAATTCCCTCGCAGCGCTCTCTATGCTTGGGCTGCCGCAACTATGTTGATTTCCTTAGTCATTCCGCGTTTATGCGCAAACCATTTACCATAACATTATCTTTGCTTGAAATTTCGGCCAGTTGGGTATGCAGTTGTGTGGATATTTGTAGATCGATTTGGTGCAAATTTATTTTGTACTAAGCCAATTATGTACGGATTCTTTGTTTAAAGTTTGTTGTTGACGATGGAAGGATTTCAGAAGTTGAACTATTATTGCGGACATTTTCCATCGTTAGTGAACAAAAAAGGATCACGACGTTTCGGGATCTGCAATCTGATCCCATCTTCAGGTGAAAAACCTAAAACATAACACAGAACATTAGAAAATGAGCTAGCCTAAAGTAGTCAGCGTAGCTGACCAGTCAAACTCTACTAAACAACATGTAGTTGTTAAGTCAAACAACAAATTAAATCTTAGAATTAGAATAGCCTAGAAAAACTACAATATTACAAACACAAGCGCAAGTAAACAAGTCACCGGAGTAATTTCAACACTAATCACAAAACACGTCCACTCACTGAATCACCCTGGACTGACTGGTTGGCCGGTGACAGGCCAATCACACACACTAGCCGCAGGCTAACTGAAACAGAGAAACACAAAATCCCTATTTATGCACAGCCAATGGAGACTTACGTGAGTTAAGTTCTCTGTGGCCTGTTTGCGTCCTTAATACCATGCTATGAGTTTTTAGTTGTTTCTTGTTGAAAATTTACTTGACTATTATGGTTGTTACGCTTAAGTTCATTTTTAATGAGCGGTAGCCAGAGGGCCTTATTTCAACTGAAGCTTGACTGATTGGACGGTCTGCTAATTTTATGTATGAGGCCTCGATTATTTTCCTTTAAGGGAAAAGGAAAGGAAAGGAAAATAATCGAGGCCTCATACATAAAATTAGCAGACCGTCCAATCAGTCAAGCTTCAGTTGAAATAAGGCCCCTCTGGCTACCGCTCATTAAAAATGAACTTAAGCGTAGGGACAACCATAATAGTCAAGTAAATTTTCAACAAGAAACAACTAAAAAAACTCATAGCATGGTATTAAGGACGCAAAACAGGCCACAGAGAACTTAACTCACGTAAGTCTCCCATTGGCTGTGCATAAATAGGGATTTTTGTGTTTCTCTGTTTCAGTTGGCTAGCCTGCGGCTAGTGTGTGTGATTGGCCTGTCACCGGCCAACCAGTCAGTCCAGGGTGAGCTCGTTCAGTGAGTGGACGTGTTTTGTGATTAGTGTTGAAATTACTCCGGTGACTTGTTTACTTGCTTAGTGTGGCTTGTGTTTGTAATATTGTAGTTTTTTTCTAGGCTATTCTAATTCTAAGATTTAATTTGTTGTTTGACTTAACAACTACATGTTGTTTAGTAGAGTTTGACTGGTCAGCTACGCTGACTACTTTAGGCTAGCTCATTTTCTAATGTTCTGTGTTATGTTTTAGGGTTTTCACCTGAAGACGGGATCAGATTGCAGATCCCGAAACGTCGTGATCCTTTTTTGTTCACTAACGATGGAAAATGTCCGCAATAATAGTTCAACTTCTATGTACGGATGTTTTGAACACTCCACCACTAAAGTATAGTCTCCCTTGTTAAGGGTCCGCCTTAGTGGTCACCTCATAAAAACCCAAGAGATATGTTTACTTTAGAGAAAGCCTAAGTTCGTACGCACAAGGAAGACACGACACTACGCGCGTTAACATGACTAGATTTAGTGTGACTGTCAAAATTGTTTCAACAAATTAGCTAATCCAACGTTTGTTTTGCAAACAAAATATTCTGGTGAGAAATACCGTTGTGCGACCTAAGACTTCTTTAAATAACCAAATTAACGAAATCTTTGTACAGATTTTGAGCAGTTAAATAGTTTTTAAATAAAATAACGAAGCACATATGTTTACGTTACAAATGCTCTGAATTTTAAGATCCCCTCTGTACCATACTCTCAATATTTTCTATTATTCTCTAAACCTCAAAACCCCAAAATCCCACCTACAGTTCCACATTAAAAAACAACATCTACTCGCATCTCAACCGGAAGAAAGAGAACACGAAACCAAAAGAGAAACTCTTTGCTATTGAAGCTCTGATTCGGCAGTGACAGTAGAAAACTACTCTTTCAGCCTCAATGTTGATTGTCCGCTTTGAAAGCGATACAGAACATTGAATTGACGGCGTATCCGAGCACAGAACACACTGCACCATTCACAGCACAAAGCCGTAATCAAACTGTTCTTAGCGCGCAGACAGCTCCATCAGGGAAACGATGAAAAGCGCCGACTGAAAGCCACAACGCAGTGATTTAATAATAATAATGCGAGAGGAAGACATCACACCGGCGATAAAAGTGTAATAACGCAGCGTTAAAAGATCGTTACCCCGCGTTGTGTGCAGATGCGGCTGTAGCGGGTTTATTGGAGGAAGGCGCTAACTCCGTGTGACCTTACACCTCGGGTGTTGATGAAGGTGTAGGATACACCTGCTCGAAACTTCACGCCCTGGAGAGTACAGGGGCACGATGTTCGTCTAATGAAGATTCGCCAACAGTGTCGTTGTAAAGCAGCAACACTTAGTGTTTATAACATTGTACATACCAAATAAAAAATGTAGTGACGTAAATGTGCCGAGGGATAATACCATTTGCTGGTTCATAAGATTAAAAACACGAAGTATGCAACATTATGGTTAAGATCAAACCGTTGTGATAATCCTGCATGAATTTGAGGCGTCAGAGATCTAAACACAGCCATTTCAGATCACTATAGTCAACATGGGTTTTCGCCCTGGACCTTGAGAACTCTTTTTGTGCACTTGGTTTGACCAATTCTAGAGTATTGCTCGCCTTCCTGGTTCCCTCGCCAGATTGGTCACATTGAGCAGTTGGAGTGTATCCAGATTCGCTTTCTCAGATTTGTTGGACTCACTTTGGGTCTCGGCTACAGGGATGTTCCAGTTGAAGATCTGCGTTTACAGCTGGGACTGCAGCTATCGTCCAGACGCAAGATTGCTGATCCTATGATGCTGAAGAAACTGATCAGCTCTACCTGTGACTGTCCTGACCTTTTAGCGAAAATTAATCTCCACTGTTCCTGGTCTACTCGAACACCGACGTTGTTTCGTAGGGAGTTCCAGGGCCTACCATAGCCCTCTACCGAGACTTCACCGTTTGGGGAATTGCCTTCTGACTCGATGGATCTCTTTTTCATGACTGAATCTCAGCTCAAGAAAAGACTAAGTCAAATCATTGAAATAATCTCATGTTAATGCATGTTTATATTTATTCATGTTATTGTCTATCTATATCTACTTGTTATTTATTACTAAATAAATTTAAAGACAAAAATATTTGGACCGAAGCGGGATTTGAACCCGGGTCTCCCGCTTGCCGGGCGGTTATGCTCACCACTACACCATCCTTGTTGTTTATTATATCCATGCACATATTTATCCATTGTTATCCACGCATAGGCTTATTTATCTCGTTACAATCTATAGTCAATTTTTTATGTACTGTTATCTACTACGTTATATTTATAAATATCCATTGTTATCTACTTATACGCATTTATATCTCGTTATTTATTCTTAAGTCAAATTTTTATGCATGTTATTACTATGTTATATTTATTATAATACATCTCCTGTGATTTTATCATTTTTTCAAATACTGTTCAAATTATCACCATTACTATTTCTATGTAAAACTTTTCTTACACTATTTATTATCACCATCTGTCAAATCCAACTCTTCATCGTCAAACTGTTCGTGTAATTAGTCCCTTGTTGTTACCCATAACCACCCCGAACATTAAACTCAAGAAAAAGAATAAGATGTACAAAAAATAAAGTACCGCAATATTCGGGGTGGATTGGAAGAAATCGACCTCAATTATACCAATAATATAAGTACTGTCATTTGTGTATCAAGCATGTAGTTGTTTTTTAATGAAAATGATGTATACCGTCTATAAATAAATAAATATACATGCCACGGGTGGAAACAGAACCTGCACCAGTCAAATCCACTCGTAGCCTACTAGCGGTTATTTTCCCTTTTATAACTCGTATTTCCATTTAAGTTCACATATCTGAAATTCAAAAGTATAAATTATACTTTTATTAGTCTATAACTCTAAAAAGTGAATAAGATCATTTATTTATTTACGTAAATATGTCCAAAGATTTTATATTTGCCGATTAGCAAAGTGATAAACAGTTCATAAACACAAAGTATGCATCATTACGAGTATATTGTAGTTAATAGTTAATATCTCATCACTGTGATAATCCTGCATGGGTTTTAGGCGTCAGAGATCTAAACACAGCAATTTCAGACCACTACAGTCAACATGCCATGGGTGAAAACAGAGCCTACACCAGTCAAATCCATTTTGCTAACTTCCGTAAAATGCACGAGTTGAATGATTCAATCAACAGTCAAGTATCTGACATTCAAAAGTAAAATTTTTTTATTATAACTCTGAAAGTGTAAATAAAACTCTAATAGATGCCTTTTACAACCACCATTACACGCCCATTTCTTAAAGGTCGCCGTGTTTTCTACGACAGTAGCTTTCAATAAAGTATCATTAATTGAGTGTCTTTGAACTTGTAAACGCTTCATGTTTAACTGACTACTCAAATTTTACGTATCCGAACATTAAAATACGTAGATTTAACGTTTACACACGCTGCAAAACATATAACCAGACCGTTTCAAAATTTTCTTTACGGATTCACGGTTTACGAACACGAAAGACGATTCCTTTCACTACTGTAAGGAAGGTTCATAATTAACCCGAATAGTTTAAAGCCTCACAGCGACGTCGACCGATTATTCACGCCAGCTTGCAGTGAAAGAAAACTAAAAGAGAGAACAAGATAAAGCGTTTGTGGGAGGTAAAGAGCTTTAAACGACGATTAATTAAATCTTTCAAAGTCGAGCTTTTCAGTAAAGATGAAAGCCAAAGACCTACTTATAACCATCGGCCTACCAAACTAGCCCTACTCGTTAAATTAGTTGACGCCGGTAATTATAAGCCTCACGAGTGTTTGTGGTGGGGGAGAGTGGGAGGGGAAGGGGTAAAGTGGCCGTGCGCTGGTTTTAATGAGGTTATGTTGTTGTTTGCGGCCACGTAGTGCACATTGTGTCCGCGTGAGGCGCTAGTGTCTAGAGGTGGCAAACCTTCTAATTACGGAAACACAATGGCGTACACGCGCATTGTTCGCTATTTAAACTCCTTTAATTATCCAATGTTTAACGACTGCTTGACTCGACTTTGAGCGCACTCTTCACACCTACCCGTTGTACCTGTCAAAGCCGGTTTCAACCCCGGTGTTGCTGCCGACGCGGTAGTCGAGAATGAATTAATTCACCGACACTCGGCGACGCGGCGATTAGGGAAAATGTTTCAATGCTTTTTGAAGTTGAATCGCCCTTTGGCGATTTGGACGCGTTGAACCGCGAGTTTCACTGCGGCTGAAACTACACAGTGGCGGTTTTATGGTTACCAAAGCTTTAGAGAAATAATTATTTTTAAGAGCCGAGTTGTAGCGCGGTTAGGTTAACTCGTTAGTGCAAAGGGATAAAGCAAACTGTATTCATTAGTAATTTCTCTAGTTTAGTGCTTAGTTTGGCGCCACGCTGGAGCACTTGGAAGCCACAGTTTTGAATTTAAAGGCACAAATAGCAATTAAATAGAGTTGCTCGTCGTAATGAGCATGTTTGGAAATATGAACATGCTGACATGTAAGTTTGGAGTAGAATACTGTCACATAGAGGTGATAATAGTCTTTGGAAGTCTGTCGGTGCAGTTTATTTCATTTTGCGAGCAATTAGTTGAGATTTTTAATTTAATTTCAACCAGGATGTGCACTTGTGATTTTAAATGAATAATAAATAAGTGTAGTTTATGTTAGATCCTAGTTTTTTTTAAAGTCGTTCGAGGAAAAGCTGTATTTCGATTTAAACATTTAATATGGAGGTGGTTGCTCATAAGTATTTCCATTACCTCATTTCCACATCCTTTCGTACGCTCATAATAATACTGTTGTAACCTTCTACAATATTGAATGGTAAAAAAATATAACTCACCAACTTTTCAACTTTGGATTGAGGGCAGTGATTTCTTTTGTATCTGTAAAACAAAAAGTAGATGGTAAACATAGGAATAATTCAAAATGATGTAGTATCGGGTATTTTATTTGAAGCAGGTGAGTCGATACGAGCACGAATCACCAGCATTTCATCTATAGTTGTCAGTTGACGTTATGTGGTAAGTGTTTTCTTTTAACATACAGAGGTAGAGGAATAATACACGAAATGTACGCATGAAAAAAAAGAAAATGGCACAAAACATGCACAAAAGAGGGGGGGGGACCGAAAATGACCAATATCAAATCTGCCCCTAAATATGAACACTAAGTACTGTAAAATTAACGGAGTTCGTCAATTTAAGTATATAGGTACATAGAAAAATTGTCGAAGAAATAGGACTTCAACATTTGGCCAACCAGACATTTGTTATGGAAACAAATTTAAAAACACCTGTCGCCTCGTTGATCAAAACAAACCCACCTTTTATACCTATACAAATGTTTAGTTGGAAAGTTGATCAGAGAAAAGTTACTAAAAAAGACTAGCCTATACTGACGAAGAAAGGAGCTGCTCATTCCGAACTTGTCAATCTAATTTGTTAAGGTTATTAAAGACGGGAACTCTAAATAATTGGCAGTAATATAAATTACATTACCAGGGCCCTATTGCATAAAAGTACAAGTACAATTTTACATATTTACAATTACTAGTCATTGTAAATACATTTTACAAGTATGTTGTTCAAATAACTTATAGATCTGTCATTTTGTTATGTAAAGTTGTAGACTTGTAATTACAACTTTACAATAAAACAAGTCTGACTCAGCTGTTGATGATCCTAACCTCAACTTGTGACACATTTTGTTTAAGTAAAACATAGTCGTCATGTTGTATGAAATTTAAAGTATTGTATAAGTTGCAACTAAACCTGATTAAATAATTAAGTAATTCACCTTATTTTCATTTATTCAAATTCTAATTTTTTAGTAGTTAACATTTAGCATAAACATTATTTAAAATGGCAAATAGAAAATGAATTTTGCCACATTATTCACTAATATGACCCTTGTTGAAATTCTTGTCATACAGTCTTGGGGCACTTTAAAATTCTCTATCTTTCAACACTGATTCACTGATTACATGTTTTAACTCTAAAAATATCTTTGGCTATATAATTAATGGTCACAAACTTAACTGGTACACCATCCACATAACTTCAACTGATATTTACAATTTTACCTACCAAAGTGTGGGTAAGAATTGTATTACAGACAAGAATATAACCAATTATACAATACAAGTTCACACACCGGTGATTTTGTAGAATAGAATTGTGAAGTAATTCATTGTTTATGCATGTATTTAATATAGGAGTTTTATATAAATTCACTTGTAAAATTGTGACTTTTGTAAAATTGTACAATAGCTGGCAACGAATAGAAGAAAAGTTCAATAAAGCTCAAATTGACTACGTTTTAGTTAGAAAAAATGAACGAAAATTTGTATGGGAAAAGGAAAAGGGCTGTTTTAAGAGGTTTTCCGGCAATTATTCGAATTTTTCTCGCCGTAAAACCATCCTTGAACTCCAACGAACATTTTAAAAAATTTGGTCAAATTGGTCCAGGCGTTGTTGAGTTATGTGCTTACAAACACATTTTGCGATTCATTTTATATTATAGATTATTTCCCTTTTTTTAAGTTGCACGTTGAATTTCATTATGGATTTTTATGTTTTAAAGTGTTTCTAGGCTTCAAAATGGGCGAAAGTAAGGCCGAGACTCTCTAATGGGTAGTATGCAACAAACTAACTTAATAATATGGCTCGAGGGTTTCCAAACTACACTCTAAGAGTAGTCCTTGCCACGTTCCCAACTTCATTCATGTTTACTCCACTACCCTCTCTGACGTAAACACCCTGGACGTCCCGTCGTCCTTGACGAATCCACGTGAGTACCCCAAGGCACGCCGAAGGCGGCATCCTCCAATCCAACAAGTTGACATTTACGATCCACCAACCACGGATTTACAACCCTCTGCTGCTTTGTCCAGGGAAAGTTGTTGCAAACAAAAGGTCATAAACGGCCTTTCAGGAACAACGGAGTGATTTTACAGCCGGAGACAAAACGGAATTGTCTGAAGAAAGGACCTCAGGCGCCTCGGCTCGGGTGACTGGCGAGAATTTTATCGGCGCTGTTTGATTTAGTTTTCCTTGAAAGGCACTAAAGTAGCAGAGACTGTTGTGTGTATACAACGTGTTGAGTTGTGTTGAACAAAGCACGGTGCAGACTGTAATAGTGTTTTTAAATCGTGCGGGCTAGTGCTGATCCTACGAATTTCTTACGAACCCTCCAAAAGAAGCGTTGGAAAGGTTTTTATCAATGTTTTATTGCACTTACGTATCGCAATTGAATTTTTTCCACATTTATTCTTTAATCTTACAGTAAAATCCCATTGAAACAAACAAGAAGAGATTTCCGTAGAGATTCATTTTGAGTTCATTCTTTAGTGTAGGCAATCAAGAATTAAATATATTTTATTTAGAACAAGCAAACTGCACAAATGTTTTCTTCGGTTAAACCAAGCTAATTAACCTTGTACGGCGGTGTCCGACAATGATTTGGCTCAGCAAAATACGATTTTGTGGGATTAAAACGAAAAGGATTCAGTGCTCCTAGTTTCAAATGCAGCTAATCCTTTTTCATCAAAACTTTTAGCTTGAAAATGCTCATGTAACTTATCGTATAAACACAGAGGACATTATAATATAGGTCTTCCGGTTCACACCGCGTCAAACGTCATAATTATAGATTGAAAGTTTCAGCCAATCAGTGACTGAAGATGATACTCCTCAGCGAGGCCGTAATATCTCAACCTAATTATGAAGTTCGGACGCGTTGTAAACCGGAAGAACTACGAGGTTATTAATATACTCGTATATTATATAGTTGTGACACCGGCCGCGAAAGGTGAGGTAAATTTTCATCTCTTTGATTTACACACACAGCACGTTTCAAAGTCAACTTATAACAGTACTACTATAACCACCTAAACAGCCAAGTTTCAACGGTAGCACTCTAGCCCCATCTCAAGTACCGAGCGAGTGTGAATGACTCGTCTGACAATACGGTCGATATTTGCTGATTACACCCTATCTTCCCCCTTGTGTAATCTATCAGTCTCGACCATATGGACATTACTTGCGTTCTTTAAACTGACATACGTACAACAGCGCATTGTTTGACCCCTCTTTGCCCTTGTAGACCTTAGTTCAATCGACCAAACTCCCCTTGTGCATGTTCACCATTGTCGAACGTGATTTTAAACACCGCGCGGTGATGAGCGGGATATTCAATGGATTGAACGGGCTGTTGTGCTCAGGGTGTTGATTGGCTGAACAGACAATGAAAATATGCAGATGACACACGAATAAAAACACAAACATATTGTTTTGATATAGATATAGACCAAAAAGTAGACTAAGCAGACTATTGGACAACTTAGTGCCCGAGTGCGCCAAACTCAGAAATCTCCAAGTTTCTGTGAAGTGTGTGTGGTGTTGGTTTTTATTAAAAGAATTGCTGAAAATATTCAGTTTTACTAGTAATTGATTTTATATTCTTTGTTTAAAGTTTGTTGGCGAAGCGCGAAGGTAGAAGTTCTGAGGTTGAAATATTTTTACGGACGTGTTCCAACGGTTTTCAATCAACAAGAACACGACCTTTCGGCATCTGAAATCTGATCTCGTCTCCAGGTTAATTTTCACCTGAAGAGGGATCAGAAACCAGATCCAGAAACGTCTGGTTTTCCTTGTTCACTATGAAACGATGGACAATGTCTGCAATAACATTTCAAGCCAATGTTCTATTAAATTCGTAATTTGTTTTTATATATTTGTGAATCTGTTTTTTTACTATAGTTTCTTGCGTCCTTTGACTTCAGTTTTCATACCAATAAATAATTATTTTGTACTACTATTTTTTCTCACTGTGAAATTATATAAAATCCAAAATTCAAACGAGAGTATTTACAAGGAATCAACATTTTAATGAATTGACTTACAACCTGGATGGATCTAGTTTGTTGGTTAACCCTGACGAATATATTTACCCTTTGGATTCTAGAACACCAAACTACGAGTATACTCTTAAGGGGTAAATCGTTTTATTAGTTTCTTAGGTTAAGCTCGCCCTCTAACAGAAAGAGCCTCGTTGTAGTTGTCTTTAAAAGAGTTCTACGTAGTTGTATCCATAGTTAGGATATTTTTCCTCTCGAAAACTTACGTTGCAGGAGATCAGAATCTTCTAAGAGTTCCGTTTGATGTGACCCAATTATCAAGTAAAAGAAAAGTTAACAGATTTTCCAGATCTTTAGACTTCTCCACTAGCACGCATGTTTTCTTAACTTCGTAATATATTTACGTCGAATTATTTCCCGCTTGCAAATATCACCAATTCTCATCCCCAAGGGTAGACGAGTCACGCCCCACCATCACTCACCACTCCCGCCCTGCTCCCGATGAAGACGTCCCGTGGAACAGCTGTTCACAAATTTATTCATCGTTCGGGTCGTGTGCTGCGGTTTCTGTAACTGTATCCGCTCCTCCCCACTGGCCACATTTAAATAACAATTTAATTTGGTCGTTATTTGTTATGAAAAGTCATACGGGCGCTCGCGATTTGCAATTTTAATCCGGCCTGGAGATTCCTCGCCTGAAGGAGGATCGGGATGACAGGTTCCCAAGGTGTCTGTGTGCCGAGGGGTGGGAAAGATGAGAGTTCAAGTGGGTATCTAGTTGTAAAAGGCAAGTTTTTATGAAATATAAATGTGTAAAATGATGGCGAGACTGCATCATTGAACGTGTAGCTGATTTTAAATTTGTTAAGTTTTTTTTGACGACGATGGAATTTTTGATGTTGGGATAATATTACAAACATTTTCCATAATTCATCTGAAGCGGGTTACTCTTAGGCTAGCTGATTTCCTAATAGTTTGTGGTATGTTTTAGGTTACCTTTCACCTGAAGATGGCTGGAGATTCCTCGCCTGTATGTTTAGGTTACCTTTCACCTGAAGGTGGCTGGAGATTCATCGCCTGTATGTTTAGTTACCTTTCACCTGAAGATGGCTGGAGATTCCTCGCCTGTATGTTTAGGTTACCTTTCCCTGAAGATGGCTGGAGATTCCTCGCCTGTATGTTTAGGTTACCTTTCACCTGAAGATGGCTGGAGATTCCTCGCCTGTATGTTTAGGTTACCTTTCACCTGAAGATGGCTGGAGATTCCTCGCCTGTATGTTTAGGTTACCTTTCACCTGAAGATGGCTGGAGATTCCTCGCCTGTATGTTTAGTTTACCTTTCACCTGAAGATGGCTGGAGATTCCTCGCCTGTATGTTTAGGTTACCTTTCACCTGAAGATGGCTGGAGATTCCTCGCCTGTATGTTTAGTTTACCTTTCACCTGAAGATGGCTGGAGATTCCTCGCCTGTATGTTTAGGTTACCTTTCACCTGAAGATGGCTGAGATTCATCGCCTGTATGTTTAGTTTACCTTTCACCTGAAGATGGCTGGAGATTCTGCGAAGGTGGCTGGAGATTCTTCGCCTGTATGTTTAGTTTACCTTTCACCTGAAGATGGCTGGAGATTCCTCGCCTGTATGTTTAGGTTACCTTTCACCTGAAGATGGCTGGAGATTCCTCGCCTGTATGTTTAGGTTACCTTTCACCTGAAGATGGCTGGAGATTCCTCGCCTGTAGAAGGATCGGGATGACAGGTTTCCAAGGTGTGATATTGAAGTTTTTGTCGAATGTCGACGATAGTGGATTTTTTTGACGTTTAGGCTAGCTGATTTCCTAATGTTTTGTGACATGTTCTAGGTTACTTTTCACCTGAAAATGGAATAAAATTATAGATCCCAAAACGTCGTTTTTTGTTCATTAAAACGAGTTTCTGAAGCTCTCTTTTAAGATGAGCAGCACAGAAATTTCATCTAGAGTTGATTCGTTGTTAACAGGGTCTTTCATGTATTATCTACACATGAATGTATGAAATCGCCTTAAACTGTTCCAACAGCGAAATTTGCAAACAATTCCAATGAACAATAAACCAACAAATTCCGAAAAGAAAGGAAATCCCATAATTTGTACAGTTACTTATACCAAATCCATACACAATTTATACCAGTCTACGCTTCAACAATTTCACATCACTCTGCACACATGTTATCACACACGATACTTGTACAGGGTTGTGTACGGGGGAGCAGGGGTGGTCCCTGGTCGGGCTGGCTTGTAATTAATTAATATGATCCAGAGTAAATGGCGCGACAACTCTCAAGGGTCTTTATTGTGCCAGTAATAAGCGCTTTGCGATCAACCCTTTGAATTTTTAATTAGCTCATCGTATTACACAGGGTTTAATCAATTGAATAATGCGTCGCTTCTTTCCCGGCTAATTTCTATGTCGTTGAACGAGCCGAGAAAAAGAAACCATTAAGCGCTGAAAGGGCATTCAGTGGTTTGTGTGAGGTTAAAAGGTTGTGGTGTTGTTTATTTTTAAATGGTGTAAAATAAATGGGTGTCATGAGTGTTGGGAATCGTGGGGAATTGCCTCGGATTTTAAGTCGAGAACTGTCTCAAATTCACCGCCACGAATTGCTTTAAATTTGCCATTGCGAATCGTCTCAAATTTGTCTTCTACTTAGCTTTCCGAGCTGTATTACAGGCGTTATATGAGGCTGTTTGTTACGCTCACGACTACGCTTTGATCTTCGGACTCGGCTATGCATCTTGTATGATTTCAAGCGTTATGAGGCTGTTTACTACACTCAATGAAAACGCATTTCAAATTGTATTAAAATTCCGTTGATAAACCAAAGATTATTTGTCTGGTCGCCATTTTGAAACGACTCAACGGTTGTTTATAATCCTACGCATATCCAAGAGTAATACTAAAATACATATTCATTTAAAATTTCATTAAAAGTCTGATGAAATTTACAATTTTACTAATTTACTACAGTATAACTAAATCAGTTTAATATAAGATTTTCCCAAAAGGCGATTTTCTGTAGTCCGAGTCGTTGGCTTATTAGTAAACTTATTTCAGCTTTCTACAAAAGATTGTTCTATTTTTTAAAATTTGAACAAAAGTTTAACCTACGAGTATAGAGAGCTCACGCTTATACATATTTTATACGAGGTTATGACAAAATGCTCAAAACGTGCTCTGGAGGTCGGAATCGGTGCTAATTTCAAGGTCTCGGGCCCTGAGTCTTACATGCTGATGACATGAATATGTAGTTTTTCCATACTGAATTCACTTAAAATCCGTTGTAACCGATCTCTTCACCGAGGTAGGATCTACTTGTATCCATTTCTAGTAGGTTCGGCGCCGCGCTGGCTACCCAAGCGCGCTCGCTCGCTATCTTATCCTCCTTCTCGCTCACACCGTACTTCCACCTCTTCTACAGAACAGGCTGCACTGTAGTGTATGGCTACTACAGAACAGGCTGCACTGTAGTGTATGGCTACTCACTAAGCTCAACTTATAGACTCGAGCACATGTACTCGCTTTGATATGAAATTATATATCCTGTAGACGACCAGCCCACTGGACCTGCATTGTTGCTGTGCAATAAAGGTGTGTGTTACTTACCCGCTCACACTCACAGGTGCTAGACCATATATCCTGTAGAATATTAGGACCTGTTTACGGTAACCAAGTATATGTTATAAGTTGATTGGTATGTTAAAAAGGTTACTTCGAGGTGGAAATAGTTGTAGTTTTCTTTGAAAGCCTAATTTAATTGTTGATATGTTGGAATATGTTAGTTCTGTATTATGTGGTGTATTTTTTATGGTGATTGTAGTGTTTTTAAGGACATTTTGACTTAGGCTAGTGGAGAATTTCTCGTATTTACGTGCTGCTAACATTGTACGCAAATGTATATCTAAAAAAAGAATGAAAAGGTTAGTATAAACTTTAGAAAAAGGATATGTATCTTCATCTATATACATCTTCAAGAAGTATACCCCAAGGCTCTGGGCCTGGTTCTATACTGTTTACTTTACTATAATTTTCTCCCATATCAACTAGAATATTACAGTATACCCCAAGGCTCTGGGCCTGGTTCTATACTGTTTACTTTACTATAATTTTCTCCCATATCAACTAGAATATTACAGTATACCCCAAGGCTCTGGGCCTGGTTCTATACTGTTTACTTTACTATAATTTTCTCCCATATCAACTAGAATATTACAGTATACCCCAAGGCTCTGGGCCTGGTTCTATACTGTTTACTTTACTATAATTTTCTCCCATATCAACTAGAATATTACAGTATACCCCAAGGCTCTGGGCCTGGTTCTATACTGTTTACTTTACTATAATTTTCTCCCATATCAACTAGAATATTACAGTAAAACTATGATATATATTTGATAGATATAATTGCCGAACTGGAAGACACAGAACGATAGTTCATGAACGTTTTCCGTCACAGGCAGGATCGTTTATTTCGTCCTTCGACTTCCAAATTCGATAAAGTGTGCCCCATTGCCAAATTGTTGTTCGCAGGAACATTTTATATCAGGCCCAGATGGGTGGAATTCGAACGAATGTGACTTGTATGAATGCAACTTTTGTATGTTTGAATGTGATCTAGATGTGTGGGAATCAAATATTTAAGCCTATAAATATTGACGATTAAGATGGATGTGTACATTTTTATTCGATGAAACCAATAACACATTGATTTATATTATTTAAAAATGAAGAAGAAAGAATCTATTTGAAGCTAATTAAGTCAAACAAAAGTACGCAAATGACGCAGTTTTTCTTTTAAAAACAACACGATATAGTGGTTGCAATTGAGGTTGAATGGTTTATTTCATGCAATGCTGTCGTATAAATGATAAAGAAATTACCAAAATTGCTTATTTTCCACGTTATACGTTTCAAGTACATTGCACTTACAAGAATACAAACTTACAAAAATAAAACATATTTAAAAGTTAGAAACTCTATAAGCAGAAAAAAAATTACTGGATAGTCTTACGTCCTTAGGACAGAAGTGTATATATATTCAACCAGCTGATAGTGCGGGAGTGTTTGGATTCCTACAATACCCTCATTACTAAGCCGGGCACCAAGCAGAGGTGGCGGCAGCGATAAATGTATTTTATTAACGATCACCAACAAATTCCCTACATTATTATAATCCGTGGACAAAGGAATGCCATTTTTCACCGCGGACATTGATATGGGGGCCATAAATAATGTCGGGTGCGCCATTGTGGTCCGTCTTGCGCATTGTTTATTTAGTCCATTGTGTCCACTATTGTGCTCCGATCATAGTTGCAGATGCT
Organism: Matsumurasca onukii; assembly: GCA_018831715.1. Taxonomy (NCBI): domain Eukaryota; kingdom Metazoa; phylum Arthropoda; class Insecta; order Hemiptera; family Cicadellidae; genus Matsumurasca; species Matsumurasca onukii. The sequence goes on along the minus strand of CM032065.1, from coordinate 45,351,892 downwards.
CCCATTGTGCAGCCATTGTTGACTCTTCTTCTCCAATTGTCGGTTTTGTTTGCTGGATCCGCTCGGATCTGTTTGTTGGAGGTGTCTGGTGCTGATCTGTTTGCGCTGTTTGGATTAATCAGCTGTTGTATTTAGTTTTAAAATCGTGCATTGAAATTTTTTATGGACAGTTAATCTTTAATCCGGTTGTACAAGACTTCTGTAGTCAAACCAATTTCAGGAAATAATAAATGTATTCTTTGGAACTGAATTAGTTGAACTATTTACGTCTGTTTTTTTAAAGAACTTTATGTGTGAGTCAATGGAAGAAGGTTTGTTACACATACCCTACGTTTTCCCTGTTTTATAAAACGTTGTTACGGTACTTAAAGTTTTGAAGCCACATAGAAAAGAGTCGTCTACCCAAATGTTGACACTTTTCACGACTGTCCATATTCCTTCATTCGAATGAATAGTAAATCATCAAATAGTAATATTTCATCACGCTTTACTTGAATAGTTCACACAACCTTAAGTTTCAAATCAAAAGCATCACACAAATCCTAAAATTTTCCTTCACACCATGAACAGGTGCGGCAAGAATGGTCACTCCTCGCGGTTCGGAAGCCTTTGGTCCATTCCATCGGTCGTTGGGCAGTTAGTTTATGAGCCAATCTAGTCGATCCTAGTTTGTAACAAGACTACACCTCATCATCCATCAAAACAATCATCACTCTCACCATTAGTCCATATCCATCTTAAAATGCCCTCTAAGAGTGGTCAGTGTCTCAAAGCAAAGTAAATAAGAATCAAAAGGCGAGACATTCAAGCAAAACGCAGAAGATACGTTCTGCGTGTTATTTTTAGCTAAAAATTCAAATGAGAAACCGCCCAAACCAGTCCTGGCCGGAGAGAAGATCTCCGTGCATTCCTGAGCCAAGGGGCAGCCTAGACAGCTTGGTTCCAGGAACCACCACCCGCCGCGCTGCCCGCACTGTTACACGCACTACAATAGACACAATGCAGAGACAATGACACAATAGACCTCCTAGAGGGCGCTCACCACATCTGCCAGGTGGTGTGGTGATATATGTGGTCCAACTGTAGGAATCTGTAAACACCTCAGCCACCACCAAGACCTTCTTGGGGAGTTACTCGGTGGTCAAAAATGGTACACGTTTTCACGAAATGTGAAAGAAGGGTAAAATGTGTCTTGTTCAAAAAGACGACGTTTGGACCACAAAGTCCTCTTTATCTCGAACGTTACCGCAAAGTCACTAACAAATTATTCGATGTAATTACGGGGATCAAACCCAGTGATGAGCTTCGAAGTCGCGCGCGATACCTACCCGTCACGGGTCTGCTAAATTCTTTCAGAATATTTGTTGCTGATAAGCACACGTTTTAATAATAAAAAAAAAAAATACTAAAAATACTACAAATTTTACTAAAAATACTAAATAGTTCATACATTTTATTATTCCAGAAGTAAAGCAAATAAAATTGGGGAGAATACACCCTCAAAATCGAAATGAAAGTGGATTTAAAAAGTTCCACTTTTAAATCGTAAAGCTCATTATTTCATAGGGGTTTTCATTACGAGATCTTTTGATTATCTTCATAATTATGTACTGTGTATTTTAAAATCTTCTAAAGAGTTAAATTATTAGTTTTTATTAAAATATTCACTGTCGTATGTTAATGTCAGCGTAGTTATGTTTATTATCGAGCTAATTTCGATTTTCGGATATTGCATTGGTAAGTCGTATGGATTATTACATGTTGCTTAAAAGAACTATAGTTCTAGCCGATGCATTGTTTTCTCGGCCAGATGTGCCAAAGTTAAGATCAGTAATTTTGTGAGACACACACCCGCACTTAGGCTATAACAACTAAGAGACTCCTTCCTTCACAAAAAGACTTCAAACTAGTCAACAGACGATCGAATTTCACTGAGATTCATTACAATGTTCAGCAGCAGTAAGGATTCATTAGAGGCAAGAAACAATGCCGAGGGGTACTCTGAGTCTGAGGGAGGTAGTTGCTTGTTAAGGCGCGTGCAGATGTAATTATTCCCTCACAAAGGTGTCGCAGAGAATGGCAACTGTGAATGACAAAGATGGTAGACTTCCGCTGCGCGCCTACCTGAGGGTCTGCCAGCACACACCCCTCGCCCTCTGGCCTCTTCGCCAATTATTCCCAGTGTCCTTTGCTACAAAAACCTAATGTTCTGTGAAAACATAGAACCGCGGTAACCGGAGACTGCAACTGTCGCTGTATTGACACCCTTTGTGCCGGGTTTTGTCGAAATCGCTGGCTTTCACGCCGGTTTGGGCCATTATGTTTGTTTCTTATCCCCTTCTCCTGAATGGAGTGCCGGGTGAGGCGGGGTGCGCCTGAAAGAGACCCTGAAGAAAGAAGGTGTTGTTGGACTCTTTTTGTGCAGGATGTTTCATTCGATATGTTGAGTGGCAAAGGTGAGCCCAGGCTGTGTGAGGGAAACTTCAAAATATTTGCGAAACTTGTCACTTCAAACGCTACGAAGAATTCTGTGGATTTGTCTGTCGTTATAATAATACGCGTAGTAAATGTTATAGACCTAAAGTAATCGACCTTGTTTATGGAAATGCCTCCACATGACATCCACACCTAAACTATATCGTGTCAATTCGCTAATGGAAGTAATTTGTAGCCTGTCGGTCTTCAGGCACAGAACACCAAGCAAACGTCCTTCTTACCATAGAAGTTACGAGGCTGTTCGCTAAGCTCACAGCCTTGCTTCAGCCTTCGGCTCAGTCTTACGTGATTTTTACTACACATTTTACTAAATATCACAAATCGAAAACGTATTTCAAATTTTATCAAAATCGAACTTCTTATTACGCTGTTATTAGTAAAATATCACTTATTTGACCACCATGTTTCATCAAAGTCGAATGAAATTTACTGTTTTTATATAATTAAAACCACTTTGTTGATAAAACTTCCCCCAAAATGGTATACTTTCGGTAATCCAATTTTTCTTGCTAACAAATTTAACTTTACAAAAAGAACATTTTTCTAAATTTCATAAAAATCGGACAAACAATGGGACCTATAGAGAGTACCCACATACAGTCGTATATAAAATTTGGAAAAAATGCTCAAAACGTGTTCTGGGAGTCAGGTCATTTTCCCAAAGGAAATTCGTCAATAACCAACGAATTAACACAGACTACGTGTTATTATGAGTAACCAGTGAACACAGAATATTCTCTGTGTGTAACCCATGAAAACATCTATTTTCAATTTTAAGTGTGGTTAGTCATGAAGTTCTTTTTTGGATGAAACAACTGAAATATATGTTTAAATTATATGTATTTTATATACAAAGTCAAACCAATTCGTCAAACAAAGCAAAATTCAAGTGTTTCCTATTTAAGAAGTTTAGAACAATCCTATCAAGTCATTTCTAAATCAAAATTTCCTGATGGCCTAAATCTTAGGTAGCTTTATACATTCACATTATTTTATATTTATATTAATTTTATACTCCTTCTACAAGACTTTCAGCAGACTTCTTCAATTTTTATTTTATATATGTGTTTATATTGTTTCTGTGTTTGTTTTGGTTAACTGTTAAATTGTTTTTATTTACAGTTGAAAAAGGCATTGCCGAAATATATCCTGAGCATTTTTAAAGTTTTTTAGTTTGTTTTTATATAAAGTCAAACGACAGTTTTTGTTTTTATTATTTAACTAAAATATATATTTCAATGGTTTCATTCAAAAGATATTTTTCAGTACATAATCCAGTTCGATAATCTCAGTAGCCTACCTCTGCGCATTGTTGTTGTTCTGCGCAATGTTGTTGTTTTGCGCATTGTTGTTGTTCTGAGCACTGTTGTTGTTTCTTACCTCTAATGATTACTCTCCTTGCCGTTATAAGGACTCAGATCAACCCTAGGCACGACGCTTTGATTCTGTGCCTTTGTCTTGAATGACCATTATTGTTATTGTGAAACTGAAAGCCTACCTTAGCCTCTGTGCGCTTTGTTCTCTGTTGGTTTGCTTTATTAATGGTTTGATGTAGTGCTGTGTTTTATGTTTAGCTGAGTGAATAATGGTCCAAAAGAAATTCGGAAATTGTGTGATTTGAAATATCTTACGGCCAAGTGATTTGTGTATGTTGCAAAGGTAAAGTGACTCAGGTAAGGTAGTTACAATAATTAAGTTTGAGACATGATTAGAAGAAGGGTTTAGTTAAAAATTGAACAGACAAAAATACATTTTAGGTCAAATCAGTGCTTTAAAGAGGTAAAGTATAAGCACACTTCGGTAACGAATGTGGTTAAAAAAATACTTTCCAAAAAATGCAACAGTTGTCTTTTTACATGATCATACTTCACAGGATCATTTCTGTAGTGTTTTCTTCGTTTATCACTTCAAATTTGAACTTTTCACTTAAAAAAGTTACAGGGGATGGGCCTACTTTCTTTCAGAAATTTCTTACCAAAAGCTTTGCTGAAAGTTACTAAGATTGCCGGTCGAACATCTTTTTTAAATGTTTTTATTGAACTATGACATAGACTCAATACATGATAAGTAATGGCTAAACTTAAAGACTTACGTCTTATTATTACGCAGAAACACTCCTGAAAAGTCAATACCTTGTAGAGTTTTGATAACATTTAAATTTTGGGAAAACTTATGTTACGTATATTTTTTTAAATACATACACAAACCGCTGAAATAAGCAGTAAATTTGAAATGTGTTGTATACTGTACTATTTAACGTATTTAACAAACAAGTTTAGTTCTCAGTTACAAAACAAATACAACGCTGCCTGAATTTCATAAAGCTGTTTAAATCCCTTCCGTGTCAACGGACACAAATATCGCAACGAATTCACAGACACAAAACCCGAATACCGCGCATTACTCCAAACCCGCCGCACCAGCGGGCGCAGCGCGACAAACCCCGCTAAAACTACATTAGCCATAAATCTCTCGTTGCAATTTCACGTCTTTATTTACCATCATACAATGTAATGTGAAATTAAACATATGTAGAGCGGTGTTAAATATTTATAAATCCGTATCGTTGTTCGCGCTACGCTCATCTGCCACAATGATCGATCTGCAGACGGCCACGGTGTGGATAATCGAGCGAACAGCGGCCCCGGGTGAATGGATACAGTGAGCGCGCAGGTAGCTAGCGCGAGGGGAGCGCGCTATTCTCATGGTAAACCCCCCTTTGTGACAAGTGTCCAAGAACAACAGTTGACAAAGGAGGTTCAAATGATGCCCATTGTGAGAGGTCGCGATGTCTCTTGTGTCTTGTCCTGCAGATGCGTCAGCTCTAGTTTCTGACAAAAAATAACTGCGTCATTTTTCAAACTGATAGGCCCCGCAGTTGTCAAAGGTCTATGAAGCCCGTGGTGGGGTGTTTTGTGTCAAGGAAGTTTCACATTGAAGATTTTACTTCCTTCAATCTGATTTCCGATGTTAGGTTGTATTATATCTTTCAGCGTGTTAAAATGTGACGTACATACCTGGGAGACCGCAGTAACCAGCGACTTACTATAGGGCTAGAGTGGAATAATTCGAATGAATGAACAAAATGTATGTTTGAAAACGACTTCGATGGCAGAATAAATGGAAAGTGCAAAAGCAATTTCATAACATATGTTTCCGCAATAAACTATTTATTTATTATTTACATAGGTGTTTTCCTTGGGGAACACGAGATTGAAAACTACGCTGAACACTTAAATATCAAAGAGTGAAAACCACTCCCAAGGGAGGAAAATGAAGCCACTCTTTAACGAGAGTGGCTGGTTTTCGGAACATTCAAAAGAGCGAAATTTCACTCTTTCTGAGTGGCCTTTACTCCTTCATTATTAATGTGAATGCTGTTGATGTTGAGGTGGAGTTGTAAAATATCGGAAAGGGAGATGCGTTTTTTCAAAACGAGTTGGCAACTAGTTTTGGAAAAAGAAGGAATGATCTTTGAATGAAAACTGGATGTTTATTAAAACTAGCAAGTTTTTGATAAATAAAAGCGACATTATCCAGATTTGAAACCAATCGCGGTCATTAATGAACCAAAAACTCAACTATACTGCAAAAGGCCTCCGTAACCAAAGTTCTTTTTTCAAACGATTCTTAAACGCATTGCGAATAATTAAGACACTGTTTAAGACACATCTGACGTTTGTCCTTGTATTTCCATTGGTCATTGGGCTATTAATTAATGACCCATTCTAAGGAAGAGTCGGCCTTAGTTTGTATCAAGAATACACCTCATAACTCATTACTACCACTCATCACACTCATCCTTCACCACATATTTGCCTTAAAATACTCTCATGAGAGTGGTCGGCATCTCAAATAGTGATATAGAGATATAGTGATGACCATACGAACTCCTGCCAGTAAGACAAACGTTCGTAGACTACCGTTCTGTGTCTCCCACTTCGGTAGTCTGCCCTGGTTCTAGTATCATAGGAGCGTACGTTCATACCATTACCTCTGCAATCGCACTTTGATTTGAAACAAAAACTCATATTTCAAAAAATATTAAGACAGGGAATCGTCAACAGTTTCAAATTATTGTCGACCAGTAGTGTAAAACAGCCATAATTTTGAAACAGATGCAAATTAACAACAACCATATTTTACAACTAAGTTCAAAACATATCGACATTTTTCTAAACCGGTTTGCTTCGATCTCCTTTTTATTAGAATAATTTTACCACCACCGATTTCTGAATTTCAATCGTCATTTTACGATTCAGGCATAGCCAAACTTTTACATTTCGGCGTGGCTTCTAAAAGTCCATCCAAAGACTATGTTTTGGAAAGTAGATTACGCATGGATACCGAATGGTTGAGGCACGAAAATCAATAGTTGCGGCAACTCAAGCACAGATAGCGCTGCGAGGGAATTCTTTTCTTTGCCTCAAGTAGAGCCACTGACGCACGTGCAAGTTCGTTCGTCCTCGAAGTCGCACGATTTGGTCCCATTTAATAAGTCATCGCCAGCGGACAAACTCGAGCATGAGGAGTTGAGGGGGAGACGGCGCTATCTGTGTTTGGGCTGCCGAACTATGAAGAATTTGCTGCCTGAACCATGTGGGACGGCGACAGATGGCGGCACTCGCAGCGCTATCTGTGCTTGGGACGCCGGACTGAGTTGATTTTGCTGCCTCAACCATATGGCATCTATGCGCAATCTACCTACCACAATAACACTTTGGTCCATCCTTTTACATTCCGATTGTACGTCCACTGAGCAGACGGTGTGCCACCCAGGGCGCAAGTTTGTGTCTAATCATGGTTTACGATCAATAGAGCGACTCTGTTGACACTTGCCTGGTTCGACACGCGCATGACAATGGCACATAAGTCCTCATCACTACGCAACTTGTATTTGCGCACATTTGGCGCGCTTGTTGTTCCTACTTTACGGCGCTTTGTTCACGGCAGGTCCAGTTTTCATTTTATTCGCCCCTTATTTTATAGTCAGGTTTGTTTCCCTTCGTGTGGGAAGGCGGTCCGCCTTGTTTGTAAGGTTTATTTATTTTGCGTAACGTTGATTTATTTCTTTGGATAAAATACAGAAGGGAAACGATTTTCGTATATGAAAGCAGCTAGAGTGGTACGAGTCGAATGAAAGGGAGAAAGTGACTGCAAGTATTGTACGTATGAAAGACACTTTGATGCTAAAACGAAAGATGCTAAAATTATTTTGATGCTAGAATCATTGACTTTCTTCTGCTAGAATTGAGTAGCATCTTCTAGGAGAGAATTGATTACAGTTGACATTAACTACCCTGTCTTTATAGAAATGTGTCTTTTTTTCAGAAGTAAACGTGGCCTTGTAAGATGTACACTGTATATGCATTTTCTTATGAAACCAGAGACAGGGTGAACTACCTGACTGGGAGACACGGAACGGTGGAACGTTTGCCCTCACAGGTAGGATTCAGTTCAACAACACACTTCCGAATTCGATCATATGTACCCCAGAGCCTAAGGCGTTTAAAGCTCGTCTAAATTCAGTTTTGGTCGTGGAAGCTTTTTACAGTTCAAGCGAGTTTATTTAACACAATTGGGAGACTCGGGAAACAAACAGACGGAGAGGGGTAAACTGGGTAAATTCAAGTGAATGAAGATATTAGTAGAAGTATGTAAGTTTGAAAGGGATATAGATGTGAATTAATGCAAAATGTTAAATAAAATAATAGGATTGAGATACATGCATCTCTATTCAACATGTCTATTCTGGAAATATGTATTTATTAACCCGACACCAACCTGTTTCGGCAGATGGTGAATTAAAAGTTGTCTGTATTGTAGACCTATAGTTGTCTCTCCTTCTTGTTTCATGTTGGTAAATATTCCTTCCCTGCACCAAAACATATTTTGGGCTTAAATCAATAATATCATATACAGGCAGTAGCGTTTATACCATAAGCTAAATTAGGGTGTGCTAAAAAGAAAGATGCGATTTTAAAACTTCCGCGGTACCGTAAATATCCAATTTTCGCGTGGCAAAGATTCCTGAGCCTTTTTTTGCACAAATTCTATCAACAAGATCCCACCAAGTAAGGTCATAATCCAGATACGTTGCTAAAAATTTCGTAGACCTCCGTTCTGTGTCTCCCAGCTTGGTAGCTGGCCCTGGCTCTAGTATCATAAGGGTGCATGTCCATACTTTTTATGGGATCACACTTTAATATGAAAAAAGGTAAAGGTAAAGTTTGTCTTGTTTAACGAGGCGAAGTTAGGACTACATAGTCCTCTCTACACTCTACCTCAACCTTTACCTAGCGTTACCGTATTGTACTTTACAAATATAAGTGAACCTGCGCCAGCAGAGTAATGAGCTCTGGAGTCACGCACGATTCCAACCCACCACTGATCCGCTAGAAAAAACTTACGTATCCAAGACAGGAAAGCGTCAACAGGTTCAAACTTTTGAACACTGGTCTGCACGATTATCTCTATTGAAGTTTTGAAATTCCAACTGAGTTTTGCTTCCTTATACAGGACCAATGAAAATTCCAGAACATTAGCGCAACCTTCCCACATCTTATAACTATTCATTTCAGCCCAAGGATTGGATATTGACTACATTTAATATAATACATTGTCAAGCAATCCTAATTGGAGGTATCCTCTACCTGTTTCGGTACTAATGTACCATCATCAGGAGTCTTTGCAGTTGTATCGGCCATCTGGCGTCGTCAGAATATTAAATCAACAATTTAAACACAAAAGGTAAAGGTAAAGTTTGTCTTGTTTAACGAAGCGAAGTTAGTACTTCGAAGTTCTCTCTACCACTTAACCTCGACTGAAAAAGTATACGAGGAAAAATCTAAATAAATTAACGAATAAACACGATTCATGAACAAACACAAAGGCAGATCTGTGTTTGCTGCCTGTGTCCTTGTGTTTGCTGCCTGTGTCCTTGTGTTTGCTGCCTGTGTCCTTGTGTTTGCTGTCTGTGTCCTTGTGTTTGCTGCCTGTGTCCTTGTGTTTGCTGTCTGTGTCCTTGTGTGTGTTTGTGTGCTGTTCCTTGTGTTTGCTGTCTGTGTCCTTGTGTTTGCTGCCTGTGTCCTTGTGTTTGCTGTCTGTGTCCTTGTGTTTGCTGCCTGTGTCCTTGTGTCTGTCCCTTGTGTTTGCTGTTCAGGTCTGTGTGCTGCCTGTGTTTGCCTTGTTTTGCTGTCTGTGTCCCAGTTTGCTGCTTCTGTGTCCCCAGGTGTTGCTGCCTGTGTCCTTGTGTTTGCTGCCTGTGTCCTTGTGTTTGCTGCCTGTGTCCTTGTGTTTGCTGCCTGTGTCCTTGTGTTTGCTGCCTGTGTCCTTGTGTTTGCTGCTGTGTTTGTTCGTGAATCGTGTTTATTCGTTAATTTATACAGTATAGTTTTCTCGTTATGTACTTTTGCGTTTTAAGTGTTGATTTAAGATTCTGACAACGCCAGATGGCCGATAAAACGATGGTACATTAGTACCAAAACAGGTAGAGGATATCTCCAATTACGATTACTATATTTAATTCAGTCTTCCCACATCCCACATCTTGCAGAACTCCCGCCCTATGTCTAAGTGGGATCAGTGTCACACACACACACACACTCACACCCTGTGCGCATGTGTGTGTGTGTGAACTCCCTCTCGCTTAGCATAGCGCTTAACGCCTGTCGGAGTGACGTATTGTGCGCTTAATGTACTTCGGACATGAGTGGTTTACCGATACACTGTGTCCGTGTACGTATACACTGAGATGCTTTCACACTGGTCCGTATGTCTGGCTCCTTTCACACCGAGCACACACGGCTCCTTTCACATTTGTATATCGGACCGGTGGATGTAAGGAAAGTGCACGTCAGGAGGAGGAGAGGAACAATTTTTTACCGGTGAGGCAAAGAGAGGTTCTATTAAAGTTGGGGGTTTTCGAGGTGATCAAACATGTAATAATAATAAATCGTCTTTATTAATTTAAACACATGGTGAAGTAAGGGCTTAAAAACTCCTTAACAAGAAATATATATTTTGAAAAACTATTACTACAGACGAAATATAAATACAAAACATAGCCAACACGTAGTCACAAGCAATACGGTAAATCTTAGCGAATAAAACAGAAAATCTTTCATTTTTTTATTTTAAATTTGACGGAATTCCTTTATACACTATCCCAGCAGTCACCACTAACATGTGTAATGTGACTATACGGTAACTCTAGGTAAAGATCGAGGTTGAGTGGTAGAGAGGACTTTGAAGTCCTAACTTCGCCTTGTTAAACAAGACAAACTTTACCTTTTTACTTTCTGTATCCAAGAAAACACAAGCTAGTAAATAATACACCCCTTTTTAGTTTAAAATTAAAATTTCTTTAGCAAAGTGTACGTAAATATTAAAACCAACTAAACGATTACAAAACACTCAAAATTATGTTAAATAAATGTTAAATGAAAAAGGGGCGATTAAATAAAAGAAAATAATTTGGTTCCATAATTTTGTCCATGAGTGTATAACAGCTCAATTTATGCCCAGTGCTCTGAATGTCAAAGTGCAGACATTCGGATTAATTAATTAAACAGAAATTACTTTAAACGGTAGATTCTAGAGCAACGGGAGTTGTTTCGATAGGTTGAGAAAGTAAGACTCAACTATTCAGGGTGAACTTTGTATTCAATTATGGTATTGCTATAATTTAAGAAAACAAAACGCCAAAAAGAAGGAGAAACAGATTTTATTGTTAACATGTTTGAAGTATTCTACAAAAGATCACTCCTCAAGATCCTGTAATAAGTAATTTTTAATTTTCTTCCCAAAACTAACACAATTATTTATTTTTCAGATATCAACATCAAGGTTGTTCCATAATCCTTTTCCATAATCTGGAAATCTTTTGTTTGAAGATAAAAGTTCACTATATTATTCACTCAAAAGATGAATTAAACTCTAAATAAATAAAGCAAGGATATATTTCTTCAGTTGAAACAAAATATCAACTTTTCGAGTCCCACGCAGGAGTTCTTCAATGCAACCGGATGAACTTCAATCGTTAAAAGTTTCCTCAGAGTTTTAATGATTGTAAAAATCACATTGTATAAAATACAGAGCCTCAAATCCAACTAAATTAAAACTGACTGTGAACAAAACTAATTATTGCTTTAATTAAACTTAAAAACCCTAGAAATATTTGAGTTATTGAAAGCACAAAAAGTTAATTTTGTGCTTTTATACATACTTGCAAGGGTTAAATCTGGAAACACTGCGTTGTAACATTTATAGGCTAAATAATCCTTTCCTCACATACTGTAATCATTGAACAAACGTTTCATTCATTTGATACTTACTTAGAGTAATTTTCAATATAAAGACACTGGGAAGTCCTAACCCTATTCCTTTAAATATGTTTCAAGACAATTCCCTAAAACTTGCTTGAGAAACTATTCTACTAGCCTTCTTTTCTAACTTAAAAATCCTCTCAAATTCCATTTTAAGAATTTGAATATTAAGTTTGGTTAAAGTGCCTTCGCCGAACAATCCCGACGAGGGTCATTTACACGTTTTGTTAATCCTAACAAAAATGCAGAACACAAATCACAACGACCCACAAAAAGGAACAAAGTATTTCCTGGAACTGCAATTCCTTCAAATATGTCTCGACACGATTCCCTGAAACCTGATAATGAAATAATTCTTCTAATAGCCTCCTTTTGCAATCTAAAAGGCCTCTCAAAATGAATAGTTGAACATCCTACCCACAACCTGATCCCTACGACAAACGATTGAAGACTATTCCAAAACAAGCTTTTCAAAGAATTTTGATAGAACATTTGGCTAAAGAACCTGCGCCGAAAATCGTTCATCTCAACAAAGATATTGAAATAATTATTCTAATATCCTCTCCGTTCGCAATCTAAAAAGCCTCTCAAATTTAATAGTTGAACATCCTACCCACAACCTGATTCCTTACGACAAACGATTGAAGACTATTCCAAAGAATTTGGATAGAAGAACATTTGGCTAAAGAACCTGCGTCCATCCCAACGGAGATACACAGAAAACAAATCACAACACCACACAAAACAAACAAAATATTCCTTACAACTGATTGACACTGTAAAAAAACCCAATTATTTCCCGACATTCGGGAGAATAAACAAGTCATCCGCGGCGAGCGGTTTATTTAAAAGCGAAACTTAGGTGACAACACTGGCGCGAAGGGGACGGGACATTGTCGCTGTAATGGAGAGCGCTCACAATGCGCAGAAGGGGTCTGAATTGAGAAAGTATTTGGATTGGACGCGAACACTTAAAAGCGGCGGGAATATGTTTGTTCAGCGGGTGAGGTTGATTACAGCGACGTAATTAAACAAATAATGGGAAGGTTTGTGGAGTCGTCTGCTCAAGTGGTGACGTCACTCGAATGTGCGGCCAATGGCGCGGGTTCTTGCAAAACACCGGTCAGCGCTGGATAATTCGATCTCATGTGCTTGACAGCTCGGTGAGAAGCACTTGGCACCTGATTTACCTGGAATTAGTTCTATTTCGGATTTTGTTGTTGAAGTAGTGTTTTCAAAAGTCATGGTGCACTTATGGATTTGGGTTGAAAATCATTTTGGTTCTGATTAATGAACGGATCTCGACAATTGATTGCAGTTGTTTTCAACTAGTGTAGTTGTGCAGGTCAGACTGGTAAGTAAATATTTTATTGCGTGTAACATGTTGACATGCATTGCAATCATCACTTTTAAAGTTAACCAAAATTTGGCATTCATTATACCCCTTCTTACAGTTGTTTCCACTCATACAGCAACGTTCACTCGAATTTTAATACTCTAACTAAACGTTTTTGATTTCTAGACAAATCTGTGTCAATAAACTCAAGGAAAGGAATTTTGCGATCATTATATGCAGATTAACTAAAAGATAAACGTGATCTTCTTCTGGAGATATTGGCAATTGATAGAAATAAATTTAAAACAGTAGGCCAATATAATTAATTTTTATTTTGCACTCAAATTAAATTTATTTTTATTTTAAAAATTAATTATATTGGCCTACTGTTTTAAATTTATTTCTAAAAGATAAACGCGTTTTCGTTGATTTTATAAGCATTTTTTCAACGTTCCAATAGTAAAATTATTTTTCGAATAAAATTGACATATAGCTTTAGTATCAAAAGGCTGGAAACCCGATTCAATACGCAGGGGTTTTGAATCTGGGTGATTTAATTTTGCGTGTTTATGCGATTCAATCATTTATATTTATAGCAACTTCAGTCGTCTTAAACCTACTATAGTTCTTAGAAAGCAAATTGCAGGTCCTTAAATAGCACTATCAATAAAGCCTTTTGCTATTTTTCTAGAATATTTCGATGGCATTCATCAATCCAGTTGAAATACTATAGTTCTTAGAAAGCAAATTGCAGGTCCTTAAATAGCACTATCAATAAAGCCTTTTGCTATTTTTCTAGAATATTTCGATGGCATTCATCAATCCAGTTGAAATACTATAGTTCTTAGAAAGCAAATTGCAGGTCCTTAAATAGGCCTTTTGCTATTTTTCTAGAATATTTCGATGGCATTCATCAATCCAGTTGAAATACTATAGTTCTTAGAAAGCAAATTGCAGGTCCTTAAATAGCACTATCAATAAAGCCTTTTGCTATTTTTCTAGAATATTTCGATGGCATTCATCAATCCAGTTGAAGTGCAAATTGCAGGTCCTTAAATAGCACTATCAATAAAGCCTTTTGATATTTTTCTAGAATATTTCGATGGCATTCAAATCCAGTTGAAATACTATAGGCCATCCTTAAATAGCACTATCAATAAAGCCTTTTATATTTTTCTAGAATATTTCGATGGCATGTTGAAATACTATAGTTCTTAGAAAGCAAATTGCAGGTCCTTAAATAGCACTATCAATAAAGCCTTTTGCTATATTGTAGTACCTCGTTTTTTTACAGCGGGCACACCAAGTAAGTATATAAAGTATGAATGAAGTAAGAATGTATAAATGTAAATAGGCTAGAAATATAAATAGATTATCAATAATTTGTCATGGAATTGTTAAAATTGTTACTTTACTCAAATAAGGAAATTGTTTTTTTTTTTAATTAATATGTATGACTTTGCCAATGCATGTAAGTTGTTAATCTGGCTCAATAAAGACTTTGACTTTGAAGTTTAGAGGGATCTAGCCACTTCAGGTTTACAAGATCCTAGTTTTGAAAACTAGGATTCAGAGATTCTGAAAGTACCCAAGCCAGTTAGTTCAGTCTTATCAATTCATTCATTATTACGCATTGAGCAAAGCCCTTGAAACATCAAGAAGAACTCGTCGAACACTACTTATCATATCACCTTCAATTTTGCAAGACTCCTAGAGTTTTCAACATTGAGAGATTCTGAAATTATCAAATTCAGTTTTTCCAGCCTTATCAATTCCTTCATCATCACGCATTGAGAAAAGTCACCTCTTTAAGCATCAAGAAGAGCCTATTGAACCGTGTGGAAAAATTATCAATACTTATCATAATCGCTTCACGTTTTTAAGATTCCTTGAGTTTTGAAAATCCAAAGATTTTGAAATTACCAAAGTAGTTAATTCTTATTGATTGCCACTCATCCATCCATTCCCACGCATTTAGCAAAGTCATCCTCGAAACATCAAGAAGAGCTCGACGATCCGTACTTATCATAATGTCTCCAAGTTTGCAATACTTCTTGAGTTTTGAAAATTCAGAGATTTTGAAACTACCGAAGTCAGTTCACCTTATCGATTACCATAGATCCATTCATTCCCACGCATTGAGCAAAGTCACCCCTTGAAACATCAAGAAGAGCCCGTCTTGTCGAACCGTGTGGGAAAACTATCAATACTCAAATTCTCCACAGACGAGAGCTCATCCTCTGATCTTTGTTGATGTGCGCGCGACAGCACCTGCAGGACTTCAAACAATCCTTGAATGGCGGACAGGAGAGCCTAATTCAAGGGTGATATATCGTCACATGTCTGGGCCGAGATTAATTGTCCAGGTCCTGTTCCTTTCTTCTGTTTGTCCAGGATTACAGGACTCTGTGTCACTGGCGTGTTTGGATTCCAGCTTAGCATCTTCCATCAGTCTGCCAGTCGGGGGATTAGTTCTTCAACGGTCTTCTCGGCTGTAATTGGATTGACCAAGATGCTGATCTCCGACACGGTCAGGTTTGCACAATGACGGGATTGAGACTTTAGGTTCAACTTCAAACACAGCTGTCTGCAAGGATCTTGGATTCCGCAGCGAATCAGAGTTATGTTGGGTTCTCAGGCAGTTTTTGTGAGGATTGGCTGTTTGATCTTTGCGTAAGGGCAGTATTTAGAATTGTGTACTTTATCCGCAGAGAATTGCGAAATTTGTATAGAAGTTAGAAATAATGCTATAAAGAAAAGAAAATATTACAAAAAAACTTGTTGTAATGTTTACGGATCGAACTGATGATAGCACTGTTACGTTAAACAGATTAAATTAAATTAATCAAATTTAAATTAAATTTAATTAATCCGATTTGAATTTAATTAATCCAATTTGAATTAAATTAGTTCAATTTAAATTAAACTAATCCCAGGTACTTATGTTTTCCTCAATCCTTCTAGTTCTTCTTACATGTGTTCGTTCAACTGTACTGCAAGAGTCCAAAAGGTTCAACCACAGACAAACTAATAGAGTCCTTTAGTCTATGGTTCAACTATCGTAAATTAGAAACTGCCTATTCTTCAACAATTATTTGCGACGTCCTTTGTTTGAAGTCTTTTCACGATGGTACAATTTCTGCGGTTGTAATATTATTACGGACGTTTTCCATAGTTTCTTAGTGAACAAAAGAAAACAAAACACGACGTTTCGGGAGCTCGAATCTGTGTTCGTTTTCAGGTGAAAGGTTTCCACAACGTCGTGTTTCTTTTGTTCACTCAAAAACTATGGAAAACTTCCGTAATAATATTTAAATTTCAGGATCTGTGACGTGTTATAGTAAGTAGTTATGGGTAAATTCGACTTCTGACAAAACGAACATGTTGTAACTTACGTTTCATATTCTTGCGAAATAATGAACTGTACTCCTTTCCAGCATTCCAGCTTGGTGAGTAGTTCCCGAAGAAGTTATGAATCAAACACTGAAAATTAAATTCCAAGCAACACCTTATAGGAACCGCTAAATTATCCCGCCGTAAAAGTCGCCCGAGAACGCCCGAAAGAGCGGGCCAAAAGTGGGAGGATTGTGAGGGGCCATTAGAAACAAAAACATAAGGAATCCCATTCATCCTGGCGCGGCGCGGCGTGGAGGATCGGAGGCTAAATATTCAACTATTTATCCTTGGAGGACGGATTCCAAAGAAATATATCGCCGGGAGGATGACTGTGCGTGGGATCAGGCCGGTGCCGCAGAGTCTAGCAGCAGCGTCTTCAGGCGCGGGGAGAGGACCCTCGTCATCCATTGACAGAAGAAAAGGAACTCAAACATTTCATGATAATAGCATGTTGATTGTGTCTATGGCCAGCTGGTCAGCCGACACAACACCTGTGCACACGACGCGACAATGGACGAGGATGGTGCACACGAGTGAAGCGATACACCAGTGTGAGCGGTACTCTTTGTGAACAGTAGTGGTGGCAAGTTTAGAGGTCAAGTTGGTGGGAGGAATGTAAATTTTGTATGTCCGAATGAGATTTCGATGGTATGAAAGGAAAACTAATAAAAATGACGATTGCCATACATATTATGTAAAAAGTGTTTATGCAATAAAATACTTATCAAGTTGGCGAGGTTCTGAAATGGTAAATAAAATAAATTTTTGAGGAAAGAATTTATGACCAATGATAACACATAAATAATTATGCGAAGAAGAGGCTTTGTTAATAAGAAAGTCTTATCAACAAGAATGACTATTTCAGTGTTGCTTGTATAAAAAAAAACATTGCTAGGCTACGACGATTTGAGTTATTACACTTGTATTTTCGTAATTGGCTCAACCGTACGGCTCAAATAGCAGATTGTTGCCCATGTGAAGAAAAAAATTTATAAAATCAAACCATTGTTTGACAAACATACTTGCAATTTACTTTCAAAATTTTAATTTTAACGTTTGGAAAAAGTTTTACGTTGAGGGACTTTAAAGTCTTAAAAGTTAATCAGGTTTAAGATAAACGGGCAAACCGGGTTTAAATAAACCGAATTTAAGTAAACTGAGTTAAACTGAACCGGGTTTAAGTGACTCGAGTTTGAGTAAACAGGAATAAACGAATTTAATCGGTTACATACTAGGTTTGAAGACTGCAACGTTTTATTATCAGTTGAACCTGAGAGCAGGTCATACATATAAGTGAATCGGGGTTAAGATTTAAGTTAAACTAGGAAGTGTACCCAGTTTGAAAGAAACGTCCAATTAAAACCAATTTAATCTGGATGAATTTTAATCTCGTGTAACCGATTTTGAGTTAATGGGGGTTTAGAAATAGAGTAAATCTCTGTTTCCTTTTACTCTTTAACTTATTCAATATTGCAACAAAAAGCACAAAAACTTGAAGAAATTAAACATACAAATTTGATAAACTAGCTAGCACGCCCAACGAATCTTAAGAGAGAAAAAAACAAAAATCATGTAGTTAGATCAAACAAAATTCGATTTCAAAACTTGGATCAGATTCAAATTCCGAAACGTTGTGTTATTCTTGTTCACTTAAAACTATGGAAAACGTCTGTAATAACATTTCAACCTCAGGCATCTTTAGTTGTTAGCGAAATAGCATCACTCTCGCCCTCAACGGTAAATAGTCCACTTGTTCAGCTGTTTATAAAGACGCTACCGTTGCCACAGCTGTTCAGGAGGCGGCAAACTCCACAGATACAGGGTGTAAAGACACCTTGGTAATCTGTGGTGGCAAAACAGAGGCGGTGTCTTTGAGGGATCACCTCCTTCAGTGGTGCGTCGGTCGAAGAAAGACCTCCCTCTTGACATCTCTCTGCGCTAACGGCTTCGAGGAGAAAGAAAATACTTTCGAGGAATAAACACTTCTTTTTCCAGGTGTCCTCTCCTTCCTTGGACTCATTCATTCGAGTTCCGAGTGGAATTCTCGTCCTCAGGTTCATTCAAGGAGCTGTGAACCTGCAACTGGTTCATTGTCAGAGAACCCGACACAGGGACAAGCTCTTGTGGAGAGTGTTAGTTTTAAGTTTGAAACTGGATGTTTGCCTTAGAAGTTTCTAAAAAATTGAACCCACATTAAGTGGAAGGTCAGATGTTGGGAAAACTCCATTTTCGAGTATTAATATGGTTGAAATCATATGTAAATTTAAAACATTAAACACTTGAATATAAAAAAGTAAAAACACCAGTTACAATTTAGACCGTGCTAACAAGTACATTTACTCTACTATTGAATTGTTCTTGAACGGTTAGTTTGTTACTTTTCACCTTATACTCGTAGTATTTTGTTAACATTCCAACCCCTTCTTCATAAATGTATTGCCGATACATAAAATAAGTGTTATGTGTTTATGTAATGATCACTTATCTATTTATATCCTGCCATGTTGTCGAAATATCTTTTACAATCAAAGCCAAAGGCAGAAAAAAATATCAAGGGGTCAACCTTCTTTTGGCGTTTGAGAGTGTTTTCCTTTAAAAACTATGTAATTTCGAATTATTCGTTTGAAGTCTGTTGTTAACGATGGTGGAATTTCAAAGGTTTAAATATTATTGCAGGCATTTCCCATAGTTTTTAGTAAACAAGAAGAACACGACTTTTCGGGACCTGGAGTCTGATTCCGTCTTCAGGTGAAAAATAACCGACCTAATATTGTTGTTTCGAGTGCCACAACATTAAAGACGAGTCTTTCTCGAATTTAGGCAATTTCAATATTGCTTTACTTCAACACCCTCCCTACCCTATCCCCTGGCTGGTACCTTTTAAGTGGCGTTATTTACTAATCGTATTTAAAACGTCAATATACTGGATATTTTCTAAATTCTAAAGTTTCCTCCTGACTGTCTGTGTAGGAGAGCAGCCAAGGCGTGGCTCAAGCCCAGAAGCTGGCTCATTCTTTGTTTGGTGCTTTTGTCATGGAAATCTGCACCAATTGTCTGAACAACGACGCATTATCTTGCCCGCGCCCACTGCTCTGACCACTGCTACGTCACACCCGACCCTCGCCGCTCACGAACGTGTCAAGGAGGATTGTTAGAGATAACTCAGAGAGGATTAGAACATAATCTTCAGGTTGTCAAAAAATAAAAAAAATTCTGGGGGTCAAGTAGCGGTGCTCATTTTATGGTCCCAAGCCTAGTGTGTCTTATACCGTGCTAACGGTTTGAGCATATCATTTTTTCCAAAGGAAGTTCACTAGGTATAAAATTGAATCACAGTTTAGTAATAAAGAAAACAGACAAAAGTACTTTGTTTCCTACATCGTAACTTTTATTTGAAGATAACTTCAAAGGGAATCTTTCTGATAATGCATAAGTAATCCTATTCAAATGTCTATGGGGTCGATGAGATTTTGTAGAGACCTTTTCTAAAATCCAACAATTTAACCATTTGCAAAAACTAATTTAAACAAGTATACAATGCTAGCTTGAACAGTTTAAATGTTCTAAAAGCAATCTATAGGGCAAAGACACGAATAGACACACACAACATCGTAACGAAAATCTGGGAAACATTGGATAAAGATCAGAGAAACGAAGAAAACCCCGATAATCTTGAAAAAAGAATAACTGTAGAGAGAAACCAATATAAAATCTTGTTGAAGGCTATATCTATAAACCCCTATATTTATTTCATTATTACACAAATATTCTGTTCCAATAAAACCTTTTGAATTTGAGAAACATAGAAGAATGAATAATTGTACAAAAGAAATATAGGCCTTAGACACACACAACATCGTACAACCATTGGATACAGATTAATCTTGAAAAAGAATAACTGTAGAGAGAAACAAAAGAAGGCTAATCTATAAACCTATATTTATTTCATTATTACACAAATATTCTGTTCCAAACCTCCTTGAACAAAAGAAAGTATTAAAGCACTGGACTTGTGCATAATGCATTTAATACATCAGTATGATTGGTCGATGCATTTAGTATATTCTATCGTGATGCACTTAGTTCTGAATTATACCTACAAATGGCATTGTTGTACTTCATTAATATGATTCTTAACTTTATTTGCCCCTTTGTATTTAATTTGACCTAAAAGAGGTCTGGTTAACTTCGTCTTAAAAATCCAAAAACTCCTACACGTTATGTGGCATGAACATTTCTTCATCGTCGAAACATCATCTGGTTCGTCTGTAAATTGTATGGTAATCTATGGGGAGATATTTTAGAAACAAGTAGCACAATTTACTACATCTACTTGTTATGGATTAACATAACGGAGTTATTTCGTTATACATTTCACAACTAAGGTTAAAATGTATTTTATAGTTTTAACAAAATGCCTTTCTAAACATAGCTCTCACGGTTTATGCTTTTATGGGTGATGTTTGTTAGATCTACATTTCTGTTGGAACATTCTTCTTCAACCTAAAATCATCCTATCTAAGGTTTTTAGTGAAATTTCTTCTCAGCCAAGAATCATCCTGTCTACCGATTACCCATGGTACAAGTCTATTTCATGAATGTAGCCTATGTAAATTGTCTGCAACATTCGTCAACTAGAAGCCCACATTTATACACAACTGGTTACACCTTAGTCATAACCAGACCAGTCCAAGCACATTCCTTGAGGGATTATTATAAATGTACACCAATAACGGCTTTATGATGTATTGGACCTTACATCTTGTAGGTCTGTTGGAATATAGAGTGAAAGCTGCTGCGTTCAGTCGTTCTATCCTTCCTTGCAATATTGTAAAACCCAATAAATTTTAAATGTCATTATTAACAGACAGCCTAAAATGCCTACAAATAGTTATAGCGTATCATTCTAACACAACAAAAGTACGGCCTTTATAAAAGTGTCTTAAACAAGCACAAAATTAATAAAAACGATGGGCTCTATCAGTATTTAGCTTTCATAAAACGAATTATCATTAATGCAAGCAGAACTATGCATCACATTAAATACATCACACAAGCTCTTCACTTCAACAAATTACTCTCAGTTACTCCAATAACAAAGCAATTCATAAAGTTTAAACAAGTGTCACTCTGACGAGATCTGATGTAAGAGATTCTAAAGAGTGTTTGTCGGTGTCGGCATTATCTCTGTTATGCGCTATTAACCCATTTAGCAATTAGCTCACATATAATTAGAAGGTAAACATAGTAACAATTAATCTACCATCTGTTGTTCTGGCATCGATTCTGATGTTTTCAAATGTTGATCAATTAATTACGAGTATTTAACAGATTATTTTGAATTTACATACAAGTACAGTTTATTGAACCGTTGAGCGTGATTGTCGGATTTAATTTATTAACATCTACTAGATGTAGTTTACGGTATCATTAAATATTTTGGCATCAGTGACACACAAAAAACTTTACATTTTAAACTTTTACAATGTGTATCTTTTCAAAGTGTAAATTATTAAAACCATCTCTTTTTGGCCAAATTGTACCGTCAAAAAAGCTTCAATTTCACGAAAATAGTATTTCATCACTTACCCTAGATTTTAAAGTGACACTTTTTGACACGAGGTCAAGAGTTAACGTCCGAGGCGCAGTCGAGTACTATTACTGCTTATATACTACTTTGAACTGTGAATTATGATGTTTTGAAGAAACAGCTGTAAGATATTAATGTTCATTTTTAGTTTGTTAAAAATGGAAATTAATTCTTACGGTATTGCCGTGGTCAGAGAGAACGACCTTCCGCGTACGTGCCTCATGCGAGGTGGTGCGGCTGGCACGGGCGGCCGTGAGCCTACCCTTGGCGGTGCATAGATATACCCCAGGACTTACGGTCCAAGGGGCAGAGAGTTTGAGAGCCGTTTTGGCTGGTGGATGCAGGACGGTGCATCGGAGGAGGACTCTGTTGTAAAGGTGAGACTTTCTTTCTTTAGAGCCTTTGTAGGGTTTTGGGTAAAGGTTAACCCTTTGTTTCGGTATTTGTTTCGGTTTTGTTTCGGTATTGTTTCGGTCTTTTGTTTCGGTACTGTTTCGGATTTAATTTCGGGAATATATTTTAAAATACTGTTTCGTTTGCAAGCATTTGAATTCTTGCAGTAGTATCTTTAAACGGTACGCTTTTGGACATCACTCGCGGGATTACTTGGGGCGAGCCGTAAGAGACGATACCTCTTTCGTTGTACGAGATTTTTGGATATAGACTTTATAGGTGTTCTCTCCTCTCCTCGGCAATTTAGGGCTTAGGATATTAGGCAGTGTATACATGTTTAGTGGATAAGGGTCTAGGGTTAAGGTCTTACGTATATTCTAATTAGAGATAGGATTTTTGGATAATTGTCAAGATTATTGATTTGTACATTTGTAGAGAAAGAGAAAGACAATATTATAGAATTGTTAAGTCAAGCGGCTAGATTATTTATTCCCCGTTGAGCTACGTCCTCGTAGTACGGCCATACCCAGAGTGCGGGTTTTGCTCATACTACTCAGCTATTACACTGATTTATTATATATAGGCCTATGTAAGTGTCAAAATTCAAACAAACACAAGAAACTTGTTAACCAGCCTTCATATTTAAAAAAACTCTTAGATGTCCATGCCACCAAAAATCATTAAAGTAATTTTTTCTCCGTAGGGAGACAAACATCATTAAACAATACTTTATTTAGCTGGGTGTAATAGTGGCATCAATAAATGTGTCTAAAGCAGCTGTTTTCAGAGCAGAATGAAAAAATTTAATTACAACAATGTATAACAATCAGGCAATAATATAACATCTCAGGCAACAATCAGTCAATACTTCATGTGTGCAATTAAAACACACATCCCCTCGGCACCAACAGGCGCATGTGCGTGTGCGAGTGTATGTGTCTGTTTCCATGGCCACTATTGTGCGGTTTTGTAAGTGGGAATTATTCCGATGACTGGTCCCCAAACGATTCCTTACGGCTTCTAGTCCCTTTGAGCCACTCTTCTTTAAGCCATAAAAAGAAACCTCTTTTTATCCGGCAATACACGGCTTCCAATTATAATGCCAGATAGCTTCTTTAAACATTTATTTACTCGCGGTGCTCGAGTGGGTCGGTTTTTGATGTCGCTTCGACGATTGCCCTTTGCACTCGGCTTGTTCGAGCCCTAAACCTTTGCGACCTCTATGGTGTACAAAGTGGTTAGTTAGGGCATCCCCTGACAGTACCGATTCTTTGATGTTTTGTATTTTATTTTATTTATTTCGTCACTCTATAACACAAATTGTTAATCACGATGATAGGAAACAACAATTGTTGCAAAGTAATAATAATAAATGTTTATGATTAGATTATTAAGGGTCCGCCTCAGTAGTCACCACAAACCTAGATTCCGCCCGCACTAGGAAAACACGACACCGCGCACGTAACAACTGGTTAAAAAAACGCGCCTTCTTTCAACTGATGGTGGACCGATGCTTCTAGATATCCAACCGAGATGGCTCACAAACCGATTATGAATTTCATACCCAGTGTTAACCCAGAACAGAAAAATTGATGTGGCCTAACAGTAAACCGACCGCTTTCATCAGTAAAAGTATATATTTACGTATATGATATATTTAGAAACTAGAAGAAATTTCCAACAGTGCAAAGGTTCTGACCTCTCATAAGTGGTTTGATAGTTTCACAAATAAACGTTCTTTGTCGAAGTTGTCGAAGTTTTAGTTCTTTCCAGCTCCATTGTATACACTTAAAACGAATAATTTCGAGAAAGATCGCTCTATAAACGTGTAGGTGTAGGTAAGCTTCTTAGCTTTAAAACGAATGTGAGAACTTATCTCAACCTTTATAGTACCGGCGTATTTTGGCATTTAGTAGTTTTACCATCGATCGCCTTTCTTACAAACTAGCTCTGTGGAAAACAACGCAAACACAGACTTTCCCAGGATTTTCATCCTAACAAAAATTTCGAACAACCACAAAGCTACGTACAAGAGAGTTGTGCAAGCCAACCTTGCTTTTGCATTTTGGAAACGCGCCATTTAAATTAAAATGCGACCCATTATTTGTAGCTAGAGGCAGGGAGAACTACCGAACTGTGGGACACAGAACGATTATCAACGTTTACAGGTTGCAGTCGACAACGGGTCTCAGCTGTGCAGTCACTGAGGATGCCACATCATAGAATGGGCGAAACGTTTGACAATTTAGGAATTAGTCCACTGACGCGGTTTGACACCGAAAGCCTAGAAAGTAATGACTCCGGCCGCTCAAGCCTACGCATTAAGATTTACAGGTAAGAGTTCAGCTCGTCAAGAGGTTGCCAAATGCGTTATAAAGTGCCTCACTGCCATAGGCATTGAAATATCGTCTAAACAACGTTCTGGTCGCAGAAGAATTTTATAGCATAATTTTTGGCACACAACTAGGAGAACGCATATTACGATTCAAATACAACAAAGTAAACTTTAAACGTTTTAGCAAAGAATTAGGCTGTACAGTTATTTCATTAACTTTGGATAATAGGCGTAATGATTTAGTCAACCAACATAGTAAAAGTCTTATTTTAGGCATATAGTGGTTCTTTTATCGAAGGGTGACACAATTAACTTAACTTACAGTAATTAATTACAGAACAATAAAAGCCGGCGAGATTTTACGACAAAATATAAATTTAGGTACCATTTTAGTCAACTGCAAATCTCAATCTGCCAATGGTCACTTTTAAGACCAAGGCTATAAGATAACATTACTGTATTGGAAGTTACTATACAAACAAATTAAAACACTTACCCAATATCCAAACTAAGTAATAGTATCTTTCACTTTACGCGGAACGCACTTTTAAATTATTAAAAACAACAAAGTTATACTAACCGATCACGCACTGACACGGCAAATTTTACTTATAAATGTAAACATTGAGAAAGCTACAATAATTCATTATCGATCAGCTGGTTTCAACTCCGGGCCGCAGAGTAGTCTACAGACAGTCCGGGAGGAACGATACATTACGAATCTCGTAAATACGTCAACTGCTTAAATAGCATACATTAATGTTACCCTGAGTTTTAACTATTTAGAATCAAGGCGCTAGTTTTGTTAATTTTGTTTAAACTGTTATTTTAAAAATAAGAAAAACTGTATTTATTTAAAGGGAAATTAGATTTACTTTCTGTTTTAGTGTGGTGGTTTACTGATTTAAAAGTATAAACAAACATCATTGACACCTCATGGTAATTTGTCAATTTTTTATAAACTGTAATTTTAGTAGCACTTATAACATAGCAGACACGTGCTATCGTGAATACTAGCGAATTTCCTATATAACGGTGTAAAATACACTTGATTTGCCCGTTTTGGGACCTTGTAACCTCTCTGCTGGTAGCATTTTTTGTTCGAAATGTTGTATAAATGTTCCTTTTGCAAATGGCTAGTTTAAGTTTGTTAACCAGCATAATCAGACGGCCGGAAATGGCCTTTTGGGGGAGGCCTTTCCCCCCAAAAATTGTAATTTATGCTATAAAAATGTATTTACGAACCGATTTCCATCAAACTTGGTATTAACATTTATAATACTTTACTTAACATGTGTACCAAACTTTGCGATGGAACATACTATAGCGTATTATAGAAAATTTGCGTTTTTTAACGAAATTGGCAATTTTGTCAAGTGGGAAAAATCCATCTGATAGCATATTATTTTAAAGCTTTAATCACGCAGAAATTTCATTGTAAAAATGATCTGCTCAAACAATGAAACCCGGTTTGGAACGTTTTTTTTGACAGGGGCATCGTACACTTTCTTGACGGTATGGATGAGTTTGTCTTTTTATATACCCTTTCAAATGAGGGATCACAAGACGAGCTAAATTAAAATTATAGGGTAATCCCCCACTACCTTTGTTTTGGGGTGGGAACATACCCCAAAATATGCCAGAAAGTTCTTCAGTTGATTTTTAATACGTATACCAAAGCTCGTTAAATGTCTGTATTCAATCGAAAGTTAAAAAAGGGGTGGACTTGGTATAACGGTTATATTATTAAAGAATGATGAAAGCGTACATTCGTACACTTAAGAGCTATAATGGAGCGATTCAAGGGTATGGTATTAGATTGAATGGGAATATTTAAATACATGGGCAGCACAACACAAGAATTGTGATTGATTTGTGTTCAACAGCATAGGACCAAATTATTCAGCAACTCCCGTCTCAAGGTGCCATACATTTTTTGAATTCATAACCAGCAGAGTGAAGATACGAAAATAATATTAAACATTTCAGAGCTCGATTTAAGTGACATTTAGTGGCTCTTACCTTTTAGGACTTGGCTAAGTTTTTAAATTTTTCTAACTAGTTGCAGGTTAACATTACGATTACATTACTTATTTTTAATACCAAATCCTTCCAGGGACGGATGAATGTGTATAATGAATGACACGTGTGCGTGAATTGGTGAATCGAACCTATTTGACTTAATTGTTGTATTTATTTATTTTTATGTAGAGCACAGTTTCTACCAGATAACGCATTGCTATCACCTATGCTTTTCTACGCTGAAAGATACCAGCTGTTACTACCCATCCATGCTTCCACCCTTCCATCCTTGTTAGTAGGCGTACACATCTCCCGTTACAGTTGCCCCTGCCCCACTCATGGAGAACCGGTATCCCGGCCTCGCAAGTGTTTCCCACATGGAGATTTTAATTGTCCGAATCACTCGGCTTCCGCGCGATTACGCCTTGTGAACGTTACCCCCGCCCCGCGTACAATGTGTAACTAATATAATTTCCCGATAAGAGGACGGTGGTGGGGCCGAGTACCGGGACAATGCTCCATAATCCATGCCGTGACTCTAAAACAAGCCCGGCTACAGAGGGGCGGCCGCTCTATTCTCCGTGACCGATCTCTTATGAAATTAGCCCATACAGAGACCAGGTGGTTGCGAGGTTCACAAAAGAATCGGTTTATCTTCTACGATGGGATTTGTGTTTGGGTGGTGGAGCGAGATCGCGATAGTGAGGCCCCGAGGTATAGGCCTCTCCAGAGTTAGCCAGCCGAGATGCCTTTCATGTGCACGATGCGCATCTTTGTTTCCGTTGGCATCGACAAATTGGATCAATCCCGGCCGGAAGTGTTGGCAGCCGCTTTCAAACACAGTTTGAGCGGAGGGTTGTGTTTGTTTGTGGAAATATTTTCCCCGAGAGGTGTCGAACCAACAAACAAACCCAACAAAGTAAACGTAAATTTTTTTGGAAATCAAATCAAAGTTCTTTGGTATATATGGTAGAATTGCTATCTAGTTAGGGGATCCGTGGTGGTTTGGTACCGCGCGCGACTCTGTAGCTCATTCTTGTGGCTCGATCCCCTAAGTTACCATTTACAAAATAACTCTACAGTGACGCTAGGTAAAGGTTGAGGTTGAGTGGTAAAGAATACGTCGTAATCCTAACTTCGCCTCGTTAAGCAAGACACTCTTTACCTTTTTAGAATAGATATTGATGACAGCAGTGTGCTAGGTCGTCATCAGTTCTTGTTTGTTTAGGGTTAACAAAATTGAATACTAATCATGAGATATTTACGACATTTATTTGAATGATGTGCGATAAAGTTCAAACATATCTTTAACCTCTATTCTAGACTATCTTAAACAACTTATTCATACCGTCAATTAAAACTGCTTTTCACTACAAGTCCATCTTTTTAAGAGCGCAGCCGTTGAAAAATCCTTCAAAACTGGACCGAGTACTTAAAAATCCATCACCAGTCATTTTAATATGAAAGAATCCGACGAGAGACAGCACGCAGACCTGTTTACACTCTGCGGTGCCCCGACATCCCACACCTCGTACATCGATCTGCGTCAGTTTTTGCACCGTGTAAACCCGTCCAGGCGTCTGCAGTTCGTTATCACTCCAGTTCACAGTTAATCCTTTATGAGATATGAGTCCAGACAGACAGACAGACTTAGGTATGAGAACTAGAAGATCAAGGGTAGAGGGGAGTCGTCACATCAGTGACAAAGCCTTCCACAAGATTAGCTCCCATTGTGTTCAAGACGTACGGGAGAATTGACAGGGGCACGTCATCGTCAACCCTCGGCGCAAAAACCTCGGCCCCAAAACAGGTCCGATATTTTAATATTATTATGCGACGACAAAGGGAGAACCGCATCTCCCATTGACGCGGGATTGGCAGCGACAAGCGGCAATATTTGCGCCCGGGGGTAGCGCGGCCGTGAAATACGCGACTTTAATGCGAACTAAAACGTCGCTATTTGAAAGTCTAATAGATATCGGTTTCATTGCATTGTAAACACCTAGAGCTTTATCATTGAAATCTAGTGCGTGAAGAGAGAACACGGTTCAGCCCATTTCTGATTATACGCTCGTAGTGTCGTTTCATGTACGATTTGAATGCTTTCGTATGTTAAGTTGGGAAAATATGGAAGGATGTTTCAATTTGGCTAAATGGTTTTGACATCTCGGATGAATGCGGGTTCACCCTGCTTTTGAATAAATTGTTTGGAATAGTTTGCATTCGATATGAGGTTTGAGTATATGGTAAACTTTTGTTTGGTGAGACGCTCATGACTTCAGTCTACAGGAGGGCTGTGCATGGTTAGTTTATTTCAAATTCATTATTAAAGTATACGATACACTAAAAAATGGTGGGCGTTTAATACTTTATTTGAGAAACAGACCATGCAGTATTTTAAGGTGAATATGGGAAGAATGATGAGTGTTTTGATGGATGATGAGGCGTAGTCTTGTTTCACACCAGGACCGACTGTTCTAATGTTGGGCTGTGTAAAAGTAAGACCTTTCTTAGCTGTACTTTTCATGCATCTACTGATATTTCCTACGGGTTTATTAACGCGACCATATTATTAAGTTCAGATGGGCTCAGCTAATATTATTGTTTTTTTATTAGTACCCTGTACCTTATTAGTTTGGATAATTTTGTCAACTTATTAATTGTTCTATGGAGAGATGAAACTCTACTTTTTACATTTTATAAGTGACTTTAGATAATTTTATAAGTGATTTTTACTGTTCTGAGGCCTTGCAAGTACAATGTAACTATTTGAAACATTAAATATTAATTATTAAATAATTTAAAGTAATTTCTAAATAACATGATTATTTATTGCTTAGTAGGTTTGAACTTGACAACTGTATACTCTATTTGTATACAGTATTTTATCTAAACTATTGTTCATATTACTAGTTAAACGTCAAGCCAGAAACATATTGCCGAACTCTTATATTGTAACTTTTAAGAAAACTCTTCAATCACAAATTTGACTCATTCCAAATACAGCTGGTATTAGTAGCACCGACTGAGTGATTCTTAAAAGTTAGGACAAATAAAGATCTCGAATTGGAATCCCAAAAGGGCCAGCAACACCTTTAATTAAAACCAGCAACCCGTACGTTCAGGCGAGCATCCAGTGACACTCCAATTTTCCCCGCTCACAAAGACTCACAAAACCTCTTTTCTTCGGGAGAGAATCGGTTAATATTCCAGCGCTTTGGACCGTGAAGAAGAAAAAAGTGCAGATGACACTCTGGGAAAGTATTAAAAAATCGCACGGTTTGCCAAATGGGCCGTGACTTCAACGGATTCGAGGGTTGCAACCGGTCTCCGGACCGCCCCTTGTGAGTGTCCCGTGCACACTTGCTCTTCTTCAATAGGAGTTCATTTAGTTGCAGAACCATTCATCAGAAGATACGTGCACGGTTGTTTGTTCTTGACGCTGGTGGAGTTACTGAGGTTGAAATATTGTTTCCCTAATCTTTTAGTTAACAAAAAGAATACGACGTTTTGGGATTTAAAATTTGATCCCGTCTTCAATAGGAGTTCATTTAGTTGCAGAACCATTAATCAGAGGAAAGGAGTACGGTTGTTTATTTTAAGTTTGTTGTTGGCGGTAGAAGAATTTCGTAGGTTTAAATTTGATTACGGGCGTTTCCGTCGTCTTTTACTGAACAACAGGAACACGCCGTTTCAAGATCTGAAATCTGATGCCGTCTTCAGGTGAAAACTGAAACGTAGAACTAAACGTGAGGGAATGAGGTGGCCTAAAAGTAATCAGCGTAACCTGACCAGTCACCCATCATCAAACATCATGAGTTTTGTCTTTTGTTAAGAAAAAAATACAATTAGAAAAAACACGTGCTTTTTTTGTTATTCATAGTTAACGGTTTTTTTGCATGCTGTCTTCTAGGCTTGTTGTTTTTACTATATGAAATAAGTTAGGGAAAACAGAACAAAACAAAATACAACCCATGCCTTTAGTTTTTGTTGATTACTTTTAGGCTTTCTCATCTCCTAATGTTTTGTCTCATGTCTCATGATTACTTTTTCCTTGATGGCGGGACCAGATTCTAGATACAGAAACGTCTTGCCCTTCTTGTTCGCTAAAAACTATGGAAAACGTCCGGAAAACACTTTTCTTTGTTTCTTAAACCAAGTCTAAAATTAGCGATTACTCAAATGTAGTGTAAAGTTAGGTTAGACCTGTGTCAACGGGTGGAGTTTCCCAACTGTCCGAAACGTAGGGAGTACCTTTTCAGAATGGCCGGAAAATTCCGAAATGAAACATTTTGTAATTGATCCCCACCACTATTACTGTATATCCAATCTAATACTATTTGAACTCAATCAATTCAACCTCATGACGTAAATATCGATTGCGAAATCTGCTGACAGTAAGACGGCTACTAACCAGTAGCAGCTGATGACAGACTGCGAGAGCATTGATTGCGATAATCTCCAGCACTCAACAGAAGCATGCCATTGGCAGCCGGGGGAGTGACGTGCTAGACGTCTAAAGATGGGCCAATCAGGTGTCAGAATTGTGAGTCATGCGGTCGAGTGTCTGTCGTCTGCAGTGTAATGAGACAGCAGCCGGGAATTATATCGCAGATCAAATGAGTGCTGAAAAAGTGGATTTGATCTGTGCTAGTGGAGTCGGTTGGGATTTGGGGTGAGATGAGAGGGGGTGGTGGAGGCGGGTTGAATGTCATAACGACACGTAATGCGTTTTATTCATGTTACTTTTTTAGCGCATTTCCAGATAAAACTAAACGTCGATAGAACAATAAGAAAATCAGTTTTGAGCTTCCAAACACCTCCTGAGTCAAAGCACATCACAGGTCACGCATTTTTATAAAATGTTGACGAAATGTTCTTTTTCTAGATTCCTAGGTTAATTTCAGCCAGCAAAATAAGTCTACTGAAAGTAACCTTTGGGAGGCCTTTCCCTTTCAAAAATGTGGTTTTAAGCTATACAAACTGTATTTATGGTTAGAGTTCGATCAAACCTTGTATAGATATGTATGACACCGCGGTACTGACGACGGAGCCCGTTTGGGGAAGATTGTTACGAGCAATTCGTCACAGCATAAAAACCCGTTTAAGGGACAAACCCCCAAAAATGCACTAATCAAAGTACCTCTTTTTCACTTAACGTCAGCAAGTATGGCAACAAGCAACCTCAGAATTTTTCACAGGTACA
This sequence comes from Matsumurasca onukii, assembly GCA_018831715.1. Lineage (NCBI taxonomy): Eukaryota > Metazoa > Arthropoda > Insecta > Hemiptera > Cicadellidae > Matsumurasca > Matsumurasca onukii. The sequence continues at coordinate 45,319,792 of CM032065.1, read as the reverse complement.
AAAACCCGGGTAGGGATTTGTAGGTTAAAGCCCTAGATAGAACCAGATGAATATTCCTCACTTTAAGGCCATAGAAGGCTCTTCAACTAAACCCCTAACGCGAATTTCCATTTCACAATATTGATACTTAATTAGTTTTGAACTTTCACACCAATTACTAAGAACCTCTACAGAGCACCTAGCAGCAGCGAATCTGCGATTCATGGCCATTGATCTAGCCAGCAGACCAGGGGAGTCACCTGGCCGCTTCCCACTGACTAGGCAGTTCCTCCCCCTGTATACACTGTGTGTGACCCGCAGTACACCAACAATGCGGTCATTACTGGTCTCCTCAGAGTGTGATGATTTACAACTTACCGGCCTCAGTGTCAGGTTACTGCCGGGGAGAGTCAAGAACAAACAGGTCAGAAGTGGTGGGTTGTGGAGTCAACTTTTTTACGGAGCGCAAGGAACGACGCTGAACTAAGTGTTTTGGATGTTCGTTGCTTGAGGTTTTGGAGCGAAGCCTCAAACATTCAATGGTGGAATTTGTTTTTTGATTTCTCTAGTGTTTACTACAAAAAGCCAACGTGAAGAATATGTATTGTATGATATCTAATTACTGCATGAAATGTGGACATAAGTGTGAAAACAAATATTTTAAAGTTGGCATTTAATTCCTTTATTATTAGGTTTGTTGTTTATGGGAGAATTTCAGAGTTTTGAGCTATTATTGTGGACATTTTCCATCGTTAGTGAACAATATGATCATGACGTTTCGGGATCTGCAATCTGATCCCGTCTTCAGGTGACCTAACACTGTAACCTAAAACTGTAAATTGTAAAACATAACACAGAATATTAGAAAACGAGCTAGCCTAAAGTAATCAGCGTATATACGTGATCAGTTATTGACTGGTCAGCTTACGCTGATTACTTTAGGCTAGCTCGTTTCAAATGTTCTTTGTTATGTTTTAGATTACTTTTCACCTGAAGACGGGATCAGATTGCAGATCCCGAAACGTCGTGATCATCTTGCTCACTGACGATGGAAAATGTTCGCAATAATAGTTTAAACTTTGACTTTTAAAGTGTTAGTTGATATTTTTGCTGGAAAGGTTCATCCCAATTTTCCAATTCCCTATTTGAATTTATTCCCTAAACTGTCTTAAATATGGTTGTCATCACGGTTGAAGTGTATGTACCAAGAGATGGGCAAAAGTGACTTTTGCTTAGTATGTGTATCAACTGGTTAGTGCTCACCAAACATTGTTTTTGAGACTTGTGCTAAAAACTCGGTAGATAAAAGGTGGACTCTATTGGACTTTTAATATTGGACTGTCATATTTGGAATGCTCATTTGTGATAAGGTACTTTACGATGAAATATTTTGACATGTTTGAAATCCAACCGTTGGTAGGAAAATGCACAACCACTGAACCAACCTTACAATAGACCACTTCTCATTATTTACATACTAATCTAATACATTCTTTACGGGTTTACTCTCAACAAAAAAGTTGTATCCCTATTTTAACAGAAAACAAAGGTTGTATCTCAAGAAAAAATGCATGTTTTTGTAGGGATTATTGATGTTAGTTAAGTTAAACACCGAATGAGAGCCCAAAAAACCATCTTAACTACGCTTTTTGGGCGAATGCAAGTACCAAACGCGAGGTCACAGAACTCACTACTGTTTTCTACAAGGAGGCAACAGTCACATGAACTTCTCACTTTAGACGAACCCGACTCCCAAAACAGCCGTAATCAGAATCCTCTCCCCAGGTAGCTGGAAGGAATGCTGCTCCGGCCCAGCGTCGCCACGCAGTCTGGCCAACCTTCCCCTCCTCCTCTCCTCCCAAGTGATAACCCGTATCACACCGCCTCCGTAGGACAGTAGTTGGTACACAGGTGGCCGCCATGATGCACCCCGGGGAGCCACGGCCGCACCTGCACGAAATATGGACCCCTTTGACACCTTCTGCGCAAGTTATGGCCTTCTTCATTAGAATATTCATGCGAATAGACTGCGTGCGTGTGTGTTAGTGTGTGCGTGTGATTAATTGTTCTCACGCACGCGCAGTGCACCCACACACACACTCGCGAGCGCGCCGGGGCGTCCAATCATGAGTTGGTGGTCTTCTGATCACCTGAGAGGGATTAAGGGTGAGATAGTGTGTTGGTGACTCAGTAACTAGCTTTTGAATCTTGTAGCTTAAAAGTTACAAAAAACACAATAAAATAATTTTTAAAATTTATGTTTGCAGGACTCGCAAAAGATTAAAATTATAAACGTTGCCAAATGACTTATAGATTAACTCAGAATGTTTATAATGAAATATAGGTTACTAAGTATCGTAAGCATGATAAAATCAAAAACTAAACTAAGCTTGTTTTAGGACAACGTTTACAGTGATTTTAATCAAGTTTAATGTTAGAATCGATATCATAAATAGTTTAAACCCAGGCCGTCAATTTGTTACTTTAATTCGCTCCACTCAAAGCCTCGCTTCGGCCTTCGGCCTCAGACTTAGTGGCCCATTATCACGGGCGCTACGAGGCTGTGAGCGTCTTCGGCCTCAGACTTAGTGGCCCATTATCACGGGCGCTACGAGGCTGTGAGCGTCTTCGGCCTCAGACTTAGTGGCCCATTATCACGGGCGCTACGAGGCTGTGAGCGTCTTCGGCCTCAGACTTAGTGGCCCATTATCACGGGCGCTACGAGGCTGTGAGCGTCTTCGGCCTCAGACTTAGTGGCCCATTATCACGGGCGCTACGAGGCTGTGAGCGTCTTCGGCCTCAGACTTAGTGGCCCATTATCACGGGCGCTACGAGGCTGTGAGCGTCTTCGGCCTCAGACTTAGTGGCCCATTATCACGGGCGCTACGAGGCTGTGAGCGTCTTCGGCCTCAGACTTAGTGGCCCATTATCACGGGCGCTACGAGGCTGTGAGCGTCTTCGGCCTCAGACTTAGTGGCCCATTATCACGGGCGCTACGAGGCTGTGAGCGTCTTCGGCCTCAGACTTAGTGGCCCATTATCACGGGCGCTACGAGGCTGTGAGCGTCTTCGGCCTCAGACTTAGTGGCCCATTATCACGGGCGCTACGAGGCTGTGAGCGTCTTCGGCCTCAGACTTAGTGGCCCATTATCACGGGCGCTACGAGGCTGTGAGCGTCTTCGGCCTCAGACTTAGTGGCCCATTATCACGGGCGCTACGAGGCTGTGAGCGTCTTCGGCCTCAGACTTAGTGGCCCATTATCACGGGCGCTACGAGGCTGTGAGCGTCTTCGGCCTCAGACTTAGTGGCCCATTATCACGGGCGCTACGAGGCTGTGAGCGTCTTCGGCCTCAGACTTAGTGGCCCATTATCACGGGCGCTACGAGGCTGTGAGCGTCTTCGGCCTCAGACTTAGTGGCCCATTATCACGGGCGCTACGAGGCTGTGAGCGTCTTCGGCCTCAGACTTAGTGGCCCATTATCACGGGCGCTACGAGGCTGTGAGCGTCTTCGGCCTCAGACTTAGTGGCCCATTATCACGGGCGCTACGAGGCTGTGAGCGTCTTCGGCCTCAGACTTAGTGGCCCATTATCACGGGCGCTACGAGGCTGTGAGCGTCTTCGGCCTCAGACTATCCATGACAACAAAACACATTTGTATTACAAATTGCATCACAATCGGATGAAATTTACTGTTTTAAACCCCCTTTTTGGTGAAACGTTCCCCCAAAAGGGTACTTTAGAGTTTAGGTAGCCCGATGTTGCTGGCTAACAAACTTGAACGAGATATTTACAAAAGGAACATTTGTACCAAATTTCATGAAAATTTTGGCGAAAAATGCGACTTGTAGAGAGTAAGCATATATGCATAAAAGGTTTTGAAAAAATCTTCAAAACGTGTTCTAGGGGTCAGGCACATTTCAGGTTCCCGGATTTGGGTCTTACCGTGAGGACGGCTTGAATATCTCATTTTCCCAAAGGAAATTCGATAAAAACCAGGGCTATACAATAAAGTATTTTTGATAAGTCTCCAAGTATTCATCATTATTTGCGGTTTGTTGATCTCACCCTTTTTGTATCTGACATTCTTCTCCACATTACGTGCATAGGATTTTTACAACTTTTTAAGGATATTTCTAAGTCTGATTCTTTTTCATAATTGTCTCTGAGTTAACCACATTGTCTTATTTTAAGTTATGTTAAAGTGCATTTTTGAGGGTTGAGCGTAAAGGATTACTGAAAAACATGCCCATGCTTAAAGAAAACTCAAAAGTTGCCTTTTATAAATGGCATGACTAAAAATTAATAATATGGTGTCATGACAAAATATAAACACCCAAAAGATAAATAAACCCGCAAGTTAAGCGATTCCGATAAGAAGTTTGTATTTTAACGGGATTGGATAAAATTGCATCCTCAATAACTCTTTATCATGAAAACAAATTAACAGTAATCCAAGCACGACAATGAGTCACATTTAATACTTGAACAAGCTATACTGCCACTTATCTCAATAACAAAGCAATTCATAAAGTTTAAACAAGTGTCACTTTGACAAGATCTGATGTAAGAGATTCTAAAGAGTGTTTGTCGGTGTCGGCATTATCTCTATTATGCGCTATTAACCCATTTAGCAATTAGCCCACTTTCAAATTAGAGAGTAAATATAGTATCAGTCAATCTACCATCTGTTATTCTGGTTTAGGTTCTGTGTTAACTATTCTGAATTCGTTGCTGCAAACATATTCCAAAACAAATGCTAGGAAAGAGGAAACATAAGCAATATACTAATGTAAAATCAAGAGGGCAGGGGCCCGCACCACAGAAAGAAAATAAAATTCAAGTGATAATGAAAAATTAAAATCACGTTAGTAAAGAAAGGTGGATGTATCCACTTATGTTAGTAAACAAAGTAAAAGATTGGTGACTAATTGCTCTGCAGAAATTCATTCTCTAGGCAGAAGCTTATCAAGAACAGACTCCGGATTTCTATTTTTTTGTTCATAATGTACGTAAATAAACTTCATTCTTTAAATGGGTTACAATCAGTTGTACAATATGCCGATGACACTACATTACTTAATCAGGGTTAACGCTTCAATCATTAGAAGAAAAAACATATGTATCAACTAATGTGTGTATACAATATTTTGAATCACTCAATTTAAAAACAAATGTTCAAAAAACAAACTTTATCATGTTTGATGTTGGTAGGTCGAATAGGATTCAGTCCCCACTAGTTGTATTGAAAAATGAAATAATTGAAGAAGTTAAAAGTATCAAGTTCTTAGGAATACATTTAGATAACAAACTCACATGGGAATCGCATATTGATTTTGTGAGTAAAAAATTGTGCTCATCCATATTTCTCCTAAGAAGTCTATCGCAATATTGCACACCTACAATTTTGAAAACAGCATATTATGGTTTAGTTCACCCTTACATGTCTTATGGTGTATGTTTTTGGGGGAATTGTTCCAAAAATAGGATAATGAGAATTTTCATTTTACAAAAGTCTGCAATAAGAATAATTTGCCGTCTTGGTAACAGAGATTCCTGTAGATTTGCATTTGAAAATTACAAATTTTGACACTGCCGTCCATTTATATCTATGAAACTATAATATATTGCATTTCAAAATGTAATTTAGTTCAAGGTAGAGAAATTCATTGTCATAATACTAGATTAGCTAATTCCTTTAGAACAAACCAACACAGACTAAACATTTATTCCCAGCTATTTTCACAGGCGGGTGTAACATTATTTAACAAACTCCCGAACAGTCTGAAAAATTTCGAAAATTTTAAAGCATTTAAAACTAATTTAAAACACTTTCTAATTTCAAAAACGTTTTATAGTGTTGATTTTATTGAGTTTCTGACTGGTAATTGGATTAGTCATTAGGTATTCTGTTTATTTCTTGTTACTGATGGCTGATTTGTTTCTAAATTTCATAAATGAATTCCAAACATAATTTTATATTTAATTTAGATGTAATTATTTTCAATCTTTTTTTTTGTTTTTATTGTCATATCAAAACAAAACATTTTGTATGGTTAAATAAATAAATAAATAAAAGACAGGCTAAACCTTTTGGCCTAGATTAGAAGAAGACATTTTAAGACAAGTCAACTATGAAAACATCTTTATAACGAAGATGCTTATACGGAAACCAATATGCAAGAATGATTGAAGTTAATCTGAACTTTATGGCCAGATATTTATTTATTTCCTAAATCCCTTATTTTGATTTGTACTTTTCTTGGTAACTTGCTTAACAATGTAGGCTACATTAAAGTGTATAAGTTATGTTTACTTTTGTAACTTAGTATATTTAAAAATAACCTGAGCTATGAACTAACGATATTAAAAATGTTTAATGTCTTAAGTTTCTCATCCTTTTGGGACAAACAATATTGTATAACTGACCAATTCTTAATATTTTCAGGCAAGACAATACGTGATATTTAGCACGAATTCTCTTATAGCACCGCCATTTTGCACCAATAATTTTACGTAGGGAGTATTCCATACCCCTGAAACTCCCAGGTGGAGCCTAGGGAACCGTATTTTCTAAATCCGGCTCTGCAAGAGGGTTTACTTTGGTTGTGCTAGGGGTGGACACCATGGAGTTTGGTGTCTGGATGGAAATATTGGCCAAAAACTCCAACTAAAGACTGATAAACTTAAATCCAGCTCCTACCTTATTCAAAGACTGGCCATTGCCTGGAGAAGACTAGTTCGAGAATATATTTTAATTATGGTTTTTTTTATTACATCTTTTATGGTTTACTCTATTATTTCTTTATTGTTTATGCACATAAACTAGTTTAAGTATTTTATGTAAACATAGATTCTAGAAGATGGTCTTTATGTAAATAAACCCAAAAGCCATCCTCTTCAGAATCTAATGAAATGCAAATGTATTTTAAAATAAATTAGGCATATCAAATTTTATTGAACAAGAATGCATTGCGCCCTCAAAATTTTAATCTCGTATCATAACTGAGGCCAAATTATAGTATCCATTCATTTTATAAACCCAACTATAAAAAGGCTTTATGTTATATTTTAATATATTAAGGCTTTATATTATTATATTTTTATATTAAAAAGGCTTTAATACAAAACAAAGGCGACGTGAAACTATAAGAACTACCGTGAATCCTAGGAGTTTCCTATATGATATCAAATTTAATTATTGCAACTGGGCAAACGAAAAGAAACTTAGGAACAAAGTAGAAACTTTTCCATGTGAATAACAATAAATGTATAAACATGTAAGTTGTCGCTAACTATTCTTCAGATAAAAATATGTATCTTTTAAAAACCAAGCATTATTCTACATAATGTTTGCGTTTCGTCAAATTACTAGTACATTTAAGTGTAATAATTTGGCGATATGATGGTCATGGTGAAGATGGATCCATTGTATGATTATTTATTGGCATCTCATTTTTTAATTATACTGTACTTTATAGTCAATTTACAGAGAATAACAATCATATAAAATGCAATAAGGTGCGTGACTTTATTCGTCTTTCTTGCACTATATCAAGAGAACATTAACCTTGTTTAGACCTCTGCAAGTGATTTGGTGTTTTTTATTAGTCCTTATTACTAAACATGATCTAGTTATACAATAGATATTTTCTTAGTTATAAAATCGTAGGCAGAATGTGGAAGTCTCCCTTGTAGATGATTCTAGACTCGTTTGAAATGATAGGTTACAGGTGTCCCAAATTATCTAGCGCCTCAAGGATCAGTTCTGCGGCCGATACAGTTTTTACTTTGTATCAATGACTTCAAGAACTATATCGATAAAGGATTTCTTTGTTTGACTACTGACGGAACTTTGTTGTATGTTTTGTTATATTTCAAATTTTGACAAAAGTGGACTTTTTTGGCATTATTGTTTTTTATCACTGTTGTAACCCTGAAATTTCCAACATTTTTTCATTCTGTACAATTCTCCCTCTGATATGGTTTCTGTTCCTTTTGAACCTGTTTAATAACAAAATTAACAAGTCAGTGAATCCTGGATGTGTTTGGAATGCTCACATCTGCAACCTGACCTCAAACGCCTCTCGACACACACAAGGAAAAATTATTTTGTTTTTACGTATTCTCCAAAAATAAACTGCACTCTTTGATCTTTGCTAAAAACCATGATTGCGTTTGTTTCACAATAACATCAAATTATGAAATAAAAATCACAATATTACTGCAACAATACAGTCCAGTCGATTTAGGCCTACAGGGTGAGTTTTAAATGCCCCCCCTACCTTAACTTTTGTTAAAAACCCAACCAACCCAAAAGCCGGGGGCCCAAATTTTTGAAATACCCCCACCCCCTTGTGGCACCTCAAAAGAAAGAGAATGTTAACACAAATAGGCCTACAACGACGCCAAGACAATTTTTTATCTCAACTCTTTTTTGCAATAATCATTTAAAGATTACAAGAAAACAGGTTTAAAATTCCAGATTTTACATGCAGTTTTTTTAATGGCAATTCTTTCTTGAAAATCCTCTGAGGGTAACATAATCTCACAGAATATTTTGAAGAAAAGTGTGTCATAAAAAACTTGTTATGTGAAACATACGTGTAATACTATGTGGGATTATGGTATGGCGTTGTAATGTTTCCCTCAGAGGATTAAAAAATAATAGGCCTATATCATTAAAAAATTGTATGTGAAATGTGGAATTTTAAACCTGATTTCTTGTAGTCTTTAAATAGGTATTACAAAAAACGAGACGATGTAAAAGAGTTTTCCTTGCGACGTTGAATTTGTATTAAATTTAACTTTCTTTTAAAATGCCACATATAGTTTTTGTATCTAAATAATTTGACCCCCCGATATTTGGGTGGGGTGGGTAACGCAAAGTACTTCAAAACAAACTTTAGAATTATATAAAATCATTCCCTAAAGGGGTTTAAAAAATATTTTCTTTTTCAAAAGTTAAGAACTCATCCCGTATATTGAAGCGGACAAACTAAGAATTTGGTGGTTGTTTATTTAATTAGAGGAACTTTTATATAGTCCTAAAAGTATATTCACAGTCAGCCTTTAGATTAACTCAAAACGTTTATAATAAGAAATCGATCTCTAGCCATGCAAAGCTCAGACACCACGATACAGTAATCAAACCAGAATGCCTGTTTACATCCAGCCGAAACCTCAGTTCTCCATAGAAAGACAAACTAAAATCAAATATAAAAAAAGAAGAAAATATGAAAATAAGCAGTCCAATCAAAATACTAGTAGATATTGATACCGGGTTGACACAAACATACCGGACCTGTAAGTGAATAATAATTACATTCATGTTTTTCTTTATTATAGTAAATTCGTCAAAATACTACTGCACACTGGATTGCCGTGTGACGGAGAGTGGTTGGGGGTTTGCAGAGCTCGCCTCTGTTCAAAAATAACGTTTTCAGAGCCCATTTTTGTCCCCTGCCATTCATTTTGTGGACGTAGTATGGATATTAAATATTTATCTAAAGACACTCTGCGTAATGGGCTAAACCTTTAAAGTTTCACCGCCATAATGTTTAAAAATTATAAACGTTCCAAAATGGCTTCAAAACGTTACAGACAAACAGACAGAAATTTGTTGACGTCAGTTTTGGTCTACAAAGTGTAACATAACCAAAAACCGATGGATTTATTTCATGTACAGACAAAAGTCTAGATGAGATAGATTATCATATACTTGATGTTCTGTATACCTAAAACGTAAGGTTTTCAAAAGCACATTTCTATACATATAGACTATTGTTGGCAAGATATAAAAAACCGATAATATGGTGCTGCGTACTGTATGCGTATACGTTTATTTATAGACCATTCTTGAATAAAAATATGAATATCTCCCATTTTAATTTTTATCTAAACTATCCATCGGTTCGATGAATAACACCGATCCCAATACTGTTCATCCAAGAACTGTAAACACATGTCTTCATTTAACTCCTAAAATCTCCCGTTCGGCCTTGACACTTGTGCGTGGGGCCCGAAATCTGCGGAAGCCTCCGCCCCGTTGGCCCAGTTTTTAACTGTATTGTACCGGCCGGAGACACAATGCGATTATTTATTGGACAAGAATAGGCGGCGGCGGCCAATGAGCGGCGAGTGGGCGTGGCAGGGGGCGTGGCCTCGGCTGGTGGTGGGGAGGAGGGGTGAGTAGTCTCAGTGTGCAGTGGACCTGGCTACTACTCACATCTACAATGTCCTCTTGTAACTCTCTATAATACACTTTACGCTTGTTATTATTATTGTTTTCTCTCGGCAGATTATTATATTTGTTACTCTGTGTTGTTTGCGCGCGTGTTCACAATCGCTGCCGATCTGGATCTCCACCAAAGAGCGACCGACTTTTTCATCAGGTGAGTGAGCCTTTGGTGCTAATTTGCTTTGTAGTTTGTGTTGTGACGTTTGAATTGCACATAAGCTGGCTTTTGAACGCAATGTGAATCATAATTCATTACGTGAATATTATTTTCAAAGTATAGGCTAGTGTATTCCAAGATGTATCTAAATACCAAATACTACTTGAAATAAAGAAATATTTCATTCGACAAAATGAAAACAATCAGAACGGCGAAAAGGAGAATTCTATGTATTTCGCCGACTTGCAAATGATTACATAGTAATATTTTCCAATTCATTTCAAAAAAGGTATTTGGTTTAAGCAAAAAACAAAGCATCTTTAACTACGCACATCTTAACCACCGACCCAATAAAATAGGTTGTGTCACATAAAGAAAAACTCTCACTGATCTAATTATAGAATCGGCATTATAACTTACCTTAGCAAGCTAAACCAAGCACACTCGATCTAGAACAAAAGCTTATAATACAAAAGAAGTCCACAAAAACGAAATGACCCTCAAGAGGAAGAACATATGAAACATTATAAAGTAAAGATATCTCTCTTATAATAGTCTATAACATCACAAAAACACCCTTACCACATTTATGTTGCACAATTGTCAATCATTTACTAAAGAATTAAAAAATACTCGAAATCCAAACATGATTAGAATTAAATTCAAAGGTTTTCTAATGGAATAGAATAATGTAAAAATCTCCATAAGCACACCGAATGGTGCATGTAGTAATTTCATCAACTTAATTGTATATTCATTAGTGTAAGAACACATATTGTACAATGTCTTATGCCGTGGAGGTAAATAAACGGATAACTCCCTCTACAAGATAAGGGATTTCTTCAATCGTAATCACAATGAAAACCTGATATAGGCTAAATGACGTTGGGCGAATAACAAATCCGAAAGAATGTTAATTTATTGGCCTGATGAGTCCCTTACAAAGAGTACAAGAGGAATAAATAACTAGTACATGTAATGACAAACATTTATTTCCTTTTTGTCCTTCAACAAGACGGACGTTTATTTCCTTTTTCCAAACATAAGTAAGTAGAAACCTACCTTAGGAAATCTCAGGTTACATGATTCAAGAAAAGTAAACATAGCTGAAATTAATAAAATATAATATTTTGGTTCAGGGTAAATTTTTATTTGATTCAAATCCGCTTGTTTTCCAGTAACTGTTCAAAGATTTGAATTGATTTAGAATAATAAAAAAGTGTTGTTGTTCGGTTAAGTTTATGAGAAACCAATTCATTTAAAAACTAACTATTGCCTACATTTTAGAGGAATGAATGCATGTAAATAGGTTAATGTATTAGTAAAAGTAAAACAGATACATACATTTCATGTATCGAGCCTGCATGGAATCCTATTTAGACTACTAATCTATAAACGTATTAAATTAAACAAAGGATTTTAAATCGACATTTATTTGTCATATATGGGGAAACAGAACTATATAGAATTTTTTAAAGGGAGGGATGAGTAAGTACTTAACATTTTTGTTTCAATATATATTGTTTCTGTTGTTAAATATGTGGTTTCTATTGTAATAAACATCATTTCTTAAGTTTCAAAGTTAGAGAAAATAAATCTAAAACCAATACTTATACAGTAATCATTTAACTTGCCAGGCCTTTCGATACTTAGCTTAAACATGAGTCTATTTGTACTGTTTGCTTTAATTGATAACATAATAGGGCTTTAACTCAAATGGTTTTAACTCATCGAAACAACATGCTCGTCTATTGAACACGTTTTATCTTAAATTAACCTTTTCCAACCATATTTAATTTTTCACAATAAAATAGCTAACTTTACGTTTAAAGGCATTTGTTAATTTAAATGTACAATTTTCTTTGCCTTCTAAAAGTTTTGTCTCATAATATTTAGTTTGTAACTAGTTTAGGCCTACAGAAATGTTTGTTTCATTGAGTTACAGTAATTAAATTAACAAATTTGCGAAAAGGGAACGATTAAGTTGGAAAATGTAACAAAGTAACCAGTGTGTTACTGTTTTAATTAAGTACATTGTGCATTATTTACTTTTGATTCAACACACCGACCACTCTTAGAAAGTATTTTAAGGTGAATATGAGTGAGAGAAATGGTGAGCGTGATTAGTGTTTTGATTGGATGATGAGGCGTAGTGTTGTTTCACTTAATACCAACGACCAATGGGATGGACCAACGTGACTTCCGAACCATGAAGGGGGTCATCGTGAAAGGTTGTTATTGCCATACTTATTACACCATGGTTATTGCAACACCGGGAGTTGAACCCGGTGCATTTGAATGCAAAGCACGCACTCTACCTCTGAGCCACCCCCTCCAAATCAGCATTCAAATAATATAATAATTGACAAATAAATTTATTAAAAAAAGACTATCAACCTTGGATGAACTCCTTCATAAACTCTATCACGCGGGAACGTTTTAGAGCTTTCTTTGTGTGACAATTTCTGTTTTAATTAACATCCTCATCTGTGCGTAATAGAAGTGCTGTATTATCATTTCGTCCTTAAGTTTTTCATACTTTTAATGAAATTTCAATTAACCTTATGCACATGACAACATTTTAAGTGTATTTATACAAATTTTAGAATCAAAGATAGATAAGTTAGGCCTATTGATATTTAGCTTAATCTAATTACAATGAAGATATATAGAACACATGGATGTAGTCTGCTAGAGAATTTTATTCGGGACTACAATAGTCTAACGATCTTAAATTATGAAATTTGAATTTATATGTTATGGCAATAATTCAAATACAATTAGGCCTGTTATTAATTTATATAAAAGGTAATTTCAAAAATCGGGAAGAATCGCAATAAGTATTTACCAAATCTATGGTAAAGTCATCAAAGTATTAAGCCACAATTAACAATATTTATATTGATAAGGTCAACACTAAGATTAACCATTGAAAATTAATATTAAACCAAGCAAGGAACGTTTATATTACAATGTTACACAGTTTCTCAATTGGTTTAGATTGATAAAACAGATGCTATATGCTTTGTTATAAAACAGTACGTTGATAATCATCATACTACAGGAATGCTTTGGTGCATTTTAAAACCAAAACGGCAAATGAGACGCATAATTTAAGTATAAACTATGATTGTAATTCGTAGCCGTTTATATTTGAATCATATAAGTATGACTTATATAAACTCATATTACAACTCAATTTTACAGGTAGGTTAAGAGAAATGACCTTCTATCGGAAGGCTCATACTATTCCGGTGGCGAATTTTTGGATCAGGCTTTTAATCATGATAATTAAATTGTATGATACATTTAACTAGGTTTTGCAATACTCTTACTAGTGGTGTACTTTGTTTTATTTTAAATATTTGTTTATTTTTGCTTTTTATGTTACCTTTTTTAGCTTTTTTGTCAACGCAAAAGTTTTGTATTTGGCAAATAAAACTAATATTATTATATACAAAATACATATACAATTTATTAAACAAAATAAATTTCTCAGACTTATTGTAGCGTGTGTTGTTAATAAGTTTTTAGCTTATTTCCTTCGGAATAATTATATACATTATATACATATATACAAACATATATTATGTGTGTGCTTCATAAAATTTAGGACAAAATAATTTCCAAAATGTTGCTTTCTTCAAAATATGTTGGTCATGTTCGTTCAGCGAAATACCGGAAATCCCTTTTTGGGCGGGAGACTTTTTATCATCTAAAAATATCAAATTCCATTTAGATTTATATGAAATTTGAAACAGTTATGGATTCTATTAAAATCTATTTAATTTAATTCGATGGCAGATTTTTTCGCAAGAAACACTTTCTTGTAATGTATTTAGAAATAACAACTGATGAACTCTAAGTTCATTCAGTTGATAGTCATTAAATCAAGAAATTGACATAGACATATTTGCAGACATTTATGAGATACATTTAAGAACTTCTTTACAAAAGCTTGTGTCCAGCGATAACTCTTCGCTTTTGTATTTCGAATCAAACGCTGTAATAACGAAAACCACCAAGCATAACAACGATAAAAACTCAACGAAGTTATTTTCCGTAATTACAGATCGTGCAAATGAGTTGGTGTCTGCCTGCCAATAAAAAATATATATAAGAACTTGGAAAATGCATTTAAAATATCAATGACTACAAAGTATGTCCTCTACGCTACCAATAAGGCACGGCCTATCCCTTAGCGACAGAGAATAATGGAATAATGCATTTCAATACAGATACATAAAGATAAGTACAGACACGTATTTCAACGTCATATCTCGAAGACTTTTCGCAGGAAAGGAGATTTTTTCCTTTCCTTGTCGGTTTGATACTCTTGTCGTTTTTTATAGAAAAATGTGGAGACGAAGTTTCACGACATCTTAACATGTTCAAAGATGATTGTAAGGTTCCTAAACTAAATTTCAACCAGAACCACAAAAGCTCATTTAGTAGATGCGACCAGTCCTTCAGTCTCACCAATAAAACCAACTCTTATAAAAATTTTAAATTTAAAAATAAATCAAAAACCAATACTGTATAAATTTAATCTGCGAGGCATTTTAGGCTAGCATCTTCAAACAATCTCTTAAGATGTTTAATGCAGCATAGTTACGCAGAAGCGACTACGTTTTAAGTACCGTACAAAAACTGCTGCTAAATTACACGAACAGATAAAAGTAAGTAAAAAAGAAGTAGAATAAAGCAAAACTCTTGGCCTTTCGGACACTGGGGAAAAACATTCAAAATGTCTAATCCCATTAGAAAAATGCTGTAAATCAAAAGTAAACCCAAACTATTTCAACAAAAAAAAGATAAGTCAACACTGTTTATAGCAACATTAAAATCGTGCAATCCCTTTTATTTTAAATGACAACGTAATCTAACCGAAAGTAAAAAAGTGTACGTGTTATCAACGTACAATTAATACAGACAACATAATCCTTCTTTACACATATTACCAAATAGGCCGACCCCTATATCCAGTTTCCTTGTTTATCAAGCATCTATGATACTGTCTGGGAAGATTGTCCCAGGCACAATGTGCACTATTGTGTATGTCGGAGAATAGGGGCACAGTGAAACACAATCTAGACTCTCCCTGCCACAATACGCACCGGAAGTAGCTTTACAATCATCCTGTATAGCAGCGCACTCTAGCTACATAGTTGGAACAGTTTTCAATTTCGTTATGTTCCCACATGGCTTGGTGATTGTTCTCTTGTAAGAGTGGATCCTGTGGATGGTCGAGTTGATATCATTTTAGGTAAGGGTGGGTTAGATTGGACGGTATTTCGTATTTAGTAGTACAGTAGCCTATTAGTTTTGATTCGATTTGGGAAGTAAATGAATGAGTGCAACATTATTAATTAGGTTCAGTTGTAGGAGAAATTCTAGGTTGAAATATTATTACGGACGTGTTTTAGCAATGATAATGTTAAGGTACGTAGATTGCGCATTAGATACCAGCACAAGGCTGAGGCAGGAAAATCAACATAGTTAGGCAGCCTGAGCACAGATAGCGCTGCCGTCTCTCGCCGTCTCCCCCCTCCACTCCACATGCTAGAGTTTGTCCGATGTCCCGTGCGATTTCAACATCAAATCGTGCGATTTCTTAGAACAACCTGACTTTACGCTTGCGTCAGTGACTCTACTTGACACTATGAAAAGAATTCCCTCGCAGCGCTATCTATGCTTGGGCTGCCGCAACTATGTTGATTTTTCTGCTTCAGCCATTCAGCATCTATGTGCAATCTACTTAACATAACGTAATCTTTGGTTTTATTTAGCAAGAAAACGACGTTTCGGGATTTGGAATCTGGTCCAGTCTTCAGGTGAAAAATCACCGAAAACATAACAAACCATTAGGAAATGAGATCCAGTCATCCACGTCCAGACAACTTAAGTTCTCTTTTGTTTTGTGTTTTTTTCGTATTAGGGTAACTTTCTATTGTTTTGTATAATGTTTTGGTTACTTTTCACCTGAAAAATTTTCACTGAACGTCGTTATCTTCTTCCTCACTATAAAACGACAGAAAAGGCCCGTAATAATATTTCAACCTCAGAAATACTATCATTGTCGACAACAAACTTCAAACAAAGAGTAATTGACTAGTAGGGATGGTATAACACACGCAATTAAACTGTTTACGATTTTTACCTAAATGGACATTAGTTGGGTAGTAATTCTTCCCTTTGGATGTTTGAAGTTCCATGAATACAACAAAGAAGGGAACGCGTGTGTTCATTGTTGTCCCTTTTAATATGAAACGCATATGGGTATATGCGGAAATATTTTATTTATTACCTTCTTTACAATTCACACAAGAATGAATAAAATCCTGAATATCGTTATTTTTATTTGACAACGATTCCGATAAGTGCTCTGCAAGTTTGTATGCATTTATTTTAGGGACGTTTTTCTTTTGATCGAAATCATCATATTTCCGAGGGTTGCTGAGGTAAATTGGCTACAACCCTACGGTAAGGTTGTACTACGTTCCCTTGATAAAACCTAAAGTCTTTTAGTAGGGAAGCGGTTTCGAAATATCCAGCTGAAATATTTGTAGACTAGAATAGGTCCTACATCAAAACAACTCTCACGCACGATTGGTAAGTTTTTAAACCAATGACAATACATTCGAGCAAAGCCGTGGCTGATCAGCGCGTGACTCAGGTGGCGCGGGTTCGATCCCCGCAGTCATCATCTGAAAGTTTTCAAAGAGACCTTTCGGTAACGCTAGATTAAGTTGAGTGGTAGAGAGCACTTTGTAGTCTTAACTTCGCCTTGTTAAAAAAGGTAATCGGTACGTGTTTTTACAATTCAAAGACATAAGGTCAAAATTCTAAAGCTTACAATACTTGTTTACGTGTTTTCCAAATACTTATGAGTAATCCCACCTCATAGCTGATGGATGTAAAACGTTCTACCGAATCCTTTAGTCGATTCAATGATACTTATGGTAAGTAGATCGCGCATAGATGCCACATGGTTGAAAAACTTAAAAGCATTCCCTCTTAGCGCTATCTGTGCTGGGGCTGCCGAAACAATGTTGATTTTTCTGCCTCAGCAATTTGGCATCTATGCGTTGCCTACTTACCATAACATTGTCTTTGATTTAATCTTGAAATGTACACAGTTCAAACATCTATAAGTCGACCACCACTTTGTAAAGGTCACCCTAGTCAATAAAAATCTGAAACAATCCTCCCCGCCACCGACCCCCTGGATCGGTTCACACCATCCCGCGTAAGAGGGGGGAAGGGGTATTGGCGGGAAGGAAGGGTCAGCAGCTGTTATTTGGCCATCATTTACGCCCCAACAGGGTAAACACTGGAATTAGGTCTTGGGGTGAGACTCCTACCCTTGCTCAACCCCCAACCCCTTCCCGCCGCGGTCAAACGGCTCCTTCCACGGGGCGCTTAATTGTTGCTGCTACTTGTGTCGGTGTTGACGGAGTGTTCAAATTTATTCAAAAACTTTTCTCCCAACAGAATTTATAAAATTATTTTGAAAATCGGTTGTTTATTTGTTAGTGGAAGGGAACAGTCCGGTAACATTAATACAGTACAGTAGCACAGAGTTGTTCATAAACACTTTTACTTAACGAGTCATAAGCTCTAACTTTGTAAAATACCAGAGCACTCGTGTAGTATTAAAAGTGTTATTTTTAAAGAGCTGTTAAAATAAACTTAATATTCGCATATGGAGTTTATAGATTTTATATTATACTTTCACAACTAAGAACTAACAAACGTGTCGATCATGTTGAACAATAAAACCAGGCTCCCGCTGTCGAGAATAAAGCGAATTTTCTTTGTAATTTGTTACTCTAATTCTCTACAATTTGCTCAGCTCTAAAAAGCCTCGCTTCGACTTTTCCTCCTATATTATTTCAGGCATTTTTCTATACTTTGAATTGCGACACAGACAACTCCTAGGTGAATATGGGATGAAGGGTGAGTGGGTTGAGTATTTTTGATGGATGGTGAGGTGTCGTCTTGTTACAAACCAGGGCCGACTGTTCTCCAGATTGAGTCATTAATTAATAGCTTAACGACCAATGGAAATGGATATCGGCCCATAAGTGTAAACTCACCAAGTCGCTTAGAGATCTCGAAGTTGTGCATCTTGGGGTTGTCCTGGGTCCAACGGCTTAACGTAACTTCCGAACCACGGTTTATCACGAAGCTGTTCGTTCTCAGTATTGCTGCAGGCTTCGGCCTCAGTTTTACATGTTATTTTACTGTGAGTTCTATTATGTGTCGTAAAGGGATAACTTATTTCAAATTTTATTAACTTTGGACAATGTATTCCGTTGTCATTCTACAAAACCTACTTATTAAAAACGATAGCACGGAATTTCATATGTTTTGGTATAGTTTCAAGTTATACATATGTGTATAAGGTTTTGAAAAACTGCTCAAAACGCATTTTGGGGGTCAGGGTCGGTGCTCATTCCGTGGTTCTGCGTGTCTTATACCACTCTGACTCTCATTTTCCCAAAGGAAACTCGCCTATTGGTACCACCCCTAACATTACATTAGTGTATAGTTTCACCACATTCTGCTGTCTGCAGTTTTTGTTGTAGTTTGGTTTTCTGTATAAATTTATAATTTTTAGGCTGTAAGGTAGTACAGTAGGCTATTTTTACCAGGAAATCAGTGAAGACCGTGAATGCCACCAATGTTATTATTAATTTTATATCTAACCACCCCCTCACCTATCGTATCATGTAAAAGATATTAACGGCCGACCACTTATTCTTGGTCAGCTTACCCCTAGGTTTCTTGAGCCGATCAGCTGACACTCCTCCCCCACCTCTCTTCTTTGACCATTCATGCAAATACCGGACACCCTGTACAGTATCTTCCCCCGCCATTCACAGCTATTCACTCTCTTGACCAAATCGCATTACCGCCCATTCAAATCATTTTAGCCTTTTGCGAGCGCAAAAGAGGCTTACTTTTGTCATTATTGTGTAGGACTGAATTCCCTACCCACGAAAAGATTTGACAAAGTAATTCCCTTTAGAGTCATATATGAAGCAAAATATTAATTTGTTGGTTATGTGTGTGTCTTTTTATTTGCACATTTATTCATCGTAAAAACCCTGAATTCAAGTGTATTAAACCAAAGATAATGTTACGGTAAGTACGATAGATGCTGAATGAATGAGGCTGCAGGAAAATCAATTAACATAGCTCGAAATCCCAAGCACAGATAGTGCTGCAATAAAATTCTTTTAAGAGTCTCAAGTAGAGCTAAGTTCGTTCGTTCTCGAAGATCCCACGATTTGGTCACATTTAAATCATCGACATCGGATAAACTCGAGGGAGGGGACAAACGGTGAGAGACGGCAGCGCTCGCAGCATATTTTGTGCTTGGGCTGCCGAACTATGTGGCTGCCTGACTGCCTCAACCATTTGGCATTTATGCGCAATCTAAGTGCCATAACATTATCTGTGATTAAACCCATACTACCATTTTTGAGTCACAATAAATTAGCAAGACAACTTTCGTATATAAGTCACGATACAACGAAAACTAGGTTCGAGAATGTACCCTAGAGGACCCGTGGCGTGTGGAAATCGTGCGCGACTCACGGAGCTCATCTCTCCGCTGGCGCGGGTTCAATCCCCGCAGTCACCTCTTACATTCTAAAGTTTGATACCCACAATTGGCCCAAATCTTGGGATCCCGAATCTCGAATTAGAAGCCCTACAAGTTGGGGCACTGCGACTCGTGTGCGACCACAATCCCCCAAAATACATTAGTTCAAATGGAACCTATGATGGTTAAGGACATAATAACAATCTATGAATAATAGCTGTAGCTCTTTCTACCACGTAAGAGTTCGTCTCAGCTGTGCGGCGATGCTTCAATGCAAGGGTTTACGGCCCGTTGTTCGCCTTTCAGAATAATTTTTAAATTTGTAAAAGTGATGTATTTGGAAACTAGAGTGTTTTTGACACGCACGTAGATTTTCGAAATTATGCGTTGAAAGTATATAAAATGGAGATGTAAAACCCTAAAACCTGGACAATTTTAAAGGTTATTTGTGAAACTATTGAACAACTATGAGAAATCGGCCTTTACGCATGTGTCAGAAAAGCTCATCTAGTGTCCAAATATACAGGGTGTCTCAGACCACCCGTATTATACATATGTATATCTCGCCCAGAACGGTTGGGTGCCGACTTGAGTCCGAAACGAAAAACCCTAATTTGAAACCAGTTCAAAATTCAGGAAAATTATTTTCTACTTTCTAGTATACTTAGGGCGTATCAAAACCGAGGGTCATGGGTTCAAATCTCGAAGTTTTCAAATATAAAGGGGGATCATGCTATACATAATTTTAAAGCTCCCTTTAAATGAAAAACAATGATGAAGAAAATTTTGTTTTTTGTTGAGCTGTTACAAAATGGCGGCTGTAAAATTGTACAAACATTCAAAACAGAATTACGAAACGCCCTGTATTTCCATTAATATTTTTTTAAACCAAAATCTAATTGTCGATGTTTACTTGTTATGACGTAAGCTTTCCAACGATATACAACAACATGCTATTTCAAACCCCCTAGTATCCACCAAAAAACCCCAAATTTTGAAAATGGTCTACTACGATTATCTAATTTTTTTCAAATACTAAACCCTATCGTGTTGTATACCGTTGTAAAGGTCTATGTACGTAGACAACATTGGTGAAAACTGTGTTGAAAAATATTGACGCGTTTCAAAATGGCGGCCAAAAGCGTAATTCGTAGGGTATAATTGACAAACACGTTTGAAAATGTATGTAATTTACACACAACACTCAAAAATGATGAATTATGATCTTTTGGTATACACATTTTCATATGCAGCGGTGCCACGTTAGTAGACCCGTGGCAGGTTGGAATTAAGGTTGGTCCCTTTGCTACGGTCGCAGTGTACTAGTATGATACCATAAACATTGTACACAAATAAATGTACGGAAGAGACAGGATTCAACAAAATAAACTTAGATTCTAACGTGACGTCTTTTCTTCACCACTATCAGTCAAGAAGCTGATAGGCTACCGTTCTGCGAACAGAATCAGCAGGAGTATTGCAAGAATGTTGTTATCAGTCTAAACAAAGATAAGAGTCCTTATCAGTGTAGTCAGGTATCTGCTAATGGCTAATGGCTTATCAGTGCATCAAAACTCTTGACGAGGCAGACAAGGCCAGAATAACGACATCAATCGATACTTTTCATTCGACTTAATTGCAATCGACACCATCGGAGTTGAATTCTGTGTTCGACAACTTTGTGCTTTAATTCGTACATTGAGTAGGTTTCGAAAAAGGTGTGAATTTGGAAACATTCAGGAAAAACTAAATCCTATTTATCGACATAAAACTGTAAATTTTACTGATAAATCAATAACTTTACAAAATCAACCGAGAGATGACGCAATGGTGTTAAACACACGTAGAATAAACAGTATCCAGCTTCTCAAATGAGCAAGGTCAAATGTACATAATGAAATTACGAGCTGTCAATTCTAAAAACATACAAAGATAGTACCAATGGGTTTTAATACAATCTGTAGGTGTTGGCCTATTTTATTTAAATAACTTTTAATGTGGAATATTTATTCCACAAAGGATTTAGCCTTGTTGTTTTATCAAACATGTCACGATGACGTTAAAAAAAACAAACCCGTACATGGTACCAATAAAATAGTGAAACAGTAACGGCATAAGATAAGAGACAGCCTTTCCTAAAGTAACTTTGATTTACAATACCTACTCGTGATTCCATCGATTTCGTCTAGAAACCAATTGATTTTTCATTTTAAGATATCCTTGTGGCTTAGCCGGTAAATATAAATACTCTAGAAGCTGACGGAAAACCTAAGCTACCAGTCGCTTTCCTATTCAACCTAAACATCAATCGATACTGATAATCGATAGCTCATATCGAGTATACTACATCGGACTTCTTCCCTTCTACGAACTCTAACGAGCTCTGTTACTATCAGTCAGTCAGAAGATAGGGCGGTTACATGTCTCTGGCAGGAGAGTCTCTACAAGTGAACGTCAAGCGGGAGTTTTCAGAGTCCTTAGGGAGTGATCCGGGAGTTGGGCAAGAAATGTCGGAGTTTCGCTTCCAGGAGAGTTACCAGACCGTCCACAGTGATACGCCCGTGCCGGGGGAGTTTCTTTACGTGAACGTGAAGCAGGAGCTCATAGAGTCCCGTGGGTCTAGTGACCAGGGAGTTGAAAGGGAGGGAGTTGCAGTAGGACTCCAGGATGCCTACCAGGCCATTCGACAGATCTGGGAGGTCCAGCGGAGAGTTGGCGAAATGGAACGCTCTGGACAGTATGTATAGCTGTGTTATTTTTCAAATATGTATACATTCAATGGTAAATATTACAAGAGTTATGCGGCAGCCTTTATTGCCGAAAATTTCACTGAAAATATATTAATTTCTATCGGCAGAGATAACGAAACGTCGTAGAACAACCCTGTTCACATGTTTGGTCTTCCCAACACATTCTGAATCAAACGGAAACACTTTTCACCGATTTTCACAAAAGTTAGTACAAGTGTTCCTTTTTTGAAAATCTTAAGGTTAATTTCGTTAGCCAGCAAATGTGGTCCACCACTTTGGTCTGGCTGATTGAATTTTACTGATTTTTAGTACAAATGTTTGGTACACCGAGTTTTATAGAAATCAGATAAGACGTGTACCATAGAAACCAATTTTTAGGGGAAACGCACTGCCTAAAGAGCCACTACTAGTGTAAACTATCCCTCCGTTACAAGAAGTTCATAAATAAAAATGTGTAGTTATTTGTCAACATAACTGCCAGCGACGCACCACACCGTACACAGTTGCTTGCCGCACCGACACCTACTAGTAGAGTGCAGCCAACCCACGCCGAGCCAGCCCTAGTAGACAGCATCGTGCCGCATGCTGCGGCATGTGACGCTCTACATCAAGAGTGTATTTAATCCCCATAATGGCCGCCATTGTGGCCGTAATGCGCCAGACAAATGGGAGCAATCGTGCACATGCCGGCCGACAATGCCGCATCATTTTGTGCTTTGTGCGCCTCGAATGCACATTACTTATGCATGTGTTTAGCGCCGACAGTATGTCCACCTCCCCTTCCCCACTCTATCACTCTGTGTCATTCTATTGTGTGTCCCATTTTCCGGTGTTAAGTTGGTAAACACGGTTGATTGTTGGGACGTGTTACTGTGTTAGCGAAAAATAGTGTTGGGGCACAACAAAATAGTTTTCCATCGCCGAAAAGGATGGAATGAATACTGTTGGGGTTCTTCTTTTGCACTAGCATAATACTCTGTTAATGCTTAGACTAATAGAATAACATCATAATAATTATTAAGCGGCTGATATTTTTAAACTTCAACATGTACGTAACGTACGCAAAACAAAGACGATCACATTTTGTCACAGGCGTCTGTTGTAGCTGGATGCACATAGGCTAACATTTAGAAACTCTTAGACACTTTTCAAAATGCTGTTTACCCACTGTGCAGTCACATGACCTCCTGGGAGCAGATCACATCCCTTGTCAGTAAATAGTAAGTCTCGTTATCAGAGAACTAAATTGTGTTCGTGATGGTCAACATCGGCGAAATCTACAGGGCTACGTGGGTCTACCGACCGGAGAGTGCAGCTCGGAGGACAAGTTAGTGAACATGTTTTCGCGTTTTATTGTGAGTTAGGTGTACAGTTTCAATTGTTAAATAATGAACTGTGCATAGTTCGAGTGGCCTAAAGTTTATTGATTTAGAAATTGTTTCAAACTGAGCTGACGTTGTTGCAGGTCGGCGAACGCCATGTGTGAGAACGGCTTCAGCCCCGGCCTGGGGTCAGGGGTGGGGGTGGGCTCCTTGGGGTCCCTGCAGGGGCTGGGCGGCCCCAAGAAACCCCAAGAGGACCACATCAAGCGCCCCATGAACGCCTTCATGGTCTGGTCCCGGCTGCAGCGCCGCAAGATCGCGCAGGACAACCCTAAGATGCACAACTCCGAGATCTCTAAGCGACTTGGTGAGTTCACAAATAAATAAATAAATTTTTATTGCAAAAACATTTCACAATGTATGGCAATCGTCAGAAAAGTTGATTGAGCTAAAATTTTCCATTCACTCTCACATCTAAGTCCCTTTTATGGGACTACAAGTTCCCAAGTCTGAGTTTACAAACCATGGTATAAACTAGTTATGGGCGGGGATATAAGATTGTTCGTCCATCACATTTGTTGATGACCCAATCTGGCAACAGCGTCCCTAGTTTGTATCAAGACTACACCGCACTATCCATCAAAACACTCCTCATCCATGACCTTAAAATTCTCTCTAAGAGTGGTGGGTGTCTCAAATCAAAGTATCAAAGTAAAGAACCAGAGAATATCTGATCTGAGGTTTCAGAAATCCGAATGGCGAATCCGGACGAAACTATCCAAAACATCGGCAACCAGAATATCGGTGGCTTTTGAAACTAACTTATTAAACTCGTTTAACGAGCCTGCAACTTTATTTTATTCAATAAATTATAAATTTTAACTCGAATATCCAACTCTAAATTAAAATTTAACAGCAATCAGTCAACTCGAATTCGAAAACCGAACCGAAAGTATCTGACCCGATCTGATCAAATTCGACCCGAATGTGATCAGAATTTTATTGTCTGCATTTTACTCATTTAAGCCGTAAACTTCATAAATAAAATGAGAAAGCCACGTAGGCCTACACATAGTAACTAGAACAGTAAGATGACTAAATATTTCTTTTCTCCAACTAAAGTAGCAAAACGGCATGTATGAATGATCCGTCCCCTAACTTTCAATTGACTGAATATCTTCAAACGCACCTTGGCACTTTTTGTCAAGCTATCCCAAAGTATGTTTTGGCATGTTTGTCGGGGTTTTAGTGGTGAACCAGGCTTCGGAAAATGTGTTTTGAGTGCATCGCTGGCTTAGTCGTCATGAGTCGTCATGTTCTACTAGTAGTACGCGATTTTGGCCTTATCCTCAGGGGAAGAGTAACATTCTTGGCTGGTAAATTATGCTATTGCAATAATTTAAGTACTGTTTTATACGGAACCGTTCAAAAGTTGGGAGTATTGTCTTGTCCAATACCCTGTGTTTGAACGCTACTACTTTTTTTGTGGGTTCTTACTGGTTTTATAGATTCGAAAATATCAACGTCTTCTAAGCAGAAATCTTATTTGGGTACAATTTACCTTAAAAATAGCCTAGCTAAATTATTAACAGTGCTTAAACTAAGTACTATAGAAAATATCTCATAAAGTAACTAATACATTGAAGATGGTCATCATGTTTCAAGTGAATGTGTGTTTTTATTTGTTTTACTGAATTTAGTCTTGTTTTAAAATTAATCTTGTACGAAGTGATGAGAATATAATTCCAGGCGATCAACAAAAAGGATCAGATCTGCTATAGGTTTACCACAGACATTGTTAGTTATGCAAAATATGCTGTTTAATTAGTTAACACTTTGTACAAGGTAAAGCTAATTTGCTTTGTTGTAAACATACTTTCACTCGAGTAAAACAACAATGTAATTCATCAACGCATTCACCTTCACATAACAATCAAACACGTTCCTTATCAAGCAACACCACTCTCGGATAATATTTCAATCCAAACATTGTTCTGATACATCTCCCATTATAACAAGCCTCTCATCCAAATTAATTCCTCCCCTCACCTCCCTCCCTCCCTCGCCGCGCAACCGCCCGCTTTCCGCGCGAACAATAGCGCACTTTTCCTGCTAGAACAGCGCACAAACAAGGAAACTAATAACGCGACAGCGCCGGCACATAGACCCGGCATAATACCGGTGGAAACAAAGGGTAAAAATAAGTCAAACAGGGACAATGTCGATGGCATGTACTTAAAGCGTACAAAGGAGAATGACGAGCGCATGAAAAGCAGTTGAATCGCATCGTTGGCGCTCACTGGCGCGGGATAAGTTGGAATTAATTAAGAGACTGGCGGGTGTCTTGAGAGGAACGAGTGGCGGGAGGGGAAGGGGAAGTAGTAAGGGAGGGGTGAGAACCCTTTAGTAGCGTCACAGCCCCCCCGCGCGAACCTGGCGGAAGAATAAACAACCGATCGATATCTTATCTTGATTAGTGGTGCGACAAAATAATTGCCCCCGAAGTTTGTTTTAATCACTTGAGGATTTTAAGTGGGTAAAGTAAGTGAGGAGAGAAGGTGTTTGTTAAAGAGAATGATGATTCCCCAAAATCTATATAAATAATCTTTTGTCTGGACATCCGAAACTGGAGTCAAAAAATTCCTGTCTGTAAGGTTTTTAAGGCATCTTGGACTGCTTATAACTCAGAATCGACTGAAGCTATGGCGTTGAGGATTAAGTTCATCATCCAGTGTGTCTTTAGCTTTATTTCATATCCATACAACACCCACAAAATAAGTGGCAAGAGACCAAAATACACCCTGAACATTTTTTTTACATTAGAAGTCCATATAACATCCTTAAAGAAAATTGCAAAAAGGCCAAACGGGCTCTAAAAACGGCCGGAAAGGCGGAAGTAACTATGACTCTCACAAGGTAGCCAATTTCTCAAAGTTACACACAGATATGTCAACAGAGCCCCGAGGCAAAGCACGGGTAATCTCAGCTAGTATATACTAAATTGACTCATTTTTAAACATGGTTGACGTGTAGTCCTATGCTGAATCTTAGCGAGTTTCTTGTAACGAGGTATATTTAACACTGGAAGTGCGCTTTTAGTAGGGCGTTCCCCCACAATAATGGGGTTTTATGGTATAACAACTTATGATCTAATTTCGGTTCAATACTTAATACGATTACCAAAAGTCGACGAAACCCAACTAGCCATTTCTCCCCCTAGACATAAATGTAGCCCTCCCCGTGGTTCGGATGTCACGCTAAGCCGTTGGTCCATTCCATTGGTCGTTGGGCTATTAGTTAATAACCTAATCTGAGAAACAGTCGGCCCTAGTTTGTAACAAGACTACCTCATCACCCATCAAAACACTCATCACTGCACTCACCATCATGCCACATTCACTTAAAAATACCCTCTAAGATAGGTCGGTGTCTCGAAGCAAAGTATCAAAGTATACTGTTTTGACATTTTTGACTCAAGGAGGTGCTGGAAAGCTCCAAACTGCAAACCATTTTGTTCTTCTACGTTTCGTTCTTCCTTGGCTAATTCGTTAATAATGCTAATCTGCCAAGAAAATTCTCAATTGAACTCCTACTTCCGTAAGTCAATACGATCAGAGGAAACCAAAATCCGACATCACACGTAAGGAAAATCAAAGATTGTACGACGTCAATTATATAACACGACGAAACGCGTGCGCGCAAACTGAACCAAACTATTCAAATATTTAAACCCTTTCGACCATGTTTATGTTTTATGCCAATAAATAACTGTGGTTAAAGAGAGAGGTAAATTCGTGAACTCCGGAAAGATGGTTATGGTTTAGAGCGGGAGCGGAGTTTAGTTCCAACTTCCAATCGGTGGGTAAATTATTGTTATGGAGGCGGTTGGTGTATTGGCACCCACCGGGAATTGACTGGACCTGGTCGGAACACACACGAATATGCTGTCTAGAACCCTCAAACTAACCTTGTCGCCCAGTTCGAGTGGTTTGAAAATATAACCAGGGACTGAAAAACACAGCCTTTGCCTGAAAGCTATTTATTTTGCAGCACAATGGTTTTATTATGACTGGTAATGTGGCTAGAGAAGTGCGGAAGATAATATTTCGGTCTCGCTGTGGAATACCATCTTCAGTTACTGATTGGCTGTAACCGATTAGCTTGGTTTCAGCCAATCAGTGATTGAAGATGGTACTCTTCAGCGAGACCGAAATATTTCAAATTATTGTGATGCTTTGACGCGGTGTGAAGCGCGATTATAGTTGTGGCACCGGCCGCAGAAGAAGAGTTAACGTGATAAATGCTTGTGTAACAATATTATCGAATATAGTGTAAAGAAAACAGAAAACTCCAAATATTTTTAATGTGACATACATATTGACTGGTACATTGTATAAAACGCCTTGAACAATGAACAACAAACTGATAAATCACCTTGAGGTTTCAAGTCTAGTTACTGGTCCAGCCTGTCATTAAATCATCAAGGTCTTCGGCTGTCCACCAATCAAATGCAATAAAGGGCAATTTTTCAAACAATACCAGTGCCAGTCATTGGACTCGATACTACATTACGTGTAGTAGGTAGGTCTGCCAATAATGAGTTGACTTTCTCTTTGATAAAACTTTAAGTCATTGAAGATTTCGTGTATCATAAAACATAAGGATTCTAAGAATACTTTGTGAAAAATCTACTTGCGAAACTAGACGAGTCTAAAAGAAGGTTCAGATGTTCAATCGTGATCTGAATTCCTCCTACAGATGACTTAAGATAGCTTTGACGTAGGTATCTATTCAGTTCGGATCACTGATGTTTAAAATGGTGCATAGATTTCTTATCGTTTGTAAACGTTTCCTTCACTGAAAGCATTTCCTGTTGCATTTAGCATAGTGCGGTGACTGAAATGAGTTTTACGTATCAGGAAACACCCTCGTTCTAATTGGAATAGAAATGCTAAATAATTATTGAAAATAAAAAATCATTTCTGAAGCTAATTTTGTTTATTCGCCAGTTTAAATATACAAATCGCAACTTAATTTGTTCCCTTTCAAAGTGATTTAATTTGATTAAGGGAATAATCGCCAGAAAATTTAATATTGCCGGATTTTTAATCCTGACGCATTTTCCTTTTTTCCCAAGATTGGAAAGCAACTTTAGATAGTAACTCCAAAAGTACGATCGCGCTGTGGAAGACAAAGCTCTTGGTGTGAACCACTGACTGCGTACTTCAAGACTAGTCCAAGAAGATATGCCTATCAAGAAATGCTCGTTTTAAGTTAGGTTTTCTATAGAGTTTCTTATTTTTTCTTTTTCTAAATTATTACTTCAATTTTAGTTTAAAGTATTTGTACAAAATAAACGTTATGTGCAATACAGTTCTGCTGGGCGCTAGAGTTGTATCAAGGATAATGTTATGGTTAGTAGATTGCGCATAGATGCCGAATGCCTGAGGTCGGAAAAATCAACATACTTGCGGCAGCCCAAGCACAGATAGCGTTCTGAGGGAATTCTTTTAAGAGTCTCGAGTAGAGCCACCGACGGACGTGCAAGTTAGTTTGATTTTCCAAATTGCACGATTCGGTCACATTTAAGTCATCGACATCGGTCAAACTCTAGCATGTAGAGCCGAGGGGGGAAAACGGCGATAGATGACAGCGCTATCTGCATGTGCTAGGGCTGCCGAACCATGTGGCATCTATATATGCGCAATCTACTTACCATAAAATTACCTTTGGTAAAATTACAAATAGATGCGACAACTGTGATATTATAGAAAAATAACGTATTTTACAGCACTAATAATGCTAAAATAAACTTATACATTAAAAGCTGTGAGGGTAAAAATAAAAAGAGCTTTTTAAAATACTTTGTTATTTAGAGCAGATTAATTACTTTGTAATTTACTCCCTGTCCTGTGATTCCGAACTAATACCCCTCAACAAAACGTCCCACTCTGACGAATCCATCCCTTACCGACAGCGACAGGGCGCCAAACTTCGCTAACAACATGCAAATGACGCCCCTGCCCGCTGACGCGCACCGAGCTCCTCACCCCCTCTAACGAGGTCATTACCAACTAGCCGGTCACGTGACCCGCTGTTATCACCGCTTATCACGAGCCAATGAGCGTGCGCAGATTACACGACTCGCTGGCCGGTATTAATAATTAACCCTGTGTTAGTGGTCGACATAAATCATGACGCTGTGTGAATGCAGGATGGGGAGTGCTTGATGATTGATTGTGTCGCCGTGTTTACGCTTGTAACGCTTTGTTATTTTGCGCGTAGACGATTTAGTGGTGAGGGATGGCGTATGAATATTGGTTGGTGGTCCCTTGACAAAGGCGGGGGTGTTGTACGGCGCGGACTTGCCTGTTGGTTGATCACTATTTATGATTAGTTCTGTTATGAGAAGTATGCTGGATATTTTTATTTGTTGATGAAAAATTAGGCATTACCTAGTGGTTTGTACAGTAAAAATGGAATATTGATTTTGGTTGTAAATGCTTAGGTAATTACTAATTGGTTGTCAAACCAATTCGGTAAACAGCAATTCTGTGTCTCCTAACTCGGTAGCTATCCCTGCTTCTTGATTTGTTCGACAAGCAACTCCCTTGTTCGATAACAATGTTTTAGTGGACAGTTAATCATTTTATAGAAGTCAGTTGAGCTTGTATTTTCTTTTGCGGTAGTTTTCTGCCCAAGAAGTCATCAGCAAATACTACCGCCATTTTTCAACGGGACCCCCATAAATTATATTATTATGCCCAATTCATATACCCACATTTTTGTTGGTGAACCTTATTGAATTTGGACTAAAAGGGGGTTTTTATGTACTGTAAATAAAGCTGCAGAATATTTTACTTCTTTTCATCGCTTTTCTCCCGTCTTTTGGATTAAAAGTAGGAATAATTTCCAGAGCTACAGCCCAGGATTTCAGACCCTCTGGGAGATGGGGACATTTCTTGAGCCCTTTATTTATCAGGGGCTCAAGTGAAGACTGAAAGGCGACCTATCAAAACGGTTCTCACTTCAGCACGCTCAATAGACGTCCTAAAAATGTACATATTGGCTTATCCCACACTAATAATGGTCCTAACAAATGAAAAATTTAAACATAACAATTTAAACAGTGACATTTCTTTGCCTTTAAACATTTGCTGTTCCAGGGGCGGAATGGAAGCTACTGACGGAGAACGAGAAGCGACCCTTCATCGACGAGGCGAAGCGACTGCGCGCTCTCCACATGAAAGAACACCCTGACTACAAGTACAGACCGCGCAGGAAGCCCAAGACTCTGCGCAAGGAAGGCTACCCTTACACCATGCCTTACCAGTCCGTGCCCATCGACGCGCTCAGAGCAGGTCAGACACACTTTCATTTCATTGATTTTTATATTAGTTAAGTTATTATTATTCACGTACATGCCCAGTCGGGCCACGCCTAAGTACGTTAACATCGCTTTAAACAGTTTTTCATTACTAGGTCCTAAAGTGACATTTTTTGACACGAGCTCAAGTGTCGTTAAATGAGCCTAGGGACGAGTCCGAATGAGCTCTTTTTCTGGCTTGCCAGAGTCGTTCTCCATAGAATTAAAAGTTATATTTAAATCCACATCGCACTCCTGCGATTTAATAACTTCGGTCTGACTATAAACAATAATCGAACAAATCATTCAATTTCAACAAGGACAGCTTGTTGCCACGAAAAGATCATTAAATGATGTGTTTCTATTATGTTTTCGGAAATATTTTTACGCTCTGACTTGTCGTGCACTTTTGTCTATACCCATTCGTGTGATACCAGCCGCTTTTAAACCCTCCTCAACTGCCGTGATCCATTTAAATGTGTCTATTTATGACGTCTTTATGTTTGTGATTCAATGCAAATTTCTCTCAATATTTTTCTTGTTTGATTTTGTTTTGAATTTGTCTTTCTATTCAGACTTAAGTCAGACTTACTGTGATACGTAAAGGTATTTGATTGATGTCTGTTTCGTACTGACTAGGTTTTGCGTACTTCGAGATCGATTTAATACAAATGCAACGTATTTCGTTGCAAAATTGTCCAGTACTACCCCTTAGATAATTTTAAAAGGTACTTAAATTGACGAACTCTATTATCTTGACAGTAGTAGTGTTCATATTTAAGAACAGATTTGAGATATGCTGTTAAATAATACAACTTTATAAAGGCTACTTAAACTGTATTAAACCAATTTCTACATTGTTTTACGTCAAAAGATCCCCGTGAAACTCACAACTGCATCCAGCTTTTCTCCTCGAGCCTCATAACCATTCCAGAAGCACTGCCCCCAGCTGCCAAAAAGCCTACTCGACACCAAACATAAACTTGCCCCCAAATTCAAAAAAGGGTCACCAGAGAGGAATCAATGGACCATAAATAATCCGTGGAATTAACACATTCTCAGCACCGAGGCGGAGAGGTGTCCCGGGCCTCGTTACTTATGGTAATACATTGGACACCATGGGAGGGGGGGAGGGGCCACACACCGGGTCCAGGTGTCCGAATTTGAGCCCCGGGGGAAGGGGGCAGGAATGCGCTCCGCAGGTGTGAACCTAACACTCGAAATATGAATGTCAAATTATGGGAAGTGGTGTAAAACCCGAACGCTCCAATCTCGAGATAGCGGTTAATTGTCCTGATGCGTCGGAAGGCTGGGCTCAGGTGAGTGTGAGTGTGAGTGGGGCTCATCACAATTAGTGTTTGTCGGCGAGGTCCCCCCAGTGTCTTGCGCGTTTTGTGGCCCTGTAAACCTGGCGGGGAGCGGAGAACAGCTGACCGGAGTAAAAGCCACGAGGTGTGTTTACAAACTAGCACATGGTGTTTGGTGCTAATTGGGTATGATATTTAGCATTTGATACATTTTATACCTCGACCTATCGTTACCGTAAAGCCAGTTCACAAATTGTTAATGGTGACTGCAGGGATCGAACCCACGCCAAGTCGCGTGCGATAGCAACACACCACGTGTCCACGAGGCTAGCGTCGCTAACCTTTATTCGGAAGCATTTTTGACATTTCCAGTACTAATGTTCAACTTTGATGATTACACTTTTGTGTAAGTTCATTCAAAGGTCTATCTTTAAGTGAAACGTTCGATGGTTTGTGTACATAAAAAGGTCTTCTCTTGTTTAGCGAGTCTCTATTTGATACTTTTAGTTTGAGACACCGAACACTCTTAGAATGGTGTGTGTTTCGATGGATGATGAGGTGTAGTCTTGTTCCACACTAGGGCTGACTGTTCCCCACATTGGGTCTTAATTAATAGCCCAACGACCAGCGGAATAGACCAACGGCTTAACGTGACCTCCGAACCACGTCTTTTTTAGCGAGTAAAAATGTATCCCAAACCGCAAACTTTACCTAGCGTTTCGTATAGACCTTTAGTCAAAATCGTCTTGGAGCGTGCCATAATTTAGTGAGAGATCGTAACATGAAAATTCTAATAAATAAATCGTATGTAGACATAAAATTAACTCAAGGTGTATTTATAGAACACCCGCTTAAGCTATAAGTAATGTCCAAATCTGAGGAACAGTCGGCCTTTGTTTGTAACAAGACCGTATCTGCGTGTTTTGATGGATTGCATCAAAACACTCATCACATTCACCCTTCTCCCATATTCACCTCAAAGCACCCTCGGAGAGTGGTCTCAAGCCAAGTTATACTGTATAGTATCTGACTAAAATTAAAACCATAATCCACACATCTAACACAAACGCGATCCCCGGCTGGAATCCACAGGAAGAAAATATTGACCAAACTACACAAGCGGCTGAATAGATTAGCATAATAAAAGGCGTAAGTATAAAAGTTACACCGGCAGGCGGGAGATTACGTCGATAAATATTTGAGACAAACCCCGCGCCCGAGAAAAAAACAATGATACAAAATCACAAAAGACGCCGTAAATTCGAGCCGTAACTAGAATATTCCGTCTTGATATATGGGTCGTAACCGGCATTCTGGGCCGCGAGATAATAAAAGTATAATGAAAAGAGACACAGGCAGGATCGACATAAAATGATTCAGGATTACAGAGAGAAGGCTACTGGGTTCAGGAGAGGCGTGATGTAGTGTTATGGCTGAGATAGAATCAGTAAAGGTTATGAATACGCTGTATACAGTGCGATACTGGCTTAGTTGGTACTGGGCCTGTAGAGCGTCAAGTGGAGTGGAATGTACTGTATGGTGTAGCCCAAAACGACAAGAATTTTTTGCCACCAGATGTGCAGTTCAAATGAGCTACTATCAAAAATACACTTTTGGGACGAGTAAGTTTTGTCGTTGCAAATAATAATGAGAAATAAATGTCAATAAATGTTTTACATATTATAAGTTACTAAAAGTAAACAGTGTTTCGAATCTAATTTATATTGTTTTGAAGAAGTTAGTAAAGTTAACTCTTATTGGCTTTCGCGGCCGGTTCTTCCTGTTCACCCCGCGTCCAAACTTCATAATTAGGTTGAGATATTTCGGCCTCGTTGGTTTCAGCCAACCAGTGACTGACGATGGTACTTCACACCAAGGCCAAAATATTTCAACCTAATTTTGAAGTTTGGACGCGGTCTAAACCGGAAGAACTAGATTATAAGTAAGTAAAGCTGTTATACTAGCTTATAGTAAATCGGTGTTAAAATTCACAACAAACTCGTTGAAACAGCTGATACACATGCCACAAAAGATCATTTTAATGATCTTTTGTTTCCATATGGAGTAAAAGGTGATCAAAACAAACCTTTTTATCTGGGAATACAAGTGCGAATTTAGCACGTAAGTCAATGTGTCTAAAGCAGCCGTTTTCAGAGAGAAACATCACAAAACCTTTTATGTGATTATCCAAAGATAATGTTGATGTAAGTAGATTGCGCATAGACGTAACATGGTTGAGGCAGCAAAATCAAAAAAGGTTTGGCAGACCAAGCACAGATAGCGCTGCCGTCTTTCTCCCCTCGGTTCTACAGCATGCTCGAGTTTGTCCGATGTAGATGACTTAAATGTGACAAAATATTGCGACTTTCGAAAACGAACGAACTTGCACGCGCGTCAGAGACTCTACTTGAGACTCTTAAAATAATTCCCTCGCGGCGCTATCTGTGCTTGGCCTGCCGCAACTATGTTAATTTTCCTGCCTCAGCCATTCCGCATCTACTTAGCATGACATTATCTCTGGCTTAGATAAATCGGAAGGCAAATAGCTTACGGTGAATATTATTAAACCTACAACAGATATAGGAAACCTATCTATATAAATTGGTAATACACTATTGACATTTTACTGTTATCTTATGGCAAATTAGAAAGTGTATTTCGACATACTATTATGGGTACATAACCGGAAAATAACATAGTAAACGAATCAGCTGAATTGGACAAACAGTACTAAAGTAACATTTACGGCAAGGAATCTTTTATAGCTTGCACTCGCAATCTCACGCCTATTTGACCAGGTGAATACAATTTCAGTTATTGGGACTATTTTAGCGAATTTACGGTCCTTAACCGTATCCAAATCTAACTAAATGTGAGAATAAAATTTGAAATATTTATACATAAATTTAGGCTGTATTTCCAGCTAGAGATTGTGAATTTAAGACGTTCATAAAAATAGACGTAAATTGCGGCGCTAATATAAAAATAGAATGGAAGTTATAAGTTATGTGTAATACAGTTGAAAGTACGTGTCATACATTAGCATATTTCGAGTCCATCGTTTTGGAAACACAAGTCGTAATATGATTTGATGAACTGGTTCGAGTAAAGCTTAAAAATTAATCAAAACTAATATAACTGGATGATCCCGAATAGAGCTAGGTTCTCATACAACAACGTGCTAAATCGACTCGCGTTTGGGATCCCAAATGTACCTTTACTTGATCGAATGGTTCATGATCTCCGAAATGGTGTACGCGAGAATTGATGGTTGTTTTATGATGAGGAAAATAATACTGGATATTTAACTCGTGTTTTGTCAACCATTATACACTCTTTATTACTGAAGAAATTTGAAGACAAAAATGTTTGGACCGAACCGGGACTTGAACCCGGGTCTCCCGCTTGCCGGGCGGTTATGCTAAACCACTACACCATCCGGCCCAACTATTTCTACCTTCAAATTTAGAGAAGTACTTAAATCTGAATGTTTATCCGAAATATGTGACTGTCAAATAAAGACTTTAAATCAACAAGCTGGAAATATTACAAACAGAATTGAAATACTATGTCAAATGACTTATTATATACTCTTTACACAAACAAAACAAGAAAGAACAAGTACATATTAAGTTATTGATACATTTAAGTTTTGGGTTACATTAATCGTTGGGTTTTTAATTAATGATCCAATCTGGGGAGCAGTTGGCTCTAATTTGTTACAAGACTACATCTCATCATCTATTGAAACACGCAGTACACTTGTCATTCATCCCGTTCCTCAAAGAAAACCTTCTAGAAGTAATCGGTGTCTCAAATCAAATTATCAAAAGATCAAAAATCCCTCATTCCAATTTCTACACATTTTTTCGGAGCCGACTCATTTGTACAACTCATCACCTAAAATGCTACAGTACCGCTGCTGAAAAAATCAGAAGGTTCAACCAAGCCTCGAGCAGGCTATAGAGAAGGACCGGACATGCGCAGCACGGGGGCTTGTCTTGGCACTTGATGCCGCTCCTAGCAACTCAACTCCTTCGAAACGTCTTACAAGCAATCCAGGCGAGATAACATCAGGCCTCCTGTTCCGTACGAGGGCTAAAGAAGACATTACAAGTGTTTATGTGCTGCTGTGGATGCTACTGTGGTTTTCTTCCGTTATACACATTCTTGATTATAGTTCCCGTTGTTAGGAAGTCACGTTAAGTCGTTGGTTTATTTTTGATTGGTTGTTGAACTAGTTGGTAACGGTCGGTTCTAGTTTTTTACAAGACTACATCTCACCATTCATTAAAACACAATGCAAAGGTCTGCAATAGCTCTAAATATGCTGTCACTATTAAAGTAAAGATTAATAATTTACAATCATTTTAAAGCCAGGAAGCGTATACCTGCACACGTTTGTTTTTCGAAATTATGCGTTTCAGAAGTATTTTATTCATTTTAACTTTTATTTGCCATATACAAACAATTTTGCGTTTACAAAAAGTAACAAAAAAAAAACACAACAATAAACAAAAATAAAACAAAGTAAACCACTAGTAAGAGCAAAACCTAGTTAAATTTATCATAAAATTTAACTATCAAGATTCAAAGCCTGATCTAAAAATTCCCCAACAGAATAGTATGAGCCTTCCAATAGATAAGCTTTTGAATAAGATAAAATTTTCAGAGGATTTAATGTTTTCGGGGAGTTTGTTAAACAATTTTGCACCTGCCTGTGATGGAAGTTTTCCATAAATGTGTAATCTATGCTGAGATTTCTGTCTAAATGTATGAATTTGCCTAGTATTGTGTTTGTGAATTTGCTGACCTTGAACTAAATCACATTTTGTCAAACAGAAAAGTATAGTCTCATAGATGTACAAACTTGGCAGAGTTAGAATATCTAAAGTCTTAAATAAGTACACATTGGAATTAAAAAACACTAAAACTTTCACAATTTCAAAGTTTATTTGTGAAACTATATTAAACCGCGTATAAGAAATCGCGCTCCAAACACGTGTCGGAAATCTCCTCAAGTTTTTAACTATGTCGTGTTTATTAATGTAAACATTATTTTGCAAGCGCTCGGTTTGACACCGTATGAGTTGTTGTGTCGTGTCGTGTGTTCCTTGTGCGGACGAATTCGGTTTTCTCTGGAGTGCGCCACCAAAATTTAAACGGATAATTCAAGTTCTCAGTTAGAGAACTACGAAACCACGTTGAAAGATTTCCGTCCCCACGGCGCGATGAAGTTCCTCACCCCTTACAAACAACTGATAACACAACTGATAAGCAGGTAGGTGCACGCTACAAAGTGTCGCCGCCGGGACATGTGTAAGCCGGTCAGAACATGTGTAGAAGATGTCGTGCCAGCGCGCGCTAAGACAAAGTGAGCACCCCGCCGCGCGCATGTCCCACTCCTGTAAATTACCCGAGACATAATCCACGGATATATGGCGGATTATGGGCGCTTGCTTAATTCCGAGCTGCCACCTTTTTTTGGAACTGCCGCGCGAGGCGTAGGAGCGGACGGGGTTA
The DNA here is from genome assembly GCA_018831715.1 of Matsumurasca onukii. Classification (NCBI taxonomy): domain Eukaryota; kingdom Metazoa; phylum Arthropoda; class Insecta; order Hemiptera; family Cicadellidae; genus Matsumurasca; species Matsumurasca onukii. The sequence goes on along the minus strand of CM032065.1, from coordinate 45,281,538 downwards.
ATTTTAATAAATATTGTCCGGCAGGAGCGCGACGGCAGCACTACCGAGGCGTGACTGGCCTGCAGAACAGCACCTGTCCGCTGTCCCCTGAAGAAGCGCGGACCTGACCAAAACGTCGTGGAGAAATTGAATGGATTTGTTTTTTTAGCACTTTGCGGGGGGAGGGGGTCATATTATATACGTATTTGGGAAACTGTGCTCAAATACAAGGACAGAGTGTTCACAAAGAAAGTTAAAGACATTGAGGAACTTGGAGAGAGATTACTGGAAACATAACTCTGGCATGCTCAGAAAACCCCGGTGTGAGGTTGAATTTAGACTACAAGCTTTGCGTGGAAATGGTTTAGTTTCCTTGTAATATTCCTCGTTAAAGTGAGTTCCTCGTTTCGAATGAGTATCAGTCGTTATTCTCGTTCATTAGTGATTAAACTGTATTAAATTTGCTACCTAATGAAATAAATCCTACGTTTTTGAGTCGATTGGCCAAGAGTCAGTCAGGACAAATCACTGTATACAGTAGAAACTAGAAAAAAGAGAAATCTTCAAATTACCGTATGTTAAAAAACTGGTTGGCCCCAAAGTGCAGAATAGGTTTTCTAGAAAAATTAAAATACCATTGTTTCAATCAAATTACCAACCTAAATCACAGTCCTAAATCACAAACTAAACCTATAACTGCATTACACACTAAAAAAACAAAACCTATTACATCAGATTACTTTAAACTACCCATTCAAACGTAAACTATTCACAATTCATAACAAATACCAGACTGAAAGTACCCTCTGTACTTTTATTCGTACGAATACATGCAACAACTGTCGAAGTCGTCGGAGCGGGAATTTATAACGATGTAGCAACTTATTGTAGTATACACACGGGAATTCCAGTTTTGTACCGTTGTACGTTGGCAGAACTGAGCGGCTTCATTTTTGTCGAATATTATATTGTCGAAACGACAAAGCGTTTGCGACGAGTTTTGCTTTGTGAGTATAACTTTTGGTATTCGCGTCCTTGTTAGTTACACTAGATTTCAACGTTTAGAGTTTCAGCTTTGGCGATTCAATGTTCAGAACTGAAATTACTGCGGTATTGTTCAAATTGAATACGTTGTGCAACGAACCTTATCGCGCATATGTATCTGTAGATCCTGCATGGTCATCGGCTATTGTTTAAAACCCAAAAGGAGCTAAGACCAAAAGCTCCGCTACTTAAGTGAAAAGTTATCTTCGACATTTTTACAGAAGATCATTGTTGACAGTGAAATATGAGCACTGTTATCAACTATAACAGATTTTGTATACCGTATGACAAAGAAAACAAAACTGTTACTCATTCAAAATGCATCAAAAGACCTCCTGACTGTGTAAGTTGGATTTTGATATCAAAACTAAAACTGTTCATCCACGTAAAAGCCTACTTCCCACAATTTAAATCAGCAAATTACTCATTTTCAAATCGACACTCCGCGATTTTCATTTCTGACAGCTCCTGAAAGTGACGACAATGAGTTGTTCCTCACGGGACCCCTAGTAAAGGGGGTGAGGAAGAAGGGGGAGGAATGGATTACTCAAGTGCGGCCTCAAAAGCGCCAGATTTAATTCTAAACGGAGCCCCGAAAGTGTCTGTTGTCAACCGGTAACCTAGGGGACCGCGCGGGCTGAGGGGGAAGGGGTCCCGCGGGAGTGACAGGGGTTGATTCCCGATCCCCAAATTGTTATTGCATCAAAATCATCATCAGGAAATCACTCTGGTTGACAACTCAGAGCGATTGTGTTTTGCTTACAGAATTTGGTAGGAATTTTTACCGCGAAACGAGTTGCCGTGGTAATTTCTTGGATAGTTAAAGTGGTTTGTAAATGTCCTATCCAGCAATAGTGAAATAAACACGCCAGAACCATTTAAAATAATAAAAACATCATAATTATCTTGGCATTCGAAAACAGAATCTAAAAGTTGTGCAGATGGGTCAACCATTATTTAGTGACGTATACAACCGAAAATGTAATTATTAAATCGTAATATGAAATAATAAACTACTTACCCTCTTCCAAGATAATATTCGTTGGCTACTCCATACTCTTCTTCATACCCAATAACTGGTATCCAGCAAGTCTAAAACAGAATACAAACGTAAATTAGAGTATTTATTCACATGAAGGCGATTTATTTGTACTAAATGAAATATAAAAGGGTGAAAAGTTACAAAATCCAGATAAAATAACACATGTACGAGTACAACACAGTCCATCATTACAAAAGTTGAGACAGTGGAATTCAGTTAACACGAGCGGAGAGAGGGAAATTTCGCTCTGCCAGTTCTCGGTTGGCTGCACTGCATATGGAAATGTAGCGAGCATTTGTGGCAGCAACCGCTGCGTTGCCAACTATTCCAATATGTTAATACCTCGCGACGGAACCTTTACCTCAAGCCCTTACAAAAGCTTTACACTGTATCTACTGTGTCGTTTACATCCAGAGCGTTTATCCTGTTGAGGGTGGTTTTATAGAAGACTCCCTTATCCGGCCCAGTGTAGCTGGATAGGCCAGAGAGAGAGCTCAGTGGTACAGCGCGTGCTTCGCACCAAATCGGCCCCGGTTCGATTCCCGGCCGCAGTGATAACTTTTCACGGTGGCCACTCCCAGTGGTTCGGAAGTCACGTTAAGCCGTTGGTCAATTCTATTGGTTATTCACTCCAAATATAAAGAGTGACAACCACTCCCAAAAGAGTGAAAATCGACTCCACTGTTTAATGGGGGTGGTTGGGTTTCAACACCCGAAAGAGGGAAATTTCACTCTTTCTGAGTGGCCTTCAACCCTTCATTTTTAGAGTGTTGGGCTATTAATGACCCAATCTGGGAAACAGTCGGCCCTAGTTTGTAACAAGGCTACACTTCGTCATCCATCAAAAACACTCAACACGCTCACCCTTTATCTTATATTCACCCTAAAATACCCTCTAGGTGTGGTCGGTGTCTCAAATCAAAGTATCATATAGTGACTCACTATCTGGCCTGCCTAGAGGTTACAATACATTTAAAGCGTTTATTGTTTTCAATTTCAAAGATGAGGCCCACAGATGATGACATACGTAGACTAGACAACTGCTAAAAAATATTGCATACAGGATCTAAATCACTTTTTCATAGATTTCTTCAAGGGCTGGATTTGGTAACGACCAAATGTCCGCGGGAGACAATGGTCTACTGTTCGTGTACAAACATTTTAATGTATTCAAATTAATGTTTAAAACGTCATTACTAAGGCTTGTGTCCTTTGTTTACGAGGAACAGGTAAAATGATAGAACTTATACAATTTTCGATGGGCATGGGCGCAAAAGTTTGCTACAAAAAGTATGTCAAAAAGCGTACCGATCCACGACACGATATTTGTTCCCCCTATACTTCTACCTACCTAATCTATGGTAATCTAAGAGATTCGTGCCAAAATTCGTTCAAAAGACTAAACATTCTTACTTTTCCATCAATTTACATTTACGAAACTATCATGTTCTGCCTCGATAAATGCCGCCTTGTACAAGGCAATGAAATTCATAATCATGGTACGCGGTCGGTAGACAACTACAGAGTTGAATACCATAGACTGGAATTATTTAAAAAGTTACCATCACAAGCAGGGATATTATTGTTTCAAAACTACCCTCACATATAAAAATTTTTCAACATTCTAAATTATTTAAAACAAAATTAAAAAACTACCTTGTATCCAAATCATTTTATAGTATAGAAGAGTTTTTAGAGCACTCTCTTACTACTTAAAAGTCTGGACAATTTTCATAGTTATTTTATAATCAAATTAAGTTTTAAAATTATTGGTATAATAAGGCTAGTGGCTCATATATTTCATATATTTTCTTGTTGTTTCTTATTGTTAATGTTCCAACACAATTTTATATTATTCGGAAATAAAGATTATTATATAAAGGTACTCTACCTATGTCCTTATTTATAAATTCAAATAAGTACTAAATTACTTCATAACAATACAAATATTTTATAAACAACTTTTAAATAATACTATTTTAGTTTTTCATTGTAAAAGCTTGCAAGGCGTCATCTTTTTTTACCCTATAGACACATTTTTTCCACCAACCCTCCAAGTTTAGAAAACAAATCGATTTCACACATCCTGAATCGATATCAGTTTACAAACTATCTAAACAGTTGTTTAGCAAAAACCACTCAACATCCACACGACCGGCCACAAAGAGAAACCTACTGTAAACAGAATCAAGCCCGCAGAGATACTCTGTGGAGAAAAAGATCAATGGCGTAGTTAATTATGAGTAGAGGGCCATTGTGAGCGAGGGCCATTGGATTGATAGTGAGTGTAATAAACCGCACAATGTCACCTCATTAGGGCCGCCATTTATCAACACTTATGTAAACACCTGGTGGCCGGGTAAAACTCCCCGTGGAGGGGGTAATTCTCCCCGCGGCGGGAGAGGAGGGGGTAGTTTCCCCGTGGTGGGGGGTCGTATATCACTCCGGGCCGACAAACGTTATGGAAATTAACACGGTGGACTTTCACTTTGAATTTATTTACTCAGGACAGTAAATCTGCTCGAATAAATAAAACGTTGTTCACGGTGGATTTTACACTTCCTGTGCTTCATTGGAGTGATTACCGGCATTTTATTTATCGCTTATTTCAGGAAGACGTGAGATTTATTCATGAGTTTTATTCACGGCTGGTAATGAAATTCGAATTTACGTTTTGGTTTAGTTTTGCAACGGATGATGATTTGTAGTTATCCAAGCGAGAAATTAATTTGTAGGGTATTTCGCTTAATCATATTAATATAGGAGTCTTCAAAATTCCACCTTCAATACCTTTTGAACTGATTGTCAAGCTAGAAATACTTATTTTAACTGTAATAAGTTAATAAGTTTTTGTATCAACTCCTATATAATCCAGAAAACATTGTCAAACTATCACGACGTGTTTAGAGACAACAAGTCACTGAACAAAACGCGAGTTAGCAGATGACGTAGATGACAGGTTTGTAAAAACAACAGAACCATTTAAGAAGGCCGTTTAAAGTAAATTGAGGAAATGAAAAGTTGGAAGACGGTACTAAAAAAAACAGCAGTTAATAATAATTTATGTCAAGTTTATCATCAATTGGATCAGCAAGATTTTCTGGAAACTGGGCCTAAGTCATAAACAACGCTTACGCGATTGGCTTCCCACGAAATGCTTTTAGACAGTTTATCAAATTATAAATAGATTCGATTTGAATAAATTTCAAAACCACGTATTCTACCAAAATCCTTTTTTGGAGACGAGCACGATATTTATGTGGACTTTGAGGTTAGTTTTGTTTCTAGGTTATGTAGATTGTGGCATGAACAGCTGATAAACTGGCGGAAAACACGCCACAAACTCCCGCCATCCCGCGCGCCACAGCCTTATCGATCCCGTAGATTCACCTCGCCTTTATTACTGCAGACTGTATAAAGTGAACAGAATATTGTCCTTTCATTATGTAGATTCTGGAGCCTTAAATGTGTCAGTGAAACACACGACAACGTTGCAATTTGTTTTGTGGCAGTTGTAATAGTCAGGGTGGACACTTTCGCTCTTTGAGCTCGAATGTAAGTTTTCAGCTAAGGAGGTCGAGATTTAATGGTGGAAAGGTCATTTTAGACTTTACCTTGACATAGGTCAACATGGCAAAATTTAGCTTCACCATTTGACATTTCGGTATTATTATTACGTCTACGATTGATGGATTGATAGTATCTCCTTGTCGAGTGTAGGAAGGTACATGATTCGGTAGCCGTGTTCACAATCTATTGTAGTTGTTCAAACAATAGAGTCATAAAACTGCCAATCCATTTCAGTCAAACATTCTCTTCTCGCATTTCTTTGACATCAGAAGTGTTCTGTATAATGCCAAACAACTTTATTGCTGTCTAACGCAATTTCTCATCGCACTTTCTCCTAATTTAAATAATCATAATCTGAATCTGTCACGTATGAGCGGAAAGATAACTCTTTATTTGAAGTTTGTTAGTGACGATCGTTGAATTTTTGAGGTGGAATAATTATTACCGACGTTTTCTATATGTTTTAGTGAACAGGAAAACACAGCGTTTCGGCATCTGGAATCTGTCCCCTTATTCAGGTGAAAAGTTACCTAAAACATAACACAAACATTACGAAAGGAGCTAGCCTAACGCTGCCAGGCTTACGCTAATTACATTTAGGCTGCATCTTTTCTTAATGCATTGTGTATGTTTTAGGTTAATTTTCACCTGAAGACAGGATCAGGTTCGAGATCCCGAAACGTCGTGATCTTCTTTTCCTGTTCAAAACTATGGCAAGCACTCGTAATATTTCATCCTCAGGAAATATAACGGCTTTGTTCTTGTTTAAGTTTTAAGAAATGCTCTAAGCATCTTACTATAGATTTGAAAACTGCTACATGTCACTAATGTTCACGGTTACGTTTCAATCAAACCATACGTTCTTTGGCAGCAACATCAAACATTGGTCGGTACTAAGACAGCGGTAGGATTAATTAACCTGAGATGGTAATGTGAACCATACTCTTCGGTGGTCCTAACCCCCAGATCACACAATGCCTAATCAATCACATATCGGTGACAATCATTCACTCACGCACGCGCAGCTTCGTGTCTTCGTGATTGAATTCAACGCTAGTCAGTTCAAGACTGACCGTACCGAAAATACTCGTACTTTTAACTTTGCCCTAAAATAGCTGTTTTTGACTCGTGTAAGGACTTGATAAAGTTGCACTTTTTTCACAACTTTATTTCTGGATCAACACACAATGTTATACAGAACAGGAAAAGAACTTAATGGCACTAACTATTAAAAACGGAATCCGGCTCGCTCCTTTTGGAGACACCAAGGAACATGAATAAAAATTTAGAATTTAGACAAAGTTAAAGTTGAAAATCTTGAAATAGTTTTGAGTCTTCCGTTGAGCGTTGGGTGGTTAATTTTGCACCAGAAACCAAGTCCAGGTTTGACAAGAACATCTGAGCACTTCTTATAAACGTTGAAACTGTGTCGATTTCTAGTTCACTGTGAATTTTGATATTTTTACGAACCAAGGAGATTTAGTGGCAAACCTAAGGACGTTTCTGTTTTAAATTTGAATTTTATTAATTTTTATAAGTTGCACATTTATTGCCACGGGAATGAAGGTTTCCTTAGATGATCTTGATGTGGCAAGGACAGCAGCTGTTCCAATATTGATTCCAAATCGATACTTAGCACAAACTGATGATCGGTTAGGATGGACTTCAGCCGTTTCTTCAAGTAAACATTATAATTCAGACTACTAAGTTCAAACGAGTAGTTAAATTAAACATATTTTAAGGTAAAATACAAATTATTAGACATATTTACTGATAATCTACCTGCATCATGACAAAAAGTATCGTTCATCACTCAGCCTAAAACTGTCTTTTAAATCCTCGCTCATTTAACGTCCTCGGCCGCACCTCAGACATTTGAAATTAGCTTGAATAAATAAAACTTCACTTTCGGACCTTTTGATGAAATTTACTATTCTCGTATTATTTTCTGTGGCGTTTCCGTAGTTATAAACAGTGATATCGATAGCTTTTTGAGGATGATATAGGTCTAAAGCGGCTCAGATAGTCTCAGTGATCATCTGATAATACCCGCATCAACTCCTACCATCGTTTAGACATATCAGACCATCACCTGGGTGGTTCGGAAGTCACGTTAAGCCGTTGGTCCTTGTATTTCCATTGGTCATTGGGCTATTAATTAATGACCCATTCTAAGGAAGAGTCGGCCTTAGTTTGCAACAAGACTATACCTCATAACTCATTACTACCACTCATCACACTCATCCCTCACCCCATATTTGCCTTAAAATACCCTCAAGAGAGTGGTCGGCATCTCAAATAGTGATTTAGTTATTTAGTGATTTAATAGCTGCATAGAAATTCTCGTTTCTTTTTCAACCGACTTCAGAGAAACGAGGAGGTTATACAAGTTGACCTGCGGCGATTTTTAAAACCAATAACGTTCACTTTATGATTCGTCACTTCAATGCTAAGAACATTTGGGTTAAATTATATTGAAAGCAACGAAGAAGACTTCTTTTTTGGGTAACCTTTTTAGTTGTCCCGTCTAGATAGCTCTAGAACTTAAACCTTCCATTTATTGGGAAAGAGAGCTTACTACAAGAATGTTCTACATACATTATGAGGAAGAACTTTAAAATCTACAACTTACATATGTAGAGAAATGTTATCATACGACAGCCTCTCCAGTTGCATGGCTGGCAAAATAAATATCACCGTCTACTTAGGCTACTTCCTATACATATCCGTAGCTACTTCATATAATACTCATCGGTATATCAATTTGTTTTCAAATATATAGCAGAGTAATAATGTAAAAATCACAAAGAGTACTACCTAAGAAATCATATAGTTAGTAGAAAAATATACAGACCTTGTAACTTCCAATTTGGTGACCAACCAACCAAAATATGTGCAGCGACGAGCAACGACAATCATTTTGTGTCAAAAACCCAACACAGCCAATCATTAAAATTTAACACTCCAATGGAAATTCTTGTTCGTTTCGAATATAATAACTGTTATTCCGTAACGAGACTTTTAATTAACAGTAACGCTCCAATGGCTGCCGATATCGGATCACAACAATGCGATATTCGATAACCGATTGTTTCACTTGGCGTCGGTTCTCTATTGTTTATTGAAACTGTCCTTATTCCCAGTGAAAGGTATTGTTGGTTTAATTAATCACAGTCTTTTATTCCCCTTTAAATCCGAAGAAAGCTTATTGTTCTCTGTTTAGGGTTTGTGCAAAATGGAGTCTTTCGATGATTTTGTTTAATAAAGTTCTTTCAAGATAATTTCTGATGAAGAGCGCTTCTCGTTGGGGTTTTTGTTGGAATATTTGTCCATTTTTGTTTATTTTAAGTGTGGTATAATATGATTTGCTGCATTGCGTTTCAATAGTTTAGTGTTTTAAACAGGTTTTGTGTTTTGTCTTTTGGTATTGTGTGAAATTTTCAACTAATTTGTTATATGATCAGACTGTTTATAATGGAACATTTTAAGTACTTTTCGGGTACCGGTACGTAACAGAATTATATTCATAACCTTTGTTACAACTACTGTTTCGTAACAAAGGCTGGCATTTTTTTCGGCTGTAAATTGACAACACATTCAGTTTTTGATGCAATCATAAAAGGCCTTAGGACCTTTAGCAAAATGATTGTTACACTGGAACCTAACAGACACAGTTTTGTGTTTAAAATTAACGTTAAGTTTTGTCCCGGGTTCAAGTTGATTTGCTTACCCTAAAATTATGAAAGATCTCCACTGCCTTTTACATTGAAATGTCATGGATTTAGCCCATGGTTTCTTAGAAATAATCCATACATTTGTAGGTCAATGCATCTTAGTGAAAAATCAAATACCCTACTCAGGCTACTCGTATTATGTTTGATGGAAGCTCCTTCGAGAGAAATTGAAAGTCTCTGGTTCGATTCCTGGGTAGAGCACGTAGATTATATTCCACGCATTGAAAATGGTAACCTTTTGCACAATGAACTAGGGACTGGAATACGTCTTCAAACTCTTTTCACTAAAACGCGTAAAAGCTACTTTTAGGAAATAACATATTTCTACATGTTTTATATCACATAGAATATAGAGTCAACAGAGGTCCTATGGGATAGGTAACATTTTTTTCTAGTCGTTAGATTCATCACCAAGTGTACCGCTGCCAGCGCAGAGTGGCCCAAGGAGGAGCAATGTTCACTCCGCATAGTAAGAGGCACGATATGGCAACCGTGCTCGGTGATGGATTTGGTGATTGCTAAGAAATGGATGTCTGTAAATTTTCTATAGTCTGTTATTACATGAATGACTTTTGTTGTTTCAGGCATGGCAGGTCAGGTGGGCTCCTACTACAGCCCGGCGAGCTACGGGTCTCTCAGCATGGCAGCGGCAGCGGCAGCAGCCCAGAGCTCCATGTCGGCTCAAGCACAGGTAAACAATGTGATAAATATGTAGGCCTACATAAAACACTGGATATACAACATATACATTGCAGATGCCGTGACTCTGTTTCAACGCAACAAAAAAAAATGTTTCAACAATCACAGAGCTAATAAAAAGTAACGTTCACTCACTAAAGATTACCCAAACGAATCATCATTCATGAATGTTCGCTTACGAGAGATAGGTTCAGGTCTTAGTCATGTTGGATAAGACCGAAATCGAAGAAGTTTCTCGGAATACGCCTTGTTAATTTGCATTGTGTCGGTGTTGCAGGTGGCTCACAGCATGGACGCCATGAAGTACTCCATGGAGGCTGAGATGCCCAAGTACCGACCTTACATGCCCCCCAGCAGCCTGGCCATGAGCATGTACTCAGATTCCAAGTACGCAGAGGCCCAAGTGCCCAAAACCTACGGCTACCTCGACCCCGCCTTCACCAAGGCCTACTTCGAGTCCTCCAAGATGTACATGGAGTCCAACAAGGCCTACAGCAGCGGCGAGGGGAGCCCTAGGGCGCACCCCTACTCTGCCCTGGACCTGGGCAAGCTCTACCCCGACCCGCCGGCCAGCGAGCTCCCCCAGACCCAGACCCAGAGGACCCCCACCCCCACCCACACTCCGGAGGACCGTCACGAGCGCGAGCACGAGCCTTCCTCAGCGTCCTCCACTTCCTCCACCTCCCCCGGAGGACTTCCTTGCTACTATCAACCCTCCGGGCTTCTTCCCATGTCCCAGTACCCGGTCTCCCCCTACCACCAACCGACTGCGGCACAACCCCCTTCTGACTTCCGGAGGCCTCTTACCGTCATTTTTTGACCTGATAGGGTCTAGTTTCTTCGTCATAGTGCTTGTATATAGCGTGTTTAAGTTTTTGAAATTGACTTCGAATTGAATTATTATTTCTGGTAAAGTGGTGAAGTGGCTTAAGAGAAGTATTTTATGTTAGGTGATGAATCAAGTTTTAAAAATCGACTCATAAGTTACGTTTGAAAATTATGATGTAAAATAGTCGGAATCAATTATCTTTTAATTGGATTTTAATTAATCATTCGACACTAGCTAAGTTTTAGTTTGGCGTTCTGAATGCTATTTCATATAAAATGTATACTGTAATGTAAATTTTGCTAAAGTTTTAGTTTTCTTTAACTCTTTATCATACCAGTTTAACATGGATTCGTATTCTTTAATTTAAACCTACTTAAGAATCTATAAAATGCGTTTTTTATCTGACAAGAACTATTAATTTCCTTGTAAACAATCCATTCATGCTTTTACGTTGTCTACTTCTATGTAAAGATCAAATTATTTAATTGTATTGCAAGTTATTACATTTAATATTTTTTCGTATTACGCTTTTAATTTCAGATAGTTACTCTTCCTTATGAACAAAACACGAACAAACGATGGAACATTTAGTTTTAATTCTCTAAAATTAGCCTAAGCTTGTATAATAAAATACAAATAGTAAATGTCCATTTTATTTATGCCATCTTATTATTTTAATTTACAGGAATCACATATTGTATCATTGAAATAGTAACGAACGTAAATTAAATTTATAAGTTTTTAAGAGTGCGCTTTTTCTTCTGTTACACATTTTTATGTTCCTACTTCCTAATTCAAAATATTTTCATTACGTTACCTAACAACTCGAATACAAATTCCACTTTATTTCCCACCCCCTCCAATTGTGGAACTACTTTTGCGCTTTCTTACACAGCTTTAGTAGAGATATAGTTTTTAGTTTTCCTTAGCTCTATAGTATATTTTCGATCAAACTACGGTGGTATTTTTATGTTTTGTTGTGATATTATTTACCCTTGTATTTACACCTTGTAGATATCTTGTACATAATAGTTTTGTTAACATTTTGTTGGCCATATGTTATCATAAGTGTTGTTGTTCCTTCTATAGTGTTCATACCCATGGTTGTCTTCTATGTTATATATTTAGCCAACTCATTCTCAATAATAAATAATCGTTCTTTATTTCTTCACTTGTTTTATTCCTTACCTTGTGAAAAACAAAGAATGATTCAGATCTATAGCAAAAAGTGCAAAGTTTTGTACGTCTTTCGTCTGATTTTGAAACTGTCAAGAACTGCAGATGATCTCAATCAAATTATAAGAATGATTGAAAATGTCGCTGGCACGTAAGCGCTACCGTGAATCTCAGCGAATAGAGGATCCGTGGCGGATTGGTATCGCGCGCGACTCCGGAGCTCATCACTTCGATGGCACGGGTTCGATCCCCACAGTCACCTTTTGCAATTTGTAATGTGACTAAAGGGTGACGCTAGGTAAAGGTCGAGGTTGAGTGGTAGAGAGGACTTTTGTAGTCCTAACTTCGCCTCGTCAAACAAGACAAACTTTACCTTTTTTACCTTTAATTTTGGTGGTGACCTTAACCTGGCTGATTGGTTTGTATCAGAAGAGAATTGTATACAATTGATATATTGTAGACATTATGCTTAATAATTTGTTGTAAAACTTATTTGTTTGGTTATAAAATTATAAGGGGCACCACAGGGGGGTTTAGCGTAGTTTTAGTCATCTTGGCCTAAGTAAACAATAATTTTCTGAATCTAAGATCTAAGGCTTCCGGTTTACACCGCGTCACAGTTGAAATACAATAACTGCTAGACGTTTCGACCTCGCTGTGGAGAGTCATCCTCAGTAGCTTGTTGACTGGCTGAGACTGGATTGGCCGGCCGTGGCGTCTTCTTTATATACCCCAGTGGGGTCCTGTCACCTGATTGGCCGAAGTGGGCGGAGCCTGTTGCTCGTTGTCGAACTGGATTGGCTGGCTTCAATAGGACTTCTGAAGAACTGGCTGCCCTAGGACTTCTGCTGGCTGGAAGTCCTATTGAAGCCAGCCAATCCAGTTCGACAACGAGCAACAGGCTCCGCCCACTTCGGCCAATCAGGTGACAGGACCCCACTGGGGTATATAAAGAAGACGCCACGGCCGGCCAATCCAGTCTCAGCCAGTCAACAAGCTACTGAGGATGACTCTCCACAGCGAGGTCGAAACGTCTAGCAGTTATTGTATTTCAACTGTGACGCGGTGTAAACCGGAAGCCTTAGATCTTAGTGATGACACTGGCCGCGAAAGCCTAAGAGTTAAGAATTTTCTGAATGTAAACTATTTGTATTTGTTTTTGTTTTCTTAAGACAACTCCTACAACCTTTATCAAATTTGGATATATTAATATTTACTGTTAAGTTAATTAGGTGCTATAGAGACTTCGCTACAGTTTTATTTCTTTTGAGTCAAAAACCCGGCACTAAAGGTCCTGTCACACATTGCGACTTAGTTTCTGCTACTACAGCTGTGTGTGTGAGGTTTTCAGCATGTCAACATTAAATCAGCTGATATTTTCAATGGTAAGCAATATTGTCATGTCGAAAACTTCACACTCATGGCTAGTAGCAGCTATTAAGTCACAATGTGCCCTTAAGACCCAATTTAAAGAAATTTTCTTAGTATTTTATAATTAAACATATAAGTTTTACAACAAATCAGTAAGCATAATGTCTACAATATGTCAATTGTGTAAAACTCTCTTCTGATACAAACCAATCAGCCAGACCATTATGAACCAATAAAAACATTTTACCGCCACCATTTTGGTCTAGCTGAATGGATTTTGAATGGAATGGAAGTTTTGAGTACACTAAATACTCGATATCGAGTCATTAATACATTTTTTGTAACATAACCCCCAATTTTAGCGAGAAGCAATCCACAAAAAGACACTTTTGGTCTAAACTCGTACGTGCCGTTTTAGGAAATTCACTAGGATGCACGTTAATGCTTGGGGCTTCGTGTCGGCTATGTTTTTATGGTATTTTCAACATTATTCATTAGGTTTACGGTTTTGAAAGAGGTTTTAAGAAGTGCTCAGTAGGCCTTGCTGCATAGTTTTCAGTGTGAGAAGGCTGAATTGCCCATTACTATTGTAAATGGAAACACAATGGCCAATAAAGGAAGCAGTCATAGTTCTCAGCCACCACTGCATCCAGTTGTGTTTCATTTTATACAATATGATGATTATTTTGTTATTTCATAAATATTGCGACGATAAAATACAGGGTGAGTTAGAAATATGCTGGGTAACACCCTGTAAAATTTTAAACGAATAAAAATGGCAAATTGAAACTTTGGATAAATAGAAACAAAAATAAACCTTTGGTTAATATTACAACTTTGCCTATTGCCCCAAAATGGGATTTTTGAGGGACAGCTCAAAACTTTTAAATGGTAAGACCCATTAAACGACACCGCATTTTAAAGTTCTTGGTTAAAGAAGAAGAACAGTGGAAACTACAGCTTCCTATCTCAACTAAGTACAAAATGGCAGCTCATTAATATTAAGTAAAACCTAATTAGTAACCAAAGTAGTGTAAGACTAAATCTTAAAAACTTTCGAATACAACTTACCTCCAAATCGTATGTATGGGTCCAGAAAAATACATGTTTTTAATTGCAATTAAAAGGAAACTTAATTGGCCGATTGTAACTGAGTATTTCAAAATTTTGAAGTAAGTCGATTTTCCAGTGAAAGTTCAGATTTTAGTTTATCAATACAACCAAGACGTGTAAGGGTTATCAATCAAGTTATGGAGCAAGGGCGGCTACTCCAGACAGTCTATTGTTCCAGTGTATATTGTGAAGTACATTATAGAGATTGTGTACCGAACCGAAGCTACTGTAGGACATTGTAGATCACCCCCACCCCGCTACTCACCCCCACCACTCACCCCCTGATCAGCTGGTGTGACGACAAGTTTCTTGCCGGTTACTGTAGACGCAATTCATCCATCCATTCATCCAACAACACAGAGTTGAGTCCCAACTGCAAACTGACCAACAGGATTTGTTGGAGTGAAAACTAAGTAACAGATCTTCAATTCTAACCACAATTGATCTAACTAAATGTCGGTGGTATTTTGATCAGTTTAAAAAGGATTTCGATACCGTTTAACGACAACTTATTGCTTTGGAGGTAATAATAATGTATGTAGTATTATTTACGTTTGGGCCCAGTACGTTAACGCCGTCTTAAAACGTTGGATTTTCATTGTTCCCAAACCTACTTCTCCTTTCAGAATGAGCCCCTTTTCCATCAACAGTCCAAGCTACACCTTTCATTTTGGTTACTTCCCTCTAACTAACTCTCTAATCACTCTTTTTGTACCTAAATGTATTTCTATCATAAATGCCTGCTCGTGTGATAACTGTCGCTTTCAAATCTCCTTTTCTTACCGCAATCCATATAATTATGTTACGTTGTGAAGTTCACCTTACTTCGAAGAAAGTAGTAGGTTCAGTCTAGACTAAGGCTTTTTCCCGACTGGCTCATCAATGCAAAGCCGAAACAACAAAGCCTTGGAACTTGAAATTTGGCATGGGTATTCCGTTTAGTGTGTAGCCTAAGCACTCACTAAGATATAATTTCCCCAACACTCAAATTTTTGGTGGGTTTTCGGTGGGGTTTGTGTTTTTTCAAGAAACTGAGGTCTAAAAGAATGAACACGTTTAAATTTACTGTAATATTTGTTTAACCGACAAAATAGCCTACAAAATTAACAAAACCTCCTATTTAACAAAACAATTAGGCTACTTATTCAGCTTCGGAAAAGTAACTAAGGAACTATTAAGATCTTTCGTTATTAGGAGCGAACATATTATATTTCAATACCTTAATCAGATTAATAAAAACAATAAAATTATTTGTTTTGCAATTATTTTTATTAGTGTCATTTATTTGATGAAGAGTATTGAAAATACTTGAAATATAATATGTTCGTCTCTTTGAAAATTGAGTTATAATTTAGCAAACAATAAGGAACTATTTCTTCAAGAAAAATAAGAGCGAACAGATCAATACATAAGAGTTGTTAAACAAACAATTCCATGTGTTTCAACGAGGTTTTAATGGCAGAAAGAGTAACATGAATCCACGAATACAGTTGTTGCCACAGATATTCAAGTAGTACATATATGGCCTATCTGTTAAAAAGTATTAATTACAAATTCTATTATCTCGGACCTTTTAGGCCCCTTACTGAGACAGACTATTGAGGAGTGGAGATTTTCTCCTGAAGTAGACGGAAATGTCCGAGATAAAAATGTTGTAACTTATATCCGCCATTATAATCGTGTGAATTGTCAATCTTTTAAAACGTATTACTTGGCTATTGATACGAGAAGATTAAGCTGACAGTATAGAAACAAGCACACAACCAGTTATCTTGCATGTTACTCGTATCTTGAGAAGGGTAGCACAGAGGAAGTAGCCCTCTGCTCTATTGAGCCAAGTGATTGGCTACTCGGTGTAATAGGGTTAATTTGCGCCCTTGAGCCCTTGTACACTATCACTTGAGACAATAGACCCTTCATTCTACCCTTAGACCCGATTGTCTGGACATTCCATTGTGTGTCGGTTCGGCCGACATTGTTACATTGTATGCTCAACAGTGAACGCCACAGATTTGTTTGTTTCCTGAATTTCAGCAGAGGTTAACTGTGAATCAATATAGTATTCCGTGTCCTAAACAGAGCATTTGCTGCATTAAATTATCTTTCAGCAAAGAAAATATGTATTATTGGAAAAAATTCAAGAGAATCCTGCAGACAACTATTTAAAATCTCAAAATTATAACGGTACCCTGAAAGAACATTCTGGAAACTTCGTTTTTCAATATTAAATCTACTCTTAACAACTATGTTAACAGTCACAATACAAAATGTAATCAAGATTACAGGAAAACAAATCAATAAAGACAAGTTAAAAAGAGTTTTTATCCTCCAAAAACAAGCATTGCGAATAATTCAAAATTGTGGTTTCGGGAATCTTGCAGAGATTTATTTAAAACTTTAGATATTCTAACCCTTCTAAGTTTGTATATCTACGAGACTATTCTTTTCTGCTTGACAAAATGTGATTTGGTTCAAAGCCAGAAAATTCACGAACACAATACTAGGCAAGTTCATAGATTTAAACACAACTCTCATAGATTACACATTTATGGAAAAGCTTCCAATACAGGTAGGTGCAAAATTGTTAACAAACTCCCCGAAAACATTAAATCCACTGAAAATTGTATCTCGTTCAAAATGAGGTTAAGAGCTTATCTATTAGAAGGCTTATACTAGTCCGTTGAGAATTTTCAGATCAGGATTTAAATAATAATAATTATATTTTATTATAAATTTAACTAGGTTTTTGTAATACCCTTACTAGTGGTTTACTTTGTTTCATTTTAAATACGTATTATACTTGTTTTGTTGTTGTTGTTTTGTTATCTTTTTCAGTTTTGACAACACAAAAGTGTTTGTATATTATGGAAAATAAATTATTATCATTGTACAGCAGTTTATCAATCATTCGTTATACTGAAATTGTAAGCAATACTTTAAGAACCCTCTATTCTCTTCTCTACTCAGTGCTTATCTTCTCCGATAACAACACCTTGTATCTAGCTAGAATTTGTGCTAGAATTGTAGTAGTGTAGTGGTGACACTGTCTCCAAGTGGAATCTGTGTGTTTAGGCTTTGAGAGGTTGGTACAAGTGTCATACACTCTCAAGTACCAATCAGAGACAAGCTTGTATCCCCTCTAGGCTCTTGTCTACTCAGTGCTTATCTTCTCCGATAACAACACCTTGTATCTAGCTAGAATTGTGTGAGTAGGAGTGTGTAGTGGTGACACTGTCTCCAAGTGGAATCTGTGTGTTTAGGCTTGAGAGGTTGGTACAAGTGTCATACACTCTCAAGTACCAATCAGAGACAAGCTTGTATCCCCTCTAGGCTCTTGTCTACTCAGTGCTTATCTTCTCCGATAACAACACCTTGTATCTAGCTAGAATTGTGTGAGTAGGAGTGTGTAGTGGTGACACTGTCTCCAAGTGGAATCTGTGTGTTTAGGCTTGAGAGGTTACAAGTGTCATACACAAGTACCAATCAGAGACAAGCTTGTATCCCCTCTAGGCTCTTGTCTACTCAGTGCTTATCTTCTCCGATAACAACACCTTGTATCTAGCTAGAATTGTGTGAGTAGAGTGGTGACACTGTCTCCAAGTGGAATCTGTGTGTTTAGGCTTGAGAGGTTGGTACAAGTGTCATACACTCTCAAGTACCAATCAGAGACAAGCTTGTATCCCCTCTAGGCTCTTGTCTACTCAGTGCTTATCTTCTCCGATAACAACACCTTGTATCTAGCTAGAATTGTGTGAGTAGGAGTGTGTAGTGGTGACACTGTCTCCAAGTGGAATCTGTGTGTTTAGGCTTGAGAGGTTGGTACAAGTGTCATACACTCTCAAGTACCAATCAGAGACAAGCTTGTATCCCTCTAGGCTCTTGTCTACTCAGTGCTTATCTTCTCCGATAACAACACCTTGTATCTAGCTAGAATTGTGTGAGTAGGAGTGTGTAGTGGTGACACTGTCTCCAAGTGGAATCTGTGTGTTTAGGCTTGAGAGGTTGGTACAAGTGTCATACACTCTCAAGTACCAATCAGAGACAAGCTTGTATCCCCTCTAGGCTCTTGTCTACTCAGTGCTTATCTTCTCCGATAACAACACCTTGTATCTAGCTAGAATTGTGTGAGTAGGAGTGTGTAGTGGTGACACTGTCTCCAAGTGGAATCTGTGTGTTTAGGCTTGAGAGGTTGTACAAGTGTCATACACTCTCAAGTACCAATCAGAGACAAGCTTGTATCCCCTCTAGGCTCTTGTCTACTCAGTGCTTATCTTCTCTGATAACAACACCTTGTATCTAGCTAGAATTGTGTGAGTAGGAGTGTGTAGTGGTGACACTGTCTCCAAGTGGAATCTGTGTGTTTAGGCTTGAGAGGTTGGTACAAGTGTCACACTATCAAGTACCAATCAGAGACAAGCTTGTATCCCCTCTAGGCTCTTGTCTACTCAGTGCTTATCTTCTCCGATAACAACACCTTGTATCTAGCTAGAATTGTGTGAGTAGGAGTGTGTAGTGGTGACACTGTCTCCAAGTGGAATCTGTGTGTTTAGGCTTGAGAGGTTTGTACAAGTGTCATACACTCTCAAGTACCAATCAGAGACAAGCTTGTATCCCCTCTAGGCTCTTGTCTACTCAGTGCTTATCTTCTCTGATAACAACACCTTGTATCTAGCTAGAATTGTGTGAGTAGGAGTGTGTAGTGGTGACACTGTCTCCAAGTGGAATCTGTGTGTTTAGGCTTGAGAGGTTTGTACAAGTGTCATACACTCTCAAGTACCAATCAGAGACAAGCTTGTATCCCCTCTAGGCTCTTGTCTACTCAGTGCTTATCTTCTCCGATAACAACACCTTGTATCTAGCTAGAATTGTGTGAGTAGGAGTGTGTAGTGGTGACACTGTCTCCAAGTGGAATCTGTGTGTTTAGGCTTGAGAGGTTGGTACAAGTGTCATACACTCTCAAGTACCAATCAGAGACAAGCTTGTATCCCCTCTAGGCTCTTGTCTACTCAGTGCTTATCTTCTCCGATAACAACACCTTGTATCTAGCTAGAATTGTGTGAGTAGGAGTGTGTAGTGGTAACACTGTCTCCAAGTGGAATCTGTGTGTTTAGGCTTGAGAGGTTGGTACAAGTGTCATACACTCTCAAGTACCAATCAGAGACAAGCTTGTATCCCCTCTAGGCTCTTGTCTACTCAGTGCTTATCTTCTCCGATAACAACACCTTGTATCTAGCTAGAATTGTGTGAGTATAGGAGTGCGTAGGGGGTAACACTGTCTCCAAGTGGAATCTGTGTGTTTAGGCTTGAGAGGTTGGTACAAGTGTCATACACTCTCAAGTACCAATCAGAGACAAGCTTGTATCCCCTCTAGGCTCTTGTCTACTCAGTGCTTATCTTCTCTGATAACAACACCTTGTATCTAGCTAGAATTGTGTGGGTAGGAGTGTGTAGGTGGTAACACTGTCTGCAAGTGGAATCTGTGTGTTTAGGCTTGAGATGTTGGTACAAGTGTCATACACTCTCAAGTACCAATCAGAGACAAGCTTGTATCCCCTCTAGGCTCTTGTCTACTCAGTGCTTATCTTCTCCGATAACAACACCTTGTATCTAGCTAGAATTGTGTGGGTATAGGAGTGCGTAGGGGGTAACACTGTCTCCAAGTGGAATCTGTGTGTTTAGGCTTGAGAGGTTGGTACAAGTGTCATACACTCTCAAGTACCAATCAGAGACAAGCTTGTATCCCCTCTAGGCTCTTGTCTACTCAGTGCTTATCTTCTCTGATAACAACACCTTGTATCTAGCTAGAATTGTGTGAGTAGGGTGTGTAGTGGTGACACTGTCTCCAAGTGGAATCTGTGTGTTTAGGCTTGAGAGGTTGGTACAAGTGTCATACACTCTCAAGTACCAATCAGAGACAAGCTTGTATCCCCTCTAGGCTCTTGTCTACTCAGTGCTTATCTTCTCTGATAACAACACCTTGTATCTATCTAGAATTGTGTGGGTATAGGAGTGCGTAGGTGGTAACACTGTCTGCAAGTGGAATCTGTGTGTTTAGGCTTGAGAGGTTGGTACAAGTGTCATACACTCTCAAGTACCAATCAGAGACAAGCTTGTATCCCCTCTAGGCTCTTGTCTACTCAGTGCTTATCTTCTCCGATAACAACACCTTGTATCTAGCTAGAATTGTGTGAGTAGGAGTGTGTAGTGGTGACACTGTCTCCAAGTGGAATCTGTGTGTTTAGGCTTGAGAGGTTTGTACAAGTGTCATACACTCTCAAGTACCAATCAGAGACAAGCTTGTATCCCCTCTAGGCTCTTGTCTACTCAGTGCTTATCTTCTCTGATAACAACACCTTGTATCTATCTAGAATTGTGTGGGTATAGGAGTGCGTAGGGGGTAACACTGTCTGCAAGTGGAATCTGTGTGTTTAAGCTTTGAGAGGTTGGTACAAGTGTCATACACTCTCAAGTACCAATCAGAGACAAGCTTGTATCCCCTCTAGGCTCTTGTCAGTTTAATGCTTATCTCCTCTGGCAACAACACCTTATAGAAGCGAATTTTCCAATTCCCTTCCGCAAGAACTAAAAGGACTGGACCTATGCGTGTTGAAGAAGAAGTTGCAGCAGTGGCTCACAGAAAGCCTCTTCTACAGTGTGGAGGAACTTTCAAACTGGAGAGATTCTGACTAGTCTGTGAATCTTTTAAATATTTGACACCACGTTCGATCTTTTTGATTGTAATATCAAAGACCGTTCTTTTACCTCTCCCATCACTCCTCTCTTATATCTCTCCGCCTGTTTTTTGTAAGTTCAAGTGTCAACTTATGTACATTTTCTCAGTGGTTTAAAGGTCAAGCAAACTCATTCGAGATTTAAACACACAGTTCATTTTATAGTCTGTCAGCAATAGGCTCAATTCTAATACAATTTCATCCCCTCCTTAAATCAAACCAAACCCAACATTCAATCATCACACAAAAGAGTTCAACAAGCTTCGTATTCATACGAGACCCAAACTTTCCCCACAAGCTCTCAAACGAACAAACAGTTACACAAATCCGCCAACAATCAACAGTTTGACAACAACAACAACTCCTGTATTCAACCGCTGATCGAAACTACAATCGAGTGAATGCCACTTAAATACACGGCGTCGCTCGGCGACAAGTTAGAGGCAAGTTGAACAGCGGTGATACGAAGTTTGGCCCATTAGTGAACACTGATAGAAAACAGATTGCGGACGCATTGTTGGCTGTAACGAGCGATCTGATTGGTCGACGCCAACAATGGTTGAATGGCCGTGTCAACTGAGGTTTCACTCAATCTAGCAACACACTCGTCACACCAGCAACTTGGCGAGAAGCACTATATGCGGCTTTGTGCTGGGTAGCTTTTGTAGTTGTCAGTAAAGGTTTTATTGATATTATTCCGAACTGTACGGTAGAACGCTCTCTTTGTCATTATTCATTGCGCTTTTGAAAATGTATACTGTATTGGAATTGCATAAAAACATACGTTGCAAAATAAAACAAAAATTAAAGTTTTCATTAGCCTGTAGATCTTAACGTGTAGAGATTTTCACACGATGTATTTTAGGCAAAAGTTGGCCATTTTAAGTACTTAAAGTGGCCAACTGAGATAAATCAATTCTCTAAATATTTCAGTTGCACTCATGCACGTACAGTCTTCTAGAGACACATTCATTAGTTTCTAAAAAATGTAGGTAATTTGCGTTGTAAATAATTACTGTAATCGTAATATTAACCTTTTAGACTTACTAGTTGGGGCCACGTCGTAAAAGACACGGGACAGCAATTGCAGCTTCAATCAACCTTTGAATAATTTTATGTTATTTTCGTATTTCATACCTGTTTATAGTAAATCAAAATCATTACACCAGCTTGAAGGAAGGTTAAATGGTTTCGTTCAATGATGTCGTTAAATATTTCGTAAGGTCTATGAATTATTTGGTCTTATTTAGTTGAACACGCAAATCAAGCTTGATTCTTGTGTTTTGCACGAGTAAAGAACTGCTAAGTAAAGGTAAGCTTTTAAAGCAGCGGCGGTGTAGGACATTCTCAACAGTGTTAAGACTTGGAAAGGTCAAAAGGCCCGATTTGTTAAAAGTCTCACGACAATTCACTTTTTTGCAAACGGAAAACGCGTTCAAAGTTTTTACGAACACTACCACGCCAAAAACAATTCCCTCCATAACCTAAGTCGTATCAACCTAGAAAGTAATAATAATTCTTCATGCTCGTTAACAAAAATTGAAATTCTCAAAATTGTACTACTTTTATTTATAATCCACTTTTTATTCACACATACGCAACTACTTTGCACATTATTAGTAAGACACAATCAGACCAGTCAAGATGGAACCATAACCAACCCACTGATAAGCAGACGTGTCAGCTGTCACTTACCGGAGAAATCAACAAGTTTATCAACAACCAATCAAACAGCTTGTTATAGCCGGGTCTAGCTAGGGCACAACAATGCCAATCTATATGGAAATCCTCGCAGAGATGTCAGCAGCTTCTGTTTGAGCAGAATAGGCTTTCTTCGAGAAGTCGGCATCATTAGGTGTTATGTTTAAACGGTTTTAAGGGATTTTAGTTTTAAAACTTTGAGAGTTGGACAATCATCTGGAGGGACTCAAATTGAAGGGTTTTATAAGAATTTGCTTTCACATTTCATCCTTTGCTCAATCAAAAGCCCTTAAAGACAGAACTTTACTAAGTTTAACCAATAACAATGCGACTGCACAATTTCAAGAAAAGAGGTCTAATTCTTTAGTCCAAAAAGGTCCAAACTTGCCTAAGGTTTGTTTTGAAACTCCTCGTTGGGTATGTAGTCTTGTAGATTCAATTTGATGTTCCTTGCACCCATATAAATTAGAAAGAAAACAAAATTAAGGTTAACCTCACAGAAAACCTAAAATCGTCCGCACAAGGAACACGACACCGTACACTGGCTAAAAAACGGGATTGCCCCTACAGTGCTTGCATAAGTTTAAAGCGGGCAGTTCCCATCTTTCAAAATATCTTTTACATTAATAAACAAAATCATATTGGAAGCTTGAGGAGTTTTCTGCCCCGTGTATAGAGCCGGACCTCTTATAAGTGGTTTAATAGTATCACAAATAAACTTGTCAAAAATGTCAAAGTATTTTGGATTATTGCAGATACTTGTATTGAGCATGTCCTCGCAGCTGAGGCGGACGTTAAATGCAGTCTCATAAATTCTAATCTCATTCTCGCAAAACTAAGAAATTCAAATAATCTCTCAAATAATCAGAATTAAACATCCTAATGTGGGGGGTTTTGATTGGAAGAGAGAACATCCACTCAATAAAAGGCTTTATTCAACCCTAGTGTAAAACATACAGGGTCAGGCAAAACTGTGGAAACGCCTTTATAACTTTTTAACTAGTTTTTTTTCAGCGCAATAGAAATTGGTAAATTTTATTAGAGGAAACCAAGTACCTTTTAATGCATACTGACAGGTTGCTCCAGTTTTCAAAATGGTGATGGGGGTAGCCCCATAATTTTCATAGAGAAGCACCATCGAGTGACATCTCATTTTGAAGGTATTAGAAAATGTTGATGAATGCTGAAAACTAGACGTCTCTATCTTAACCCAAAAAGAACCCCCATCCCCATTTTAAAACTGGGACAAAGTGTCAGAATGCATTAAAAGGTACTTTTGGTTCCCCTAATAAAAGTACCGAGTTCAGTTGCGCTGAAAAACTGGTTAAAAAGTTATAATGGCGTTCCCACACTTTTGCCTGACCCTGTATAATGTCTATTGGTCTAGTGATTGTATTGAATAATCAACGACACAATCATCACGAAATCTTATTTTCGTATGGTCTCTCAAGAGGGCAAAATAATAACTATTCACAGTGCATCATACAAATGGTTTTCAAGTAGAAACTTTTTGGTTTGAATTTTTTGTGGTAAACCTGTAACAGTGTGCTTTATTGCATACCATGGTAATTTACTTGTCACTCTCCCAGTATTCTTCTACGTTACTTCTTTTCTTCTATCCATTCTCCCATGACTTACTTGTGTCCATCAACTGTTATTCTTTATAAAATTGCTGTTATTAATTATTGATTAGTTAAAATTATTGTAGGCCTATCTACAAACTTAAATTTACTTTTTTCCATTTTAAAATGGCGAATAAAATACAGTATTATTTTACATTCTTTTGAAATTGTTTATAAAATAGAAATATTAATAGAGTTCGAAAACTTAAATAAATATTATTTTTATTTTAAAGGCTTTTAACTTTAGAAAAAGCACCTACAGCAAAAACAAACTCAAATTGCTATTAAGATCGTGTAACATGCACCTAACAGAACATTAGGCTACCTACAACGTCAACGAGTTGAGGGATGACTAACCCAATTTTGAAAGAATTACTTTTAATTATTTAATCAAGGCATCTCGACTCAGACCTATTTACCGCTTGCAAAGTACAGTAGCAATAATTTTTAGCTTTGCATTCCTTTACTTGTAAGGAAAAGAAACCACAGAGACAAGGACATAACTAGTCAAGAATAAAATAATTTATATTTATTATTTTACTCCTCGTAAAACCCAATCAACTTTTTCAACTGACACAAAAACGACAGCGATGAATCGTCTTTGACATAAATTGACAAAGTTCAAACTGATTTGGATTTGCCATCAAACTTTGTCCATCAATGTTGAACGTGGAAGGTGACATTTCAATAGGTAATACAGTATAGCATCAGGCTACTTTAGTCATGTTGATTGGGAACCTAATGTAACACCGTCTTACATTACAAACTTGGACCAAGCTTGATGCGGTGTAGAATCACTCACGGTTGGCCGTCTGTGTCGGCTACAAACCAGGAGCTGTGCATGTTTTCGATAACGATAACTTACGGCATATGGAGAAACGAGTTTTTTGTATTCGCAGATAAAAATGCATAAAAACCTCTAATAAAACTACGTTTTGCGTAAACCAAATTTTACGGAAGGCCGACTCTTCCTTAGAATGGGTCATTAATTAATAGTCCAATGACCAATGGAAATACAAGGACCAACGACTTAACGTGA
The DNA here is from genome assembly GCA_018831715.1 of Matsumurasca onukii. Taxonomy (NCBI): domain Eukaryota; kingdom Metazoa; phylum Arthropoda; class Insecta; order Hemiptera; family Cicadellidae; genus Matsumurasca; species Matsumurasca onukii. The sequence continues at coordinate 45,255,888 of CM032065.1, read as the reverse complement.
CTTCCGAACCACGCAGGTGATGGTCTGATATGTCTTAACGACGGGGAGTTGATGCGGGTATCATCAGATGATCGCAAACCTAACCCCTCTACAACTGTGATTATCACGCAGGTAAAGCAAACAAGCTGATGCGTTCCGAATAATTGTTTAAATGGAGTAAACAGTGCGCGCAATCTGTTGATGTGTTAAGTCGTAAGCCTTCACACAACACACACACATACACAATACACACACACCCATACACAATACACAAGCTTCACTCTAATCTCACCAGAGTGCAGGGTTTGCTTCTTCTCTCAGCACAGCTTTGATCTGCAGCAATGACTCATTATCATGACTGACTTAGCTCACACCACCAGTAGCTTGCTTGGATTTTACTTTTCCCCTTTATGCCTAGGTGAAATATTTCTTATATGGTTTGTGATATACTTATTGTATATTCGGTAAAGCCTTATGCGCAGACAACATAACAATATTTGCATTAGTTTAAATTTGTTTTGTTTCTGTATAGATCGTACCTTACTTTTATAACTAGTTCCAAAGATTATGATATGGTAAGTAGGTAGCGCATAGATGTCACATGGCTGAGGGGCAGGAAAATCAACATAGTTGCGGCAGCCCAAGCACAGATAGCGCTGCGAGCGCTTCCATCGATATGCCACCTTTTCCCCTTCGGCTCCACATGCTCGAGTTTTTCTATGTCAATGACTTAAACGTGACCAAATCGTATGATTTTGACTCATTGGCGCGACTTGAGACTCTTAAAAGAATTCCCTTGCAGCGCTATCTGTGCTTGGGCTGCCGCAACTATGATGATTATCGTGCTTCAGCCATGTGGCTTCTATGCGCTATCCTCTTACCATAACATAATCTTTGCTCGTTCATAAACGGTTTAACGTTGTCATTTTATTGTCAGTTTCCCCAAGCTCTGTTTATCGTCTGTTATCTTTTGTTTTAAGATACCAAGGCTTAATTTCTGAGCGTTCGTTTGAGATATTAAACGAACTTATGTGTTTTGTTTTATCCTTCAAATCTTTCTTTTGTACAATTTTTAGTGGCAGCAAGTAAAAAGCTATTAATCACCGAGTCAGCCAGTACGTAGACATTGCGAATCAAAGTCATGTCTTTGAGTACCTCACCAAAACTTAAATCCAAGATTAATAAAAATACAGTACACAAAAGATTGAACCAGATCCAAATCAATTTTTCTCTACCCCCCTAGCGTTCCATTCTCCGCATATCGAACAGAGAAAATCAAAGTTGTCAAAAACACACCAGGGGGGTGGACCTGGCCAGCGCTTACCGATGCTTAACAAATCCATTAAAGACGATCGACAGAGCAAATGCTTTGTTGTGTTTGTTGTGCCAATAAAACACGAAGTCAGAAGGGAAGAGTACTCGACAAAATTGGGCAGTTTTGGCTGACAAACTAAACCTTAGGTCTACAATGAAGCGGATCGATGGGCGAGGGTAGATTGACAGCTTTGTTCGGGCCAAGGGTCGTGCGACAATGGCTCGTAGCGGAGTGGGGGCGTAGTACGTCTGCTTGCGACATCGTACATTACCATTCACTAAGTACTGTACGTGTGTTGTGCTTGCTTTCCGTGCTCAGTTGCCTCTTTCGGAGAAACTCGCGGCAAATAATTTGTTGTGATTTTGGGAAAAATACTTGCGTACTAATGGGTGATGTGTTTAATAATGTCACACGCAAATGCACTTATGAATGTAGAGTAAGAAGTTAAACAGATAAGGTTTGCTCGTTAGCATTAATACGGCTAAATTATTATTTTGGACCTTTTCCATAGTTTTTAGTGAACAAGAAAACACGGCCTTTCTGAATCTGGAATCTAACCCCATTCTCAGGTGAAAAGGTAACTTAGATTTTTAAGTTACTTTTCACCTGAAGACGGGATCAGATTCCAAACATCGTGTTCTTCTTGTCCGCTAAAAGACAATGGAACCGTTGGTCCGTATTAATATTTCAACCTTGGTTTAAATGCTGTGTGTCTTCTGTCCCTCACTTTTATAGTTATCTCATCGCTGAATCTCTGACCAGTACTGATCCCCTCTTGAGGTGTCCCCCATCCATAATCCCAATTCTACCATCGTCAACAACAAAGTTCAAACACAAAATTAGGCATTACGATCCCAGTCCGTCTGATATCGTCTTGCCCTGTCCCAGTGCAGCCTAGTCCATACTGTTCGTCGCAGGTTGAAGTTTAGCTTTCTCTAAACCTCTTCAACTCTCTAACGGCGGTGGTGTATGTGGAGTACCGTCTCAGTACGCGCAGAACTTACAGAAAAGATACTAATTACTGAAATGCAATCATTGAAATTAAAAGTGACCACAGAGGACTGAAAACTTTAAGAAATGATATGAACAGGAAAAAAGATGAGACCACGGCTTTATCCAGCTGGCATCATGTAGTCCTTACCCGTTTCTTGCACTGTGAGAATGGTCATAACCACAGGGACAAGAGTAGCAGCAGAGGCAACATGTAAGGCGGGAAGGCGGACTAGGGAAAACGCGGAAGTTCCCAGGAATTGGCGCGTAAAACCTATTTGCATGGTTCAACAACGCTCTGATCATCACTTTTCTATACCTTACCTCTTCACTCTCAACCTCCACTAAAGAGGAGTCTATGCACAAAGTAATTGTGAAATGTATGGACCAAGTTACTTACTTACATCAAACATTCAGACTTTACCTCTCTTACTCTTATTTCAAACTAGGACCGACTGCTCTCCAGATTGGGTCATTTATTAATAGCCCACAGTCAATGAAATATACCATCAGCTTAGCGAACCACGAGTAGTCTCAATAAAGCGAAACCTATTTCAAACGGCATTAAACTCGCACAACTCATTTCGAAAAGTCGCTAAAACTATCAGCGTTTTGAGCCAATCTGTTTTCAGTTCTTTGAGCAATTCTCCACACTAGAAACTCAACAGTGACACAGTTCCCGCCACCACAGTCTCTCGGCCACCGGATTACTCGAACAATGCGGAGAATTAATCACGTGAGCGGCGCGAGCGAGCGCGGGCCACAATTAAAGGAGTTGCTCGTCACGATTGCCTCCAGTCCGACTGTTCAATTCCTGCTCTCGAGTTTTTGTTGTTTGCTGGCGAAGAAAAGAAACCGTATGTCATCATTACAGTAAGCGAACCGAGGCTTACATTTAGGTTACCAATCATAATTGAGACTCACCCAATTAGTGCGACCGCGGCGCGGCTCACCCCATCTGGCGGGATGTCTTCATACTAACGCCGCGCCGTCGTCCTTAATCTCTCCTGTGTGCCGTCATGCGGACCATCCACTCCGCTGTTGATCGCTGATTGCTCATTTTGCGTCAGTGTGCGGAGAGAATGTAGAGGTGGCCTTATTATGGGTCGATTCAAGGTGATAGTAAGTGTTAAGGTGGAAATGTACACGTTTGTAATGATAATATTTACTTTCCTCGAATAGGCTTAGTTCTCAAACTGATGGACCCCTAAATAAAAATTTAAAGCGCTATTATGAAGTGGTTTTCCTTTAACGGTGGGATAATTTACACTGTATGCTAAAAAAAACCATTTTTAAGGGAAAATCCCCCAAAAGGTCACTTCTGGTGGCCTGATTTTGCTAGTTAATGAACTTAGCCTATAGATTTACAAAATGAACGTTTGTACCAATTATAGATTATATATACAGTTTTGTTAGTTGACTCAGGAGGTGTTAGGAAGCTCAAACCAACGTATCTTTCTATTTTACAAGAGAGTTTACTACTCTATTTCCTCTTGAAATTCGCTAACATCAAGTGGTATCTAATAAATCATAAAAACTATTAATAAAGCGACTATCTTTACTTGACCTGATTCCGTTGTTTGCAGAAAAATAGCAATCTATTTATTATGAAACTCATTTAAATTGCTCAATACTTTATTTCCCGAACAGAAATCTCCTGCATTAACAATGAAGATAAACCGTAGATTACATCAAAATCTGTTGAATAACGAAAGGTCCATATCCATTTTGATGATCAACCAAAGATATTTCTGACAAACCACACCATTAAATCTTTCGTTTTTTCCTAAGTTGGCCTATGTACACACTTCAACAGATAATTTTATTTTTCATTCAATCCTTCTTTATATACACATAAAAAAATCAAACCGTGTGAACGACAAGCCTGGACACAAACAGACAAAACACTTTATAATCAACATACGTAATATTATGCACGAGGTCCGGCCAGACGGCCAGACACGGGGAGGGGTGGCCGGTAAGTCGCTTAAGTCAGGGGGGAGGACACCGATGAAATATTTAAGCTAGAAATAAGGAAACCCATTGAGAGCGACACCTTGCACAAAGGAGCATGTTATAAATAGTATATGCGGCCGTACAAAGGCGCTTTCAGGATTAGGGTCCGGCGCACAAAAGGGCAGAAAATGAAATGCCCCGCGGGAGGGGGAAGGGGATGCTCCATTTGAATATGAGGTGTCCGCTTGTTCTGTCTTGTTCCTTCGGCTTTAACCACATTGTGAATTTATTATGCAATACCGGAACGTTATGATTTATATTGAGAACTGTCTCTAGCTGACCGCCACAGCACGTTTTTTTATTTGCATCCAGTTACATACCAGGTGTGGTGGGAGTTTTTATTCAGTTGGGTGGCTTCTTCGTGAGACCGTATTTGTTGAAGTCATGTTTTACGTTAATTTAATGTAAATTTAAAACCTTTGTTTGGATCTGCAAAACAGTTTGAATTTTATTCCAACAGAAAACGTACAACTGGGTGGAGGCTTACACTACTATTTGACATGTGGGCCTAAAATCTAAACCAATCTAATATTCAGGAAAAAGATGTATGTGTAAATATTACCAGTTCAATTACATCTTGTGAAGCTATCAACCCTATAAATGACAAGCGGCTGTTACGCTAGTTCATCCTGACCGATTGTTAGTTAGTGTGTGTTACCGATTTGGAATCGATTATTTCTCAGATAGTGAACCCCATCAAGATCGATAGTTAGAGTAAGTTCTATTTACCACATTCGGACTTCTTTAAAATATATCTATCATTCCGATTAAACAAACTATTCGATACTTTGATTTGAGACACCGATACTCCTAGAGGGTATTTTAAGGTGAATATGGGATGATGGTGGCTGTGTTGAGTGTTTTTGATGAATGATGAGGTGTATTTTTGTTACAAGCTAGCGCCGACCTTTCCCCAGATTGGGTCATTAATTAATATCCCATCGACCAACGGAATGGATCAACGGCTTAACGTGACTTCCGAACCACGGGGAGTGGCTATCGTGAAAAGTTATCAATGCACCCGGGAATCGAACCCGGGCTGATTAGGTGCGAAGCACGCAGTAGCCTATACCACTGAGCTATGGCCGCGATGCCCTTGCCACATAAAAATCATTTAAATGATAATTTTCTCCCAAGTATGTTCCATCACAAGGTCTTAAAGTGAGCTGTTTTGGTATGAGTTCAATTTTATATCCGAGGCACAGCCGAATATACCTAGTGTCAATTTGGAATAGATTATTTCTCAGATAGTACATTTCTTTTCACTAAGATCGATAGAGTAGTTCTACTTACAACAATCGACGTCTTTATATTAGATCGATTCCAGATCAATCCAAACTATTGCAACAGCTGATTCCCTTGCCACAACATTAAAACTATCATCAAAAGAAACTATTTTCCTGGAAATATAACTGCAACTTACACTTGTCAATAGATGTTTCTAAAACAGCTGTTTTTAAACCAAAATTAGAAAAAATAATTTCTGTCGGCCTTTGTCTGACTTGTTTTTTAACTTCTGTTCATCGCCACCGCGACGAATGGGCACTAAGAACTAACTCGTCAATGGCACATCGTTACGGTCACTGACTCAGAACTGTTCAAGTTCAACCCTTTACACTAACCCCTCTCCGATGACGTCAAAAGTGCTCAATTAAAAGACGAAACCCCAAAGTGAACATTGAAAGACTTAGATCTCATTAAAGCCGACTCGAAGCGTGTGCGATTTGCGTTTATTAATGCGTTAAATAGAATGAATGCATTTGGCTTTCGTCTTTTGACTTCTCATTTTCTCTTACTTGAATTCGTCGGTTATTCAGGACGGTATTTATGAATGCTTCTGGTGAATGGTCTGAGATTCTTTAAGCTTTTTGGGGACTTTAAATGTATACAAAGAGATCTTTTAACCCCTCAATCGTTTCTAAGGCGTGTTATTTCGATAGCAAAGCTCTAATGTCAGTAATCTTTTCCGGCTTTAGTGATAATTTACGTTTAACACGTTTAATTCACGTTTAACGTGTCATGATACAATATTCCGAATAATCTTTTATTATCTGACTATTTAACTTCAACTATCGATGATTAATCTAATATCAAACGGTTAAATAAAAAGGTATATTTTCAAAAAGCAAAGTTCACAACACTTTTATACAAGAGTAGGCCAAAGGATAGCCAGAGTTAACGAATTAACTTAATATAAGACCCAACCAGCAAAGCTGTAGTACTTGACACTACTTCTCAAACAAGCAAAGATTTTGGTAAGAGGAACTGTGAAAGCTATTAAATATCGATATCGCGTTACGTCGAAAGGAAAGGGGGTTTGAAGTTCAACAGCCGTTTGTATGAAACGCGTAGCCACAAGCGCTATCGTGAATCCAGCGAATTTCCTATAATGGGGTAAAACTTAAATATGTAATTTATTCCTCTTTTAAATATTACAATAGTTTTACATAGTACAACTTGGAATATAATCCTCCCCACAGTTTCCAGTGTGCGTGGTTTGAAGTTAAATCAAAACCAGATATAGACCTAAACAACACCAGAATTGCCTTTTTTGGACCCTTCTGACCACTCTACAAGTCACATTTTTCGTCTGATTTTCTCGAAATTTGGTCTATTATTCCTTAAGTAAATATAAAGGTAAAGTTTGTTAAACAGCAAAATTGGTCCGCCGAAAGAGTCCTTTCAGGGGATGTACCCAAAAAAATGGATGTTTTGATATTCAACTGCAGTATTTATTTTCCGATTTCGATTAAACTTTGTATATCATTTAAAATGTATGACATATCATCCAACACAAGAAAATGAATTCAGCCAGACCAACATATTTGGCTATGAAAAACAACCGTTTTTAAATTTGTCTTTTAAACTCAACCGATTGTCTACTTTGAACCGTTAGATTTCCTACCCTGAAAGATCAACTTCCCACTTTTTGGTAGAGGTTCCAAGTGTCATTTTGAACTGTTTTAACGATAACTGCTTGAGGTTATGTTTGTTGCGCGTCAAAGCGAATCCCATCGTTGAAACCGTGAAATAATAACGTGGGGCTAGTCCCACCAATTCTTCATTTGAAATAAAACACTCTTTTCCCTTAAAATTGTGCAACTTACATCCTACCAAACGGAGAATACATTCAAATACATCAGCAATAACAAATCCCCAATTTAACAATACGACAGTAAGAAAATCCCTGCTTGTTGAGTCGTTCACGTGCAAGTGCTTGGAATAGGGGAGATATTTAATGGCTGTTAACATCTCAAAGTTACATCGGTAAGAACCACGTTAGCAAAGCCGCTCGTGAATGCAAAGTGCATCGAACAACTCAAAGATGAAAGCATGTTCGTGTACTTTGAGAATACTGAGTAATTGGAATCACAAGATTTACATACATCTTTCTTTGAACTTACAGGGATTTGCCCTTTGATGTTAACATTACAACCTTGATGTATCATGTCGCGACGCGTTTTTAAAGCTTACAGCTTACAGACATGGATTTGAACACAATCGGATGTTAATACTTGTAAATTGGGGTAGTCTGAGCCGTGTAGGAGTTTGCTTCGTTCTGTGAACAGAGTGAGTTTTATACTTGTAAAATATAAATCTGCTATATAACTCTAATTTTTACCAATACTATTTTCAAGTACTTTAAATTCTACTTGCAAGCACTTTGCAAGTCTCTCATGTAATACTTTGGATGAAAAAATTGTTGAGTATTTCGTACTAAGAGAAGGAGGATGAAATATTTGCCACACTAACTGACGCATACATTTGTATCTAGTAAGATTAACAGCATGATCTAACTTATCATTTTAAAACGGTGGTTATGTTTCGGAATAAACTGTTTTGAGAAGCAATCAAATGATCAATAAAGTTACAGTGGAAACGTGGAAAACATCAAGATAATAAGGTGGAAAGTTGTCTGTTTTCAGGTTTTGTTTCCCAATAGATTTTATGACCTTGGTGTCAACGGTAAAACATACACGTTATTCTTTACTTTAAAACTCATTGTGTATAAGCTATTTTAGGTAACGCCAAAAATAAATTACCATAAAATAGCCACCGTTTTAAAATGATAAATTAGCTATCCTGTAATTAAATTTACTCAGCGGAATAAATAATAAATACTGTTTACTAAGCATTTTGTTTTTATTCTCAAGTTTCCTTTATTTTGACAGTAACCTCTTCCCAGGTCCAGGGACACTATACCAAACAACACGCATTAAACAACAACGACATACGCTCGCATGTTGTTTGATAGTGGGGTGGGTGAGTGGCCAGCTTACGCTGATAACTTCAGGCTGGCTCATTTAACTAATGTGTGATGTTGTGTTTTAGATTACTTTTCACCTGAAGACGGGCTCAGATTCCAGATGCCGAAACGTCGTGTTCTTCTTTTTGATAACAATATATGGAAAACGTTCGCATTAATACTTGAACCTCTGCAGACGTTCTACCATCGTCAATTACACATGTTAAACAATTACTAAAGATATTTGAAAACAAAACCGTTTGGAACGAAACGGGACTTGAACCCGGGTCTCCCGCTTGCCGCTACACCAATTGTTAAACAATGAAACACATTAATGTTTGAGTCAATATGAGGAGAGTTTCGCTTCTAAATGGTCACCGGCGTTGTTGGACCACAGAGCAGGTATCCTCCTTGAGATGGACGTCAGATAGTTCAGTATAGAATGCGAAAATGTTTTCCAAAATATTTATAGAAACTATTTATGGGTGGGTAAGAACATTTTTGTGGTCTGTTTTCAAAGTCGCTGATTTTTATTAACAACAAGTCAGTCTATATTGAACTTGAAACAGTTAAGAGATGTGTGTTTTTGAACGCACCCCCACAAGCGTACACCCAATCCAAAAACAGCCCACCTGCGTGCCCCGTCGCTCAAACAATCAAAGAGCGCTTTCGTTCTACAAAAACACAACAAACACTCGGTATTCAACCCGTGCTGAAAACTCAGACAAGAGACGTCAAACGAAATCTCTTTCAGCTACAAACAAATCCGCCAAACTGACGCTTATCTCGGCATTCAACTAGACAACAGCGCCATTGTCGGCGACGGAAGTTAAATGAGGTAAAATGAAGCTTAAGCGACGACGAGGTATAGAGTGAGAGAAGCATTAATTTTGCAAGATATTGCTGGAGCGTGTTGTGATGCGGGGGGGGGGCTTTGTTCTCTATTGTTATTGGACGACTCGTTCTCGCCCCCTGTGTTTCAAACCAATAGCGAATAGTGTCGAGTTCGGATTCTGCGTCTGTTCTGCGGGCTCATCCCTGTCGCATCCCGGGCCGCGACAGTTGGGCTAATTTCGGCTGTCACAGTCTCCGAGTGGAGGATTGTCTGTGGAAACTACATGAGCGAAAATTCGGTGCGGTGTCAAATCGTCCGCTGGGATATGTGAAGGGTCCGTCAATAAAGGTCAAAATACGCTGTCTCTTAAATATTTAAAAATGAGTATTCGCACCCACCATAAAACCAAGATACTGTGATCCACACGGTATAGATCCATTTTCTCGAAAATGTACTTACCAAGCAACTTATAGAGTTGAAAACATGGGAAAATGAACTTTTTAGAAACCGATTTGTAGGAACAGTATAATACTGATAAAAACGGATTCTGTTCAAGAGAAAACACCCCTCCTTGTTTCTAACAATATCGCTTAGAAATTTTCTAAGTTTGTTAGTTTAAAATTTTTGAAGGATGAACAAAAATACCCGCGTAAACCTTTGCAAGCATCAGTTAAAAAAAATAAACTAGTTGTAATCACAATGTTACATGATGAAGTGTAACAAATTGTTATTGTACGGAAATTTTTAGACTTTCCCTGAGTTGGACCATTAATACAACTATAACTATTTGCCACAAGCTTATCTCGCGAAGTAATGAAAGTAATGAATATCAATATTATGAAACTTTCTTTAATTTTTAAGGTAAACATATTAGAATGGTTATTACACACTTTTGTTCAATGATTTTAGTTTTCGCAAACACGGCAGGTTGCGTTTTGTGTTTAACTTGTAGCTAGACTCAAAATATTGTATTACATTGTTTATGTAATGTTTAGGTTCTTGTCTTGACTGCCCACAAAACTCTGTAAGTGGTCAGTCTTTTATCCAAATCAAAAATGTGTTTTTAAAATAATTTATGCATGTTTCGTGAACAGTGTAAGAGTGTGAGAACAAGTTCACGATCTTTCATTGACTAGAAACTCAATCCTCCATCCGCCTGGATCCTCCATTATCCTTTTCAATTTATAACACTTGGACATTTCATAAAATGTATCTTAGAGCTGCGTGGAATGTGGGGTGAAAGGTGATGGTAAGATGAAATGAAAAATTTTCAGGCGAAACATATATAAAAATCTTTATTAAAATAAAAATTATCCGCCCCTTTTTGGGGTTGTAAATACACGGAACACTATATAAACTCGTATGTAATACAATTTTAACACAGAAAATTTGGTTAGTTCTTATATAAATGGTTTCTAATTATTCCAGTAGAACCTTTTAAAGTCTCACGAATAATAATTTTTAAAATATGTTTGTCCAATTCAAGTTAAAAAAATACTATAAATATTGTTATACTCGTAGTTCTCTTTCGAGTCACTACGAGAGTTTGCAGTCAGAAAACGGCAGCTGTTATTAAAGGTGCTACTTGCCCACTTAAATAAAAGGTCAATATTTCCTTTGGGGAGGATTGGAAGGTGACTTTCCAATTTTTCTTCGAGAAAATCTACTTTGAATCAACTTGAAAATACAGTACTTTTAGAGCTCTGAAACACCTATTTTAAAGCATATTGTGGCGGTCGCCGGGGCCTACCCCCGAGACAATAGGCAGGCCGCTTCAATGAACCTGCGTGAATTCGGAGACCCAATTTTTTGTCAGGTATATTGCCTTCGATGTATGTTACGGTTGAATGCATGCGCCATTAACATCGAACGATCTAGAACTTCAATCCTATTGGCTGAGAGCCTAGTCACGTGATGTTCTAGAGTCTAAACGTCTAGAAGCTCCGAGAATGATCTACGGGGATATATAAACCCGCGCTTAGGAGCCCTCAGCAGTCAGTTCCGGACAGTGAATGAATGTGAACGAATCGGGGTCGCGTTCCCCTTGTGAACGAATAGTCCAGTGTAAGACTGTGTAAGAAGGTCCGCGTACCTTGTGAACGTGAAAGTGTTGTGTGAACATACAGGGTCACATCTCAGTGCGTGAACAGTGTCAGTGTTAGCCATCGTCGAGGCATCGTCACCCGCCGTTGGATTCCCGACTGAAGAGTGCTACGAGAACACGTGAGTGAATGGACCTCGCGCCGAAGTGTGAATAGACTGTAAAGTGTAACTAGTGAAATAAGGAACTGTACATAGTGTAATAGTTTGTAGCCATTGAGTGAATAATTAACTGTGTTTAATATTAGTGCAATTATAACTAGACTGTATATAAATAGTGAGTTAACAAAGACTGACGCCTTATTATTCGTAACCCGTGAAAAACAGTACAATATTTAGAAATTTCACTCAACCCGCCCTAGATAACCTGTTCTATATCACGTAAAATCAACACACACGTCACAAGTAGGTACATGAGAACAGGTCATTTTTCAATTGCAACCCCTTGCAAAGTTACTAAAGAGCACTTTTGTTCAAATTTAATGAGAGCTAGCTCGTAGTTTCTAGTCGTTTGAAAACATACTGTTTTTCACGCCCGTAAACAACAGCCGTAGTTATTTATACAGGTGGCGCGGACTAGTGGACTTTTTTGGCGGGATACTAGTGATCGTACCACGTTAATTACACTTTGTGAAATGACGCTAACACAACTCTTTTTGGTAAAGACGACGCAGAGAACATACTAAATTTGCTAAAAAAACAAACACAACAGTGGGTACAGATTCTGAAACACACAACAATCCCCGAGTGTCTCGACAAAAGGCGGAGGGATGAGTAGGAACGACGGGAAGGGAAAACACACAATTGTGCCATTGGCTTAAGTCTCAAGTCTCCCAGCCTCTCTCGATCACTTTTTACTCTTTCCACTTTTATTTCGATCTTTCCTCGAGTTTCCCTCCGCCTCTCCCCTCTGCCTCACGGGATTTGTTGTTCGGGAGACAGGATGTTTCAATATGTACCTATTGCGTTTGATGTTACGTTCAAAACACAGCGTGTTGCTGAGTTAGATGTTTTTGTTTCTTCGTGGTATCGTGAAAGGGTAGTGTCGAATTTTTCTGTGCGTGGTGAAAAATACGATCTAAGTCAATTTATTGAGTAGCAAATATTTGAAAAACTGAAGGGAACAAGACATGAAAATATAGGGGGGGAGGGGAAAATATAAATTATCGTGGGGTGGAGGGGAGGATAGTATCAATTTCCAAGATGATAAGCTATTATAATAATAATCCATTCAATGTGTTGAACTATTTAAACTATGCTTTAAGAGTAATTTAATGTAATTTAAATGACAACAATTAATTAAACTGCAATTTAAGTACTAAGTGTTTCATATTTCCACTATATTTAATTATTACATACATTGTACATTATACATTCACTTTAATTATTATTATAAATCTTCGCGTAAGCTTTCCCGGGTGAAATAAGCAGTAAGCCCTTGCTTTATTTCAATACATTTAGTTCTTCATTGTTCCTTTCCATATATTCGTTAATTTGTCAACAGCAATGATGCTATTGAAATATTAAGTAATTTATACATTTGATGACATTTTGATTATTTGACTGGCAACAGGCGCTACTTGCAAATACGCAGCCGTCACTTTAAGACCGCTGTTAAACACGTGTTGAACATTTGTTCATAAATTGTTGTGTACGAATTAAACTGTTAACCAGAGCTACAAAACTGCAACAACTTGAAAATGTTAAAAACTAAATTAAAACAGGTGTTTAAAAAATTTATAGTTTAAAGGAATTTATAAATGTTTACTAGATAAATTACGAGTAGTATGTTAATTTCATGACTTGTTTTGTTATTAGTGGTTCCAACTTTCTTTATTGAAAACAGAAAATAAAACACATAAGCTTTAACAAAACAAATTATTTCCATCTTCTATGTTTTTTTTCGTTTTTCTATTGGTTTTGTACCTACCCGAAACAATTCGTTTGTAAAGCAAACAAAAACGTGGTGACATATAGGACACAAACTGTGATAGGGTTAACAGAGAATTTTATTTGAACAAAAAGATTATTACAAGTTGAAATTTTTTGTATTGGTCTTTTTGAAGGAGTAAAATTGTCTTTTATATCTGCCAACATCTCCTTTAGAAAGTTATATGAAAGGGTAGTTTTAAAACCCAAAATAGGGTCTTTGTTTGCCATTTTTATCACAAAATAGTTATTAGTGTAAACTATTCTTACATTAGCGAAGTTTTTCAGTTCGAAACTTGAAACTAGGAGTAAATCAAGCAAAACAAATGAGATAACACTAATCAACGACATAACAATAAAAAACGTGCAGACTGAGTTAAGTTGATTAATTTTGACTCGAGACGTTTTTCATCGTCTTGAAAAAGGGTGGAACTCTTCAATCAATTTGAGAGAAAGTGTGTTAGTTGGGGAAGGGGGAGGGGGAAGGGGGTGTAAGAGGCTAACAAATAAACAGCTGATGGAGATGTGATGGTGGCGCCTCTGGGGGATTAAATCATTACTTTGGGGTTGAGCTTCAAATAAAAGCCATTTTTCCAATATTGCGTTGGATAATTACTGTTTAACTGTTTTATTTTCTTCTTTGTCATTAAATCACTGTTATCATGTTCGGGGTTTTCCTATGCATTTCCCCATCATTTTATTCTTGCATTTGATTGGCTCTAGAGAGTTACTTATCTTTTTTTATTTACGTATTGCCTAAGCCAGATCATGCGAAGTACATCACCTTTTCTATGTGTCCAGATTTGCTTGATTCTTTACTCTATACAGATCAAATACTTTTTTTCTAAATGTGTTTTTATCATAAATTTCTGTTTGTGTGATACCTTGTTTAACTGAAGCGATCCATTAAGTGTTTCTACTTTTTCCTTACTCTAAATTTTATTCAATTAGACTTTTGCTTTGTCAATGTAGAAAACTGCATTCTTTTTACATGACCGTATACAGTTTAAATCAATTTAACTGAATTTCAATCTTCATTTCTCAATGTTTTAACGAATGCCAGTGTATTCCTCAATGTATTTAGATGAACATTTTAATTAAAGTGGTTTTAAGTTTTTAAACTGTTTTTGTTGTTGCTAGTTGGATATAAAAGTGACGTTTTTGTAAAGTGTATAATGTAATCAACTTTAGAACATAAATATATTCTTCTTCTTCTGGAAAACATAGCCAACGCGTAACCACAAATACTACAGCGAATCTTTGTGAATTTCCAATAACTGAAAAGAGACGTTTCCCCTTAGAATTGTGTGCTAAAATTCTTTTGATATTCTTTTGAATATTATAGCCTAACATCAAGGTAACTTACCCCCCCAGGGCACTTCCATTGGTTTGAGTGTTCCTAGTTCACGAACTAGCCTAGAAATTTACAAAACGAATATTTTTACCAAATTCCTTACGTTTTCTTTTACGACGATGTGTTCTATACGGCTAACTAACAGCTCTATTCCCAACTTCATTTGCCAATAATTATTGATCATCGCACTCCAAAGAGACTTTTCTCGTCTTCAATCAATCCAAGAGAAAGGGTGTCGAAGGGAGGAGGAAGGGGATGTAAGAGGCTAACAAATAAACAGCTGACGGGGATGTGATGGTAGAGTCTCCTGGGGATTAAATCATTACCGGAGTTCACTCCCCCAACCTGTCCAGTCTACCTCGCAGTACTTGGGGTTAACAGCTCTTTCTTTCGGCAATATTTTTTACCCATTAGTACTTTTAAGACTTGGTTCTTTGTTTAAAGTTTGTTGTTGACGATTGGAGAATTTCAGAGTTTAAACTATTATTGTGGACATTTTCCATCGTTAAGTGAGCAAGATGATAACGACGTTTCGCAATCTGCAATCTGATCCTGTCTTCAGGTGAAAAGTAACACGATTTAAGTTCTATGTGGCCTGTTTTGCGTCCTTAATACCATGCTGTGAGTTTTGTGTGTTGTTTCTTGCTGAAGGTTAACTTGAAGTTTATGATTGTAGGCCTATCCACGTTTGAATTCATTTTTAAATGAGTGGTAGCCAGAGGGGCCTTATTTCAACTAAAGCTTGACTAATAGGACGGTCTGCTAGTTTTATGTATGAGGCCTCGATAATTTTCTTTAAGTGAGGTTCCCGATGTTTTTCCAGTTTTTTGCTTGATTTTCAGACCAACAATGTTGAGCAATTTTGGAGGTTCCTGTTAAACCCTTTCGCGTGTTTTCTTTGTGTTCTTCAACTATTACATTCAGTGGTATTTTGTCTCTCCTCTGTATTCCCTATCACAACTACATTTTATACTGTAAATACTCCAGAGTCCATTTTTTTGGTTTGGTTTTACGAGACTTTGCCTAAGTGTATTCTGTGTTTTAAACGCTGTTCTAACTTTACATTTTCTACCTAACCTTTTGAGTTTTCCGATAATCCCGGCAAATAAGGGATTGACATGAACGCGGGGTTTTCTGCGATCTGATTTTCCGACACTATTGTTTTAGCACTATTTTATGTTGCTTGCACTTATTTATCATATACTGAGGATACCCATTTTTAGCCAAATCACTATCTACGTTTTTAACTTCTTCTAATTTGCCATTTTGATCTGAGCACAAGCTCGTTGTTCTATCAATTAAGGAGTAGGCCACTCCTTCTTTAAAAGATTTTTGATGGTTGGACAAAAATTGAGGTACTGACCTGTGTGTTTTTTTAAGATTTAGTTACACATTTTGTCAGTAACAATTATGGTTTCATTTAAATAGACTATGTTGTATGGCCAAACATTAAAAAAAGACCCATCCGTCAATGTGAATAAAGTAAGTAAACTACATACAAGCTTAGTTTTAAACTCAACAACCGTTAGATAAGTCCATTTATCTCCATGTTAATCATCTATATTTATATACGGCTTTGTCCTGACTGACTGACTCACTCACTCATCATCGCTGAACCAAAACTACAACGCTTAGAAACTTGAAATGTTGTAGTAACACTCTTTTTATCGTATAGGCAAGCTCCAATAAGGAAGCATTTTTTAGATTCAAAAATTTAGGTTGCGATTTTGGGAGGTTAAATATTGGAAACAACTACCTTAGATTTTCTTTACTTTGACATTCAAGGCACTGGGCATATTTCTTCACTTTCACATTCAAGGCACTGAGCAGAAATTAAAAACTATTGGTAAATTGAATCACACAAATTCATTTTTTAAATCCCGTAGCCTAGCACGGGTACTGTCAGCTAGTATTATACATACAAGGACTAGAAAATATAAGTTCATATTCGATTATCTGGACATTTAATGGTCACTGCTCTAGTAGTGTGGCCAGTAAGAAAAGAATATTTTATATGTACTTACATGACTCTGTAGAGCATAGAACACACCTCGCATTGGGGAAATAATCTGTGGACAACATATTCATATTGATAGTAAAAAGATAATGTTTATTCAAATATAGAACACAAAATTCATATACACAATATACAAATTTCTATCACATTACACTAATAATGTGACATTACATAAATATGCAGTATACAAAATACACTTACAACTATATGACGTACAGATCACGTTCAAGGAAACAGAAATAATAACCAATCTCAAATCTGGTCTAATTTTGTGAACAATAACTACGTTAAAATTAAAAGAGATAGTCAATATCAATATATCAAGTAACATAGGGAAGTTATCGAAGAGGCAAGACCCAAAAACTGCAAACGAAGTACCCTTTTAGATTAAGAAAATAAAGCATAGCACTCATGGCCAGGTTAATTGAGTGTTATTGTCACAATTATTTATATCACCATTTCCCTCCTCCTTAACCAATGGCTTTAGCTTTATGAAATATTACTAGTAAAAGTTTTGTCTGAAATAGTAAGGATTATGTGTTTGAAGTTTGGTGTTGACGATGGTAAATTAGATGATCACTGGCCGTGGACGTGATTGATTTCTCTATTTGACTTTCTGTTTTTTAAACGTGTTTGTGTTTGTTGTATTGTTGTTTAGACTAGTTGTTATCATTCAAATAAGTTTGGGTGACTGGTCAGCTTGCACTGATTACTTTTAGGCTAGCTCTTTACCTAATCTTGTTTGTTATTGTTTAGATTACTTTTCACCTGAAGACGGGATCAGATTTCAGATCCCGAAACGTCGTGTTCTTTTCGCTCACTCCAAAACATCTCAACCTCAGATACGAGCATTGTTAAACTTATACACGAGAAAATATTTTTCCCAACACACAGCGAGCTCGAGAAGAAAGTACGCCCATAAAAGACCCGAGGCGTTATAAAGCACACATAAATCCAGGTGACTTAGTTCCTCACTTCGCCACCGCGCGCAGCACCGCGCAATAGACTCGCGAAATCGCTTTTTCTACATTATTTTCCTCTGTCGTTAGAATGGGCTCTGCGTTTCTTTCCCCACGTTTCAAAGGCTCTATTGTGCGGATGTTATATTTTATCGGTCTGATCGGCCCCCGCGCCCGCTTCCTTTGCCCCTTGCCCGAATTTGCATCCAAAACTCGTCCCGGCATCCTCCCCCGGTTGTCATAACGGCCAAAATGTGTCTCTGTTTTGTCTGAAGAACCCCTCCGCCGGCAGTTTTAATACTGTTGATTAATGACCCGGTTGAGTCTTGTTATTAGTCTAAACATACAAGATTGTATTTGTTGAGATTAATGTCCACTGTGAGTTATCGCTGGGAGTTTTCCCTCCGTCTGCAGCTCTTGGTGGGATATTCTAAACAAACAAGCTTGTTGTTGTTGTTGACTTCTTTGCAACGTTAGAGTTTTCTTGTGGGAAAATGTGATCTTTTTGTCTCGAAAGGGACATTTTGAAAAGATATTTTGACCTGTTGTCTTCTGTTACTTCAACTAAGTTTGTACATGTATAGAATCTGTTCACAATGCTTCCCCGTCTACTTCTATGCACTTTTAACAACTGGTTTTTACCAACAATCGTTTTCACCAATGACAAAAACGCGTTCTTCAGTTTGAAGTTTGCGTACCATTTATCTTATTGCCGAACTGCGTAACAATGAAATTCCTAGCTGGAACACAATAATTGACAACCGTACCAATAAAACATAGCTTAGTTCCACCATAAAAATCATCAATAGTGTATAGCATGATATGCTGCTCGGTAAAGTGACTTTTGAACATCCTGAATTGTTGACTGTTCTTCCGATGGATTCATTAGTTTTACATGTAGCACGTAGCAACTTTCATGTATTTAGTTCTCTTTTCATGGCTATTTAAGAACATAGTTATTTTAGCAGACGCGTGGTGGATTGGTATCGTTCGCGATTCCGGAGAGCATCACTCCGGTGGCGCAGGTTCGATCCTCGCAGTCACCACTAACAGTTTGTTAAGTGACTTTATGAGGAACAAAGTTTATATTTCAACTTCTTTGCCAGACGTAAATATACAAATTCGGAGACCGAACCAACAGGTAAAATTTTAAAACACCGCAAAAATAGAAGTGGCAAATATTTTAAAACAACAAAAACGTTAAATTAACTTTAACAAATTTGGTACAAATGTTCCTTCTCTAAATATCCCGGTCAAGTTCGTTAGTTAACAAAATCCGAATACCTGAAGAACACTTTTGGGTGGGAGTTTTCACCGAAACAACGGGCTTAATAATCTAAAAATTGTACATTTTTCGATGTTGATGAAATTTAGAATAAATTTGTAATTTAATGTTACCCACCTATAAACGAAAAACTATCAAAATCCACTGGGGTTTTCCTTTCATGGTACGTAGTCTTAAAAAAAAGGACTTTCATAAAAAGAGCACGTAAGTCTATGGCGGAAACGAGGTTGTGAGCGTAGCGAACGAACTAGAGTTGATGAATGATGAGAGTAGTACATTGCAAAGGCAATTCACTTCAATTGTGCCAGCGGCGCTTTAGCGCTTAGCTGCGTGTCGGCCTGGTTTTGATAACATGCAAAAACAAATTATTGACTACTTAAGCCAGTAAATCCTTATAGCCTCCACACATGAAACCCACATTTACTAGTTTTGATTTATTCCTAAATATTCGTACCCATAACATTTCACCCTTCCTTCAGGGATTCAACCTATTACTAACTTTTATAATGCTCAGACATAATTGAAGCAACAACAAAAAACAACAAAACAACACTCAAAGTTTTACAATATCACTGTCTCACTTTTCTACGGACAAAAGGCTTTTGCGAACAAAGTAAGAGAACGAACCAACTGAAAGAGTTGATTTATCAAGTTCCATCTGTATTATTTGTTCTTTTATGGCCACATTATTTTCAACTTCTGACTTTTGGTTCGAGTCGCTGAGAAATCCATTATTTGCGGAGTCGCTTTCAGAACGTTTTCTTCTCCAAACAAAACATTTTATTTCTTTGAGAAAGTTGTTAGCTGAAAGCCTTTTGTGTCGTTTTCTCGACTTCTTTCTGTAGCATTCTTTAATTACTAAGTCAATACATTTCTTTTCCATTGTGTTTCTCCCATTTTACTTTTGTATAAATATTAGAATATTTCGTTTACATCGTATAGTCATTGGATTACCAAACTGATATAATGATCGATATTACCACCGCTTTGAGAAGAAATTGGCAGGAATTTGTATACAAAAGTATAAATACAGGAGTGAACTATTCATTTCTTCACAATACAGCAGACAAACATCGTATCATGAAAAGGGAAAAGGAAATTATGACGAAAAGTATCGTTCACCAACAGAACCCAAAAGTGACTTTTTGATCTTCAATCATTCCCGACGCAGAAGTTAACAGAAAACATAGCCGATACGCAGCCACAAGCGCTACCGTGAATCCCAGCGAATTTGCTAAAAAGGGGTATAAACTACAGGAGCAGACCAAGATGGCGGTGAAAAAACTGTTTTCTGCCGCCACATTTGAGGTACGGTATCATAAATGTGCACACCGCGTATGGTCAAACATCGGATCATAAACAAAGGTTATATAGCACAAAAGTTCACTTTTAGTAGACCAATTTTGCTGGTTAACGAACTTAACCAAGAGATTTGCACATTTCTACCGAATTTCATAGAAAACTGAAAAAGATACGACATGTAGAATTGTCACACACAGGAAATAATTTTTTTTGTAAATGTTTAATAAAAAGATATATATACAGGGTTCATTGGTGAATTCTTTTGACAGTTGAAAAAGGCTATGCCAAAATATTCTTAGCATTTAAGTCGGACGACTTTTTTTATATACTTTTTATAAATAAGTTTCCATTTGGCACAGGAGGTGTTGAGAAGCTCAAAACTGCAAACCGTATTTTTGTCTAACATTTGGCTTTATCTGGCGATAAAAATGAACAACATCATTACTAAAAAATTCGCTAATAATGAAAGAATTGTTCATTCGTAATACATTCACTTCACTCATCCACAATAAACACGGCATTGATTACCTTTATCACTAACCTAGAGTCTAGAGAGACAAAGCGCGGCCTGGGACCAAGCTGTGCACGTATATGAGGGGAAGATGCGGGATTGTGTAGGTTGAAAGGTGAAGTCCCGAGGGATGGGCCCGGGATAGCAGGACTCCCGCGCTATTGTCTATCTCCCCGCACTGATTGAAAACTCCTCCGACCCCGATAATGTTCACAATCCTCCGATCAACAATTGGCTGATGGTAAAGTCTTGAATATTTTGGGATGGAAAGAAATGGGAAACTAAGAGAAAAAGGTGGGTTGGTTATTTTTTATGTGATTTTGTTACGAAAAGGGAAATCTGGGTTCAATATACTTGATTGTTAATTAAGATTAAAAATGGTTTCTAAAAAAGGAATTTTGAAAAAATTTAAATGTATAGGTATAGCCAGTTCTAACAACGGTAGTAAAATTTTTGAAGTCTTTATTACGGGCGTTCTCCATCTTTTTAGTGAACAAAAAGAATACGACGTTTCAAGATCTGGAATCTGACCTCGTCTTCAGGTGAAAGTTACTTTTATACTCACGTTTTAATTTTTTACTAAAGTCACCTGAAGATGGGATCAGATTCCAGATCCCGAAACGTCGTGTTATTCTTGTTCCATAAAAACGACGGTTCTAATAGTAAACATTTCGAAGTACGAGTATTTTGGGAAAATAGTGGTAATATATTTTGTTGTCCTCATTACAAAAAGACAATTCATATAATAGCATAGCTTTTAATGTATTCCAAGAGGGTATAATGTGTTGAAAAGATACTCATTTGTACACCTTAAAAGTGTAACGAGTAAATCCTTCTAGAAAATAAAACTAAGGATGTCGCCAAAGCCCGTGAAAGTCTACTACAGTAATACATCGCTTAATGTTGTTACATCCTATTTGTCCTCGAAAGTGCTGATTTCTTTCTTATAATTCTTACCCGTCAAAAGCATTTTACCCTGCGCCTTTAAGATGTTTTTAATACTTTTGACCGCCGGATCGGTTTACGAATCATTAAGTTTGTGTCAGTTTAAACTTCTTGGTATCTAGTTTTTACTCAAGTTACTTTCATAGGCTCGCTGTTTAAACTTTCTGATACTTAAAAATAAATAAGAAATCAGTTTTCAGAACATTTATTTTGTTCGAAGGTAGTTGCTCAAACGCAGATTTCTCAGAAGAAAAAAAGAGCCGTCCGGACGATCGCGAAATTTCAAACAAAAGAGTCGTGCAGGGCAACAAAAGTTTGATCCTGTAGACATTATTATATTGCCTCTGTGTTCTTCAGACCTTCTTCATTTCAATTCAAAATGCGATCCCATACGAGGAAGGGTTATTCACTCTTATGAAAGTAGAGGTACAGAAAACTACCGAACTGAAAGCCACTGAACGGCATTTCATAACGTTTGCCTTCTCGGGCAGGGGTTTAACTTGTCAACTGACTACAAAATTCGTTTAAAAGTGCTCGAACACCAAAGGTGTTTATGAAACAGACGAGTTCTTTTGCATAACTAGAAGAACGTGAAAACGCTGACTGACAAAAGAGTGGATCATAATTTGAATGGAGTTCATTTTAGCTTAGTAAAAATATTTTATACAACCGAACCAAACATTGTACCAAAATCCATGCCGTGATCCGTTCAACCATGATACCAAGATGATCTGAAACGAAATGGTTTTCCGCCACCGTTTTGGATTGGCTGATTGGATTTAGTTGATTTTTGGTACACATGTATTGTACGCAAAATTAAATGTTCATACAGATTTTTATTACAAATCTGTTCAAAAATCGAACTTTAATAGCACCAATATAAACCCATTTTTGGAAGGGAAACGCCATACCGAAAGGACCCCTGGTAGAAATTATCACCACGTTACAGGAAATTCGCTAGGATTCACGGTAGCGCTAGCTTATGCTACATTTACCTCATTAGCGGATGTGCGAACATTACAGACAGGTGATCCCTTTCAAGCCTCATTACTGCAGTAATAAATACACATCGGGTGAAATCCCCGCCAGACTTCGCTGTCGTACAGGTCACATAAGTCACGTGACTCGGTCATATAACTCATAGTCACGTACTGTGACTTGAGCCCTTGTCTAAGCGAACCCACCGAGTCATTAAAGAAAACTCAAGTAATAACTTCTCTAGTCGAAGTTCTAAAGAATATTCCAAAAAGAATCTAAAACAAAGTAGATTTCTTCGCGGGCTGGCTTTCAACTTCTGTTCGCTTTGTCAGAACTAACCAAGAAACTTCTAAGTTTTAATTAACAGCCAGTAAATAAAACGAGCGTGGAATAAATTCGCAGTTATTCCCCTGATTTAATATTGTTCAAAACGCAAGAAAGTTAGTTTTTGTTCTAACGAAGCTTTGGTTCAGTAATGAATGCAAGGACGAGGAGACAGCTGCTTGCGAAGATTTATTGTTGGTTTATAAATAAGAACAAGCTTAGAAGAATTGAAGAACTTGCCTTAGCATGAGTTAGAAAAGTCGGGTAACTACTTTTGATGCAGAGTTATGACAGATAAAGGTCATGAAACTATAGTTTCTTTTATAAATTACTAGCTGACTCGACAGACTTTGTACTGTTAAAAAAATTATATTTACTTAGATTATTTAATACTTCACTAAATCACTATTTGAGATGCCGACCACTGTCGCATGAGGGTATTTTAAGGCAAATATGTGGTGAAGGATGAGTGTGATGAGTGGTGGTAATGATTATGAGTTGTAGTCTTGTTACAAACTAAGGCCGACTCTTCCTTAGAATGGGTCATTAAATAATAGCCCAATGACCAATGGAAATACAAGGACCAACGGCTTAACGTGACTTCCGAACCACGCAGGTGATGGTCTGATATATCTAAATGCAGGTGATGGTCTAACACAATAAACTATGTATTTATTTATTTTATGGTGGGAGTTGATTCGGGTATCATCAGATGATCACTGAGACTATCTGAGCCGCTTTAGACCCATATCTTCCTCAAAACCTGACCTCCATGAAGCTGGATTACAGGACCACGCCACGAGTCCCAGTCAATTTATCAGCTGATGGCGTCTTTATTGGTGGCGAAGTTAGGACTTTAAAGTCCTCTCTTCCACTTAACCACAGTACAAAATATAACAATTTCATAATTATATACAGACAATTCAAAATATATACATACAATTTAATTATATACAACAATATAAATATATTCATGCAATATAAATATATACAATATTATACTAGAACTCAAATTAAAAACTACAAAACATTACGTACAATAGAATATTTAATTACTTGCATAGTGTAAAAAAACATATATACATAATGTATGAAAATGTTGTTAATCATGAAAAAAAATTAAATAAAACATTAAAGTTAAGAAATTAAAATCTTTGAATGCTATCTCTTTTAAACTCGCATTCACTCGCTCATTCAGACCAAAGGTTCGCCCCGACCACGCGCCGCCACACCAGCCATCACCGCCCCTGAGACTCCCGCAAGAGCCAAGTCCTGACCTCCGCCCCAAAGCGAGCTCGCTCCTCAATGTTCTTGATACTGTCAGGAAGATTGTTCCACAATCTGCAAGCCGTAATGATGAATGACTTGCCAAAAGCGGTAGTTCTGTGCAGTGGAATGGACAATAATAGATCACCTCTTCTAGTGTTATAAAAATTGTGCTGGGACATAAAAGAAAAATGTTCTGATAGATAGGAAGGGGATTGAAGTTTGATGAGATTATGTAACAAGTACAGAATGTGTAACTTGCGAAGTTCCTTAAGTTTTAAAAGGGAAAGTTGCTCGAAAAAAATAGTTACATGATCACCCCGTCTTAAATTGAAGATGAAACGGATGCAATAATTTTGAGCACGCTGAAGTCTCTCACATAGCTCCACAGTCATGTCATTAGTCACAATGTCACAGTAGTTGAAGTGAGGTAGCACCAGAGTCTTGACTAACATTAATTTAACATTAAAAGGGAGGAATAAAGCAAAACGTTTCGAGCTATGGATGCTTGCAAAGACTCTGTTGCAAGTTGTCGTTACTGATTCGTTCCATGTAAGAGTTTTGTTGATGGTTAGTCCAAGGTTTTACCTTGTCAGTATTCTAGTACGTGGTCGTTAAGTTTCAGTTTGGGAACAGTTAAGGGGTTGATTTGTGAAAGAAGACGAGAACTGCCTACAATCATGGCTTGGGTCTTAGTTTCGTTAAGTTTTAGTCCATGTCGATGAGCCCAGGACGTGATAGATTCGATATCTTTATTAATCAAAGATACCGAGTTGTATATATGTTTCAGTGGAAAGTGGCGGTAGATTTGTAAATCATCAGCGTACAAGTGAAACTTTGAGTAAGTAATGTTAGCTTTGAGTAGTAATGTTAGTAGTAATGGTACGCTTTGTTTACAAACAAGTCATATGGTAAAATGTGCAAAGTTAAATCACGTTGGCTGTAGTTTTCCGTGTAATTTTCTTCATTTTTCTTTCCGAAGGAAAATTCCACCAAAAATTAGGCAAACTAAAAAAACATATAGTACGTCTGTGAAGCCATTCTCGAGTTATGCCATTACCAACAAAACTGGATTAATTTTTATATATTGAGACTCGCCCTTCGGACTTGTTGGGGGGCTGCGCCCTCATACTCCCACTCAGTCTACGGCCTTGTATTTTGGGGGCTTTCGCAATTGTTTTGCCGCTATGATGATACATTTTATATGTCTGGGTGGTTCATAAGTACCGTACCTAAGAGCTAAAACACAGCGAAAAGTTGAACTTTCGACAGTTTAACTTCAAATTGATCTAACAACGTAACTGTCAGAGGTGGGAAATGTGTTAAAAATAAAATTGTAGGAAATTTGTTTCCACATTAACGATTTCTCACCAGATTGAAGATCCAAGCAACTGTTTTGCCACTATGGTGCAAAATATCAGCTAAATATACAAGGGCGGATTTCAGGCGCCTCCTGTTTTGGCTACCAACTTGTCAGTAATGTTTTCAGATTGTCCCCGAAGGTTTTACACCAAGAGCTTCAAAAAGAGTTTGTGGTTGACGGAGGTAGCGTGCCGGGTAGTGCCTAAACATTTACTCGTTCAGTCACCAGTCAGTTACATGTACAACCGGTTTTATAGTGTATTAATTTGAAAATGGCACGGAAGACAGTAGAGGACATCCTGTTGAAGGAATATTCTTTAAAAGAAAAAGTTAGGTGAAGTTAAATAGTTTTCAGATGATTGTCCACAACTTAGCTAGCCTTGTCAGGACGTGCATGAAAATCTTCCAAATAATATGGTTGGTTAAAACATACGGTTATTCTAAAAGGAAATATAAAGATAAAACGTAGTATGCAATCAAGTTTTAAAAGTTGTTCTCCTTCAACTCGGATTTATTTCTTAAACCAAACAGTTTTTACTCTTTACCTGCACGTATTTACCAAACTTGATATTTTTTGATAAAAGTAGAGATATTCTACTACTGTATAAAATACCATCTACTTCTACAAAAAGACTTAAATTTTTTAGACGAGTTAAATTTGTCCATGTTTTAACCCATGTTTTAAAAGTGGGTAGGTACAATTTCGAAACAAACCACTCTATATACGCGTGTAGATAAAATCCTTGGCTTTATAACGAGTGTGAATACTAAATTTTCACTTTCAAAGTGTCGGCGTATTTTGGCTTCCTGCAGATCACCGTGGCACTGAGGCAGATCCTTAATAATTTACTTAACGGAAAATCAATTCTTGAAATCATGTTTAAAATCCAAACAATTTCCACATCCCAAAAACCAACAGCTACCCCCTCCTAATCATTCCCCATTAACATCCACTAAGTGCCCTTTGTTGTTGTTAAGACATTACCCAACATATGCCACTTCAGAGGGGACATATTGGTGTGCCCCAGGGCAGTTTTTAGGACCACCGCTGTTTACTGCGAACATTGCTCCCCCTCCACTCCCCGCTTGGCGCGCAGTCCGCTACAAATCAATCTAAAGGGTGAACCGGGCCATTGTCCAACTGTCTATTGTCCTGCCTAATGTCTCATTATTATTGAAGTGTTTTTCACTGGGGCTCCTGTAACCCTTGCAAATGGAATTATTGTGTCAACTTTAAATGGGTTTGACTGTTTGTCCAATCGTGCTTTGTGCTGGATCGTCGCCCGGCACGAGAGGGTAATATTATTATTCAGGGTGATTTAAATTGTGCTGCGTTTCGGTTTTGTTTCATTATGTAGTGTTTTTAGTAATCGAAAGATTTATTTTTTTGAAGTAACGTAAACATTGCAATGTATTCGAAAATCTAACGTTTTTATCAACTGTCCCTATTAAAACGAATAACTCATTTTTAACTCGGGGTCACAAGAAAACTTGTGTGTTGGCGATAATGGTTTAAAATTTAAGTTTGAAAGGTTACGGTTAATAACAGTTGACTCCAAGTGACTTGAGTGACTTCAAACTAAAGTTAAGTCTGAAATGTTACATTCTTTGTTTTTCTGCAAAGATCTTAGGCCATTACAAACTAGTGCGAAGCTTGTTGGTCTAAATTACAAGCCAAACTTGCAGATGCACAAACAACATAGACAAGAAACAAAGAACATAATATACAGTATAATAACGTCGAAATAATGGATTTTCAACAATTAGTATGATGAACAAGATCAATTACGAGGAACCTTTGAATGGGAGGGATTGGTTGGGGTTAAGAATTTGTATGAGACGTGGAGTTTGTATAAAGAACTCAATTTTTAAATGGCTTAATTTTTTCAACGTATAGTAGTCATACATGTAAACGGCTTATAATAACGGTTTTATTAGTAAACGTTAACCTCAAAATAAAAATATATATTTTAAATTATCAACAAACATGGCATTTTTGTCACACCTCCCTTAACATACGAACTTGTTGTGCAATAACCCATTTTCAGTCGCGAAAGTAGGCTATAAAGCAAGCACAACAGGTCCTTAGGGACGTGTTGTTTCAACCGACCCTTCTTCACACATCCGGTTCCGGTCACTCCGTCGGCCATTTAATTTGTCAAGAGCCAATCACGGGTAATGGACTGGCGTTGTAGTGTAGTTCGCCACGCGGCCGGCAGTACGCGCCACCGGTCACACCCCGCAGATAACCCTCTCCCGACTGCTACCCAGTACTCTGTGCTTTATATCGCCCCGCGGGGGGTGTTAAATTACTTACCGCCCTCCAAACCGCACTAAAGACTCACTGTTCCATTAAAGCTTATTCTAATTCTGTTTCACGGCTTGCTACTAGTGATGAGCTCGAGTGTTTTGTGTTGGATGCTATTTAGTAATGAATTCGGGGATAGCGAATTGTCTGTTGCGTTTGGAGGATGTAGAGTTCGTGACGTAATCATTACTAATGGATGGTTTGGTGTTAGGTAGAGTGCTATGACATCAAGTACTCGTATTAGTAGTGTATGTACTCAAGCACTACTGGATTGCTTAAATGTACGTGTGAAGAGCGACGCTCAATAACGACACATTCTAATAACGATACAGGTGAATAACGACACATTGATTTGGTCACATTGATAAGGCAGCTTAGCCAACCTGTGTTTAAAAGTTAGTTTAAAAGGGAAAGAGGTATTTGTAGTAAAGATTAAAAGGTATTATTCGCTTCGTGGGGATTTTTGTCTGATCTAATGTATATTTTATGAAATTGCGTTCTTGTGTTCTCTGCCAGCAAGTCGCGTGTAGCCTACTGACATATACACTTGTGAGGATATTCGTCGGCCTTACACGTCAGGGTTTACTACCAACAACCTACAGTAGTACAAGTTATAAAATACACCTTTACCTAGAGTTACCACTTAGTCACATACGCAAAATTGACAGAGGAGACTGCGGGATCGAACCCGCGCCAGCAGTGAGCAGAGAGATGAGGTCTGGACTCGCACGCGATACCAATCCGCCATAGATCCGCTCTGAATAGGTTAAATCTGGTCTGTAGGGGTATTTATTTTATCCCTCTTGGGATAAATATACTAAATTCCTCCCTCTTGCGGTTGTCGTGGGGAGTTTATTTTATGAGGTATAATTCTTGTATCTTGCGTATGTTGGTTATGCTGCCTTATCAATGTGTCCAAATCGGAATGTGTCGTTATTCAAGTGTCGTTATTGAGCGTCACCCGTGTGAAGTTTTTGGAATGGTGGAGGAGATTTTCCAGGATCACAATGCCCTTTTAGAGTGCGAACCGCCGGGAATCATGGGAGGTCCCAGTGGAAATCCTAGGTTGAGGGACATTTGAATGCAAAATGGGGTGTTTTCAAGACGTTTGATGAATTTTATTCGATGAATCTAAAAGTTGGAATAGCCGATTTCGTAACAATATACACTGGGTTTGTTGTGATCAGACGTTTTATAGGCACTCTGAAGGAGCCTACTGTACCTACCATTTGGAGCTAGGTAAATTATCTTCGGATTTTTTTTATTGTGACAATACTTGTGCTGAAATTGGTTTGAGAGTAAAAAGGTTTTGTATGTGATGAGATGCAGTTTTATGCAGCTGAAATACGCTGTTGTATGCGATGTGGTGAACTGTTAAGAGTGCGCGGTAGTGGCTGTGACTTGAACTTTGGCCCATAAAAACAATGTAAAACATGCGTTTTCTTGAAACACCTCACGCCTACAGTTTCGGATTTTTTACAAAATAAGCTTTGTTTTAAAGTGTATTAAATGTTTTAGTCCGCTGAGCCAAATGTCCATTTTCTCACTAATAAAATCGTGACATAAATCCAAAAGTTGAACAAATGTTGAATTTAAATTTTTGTTTTACTATGCAACTAGTCGAGTTCTTGAAAAGTTGTCAGCAAAGTCACTGCAGTACATCGTCATCTTTTTAATAAAACTTATTTAAAAAATATCGTTTGAATAGACGTTTAGTGTATCAAGAAAATGCTTGTTTTACATTGTTCTTATGGGACAAAAACCAAATGACCGACAGGTACTTATACTCGTACACTGTTAAGCTAAACCAATGCAATCTTGTGAAGGAGGCCTACGTTCTCTAAGAAAAACCACGTTTGATTTGCAATGAAAACAAAAGTTCACCGTCATTTATCATTCATAAAATAGTATTCACCGCTTCTTACGAAACCATAGCTGTATGTAGCTGTAACATTCAATAGTATGCAACTGTGTTTTTATCATTTATAATTTATATATTATACTTATAGGCTTCTCTAAAAATACAATTCTTAAATTTATCATTAAGACACGCTAGGTTTTGGTCAAACAGACAAACACATTCATGTTTAGCTTCTATTCACCGTGTACATTTAAATAATCCAGTGAATGATCCTCACAGGGTCGTCCGAAAACAAACATTTCTCATCCCAACAAATCCCTGGATACAAAACCCCGATATTTCTCAGGATTACAAGCCGCGCTCTGTGTATAATCCCCGAATTTCGAATTCCCCGGCACCACCAACCTCTTCTTTAAGTTGCTTGTTGTGACTTTGTACACTCCGTGGTGAGGGGTTGTGGGGGGGCTAAAAGCCGCGACAACAAAGAGTAAACACATTACCGGACGCGTCCATAAATAAATCGAAACCACATTAAATATATGGTCGGGTAAATAAATATCCGGCTAGCCCGTGGTATGATGGACGACCCAGTAGTACATTAGTGTAGGCGGTGGAGGAGGGGCGGGGCTCTGATACATTATCTCTGGGTGGGGGAGGGGGGTAATGATGCGCGGTTAACGGGCCCGATATTAACAAAGGGTCCGTGAGACAGTGTCTAAGATACTGCACCAGAAATGGCCAATTTGTGGCGTTCACCCTCCCATTGTGTAATGGAGTCATATCTGGCTAAGACGGGGGTTTATGTTGATAGAAGATTCTTTTAGAAGAGTTGGATTCATCATACTTAAATACTTAACATGTGTTAAAAAATGATTTGGGTTAAACATCTTATTGGGGGCCCCCAATTGGTTTATTTAAAATAGGTTATATTTTGTTAAAGCGTACTGATCAAACTTTTGACTGTTTTATTTGAGACACCGACCACTCTTAGAGGGCATTTTAAGGTGAATACGGGATGAAGGGTGAGTGTGATGAGTATCTTGATGGAGACCATTAACCACGTTACAACAAAATCAGGAAATCTTAACTAAAGTGTACAGAACATATAGATGGAGAATGACATAGTCATGTTACAAACTATAGCCGACTGTTCCCCAGACTGGGTAATTAATGATGGCCCATCGGCCAACGCCCAATAGAATGGACCAACGGCTTAACGTGACTTCCAAACCACGAGGATTGGCCATCCTGAAACAGTTATTACTGCAGCGCCGGGAACCCGGGACGACAGTAACGTTAAAACAGTTATAACAATTGATTTGTGAAACTATTAAAACAACCCATAAGGAATCAGGCTATATACACGTGTAGGAAAACTCCTTTAGTTTCCAAATATATCATGCTTCTTCATGTAAGAAACGCACCGCCGTAATCCCTTGCAAACGCTTGGTTAGACAGTTAGGCCGCATCTGTTGAAAGAAAGCCCGTTGTTTAGCCATTTGTTACGTGCGTGGTGTCGTGTGTTCCTTGGGCAGACGAATTCAGCATTTCTCTTAAGTGACCCTTAATAAAATCCACGGAGTCATTTTTATTTGACTAAATGTCTATCTCTAACTTAGGAAATGGACAGAAGATGATCTGAGCCTGCCGCTCTGCAGATCTGTGCAACCGACTGTCAGCTCTATGAACCAGAAAAGACGTTAGTGAATAAAAGGTTTGTGTGCTGTAATTGGAAGTTAGTTTTGATTGACAGCATTGTAATTGTGGCTCACATCAGCTGATCCTATATTGATAAACAGCTGATTCAAGGTGAATAAATGCACCCCCTCCCCCACTCAATATATCTGATCATATGTCGTTTTATTCCACTGTCATACGCAATAGGAAGTAATTTACGTTCTTTTATCAATCTTGAAGGGAAGGAAGGGAGTGCTGTTTTGTCAACGGATTTAATCAGAATTGTAATAAGTTGTTATTATCTGGCACTGTTCATTTTTTGGTGATTCAACGGGATCTTGATAGACTTTCTTGTTGTGGTCTTAGAAAGATGTGAAAGCCTTTGATAAGAATTAAACTACATCACACGTAACCAAAGAATTGTATCCACTATTTTTTCTGTAAAGTTTCACTGTGTTATATTACATTGTTTTGGGATTTGCTAGGACTAGAGGTGGTTTTGATTAGTAGAGTAAGTAGATTAACTGGCTTGAAAACAAGATTATGGAAACCTGTACTTCAAACGCGGATTCAAAATGGGCCTATCGAAGCGAATTTCGTGTTTGAATAATAGTTTTTCGCAACCATCTTGGTCTGGCTGATTGGATTTTATTGAATATTGGTACGCATGTGAAATACGGTGTTCTTAATGTGTATACTAAGTTTAATCGAAGTCAGATCACAAATGCAATGTTTCAGCATAAAACCCATTAATAAGGTTAATGTCTCCCTCCAAAATTGTCACTTACGAAAAATCCATTTTCTGTTTAACAAACTTAACCTAGTGATTCAGGAACAGATTAGTTACATATTTCTTAAAATCGGACAAAATGCAACCTGTAGAGTGGTCACTGGGGTAAAAAAGAGTCAAAAATTCCGTTTCTGGTGTAATTTTTACCCCGTTTAGGAAAATTCGCTAAGATTCACGATTAGCACTATTTAAAGTTGTATTAGTATACAGTATAGTTAAAATAATAGTTATTAAACATATATATATTAAAGAGAATCTTCTCAAGTTTTTTTTATACCTAATAAAGTTCTTAACATTTGTGTTACGATTTAGTTTCTTCCCAGTTGTATTCAACAGCATATCAGGCTTTCTAAAGTAACGGATCTACGCAGGATCAATGTCATGGATCTTCTCAGAATATGTTTTTTTACATAAAAAGAAAAAATCTAGTGGAGTGATCTGGGCTCCTTGGTGGCCTAAGTGGTTTGAAGTGTTATTCCTAACTTGATATCCTACAGCGTTTTCCTAACAGGTGGATTGGTAGACGTGGGTTGCATGGCCACCAAGGAGCCCAGATCTGACTCCACTAGATTTTTTCTTTTGGGGATATGTAAAAAACATTGTGTATTCTGAGAAGATCCGTGACATTGATCATCTGAGGGAGAGGATTGTTGAAGCTCATCCGTTACGCCTGATATGCTGTAATACCTGGGAAGAAACTATTATCGTTTAGACGTTTGGTGCTCATATAGAACTTTATTAGGTATCAAAAAAACTTGAGAAGATTCTCTTTAATAATATATATGTTTAATAACATTATTTTAACTATACTGTATACTAATAACTTTAAATCAAGGAGTTCTGGTATATAGTTTGTTATTGTTAAATATGTTTGATCCTCGTCTATTATGACGTCATTTTGCACCCCAAGTAACAACGTCGAAAAACAGCTGTGAGGTTCGGTTTCCACAACATTAACCGCACTTACCCACATAAAGTGCGGAACCTGGTCGCCCACTTTTGTCATGGAAATCCGCGCCCACAATGTAAATAAGTAGAGCCTTTACTGTGCACAGTCGGCCAATATCTGCAGCGATTAACTTATAAACAGTTTTACAAAAGGACAATTATTGACTGAATGTTAACTTCTAACTTAATTTGTTTTATAGGTAGACAAAATTAAGCCGTTGGTCCATTCCATTTATAGTTTGGCTATTAATTAATGACCCAATCTGGGGAACGGTCGGCCCATCAAAACACTCATCACACTCACCATCATCCCATATTCACCTCTAAGAGTGGTCGGTGTCTCAAACCAAAAAATCACTAATAATTCCATTTATAACTTTATTAGCCTTTTGTCAGCGTGCTCTAAATACTGTTCTTTTGGTACATGTAATGACGGACTAAAAGGTTTGTTTTGATTATGTTTTTGATCTTGGGAGAAAATGTAGTTTTGATAATCATTAGGCTATATAGTGAGGACAATAGTTCATGGTTTTGCCTGAACGTTTCGTTCAACTAATGTGCAGTCGTCGACTGATACCTAATCCAACCATCGATCTTAAACTATATAAATAAAACAAAATTTTGTCTGTACATTGCAATGAATCCATCGGGTTTAGGTTATTTGGTTTTTATATACTTTGCAAAGGCCGAAACTGGCGTCAAAAACATGGAGCTTATAACTCAAAATCGGCTGGAGCTATGGCGATGAAACTTTGTTTGAGGTTTAAACCATTACGCAGTGTTTTTGTAGCTATGTTTTGTATCCATACAACGTCAACAAAATAAATGGCGAGGGACCAAAGTGAGCTCTGAAAACTGGGCCGGAATGGCAGGACTACTATGAAGGTAGCCAAAACACCGAGAAACACTTATTTGGTTTCCGTTTCATTGAAATGAATCCATCGGTTTTTGGATATTACGTTTTCTTACACTTTGTAAAAACCAAAACTGACGTATAACATTAAACACAACCATGCGAAGAACAGGTACGTCTGTTGGGAAACTTAAAGCCCACTTTGAAAATGAAAAAACAGGTGTAAGGATCGGTAGTTTTATGCCAGTACCTGAGCTACAGCCTACCTTTGTACAGAACTACTTTAAAGTCATGATTATTATTTACTCATATTATCCATGATTACGTACTTATAGAGTCCAGTTGCATGTTTGGCTTGACCCTTAGCATGTAAGCCCATCCTAATTTATGTAATTCTCTAATGAAATGTATTTTGTATTTTACGAAATCATTTATACAACAACAGTCAAAATTTGTTATAGTATTCTTTGTAAAGCAACTTACAATGTGTAAGAAGATGTAAATTTATTTTTTATCAAATGTTCTTTACATATTGAAATTAGTTCTGACCGTTGATAGAAAATAAATACATAAATACTATAATATTTTATCCGTGGCGTAGCACGGGTACACAGCTAGTTGTTTACTATTAAAGAAATGTTAAATGCCATTTGGGTGAGGATTAAAATTAAATCTACACAATAAAGTTTCCAAGCAGAAATTTAAAATCCTCTTCCGGCAGTGATAGAAAACCCACAAACGTCTCATTAAAGTATTTTTTTTATTTGTATTAAGACCGTTTTGAAAGCAACTGTCCTGCGTTCATAAAAATTCACTTTAATTCTTCAAATGCAAAACCTTAAGTGGAACAAATTTCCATAAAGCTGGGAATCGAACTGTTTGGTCTTTTAAAGGCATTTCTTTCACATATTAAATGGTCTAGATAATACAAATGGTAGACATATGCTTCAACCACAATTTTGAATAGTAGCCTACGTTACATATATACGAGAAAACGTTACTTTTTATAAATTGAGCTGTAAACGATACGTATTTCACACTTTTCTTTTCACTTTGAGGCCTGAGGGCAGTGAGTGGCTAGCCCTAGACCACCGAGAGCCGGCTGTAATACGTAGGCATAGAATAAGGTTAAAAGAACTGTTGTCATTATTCAATGATATAAGATAAGAACGGTGGAAGATAGAGTAAGAAAGATAAAGAACCGAAGCACAGAACCCATAACAATGGGAGAGAAGAACGAAACACAGATACAATACAAGGGGAGGACTATAAAGATACAATAGTCCGTTGAGTATTGTTACCATTGATTACTTTGCTTGAAAACATTATAAACAATGGACATTCTGAAGTTGAAATGGAAAAAAGTGAAAAAGAGCTGGAAGTGATGCCCTACAGTTTAAAAACTTAGCTACTTGCGTATAACTTATTCATTAATATTTTTAACCGAAGTAAATTTTCAAATGGTATGACTTTAATAAAGTATAAAAACGCACCAATTTACAACTTCGATTGTTTGTACATTTACTAAAGCAACAATTTGATATTTTCAAACTTTTCTTAGAAATTTTAAATTAAGGAGAATTTAAAAGAAATATATCATACATAACTAAATAATAAAAATATATGATTATTTTAAAACCAAAACCAGTAAAGTTTGTATTATTACCAGACCACAATTTCAGGTAATTTTCGTCAAACGTAACAATTGAATTGAACCAATGGCAGTCTAGCAGCCAGGAGGTCCCATTGGTTGGCTCGTAGTAGCGGACGACTAATCACAGCCGAGAAACAGACTGACCAACAGTAACAGTGAACACAAATGAATTTATGCACAACCAATGGAAAAGAAATTAAAACTATTTGGTGGTGGGTCAGCTTGCGCCGATTACTTTTAGGCTAGTTCATTTCCTAATGATTATTGATATTCATTGACGTTCTTTAAATGGTGTTTGCCGTGCATGTAATAAAATGAAAATAAATTTTAAAATCGTGTTATATGTGTAATTTTTTAAATTACTTTTCACCTGAAGACGGGGTTAGATTCCAGATCCCGAAACGTTGTGTATTTTGTGTTCACTCAAAACGATGGAAAACGTTCGTAATAATATTTTAAACTCAGAAATTGTACCATCGTCAACAACTAACTTCAAACAAAGGCTAAAAGATGTCATCAACAAATTTCAACCGGTCTAAATTAAAACTAAAAAAATGTGTAGACTTTATATTAGTGTAAATTATTTAGTTGGCGACCAGGACGAACCGAACATAGGAAAAGTAGAATAATGAAATATAAAACATACAAAACTAGATTTGTAAACTATTCATCAGGTGGCTTTTGTCTCTGTCTCATCCCCTCTGTCGACGTTTCGCTACTCTCCTTGTTCATTTCAACCGAAAATGAAAGCCTTTCAACCAATGAATCCCTGAATATTCATTAATATAATGAAAAGCGAAAAATAACAAAGGGTCTGTATTGGGATGAACAAACCCCTTTGTTGTGGTCAAAAATATGAATAAAGGACGCAAAGAATGGGGACAAAGGTGAATTGTTCTTCCTCAATAAAATCCCAGAGTTCATTCATCCAGGCTAAATAATGCAACACGAAATATTGGCAAACCAAAACAATGCGGATAATGTATTAATGACGTTCTTGTTTCGCAAATAACGGTTACCGCAGATAAACAAACCTTATTTTATGTTGTACATTGTTGTGGAGTAAATTCTATATACATTTCTTTTCCAATAATGGTGCTATTATGGAATATTTTGGTTGCAAGGGAAATAAATTAACCATTGACACAATTAACACTTATTAAATCTTTTATGATGACGAGGGAGTAAGACAACAGGTGCACCGTGTATTATTTGAAATTTACTATGCTGTTGTCTGTATAACCTGAGATAATACTATTGCTAGAGTATTAAATTTATTTAAAGAAATTTAATTCAAATGGGACTCAAGTTAGTTGAGCCCCTCCCAAACTCTAATGGCATCGACCTCAGAAGGTTTTGGAGATTTTGTAAAGGGAAAACGAAGTCATATTATAATGACCAGCTGTTAAAAGTAAACACTAGCGCTCCTGTATCAATCTCGAACTACACGGAAACTTACGGTGTAGTGCAAACAAGCATTAAGAAAATAGTTAAAATTATAGCTAGAGATATGTGGAATTATTGTTCCTCATGAATGATTTTTGTAGAGATACGTTATCAATTCGTTCAAATCTATTATCCATTTATATTCCACTCAAATAACCCAAGGTGTCCCACAGGAATCAATGTTTGGATCGCGTATTTTTAAAATTGAAGTTGCTTCAGTAAGTAATAACGGAAAACTGGTTTTATTCGCAGACGATACTCTATGGAGGAAACCAAATGGACGAATTCGAAGATTTTAATCTTTGCATTTGGTATTTCTCATAAATTAATTTAGAACGAACTAGCTGAGTACCCGCGCTTCGCTTCGGGGCTTTGTTAACGTGGCTGTGTGTATATTTGAAGAAAATTGCAAATATAAAATGAACAAGAAAACAGTCACAAGTGAATAAACGAATAAATGAACTTATTTCCACATATTTTGTTTAACATATTTGACAATAATTGTTTGAAAAAATTCCATCATAATGAACTTAAAATTATAATCACTTCAACTATTATGGTTTGTGTCATAAAGTCCACAAAATCATCAATATATAGTCCACCCATGTGAGATCTAAACTTCTGTATGTCCTATTGGCAGCGTTCTTAAAGAAACGTTTACTTATGGAAGCTATGTTTTTTATTTCTTGTGGTACGTAGTTAAAAATAGTTTGAGAATTTAGTTTTGCCTGTTAGTCCACCATGGATCACTTTACCTTGTGAATTGCTAAGTTACAAGAACGTTAAAACTAAAAATACTTAAGACTTTACCTCGGTCCGCGGTCTAAAAACAAAAATGTTCAGAACCCACTCTGAGTCCCTTTCCATTTATTTTGTGGATGTTTTACTGATACAAAACATAGATAAAGATACACTGTGTAATGGTCGAAGCCCTTAAACGAAGTTTAACCGCTATAGCGTCGGTCGATTCTGAGTTATAAGCGGTCCAAGATGCCTTGAAAACGTTACAGACAGACAGACAGGAATTTTTTGACGCCAGTTTCGGTCTATGCAAAGTATAAAAACACCAAATACTCGTAACATAAAGCATGGATTCTTTGCAATGTACAAGCAAAAGTCTTATTTTATTTATATAGATAAATTAACACCGAATATAATGCAAAAGCAAACAACACGAACTACCGTCCTAGTGGAAGATGTTTCTCTAGTGGATGTAAACTGAACTCAGAAAAATCTTTAAGAATGTACCTGGATCAATGTCTGGTTTGGTAGATCTCATTGACATCGTATGCGCAAAATTTGCTTCGTAGCCTACATCTTTGCTTAGCGTTGTAAAGATGTATTTTGCAGTACAGACATTTCAAAAACCCTTCTACCTTGGAATAATCTACCCATTTTTGATATGGTATACGGCTCTGGGACGTTATTCAAATGAGGAATTTAAACGTACTTAAAACAAGATCTTGAACATTCTTAGATCTCTTAATGTAGCTTTTAAAGGAGCTTAGACTGTATACTGTGGTTCAACATGATCTTGTTTTGTGATACTAAATGTAATACTCCTTAGATAATTAAGAAGTAGTACGAAGTATTGATACAAGATGAGATATTCTTACGAATTTTACAAAAATAACAATGTTAAGTTGTTCAATTTATTAAAATATTTGTCCAATGATTTTAATAGTATTAGCCTATATTGAACATGTTCCAACTACAAAGCCCAGCGACATCCGTCTACCATAGGTCTGGTCAGGCTCATAAATAAGCTTCATGGACAAATAATTCAATTTCTCAAATATTTTCAACTAATGTTTGGTCAAAAGATAGCTCACAATATTCTCGGTCCATGAAATTGATGCCTTTTTTGTAAGCTTTCTGTCCAAAACAATGGACATTGTAAGCTCATTTCCCTGAGCTTACTGATCAATAATTACAAACAACTTACTTAACTTAATACATCTCTTAAATTTATCCGTATTTAATATATTGTAATGGATTTTCCCGGGGAATTAAATATCCACCCAGCAAGGACCTGGTGTCCAAGAAAATCATACTACTGCCACTGCAAGTAACTGGTAACTGGAACTGGTGAAATGTTTATGCAATAAACCATTCATTGATTGATTCATTGGACGACTAGTCTTAGGTTTGGTTATGGAAAGAAAGGACTTTATCTATTGGTGGGATATAAAGTTATTATTTTCAGATCGCACTTCCCAAACCCAATCCTCTCCATAAGCTACTAAATCACATTAAATCCATTCAACCCACACAAACTCTATCCACACCGCAAACGCCCTCAGCACAATAAAGACTTCAACTCTTCTGTGATTAAAAGTGCCCGACTCTGAGTTTGACCCGCGCTCCTTGTCTCGGAGCAGGGGTCTGATTGAGCGCCGAGTACTGAGCCCTGAGGGACGCCACAATACTCAGGACTCAGGTAATGTCTCTCTTATCCGCAGAGTATTGTCTCTTAAATTAAACCCGGCTTCGTTTACACTGCGCTCAGCTCTGAATAAATACACCAGGGTTTCGGTTAACCTCGCTTTTGATAAGTTTACTTTTCAGATGAAGATAGACTCGATTTACTTAAACGTTGATTGTGAAGGGTATTTGCTGAAAGGTTATTATGGTGACTTTAAATTGTGTTGAGTGTCTGTTCTGTTGTATTTTCTTAATAGACAAATATGACTCACTAAAGCATTTCATTTTTTGTTTTAAATGTATAAACAACTCGTGTATTGTAAACCTGATTCCAATAATTTAAAAATATCGATTACATCCAACAAAATATAACAACGGTGATTTAGTCATTCGTCGAACACAAAATATCTTTTACAATATTAAGTCTATTTAATTTTTATCTGTGTAAAAATATAGTCCCAATTTAAAAAAGGATGTAATAGGTTGTTTCTTAGAAAGGAAATAGTAGTACATTTAACAAAATTACAGTTTCGAGACTCGTGATATCTAGTTTTATTTTTATATATTTCTTTAAAACTACAAACAATATTTGCCACTTTTACAATTTGATCACTAACGAATACAGTACATTAATTACGGTACAAAAAATTTAAATGAATTTGTACAAATTTAATTAGCTTTTAAATATTTAACACGTTATAGTAAAATAAACAAAACAACTGGATTTGTTTTTTGATAATTTTTTGGACCCCTTACATTAGCGGTTGGCCTACTTATGTTACTTTGT
Organism: Matsumurasca onukii; assembly: GCA_018831715.1. NCBI lineage: Eukaryota > Metazoa > Arthropoda > Insecta > Hemiptera > Cicadellidae > Matsumurasca > Matsumurasca onukii. Next base: position 45,215,427 of record CM032065.1, on the reverse strand, counting down.
ATTTCAATGCATACGGTTAATGTAAAAATAATTTATATTTTGTTTCTTTTCAACATAAAAATTAATTTAAGGTTTATTAAATAAAACTATTTTGGGCAGGACAATTAAATATTATTTTATTAAAATACTGTGTAAATTCAATATAAAGGTAATATTGATTGTTAAAGCTTGTGAGCCGTGCCACCAGACTGCAGCACCGTACTGCAACAGTGGTAGCGTAGATCGCCTGCCTTGGGCGCATTCTAGCGCCTCTTCTCTGAACTGTATGTGATCATTGACACTCTAAGAACGCTTTGCTATAAAACAAAACATTGTATGGGATAGTTTATACGCTCTATTTATAACATTGTAAACATTTACGTTGACTTCGATGTCAGTTTGAGAACTGCAATCTCAGATATATGTTTGACAAAATATCCGTTACTTAAACGCGGAGTCATATTTTAGAGTAAATAAGGATTTAACACAATGTTGTCTTCGTTAAATGCTTGATAAAACTTATATACAGTACATTTAAATCATTGTTACTAATTTTTTATAACTGAAGTGTTATATAATTTAAGAGCGCGAGCGCTGTTGCCGGTTAAGGCATCAACACTTGTAAACATAAGACAGTAACATCTGTATGAAAAAAACAACTCGACTTAAAATCACACAAATACAATTTGAGAAGTTCAACCGAAAATTGTTAAAAAACCTTAAATACTGTAGTGATAACAAATTATTTTTATCGGAAATTTGTGTTGAATTTTGAACATTTTTCTCGATTTCTTCTTATATGAGTGGAATAAAAATATTACTAAAATTTAGAGAAGGCTGTGAAATACTATCGTACTCGTATTTATAAATGACAATGTACTTTTTTTCATGAGTAATTGTCTAAACACAAGGTAATGTAACTATGATAGTAAAAGCACAGACAAACGAACTGTCCTTTAGTCTATGGTAAAATCGTTTGAAAACATGAATGATTGCAATAAGTGCACGGTCAAATGAACTGAAAAGCAATTGCAAGGCGCTTTAGTCGGGTATAAAGTACAAAAAAAAGAAAAAAGTCGAGTGCCTAACGAAAAAAACTACTTTCCCCAAAAATCATATTTTAAATGGCGTGTTTCTGGCTACAGATGTGTCACTTTAATTTTTTATCCGACCAAAAAAAGAAAAATTTTTAATTGTATTTTTTTTAGTTATTGATTTTTAAGTAAAGACGGTGAAATATCAAAACATCCGCGCATTCCAAACCACTCAAACCTTTGTAGGGATGAAATGAAGTCTTAAGTTTTGACTTAAGAGATTTGTGTCCGGAGTAGCTTAAACTACCGCAATGCATACACTTATTGGATGTCTATTATTAAAAAAATGTCAACTATGAGTTTTTTATGTTTCTTCTCTGATCTCTCCGAGTCTGACAGCAGGGTACAAAGGCGTCAGTTAAACGTCAAACTGATTAAATCCGTCAGAAAACGAATTTCACACCTTTTTTCTCGGCTTATTAGTTGAAAAAATATTTTTCTATAAAATCTTTCTATTTAACTGAGGTCATCGTATAGAAAGTATAAGACATCAAATATTTTAGTAATGGGCTGTTCCAACAAAATTTAAAAGAAATTGGCCTTTTTAAATTAAAAAGCCATCATTTACTCTGAACTCTTCTCCTACTAGTTGCCAAATAAACCCGTGTTTAACATCCCATTTAGCGGCCTTTAGCAAATAAATTCAAGATTAAAATTCCCAATTTGGGGAAATCATTCAGACTACTTACTCGTGAGATGAGTTTATGGATCAATAATGGGTCAACTAATTAAATACATGAGTTTGCGAGAGGTGGCTAGTATCAATGTGATTGGGTTGGATATGAGTGTGTACTTTTATGAATGCGAACTGGTTTGAGTGAAAGTAAATTAGTTTAAACTATAACAACCAGGCCGACACGCAGCTAAGAACTAAAGCGTTGCTGGCACAAGCTAGTAAATCAAATTACCTTTTAATTTGCTACTCTAATTCGCTGTGCTCACAGCATCGCTTAGGCCTTCCGGTGGCAAAACCCGGGAATCTCATTTGCCGGGCGATTGTGCTGACCACTACACCATCCGGTTTAAATTTAAGGAAGTTCTTAAATCTGAATGTTTATCCGAAAGATGTGACTGTCAATAGCGACTTTAAATCAACAAGCTGGAAATATTACAAAACAGAATGTAAATACTATATCAAATGACTTATTTTGTAAAAACTAATGAAATGATAATTTATTTTATAGACAGTCTAAATAAGACACAAACTTATATTAAGATTGAACCAAATCTCATAAAAGTTAAGGGAGATAGTAAGTAATTAGTGTAAAATGGAGGCTAAATTGTAAAATGACCCATGTTTAAAGGAATTATATGTCATTGTTTAAGCATAAGAAACCTACCCCTGAAGTGTGTTACCATATTTTAGAATAACCCTGTATATGTACATAAGGTTCATTACATCACCGGAAGGGCCGTTGCATGTGGTGCTTACTACCCATGTAGACCACGCTTGCTCAAAATTGCCCTCTGGCATTTACGTTTTGAGGCAATTGTCCAAATAATGCCCAACTCAGATACTGATGACGGCATATTAGGGGCTGATCTACCCACACCTTTCTTACGGCTTAGCGTTGTGGGGAGGTTGCTCTAACACAAATTTTTCCAGAATGTTCATTCTTTAAAAACAGGCAGTGCGAACAATCGCAAATCTACAGTGGAGAGAGTCGTGCAGACCAACGTTCAAAGGTTTAAAACTGTTGACACCACCCTGTCTATATATTTTAAAAACCTGCCTTTTTATTGGAAAATGCGATCTCGTAAGAGGTATAGATGTACACTCTCGTGAAACTAGAGGCAGGGAAGACCACCGAACTGGAAGACACAGAACGGTAGCTCATGAAAGTTTGCCTTCACAGACAGCAGTTACTTTTGTCAACAGACTTCCAAATTCGATTAGGTGTCCACAATGCGGAAGGCATTTAAAGCTCGTTTTAAGCAATTATTGATCGCAGAAGCATTTTATAGTTTAGACGAGTTTATGACGCATGATTGGGATACCGTGTGAAGAGACAAACTGACCGGGGCCAGACGGGTGAAATCCGAGTGAATGAGACTGTATGAGTGTAACTGATGTATGTTTGAATGTGATCTAGTTGTGTGTGAATCCAATAGTTATTGACGTTTGAGATATAGACTATGTGTACACATGTTTATTCAATAAAACTATTTATTTATTTACCCCTTCTGGCTACGTTCCTGGTAAAACAACAGCGTAACGAGCTTTATTTCGTCCTGAACGCAAACAGCGAGGACGCTCTTATTATTCTCCGAGATTACGCTAGCAGATAAGAAGGATATATTGTTCAGGGAAATAATCGTAAGAAAGCTTTCTTGATAGCAGAGAGGAAATGAAGAGTCGTGAAACAGCGCACCTGGTGACATAAAATGGAACCGCAGTTATTTGTGGCCGACTTCAGAACTCAGATTATATTCTCAAGACACAAGGTAAGTTTAGCGTCGACAATAAAGAGTAACATTTTAGTGGTGAAATCTTGCCTTTGTATACAGAGTATCCACAAACTTCATCAGGTGATTTGTCAGGTCATAATAAACAAAAAATGTCCTATAACACATAGGCCTATCTCGCTTAGTTTTACGTATATTACTGCCAGTTTTAATATGCGAGTATATCATGAAGGAAAATTCATTCAAAATTACTAATTCAAACTACTTATATTGGTGGAATGGCAAAAATACATTTTTTCTCAATTTTGAACAGATGGAAATATCTGGTACATTGATTATTAACTGTGCAATACATATTTGCAACGAATTGATAACATTTGCTGCTTTTAGATTTTTGGTCAAAAAGCCTCCTCAGAAAGGTGATTTTCAGTATTCCGATTTGGTTTGCTAACAAACTTTCGAAAGAAAAATACGACTTTAGGGGAGCTCGTTTGAATATAAATCTTAGACAAATTCATAAAACGTGTTCTGGGGATCAGATGGGTGCTAATTTCATGGTCCCAGGCCCGGGTCCCGGGTCCTAGCCATCAAACGGCAGGAATATTGAATATACAGTATATAAAGGAAATTACTAAAGTAAGTTCGCTTGTGATAACACGGTGCTAATGTGTTTTGTTCTATTTCTAATTTAAACAAAATATTACCGTTTAAATTTTCCAAAAATATTTTGACCTGTTTAAATGGAAAAGGTGTTTGAAGTATCTTAACCAGGTGAATACAATTTTAATAACTGCATATACGATTAAATCTTCATATATGTTTTAATATCACTAAATCACTATTTCAGATGCCGACCACTCTCATGAGGATATTTTAAGGCAAATATGTGGTGAAGGGTGAGTGTGATGAGTGGTAGTAATGAGTTATGAGGTAGTCTTGTTACAAACTATGACCGACTCTTCCTTAGAATGGGTCATTAATTAATAGCTTAATGACCTATGAAAATACACGGCTTAACGTGTTTTCCGAACCACGCAGGTGATGGTCTAATATGTCTAAACGATGGTGGGAGTTGATGCGGGTATCATCAGATGATCACTGAGACTATCTGAGCCGCTTTAGACCTATATCATCCACAAAATCTAACCTCCATGAAGCTGGGTTACAGGACCACGCCACGAGCCCCAGTCTTGACACTTAATAGAAGTTTTAATTAATTTTTACTTTTATAATAAAAAAACTTCTTTTTTACCATCATGTATAAAATTAAATACATATAATAAAAACAAAAACTGACGTTCGACTTTATATAAAAACAAGAAAAACTTTAAAAACGCAGAATATATTTCGGCAATGCCTTTTCAACTGTAAATAAAAACAATTTAACAGTTAACCAAAACATGCACAGAAACAATATAAAAGAAGGTCAGCATCTAGAAGAATATACTAAAATCATTACAGCTGCTTTACGTGATCGAGGATACCCCTAAAAATCTGGATTAAATACGTTAAAATAACAACTCAACCCAAAACAAGAACCAATTCGATGAAGATATCCCCTAAACTTATAACCCAATACAACCCAGGACTTCACAAAATCAATAATATTTTCAAAGTAGCATTCCAAATTTTACAAAGCTCTTCAGCAACCAATCAAATTTTCAAAACTGTTCCCCGTAGCGCCCACCTACATTAAAAGATAAAATTTCAAAACCTAAACTGCCGACAACAAATTTTCAAATTCAAAATGACAGTCTACTTCTGGGATCCTGTCCGTGCAATAAACCAAGATGTATGGTTTGTAAGCAGATGGATACGAACCAATACGCCACAAGTAGCAACACAAATAAAAAATTCAAAATCCAAGGAAATTTGACTTGTGAATCTCGAAACGTGGTATACCAAATCCAATGCCAGAAATGTCCAAAAGATTACATAGGGTCTACTATTAACACTCTAAGAGTAAGGATGACCGGCCACCGTTTTGATTTTAAACACACAGACAGGACGAAACCTTTAGTACTACACGGTCTAGAACATCAAGACACCTTTGAAAATTTATACAAAGTCAAACCAATTCGTCAAACAAAGCAAAATTCAAGTGTTTCCTATTTAAGAAGTTTAGAAAAATCCTATCAAGTCATTTCTAAATCAACATTTCCTGATGGCCTAAATCTTAGGTAGCTTTATACATTCACATTATTTTATATTTATATTAATTTTATACTCCTTCTACAAGACTTTCAGCAGACTTCTTCAACTTTTATTTTATACATGTGTTTATATTGTTTCTGTATGTTTGGTTAACTGTTAAATTGTTATTTACAGTTGAAGGCATTGTATATTCTGAGCATTTTTTAAAGTTTTTGTTTTTATTTAAATACATATAAATAGAATAGATGCTGGAATATCGGTATAATTAGGTCGACTTTCTGATTCCGTTACATTTTCAGCGCATTTCGATCGACGCGCTACTTTTGCGAGTGTGGAGAAGCACAGTACTAACAACAAAGTCTGACACATCCCACGACTTAATACACTGAGGCGTGATTGTCTGTGTGATGTTGTGTTTAAGGGCGATATTTATCAGCCTTGTGCGAGTCACGCGTAAGGGAATCAATTTCCGCCCCACGGGCAGAGGTGTCACCCTTGATTTGTGCCACCCTAAACACATTTCCGACCCCGAGATCATCAGTCTATCATCCACGGGTTAGCGTTCATCCTTCTCTTTCACGCGGGTCTACTTGTGTCGGTTGTTACCTTGTTAAGGGTATACAATTGTTATATATTAATATACTATAAAGCCGGTTGTACGGCTGATGACCGAACGAGTGAATGTTTACCCCCCTTAACCACATACTCTTTTTGAAGCTCTTCCAGTGACACCTTCAGGAAAATCTAAAACCTTTTTTTAAGACTCTGACAAGTTGGCGGCCAAAAAATATGGCGTCTCAAAATCTGCCCTTGTACTTAGCCCATATTTTGCATAGCGGCAAAACAATTGCGAAAGCCCCCAAAAATACGAAGCCGCAGGCCGAGTGGGAGTCTAGGAGGCGCAGCGCCCCCAGCGAGCCCAAAAGGCGAGTATTATTATAAATTTGACTTCCCTAGGAGAACAACAATTGTAATTATGAATTTTTTGAATTATTCTGCTATGCTGGTTGAATGGCCTGTCACCTAACAATGTAACAAGGTAAAGTTTGTCTTGTTTAACAAGGTAAAGTTAGGACTAAAGATCCTCTCTACCACTCAACCTCGATCTTTACCTATCGTTACCGCAGAGTCACATAACAAATTGTTAGTGGTGAGTTCGGGGATGGAACCCGCGCCACAGAAGAGATGAGTCCCGTAATCACGCGTGATACCAATCCGCCACGGGTCCACTTATATAAAGCCTATTTTTCAAATTATAGCGCATGTGTGTGTTTTTAAGGACATGACACGTCAAAGAATATGAGTTCTACAATTAGCTAAAACTACCCCATAGGCAAAACAGGCTTCTGTTTAAATCAGCTGCGATTATTATATTTTAGAACTCTTCAAAATATTGTCCATCGTACTTTAAACCGTTTCATTTGACATATTTTACTATACTTTTCTTAAACCTCAATTTCCACTTAAAAGCCGATGGACTGTGGAAATGGATGAAATTTTTCACTTAAAATCTATAGTAAATTCTTGTTTAAGGATATTGTGCTACTGCAGTAAATCTTTATGAATTCAGATATAAATTAATACAAGGACCAATTGGGCTTACTAGCATGGATTAAATCTTAATGACAGTAAAACTGCAAAATTGAAAATAAAAAGGGGCTCATCATTAAATTATAAGGCCCTTTAAAGGCGGTCACACGTGTATTTTTAGTTGCATATATAGTAAAGCTTTAAGGCTTGGAACATTTGAAACTGATCACGAAGCTTGGAACCCCTGCCCTGGTTGTAGCCCACTGCCAACGTCAAATAAAATATTTTCGGTTTAAGTTCTTAAAATCCAAACCATGTAATATAATTATATTAGTTTGCACATGAAACTTGCCAGAGGGTCTAGTGACCCCTACTTAACACCTAGGGCTAAGGGCTGCATGATTACACTAAGGGTTGTAGCGGAGTCCGAGGGAAAGCATTGTTTCTGTAATCAAGTACCATTCATCGTTGAATGGCTCGTCAGCCCCCTTCCCCTCCCTTGCCAATTCACCCCCTCCGTCACACCACCTACATTGTCTCACCCTTTACTTGCTCTACACCTACGGAATATTTTCCGTTTTGGAGAAAGGGTACTACAGTGAGAAATGGAGTTACGCTGTAGCAAAGATAATGTTATGGTAGTGGATACCACATGGCTGAGGCAGGAAATCAACATAGTTAGGCAGCTCACACATAGAATGCGCTGCGAGCGCTGTCGTCTTTCTCCCCACTCGGCTTCACATGCTCGAGTTTCTCCAATCTCAAACTTAAATGCTACCAAATCGAGTGATTTTCGAAAAGAACAAACTTGTGCGTGCGTCAGTGGCTCTACTTGAGACTCTTAAACGAATTAACTCAACCTGTGTGTGGGCTAGCTGTCTCTACTGTTTTCAATTTCCTGCCTTAGCCATTCGGCATATATGCGCTATATATCTAATATAACATAGTCTTGTCCTCTTGCTAAGACTTAAGACCTGTGAATACTTTGGTACTTGAAATCGTATTTTGTGTCGATGCATGAATTTGGATCTTCACACGTTCACACAACACTACGGATCTAAAGACGTTACCGTAGTCCGTCAGGTCTTGAATTTTAGTCTTAAGGTGAGTCACCTTTCGCGATCTGTTAATGGGAAATACATAATATGCATCAAAGTTCAGAACTTTGATTTCCTGCAAACGCTAAAACTCGTTTAGAAGTGTCGATTGAAGTTTACGGAAATTTTTTCTTTTACGTAAACCACTTAAAAACGAACCAACCTTAAAGTTAAGAAAGATTACACTACACTCAAAGCCAGCACTAAAACAATCCAATCCTTACAACAACAGATTTTCAGGGAGTTTATAATTACACAGCTCACTCTCGAGAGTCGACTTTTAAAACGTTATTTCACAAAAGAGGCTTTCTCCCGCCGAAAATATAGCAATAACGCAAAGTGAACCCGCTTAACAAAAGAAGCTCGTGAATATAAAACATCAAATCAAGAAAGGCAGTAAAAAGGGCAACAATGGGGGTGAGAGGAAATGAAGAAAGGTGTGTTGTCTGATAAGGAGCAGACAAGAGCGCACATTCAGACAATAATTCAGACAACACCGCTTTTATGTGTCTCAGCTTCCTTCTTGTGCACAATCGTCCTCCCACAAGATGCTGTTAAGTAAGAAGATAATTTAGCTCTCTTTATGTCCTCGCTGATGACTCATTGTTTTATCTAGTCGACGAATTGTGTGGAGATGTTGAACTGAGTGAAATTATGTGTGCAGTGTACATAATGTATGTGTGAGCATCTTGCGCCGAGTTCATGTTTTCGCGGGGTTTCATTTTCCAAAAGACTGCGTTAAGAGTTCTATTTAAAGCAAGGTGCGCGATTATTGCCGTGAAATATTTTAGGGGCTAGAGATTCTAACCCAGCCTAGCCTTTATGTATAAGGTGAGTTTTAAATGCCCTCCAACTTTAACTGTTGAAAAAGGAAATATTTTAAAAACCCTTTAAGGAATGTTTTTATATAACTATGAGTTTTTGACGAACTTTGCGTCCCATCACCCAAAACCGGGGGGAGGGCCCCCGATTCTTCTAAATACAAATCCTCCCCTTGGGGTAGGTACCTCAAAAGAAAGGGAATTTTAATAAAAACTCAACGACACAAAAGTTATTTTATCTCGACTCGTTGTTTTTAAATGCCCATTTTACGATTACAAGAAATCATGTTTAAAATGCCACATTTCACAAACAACTTTTTTAAAGATAAATTATCCTCAAAAATCATCTGAGGGGCACATTAAAACCCTGTAACATAATCTCATAAAGTATTTTAAAGAACAATTCCTGATAACAAAAGTTTTTTATATAAAATTTTAAACCTGATTTCCTGTAATCCTTAAATAGGCATTACAATAAAACGAGTTGGGATAAAAAATCCGTCTTTGCGTCGTTGAATTTGTATCAAAGTTCACTTTCTTTGAGGTTCCACAAGGTGGGCTTTGTATTTAAAAATTTTGGGGGGCCTCCCCCCGGTTTTTGAGTGGAGGGTAGGGACGCAAAGTACTCAAAAAACGTGAGAATGATATAAAAACATTCCACAAAGGGCTTTTAAAAATATTTCCTTTTTCAAAAGTTATGGTGGTGAGGCACATTTAAAACGTACCCCGTACATGAAACAATTGTTTTTAGTCTAACTAAAAATACAACTAATAAAAGGAGACGATATACATGGCTATGACACAAGGCATAATACTTATTTCGGCAAGCTAGTCATAGATTAAAAACATGTGAACAATTACCGTCGCAAACAGATGCTAGATTTTTTATTACACTATCTTAAGACATAAAATACAATTATTCCATTACGCTGTTTATGTCACGTCTTGGCACAGAGTGCTCATTAAACTGTTGGTGAGTTTATTGATCAACAATTACTTAGGGTCTCATCAGAACTACTAGTAGATTTATAAGTTTAAATTTACCTAAGCAGTTTTTTATCGACCTAACCTTGTTACCAATGGCTTGTTAAACGTTTTTTGTACTATTTTTCTACTATGTGTTTATTGTTTTATTTATATTTCGTAGTCTACACGACAGACCAATTGTACGAGATAAATTAAATTGAACGTAGTTGCAACTATTATTAGCGAATTTCTATAGGAAATAGAGCTATGTTTTTCTATCAATTGGGAGAACGAAACTGGTTCCATTTTGAGCTTCCCAACACCTCCTGAGTTACATAGGAAAATGTTATATGCTATATGCGCGTGAGTGACAAATTGTATTAAGTATAAGAATTTTGAGAATCTTAATACAAATGTTTCTTTTGTAAAAGTATATCAGCAACACCGATCCACCGACTTTGATTATTTGTGTTCCCCCAAAAATGGGTTTTAAACTATAAAAACTGTATCAGGTTTATTTATGATCCGATTTTGATTAAACTTATATAAAAATTACTGATTCCGTACCCAACATGCGTACCAAAAGTCAACCAACCCCGTTCACCTAGCCCAAGAAAGTCACCTGCCATCTTGGTCTGGCTGTTTGGATTTTGTTCATTTTGGTTTCCTTCTTGTGCATAATGGTACCCCAAAAGTCGCTGTTTAAGTAAGGAGAAAACTTAACTATCTTTACGTCTTTGCTGATGATTGTTCATTTTAGGTAGTCAACAATCCTTCTTGTCTAATTGTTTTTTGTAAATTTACTTTGTGGAAATATTAAACTAAAATAATTACGTATGCAGTTGCAACTTTGTTAGTGAATTTCTGTAGAGACCCCAAAGGCTTCCTTTAACGAACCTAACCTAGACATTTACAAATTCAACACCTGTACCAAATTTTGTGAACATCGGACAAAAATGCGACTTGCAGAACGGACACAAGGTTTAAAAAGAGCGCGTTCAGCTTTTGTTGAGGCAGACACACATTTGTTCTACCGTTTTAAGTACAAAATAAAATGAAAAGTACATTTTTGATGCCATGGCCCAAGTGAACGTGATCGAACCTTGACACGGGGGCGGGAAGACCACGAAGGATCTTATAGAGAAGTTGCAACAAGTCTTCATAGAAAAGTTTATTAAAACCTTAGTTTCCAGCATAGTTTTTTGTGAAATAAACCATTTGAACGATACAACTTGGCCTATCTTTTTGAAGAACCTGTACTTCCGACCTCTGTCATACCCATACAGACGGCCCATCTTAAACATAGGAACAACAAAAATTGTATCAAAAAATCCCCATTTTGCTTCAGATTTATATAACCCTTGTTGAAAACCCCTTGAACAAAATGTTGAACCAGCAGTATAGTTACGGTTGTGTTACGATATACCGTTAAAACATATGAACCATTTATTTCGTAGGTTCGAAGTGGTAATTACGGCATTGAACGAGGGTACAATAGAACAATAAGTGTGACTCAGGGGCTCTACACTCTCCCTAAAGTAAACAAAACTATTTTCAAAAAGAGCTTCATATTTTTAGGTCTAAAACTGTACAATCCACTGCCAAATTCCATCAAAACAAACAATAAAAACTGTACACAGTTCCTTAATAAAGTAAAGAAATGGCTGTTTACCAAAGACGACGTGAGAGGTTTGTTGTTAGTAGTTGCCTGATAACTACTATGTATATAGTTACTAATGTGTAATGTTTATACATACTATGTTTACGTTATGTTAATTTTAAGTTGTTTCTTCATAGTGTGTCAGATAATAAGTTATGTGTACGTGTAAAAATGTAAGTGTTGTAAATTTTGCAAATGTAACGTGAAATGCACTGTAGTGATTAAACAGATCGCCAGAGCTGCCGTGCCGTCCGATACCAGTGTTGTCAGTGTAGATAAGAACTCTGACTGACATCTGATGTTTTGTTCTTTATTGTTTAGTTTGTGCTAGCCATCATTACTAGACACGATGGCTAGTATTTCCTTAAAAAATATTGTACACATACCTGTCATGCTTTTGGAAAATAAATATTCTTATTTCGACAAGTCGCGCCAGGGAAAATGTAATTGTGTAGCGCCGTACACTCCGCAGCTATACTATTCCCGCAATACAGACGCGTGTGGCGGGTGTTGCCTACTCTAGTTGTACGGCGCCTCCACCAGTACATCTGTATCTGGCGTTTTTCATCCATTCATCATTATTCAACCGTGATTTCTTGACTAGAATCAGAATAATAATAATTTATTCCATAGATATTCTCTTACAGAAATAGATTACGACGTAATACCAACAATATCAACATTTTAAAAGTAATGAATGAAATAAAAAAGATTACGATAATAATAAACAATATATCATAATTATTAAACTTAATGTTAACTTCAGATTCTAAAAACTCTTTGACTTGGTAAAAAGTATTGCGCAACAGCCAATCATACACTAACAAATATGACACCGCATGTTACGAGAGCTACTACTCATGTTTTCAACCATCGTGGCCTACCTTAAAAACCCGCAAAGTAGGCGATCAAAAAACGCGCACCAACAAAACAAGGTTAATCAATGCGAAATTATGTTCATTCTACCTATACCACGAGTATGATACTGATGGGTGAAATTTGTGACGAATTTTCCCTAGGGAAAAAATATTTTTCCAGCGGGGCCGTTCCAGGGTTTTGGTTCGAACTGGGTGTTCGACTCGGGTGGTTTGGTGCTCAAGGGACTCAGTCAAAAAGAGGTCAGGCCCTCAAACTCTCATCACTTTCCCTCGGAATAGTTGTTGGATGGTGGCAAATTTGGAAAAATAAGTTACCGTTCATTCCCCCGCAGCGGTAATTTAGAAAATTTTAAAAAGGTAATTCATGAGCTGCGGAGTATTTACGAACATGTAAGGAGCGCGTCTCTAACGGCTGGTGCAGGCAAAGTGGGCACCACGTGAAGGGTGTCCTGATGATGGTTACCCCGGGAGGCAATTCTCACGTAGATGAGTTGTGTGATTCACGATATCGCTTGTGCATATGCGTCGACTATTACTCGTAATTAAAACAGTACAATCCATAAGTATATAAACCCCCATACATCAACCCCTTGCACTCAGTTCACTTAGCAATGGCGCTACAAAATATGTTCACAGCTCTATACAGCCCCGCGAGGGGGGGAATGAAGAGCGCAGTTTTATGCGCTAAGATAATGCCGAGAGAGCGCCGTGAAGTCACGTATAACGAGCAAGATATACTGTCGTGGGGGTGAGTGGTGGGAGGTGAGAGGGGGAATGTTTTACGACTCTTTTCGAGAATAATGCATCAACCCCTCCGATGAACATGTCGCTGAATACAACAAGGAGGTTTGTGTATTTGTATTGAGTGTTTATTTTTAGTCGATTTGATAAAAAAGTTCCTAGGTGTGCGAATAATAATATATTTCATCACTAGGTCCTAAAGTGACACTAATATAAACATATGACTCGGTCATTTAACGCCCTCGGCTGCGCCTCGAACGTTAACTTGCCCTCGTGTCAAAAAGACACTTTCAGGCCGAGTGATGAACGATATTTTTGCAAATAATAATGGGAAATAAATGTCAAGAAATATTTTAATATTATAAACAAATTAATGAGTAAACATTGTTTTGAGCTCAACAGTTTGAATTATAATGTTTTGAAGAAACAGCTGTTACACTGATTTACTATACGTCAGTGTTAAATTTCAAAACAAACTCGTTGAACCAGTTGATGTCCATGCCACAAAAAGATCATTAAAATTATCTTTTTCTCCCTAAGGAAAAAAAGATCATCAAAACAATACTTGATTTACCGGGTAGTAAAAGTGACACTTTAGCACTGTCAATACATGTGTTTAAAGCAGCTGTTTTCAGAGCAAAATGACAAAAGTCCATAACGTTAATTTCATACGAGCTATTACTGAAAAATTGGACGGTTAAAAGCGGGTTCAACCTTATTAGGCCTCAGTGCTTAGTACATAGATATCGAGAATATCTTACAATTTTACAAGATTATACTTTTAGAAACCTCGCACTCACAGTGCACTCAGCTGTGTGAGGCAAGTGAGTGGCTAAGCGCATCCTGGTAACAAACATTGGAATCAAAAGCAACGTCTGGTTCACAGCGAACTACCACTCATCCCTATTCAAACACCGTCCAATCGCGTGGTCCTGTCGTAGGCAGCTGCGGATTATTAATATATATAACGTAATACAAAACTACAAAAACTGGGCTTAATTCAGTAGCGTTACAATCCCAACCCCTCACTCACTAAATCTACGTAAATGACAGGGCGTATATTATATCTACGTAATGTATGGGTTGTTTCATTAGAGAATACATATTATAGACAAACGAAAAGGCCATTTACGAAAACAACTTTTTCCCCGGCGAACTTGATGGTTGCAATAGTTATGGTAGGATCACAAATATTCAAGCCAAATAAATATCTTAGAGAAATTAACGAAGATATATTACACTATGGTCTACGACTCTACGTTAACGCCGTACACCCCCATGTGTTAAACCCCTAGCTACGAGACTGCTGAGACATGTTTTGTTTGTATTGTTAAGAAATAATTATTCGTTTGCTATCATGTTACAAGAAGTATTAAAACAAAATCCATTCAGGATATACCTGAAAATATGTTTGTTGTTACATACATTTACAGTTTTAATTAATTTGTCTAAATAAACATAAATATATAGACGACGCGTAGCCATTAGCGCTACCGTGAGTCTTAGCAAGATTGCTATAAGTGGAAGAGGGTAATTTAAACCGGAAGTGCCCTTCGAAAGGAGGGACATTTCCAACTAAAAATGGTCTTATATTTATGACCCAAATTTAATAAAACGTGTATTTATTGTAGGCCTGTTTGGTTGGTTGTTAGACGCACGAACCGTATATATTACGTTAATTATTTAATGGCTATTCTGTATTTTCAGCCAACTTCCTTTGGAAAATCAGACATACACGCCGTACGTATGGTAAGAACCAGGGCTCGGGTCCATAAAATGAGTACCGGTATCAATCCTGACCCCATAACACGTTTTGGATTTTTTTTAAAAATATGTACTGTATATACATATTAGGCCTAGTATACCGTGATTATAGGCTATATATTTTTGTCTGTCCTCCCTATCATTCATCAACACATCAAAAACTATAAAATCCGTTGCGCCATATTGAAATTGAAGAGGACAAAGGATTGATTTTAATAACATAGGTAGTAATGCGTTTTCCCTTGATATCATGTAGTGACAATTACGTAAGTCTGAAGCCGAAGGCCGAAGTGAGGCTCTGAGCGTACCGTAGCGCCCGTTATAATGGAGCACGCAAATCTACTGTGGCCGTAAACTCGAAGCCCGTCTGTGAGCGGAGCGAACAGCCTCGTAACGCCCGCGATCATATCATAGAACCAAGTTATAAAGGGCAAGGTCCACAGTGCACAAGAACCGTCCTAATTCCTCAGCATATAGAAGACGCTCGTAAACACCCATTCCCTCACAATCACCAGCCGCAGCGTCCCACAACAGGGATTGTTTCTACGTAATTACCCAGGCCACTTGTTGAGTCAGCCAATAGCGCGCAGTGGGCGTGGCCAGGGGGCGTGGCCTCCCAACCCCGCAGCGTGTTATCAGCGGCCGGCAGTCAGTAGCGTGATGTGACGCACCATGAGTGGTCACGGGTTGGTGTCTGACCGGCAGCACATCAAGAGGCCGATGAACGCGTTCATGGTCTGGTCCAGAGGACAGAGGAGGAAGATGGCCCAGGATAACCCCAAGATGCACAACTCCGAGATCTCCAAGCGCCTCGGGGCCGAGTGGAAACTGCTTACCGAGATGGAGAAGAGACCTTTTATAGATGAAGCCAAGAGACTCAGGTATTTATTTTCATGATTCTTTTGTGATGTTGCAAGTTTAATTGATTATTGCGTGTCCAGCCGAAGCTGGAAGACTTTAGAACTTCGTACATGTATTTCGGTTCAAACCTCCCCCCAACCATCGGAATTTCAAAAGTATCAATAAGTGTATTAAAATATAGAAAAATAATTTTAAACATTTAAAAATATGTCATTTGGCGTCAAAACAAAACCAGTAGGCTACGTTCAGTCATTTTCAAGACAATTAATAATGTAGATTAAAATATTTCGGGCTCAGAGCTACTGATAGGTGACAAGACAGTGTACTAGATTAATAAATATATATTTTCATATAACAACAAAATTATAATTGTCCGATGCATTAGTATAAATGAACAACGCTTGTCTGCTATTCTGGCCAAGATTAAATAAACTAATTAATGTACAAAAGTTGATTCTTTCAACTAATTTTTCCAAGCATAACAAAAAATCTCATCCCACCAGAGTTTCTTAAATTTCCAAAATAATTAGTTACACAATGTTCTTCCTTTACCCTGACGTGTTGTGATAACTTCTGTGATCATTATCAGCTTTGCTGCATAATTCGTTTTCGGAAAGGAAGTGCAGTAGAGTTTAAAGCTAAGTTTTAGACGATGGGCTATTTATTAGTTTGATTAGAAATTAAATAACTTTTTAAGACGAATGGAAGGACACGTGAGCGGGTAAGCATATTCGAATGCAAATAATAAACTTAACCTTAAACGGTTTTTTAACTTCTTAAAGAAAATCTTTAAAAAACTTTTCCCCAAACCCACGGTCCAAGCACCACCGCTCAGAAATTCCTTGGTACGGCCTTGTATGCTTTTGCAGATGACTAGCCTAATTTTAAAGTATTTTACAAAAACGTTCGTACTGTAAATAAGTTGATATTTTCCATACACTTTGATGGTTGAAGTGCTATACAAACTCTTTTCAGGTGGTCTGAGTCCTCTATATTTCCAACAGTTATTGTTAACAATTCAACCGTAATACAATGCAACACAACTACAAATAAACGTATAGGTCAACAAAAAGTAAAATTAAACATGTCGAATAATATGACATGTATTTTAAATGAGGGTTACGGGTTAATGGTGACATTTAAAACAAGTATTAAACAGTTTTTTTATCCTAATAGGCTTTTCGCGCTACAAAATTATAACCAAAACTATGCCCCCTTGGGGTAACCAGGGCAGTGCCTCAGAACAAAGATGTATCGCGTGATGGCCTCCCTGTTCAAACTTTCAGTGTGATAAAAACTAACAAATATTCTAATTATATTTTCAAGATTTTTCGTAAAGGAATAATAAATGCACCTGTATTTTATAACGACGTTACAATGGATCTATTAAGCCAATGGTTCTGGGCTCCTGGCTCAGAAAGAGGGTCCTAATGTCTTAATTTCGTAGCCTTAAATTGTTGAGATACCATTACGATCGAATCCATAGGGCGTTAACATAAGATTTCAGTCTTAATTTGTCCATCTGACTTTTGGGTGAAAAATTGAGTAAGCATTGAAAATATAGATCATAATTTGTATAAAAGCCAAATAGCTAATTTATTAGGGTTTACTAAGGAAATTTGAAAACAACATTATATTTCCACTGGTGTAGTATGCTGGATATTACATGAGCCAGCACACTTTAGGAACGTTTAGACCCTGCATAATCCCAAAGAGATTTGCTTGATAACGAGAGGGGTTAAGTACTTCTCGAAACGTTGTGTAGGTTTTACAAAACAATATAACTAGTATACTAGGCCTAAGAAGTAGTTGTTTCATTAAAACTTTTGAACTTGAAGGAATTAATACTTGTTATCGATATTTTTATTTACAGTTTATAGTATGGATGGATTGCCGAAAATGTATTGAAATTTGATTGGATCAAGAGTGTCCAACTTCAACCATAACAAACACATCCTTTTCCATATTTGTAAAACTATGTTCTGCAATAATAAATGTTAAATACAGTTCATAAACGTATGTATCAAGACATTTGGTATAAAACCTACTAGGCCTATGTATAGTAACATAAGGTAAACATACAGGCTATTTACTGGTTTTAAGTCTATTTAATCCCCTCAGATCAAGCAGTCAAGTACCTTGGTGTTTATTTGGACAAAAAACTTTCTTGGAATTACCACGTTAATTCAAAATAACTCAAGCACATTCACGCCTTTCTTCACTGTTTCCAATACTTAACCGAAGATCTTCTATTCAAAATTCGTGTGGTGTGCTTATTTACAAAACAATCCTCCGGCCCCTCATCATGTATGCAAGCCCGGTCTGGGCACTCACACTATCTTCCCAAAAGATAAACAAAATTCAAATTTTTCAAAATAAAGTCCTTAGGATTGCCACTAAATCGCCTTGGTTCGTAAGAAATATCCAAATTCACAGTGAACTAGGAATTGACACAGTTTCAACTTTTATAAGAAGAAGTGCTCAGAGGTTCCTGTCAAACCTGGACTTGGTTTCTGGTGCACAATATTATGGAATTGGCCGCCCAACGCTCAACAGAAGACTCAAATCAAAATTAGTTCAAGATTTTCAACTGTAACTTTGTCTAAATTCTAAATTATTTATTCATGTTCCTTGGTGTCTCCAAAAGGAGCGAGCCAGATCCTGTTTTTAATAGTTATTATTATTAAGTTGCTTTCTGTTCTGTGTATAACATTGTATGTTGATCCGGAAATAAAGTTGTTTAAAAAAAAAAGTCTATTTAAATCACATACTATTGCCAAAGTATTTAACGATATCAATTTCTCAGCCAGTTTACAACAACGTTGTGTTGACTTATAACAAACAATGATAACTAGTAAGTAAAATAAGGAAAACAGAAATGATGAATCAATGGTACCGGGACAGGTATATATTATGGACATGAAAATTTGCTCCAGTTTCTAAATTACATTTAGTCAAACAAAGAACAACTGTATCAAAAATGTACATGCAAGGTAGTGTTAATTTGTTAAGAGGTTTGATGTCTCTACAAGGTTCTCGAAATCTAATTAGATTCGGAAAATGTTCTTCATTTGGCAATTCCATAATTTATATGACAATGGATTAAACCTAAATAAAGAGTTCTCAAAATACTACGAGAGTTTACAATAATCGGATAAGTTTCTATTTAAATTTATACTGAACTAACTTGTATGAAAACTGTCAATTTACACTGTCAAACTATTAAGTTGCCCATGCCCTTTCTAGTTATGCAAATAATTAACGAATTTAAAGCCTAATAAACCAAAGCTACTACAATGTATCAAAGTTATAGGCAGAAAGGGCTCGTAACCCCTAAACTCACGGTACTCACCTTTTGTTTATCAACAAAGACTTTATATTATTATTATAATTATGTATTAAAATTATAAATTTCTTTATTTATAACTCTTGTATTCTTTAACTTGTGTATTCTTTTGGGGTTAGTGTAAGACAATTTTACATAAACTGTCAATGGCCAAGTTTAGTTTAAACTCTCATATTTGACCTATTAGGAAAAATATTCGAAGTAAAGTCGAATATTTTGAAATCACTGACGGTTTTGTTATTGTCAATTGTCATGATGTCCTCAAAGATGTCCATGATGCAACGTTTTAACGCAATTTTAACGTTATCCAAGTTAATTGAAGCTCTCTAATCAATGATTTGAAAATATATAAATTTACGCTATATAAAGCTCCTAAAAATTTTTCTGAACATCAAAACGTATTTGATTGCATACTTTGATTTTGAGACACCGACCACTCCTAGAGGGTATTTTAAGGTGAATAAGGGATGAAGGGTGAGTATGTTGAGTGTTTTTGATGAATGATGAGGTGTTGTCTTGTTACAAACTAGGGCCGACTGTTCCCTAGATTGGTTCATTAATTATAGCCCAACGACTAATGGAATAGACCAACGGCTTAGCGTGACTTCCGAATCACGGGGATTGGTCAGCGTGAAAAGTATCACTGCGCCCGGGAATCGATCATAAAAACTCTAGTGCGCTCATTTCCTTCCAAAAAAGGTTTCAGTTGTTTGTAGAGTCCACGGATTTTTTAAATACAAGTATTACACTGTTTGAAAGCCAGAAAAAAACCAGGAGCATCCAGATATTGTTTAAATTGTCTCTTAGGTTTAACTTTCATGCACATATTTTTAAATCACGACGTGAAAAAACTAAATTTTTTGTGTTACATAAAAGGGCTAAATCACACAGTTATAGCTGTCAACACGTCATTTACAAAAATGTGATCTTTTTAAATAACGGGTTTTCGGAAAGTTACAACTATTTTAGTCAAGGGCAAATTATTTCGCTCGATTTAATCAAGCAATTAAAAATAATAATAACATAATTTCATTTTAGTTTAAAGAAATACGAAATAAAACTAAATAGGCAAAAATAGAATATTGCGTATTTATTTATAAAATATATAACCCTTTATTTAAGAAATCATATTTGAAATTATAAGTTACGTACTACCATTGACTTTCCATCCTACAAAAAATGGATCCATCCTTTCCAACTACGCAAAATTACTCGTTCAATATTTTACGTTTTTCACTAAGAAGAATAAATTGTGTTCGCATAACCGCCTGATTATTGGTCTGAGCAGGTTAAAGGTAAAGTTTATCTTGCGAAGTTAGGACTACGAAGTCCTCTTGACCACCCAACATCGGCCTTTACCTAGCATTACCGCTAAGTTACTGAACAAATTGATAGTGATGACTGCGGGGTTCGAACCCGCGCCACCTGAGTGAGCCTCGCGCGTTACCAACCCTCCACGGCTCCACTCTCGGTTATCAATTTTGTCTAAAGTTTTTTTTTATTCTGCCAGCATGTTTGCCATTTTCCTTAAGGTGAAACATCAGTGGAAATAGATTTCACAATGAGCCGACTGTGAATAGTGATTTTATATCAGTAGTGCTTGAACTATTAGGACAAACCATGTTAACATTATTAATAACCCTTATCATCTCCAATGAGACAATCTTTATCATCCATCAGTGTGTTTTATGTCATATTGTATCTATTCAAACATTACTGTGTAATGAGTTACCATGTCTAACATAATAGGCTATCTATTATTACAAATTACACATTTGGATTGAAAAATTACAAAAATAGATTAATGAGCCAATTCAGAATTGCGTAGAGTTAAGTAGCTACTCTCTACGTTTTGATGGGAAAGATTTAGAAACTGTTTAAAACTGGCTGTAGTTTGCTTGATTCGTTTATGTAGTATAATGGACTGATTGTTTTAATTAAAATATGATTTAGGCAAGGCTACACTTGATAACAAGAGAAGTTTCCAGCATAACTCTCGAAACGGTGGGTAGTTTTTAAACACAATATCCAGAAAACCAGCCCGTCGCGCAGCTGAGCACGAGGGAATCGAATTTCCTTTGCAATTTGTTACTCTAATTAACTCCACCCACAGCTTCGCTTCAGCCTTCGGCCTTGGACTTTTTTGTTCTTTTACGACGGATGTTACGAGCTGAGCCTTCGGCCTCAGCCTGAGCCCCTTGTGGTCACGAGCGTTTCGAGGCTGTTCGCTGCGCTCATAGCCTCGCTTCGGCCTTCGGCCTCAGCTTGGTCAAGGTCATCTCCATCCACAGACGTATGTACATTGTATACGTCCCTAGTATCTAAATACACAAATCTGCTTTTGTACACTTAAAATGCATATGTTCGAAAAATACGCGTATCAGAAAATTCTTTAATTTCCACTTGTATCAATTATTGTGAAAAGTGAAAAACGGACCTCAGTCGACTCTTTTATTGGGACGTCAGTGCGCAGCTGAGGCGAGCTCGTAAATTAAATTTAAAAAAAATCCTCCAAACCGAATGTGGTAAATTTTTTATGCTTGACCGGCCTACTGTTAGCGTTTATTTGTAAAATTGTGAAGTCAGCTATGACATTTTTCATTCTTTGACTATACCACTTAACTTCGATTTGTTGAGGTATCCCGTCTAGAGTATGGCGTTGTAAAACTTACTGAAACTACCAAATATTGTATTACCAGACTTTTATATGAATTATGATACAACTGGTTAAGATTTGAGGATACAATATTATTACGGCCGTTTTTTATTGTTTTCAAGCGAAAAAAACACGACTTTTCGTAATCTAAAATCTGACCCCGTCTTCAAGTGAACAGTAACGTCTTGGTAATGATTTAATTGAAAAAGGCTGAAACGAGATAACTTTATTTTATTAGTAGGAACCTACCTAAGAAATAATTTTACAAATGGAACTTACTAATTCCTATGATGGGCTATCAAAAAAAGATACAACTCGATATTGGCTATCTTATTGAACTTATCTATTTTAAACATAATAAACAAATATTTGTTTCTCTGTCACTTACGTGTAGTGGTGAGATGGTTTTTGGCGGAATCTTCCACGTAATACCTAAAACAAACAAAAACTAATCAAATAAAGTGCATACAATCAATAGCATTATGTACAAGTTAAGTATGTTTCAACGTAACCTATTTAGTTGTTCCCTCAGAAACCAAACAAGTAAACCAACATTTCCTCGACAGAATTTACCGTAACCTTGATATAAAAATATCTGTTAAAATGTGGTTCTTGCAGCTCAGTAAACTGTATTTGTTTTTATTCGGAATCCCGATTATTCCTGGAAAAGTTCGGTTTCCTCGAAAACTACTGATCATATACAGATGTGGCTGTTACATTAGCATTGCTATCTCCACATTTTTTGGACTTTACATTATCATCATCAAAGAAAACTCCTTTGCTTCCCCTTGGTCGATCCTGCACTCTTGGAACTTCGTGATGACTATTGCCGGAAAATGCTTCGGTGCGGCGCTCTTGACCTTCATGTCAAAAGACATATCGTCAGCGTACTCCATGGCGAGTTTCATGCACAAACATTTCAACTCTAAACTATCAATCGGTAGACGTGATGCAAGATTGAATTTTCTGATGTCGATAGTGTCCGTGTCGAATGTGGTGTGTAACTTTACTGACATCTTTGTAAATAGTGTGCCGGTGTCCACAATTTTGAAATATTTGAGGAAGAGGTGCTCTAGTGGCACTTTTCTATTGGGAATCGTAACGTTTACGTCTCTGCCTATTACGTGGATCTTCTACGGGCTTGGTTACAACTTCATGGTCATGATCATTGATGATCTTTACTTCGAAGGGGCTATCTTCAAACAGTTCTGTACTGATCAGGAAGATTGCCGAACGAACATGTTCACAAATGAAGAATCCATTATGTTTGTGATCACAAGACATTCTTTGGCGGACTTAGAAGATCGAGATTCTTCACCTTCTGTGAAAAAAACGAAAATTTCGCGGTTGAAAATGTTGTCCCGAACATACCACAGAATCAGCATCATTCACCAAATCATCAACAGAATCTACGGAGACATTTCAATCTGGATTCTTCTCTGCAACTCACTTGAGTATCCTCTATACATCACGTACTGCCTAAACGGAGTCAACCTTACAAACGTTTCTTCGAACGGGTTAATAGTTTTCTTCGTGGTTCTCACTGTACAGTCTTTTATGCATTTACTTTTAATCTTGATTATAAGCTACAAAAGATACATTATGAAAATAAAAGTTATCGGATGCATTTACTCAGTTGCCAATAACAAGTTGAAGACTGTTTTGAGGCAATTTGCAAACCAAGTGAGTTGCAAGTATTTAGAAAGTGGTCCAATGTTTTTCGAAATGGACTCTACAGTGTTTGATCTGATGTCTACCTTCACCTTCTTGCTGTTGACGACTTATTTAGTTTCGGATCATCAGTAAAGTGTACTAAAATAATACGTGTTCAGCATTGGTGTTATAAATTAATATGTAAAATTAAAATACTGATTAAATTACAAAATATAGGTTTGCAATCCACCTGATGGCTTCGTAAAGTTGATAGTCGATCACTTACTTTAAATAGTTTTGTAATTTTAGCATAAATATCTCTTCTAAATCTTCAAATTTCTAAATAGATCATCGGGACAGTCCACATAACAGGAGCTCAGGGTTTAAATGAGCCTTGTGCATGTAGACCCTACACACTTGTATGTTTAGTCATTTATTGCATTATTTAAGTAAATTATTGTACTTTGGAAATTGATGTAAATGATCGGACTATGACTATGACTATATCTATTTGAATTCGGGATCCAAGAATATTCATCGTGAACAATCACGCCAAGCCGAAAAATAGTTGATCAAGATATTCCACGAAAACATTGGGAATAAATCTGAGTTATTAGAGCCATAGTAATTTATTTTCATCATTTTCATTGATTGTGATCCTATCACTAAATATTTATTTTTACAGTATAAGGACACAATCATTAAAAGATAAAAATTTATTACGGTATTAGGATCTTAACACGACGCTTTAAAGTCAACAATTTGTAGCATTTCGTAGCAAAAAGGAAGGAAAAATTGAGCTTCAAATCTTGAGCTCTTTTAATGTATGGTCAGCCCGATGACCAAGCGAGGTATTCCGGGACGCTGTAACCTGTCGGCCATTTTGCTTTCCGTCCTATAATAATGTAAAACAAGCATTTGCTTGAGACACTTCACGCCTACAATTTTTATCAGATCTGTTTGAAATAAGTTGTATTACACAGATGACGGTGAGCTAAAGTGACTTCGATCACCACTTTTCAAAAACTCTAAAAGCTTCATAGTAAAAACAAAAATTTGGCTCAGCGGAGTCACTAAAACATTTAAAATAGTTTGTTTCATAAAAATACTACGGAAACTATAGGCGTGAAGTATCTCAAGAAAGAGCATATTTTTGCAATGCTGTTTTGGGACGAAATTCAAGGTCACGGCTCCTCCTTCGCACTCTTAATATGGACAGCCCGATGACCAAGCGAGGTACTCTGGGTTGCTGTCAAAGTTGTGGTTGAGAAGAAAATTGAAAAACTTTGAAGGATTTATGAGAGGTTTCGTTTTCATGTGATTGGCTAGTTCATTAATAGATTTGTGCAAGAGTACCACGATGAGTTTTCGAAAAAAGTTTGTCCGATGGTCATGATATTGTTAGACAGCGGAGTTTTGAGTACAATAAATAAATAAATATATCATTTATTGTAGCAAACATATTACATGTTATACAACCGTCACTTGAATATAATGAAACTTAAAACTTTGGCAAGCATTCTGACATCGAGGTCCCATTCATACATACATTGTGTTCATTCGCTCTCTCCCATTCATTCGAATTGTTCCCACTCTAGCCTGTTAATCAGTCTGTTTGTTCTAAGTTCTCCCAGGCATGTGCTAAGAACTCGTCAGTACTGTAGAAGGTTTCTGCGATCAAAACCCTTTTGAGACGAGACTTGAACGCCTTGGGCGTTGGAGCACTTTTGAAGGAATCTGGCAACCGGTTGACAAGTTGAACTCCTGCCTGAGAAGGCAAACGTTCGTGAGCTACCGTTCTGTGTCTCACAGTTCGGTAGTTCTCCCTGCCTCTGGTTCCATAAGATTGAATTTCACTTCCTCTTATGGTACAATGATTACGTACCACGATATCCCGCGATTTCGATAACTGAAGCCGCACCCGCGGTGATTCCCAGTACAGTACAGTACAGACACTGACACTGGCGCTTTATTGTTCTGGGAACCGATGGGAAATGACAACACCGGGAACCGGAACCAGGGAGAGCCGAGAACCTGGTTCCACATTGTGTGACGTGTGTCGGCGTATCAAAGCCGCCTTATCAGCTGTGCTGACCGTGATAAGGCGCGGGGTCACCGAAGTGGGGGCCGTTTCATTCTTTTGTCAGAGTGGGCGTGCTATTGGTTTTGTTTATTTTGGCTTTAAAAGTTGATTGGTGAATTTTCATAGAAAATATATCAATTTCACTTACTCGTTTCTGTTGTCAGACAGAACGAAACGTCGTATAATATAATAATATCGTCGTATAATATCGGAGCGAATGAGCCTCGAAACACTTGTGATCGTACAAGAGGCAAAATGAGGAGCGATTCTGTGAGCGTAGCAAACAGCCTTGTAGCACCCGTCGTCAATACTTTGGTACTTTGCTTTGAGACACCGACCACTCTTAATATGGGTTAATATGGGTTGATGGTGAATGTTATGAGTGTTTTGATGGATGAAGATGCGTAGACTCGTTATAAACTAGGGCTGACTGTTCCCCAGATTGGGCCATTAGTTAATTGCCCAACAACCAATGGAATAGGCCAACGACTTAGCGTGACTTCCGAACCACGGGGAGTGGCCATCGTAAAAGGTTCGAAACTCGACTCGGGCTGATTTGGTGCGAATCACGCACTATACCACTGAGCTATGGCCATCCCCATAGAACCCGAAAAGCTCAGGCTGAAGGCCGAAGCGAGGTTGTGAGCGTAACGAACTACAGTAACAACTAGTGAGTTGGGAGTAACAAATTGCAAAGGGAATTCGCTTCACCCCTGCCAGCGGTGCTTTAGCGGTTAGTTGCGTGTCGGCCTGTTATTAGATTTTAGGGTATAGCATCGTCGTTAACTTCCAACACGTTACATGAAAATGTGGTGGAAAAAAACAGACAACAATCCACAAAATTTTTGTTAACTTTATTTTTTGCTTGCTTTATTTTAAAATTATACAAAATTCGACACAAAAAGACCACCGAAAAACGACCCCCAAATTCTAACAGCCACCATCATCTTAAAACCCCAATCATTTCATAACCAAACAACAACTCAAAACAAATATCCTGTGCGCAGTCACTCCGACAAGTGAAGAGTTGAAGAGCAGTTGTTCTGATAAGAGTCGTTATCAGTCAATTAACGGCTCATTGTCAAGATTGGTTCGAGAGGTTCGCCAATGGTTCTGAACAATGGACTTGATTACGACTGTTGGTCTGGCACAATGTCTTTGTTAGCTGCAGTTGGACAAAGATGATGAAAGAGCAAGCAAATAAAGCCTGATTGTGAGAAGGTCTTGTTTTAGAAGTTAATTCTATAAGTAGTAATCATCCTCTTCACAAGCGAGATTCAACAATGGCCCTGATTCGTCTTTTGTTCTTCTTTTCGTTTTGTAACTAACGGGTGATTTTCGCTTTATGCTAGACCATCATGGATTTCAGTTTTTATATGTTACAAGTAGTTTTATAACAGCCTTCAACAAAAACTTCATTTCCAAGCCTACGCATAGACACATAGTTTTGAAATTTTACTCACCATAAACAAGTTTCCAAAGGGTCTTTACCCTCTTATCAAAAACAACAAAGAAAAAATCACTTATTAGAATGACTTATCCTAATTCATAGTAAAGGATTCGTGTTTATATAGGTCTAAAGCGGCTCAGATAGTCTCAGTGATCATCGATGTAACTCCCACCATCGTTTAGACATACCAGACCAACCTGCGTGGTTCGGAAGTCACGTTATGCCGTTGATCCTTGCAATTCCATTTGTCATTGGGCTATTAATTAATGGCCCATTCTAAGGAAGAGTTGGCCTTAGTTTGTAACAAGACTACATAACTCATTACTACCACTCATTACACTCATCCTTCACCACATATTTGCCTTAAATACTCTCATGAGAGTGGTCGGCATCTCAAATAGTGATTTAGTAATTTATTGATTGAAAACATTTTATATCCACTCATAGTATCAACTGATTGGTTTAGAAAAGCAACAGCTAATCCAGAACTGAACTAATGCTTTTACGTTTAAGTCAAAGTAGTTTATCAGGCAAAATCAACAAATAAACATTTGCATTAGCCAGATCAAAATAAAACAAAAACGATTCTTTCCACACACAAGAGTTACCAACAACAACAACAAGATTTATTGTCAACTATTGTACAAACAAGTTTGATTCATTTGACATAACAATAAATTTAAAAATACAATACCACTGGTAATGACATAGATCTATAAAGAAAAAAAAACACAAAAGTATTGACATTAAAATTTTAAGCCTCCATGAATTCTCTCAAATTATAAAACGAATTTTGATATAAATATTGTTTTAGGTGTGTTTTAAATATTTTTATATCTTTATTTCGTAAAGTATCAGGTAGGCGATTAAACAACTTCCTACCAGCTTCAATTGGTAGTTTGTCGAACATTTGAAGCCGATGGTAAGAGGGCTTGATTAAATTTTGCTATCTTAAGTCATACACAGTCTCAGTACTACTATCACCAAAGGAATATTTAGATCTAAATAACAATAAAGTTTCTAATATGTATAATGAAGCAAAGGGTAGTATATGTAGAGCTTTGAAAGCATCTCGACAGGTGTCCCTGTAATTTAGTCTGCATATTCTTAATGCTATTTTTTGCAATACAAATACACGTTAGATCTTCCCATCAGAGCAATTTACAATTTACCTCATTTACTAGTAGCATACGAACTAATCGGTAGAATCTATAATGTGTGTACAGTACGAGACTCGCTAATACTTTCCCAGAAGCTGTACTAACGGTACAGGCTAAAAGAGATTGCAGGTTTGCTCTGAATTTTCTGTGATTCTGTTCGTTCTTCAAATTAAAAAGAAGGGCGTTGTAGAGCTTTATGGAGTTATAAATCAAATTATTTTGGAAAAATGTAGTTGCATTTTTGGGGATCGTTTGATGAGGCAAACGTTCATGAACCACCGTTCTGTGCCTCTCGGTTCGGTAGTTGTCCCTGCCTCTGTCTCAAAAGAGTGTATGTCACTACTCTTAAGGTATTGTTTTTTTTTTTAATGAGCAATCAGAATAATCGCCAAATTGCAGGGAAGAGAGTCGTGTAGGGAGGCATTCAAAAGCCTAACACTGTTGATTCTACCTTGCCTCTACATTTTGGAGACGTGTCTCTTTTTCAAGTCAAAAAGTCATACTATAAGTCAAGTAATACTATAAGAGGTTCAGACGTACACTCTTATGAAACTAGAGGCAAAAAAATGAAACTACCGAATTGGGAGACACAGAACCGTAGTTCATGAACGTTTGCATTCCCAAGCAGGAGTTCATTTCGTCAACAGACTACCAAATTTGTTCAAAAATGCCATTGAGCCTAAGGCATTCAAAGCTCGTCTTAAAACAATTATGATTTCTCAAGAATTTTATGATACAGACGAATTTATGGCATTCAATTGGGAGACCCTATGATTGGCAGACTCAATAGAGACTACAGTGGTTACATTTGAATGTATGGGAGAGAGTGAGTGTAAAAAAACTGTATGTTTGAATGGGATTTAGATGTAAGAGTGCAAGGAAAATTTTAGATACTCAAACACTTGACGATTGCGATACATTTATTGTAAATTTTAATATGCAATAAAATATGTATTTATTTAAATTGAAAAAGAGACACGTCTCCTAAATATAGTCTCCAACGTCCCCAACAATCACGTAAATACGATCGACAATCCAAATTTATTTAATTCGATTTTTCACCCAGTTACCAACCCTTGTCGCCCTTGACGCGACAGGAACGCCTTGAATCAATGTGTTTGTGTGCGCATGCGCAGGTGCGCATAATGAGCAGTATTGATGCGCAGTGATTGATAACAGCGCAGCGCAGCGCGGCGCCACTTACAATTAGGCGCTCTTGTAGTGATCGCGCAGCCGCCATTGAGCTGCTACACAATCACTACACTTGATTGTTTACAGTATTCAATGTGATTCATGCGTGTACAATCGTGAGGGAGGTGGACCTTGGCCTATGTAGGCCAGCGTTTAGGGTAAGGCTTTGATTGATTAGCACGGAATTGTTTCAAATGTTAAATACAGCGTAGTCAAAGTCAAATAGTTTATTACCAGAAGATATACCGTATAAACGTAGCAAGTTTAATTGAACTTTACGCGTTCACAGACATCAAGGTTTCATTCGTACACAGATTCATTCAACTATCATTCGTTCAAAATAAATTTCCCACGTCTTCTATGCCTAGTGAATCGTCTGGTCTTCCAATCAAATGCCAGAAATTTGCTGAAATTTTAGAATGCCTCGGCTGCTACAGGAAGCTTTTTAAACGAGTTTTTATCACATTGGGCGTATTATTTTGATTGGGAGAATGAAAACTAACAATTCTGACTAACACCTTTAGCTAACTCGGGAAAATCCTCTAAAAGTGTTGATGTAGCTTGAAAAACCACCGCAAGAACTGATTGTTTTGTATACAACTACAGTTTTAGGAAAACTAACTTAGCTGTTTGTAATTTTGATTTAGAAGATAAACGAAACCTGATTTCTTTTACTTAGAAAGCGCATTATGACAGATACATATTCACTATATCACTATTTGAAATGCCGACCACTCTCATGAAGGTATTTTAAGGCAAATATGTGGTGAAGGATGAGTGAGATGAGTGGTAGTAATGAGTTGTGAGGTGTAGTCCTGTTACAAACTAAGCCCGACTCTTCCTTAGAATGGGTCATTAATTAATAGCCCAATGACCAATGGAAATACAAGGACCAACGGCTTCACGTGACTTCCGAACCACGCAGGTGATGGTCTGATATGCCTAAACGATGGTTGGCGTTGATGCGGGTATCATCAGATAATCACTGAGACTATCTGAGCCGCTTTATACCTATATCACCCTCAAAACCTGACCTCCATAGAAGCTGGATTACAGGACCACGCCACGAGTCCCAGTCGAATCCTACAGTCAGTTTCGGAGAGGAAATCCGAGGGAATAAGAGTTATAAAGGTGTACATAAGCCTTCTAACAATTGGTACTGGCCAGTTAAAGTGGGTTATCATTAATTGATAACTCAAATTCGGTGTCCACCAATTGCATCCCTCGAGTTGGAAACTCTAATGTATTTAGCAGAACTATGTATCTTGCATTTTTTAAAGAACTTTTGTATGCCTGCTCACGCATTCCATTAGTCATCTCAAAAATTTTATTTTGAACCTATCACAGGTGTGTGTACGACTAGTTATCTCAACTAAAAGTCCGTTCAATTTATACTATGAGCGTCTTGATTTAATAACGGAGCCCATCAACATGAAAACCCTTTCAAAAAGCGCACTGTATCCTACATACTGTAGTGGCTCATGAAACTCACAGCTATTCGAAATTTATGTCAGGGCCAACCTATTTTAGGTATGAAAGAATCTTTTTTGGAAGCAAACCACTAAAAATATTTTAATCATATACGTACAAATATTTTTGTGGTTTGTTCCAAATAGTATTTTTTATCATGACTAACCGCTCAAGCTTAAATTTGAAAACTATTTAGGCCGCGTCCAGCTATGATAAAATAGTTATTTTATTTTATATAGAATTCGATTTGCACTTGCTTTAGGCATTTTATCGATTACATTACAAAGGACTCTCCCGTTAAATATTTTGTGTTTTGGATCTCCAATAAAGAGTTATTGTTTTCTTCTCCATGTACTTCGCCAAATAACTGTAGGTCATAAATAAGTTATACAATTTTAGTGGGCTTCATTACAAGGACTTGAGTTTCATTTTACAATGTTAAATACCAAACCGCAATAGCTCTAGAACTGAAGCAAGAACAACATGTATGTTATTTTAAACCACTCAAACCTTCAAACACTGACATTTAAACAAATTTCTCTTGATTTGCGAACGTTTAACACTTTTTAGAGCCCAACATAATATAAAACACAACACTACGCAGCTCATCACATTAACCAAACACAAAACGCGCGGTCATCCGTTAAATCTCGCGTAGAACAGAAGCGGGGCCGAACAAAGCGGACAAAAGGTCATTTAATAATTTTGAAAGGGTCACCACGCGATTGTGACAGAATAAAACACAACAATGGTAAAAATGGTCGCCAATCCAGCGTTGATTGTGCGCTTTCAGTACCTCATTACTGACAGAATGGTCTGGATTAACAGCAATTTGTTGCTGAATTCAGCTTTGTGTACATCGGACCTGTGCAGTGAATAGCATTCACTGTGACACTGACCCCTCTTAGATCAGGATGTGACAGAAATGTACAGTTTGTTTATTTGTCAGTTGTTGGGGATGCTTTGTACAACTTAGAGTAATAGAGTGTAATAGAGTGCCGGGCGGCCATTTGGGGACATTGTAAAAACAAGCATTTTTGACACATGTCAAATTTTCATAAGATGAAATCAGTTTTATTTTAAATATGACAATGTACTGCAGTGACTCCGCTGGTTTTCAGAATAAAACAAGAAACCAAAATAAGACAGTTCTTAGAACTGTAAACTTATGTCATAGTTTTATAAAATAGAAAATATAAATTCGGCTCGGTTAAGTCTGTTAAACCTGTCACAAACCTTAAAACAAAGTTTATTTCATAAAAACTCGCTGGAAATATTGCATCGAGGAAAAGTCGCAGCAAGAAAATTTATATGTTTACATCGTTCTTACGGGACACAAGTCAAAGTCCCAACCATTATTGCGCACTCTTAGTAAGGGGTGGAAGAGCTTAACAAATGCAAGACACCTGAAAAGGTGGAATTTTTCCTGAGTTCAACGATGGAATTTGACTTGACGTCTTTCAATATTCCGAACAGCTGATTTTAACCGCTGAAAAGTCGTCGCGAAATTCGCATCACTATTTTAAAGAACAAAAATTTTGTTTGATGATGGTTTTTATATTTAACGTTTTACTTATTTCTTAACACCATTGGCACATAAGGTGCATAGGCGTAACTAAAAAACCATTATTTAAATGCCTATTAAAGTATAAAAATATTCTTGAAATAATTTAGAAATAATCTTGCAGAAAGTCTCCGACAGTGTAATATGATTTTTGCGATACAAAATTTTTAAACCTACGTCGGAATTTGTTGATGTTATCGTCTTGTTTGATATTAATTGGAGTTTTGTAATAATTGTTTAAGATATTTGTATTATTTGGCGCTTATAAACAGTTTTAATAACTTAAAAGCTTTCTTCAATTATCGGTCCCCAATCTGAGTCAACTACGCCAATGTTTTGACCAATTACCATACATTTGGAAAACTACCTGCAATACACTGTTGTTTAAGTTATATTTGCTGTATTTAAAATGTACAGAAAAATACAGTTTGATGTACAGTGTGATAAAATAGTATAATTCTTTCATTACTAGTATCGTAAGGTACTTTCATTTATTTTAGGCCATGTTCAAGATTTTTAGCGGTTGTTTCTTACCAGTCATAGTACTCGTAGGTTTTGCGTTTTGTATTTAATATTTGTGCTTAGTTTGTCAACGCAATGAATCTATTGTACATTGGCAAATAAATTATTATTACTGAAGTGGACCTATTTCCAGGGCAGCTCCACAGAAAGCTTTAATTGCAAACAATTTTTTCAACCAATTCTGATGATGACAAGTTTATAGTTCTCAATATACCGGGTGATTACAAATGAAATAGACAGTTTGGATAGCTTGTAGAAACTTTATTATTTAAAAGTTTTGATCATTACTTACATGATTATATAGAAGAATTTTTTAAGTTTTTATTGAAAATATTTACAGATGTGCGCACCATCTGCAACACGACAGATATCAACACGGTAGTAGAATTCTGACCACACACGGCTAAGCATCTCACGGTCAACTGTAGCAAGAGCCTTTGTGATTCGCTCTTTAAGATCATCGACATCAACAGGAAGTGGTGGTACGAAAACTCTGTCTTTTACATAACCTACAAGAAATAGTCGCAGAGCGTAAGGTCCGGACTACGAGGTGGCTACGGCTGAAACACAACTTCCTCACTTGCACGGCCAACCCATCTTCTAGGAAGATGTTTAGCCAGATACCCTCTGACGTCTGAGTGCCAATAGCCAAATGTCTGACAACAATACCCAGCAACAGTTGTATCAACATAAACTTGAAGAAATTCCCCACAAACCATACCACTTACTATGTTGAAATACGCCAGTTTACTTTTGTAGAGGCTATTGAAGCTGTCTATTTCATTTGTAATCACCCGTTAGACAGGGTAGTTTCATGATACAAGTTAAGGGTTTCACAGTACGG
The DNA here is from genome assembly GCA_018831715.1 of Matsumurasca onukii. Classification (NCBI taxonomy): domain Eukaryota; kingdom Metazoa; phylum Arthropoda; class Insecta; order Hemiptera; family Cicadellidae; genus Matsumurasca; species Matsumurasca onukii. The sequence goes on along the minus strand of CM032065.1, from coordinate 45,181,537 downwards.
GCGAAAAAAGTCAAATGTCTGATCAATTAATTGAATGTTCAATCGGCCCTATTCAATTTATTTATGTCTTGAACCTTTAAGTTTGCTAGTGTAACTTAATCACTATAACATATAATCTTCAATTAATCATCTATATATAACCTGTGCGGTCTTTGAATTTCATACACATTTGAGGGGCTCATTACTTGAATCATGGATAAAGCCCACAATTGCAGTGTTGAATCCTAAACCGAATGAAAACAACCTTCAGTCAAACAAACGTGCTGTATTCCACATTGTCGTAGCCAAGGACTGTGTAGCCTAGATTAGGTTCCCATACTTCACTCCATTCTTCACTGTGTTGATGTCGGGGCTCCGCCCTTTACTGTATATTCACAATACTGAACGTCCCGGTAAACAAATCATATGGTTTATAATGCTAGAATTGAATATTATGAATTAATTAGAATAGTTTTGTGTTAGTGTTCTTGTAAGTGTGCACCACTATATTATGAGTTCACGTTAAGAACACCATCATCGATGTCTTGAAAAGTTGGATTTTCTTTGTGCCCGGAGTAGGTTTGATCCTTTCAGAATGAACCCTTTTTCAGTCATAGCCAAGTTTAGTCATCATATAAAAAATTATTCATCCAGTGAATTTCGTTATTCGTTATAGCAACTCGAGATTGCTAGGATTTGAGGTGTGTGAGGAACTTGTCTTGAGGTGTAGATAAGTTATGTGTTTCAAAGTGGTTTTAATACATTACATAAGTTTTTAAAGTCGGTTTAAAGTTTTCATTCGGGTTTTAAAGTGGTTTTAGTTTTTTAAGGTAGCCTATTTTAATAGAAGTTTTAAATCTTTTAATAGGAATATTTTAATGATTTTAAAACATTTTATCAATGGTCATGAATTTTCGTGCGGCATCACACATGTCAACATAATGAATCTGTAAGTTTAACAGAGAATAACGAAGAAGCTGGAATAACAAATAACGAAAACCACCGGATGAATAACGTTTATGACTGAATTTGGCTCCCTGACACAAAACTGAAGATGGATTTACGAATCTGAAATCTAGATAGCCTTTAAAAAATAACCATTTTTTGCTAAGGTGACTTAGTTTAATAATTTTTATCATGAACAATTTTTTACATGCTATTCCTTCGCCTCTGAGCAACTTTCCAATCAAACAATTAAGTCTAAAAGTGTTTTTTGTCACACACAAATGTCCATTGCCCGCCATTTTAAATCGTCTTTAACAACCAAGTCATTTAATTGTTCCAACCTTGCAGTGGATTGATTTTGGTGGTTAACAAACATGACAATATATTCTATATACATATAATATATTTCTAGAACAAAATATATTTGTACCTAATTTCGTAAAAAGATTATTACAAACAATGTGACCTGAAGAGTAGTCAAAGGGGTCAAGAAAGAAATAAAAAAGGGCACATCCGGTGTAATTTATATCCCGTTATGGAAATTCACTATGGTTCACGTTTGCGCTTGTGGGCAAGGGTCGACTATGTCAATGCGATGATTTTAGTGTCGTAGTAAACTACTGCACTGCAACATCTGTCACTACTCTTGGCACTTAGACCATAAATTTAAGTTAATTATTTTATACACTTTTATATACCTAGTAGTCTTTCCAATGGGTAGGTTTTTTTGTTGTAAATTAAATTATGTATTTATATCAGTCCAAAACAATGTTATTGTAAGGCATAAAACAACAATTGGCCGGCAAAATATTACAGCGTTCTGGAATTATCAGCATGGGCCATTATAAACAATAAAAATCCGCGTGGGAATCGAACTGAAAATTCAAAGCGAACACGTCAGCGAACCACACAGAGTCGCTGACCAACAAATTCTTTCCTCAGTCGGAAGGGATCAAGGCCTTAGTCTATGCCCACTTACCCATCAATACCGAGTCCTACAGCCTCTATGGCTCTGACTCTCACAGAAGAGGAAATTGCCAGAGTGATAAGAGATTTGCCTTCCAAAACCAACGATTCTCAGGCAGGAGTCCAACTAGTCAACCGGTTGCCAAATTCGATGAAAAGTGCGCAAATGCCGAAGGCGGTCAAAGCTCGTCTAAAACAAATCTTAGTCACAAAGGCATTTTACACAGACGAGTTTATGGCACATAACTCTGCAGTAAACGTACAATCTCAATTCGAATGAATGAGAGAGTGAATGAACAACCTCGATGTCAGAATGCAAGGAAAATCAACCAATAAATATGACGATTGCATAACATGTTTTTGTTTCCGCAATAAACTATTTATTTATTTATATTTATTTTTATCAAGGCCCTTACCTAGATCTAGTCCTCATCTAAAGTCAACCGATGCACTTCACATTACACACCTCTCCAATAAATCACCTCTCTAACATATGATCAATCAGAATAAACAATGGCTACTCTGTGATATCAGCTGATTTACTCAGCTAATGGATACTCCAGATATCTCCACTTCCTATGTGACTGACACTTACTTCCGGTGTCTCGACACTTTTGTCCTCAAACAAACAAACAATGTCTGGCCTGACACCTGTCTCTCTGATAAGGCACGCTCGCACGCTTGTCCCGTGTTATCTCTTTTTTTTAATTTTTATTTTTAAATATATTGTTTTATAGCGTAATCAACGGTAGGTATTTTAAGATAATTAGATCACTACATGGTTCATTGCGAGAACAATTGAGCGGAGCCGTGGCGGATTCGTATCGCACGCGAGTCCGGAGCTCGTCACTCCGGTGGTGCGGGTTCGATTTCCACAGTCATGACTTACAATGTGTAATGTAACTATACGGTAGCTAGGTAAAGGTCGAGAATGAGTGGTAGAGAGGACTTTGTAGTCCCAACTTCGCCTCGTTAAACAAAACAAACTTTAACTTTACATTTTGTTGTTCACGCAATATATGGTTATGGAAACACAAACGCCTGGTCTTGGGTATTGTATTGGCCGATTAGTGTGTGCGCCTTTTCAAGAGTGGTCCAATCCGACAGAATTACAGTTCGTTAGGTATAGCATGGCCGGTGGCCTTGAAATTTCCTGCTGGCCGCTTATGGCCCTATAGCCCATCTCACCGGCCATGCTAAACCCGACGAACTCTACTACTGTCTGTTACCGATAGATGCACAAGACATTTGAAAACTCTAGAAAAGGACTCGGCAGCTGTTTTCCTACTGTTCGCTCCCGTGATTTTCTAGAAAGAGAATGTTCTCGAAGCTACAGCCCACATCATATATACACCCTCAGATCCTGGACAGTCAGGTCAGACCCTAATAGTGCGTGAAAGTGCGTAACTCAACGTGTAAATGCAGTGTAAACATACAAGACAATGTCACATCACTTCTGAGTGAATAGTAAGGCTCGGTATCAGTATAATATACATTGTGTCCGTGGTGAACATATGTGAATCTTCTTCGTCGAGGGACCGTCACAAATCTTCGCTTCATGGGACTACTGACCGGAGAATGCTACCAGGAGGACAAATGAATAAACGGTACTTCCCGCCGGATTGTATATTTGTCCACTTGTCCGGATTGTATGTTTGTCCACTTGTCCGGATTGTATATTTGTCCACTTGTCCGGATTGTATATTTGTCCACTTGTCCGGATTGTATGTTTGTCCACTTGTCCGGATTGTATATTTGTCCACTTGTCCGGATTGTATATTTGTCCACTTGTCCGGATTGTATATTTGTCCACTTGTCCGGATTGTATATTTGTCCACTTGTCCGGATTGTATATTTGTCCACTTGTCCGGATTGTATATTTGTCCACTTGTCCGGATTGTATATTTGTCCACTTGTCCGGATTGTATATTTGTCCACTTGTCCGGATTGTATATTTGTCCACTTGTCCGGATTGTATATTTGTCCACTTGTCCGGATTGTATATTTGTCCACTTGTCCGGATTGTATGTTTGTCCACTTGTCCGGATTGTATATTTGTCCACTTGTCCGGATTGTATATTTGTCCACTTGTCCGGATTGTATATTTGTCCACTTGTCCGGATTGTATATTTGTCCACTTGTCCGGATTGTATATTTGTCCACTTGTCCGGATTGTATATTTGTCCACTTGTCCGGATTGTATATTTGTCCACTTGTCCGGATTGTATATTTGTCCACTTGTCCGGATTGTATATTTGTCCACTTGTCCGGATTGTATATTTGTCCACTTGTCCGGATTGTATATTTGTCCACTTGTCCGGATTGTATATTTGTCCACTTGTCCGGATTGTATATTTGTCCACTTGTCCGGATTGTATATTTGTCCACTTGTCCGGATTGTATATTTGTCCACTTGTCCGGATTGTATATTTGTCCACTTGTCCGGATTGTATATTTGTCCACTTGTCCGGATTGTCCGAGTCCATCCCCTGCGTCACACAAGCCAACGCCTATTTCCACCGACATAAAACATAATCTAGCGAAATATTTACCAACACTAATTAAAAGCCACCCTAACAAATCCTCGCGATGAAGACCGCGCTGTTATCTAAGTGCAGGCGCTACAATACGGGCCGCGCGCTCTCCGTGTAAAAATAGCGATAAAAGCGCACTTTGTCACATACGGATTAACGGCGCCGCGGCGCTCACCGGGATGCTCTTCACGCCCCCTCAGCACACACTTATCAGCGCCCCTCACTCCTGTAATAAAACAAGCATTGATAATCTTCACGATCGCTCTTCTGGCTAAATGATTTTCGAGAGCGAATAAGCGCTTGAAGGGTTGGAGCTGCCTGCGGCTGTGTTGATCGTGCAGGGATCGTCGATCCGTGCCGAGGAGCGTCGTCGGGATCCTTACATCAGGTGCTAGGTGTACTTGTGATGAATAACACTTTCAACAATTGTCATTCTATAGAAATTGGCTAAAAGTATGAGTAAATTAGTTTTCTCTTGAAAGTAATAAAAACTCATTTTAATCTCAAGAAATTGCATTAAAGTGAGTTTTAATTATAGTTTCATTAAAAGGTCCTCTCTACCACTCAACCTCGAACTTTACCTAGCGTTACTGCATAGTCACTTTACAAATGTAAGTACTGGTGACAGCGGGGATCTAACCCGCGCCAACGGAGTGATGAGCTCCGGAGTCGCGCACGGTTCAAACCTTCTAGTCCGCTAAAGTTGGGACAAGAAGTTTTAATCAAGTTTTCTCTCAAGTCAAAATACAAAATGAATCCTACGATTAAAGTTATTTTAGTACAACATTTAGTTTTGAAACATTTCTGACCACTTGGTTGATTATAAGTGGGGCAAACACTCAATACAAACATTAATGACAAATCGATCTTCATATCTATGCTTTGGCAAGCGCCTTTGTTCCCATCCAATAAAAAAGTAATTTGTAATTATTAGGTGAAATACCAAAATTGAAGACCATTCGAATAGAGATTGCCTTAACATATACTTGTTAAAGTAAAAATTCAATAATTTACTTTGATAGAGTTTGATGTGAAACTCCTCACTTTGATACGTAATATCTATGCAGTAATATCCATCTCCCGAGGGCTAAAGCAGAAAGAGAGGTTACGTGTAAAAGATGTATTTTGTGACAATAAAGTAATATTCCATTCTAAAGAATAGTAATTTTTTTACGTTATGAAACGCTATTGCCGAAGGCCGGACATTGTTTCGTAGGTTAATCCCTAACTGCGGGGTGAAACCCCAAAGCCGAAAGCCGAAGTAAAGAACAGTAGTTTGTTATTGTATGAGCTGAAATATTGATACTGAAGGCCAATGGGATAGACGATTCCCTTAAAAGTTATTTTTTGAAAAGCAATAAAACATTCATTTTGTGCGGGCCGAGATAACTAAGGCCGAGATGAAGAATACTAATTTAATTTTACTAAGTTGTGGAACATCGAGGCCGAAGGCCGAGGTTAAAGACTTGATCAAAATAGAAAATGCTCTTTTTCCAAACACAAATTTTAAAAAGACTTCTCTCCATTTGAAATAGGACTAATGGCGGATTTCAATGTCCGAGCTGGCTGCTGGGCTTGGAGACTTGACAGTGCCTTCAATTCTCTCTTGACTTCTTGACTACATTGCAGTACTGCGTTGATAGTGTTTTCAACCCATGAACGGCGTTACCGTTCTCATTGAATAAATTTAGCTGATTCTACTATAAATAAATAAATCATTTATTGCATAGTTACATTATACGTGCATCGCAATCGTCAGTTATTAGTAGCTAAAATTTTCCATTCACACACATCTAGATCTCTTTCAGACATACAAAATTTCCAATCACACGATTCATACATTCGAATTTTCCCCACTTTAGCCCCGTGGTTGAATTAGTTGTTTTCTAATGTGTTCTCCCAGTCATGTGCCATAAACTCGTCGGTGCTGTAAAATAGACCTTACCAAACGCCATCACACCAAACCAAGCTAATCAAGGCGAATATTTCTTATAAAACCAATCTCTCTGTTAAAAATGGATCGGCTTTTTAAAATTAACTAGAGTGTTTACATAAAGCTGGAGGCCGGTGGAGGGCTTGAAAGTTACCTAATTTTTCTCGTAATTGTTTTATTTAAGAAAAAAGGTCTAACGACGAAGTTAGAACCACAAATTCATCTCTACCACTCAATCTTTAAATGTACCAAGCGTTACCAGTTACCACGTAGTAACTTTTAAAATATGCCATGGTGACAGCGGAGATTGAACCCGCGACACCGGAGTGATGAGCTCCGGAGTCGCGCACAATATCAACCCGCCACGGGTCCCTTGGCTAGCAAAATGAATATTTTCGCTAAAATAAACCTTTTCCAGCTACAATAAATATAAAAATAACCATAAATATTGTCAAGCTTAAATTGTTAAGAATTCTGAAGCTAGAAATGCGCTTTGCGCGCATGTATCTGTAAGAAAGAACCGAGTGTTGAAGTGAAGTGGGTGACCAATACAGAGGGGCCAGACCACCCGCAGAAATCAATGCGTTTCTGTCTCTGCCAATTTGTACTGTAGCGCCTCTCGGGGGGCGAAAAGTGATAAACAAAAAATCAATTTTGATTAAATCTAACGGCGGACTGCGCACTGCCTCGAGTGCCGTGGGAGCGGTGTGCACGCGGGGAGGGCATTGTGAGAAGAGTACACAAGCAGGGCGTTTATAGTCCATAATATCTTCATCTAATCGTGAATAACCACTTCTAGCCCCCCTTCCCTCACCCCGGGCCGAGCGCTTAAAGGGGAGAGTTTAAAATCTGCGCTAATCCTCTTTTGTTATCTGTGGCCCCCGCGCACCCAAATTAAGGCATGATTTGGCGCATTCACATTTAAATATGGGCACAAAGGCCAGGTTATAATTGGGACAAGAACGTATCTGCCGCGCCAGACCTGCGGATTATCCGCTATTCTTCTTCACTGTTATCGCATTACAGTGTATCCGCTCCGCTAGCGGATATAGCCTTTGTTTGTTTGAACGCTGGTTAATTTTCCGTTAGTAATTGTCGGTGGAGGTATTTGTTAGGGAATTTCCATGGAAATTAGAGCTATTCATTTCTGTAGCCAAAAAGAACCTTAGAATTAAACTGTTTGCAGTTTTGAGCTTCCCAAAACTTCCTGAGATAAGGCGCGGATATACTACACCGTCACGTCACGTCACGTCACGTCCCGCACCGACCTGTATGCTCCCTATGTAATCAAATGGAACCTGCTATACTACATCGCGTCACGTCCCGTCACTGCCGGAATTCTAGCGTACGCATTTTGAGTCATGGAATGACGGAGGTGGACGGGACGTGACGTGACGAGTGTGTAGTATAGCCACCCTCGTATACATGCCATCCGCATGGTAAGACCCAAGCCCGGGAACATGAAATGAGCACCGATCCTGACCCCCTGAACACGTTTTGAGACCTTTTCAACACTATATGCGTATGTATTAGGTATATTGTATATGCATACTGCATATATGTGTACTCTCTTCAGATCCTATTGTTTGTCCGATTTTCGGTATATTTGGTACAATTGTTTCTTTCTACAGTAAGTGCAGTAATTGCAGTAAGTTACATTAAGTACATTGGTACAGTTGTTTTAATTATCTAAAAACATTAAGTTTTTGATCCAATTTTGATAGTATATGGATTCTTTTCAAAATGACGGCCAAGAAGTGATTTTTCGCTCTTACAGCATTATAAATAACATTAAAATTTGAATGAAATTTGGAACAAATTTTCCATTTATACGTATAGTAAACCATGCAGTAAAAGGCTACATAAGTCAAAGGCCGTAGACCGAAGTGAGGCTGTTCGCTACGCTCAGAGCCTCGTAACTCCTAGAGTAATAGGGAAATTCGCTTCACTCATGTCAGCGATGCTTTAGCGCTTAGCTGCGTGTCGGCCTGGTATATTATCACACCAAACGGTTTCAAACATTATTCCATAATCAAGCTGAGAACAAAACCTCAATCAACATATAAATACATAGTACAAAAAAACATGCAGGGATGAACGTTTGCCTTCGTAGGCAGGAGTTCAACTAGTGGACCGGTTGCCAAATTCAACCAAGGGGTTCAAAACTAGTCTCGAGAAAGCTTTGGTCACCAAGGGATTCCACAGTACAGACGAATATATGACACACGACTGGAAGAGGCCAGGCAATTTGTTTGACGGACTGGATTCGAGCTTGAGGAACTCGAAAGAGTGGTTGAGAGCGAATAAAAACTGAATGTCTGAAAGAGATCTCAAAGTAAGAATGAATCGCATATTTTAGCTATGTTCAAATGACGTAACTTAATTTGTATAAAGGCTTTAAATTTCACCAGTAGTGTTAATCACAACTATTAACTTCTCCATAAGATATAGAAGAGGCTCAGTGGGTAGAGTCACTGTTAGCAAAACGCGTTTTGTAATGCCCACACCCCTAGTTAAGTCACAAATTAAAAGTGTCATTGGAGTAGACAGTAAAAAATATCAAATCACAAATTTTAAGTCAGATAAAAAATGTTTTAAAAGTGATAAAAACGTGCATTAAGCTATTCTATGTTTTATTTGTCCTCAATCCCCTTTGGCCCCCCGATAGTATCTCCTAAAACTCAGACCTCCTCTGGGCTCTGCCACAGTACCCCCGCGCCGTCACTACCCCGGAGGCCGGAGGCCAGGTGTGGTGCCCGGTGGTGCCCATGTTTGCCGGAGGATGCCCGACCGGCTACTCAGTTAGAGATAACCGATGATTTACACTCCCTAGCAGTAAGCCGTAAGCCATAAGCCATAAGCGGCTCAGGCGGGTTCGATTCTGTTTATACGGGACTCCTGCGCAGATAACTGACTTAGCCACCACGTTTATTGTCTCTTCTTTATTTACTCGGCGCACTTATTGGTTCCCGCACCCTCCCCCGCCCTCACAAAAACTTTCATCGATTTAGATTAGACTATCTGCGGCGAACAATAACGCTTCCCGCCGTTTCCAATGTTTTTACGTCTCTGTTTTTATTCCTTGTTTTGTTGAAATTGTCGCCGACTCGGCGAAGATTGTGGGGACGGTTTACGAGAGTCAGTTTTGATGTTTGGTTTTAGCGTGTTTTGATTTTGCATTGAATGTGGCCATGAAGAGGGGCTGTGTCGGTGTTGTTCTGAAAATCGTATGATGCTGAAATGTAAGCTCAAGCAAGCACTGATTGCGAGTATTTGACGATCTAAGTTGTCAAGTTTATTTCTATTGGGTTCAGTTATAGTTAAAAACAATGTGGCTGAGCATGTATAAGTGAGGTTGATCTAATATAGCCGCATAATTATAACTAATACTATTACATACATAATATAATTTGCAAAATTAAAAGGAAAGTTATAGTGAGCATTAGTTAGAAAAGCAAAGGATGTGGACTGTTTTACCAACAATGATAATTCCCAAAGCTAGAGAAACACATTGACCACACATAGGTAATCTACTTAAATAAACGTACCCAAACCTTCAGAATTTAATAATTATTATTATCAATGGAAGTATATCTAGTTAGATATTGTTAACGCCCAAATTTGGAGTGGTATATAAATAAAATTGGTTGCAAACTGTAAATAAAATGTACATCATGAAGGATTAGGCAAAACCAGTGTATACCACTGAAATAGCGGAGTATTGATTATTTCTCTCCGGTGGAGAAAGGGTAGGTGGAAATCCAAGTTCATCTTCTGTTTAAAAAATGTCGGCTCTTAGTTGTTTTGTCTGGCTCAGTTATTTGAAGGGTCGCGTGTGGCACCAACCTTGCCAGTCAAGATAAATGGTAGTAGCGATACTCCAAATTTGCTCCACTCACTGAAAATGTGACAAAACATGGTTTTGTAATCCCCTTATTCCGACGTCGTTTAGGATTACGGGTTTATACGATAGGGTAGGAATGGTTGTATGTTCCTTGTTCACGAAAAAGGCAAAACTGCTGTGACAAAAATATACCACACTTAAAATAGCCTATTTTTGGCCAACTTTAACATATTTTTGCTAATATTGACGTAAGATTTCTGAAAAAGGCTGTACAAACCTGGAGACAACCTTTGAGAACATGGAAAAAAACTTGTCAAATCTCTACACCAAAAAATAGCATCCTAAACAGGGGACTACGAGAGCATGTTTTGAGCAAAATATTTTTGTATGTTCAACCCTCTTAAATGTTCCTGAATACACTCGTACTCGTACTTGAGAAGGATTGGTATGATATTCCCACGGTGTCTACTGCAACGAGAGTCGCACGTCACACGATCCATCCTGTCATCATTACGCTTATCAGTGACAAGGGTGAGTACTGACTGATAAGCTGTGTTTGACGAGTGTCAGTACCATCAGTCACGGAGGTCTCGGGCTCTAATCTCCCAAACACAAGCTGCTTGTCTACTGCCACACCTATTCTAGCTAAACACTGGGTATTCTGTGTACAGCTATTTCTGTCAACGCGTAGCAGTACACTTCACGGAACATTCTTAAAAGCGTCTAAATACAAATATTTTTGATTTTATTGAGTTTAAAAGTAAGCCAAAACCTTAGGGTTCGTCTTAGCTGCGCGGCGACGCTCAATGTAAGGGTTTAGGCGGACCCTTAAACATAAATATTTAAATGTTTTATGTGTTTAAAACTAAGGAACCGTAATCAGTACGAGCGTCGAAAATGAAAATATGGTCTGACCGATGAATGTTGTCTACGGGTGTAAGAAATAATATGTTTTCGAGCAGCTAGAAACTACGAAACCTGGGGTCAACTTTGTACACGCATCTTTTAGTGACTTCACAAGAGTTCACTCTAAACATGGAATAGTGAAAACCACTCGCAAAAGAGTGAAAATTGAGCCACTCCTTCATGAGAGTGGCTGGTTTTAACACCCAAAAGAGCGAAATTTCACTCTTTCTGATTAGTGGCCTTCACTCCTAAATTTTTAGATAGTTCGCAATTAAAAACTCTTCTTTCATGTTATAACCTTTTCTATAAACATAATAGATAAGATGTCAAAAAGATAGATTATCTAGTGTGAGTTGGAGCCTAATTTTATAATTCCTTTTTTAGCATCAAAGGTATAAAATATGTTTTTTTAATTGTGCTAGTCAAAACCTATCTTTGTTCTGATTTTGATGCAGATGAAACTTACATTTGTTTGTCCAACTTCATCAACACATTAGTTCATCATAAACTCATCAAAAGTGGAGAATGCATGTTATATTAAACAGTGTCTCAAGATGTGCTCTAAACATCTTAATTAAATAAACTTGATCCCTACAACAAGTCTATTTAAAATCTCGCGCCAGCTTGCAAATATGAAAAACATCTTCAAAAAGCTTCAGGGTTGTTAAAGGAACTGGATTGATGTTGCCAGAAGAAACTACTTTGAAATTTTGTTGTTCTGTACAGAATTGCGTCTAGAATTTCTGTCGAATACCACACTGAGAGCACAACACTGGAAGATAAAAAGGAACAATCAATAAGAGACTGTGTCGAGAGCTGTATTGAGAGAGAGCCATTGTTCAAAAATCCACTTTTGTTCGCTTATTCTATCAACGATATGTACACAGTACTCACGTTTGTACCATTGTTCGATACTATTCCCGTAATCAATCCTGGATTCTAGATAGAATTTTACTCTGCTAGAGCATGGTGGATTTGAACTTGAATAATTTGTATAAGGAGTATAATCTATATAATTACTTGTGTGTTTTTTTAATAAGCCGTGTACACATGATTGAGATATGAACCGAAATGTTAAAAGCGTTTCGCCGAACGAAACGGTACCTGACCAAAATTTAATAAGCCAGACCAAGATAGCCGCGAAATTCGAACGTTCTAAATTCTAACGAATTCCAACCATCGTTTAACCTTACGCATATTCTAATCTTATGCAATGTTATTTTGGCTGTTAACTTTTCAAATTTGGCTACTATTGTAAAATCTTATACAATATATAGTAATTTTAAAATCAAGTTAGTCACTAAAACTACAATATCTACATTAAAATAAGAAAGACAAAATTATAAGACGTATAGGGACATTATTTCACCGTATTTACCAGTGGCCCATTCTGGCATTTTAAATTGTAATTCACCTCTCATTTCACAAATATTGTATCATCTCCATTTCATCAAAGTCAACACAATTCACATTGCATACTGACTTAATAAATTATTATTAGGCTATTATTATTATGTTTATTTCAATATATTCTTGTTAAAAGTATTTGTGTTTAAATGTGTGTTATACTGTTTGATAAAGTTGTCTACGAAATATAACATGTTTTTCCTCTCAAGTGTAAGATGTCTGAAAATGTCAATTGGCTCATCTACGATGAAAATCTATACCTATATTTGCCTGTGTCAGATGGTGTTTCGCGTCTCAGTTGCAGCTAATAAGTAGCTAAATATGGTTCTAAAGGAACAACTTTATTCAGTAGTTTCATCTCTACTGAGTTCCTTGGACTTTTATTCAGTGTCCTCATATACGTAGCACTCGCGCCTGTGGCTGCTGCTCATTGTAGAGCGCCAAATTTCAAGTATCTAGCTCATCTTGAAGTGTTGCTGATGATTATTTAGAAAAACATGTTTTCTGCCATTTTTGGGTTGTGTTTTGTACCAAATTTCAAGTTTCTAGCTAATCTAGAAGTATCGCTAGATTCACAACTTTGGTTTTTCAGTATCTTGCTTACCGTTCACTAGATGTTTTAAAACTGTTTCTGCCACTTAAAATTTTGGGTTTTGGCAATTTTTTCGTCGGTGAGTTGGTGAAAGGTATACCAAATTTCAAGTTTTTAGCTCATCTAGAATTGGGTGAACATTTGTATATATTTGTGAGTCAGTGAGTGAGTTACACAGAGGATTTTATATATTATGGATTATATCTGTGGCCAAGGAAAGAAGTATCTGTACGTATTGTCCTTTAAATGTATTCTTACAACTTATAAAACGTGAAGGCTGTTGAATGGAGTATAACAATTTTTAAATTATTCAACGCAATGTTAAAAAGTCTGTTTTGTCTAAAGAGGTAAAGTTAGGACTACAAAGACATCCCTACCTTTCAACCTCGACCTTTACCTAGCGTTTGCATAGTCACGTCAAACTGTAAGTGCAGTGGTGTTTGCGGGGATCAAACCGGGGATGCGCCACCGAAGTGGGACTCGTGGCGTGGTCCTGTAATCCAGCTTCATGGAGGTCAGGTTTTGAGGATGATATAGGTCTAAAGCGGCTCAGATAGTCTCAGTGATCATCTGATGATACCCGCATCAAACCATCGTTTAGACATAATCAGATCATCACCCGTGTGGTTCGGAAGTCACGTTAAGCCGTTGGTCCTTGTATTTCCGTTGGTCATTGGGCTATTAACTAATGACCCATTCTAAGGAAGAGTCGGCCTTAGTTTGTAACAAGACTGCACCTCATAACTCATTACTACCACTCATCACACTCATCCTTCACCCCATATTTGTCTTAAAATACCCTCATGAAAGTGGTGGGCATATCAAATAGTGATTTAGTGAACGGATCCGCTATTACGCAATAATTTATTTAGGAAGCGATACAAATCCAGAAAACCAAATGAACACGTATTATATTAGTTTTCGAAGTCTCAAGCGTTTATCTGGCAGATATACATTTAATCTTTCAGAACTTATGTCCTATGTATTATTGCTTTGATTCCTTGTCGTAATGAATTCAATTGATCGGATTTTAGTTTTCTTTTACATGCGTTGTTAACAGCTCCACTATCAGCTGTACGACAGATGGTTCCCAGTTTATTAGCCTGTATCTGGAAGTAAATGTGTTTGTTGTAATGGGACCGCTTTGGTTGTATCTTTACAGCCTTTGTTCGCGGGGAAGATAGTGTGAACTACATTGAAGCCATTGATTCATGATTGCCCCTAATGGTTTGCTATCTTGTATTTCACGTTTTATCTCGGCTAGATTTGTTACTAGTTGATATTTAACGGCCAAACCTTCCTTTGTATTGTTGATAATGATTGTTGCTTCGTGAGCTTTTGTTTATAAACATTGAATAAGAGAATTTCCTATTACGGGTATGCCCTTTTCGACGTGACTACTCCCAGGTCGCATTTCTTCAATTTTCAATTTTCTTTTTTGAGGAAAAATCCGATTTACAATTATAATACATAATAGTTTCGATAACAGTTTTTGTTGGATTGACACAAAGTTGGGTTCAAATGTCAATTTTGTAAATTATCTTAGAGTAGATCCGTAACCAGCAAGATCGGTTCACGAGAAGCTACCTTTAGAGAGGGGGTGTTTCTCCCCAAAATTGAGGGTTCATCCTCTAAAAGCTGTACTTAGGATCCTGCTTTAATCAAACGTAGTATAAACATTAATGGTACCTATATGTACCTAGCGTATTTACTGAAAATCGATCAAATCTGTTCAGCCAGACCGAATTAGGAGCAAAAAAATTGTTACAACGGGCCGAAACGCCTCCTCCCCTTCAAAGTCAATTCTAAAACAAAAACAAAACAATAACAATAATAGTCAATAACAAAACAACAAAAACCAGCCTAACTAAATCACTGTTTGGGATACCGTCCACTCTCATGAGGGTATTTTAAGGTAAATATGTGGTGAAGGATGAGTGGTAGTAATGAGTTATGAGGTGTAGTCTTGTTACAAACTAAGGCCGACTCTTCCTTAAAACGGGACATTAATTAATAACCCAATGACCAATGGAAATACAAGGACCAACGGCTTAACGTGACTTCCGAACCACGGAGGTGATGGTCTGATATGTCTAAACAATGGTGGGAGTTGATGGTGGTATCATCAGATGATCACTGAGACAATCTAACGGTTTACAACAGGACCATTTATGTACACAATTTCATGAAATTAGGACGAAAAGTGCAACTATGTTTCTTAGGGGTCAAAGAAGGTACTTCCGGTGTAGTTTTTACTTGGGAAATTCGCTTTATAGAAATTCGCCCGTTATAGGAAGATTCACGGCAGCGCTTGTGGCTACACGTCGGTTATATTTTATATTTACTGTTTTTACAAAATACACATTTTCTCACACATTCTGACTGCTATACCACTCACTATTTCAACAAATCTTTTTAACATCATTTTTATTCCTTATAAATCATGAGAGCCGTTATGTAAATCGGGCCGGACATCCTTCAAACATAATACTTTGACTTGAGATACCGACCACTCTTAGAGAATATTTTAAGGCGAATATGGGAGTGTGATGAGTGTATAAGGTGATGAGGTGTAGTCTTGTTACAACGACCAATGGAATGACTTAACTTCCGAGCCATGGGGGGTGGCCATCGTGAAAAAGGTTGTGCATCTAAAGTCTTTAAAATTATGAAAAGCATAGGTAACTAATAAAGTTTATGGCCATCTTGTTGTTCAGATTGTTCTACATCAACTCCTGTTGCAGGGCCTTGCACATGAAGGAACATCCGGACTACAAGTACAGACCGCGCAGGAAGCCCAAGTCCATGGTGCAGAAGAAGGAGATGCCTAAGTACAACGGGTTCCTGGAAGGAACTCTCCCTCGGGGGCTCCTGCCTCCTCCACCTCCACTGCTGGCGCAGGACTCGGACCTCAAGTTTCCCAGGACACTCTTTCCACCCTTCCACTACCCGCTGTACCACGCCGCCAAGATGCACGCTGAGGAGCTGGGTAGGAACCATTAAATAATACATAGCAGTACAAAGGACTGACACTATAGGGAAAGTCTGCCAAAACAATCGTTAGGAGTTTGATGAGATTGTCAAGACTCTGCACTTGCATGTAGAGGCGCGCGTCGGTAGCGCGCTCGTATTGGCTTACTTCAGAAATTGTTCAGTTTGGGGAGTTTGTCCAAAAGCTCTTAATGGAGGAAAAATGTCATCTAATCATTCTTTCCACATTATTTCTGGAGTGTTTTCTCTCAAATACATCAATGATTTTCTGTTCGCTTTTCTTGTATACTGTAACAAGATTCGACTGCAAAGATCACTTAAACAGTTAAACAGTTTCTAATACGTGTATACATTGACTTGGTTGCAGGCGGAAGCAAGATGGCCGCAGACTTTGCCCTGCAAGCTCTGTACGGCAGTTCCCTGTACTCGCACGCTGCGGCTGCCGCAGCTGCGGGCTGGCCCTCCGCCCTCTCAGGTGCGGCACCCCCCATCCCCTGCGGCTGTGCCCCGGACCAACCTCCCAGGTGAGTCGTAACACATCTATAGGTGCCAAAGGCCGATCAAAGTGTAATTTTCTCAGACAACTAGGCAGCTCTAAGAGCGCTAGACTGCCCACTTATCAACTCCCGTATGGTCTGAATATGTTCCCAAGCGTTCTGACCTCTTGCAAGCTGCAACAATGTTCGGCTTGAACAATTGCCTATATATCAGGGTTTCTAAGAACACGAAAAACCTACTTGCTGACTGGAAAGGCTGGTCATCCATTGCTGGTCCAGAATTAGTGGTAGGAATCTCTCTCTTGTCTAAAACACTGAACGATGAAAACAACTATTATGTCAGGAACCTGCTAAATATCTAGTCGAAACTCCATCTAGGATACTTACTATACACCTAACCAGTCTTAGTTGTCAAATATCAGGTAGGTAATGCGATACATCACAGATCATTTTAGAAATCACCTAGCCAAAATGGGTTTTCACCTACGAGACACCAATTTAGCTTATGCAAACGTACTCCTGAGTCCGCAAACACATCTTAATCGAATGCGAGGAGAAGGGGACTTCTGGGGGCTCGTGAGTGACAGGAGTTACATCCCTCCGAACTGGGCAGCGTGAATCTCGAGCTTTGTAAGCAGTCGGGGTGGGGTCGCCTACATAGGAGAACAGAGAGTCAGCAATATAAACCAAAGGGTTGACTTGCTTTTGGTCTTAAACATAATCCTGAACAACCTAAATCGTACCGCTTCCCCTCACAAAAGTATGTCCTGACTCCTGACCCTCAATCAGGCATTACAACATTTTAGATCTTATCCGATTCCAAATCCCGATACGTCGTGTTCTTTTTCGCTAAAAGTTTTAGGAAACGCCCGTGATAATATTTAAACCTCACAAATTCTACAATCGTCTACAACAAAGAATTAAATTTCCATTTTTGTGTTCCAGCCCACCTTCAGAACCAGGGGTGAAGCGACCAGTTGCCTACCTGCTTCTGAAGCCCGAGGACTCCACAATGTCGGGGAGGTACTCTCCACCGGTCATCTGAAGGCCACTCCCAGTCCTGCCGGAAGTGTCGAGGGCAGGACTGGGCTCCGTCTGGGCCCCTTGGTGGGCCCCCAGCACCATCACTTCCACCTCCTCCCCACCCATGGCCCCGGCCGAGCCTCCGTCATCCCCTGGGGACAGGAGGCCTCTGGACTGAGTGAATCTAAGCTTACACCAAGCTTCGTATCACGTGTGTCGTCAAGCTTGATAGGACTTGAATCACGCGTGTAATATCTTATAACAGTGATTACAGTACTTTATATCTTCTTGGTATACAGTAGAGAACCGCACGTAAAAAACCGTGAAATCATCTCAAAGACATTGTAATGCAAATTAAAAGTATTTATGTATAAGGTGTAAAATAAACTTGTAGTATATCTGCAGTGCCAAAGTATACTGTATAATTTATAAATAAAATAGACATAAAGCAATTTTTTCCCAACATGAGGCCCAACAAGATCGTATGTAGCACAGTCAAGTTAAGTAAAATACAAGGACAAATTAGTTCCAATGATGAAACTTGGGTTATGGCAATAAAGATCCGTTGAGTCCCAAACTGTAAAATGGGTAGAGCCAGGCCCTACGTTGGCTCTCGTTCAGGTGGAACGTTTTAAAGGGTCGTAGCCTTGGGGGTAGTACTAGCTACTAGTAAATGTTTAGTTGAGGGTATTGTTACATACGTTTGTCCACATGCTAAGTCGATTGAAACAACTTTCAGGGCAAAACAATCTCTCATTAAGTAAATTTCACCGGTTTAAAGGCGTACAGGAGGTCACTTTGGAAGAAGGTTAAAATATACAGGCTCGCGTGTTTGCTCAGCATATTACTTCGTGTTAAAAACATAAAAACGATGTCTGGCATGGTCATAGGTTGAACCAAATCTCTAAATCACTATTTAAGATGCCGACCACTCTCATGAGGGTATTTTAAGGCAAATATGTGGTGAAGGATGAGTGTGATGAGTGGTAGTAATGAGTTGTGAGGTGTAGTCCTGTTACAAACTAAGGCCGACTCTTCCTTAGAATGGGTCATTAATTAATAGCCCAATGACCAATGTAAATACAAGGACCAACGGCTTAACGTGACTTCCGAACCACGCAGGTGATGGTCTGATATGTCTACACGATGGTGGGAGTTGATGCCGGTATCATCAGATGATCACTGAGACTATCTGAGCCACTTTAGACCTATATCATCCCCAAAACCTGACCTCCATGAAGCTGGATTACAGGACCACGGCACGAGTCAAGACAAATGAAGAAGTCTATTAGTCTATGGTTGAACACTTATCTAGGTATACTCTGCTTTTTCATCTCAAAATTACCATTTTATTTGTAAAAACCTGCTGGACCTCTGTGTAAGAGTTTACATTCTCATCACCATGCCGAAAAACATACAAAACGACACCTCACACGCCAAAATTTATAAAACATTAATTCTTTGCGTATACCCTCCTTTTTCCCCAAAGTAACAACGTGTACCAATGAAATCTTTCTCTACACTTCTCATTTTATCGTCCTGAATGTTGTTTTTATGGCCTCAGGGTAAACAAAAGCATATACAGTACGAGATACCCCGAAGAATCTTCTTTTACAAACTAAAATTCTTGGACAGCCCCTAAACTCGGGAGTTTCGCCTCCCTTAAAACCATCTTATCGTCTTCCACCTATTTTACAGTTAGGGACTTAACGGATCATAACCACCAATACCATCAAGAGCCTACAACAAGTTTTTGAGTTAATTTGTTTATTTTATTTAGCGAATTTCGTTATATTTTGACTGTATTGTTAAACGTTATATAGCTGAAGCTAAAACTGTAGAATCGGTGAGAAATTCCAACAAGAGAACTTTCAGTGTTATATTTTTCGCTATTAAATAAACATTAGTTGCGCTGAGTGTTATTTTATGTTCTCATTTGTTATAAACTTGTTCGTTTCGATTTCGGCAATTGTTAAAATTGACATTTTGTTAATTCGTTTCGTTGTTATTATTTTAAAATGTAAAAAATATTATAAATTAATCAGCTGTTTTAACAGTACTCGATATTTATAATTATTCATAGCAATAGAAATATGCCATACGTTTCTAAAGCAGCCTGAATTATTCAAAAAGATCTGGAAACGAAACAGTTTATTTCCTGCCACTTTGCAGTGTGAAAACTCAATAATCTAAGAAATCTCATATTCATACTAACTTAAGGTTAAATTTATAGGTTAACTCGTAATAATTGCTTAACTTGTATATACAAAATGATGTATAAATAGTTATTTCTAGCTTTAATTGGTAATTATGTGGATACTTTCTATTAAAGGTTTAATGCATTAGTAGGATATTAATTTGGTTTAGAAAAGGATATTTCTGTAAGTCTCAAAATTTGCCATGATGCATCCTTTTCCCTATTTGTCTGGACATGTTTATGGTTAGTTGGTTTTGTTGAAATTTAAAACTTTTCTCTTGCCTATTCCTTGATAATGTGGAAATATTACCAATTTATTCTTTAAATTTTATTGTTATTTGTTATCATATTTTATGATTACGCGGATTGTAAATAATGTACTTAATGTTTTATTACTTTATAAATTAACAGCATGTTAATAAATATTTTGAAAAAAATGTCGTTTTAAATGTGTTAAACCCCTTTAGTTGTGTTGGTTTTTTAAGAACCATTTATTGATTTTCAATTGCGATTTAATAGCCGTCTACTTTAAGAAATTCAAAGATTTTCCTCCAAAATTTTTTGCAATTCATTATTGAACAATCAGAAGTAATCCGAACAATTATTGAACGACCCCCAATGATGAAGGTATGAAGCCGAAATTTGGTACACAGATAGACCTTTACCTAGGTTAAGAGTGCACCGTCGCCATTTGGTTTTTGTCCTATCTATTTTATTTATTTATTGAGATCGACCATAATAGAACACAATTCGTCGAATTATCGTGCAGGAGAGGTTGAGGCTTAACAATATACAACGATGTTGGTTCATCGGTGCAGAATTTGTCCAATATGCCGATGACATCTTTGTTTCAAAGCACCATAACTCAACAACTCGATATCGAGCTCAACAGTTCAATCCAACATTTCAACGAGCTCAATCTAAAAACTTCCGTCAAAATCGTCTTTCAAGTTTTGCTTACGTCAGACAACCTCGTCTTCCAGAGAAAGTCCACAACAAAATTCCTTGCAGGGTGACGCTGTAATCTGCGGGAAGTGCCTCATTTATGTGTGCTGTAATAATTCAATGACGGCGTAACGGGTATTACCCCACCTACGGATTATAGAAAAAATTTCTCAAGCAATTCTTCATTCGAACAATTTCAAAGTCGAAAGTCGTGTACCAGCATTCAAAAATCTCAAATTGTTGACATTACCTTGCCTCTACATTCTAGTTTTTGTCCCATAAGAGGAAGTCTTTATGGAACCAGAGGCAGGAGAACTAAACTGTTAGCTTATTCAACTTGTCAACCGGTTGCCAGATTCCTTCAAAAGTGCTCCAACGCCCAAGGCGTTGAAGACGCAGAAACCTCCTTCTACAGTACTGACGAGTTCTTAGCACATGCCTGGGAGAACTTAGAATAAATAGACTGATTAACAGGCTAGAGTGGGAACAATTCGCGATGTATGTTTGAATGGGACCTCGATGTCAGAATGCTTGCCAAAATTTTAAGTTTCATTACATTCAATATTGACGGTTGTATAACATGTAATATGTTTGCTACAATAAATGATATATTTATTTATTATTTATTTATTTATTATCTATTTTATTTATTTATTGAGATACCATTGGCACATTAAGTGCATAGGCTTAACAACAACAATTTTTTAAATACATAGTAAAATATACAGATGAGTTCACTTAATAATTTAAAAAAAACTCGTCTTCCAGAAAATCCGCATGACGCTGTAATATGATCTGTAATAACAATGTAAATTTATTATAGAAAAACAAGCAATATCTTCAGACACAGCTTTTGTAAAAATAAATTTTATTTGAAAGATAACAATGGACTCCAGTATCGCCACTTTTTTGAAAATTGCATTAGTTTAATAGTAAATTTAAATGCAAAGTTTCTTCAGTTTTTCGATTTACGATTTCGATTTCGGTTTGATCAATGAAAAAGTGGAAATTTGGCTCAGGAGTCTTTAAAACATTTAATGCACTTAAAAACTAAGTTAGTTTGATAAAAATCCGACGAAAACTGTAGGCCTGAGTGTCCCAAGGAAATGCATGTTTTTACATTGCTCTTATGGAACGAAATTCAAGGTCACGGCCTCTACTGCGCACCCTTAGAATGTACAGGGCGTCTCATAACAACAGTGTCACAAATGCATTATCATGGGGTACCTCATGCTTACAGTTTTCATCTGACTATTATAAAATAAACAATGATTTAAATTGTATTAAATGTTTAAGTGACTCCGCTGAGCCGAATTTATATTTTCTCATTGATAAGTCCGTAAATCCAAAATGTGCAGACAATTTCAAATTTTATTCCTTGTGTTTACTATAAAACTAAAAGAATGTTCAAAAAGGTGGTCTGTGGAGTCATTGCAGTACATTGTAATCTTTCAAATAAAATTTATTTCAAAATCTGTTGAAAACTGTAGGAGTAAAAATGGGTCAAAGGGCAATTCAATGAAATTTTAACCCCATTATAGTAAATTCCCTAGTGTTCACTTGTAGCTACGCATCCATTATGTTTTTTATAAATACGAGTCTAGTTCTAAATTAAATCTATAGTCTTTACATCAACAAATGATGAAAACCATTACCCACAGCATCTCTACCAAGGAACATTATTGCAACAAACACTCAACTGCGACTTAGAAAGCTGAAGTGTTATTTCATGAGTGTATGTCTCTCTCGTATGAGGGTAGAATGAAGGGAGAGGGGGATAATTACCCATAATACCCTCTCCCCCCTCCATCTCTCATAACCTCACTTCCTAACAGGTGATTGTCACCGAGCCAATCAGACAACTGCGAACTTGTGTTGGCTCTAATTACAGTGCTTCACACTACATCAACTAACCGTTTCTATTAGCGTTTTGAAACTCAGAGAAAAGTATTTATTTCACACTCAGGAGTTTTCAAAGTCTTTATTGTGCCAGATTAACAATATACATGCATTGGCAAAGTCATACATAATAATTATTTTCTTAACAAAAAAAAAACAATTTCCTTTTTTTGAGTGACAATTTTAACTTTAATTAATTAACTTTAATTTTAATTCCCTGACAAATTATTGATAATTTATTTATATTCCTAGCTTATTTACATGTTCACATTCATGTGCTGGTATACTTGTTTGTCAAGAAGTCCCGAACGCTGTAGCAGGCAAGATCGACCAAAATACTTTTGTCTTTTCGAAATTTACAGAGGTCCGATTCCAACCTGAGATGAAGTGGAAGTGTGTTAAAAGGTTTATTCCGTTATAAACCGTATGATTTTTGAAAAAGATGTCGAGTGTTTAGGAATTGATAATTTGTTTGAATTGCGCCATTCAAACGTTTTTGTTGAAAAATGAAACTCGAAAAGTTCTGCTTTACAAATGTCAAGGTTTCAAGGACGTAAATCGACGGGAGCGTTAAAATGCGCGCCCGCCGAAACACCTCCTACAGGATTGGCGCGAAACTATTACAGCCCTTTTTGCATTTGGAATAAAAAGCGAGTCTTTTGACTTTCGTGGCCCCAGATAGGTATTGGCCAAGTGCGGGTATATAAGCCCGTAATAAGCTGATAACAGAACCTCGCCACTTGCTTGGGTCTTAAGGTTGTTCAGCACAAAGATTCCAGAGCTAAGCTTTTTTGAAATTTGTTCAATGTGACTGTGAAAACTAAGTCTCTCATCCAGCACCAACCCAAGAAACCTGACACTTTCAGAGGGACAAACCATGGCTTCATCCAAAAGAAGGGTGAAACCACGCCTACGCCCCCTGACAGACAAAAATTTATCAATTGAGTTTTACCGGAATTGAAACTAAGCAGGTTGTCATCGAACCACTGTATCAGTTGGTTTGCCTCGCAAATCGTGCTTTCATGAAAACTTCAAGTTTTCGTGGTAATCAGCTGTTCTTAAAGTGAGGAAAGCGACCTTCGGTGGTAGCCGATGTATGTTAGGAGGGGGGAGCGGAAATCTTGATAATTCAAACTTGCTTTAAGTTAAAATTAAGTGACAAAATAACAAAGCTAATTTTTTGGGTTACTCGCGCCTTTGCTGGATGAAAATACCAAAGCTCAACTGCCTCAGTATTTTTGCACAAATTTTATGCCAGATATTCTCGAGAAAATAAACGTTCTGAACAAGTTTTTACAGGAAAAATATCTAAACCTTCTTCAATGGACTGTGAAAAGGTGAAACGCTGTTAAAAAGCTAAATATGTGCGAGATTTGTCTGAAAAGTGAAAAGAATCGCCGCAGGTCAACTTGAATAACCTCCTCGTTTCTCTGAAGTCAGTTAACAATTTAGGTTCGTTTCTAAATCTTAAAGATATGATGGAAAATATCGATCTCAAAACCATTCCAACCAGTGAAAATAAATGCTTTATTTATCAATTGGAAATCCCCAAATCTTGACTTTGAAATATTTGACGAAGATTTGAAAGGCTTAGCTGGTGAATTCAAAATCTTAGTCGGTGCAAGCTCTCTGAACATGACGGAAAAAGAAAATCGTATTGTCCTTCAAGCTGACACTAGGTTTGAAATCAAGGTGAAAGAATCTTCTCTAACATCCTCCTTGATTAATTTACAAAATGATTTTCCATTTTCGAGTTCAAATGGCGATTAAAATGATCCATTTAATTCTTGTGTATCTGGGTTTTCTAATCTAGCCGCCTTGAAAGGTAAATTTCGATCAAGACTGGGCATGACCATTGAACTCAGAGTAGCGTTATCAGACTGCCATTAATGTTTTATTAATTCATAAATTAACGTATTTTGAAAACAATTATAACTGTGTTAAAACCCTTTGCTAAACAGAGATCACTTCCTTCACACTGAGGTGTTTGGTTATACTTGTTAAAATAGCAATATGACTAGGACTCGTGGCGTGGTCCTGTAATCCAGCTTCATGGAGGTCAGGTTTTATCGAATAACCCAATCAAGCAAAACAAACTTTTCATTGTTTGAAAACCTTTAGAATGTAGTGTTTGCTAGGATTTCCTGGTTTAGAATTGGTCGTTGTTTGTTAGCTGCACCTCTTAGAAAAGAACAAACAGACCAACGAAGGCCTCACAGCCTCAATTAAGACCTTGTATTGTCTATGTATCAATTAAGACCTTGTATCCAGCTTCATGGAGGTCAGGTTTGAGGATGATATGGGTCTAAAGCGGCTCAGATAGTCTCGGTGATCATCTGATGATACCAGCATCAACTCCCACCATCGTTTAGACATATCAGACCATCACCTGCGTGGTTCGGAAGTCACGTTAAGCCGTTGGTTCTTGTATTTACATTGGTCATTGGGCTATTAATTAATGACCCATTCTAAGGAAGAGTCGGCCTCAGTTTGTAACAGGAATACACCTCACAACTCATTACTACCACTCATCACACTCATCCTACACCACATGTTTGCCTTAAAATACCCTCACTATACTATTTGAGAGTGGTCGGCATCTCAAATAGTGATTTGGTGATTTAGTAGCTACTATAGCGGCTAAAGTCCATAAATAAATTGTAATTGTTTGAGTCAAATTTGTTAACTAATTTGGAAACCTATAGCCTCATTTGGCTATACATAAAATGTACGTAGCTTAACTAAATAAAACGTAGCAGTAAAATTGTCAAAATACGCTTATATAATTCACGATTACACTCACAGGTAGCGGGGCTTGAGATTAAAAACTAAACAGTCATTTTAGTAAAAGTAATTTAAAATGACTGTTCACCGCGTAAACATAATACAACATTTATGTGAGACAATCATCGCTGAATTAGTACGCTAAAATTGTCCACTCATTCTGACATCGACGGCTCTTCCAAACATGCAATAATTCCATTCACGCTCTATAATGTATTGTATTGGTACGCAAAACTTACAAGGTATTTGTTATTTGTTTTAGTTCCTTTTAACTGGTACAAATTTTCGGCCCGACACTTAAGCAAATAGTAGTTTTCTAAGTCACCCTTTTGAAACACAATACACTTCATCACCCAGCAATCATCCGAAGGATATTTCCCGAACAGAGAAACTATTCAGCGCACACAGCGACTATAGAAAAGGTACACAAATCAAGAATATATGAAAAGGCCGTTGAATACTGATATTCGATTGGCATTGAGCATTATTCATGCTAGGGGTAGAATCGGAAGGACTTTGTAGAAGGGACGTGCCTGCCATGGAAATCCTGACGGAACTCTGTCAGTAGTACAACACAAGAATGTCACAAGTGTCTTGCTTTTTCCAATACAGTAAATTTTGTTTACTCTACTATTCCAGTAAAAATTCCAAAACACGTCACTAATTATAAAACTATTTTAGGCCGATGCGTTGGGTATTAAATGTATATAAAATTATACATACGGGTTTTGTTAAAATTCTTACTTGTCTTGTTATTGAGTCAATCATTCTTTTAGCGAATTTCCATTGACCGTTGGAAAAATTAGATGTTCAACAATGCTTAGTAAGGCCGGTACTCTGACCCCAGAACACGTTTTGTCATATTCATATATTCATAAATAAAATTTGTATGTTCTCTACAAGTCGCATTTTCGTTAGATTTTCATTTTGTCAAAGTAAAGTCAGTGACTTTTAGCTCTAAGCTGGATGTCGGCCTAATTTCTAAGCATTTATTTATACTTTTATTTTGAGTTTCACATTACTTGTAAAGATTTGAAACTTAACGCGTGTTAACATTTTGTTTATAAAGCGATCCCTTAAAAAAGCTTTGCTATACATAATCCATAATTAATCCAAACTCAAAACCCTGAGGTTTATATTTTCAATCGTAAACAATCAATTAAATCATTTCTATATTTAGTCAAAACACTAAAACTCGTCACCAGTTTTCTCTAAAAGTTATTCGTACACAAAAAAAAGACCATGGTTGAACTTTTCATCCTTCTCAATGGTTAGACGTTAACTTAACAACAACAACAAAATACTTAACCCTTTTGTATCTAGAAGAAGAGTTTTTTTTTACAAATAATGGGAAAGTCTTAAACGTAAACGTAAAGTTTTCAAAACATGTACCGGAGAAGGCACACCTGTTCGTTTCTTAAACAATATAAAAATAACACAATGATAGAAAGGTATAAATGCTTTTCGTCAGAACTACCTAGCCCTCATCATTCTACACGAAGAGAAAACTGTGTTATTGTTGATTCAACAATCGACACAAAAGTCAAACAGACAGAAGTCTCTCCAGATGATGAAAAGATATCAAACTCAAGTCGTCCGGCTCTTTGAGGAGGGGACTCAAATTGTTCCACGCGATTGCTTTGTCACCCATACTGTCCGAAACAAAGAAGTTTCAATAACAGAAAATTCCAAAGTTTAAACTATTATTGCAGACATTTTCCATCGTTTGTGAGCAAAGAAATCACGACGTTTCGGGATCTGTAATTTAATCCATTCCTCAGGTGAAAAGTAACCTAAACATAAATTCAGAACATTATAAACTGACCTAGACTAAAGTAATCAGCGTGAGCTGACCATTCAAGCACAACCAAAAAATGTAGCTATTAAATACAAGCTTGTTGACAAATGCTATATGTTGAATTTTACACTTAAGTAACAAAAGCTTTTACTAAATTTGAATTTATTTAATTTGCTTTTCACTTTCTTAGAGTGCCTTGTGTTTGTAATATTGTTTTTGTCATTCAGCTCCGAAAACAGCTCATCAGACACATGCATTGACAGTGCTAAAGTGTCACTTTTAACCCAGGTAAATAAAGGATTGTTTTGATGATCTTTTTCTCTCTAGGGATGATCTTTAATGATCTTTTCGTGGCATGGACATCAGCTGGTCCAATGGTTTTGTTGAAATTGAATGATTTGTTCGATTATTGTTTATAGTCGATACAACGACTAAACTGTAAATATCAATCTAAATCGCAGGTAATTTAACTTTACATTGAGTGCGATATGTCTGTCGATTTAATATAACTGTAGCGTTTGACACCATAATTCTCTAAAATATTTTACAAACCGTGTTTAAATTAACTAACTAACCATTTTAACCACTTCTTCTACTTGCATCATGACAAAAAGTATCGTTCATCACTCGTCCCTAAAGTCCCTCGCTACGCCTTGGACGTTGAACTTGAGATCGTATCAAAAAGTGTCACTTTAGGACCTAGTGATGAAACATTCTATTTCTAGACCACTTTTTTAAGATTTAATTTGTTGTTTGACTCTAAAACAGCTTCATGTTAAGATCTAAGGCTTCCGGTTAAAAGCTTCATGTTGTTTGGTTGTGCTTGATTGGTCAGCTCACGCTAATTACTTTAGGCTAGCTTGTTTTCTAATGTATTGTGTTATGTTTTAGGTTACTTTTCACCTGAAGACGGGATCAGATTGCAGATCCCGAAACGTCGTGAACTTTTTGCTCACAAACGATGGAAAATGTCCACAATAATAATTCAATTTCTGAAATTCTCCCATCGTCAACAACAAACATCAAACAAAGAACAGAAAATTGCTGTCAAAAGCGCAATAAATATGTAAAACGGATAACTAACCCTTTGAGGTCGGGTGCCTACAAATCGGTTGTTTTCATGTTGCTCTAAAACATCTGTTTTAGACACCTGTATTGACGAGCTAAAGATGCACTTTTATTTCTTGGGAAATTAATGTTTGTTTTGATTATCTTTATGTGCAAGGACACAGCTGTTCAAATGGGTTTGTTTGCTTGTAATAATTGATCTATTGTAAAAAGGTCGACTGTTGTAAATATAAATTACTCTTTCGATCCTAATGAACTTTCGATCCTAATGGGGTTTAGTTTTATTATACGAAAAATAATCAATTTCAAGTCAATGGTATAACTAAAAATCGGTCAGGATGACCTAGGGAAACAGCTGTTTTTTTTCAGTAAACGTTACAATGCAGACTGTTGGGTTACAATCAGTATAAGTTACATCTAATTACTATTAATGCACTTTAGTATTCCGAGTGAGCTTTTAAAATCCCCACCTTAACCTTTGAAAAAGAAAATTTTTAAAACCCCTTAGGGAAGGTTTTTATATAATTCTGAAGTTTGTTTTGACATACTTTGCGTAGCCTACGCCCTACCCAAAAACCGGGGGAGGGCCCCCGCATTTTTTTAATACAAACCCAACCCCCTTGTGGCACTTCAAAAACATACTAACATGAGAACGTTTTTTTAGATCCACACTTTCGTAAATAACCCTATTAAAATAGGAGACACGTCAAAAATAATCTTGAAAACGCATAGTGATAAAATCATTGTCAAACCATCCAAAAATGCAATAAGTGACCTTCGTTGACAATAAAAATGTAAGTCAATAATGTCCGGTGTTATTACAGATCGTTATTATATAATAATAACATTTCTGGCTAAAAACTGGACATCGAAATTATAAAAATGCATGCAGCATTGTCGAATAACCAAATCACTTTTCAGCAAACCAAACTTTTCATTCTTTGAAACCCTTTAGAATGTAGTGTTTTCTAGGATTTCCTGGTTTAGAATTGGTCGTTGTTTGTTAGCTGCACCTCTTAGAAAAGAACAAACAGACCAACGAAGTCCTCACAGCCTCAATTAAGACCTTGTATTGTCTATGTATCAATTAAGACCTTGTATCCAGCTTCATGGAGGTCAGGTTTTGAGGATGATATAGGTCTAAAGCGGCTCAGATAGTCTCAGTGATTATCTGATGATACCCGCATCAACTCCCACCATCGTTTAGACATAACAGACCATCACCTGCGTGGTTCGGAAGTCACGTTAAGCCGTTGGTCCTTGTATTTACATTGGTCATTGGGCTATTAATTAATGACCCATTCTAAGGAAGAGTCGGTCATAGTTTGTAACAAGACTACACCTCATAACTCATTACTACCACTCATCACACTCATCCTTCACCACATATTTGCCTTAAAACACCCTCATGAGAGTGTTCGGCATCTCAAATAGTGATTAAGTGATAACCTTTAAATTGGCACCATTTTGAAACAGACAATCTCACTAGCTATAGTTAAAGAACTTCACCTAGAGATTTAAAAAAGAACATTTTGTAACAAATTGCATGAAAATCGAACCAAAATAATGACCTGCAGAGTCTCACACACATACACACACATACACACACACATACATCAGCTTTGTCATTTGCTTGAGGTGTTGGAAAGCTCAAAATTGTAAACCGCAAATACGTCGTTCTTTTTGGCGGGAGAAATGAATAGCTCTATATCCTATGGAAATTCTTTAAAAAAAAGTAATGCAAAACCGAGTCTGTTCCTTCTCTTTGAGTCGAATCTGACGTAACAATCTAACATGGATTGACGTGGACACGTGGTCAAAATACGTCACGATTAGCACAGGGGTTGAAATCCCTTCCCCCCTACCCCCACTTCACACAGTCAGAGTCGAGGGGCAGTGACAGTACTGGAGCATAAGAGTGTTACAAGGTAAAATTAAGTTGAGTAACACGAATCAAAAAGTCAGAAATACTGGGTGTTATGGTTTCCTACCGATGACTTGTATTTACTACTTTGTGACCAGGCCATGTTTAGGTCCATAGATCAAAGATATAGTGCGTGCTTCGCACCAAATCAGCCCGGGTTGATTCCCGGGCGCATTGATAACTTTTCACGATAAGCCGTTGGTCCATTCATTTGGTCGTTAAAGACCCAATCTGGGGAACAGTCGGCTCTAGTTTGTAACAAGACTACACCTCATCATCCATCAAAACATTCACACTCACCATCATTCTATATTCACCTTAAAATACCCTCTAAGAGTGGTCGGTGTCTCAAAGCAAAGTATCAATGACTATAAGGTCGATGGGCCAGGCTCTAGGGCTACCCGCGCCCTCTTAGAACTTGGAACCCGGAATTCGTCTTTATTAGTTGTTAAAAACCATTAAAATTATTGTTATTTGAAAGATATCACAATTTAGAATGTGTTCCTTTGAACAACTACATAGAATTATTGTACATGTAAATTTTGTGTTTATTTAAAAAGTTGAGCTTTTTTATTAAGTGTTCACTTTTTTCAATAAAACAGGACATAATATTTTTATATCTTTATCAGCGAACAACACCATTGGTCTTTACAAGCTTTAATGTGAAATAAACCCCAATAAAATCGGAAAATATGGGTGTAAAACAGAGCAATACCATACAACTGCAAGGACTACTAAAGCTCAAGGTTACCTAGGCAGAGCCGAATCTAGTAGAGTGTCTTCGGAGTTGATCTCAAGAGTTCTGTAACATGGGTCTCTCTCTCTCTCTCTCTCTCTCTCTCTCTCTGGGTTGATTTAAGCAGGGTCGTATTAATTAAGAAGGTTAGTTATACCTTTACGCCAAATTTATTTTGAAATTTGAATGCATAATTTATACTTTCAACAACGTTGGTCAGACCCTTCAAAAACGTTAAACAGTTCAGGGTTCACCTTAGCGCCGTGACAGATTAAAATTGTATATGAAAAACGCACCCTTGTAATCCCTTCGAAGCGCTTGTTTTGACAGCAAAAACACGTACCTTTACATTTTTATCAAATTTCCAACGTTGATAAAAAACTGGTTTCGAACTGAAAGCCATTGTCAGCATGTTATTGGACGCAAGAAAAGATACAATTGTATGTCGCCCGTATAGAAAGTTGTGAATGGGGGGACACAATGATATTTCAGAGGGACGACGCTCAGGGCAGTCAATACAATACCTCATATGATAGCATTGTCACCCGTGCCGCTATGAGTCTGGACATTATATTGCACCTTATTGTGAGGTTACTATTCTGAGGCACATGTTTATCAAACGGATGACGCCCTTGAATATGTACGTAACCTGAGAAAATTAGCAAATCCTTTCGAGGTTCCAGAGATTGAAATATGATTGCGGACGTTTTCTATCGTTTTTTGAGTAAACAAGAAACTGTTGAAACTTAAAATTAACGTTTCGGAACGTTAAGTTTAGAAATAATCTAAACTTTGAATTTTTCAGGAAAAGTCCTAACACCCTCCGTTTGCTATGGGGTATTCCACACTGCCCAGAGTCCAGACTACCCAAAATCCCCACTACCCTCCCAGTGAAATCCTGGATACGCCACTGCTTTGAGTCCCATACACGTTCAACAAAGCTATTCATGTGTCTCGTCAGAGAGAACGAAACGTCGTAAAACCTACCGGACCAACACCTCCTGAGTCAAATGGCAACACTTTGTATGTTGTTCAGCTCCAGCTTGGTCTGGCAGGTAAGGTGTACTAACTGTATATACCAATTTAAAATCGAAATAGGATAATTTATTTAGTCTGTATAGCCTAAAGCCCATTTTAAGGATGATGGATCT
Source organism: Matsumurasca onukii (assembly GCA_018831715.1). NCBI lineage: Eukaryota > Metazoa > Arthropoda > Insecta > Hemiptera > Cicadellidae > Matsumurasca > Matsumurasca onukii. The sequence continues at coordinate 45,149,418 of CM032065.1, read as the reverse complement.
CCCAAAAGAGCTCCTCCACTAGAACAATCTTGATGGCTAACAAACCTTATCAATATATTTACAAAATGAACATTTGTACCAAATTTCGTGGAAATCTTACCAAAGTATGACCTGTATCATGTAGGTAGAGCGATCAAAATTGCCCAAGAAGGACACTTCCGGTGTAGTTTTTACCCCTTTATAGAAAAATCACTAGGATCCACTAGGCACTGTTATGTTTCCTAATTGAATCGAGAAAGCTACGGGGAAGTATCTTGAGCAAAGTTGAAGAGGGTTGTGATACGAGACAAAGTTCACAATAATTTCCTTCCCCGAGATGAATTCCTGTGAAGAGGAGCTCTTCCTGAGCAAGATAGACAAAAGTGGCGAGATAATATTCCAACTTCAGCGATACATTCCTGCTCAGACGTGTAATCTTAGTTATTACTTGACATAATTACTTTGTGCTCAGCAATAACGTTGTTACTTCAACTTGTTTGGCGCTAATTTTCTTACAAGCTTCCTTCGCCGTTTCTACTTGAAACTTTTGATTGGTTTTGACTACATAGATGCGCTTAAAGTATTACTACGGAGTAGTACACTCTCATTTGCCTTATGGAATCATATTTTGGGGTAGCTGTGCTGAAACTAAACTGCTAAGAGCATGTATCCTTCAAAAATCGACAATTCGAATTATTTGCAAATTGACGTCAGGCGTAAAACTTTTAAACAAGCTCCCCAACGAAGGAACTTCTTTGTTCAAAAGGAAACTAAAAGAATACATTTTGTTGATTAAGGCTTCTTACTCTGTTACTGTAGCAGAGTTTATTGCAGAACCTGCTAACTTCCCATAATATGGAATATTTAACATAGTAAATATAGTCATTTCAAAATCAAGCTAGCTACTCAAACTATATCTAAATTGAAATAAGAAGGACAAAATTATAGGACGTGTATAGACATTATTTCACCGTATTAACCGGTGGTTTAAGTCCGTTCTACCATTTTTAAATTGTAATTCACCTCTCATTCCACCAAAATAATTGTATCATCTCCATTTTCATCAAAGTCAACACAAAAACATTTGTACGATGACTTTAATAAATTATTATTTTTTAGTTTTAGCGTGTGTTTTTGCGTTAGTGTGTGTGTGCTTCTTGTGAGTAATACATAACTTAATTAAATTATACACATGTTTCAGCAATTCCTTTGAAAAAAAGATACTCATGCAGTCAGCACCCAGGACTACTAAAATGGAGCACCGATTCTAAACCCCAGTACACGTTTTGAGCATTTTTTCAAAATTACTATCTATGAGTCGCGTTTTGTGTGCGATTTTCATAAAATATGGTACAAATGTTGCTTTAGAATAATCCTTAGTTAGGCTTGTTAGCCAGCCAAATATGAATAGTTGAAGGTCTCTTTTAGGGAGATTATTCACCAAAAACTATTTATATAAAATCAATTCCATCAGATTTTGGTTTTATTTTCAAAGTAGTATGTACTTCGATGCGATTCATCAATAAGCCAAAACTATGAACATCCGTTCAGTCGTTTGAAAACGGTCGGTTTTTGCTAAAACCGTGGAATAAGTAGCCCGAACGTAATGAATTTTGAAATGCCTTTTATTTTAGGATATGTAATACACCTTGCAGTAAATACCACATGAATCTGAGGCCGTGAGCGTAGCAAACAGCCTTGTAACTTCCGTGGTAATAGAGCAAAAGAAATTCGCTTTACTTACGCTAGCGGCGCTCCAGCGCTTCTCTGCGTGTCGGCCTGGTTTTGGGTTACTTAAAAAGGTAATTTTCATTGTTTAGTGAATTTCCAAAAAGGAAAAATTAGCTATTTGGTTCTTCCGCCCGAGGCATGAATATAAATTTGTTTTAGGGTCCTAAAAATAATGTTCGATACATTGTAATATTTTTGTAAAACATTTTAAATTGAAAAATTATAATTGTATTAAAAATTGTAGCAAGATGAGTGATATAACGAATATCAATGAAATAATAAACTACCAATTCCGAAAAATACGTATTTGTTGTATTATTACCTAGTGGCGTGAACGCCGTTGAGTGCGTAATATAATAGCGAAGTATTTACCCAACTTATCTAAGTCATCGTAAGTTTATTCAATAGTATTAAACCCCGGTCCCGTAGCGGGTTGGAATCGTGCACGACCCAGGAGTTGATCACTCCACTGGCGCGGGTTCGATCCCCTCAGTCACCACTTACATTTGTAATGTGACTATACGGTAACGCCAGGTAAAGGTCGAGGTTGAGTGGTAGAGAGGACTTTGTAGTCCTAACTTCGCCCCGTTAAAAAGACAAACTTTACCTTTTAAACGTTTTATTATTTCGTGATTTTGTACGGTTAAGAGATAGTTTTAGGCTTGGTGAAATTTCAAAATGGCCGTCAATAAAAAGCACTTATAGTTTTATTCCTCCAATTCCCTAGCCTATTTACTACTGTCAAAACATCATACACCCACTGAATGTTTGTATGGAAAATTTAGCGTATTGACGATTGCAAACCGTTTCAATCCAGCATTTGAAACCGTTTCAATCCAGCATGAAAGCGAATGAAAGGCAGATTGTTTTTAATGACGCGGCCAAACAGGGCGTGGGATTGTCAATTTGCGCGGTAATCGCGTTTGTTTGCCGCGCGATATTTGACGCCCGGGGCCGCGCCGCGTCGCGCGTTCTATCCCGCGATTTCACGCCCTATTAGCCGGTGTTCTGGCGCCAAATGAGAACGCGGCGTTTCACGCCCTCCCCCCACCACACACACTCTACCCACTGCTCTAACTGCTTTACACAACCCATTATGGGCGACAGAATCGCTCCAGTTTGTGGCTATAGTGGTTTGTGTTCGACCAAAGCGTATGTTATAGCAGGTAGATATGCATATATGTTGAATGGATGAGGCAGGAAAACCAACATAGTTGCGGCAGCCCACGCGAGGGAATTCCAGTAGAGCCACTGACGCACGCGCAAGTTCTTGAAAATCGCACGATTTGGTAACGGTAAATTTAAATCATCGACATTGGAAAAACTCGAGCACGTGAAGCCGAAGGGGGAGAAAGACAGCGAGAGACGGCATCGCTCACAGCGCTATATGGGCTTGGGTTGCCAAAACTATGTTGCCTTTCCTGCATCTGCCATTCGGCATCTATGCGCCATCTACCTGCCATAACATAATCTTTGGTTCAACTTGTAAACTAACTTGGTCTATAAAAGTTACAAAATAATTGAATACGAAAAGAGTTGACTCGCATTGGACGCAACTATAATTTGAAGAAGTAACATTCAACAAGTGTTAAACAAAAATACCAATTAAGTGTTTGTGTTTAACGAATTTCCTTTAGGGAGAATGAGATACCTATTCCGTCAGTATGGAACATCTCAGACCCGAGACTAGGAGCCCAAGACACTGACCCCCAGAACGCTCGTATGTGTATCTTCCCTACAGGTCGCATAATGTATACGGTTTTAAAAATGTAGTACAAAATTATGTTCCTTTTGTAAATATATTGGTAAAGTTCGTTAGCCAGAAAAACCAAGCTTCTTGACGTACCCTCTTTGCGGGAAAAGTAATTACCGAACAGCTGTTTTAATTATCTAAAAACAATAAAATTAATCTGTTTTGATTAAATTTGACATAACTATCTAACAAAATGAATAATATTAATAAAATGCAAAAAGAAAACTATCGAGTACCCTGTAAAGTATGATTGTCACGACCGCGGTTTTGGGTCTAGCCCTTCATCCGGTGAGTACAATACAAAATATAAGGTCATCTAGAAGAAAATATGTAAATAAATAATGGTTTAAAACTATCAAAAACATATGTCATAATATTAAATACTACAAATTAACTATGGTAAAATAATAATTATGGAAAAAGTGTTGCATATTGTATCTAGTGGAATAATATTAATTTTACTCTTATCGATCAATATATTAAAAATTATAAAAATCCATCAAAACCTTCCAAAATGCAACCAAAATTATTTTTCGCTATAATAGCGGAATGAGTATATTTATTTTAATCAAATTTGAAACTTGCTTTTCCTTCATGATATATAATAAATCTTACAATTAAAGACCACGTAAGTCTGAGAACTCCTGAAGTAAAGTAGTACGAAAATCTTAGGCCGTGAGTGGAGCAAACTAGAGTTACAATTAGCGCATTGGAGTAACAAATTGCTATGAAATTCACCTTACTCATTCCAGCGCCGCTTTAGCTGCGTTTAGGTCTGACTAAAATTATTCTATTATAAATTAAACTATTGAGATAAGGTTATTTTTAGTTATTTTACTCGTTTAAAACAACTTACAAAGTCACTCAAGTAAACCCTAATAAAACGGTAACAACAATTAAGAGGTTATCAACCCCTCATTTCGCGCTTATCAAAGCTTATAATTTCCCCTGGAAGGGAAGACTGTGAAGTGTCGAGTGTGCTTGCAAGTTTCTGAGAGCAATAAACAAGTGAGAACATTATCAGAAGAGAGGTGATTAACTCAGATCTCGACACAAATGTGATACGAAGCGAGACAAAGTTCACAATCATTTCCTTCAACAACCCCACCAGATGAATTCCACCGCGTTGAACTGAAGAAGGATCCCTCTGCTGATGAGGGAACTGGATCGGTTCAGTTTGTGCTAGAAGTGTAGGTATGTAATAGTTTATTATTGAATTTCTTTTGGAAAAATGAGACCCAGGCCCGGAACCGTGATATGAGCATCGATGATGCTCTGATGACCCCAGAACTCGTTTGGAGCATATTTTTCAACACTTGCATGTTCATACGTGTTTACTCTCTACAGGTCGGATTGTGTCCGATTTTCTAAAAGTTCGGTACAATATTGTTCCTTCTGTAAATAAATATCTCGGTCGAGTTCGTTGGCCAGAAAAATTGTACCACCGCAAATCCAATACAGTAAATTTCGTCCTATTTTGATGAAATATATATTTATATTGTGTTGTTATACTAAATATGCTATAACAGCAGGATGAGTAGCCCTGTTTCAATGAAATTTGAAATGTGTTATTGCTTCAAGATAAGTAATAAGCCTTTAGTATAAGAATACCTATATATTATGTCTTAGGCATCGTAGCGCCCATGGTCACAGAACAGAGCGAGTTTGAGAAACAAATTGCAAAGAACATTCGATTTACTCATGGCAGCGGCGCTTTAGCACTTAGCTGCGTGTCGGCCTGGTTACATTTATTAGTTTATTTTGTTAAAAGAATTTTCAGCAAAAGTTCGCCTAACAACGACTACTGCGATTGTGCATTCAAAATATAAAAGTTAATTGTTATAATTTTTATGAAAGTACGTTCGTATAAGAAACTCAATACCTTAGCGTCAAGTAGGCTAAAGTAAAAGGTTTTCCCGGAAAATATAATATCTCCAAACACTTTCGCCTGGGGAAATGTGAACGACTTTAGCGTGGGTTGAAAATTCTTTCTTAAAACCATAAATTTCTCTGGAAAATACGAAAAGACTGACTCAAATGTAACTTAGTCAAGTAGATCTCATAAGTGTTTCGTTGTGTATTGATTTCATTGGCCTACAATATTAAAGTTACAATTAAAAAATGCTTGAAGTTTTAACAACTATACTTCACTATTGGTCTACGTGACTGTTCAAATGGATCAAAATCATTGTATCATACGTCATTGTACGGAGGTCTAAAACGTATTTGTACGAATAGCAATCATTACAAACTAATTCTTTTCATATATTACAATCGTAAAAATTCCCACAAACAGTCATACTACACAAAACCAATTTTTCCCAAAGACCATTTACAAGCGCCCGATCCACTACTGTAATGTACCAAATAAATCACGCCGAGTGCGCAAAAGCACTAAATAACACTTATTATAGCATAACGGCCGCAAGAGTTCCGGCAAAGAAGTCACTAAATCGCAACTTATGCGGGGTTTCTGCCCGAGTGTCCAGCACCGGAAATAGTGTCATAACTCGCGTGATAAGAGCCGCTTCCGGTGTGTCGATAGGGCGGTAACTCAAGACTCAAGAAGGTCTTGTGCGATTCTTTCAGAATTGTCGCATAATTCAGCCGATAGTATCTTTGTATTTCCTCGAGTCCACGGGTCCTCTTATCTGCCTGACACAAGACACTCTCGGCGTCCCTTGTATATCCACCCCTTCGAGCAGCGCCCCTCGCGTCAACAGGGGTCGGGAATAATATGGAGACAATGGTTTCAATCGGTTTGATCATTAGAAGACCGTAAAATGTTCATTCTTGTCCTTTAAAAGGCACCTTTACTTCCAAGCTAATAACTTTGGCCCCTGTATAGTAAGGTTGCTATCCAAAGGTTCTTGTCAAATTTGGAAGTTTTGCCACTTATCCTAAGAGGAACACAGTAGCGTAGTTAAGATTTTGGAATGGGGTAGAAGGTTTCTAGCATCATGAAGTCCTTTCTAAGCGTCAACTCCCAAGGGCAGGGGTTGTAAAATACCCCCCAACATAATGGGAAACTTCGTAAATTTTGATGCAGTATGGTGGGTTTTGAGGTGTTTTGGGGGACGTGTTGATCATAAAACCAAAATATTTAGTACCCTGATTTCGTAACATCGCAGTATAGTAGTGTTGTGATTAAGTGTTTCTACAAAACCTACAGTGCCTAATATGGTGACTAAATAAAATACATATGTTTAGGTTCCTTTGGTGATGGAAATGATTTTACTCAAATATATATTAGACTTAAAATCAACTCACTATTTAATTTAACTCCTCGTATGAAAAGGATGAATCAGGGGTCAGGAATAATATGGAGACAATTGATTCAATCGGTTTGATTGTTAGAAGACCGTGAAACTTTCATTCGCGTACCGTGTGTTAAAAAGGTAGCCCCTTCCCATTCTCCGCCTTTAATTTTAAGGGTCCGCCTCAGTGATCGCCTCAGAGAATGCCAGAAGCTGTCCGCACAAGACAACTGGCTGAACAACGGGCCTTCTTTTCTGAACTGACGAGCCTAACTGTCAAACTAAGCTTGTAAGGGTTTACGCGGATTGTTTTTGATATTTTAAAATAGTTTTTACATTAATAAACAAGATATATTTGGAAACTAGAGGAGTTTTTAACACGCGTAAAGAGTTTGTTTTTCGAAACTGCGTGTTTTCAGTGTACAAAATGGAGTTGAAAATCACTAAAACTTGGAGAATTTCACGTTTATTTGTGAAACTATTTGAGAAATCAGACTCCATACACGTGTGGGAAAACTCCTCTAGTTTCCAATTCATACATTATGTTTATTAATGTAAACATTATTTTGAAAGGTGAAAAACGGACCTCCGTAAATCCTCGCAAGTCCTCGACGATTATGACGCATTAGTTGAAAGAAGGCCCGTTGTGTGGCCAGTTGTTACGTGCGCGGTGTCATGTGTTCCTTGTACGGACGAATTCAGACTTTCTCTGCGGTGACCACTGAGGCGAACCCTAAAAATCTCCCGAACAATTTTGGTTTTTATGATTCCCCGCCACCAAACCATTAGACACACATATAACCACAGTTTTGACTACAGCTAAATGGACACAAGAGGCGAGCATTTTAAGCAGATTATCACAAAAAAGAGCGCGTGGTGGACAGCGGCGTCTCTGCTAATAGGCTTACTGGCGAGAAGGCAGAGCTTTTGTCACTTGTGTTTTCACATACTGTATAATCTCGCTCAGCTGTTGATGTTGATACAATCCGTCCGTCCAGTCTGGATTATGTCGAGTAGAAAGAAATCGTTTCAGTATTGTGCGACCAGTGTTCAAATCTACTGTTCGGTTGCTTAAAAGAGGTTTTTAGTGTGGGTTTAGCAAAGATTATGTTAGAGTAGGTAGATTGCGCATTGATGCCACATGGCTGAGGCAGTAAGTTCGACAGCCCAAATACAGATAGCGCTGCGAGCGTTGCCATCTCTCGCCGTCTTTCTCCTCCCTCGGCTCCATATGCTCGAGTTTGTCCCATGTCGATGACTAAATGGGACGTTCTACTAGCTTGATCGAGCGTTGTTGCAAGGGTTTGCACAAAATAAAATTGAGGCGTTATTTTTATTTATATTTTGACGAAACAATTATTTTAAATGAAATATAAAATATACTATCTAGGTTTTCCTTTTTTAATTTTGTTAATGTGTCTTCTAGTTTACATGCAATAAGTGGTTTAAATGAGAAAAATCGAGTGTTTTAAGACCTTATTTAAACTAAAAACAGGTTTATCAAAATCTGAAAACAGACAAACACAGATAACCTCTTTCTCTTTAAATAAAAATTAACATTTCCGAATTTAACCTTCACATAAGGGCGCTATCTACTTTCTACAAAACCCTTGAGTTCTATCCATTCTGCAAAATTCCAAAGGGAATATCCTAACTCACCCTACGTTTCAGTATTGTGCGCTCGCTCCATTGTGTTTCAGTGTTGGAATCAACTGTTCGGTTGCATAAAAGGAGTATTTTGTGTATGGTTTAGTCAGCACATTGGGCATTTTATTATTTCCGGGTAATTTACCTTATTGACTTACTCGGTGCTAGTGATGAAGAGTCAAGGGGTTGGTACATGACTAAAACATGACTAAAAACAATGCACAATTACGACTTAGAATATAACGAAAGCCTGTAGCAAATCACTAAAAGTACTTCCTCAAGTAATTTCGAGATTTAAATTGTAATCTAGCAACTTTATCGAATATTAAAGGACATAAAACACCGATTATATCGAATTTAACTCTTCCGTTTCACACCGCGTCAAAAAATAATTATTATTTACGTGAAATATTTCGGTCTCGCTGTGGAGTACCATCTTACGTCACTGATTGGCTGAAACTGAGATAGTTGCTGTCTGCTACCTTATTGGTTATAGGGACCAGCCAACCAACGAAGCAAGGATGCCAACTGTCCACAGCCTCGCTTCGGCCTTTGGCCTCAAACTTACGGCTTATTTTACTGGTAGTTACTACTACATATCATAAAACGAAAACATATTGTAAATTTCAATAAAATCTGACTACTCATTCCGCTGTTAAAGCAAATAACCACCATTTTGAAATGTCTCGACGGAATTTCATAATTTTTTGTATATTGATGAATATTTAATAAAATACACCTCTTGACACACCTGAATGATGGAGTCAACGTCCGAAACCGGTCGTGTTGATTAACAATGTTTTACCAGGATACTTTGTTCAAATTATTATTTTCTACATAAATAAAATACATATAAATTTTCTACATTCATATTCAAAATCAGATGAAATTTACTGTTTTCAGTTTATTAAACCCTTTTTTGTAAGAAGTCCCCCCAAAAGGAGGATTCCAGTAGTTTTATTTTGCTGAGAGTCGGCTAACGAACTTGACCGAGGTATTTATAAAAGGAACATTTGTACAAAATTTTGTAAAATCGGACACAAATTGCGTCCTGTAGAGATGATACACATATATACAAATGTATAGAAAGTGTTGAAAAAATGTTCAAAATGTGTTCTGGGGGTCAGGGTCGGTGCTCATTTCATGGTCCCAGGCCTGGGACTTAAATCTCTCATCTTTTCAAAGGAAATACGATAAAAACTAATGAATATAAATGAATCGCTAACTGCAGAAAACTAACAAGTCCAGTTTTTTTTCAAATTTTACAGGAGGCACATAAAACGCCTCCTGGACTAGTTCCCTATCTGCAGTAAACTGAGATTTGAAGGAGATGTAGCTCCTAAATGATTCCTCACACACATGTCTCCTTTTTGCAGAAAACAATGAAGGCTCATTTTGTAAAATTTAGTTTAATGAAAAACTAATTTCTGGACATTTTAGACATGTTACCTCCCTGCAGTAGCAATTCAATTAAAAGTTAGCTTTGCACTTTAATATTATACGCAACCAAGCTATATTCATATAGAAAGGTAAACAGAAACAAACCTAACTGAATCATTTAACGGTACAAAGACCCAGGTATCTCTAAGCCCTTACTAGGACCACAAACCACATCCAAACAAAACAATTATCTCGTAAAGATTAGAAACAAAATGGTCCGGGACAAACATCCTGGTCCTCAACAAACAACGATAGTCGTGACCTACGCTGTCTCGGGACAAAAACAGGACCATTGTTGAGCACTTAAACTCGTACTGTTACAAAAGATTTGTATTTTGAATGAGTAAATTATCTTGATTCGGATGAGGAGTTAGACTTTCTTGTGGCGATTGAGTATTCCTCAGAAATAATATGGCATTATATTTGATTCGTGAAATTGACCGACATCCAGCTTCTTTTTTATTTAGCTTTTTTATTAAATTTCCCCTAGTTGAACTATGGAACCATGTCGATGTTCTCATTGGCAGTGACACTATCGAAAAGACCTTTTCAGGACTGGTTGCCAGCTTCAACGAAGAAGACAGCATTAAACTTTCCAGAAGCTGGCGACCAGCCCTGTCTTTTCTATAGTGGCACAGCCAAGAATATCGACAATTGGCATCCCTGCTATGGAACGCAAAAAAAAACGAGACATTAAAAGGAAATACGCACTCAGTAACCATTTCAACGTATCAAATCATTCCATCATTTCTATATAATCTAAGGTAATAAACTTTAAATCGTATGTTCAAGGATAGGCTCACCTTCGCAATATGTTTGGAATTTGTCCTTTAAGATCGATTTCGATGCCGAAGTCACATCATCTGTATTTAAGACACAGAAAACGCAATACTTTACATTTTAAACTTTCCATTTACAATGTCGTCTTGATTATACATTATAACAAAATTATATAGTCTAATAACATAACACGAATAACATAAAATTTCCCAAAGGAGATAAACATTCTTAAATTTCTAAGTTTGTCCAGAGACAATGACTTTTTCAGCTTGATCTGAGACAGCTAGCGCTGAACTAAATTTCCTAATCTCAAAATATAGCTGACGTCTAACTACAAGCGCTACCGTGAATCTGTGAACGGGTTCTTTTTGGACCCTTGTCACCAATCACCAGGTCAAGTCGCATGTTTGTCCGATTTTCAAGAAATTCGGTACAAATTTTCCTTTTGTCTTGGTTGAGCCCGTAAACTAGCAAAATCGGTCAGGCACCGCGGAAATGACCTTTTAGTGGGCCGTTTCACACAAAAACAGACCGACACGCAGCTAAGCGCTAAAGCGCCGCTGACATGAGTGAATCAAATTTCCCTTGGAATTTGTTACTATAATTCGCAGTGTCACAGCCTCAGACTTACGAGTTCTTATAAATAATGGATATTCATATATATATTATGAAAGGGAAATACATTTTCAATTTCAATAAAATCGGACTACTATCGGATCACTATTTTGGACGCCATTTTGAAACGACTCAATTGATTTTCATAACTTTTACGATATATGGATGTAAAATGATTAAAAATACATGTTTATTTTAAACTTTAATAAAATAGAACGAAATTTACTGCTTTTAGATCATTAAACCCTTTTTTGTGGAAAATTCCCCCAAAAAGGGGGGTTCCGGTAGTCCAATTTTGATGTTTAACGAACCTGAACGAGATATTTACAAAAGGAATATTTGTACCTAATTTGACAAAAATGCGACCTGTGGAGATGATACACATATGTATATATTGTTGAAAAAATTCTCAAAACATTTTCTGGGGGTCAGGGTTGGTGATCATTTCATGGTCACCTGGATCTTACCATGCTGACGGATTTAATATCTCACTTTCCCGAAAAAATTCGATAAAAATCGGTTTCGCATTATGTAGGCTACAAAGTATAATTTTGAATAGAATTTTGAATACACTAAGAATAAACATTAATGTTACCGTACCCAGCTTTTGTACCAAAAAACCATTTCGGGCAGCCCAAGACGGCGGTGGACACACTTTTTCCCCACAATCTACACATTACAAACTCACCAAATTTATGTCTTCAACTACAATACACAATCTCGAGACGTCTACAGGGTCCAGTAGGCTAGTGAAATGAACTGCCTGCAATGCAGGGCACGCAGTCTCTGCTGTACAAAGGCGTGAAATTACCTACGTGTAAGGTGCACAACGAGTCCGCTACAATCCACTTGTTAGCAACAAGTACTGGCTTTAACGCCTTTGATAGAGCCATTCTTCAATTCTGTGTATGGCGACGCATTTTCAACAGTAAGGCGATAAAAGAGCGTAAATTGAACAAGGCGCGATCGGGGGTCAAGATGATTCAAAAACTTGACAAGCACAACCGAGAGTCCTAGCGATTTTCCAAAATCGAGGGGATAATTTACCCCAAAATTGGATTTATATACTGTAAAAACTGAAAATTAACATCCGGGTTTTATTTCACTTGATATAGGCTACACATTTATGTCACCAAAAATCAACATAATCTGATTAGCCTTGAAGTTAATGCATACTGTATAACATTGTCCAGATTGGTTTTGAGATTAGAGTTTTCAAAATAATGGACGCGTGCATTTCTTTTGCAAAGTATGAAGTTTCAAAACTTTGATTGATTTTCAGCCAAATCTCAACGTTGTGTCGTCAGCATATTGAACTATATTAATAGAATTGTAGACCAATTGATGAACAAATTGAACAGTACGGCTCATAGGAATTAAAATTATTCAAATTAGTTATTTAATCCCTAATCTCCAACACATTTATTAATTAATTAACACATGTATTATTAATTAATAGACGATGCGTAGCCAAACGTGCTACCGTAAATCCTAGCGAATTTCTTCTAACGGGGGATAACTCACGCCGTAAGAGCCCTTTTGGGGCGTTTCCTTTAAAAATGGATTGTATGCTATAACAAAATGTATTCATAATTCAATTTTGATAAAACTTAATCAACACCACACCACACACGTGCGCCAAAAATCTACAAAACCATAATTGCACACCGTTTAGTTCTAAGACGTATCATTGTCTTTGGTGAAAGAAAGGAATTGCTCAATTTCCTATGGGAATTCGCTAACAAACGAAACCCCAACAAGCACTGAAGCCACGCATACAAAGACCAACCCGTCTTCCCGCGTTGTTTGATTTCTCTATGTCTTCTTGCAAACAACACCTACGACACGAATTAAAACTTATTTCTCCCACCAACAACCAAACAAAAGTCAAACAGTCAGCGACTCTCCAGCTGATGGAAAGATATCAACCGGAAGTGTCCGTCACTTGGGGTTGTCGGTGGGGTGTGGGGGGTGAAACTCAAATTGTTTCTCTTGTTGTTCCGCACAATTGAATTGTGACCCGCACAATATCAGTTCTCACAATATCTACCATCTACAAACACAATATCAATGTCCATGTCTACTCTTCTCAGATCTGGGCTTGGATATTCGCCTCACGTTCCACGAACCCCTTCCCCCTCACCCTGAGACAGTCACACAGACAAATAATAGGAGTTTTGCATACGAAGTTATTTTTGCAGTAGTACGGCGTGTATCTACCAGAGAACTGGCACTAATTAGAAGCGGTAATTTTTATTTAACCATACAATACAAAATTGTTTAGGCATAACAAAAAATCAAAGAAAATACATTGAACATAATAATTGTACATCTATGAAACTTTACATTAATTTGTTTTTGACAGCATTAACAGCCATCAGTAACAACAAAGAATTGAAACCCTAATGATTCGTCCAATTACCACTGATAAACTCTTCGACACTGTAAAACGTTTTTGAAATTAAAAAATGTTTTAAATCAATTTTAAATGCTTTGAAATTTTTGTAATTTTTCAAACTATTAGGAAGTTTTTTGAATAGTGTTACGCCCGCTTGGGAAGGTAGCTGCGAATAAATGCTTAATCTATGCTGGTTTGTACGAAACGAATCAGCTCGTCTAGTATTGTAACAATGAATTTGTCTACCTTGAACTAAATAACATTTTTGTTAGGCAATATATTATAGTCTGATAGATGTAAATGGAAGGCAAAGTCAAAATTTGTAGTGTTTCAAATGCTTGTCTACAAGAATCTCTGAAACCAGGACGGCAAACTATTCTTATAGCAGACTTTTGTAAAATGAAGATTCTCATTACCTTGTTTTTGGAACAATTCCCCCAAGAGCATACACCATAAGACATGTAAGGTTGAACTAAACCACAATAAGCAGTTTTTAAACCATAATTAAATGCAACAAACTTGATATACGAAGTTATATGCCGGATAATAATTCGCGATTTGAGTGGCTACTGGATAGGTAGTTTGAATCGAGGACGAGTGGTTAGTTGGGGATGGTGAACGCCATTCTGTTCACCTTGAGAGCGTGAAGAACGTTGCAGGACGCTCCGTTCACCACCGAAACCCTTTCTTGTTTATATATTTATGTAACAACTCTACAAATCGCAGTTTTACCAATTTACACGAAATTCGGAATAAATGCTTCTTTTGTAAATCTAAAGTTTACGTTCGTCGTCCAGTAAAATCAGTCCACCATGAAAGTGCTTTTGGTAGGGCGTTTTCTTTCCAAAAAATGGGCTTTCATTTATATACAAAGTATGATTCGATTTTTTTAGCTAGACATACTTTGGCATCAGCAAACCACGAAGTAATAATTTAAATAAATGTTTTATTCCATAGACAACATACACTGCATAGAATCGTCAATTATTCTGAAAGCTACATACAATTTTGGCACTCATACTTACAACGAGATCTCATTCATACATACAATATTTACAATAATTCTGGCTCATTCATTCGAATTCTACTTAAGCACGAAGGCCGGTAGCCATTTCTCACTAGGTCTCCCATTGATGTGCCAAGAACTCGTCTGAGACTATAGAAAGTGTTCGCGGTCAAAACTGCTTTCAGACGAGACTTGAACGCCTGTGGCGTTGAAGCACCTTTATCGAATTTGGTAATATGTTGACAAAACATTTGGTTTTTGTTGTTGTATTTCATAATAATATGTATAGTGTGCTTTGTATTGTAGCAAACACAGCGAAGCAAATTTCATTCTCCTACCATAGTTCTTAAGCTCTTGGTTAAATCAAATTATATAAAGTATCTTCAAATCCAAACTTAAGTGGTTGATTGGTTATTTATAAAAACCTTAAATAAATAAAACTGCTGAAAATATTTTAATGATTTTAAGTAAAAAACAAAACGTGTCGTCTACACTATGGTAGACATCGTCAGTTGTGCAGACAAAGAAGAGTAAGACATAAAGATATAAAAAAATACCATAATATATAGGAAGTATAAAATATTCAAAGTTAAAATTTAAAGTTGTGTTGGGAGCTCCTTTGATAAGTATAACCGCATTAATAAGACAGTGTTGTAATGCAGAAAAAGGAAACAAAATTGAAGGAACTATTGCTTAAGGCATCTGGACTTTGAATATGAATTTAATAGAAAAATCATAAACATAACCGAACTGTAGCCACAAGCGCTACCGTGAATCTTGGCGAATTTACAGCGCAAGTGCACTTTTGGTAGGACGTTTCACCCAAAAAATGCCTTCAAAACTAACTTTATGGTTCGTTTTTCTACGAAACTTGTAAACATTATGTTAACGTATCGAACATTAGTTTGTAAAAATCGGACTGAAAGTACGACATGCGGGTGTTGTGTTTATGTTCAAAAATAAAGTTTTGCGCAGATTTCTGCCATTTGACTCAAAATGTACTGGGAACTCAAAACTGCAAATCCTTGTTCTACGACTTTTCATTATCTTTGGTAATAAAAATAAAAATCCCTATTTCCTTTAAAAGCGTAAAAAGCAGAGACGCAAGTTTCGGATTTCTATTCAAGACCTTCGTGTATCCAGAATCAGATGAAGAAAAGTCGCATAAAAGAGTTTTCATTTGTGAGAATCTCATTTGGAAAAAGAGTTTCTCTGGGAATTAAATCATGGACAGTCCTTTGAAAATTATTCTGATTTCTTAACAAATTAGGAGCCATTCAACAGTCTGCATTAGGGGCTTTGTACGACGCCGCCGCTGATCGGATTGTCCCACCCCGTGCTTTGTCACTTGATTCTTCGCGCAAATGAAGCTATTTTCTGCTTCATTTAAAAGTTAATTGTGTTTCCATTGTTAATGCCTTCGTGCGGTTTGCATCAATCCTTGTTTGTCTTCTGACGCTTGGGAAGTGTATAAAAACAATTAGTTTGTGTTATTAATATTGAGAAGTGGTGTGTTTCTAATGTTTTGTCGTTATATTTTGAGAAATTTATATACGTATGATACATGTGCTATCTACATGGTGCTTTTTTAAATGTTGTACAAATATTCCTTTTGTAAATACTGTACAAGTACATTGGTCAAGTTTGATAACGAGCAAAATTGGAATGTAAATCTGGTTTTGGTGAGGGGGTTTTCACTTAAAAATTGGTTTTAAATATTTAACAACCGTACATTTTATCGGAATTTTACTAAAGGGAATAAAAGGGAGAAAGGAGCTCAGTAGGTCGAAGCCTATACAATCCAATATGGTTTGATAGATTACTATAACTGGCCTCACTTCCACATAACCTCCAAAACCTCAGTCACACCAAGCGTCGTTCCTTTGGACTTCATATGACAGTGAAAACAAAGACAAATCCAACAAAATATTCATTTGCTATTATAAATAGTTATTTCTTCAAACCACTCTATAACGGACGAAAATTACAGATACCACGTGTATAACGGTCACTTTGAAATATAACAAGTAATACTGAAATCAACGCATGAGGTGCACCGGTAGAGCTCGGGCCAGCGTGGAGGCGCTAATCGGGCTCTGTGCAAGTGCCGAAAATCTCCTCTAGTTTCCAAATATTCCATGTTTATTAATGTAAAACCCTTTTTTAAAGGTGAAAACCCGTTCAATTGGTTTGACAATTAGGCCGCATCAGTTGAAAAAAGGCGGTGTCGTATGTTCCTTGGGCAGACGAACTCTGAGGTGACCACTGAAGCGGACCATTAATTTTTTGTCTCAAAAAAGAGAGGTCTGGACCCCAATAACCCAGCCCATGCCAGATCAATGTAAAGCAAACAAAATGCATTGATTCGTAACAAAGTTTCTTTTCCAAACACAAATCATAAAGAAAAGTTCACTTTATATAGTGTTTAAAGAAGGGAAGTCACAGTTAGAAGCCACACGTTCAGTAATCTGTGTTCTGCTCTAGAAGACTCGAGATGCGCCAATGTTGTTCATTTACAAAAGTCTTCATCATCGGCACAAACCTGATTTACAAACTTGTCAAGTTTCAGCCGGCGAATACATTAGAGCCTCTTCAACATTATTCACCTTCCGAAAAATTAGTCTCCATTCAACAGATTTTATTTGAAAGCGTTTTTATTATTTCGTCTTTGAGAAAGTTTACAATCAAGACGGTTAGTTAGCGTTTTGTTATTTTATATAACGTCAACTCGATTGAAATTTTGAAAGTTAACGAAATTCGGTATTTTAGCGGCTAGAGGCTTAGTCTTAATTCCTTAGTTATGTTTCCAAAGGCCAAAATATGAGAAGCCTCTTCCCTAGCGCGTGTAGTGTGTAAATATAATATTTTTGCTAATTTCCCCTTTTCTGGAACTTAACTGGTTTTAGATAAATCCAAAGTGTAAGTGTGAGTGATTTTTGGATTTTTATACAGAGTGTGACGGAATACCCGTCCACTATCTCTAGCAGCCAAATAAACTCAGATGTGTGGGTTGTTCAAATGCTGTGACCTATTTTCGACTCCAAAGAACCTAGGACATATATCTGTGACTGTAAAAAATGTCCCTAAATATACGTTTCCACCTCAGTGGTCACTGCATTCGTCCGCCCAAGGAACACACGACACCGCGCAAGTAACAACGGGCTTTCTTTCAACTGATGCGGCCTAACTGTCAAACCCAGCGCCTGCAAGGGTTTCGTAGAAAGTAGGTGTGAAAAGAGAAAGAGTTTATCTGAGTTTGCTTGTGATTAGACTTTTGATAAACCTATTCTTAGCTTCTTAAATAAGGTCATAAAAACGCTATATATTTTATAACTTTAACCGTTAATAGCATAAAAACTAAAAGATATTTTGAATAAAGGAACTGCAGGCAAACCTAGATAATATTTTAATCTTTCATTTAAGAGTTGTTTCGTCAAAACAGCATTAATACTAAAGTCTCCGTTTTATTTCCCGCAAACCTCTGCAACGGCGACGGCGCTCTCCCGAGCAGCTGAGGCGGACCTTTAAGAAATGGTGGGAGGGGGTATTTGTGTGTGTTTGGGGTTGAACCTATACGAAATAAAATCTCGTCAGGACTGTGTGACCTCCACGATCCCTCAGCCTCAGGTCTCGTTGCGATGTGTTCTTTACGATAAATAATAAATTCTTATTGAAACTGAGCATTAAAATTGAATTTATTATATTTCCAAATTAATAATGGGTCGAATAACAGTTGACATAGCAAATTTCACATGATGTGGATTTTTATTTAAAAAAACAAGTTACTTCAATAAAAGTTTGGGTTAAAATATACATAAGTATGTTGGTATAATTTGAAATCGACTTCATTCACTGACCAGTACAACATCAGCCCACCGTACGGTGCTGCTTCCAACGATTACTGAGCGAACTACGCGATTCAATACATGATACATATTTTTAGGTTATGCTGTTTGGAAAAGGCAACTACTCCAACCCAATAGTTTCGTCCTGTTGCAAACGTAAGGAAATTCTTCCGCAGCCTACACGATGGTCTGGGCTGTTATTCGAAGCTAACTTCCTATACTCTGAACTCTCCGTTCAATAGGAAACCCACATTGAATAAACTATTGGAATTTAATAGGTTTGGTTATGTGCAAACACAACGGCATAGCTCTGACAGTTCACAAGGTCTAATGAAATTGTTTATTGGTTATAATAACACCCATATGTCTTAAACCCACTGCGCTGATTATGGTTGTACAACCCTATCAAACTGTAATATTGTAAAACGGTAAGATTTGCCTATAAAGTTATCTAGCCTAGACAAAAAGGAGCTGAGAAGATGTCACGTATTGTAGTAACTCGGACAAAAAATATTAGTCTGATTCGATTACAACAATAATAAATTCTAACATTGATAGAAAATAAATTGGCTGAATAGTTATTTCATTAGCCAAGGTATGGTTAGTCACGGTAGTTAGGTATACGTCTTGGTTTAGTCAACCAGCCCAATAAAAGTCTAACTTTAGGTCGACAGCGGTTCTTTTATCGAAAGGCTGCACAACTTACTTAACTCACTGTAATCAACTACAGAACAATAAACACAGGCAAGAATTGACGACGAAATATCGATTTAGGTACCTTTTAGTCAATTGCGAATCTCATGAATATCGATCAGCCAATGGTCACTTTTAGACCAAGGCTAGACGTCACATTACTCTATTACAAGTTACAAACCAATTTGAATACTTACCCAATATCCAAACAAATAGAAGGTCCACACAAATCCATAGTCTGCAAAACCAATCCATTTATAAAAATATACGATGCGCATTAAACGTTTAAAACACTCCCGAACAATGTTAAACCGACAACGCACAGTTTACTCTTCAAGGAAAAGGCTGAGAAAAATAATAACGACAATGAATCATTGTCGGAGCAGCTGGGCCTCACAGTAAGGTTATGGACAGACCGAGAGGAATGAAACTCTGTGGTCAGTTTCTGATGACCTTTTTGGACTAAATACGAAGTTTGTTTTATAGCAAACATTAATGTTATCCTGCGCGTTTTAATTATTTTAAGTCAATGACGATTATTTCAATTTAGTGTTTTATTCAAACTGACATTTTAAAAATAAGACCAGGCCGACACGCAGCTAAGCGCCGCCGGCATGAGTGAATCGCATTTCCTTTGTAGTTTGTTACTCTAATTCGGCACGCTCACAACCTCGGTTGAATAATAATTTTTCCGAAGGAAATTCGATAAAAAGTGTTATTTATTAATAAGTAAAATTTATTTACTATTGATCTTGCTTTAAAATGGTAGTGACGAGTAGCCTACTTATTATTAGTTAAGTTTATACATTGGAAGTTTGAGCGTACAAGTTGAATTTTCCAATGTGTAATACTGTAAACAATCTATTGCCAGCTTATATCACATTCAAACAACATTATTTGCACATTGGTTTACTTAATAAATATTTAAAAATATAATGAGAAGTTTTTTTTTAATTCACAGACGTTTTCGTTTTTAGGCAACTTTAAAATATTTGTTAGCCATATATTTGTATGTCAAATTTCCTTTGGTTAGTCTAATTATGAATATAATATATGTACATGTCCAAGCATATGTGTGGCCACTCTACAAGTCGCATTTTTGTCAGATTTTCACAAAATTTGGTACACACGTTTCTTGTAATCTATCTCTAGGTCAAGTTCGTTAACCAGCGAAATCACTATTTGAGATGCCGACCTCTCATGAGGGTATTTTAAGGCAAATATGTGGTGAGGGATGAGTGGTAGTAATGAGGTGTAGTCTTGTTACAAAGTAAGGCCGACTCTTCCTTAGAATGGGTCATTAATTAATAGCCAAATGACCAACGGAAATACAAAGACCAACGGCTAAACGTGACTTCCGAACCACGCAGGTGATGGTATGATATGTCTAAATGATGGTGGGGGTTGATGCGGGTATCATCAGATGATCACTGAGACTATCTTAGCCGCTTCAGACCTATATCATCCTCAAAACCTGACCTCCATGAAGCTGGATTACAGGACCACGCCACGAGTCCCAGTCAAGTCCACCGGAAGTGACCTTGGGGGGAAGGGGGTTTAAGCAATAAAAACTACGAGTATATTTATGATCTGATTTCGATTAAACTTGGGATAAATTTCTATTAAAAATTCACAAAATTCATTCAGCCATATACCAAGATGCCAGCGGAAAATCGTTTTAAATCATATCTAAAACAATTTCTGTGCTTTATTGTGCTGCTTGCTAACAAGACAGTATAAAATTGATGTTTAAAAAAATCTCATTATGAGTTTATAGAAACTTACTAGAACTTAAGGTTGTGGCTACGTGTCAGCTATGCTATTTATTTTTACTGTTTTTGTGCCTGAAGCATTTTTTTGTAAAGGTAAATCAATAATTATTTTCCGGGCTCACCATGCCAAGGGAAACATTGTTTACAAGGCCTCAACGTAGTCAAAACTCCTCCCATTAATGGAGTTTAAACCATTTATCCACATAAGTGAATACAGTAAACTTACCATACTGTCAGTCTTGAGGCCAAGTTTATTATTTCCTGTTTCCACAGTGCTATCAAAAGCCTACTCAAAATAAACTAACGGAGATCAAATAAATAAATTGCACAGTATTATTACATTAGTTTTCCAAATACATAAACAACATAACTAAACTGTGTTAAATAAACCGTAGTTTTATTATTACCGAGCTAATTACTTAGTTTTCACTTGGAACACCAAGGAAAACAAAAGCTCATAATCGTATGATGTTGGTTTATCCAAGACAAAAAAACCGAGTATTGACTAACTGGATTGCAACTAAGTGGGAGGGGCAACCTCACCCCTCTTCCACTGAGGCTTTGACATGACACAGCTACATTTCAAAGCTATGCCCAGATATTTGTTTTGCGACTGTGAACTAAACAGCATTCGAGGTTATACTAAATTTACATCTTTATACTAATCAGATATTCTGGCCATATATCTATATTCTAGACTGCTCTGATATAAATTGTAATTAACTTTTGCTCTTATCTTGGAAATTCAGTAAAATATGATTTTTATGGTATGTGCAAGAGAGACCATATGACACCATGTCCAATATTTATTTATATAATGTCTCTAAAAATCGTAGCAGATAATCAAATTTGGCAAATAAATACAGCTTTTCTAACTTGATTACCAAAAACAAATTTAAAGCTACGCTAAAATCCTGCAAGCAGAAAACAATTCACTGTGACTGAAATGAGTGTTTACTTGAAGTCAACCCCAGTTTTATACACAGTGAAAATTGGCCTCAAAGACCCTACAATTAGATTTACTTCATTTATACCTTTTAAATAGCTTTTTTCCACCACTCATACTACAAAGTTCATGCCAAAGTACTTTTTAGACGCCACGAAACTAAAAATTAATAGGATAAAACCTAATAAAAACTTACGTACTATCATTTTATAAATATTTATTTTAATCTGAATCAACATAACAGGAGTTTGCACAATAAACCTAAGGTTGACGTGTATGCGGTCCAGAACTGCAACTCCATTTAAATCTAATCTAATCAACATAACACTGGTGAAGGGTAAAATAACCACAACAATCATCCACGAAGGTTTTTATTAACATAAAAAATAAAACGCTTAGAACTTCATCCTGTGAGGGTACTGACTACTGTGGAGCGAGAACATGGAGCCCAAGTATTTGCGGATCATCGTGCTGCTGCCCGGAGTTTTCTTGATTGCTGCCAACACCTGGGCATCGACTTCCTTCTGATCCACCTTCCTCTTCTCGGATGCAGAGTACTTCTCCTTCTTCGCCACAAAGATGTCTCCGTCCTTCTCCTTGGGCTTCTTGCTCTTTATCCTCTTGAAGTAGTCGTCATTGATGTGTTCTGGCACCTTGACCTGAAAATAGATTTGTAAAATGTTGTAATGGACAACAGTTTCAATTTTTCATGGGTCTGTAATACCTTTTCCCTTAATTTGTCAAATAAAACTTATAAATTTTTATTTTACTTGATTTTAAACTATTTTTCTACATAATTGCAAATATCTCATTCCCAGTTCAAGCTTAAACTAACAATTTGAAATTTGTAGGTCTTAGCTCTTCAACAATGTTTAAACACAAAACACCTGAAACATACAGTGGTACAATACTGACTGTTATTATACTTGTTGAAAATGTTATCAACTGTTATTGATACTGTATATTTGGCAAAAGTAATGTATGGACAAGATCTATTGCATTTATTTTGCTTAAGGATCAATAAACATTTGATTTGAACCAAAATTATTTCAATTTATGTTTTTCAATTGATAGGAAACCTATAAACTATTCTAATTTATAGAGCTACACTCTAAACAAAGAACAATGTACTGAGACTCAAAAAACACAAAAGTAACAAAATCTGGACTTATGTCAGCAATTTTTCCTCCTTAGTAACAACACAACTTCACTAGAATAACTTTAGTAGCTTACCTAAGAAAAACAAGTTTAGAGGCCAACAAAAAAGCACACTGAAGAGTCACACACAAAATTTAACTGATATGGGGTGTTAGAAACTCTGTGCTTTGATAAAGCCCTTAGTAAGGGCGAAATATCAGTGAATTTTGTGTGTGACTCTTCTGTGTGCCTATTTTTGTTGGCCCCTAAACTTGTTTTTCTTAAGTAAGCTAGCTACTATCCTCTCTCTCCTTGTAAAATTCACCTAGTTTAGCCATAAGGCTCTTCTTTTCAAATCTAACCTTAAAGATAGTCAGATAAAAGGAAATAGGGCACTAGGCCAGGATAAACTTCAAAGAAATAGAAAGGGAAGCATACTACAAAATAAAGTAGAAACACACAAGAGAACATAAACTGTTAAGCCTTACTGAGGCCTTCGTCAAGACAAAGCTTAGAACTTCATTCTGTGAGGGTACTGACTACTTTGAAGCGTAAACATAAACAGCATGGGCTGCATTTTTGTGCTGCTGCCCAGTGTTTTCTTCACCCTCCTACAAAAGGCCTCAATAAGGCCAAAAATTTGACAGTTTGTGTTCTATTGAGTGTTTAACTTTATCCAACGGCAAGTGAACCTGTTAACTTTACTTTTGAAGTTTAAAGATATAGTCAGTAATTTAAGCGCTGTGAAAGCCAAAATGATTTCAATGGCATTTAATACGTTAAAATAACCCTTTTAATCATTGATACACAGATCCAACATTCTCCTGAGGACTTCACGCTATCCAAGTGTATATAGTTTCTCTAAGTAAAAGAAACTTTGAAAGGCAACATTAAAGTATGTCTAGTTTAACGAGGCAAAGTCAGGACTACAAAGTCCTCTACCACTCAACCTCGACCTTTATCTAGCATCACCGTTTAAAACTCTAGTCGTGACTGTAGAGATTGAACCCACGCCACCAGAGTAATGAGTGCTTCTACGTGATTCTAAACCTCCACGATTCCGCTAAGTACCTGTGAGACATCGATCTTGGTGGAGGTGGCGATGACGTAGATCTTGTTGATTCTGCGGAGAGGGTAGCCGTTGAGCTTGAAGGGTCCGGTGGTGAGGAGCAGACCGCTGCCGAGTTGCTTAAGGAACACGACACGCTTGCCCTTGTGCACTCCCGCGAGCACGATGCACACGGTTCCCTCGGTCAGAGCAGGTCGCAGGCTGCGCTTGTGGTCCTGCAACACAACATTTTAGGGTCAAAATAAATTCTATACAAATATTTCGATTAGATTTGTGGTTTTTGAGTGAATAACTTGTTAAAAAGTAGTTATTTGATTATACAGTGGAACCCCTCAAATCCGAACCTGCAAATCCAAACAGGCTTTGAGTGAAAGATGTTGTTAAAAAAATACAATTTCAGTAGCATTTCAACATTTTTATTTAGGGAAGGGATGTCAGGTGAGTGAGAGTGGTCTATTTATAGCTCATCAGGACAGAGTTTCCGTGCAAATCACTCACCCCTCACTGCCGCGCCTCACTCACGTAGTGAGTCACCCTCGTACTGCACTGTGCTAATGCGCAGTGTTACTACAGTACTGTGTTGTGGATACATACTACACATATATTTTGATCCCAACATTTAATTGCAATAGTATGGACTGCATTCGTATGCAATATTAATTTTACCGTGTTTTTTTTGTAATTTTAGATTTAATTCGGCAAATCTGAACAAATTGAAATCCGAACAGGCCACAGCCCCAATTAGTTCGGATTTGAGGGGTTCCACTGTACTTTCATATTTGTGGAGAACAGTAATACGTCAAACTATAATGTTACCACAGTATTACAGTCTATAATTTACATAAGCACAAAGAGGAGGTCAATGTTCTTTTTCAAACCTCTACAGTCCCATTCTCAATATACACGGACAAGGAAACACTGTCACCTGTAGGTGGTGTGGGATCCGAAGAGGTTAAAATATTTACAGTTAGCGAATTACACAAAAGGATGCTAAAAAAAAAAAAACAAGCCAAAATCCTATTTTCTTATTCAATTCAATTATCTAAGTTAACATAAAAGTTTACAAGTCATATAACATATTGTATGGTAAACATATGATATGTCATATACTCATATACGACATTGCTCGAGACCTTTTATTTTCACCTTCGGTTTGTGTGTGTCTCTTTTAAGAGAAATACTCAGCATTTAAAAGTTTTAATACAGTTTAAACACTTAAACCAGAAAAACATTGCGAGTTTTAAGTTAACACCTCACTCTACTTTGAAAAACCATAGCGTGAAAGTAGCTAGCTACTTTTTTCTAGTAGTTTTAACTCTCTAATTTTTCAAATTAGTTACCCAACACTGACCTTGAAGCACTTCTTGGCAGGATGTCTCCTGATCCTGTCACAGGTGGGGTACGAGGCAGTCTTGCGAGTGAGTAGCACTTTACGAGTTCCTCCGTTCTTCTCTCCCCCAATAGGTTTCACAATGAACTGCTTCTTCTTGGGCTTCTCCTTCTTCGGGTTCTTCTTGCCCATGAACTTCCACAGAGCCTTCTTGTGGTACATCTTGGACCTGTTAACATTAGTACTTTAATATTTTGAACTGATAAACCTAGAGAATTTGTTATGGAATAATCATACAAGTATTATATGCTCAGTTGTTGCAGTCTGTCCCTATTGAGAGACTAGTTGTCCGGATGTAATTTTAGGAATTGAGAAAAACGAAATTCCTACCCAATACATGCAAAAAATATTAGTACTAGGGGTTACTAGGACCAAAGAGATCAGGAAAATCCTGAAAAAAATCAAAAATGGTTGGGCTTTAAAAAACAGAACTTTTTTGGACAGCAGAGACTTTTGGAAATTTTTTAAAGTGAATAGGATAATTTGCGAGAATATTCTACAGAAAGGAAAATGTTGGAGGGAATTTTTGGCAAATACGGTAGTTTTAGGGAATTATCAAACAATAAGTAATTTTTTTATTATTTCACTCAGATTATTTTCAGGACAGATTCCTTATAAAAATTACTCTAATAACCTAAGCTTGTAAATGATTAAAATTAGCTTTTAATCCAACCCAAAAATTTCCCAAATTAATAAAGAAAAAGTTGTATTTGTTTGAAAGGAAACATCCAATCCAGTTTACCCTTAGTAGATACTAAGAATTTTACAGTATATACTTCTCAAAGTTAGTAATTTTCAAATTTAATCCCTTAATAATTACTTATAAATTATTTTAATCTTGAACTCAAATCCACTTGCCTGCTGAATCTGTAAACTCCGGCGCCAAGGTCGTAGTTCCTCGGCTTGCCGTACACCTTCTTGCCATTGGGCTTGAGAGCGCCTGGCTTGGGACGGGCCACTTTGGTAGCCGCTGCGGCTGGCTTTGCCTTAGCTTCCGGCATTTCTTACCTGCCATCAAACAATGCAGAAATGTAGTCGCATGACAAACAAAAATAAACTATATAATAATTTAAAATAAAAATTTAGATGAACCACAAAAACTATGTTTTAATAGAAACAAAACTTTTAGCTACTACTTGTTAGTTAAACAAAATTATGTAAATATATATACTTTAAAAAAAATTATGACACAAAATTAAAAAAAATATACAATGTTACTACATTTACAAAGTACAGTGGAAATTGATAGTTTTGACTAATTTATTTATGGACTATAGGGATGTCAAATCATCCAGTATAGAGGCTTTTATCACAGAAAGTTATTGAAATATTACTAAATACGGTTTATTCGATTAGTAACGCGTTACAAAGTAAGAAAAACAAACTTTACGTAGTAATATAATCATTAATACAATATGTTTAAATCTTCTTTTGGCTGTAATTGTGTTCAGTTATTATCAAATCACCCTGGAAGGTGTCTAGCTACAAGGAGTGATAAACTATCGCGTTTCCACTGTAGCTTACAAGTTTCATCAAATAATGCAGATTTTCTATTTATTTCTCTTGATAACATTAACATCCTTTTAATAATAAATTAAGGAGACAATTTTATTGTAGAACAGTTTTTTATAAACACCCTGTGTATTGGAGTTAAAGTTATAAAACAAAGTGTTCAGTTTCATGACATCTTTTTTAATTATGTTGAAAAAATTATTTACCATGTGATTTTGTAAAAATTTGTTGTTTAACTATTCAAGCTTAAAAAACTACAGCATTGAACTATTTTCTGGAAATTTTCCCTAGAGAACATTACATTGTATTTATATAACTAGAGAACATTACATTGTATTTATTTAACTAGAGAATATTATATTGTATTTATTTAACTAGAGAACATTACATTGTATTTATTTACCTAGAGAACATTACATTGTATTTATTTAACTAGAGAACATTACATTGTATTTATTTACCTAGAGAACATTACATTGTATTTATTTAACTAGAGAACATTACATTGTATTTATTTAACTAGAGAACATTACATTGTATATATTTAACTAGAGAACATTACATTGTATTTATTTAACATGTAACAACTTTTAACACCCACAAAAACTAATTTCTTCCCTCAAACAGAACATCTTCAATTAAAGTGGCAACCGATTCAATATGTGAAAGCTACAAGTACGAGAAAGGCTCTTTCAAACGTACAAAGCGGCAGAAGTAATTTTGTTTATGGGTATTAAGGAAATACAAGCCCTAAAGAGGATCTAAGTGCGATAGACATTCAATCAATTTCCCTGTAGTGGAGCTTATTTAGGCTTCAGCGGACGTGAAAAGGACCAGACGAGCGAGATATTTGGTTCATCGTCGACCAACGTAAGCTCGGCAAACTTCTTTGTCGGGACCTTTTAAAGCTGCTTGTACCTTCCCTTACCTCTTTGGTGAATAGTGTAATGCTATTTTCTGCGATAACTTGAACAAAGTGCTTTAATTGAATGTTGCATGAATTGAACATTTCCAGTTCTACAAGTACAGTAGACTGATGGTACTTCACGTCACTCAGAAAACTTTGGTCTGATAAGCAGATGAAAGATTGGAATCTTGTAAATAGTGATTCTAAGAACCAGTTTCCTTGCTGTTTGTTAACAGGAGTTTACTCTGTCGGGATAATTTATACAGGAAGGTTTAATCCACAGCTTTGGTTCCAACTTGATTTTTATGTTGGGTTGCTTTTTTATTTGTATAGTTAGCAGCTCTTTTAGAGGCAATTTTGTTTGTTTCTAGAGGTAATGTGCTATGATCATGATGGTCAACATAGTGAAAGATTTATTGTATGTTATTTCCTGTTAGTTCTTGTTTTGCAAATCAAGCTATGTAATATTTCTACTAAACAAAGTTCATGATATTTTAGAATATGTAGCGACCCGTAGCTTATCTGATACCTATCGTGTGCGACTCCGAAACTCATCCCTCCGGTAGTGCGGGTTTGATCTCCACAACCGGTCATGGAATTAAAAATTCTTAATGATTAGTTAATCTACTTCTTGATATTTTGGATCATTTTAATCATCTAATCTACCATTTACAGTAAATAGTGGTTAAACAAGTGACTTTGTGGTAAGACTCAGTAAATGTCTAGATTGTGTGGTAGAGAGTACTTTGTAGTCCTAACTTTGCCTTGTTACTTAAACAAGACCAACTTTACAAGTTACAATTGAAAAACTTTAATTTAACATAATCTTAGATGATAATTCTTGTTCACATATACCCAGTAAATAGTGGTTTGACTTCATTGTCTAGATTGTGTGGTAGAGAGTACTTTGTAGTCCTATTGTCTACTAAACAAGACCAACTGTTACCTACAATTACTGTTTAATTACCATTGTCTACTAATGTTTACTTTTAAATTGTACTTTTACTTAAATCATTGTTAATAATACTATTTTGTCAACCCTGTTTATTTGTTTCTTGTTAAGAGTGCGTAGTAGTGGCCGTGACCTTGAATTTTGTTCCATAAGAGCAATGTAAAAACATGCATTTTCTTGGGACACTTGACGCCTACAGTTTTCATCGGATATTTATGAAATAAACTTTGTTTTAAAGTGTATTAAATGTTTTAGTGATTCCGCTGAGCAGAATTTACATTTTAGTATTTATAAAACCGTGGCATAATTGTTGTTTTTACTAATTGTTATTTCGGGGCACCTATAAACGTACCGCGTTCTCAAGGGCTTTCGTCCGGTCTTTAACGCGTTGCGAACGACGAACCACTGTCAAAGTTACAAACCACCGACGGTCAGTGGTTCGTCGTTAAAGACCGTAAAGCCCTTGAGAACGCACGCTTTATAGGTGCCGCTGGAAGACTGTTGTGTTTATGTGTGTGTGTGTCTTTGACGTGAAGATCCCTACAATCTTCAAGACATCGTAGTCTTCCGCTAACCTTAAGGTGAGTGAGGCCCAAAAGTCAGAATTTATTAAAAACTGTGTTTAAAAGCGGCCTCATACAATGTTTTTGAGGTGGAAAAATGAAACATTGATAGGATACTTTGAATTATTTATATAAATATCAACTATAAAAAAGGATTTTCTTTAACCTTATCAACAATCTCTAACTTCCAACGTTAACATCTACATAGTCCCTTTTGACCCCTCAAACCCTCACTCATTAAGAGAAGAACTACGCCTACAGTCGGACTTTCTCGCTGCTGGAGGAGTCAATCCATTTCTGAAACTTACTATCACCTATAATCTCTAACACAAACATAATCACCCAATTAAAATTTTTTTATTAATAAGACTAACAAATCACATTTGTTTACGAAAGTAATAAAACAACTCAGTAAACACTGGTAAGACTTGGTAAAAATGGGTAGAGCGTGACATAAATTGGACTGACAGCTGAATTCGATTGCGAAACTAAACCAATCAGTTTTGTTTTTTCCCCAGCTGGAATGGACAGAATAAAGGGAAACAACTGAAAAGTGGTATTATTTCCAATATACAGTAGTGACTTGTCTTCTAACAAGGAAAAACTGATTTAGCACTATACGGAGATGACCCTATGCAAACTTAACAAAAAATGTTTTTAAGGCGCTGAACATATTTAATATAAAAATTGCTTTAAAGTTGGGACTATTTTACGAGCGGAAGACGCACGGCAAGACGTTGCGTACGCAGAGACTATCTTTGTTACCCACTTGGCTGTTACATTAGCTGGTTCATTCTCCCCCCTTTTTAAATTAACTTAAAGGCTGAATGAAGTATTATCTTGAGGTTAGGTTAGTTTATTTTTATGCTAGTTGGAATGGGGGGAAGCCTCAGTGGAACAGCCACGAGGCGATGCGCATCACGGCATCAACCGTTTATTTCAGTCCGCTGTATCCCCTCCTCGAGTAACGATCTTTTGTGCATTCCACGTGTGAAGTGAAGCGCCATGTCCTTTACGGTAGTGGGAGGTGATAGTGTTACTTAAAAAACATAGTTTTAATGGTTTCCGCACCTTTCGAAATTAAAACATTGTTTTCAGCTTTTTTGGGAGGTTTCAACTTAGAAAAGTCCAAAATAGGCACTAGCCACTATACTGGAATTTTACAGAAAAAGTCAAGAAATAATCAATACAACTTTCTTTAAAAGTTTTGATCCCGAGTTCTAAATTAATCCGCCAGAAAGCAGCATCCACTGGGCGGACCTGGCGTGGTCCTATGTGAACACACTAGCTGCTTGTTACTATAACAGTTCGAGGAGCTGAGGGGTTAAGTACCATACACTCATCATTGATTACAGATTAGGCGTTTGTTTAGATAGGCAGGGATAAGTTTATACCGCAAAATAGCTGGCTACCAAGATTCACTGAGTATATGCCTAGGATTTATCAGTGGTTAATTTATAATAGTTGAGCTGGAATTTTACTAAATGTTTATTTATCACCTTGAAGGGTTAAGCGGAGATTTTAGACCTAGCATGATATCAAACCAAGCTTAAAACAGATGGTAAACCAGCCTAACAACGTTGATAGTGCCTGAAACCTGAATGTCAATCACTTTTCTGGGTGATTACCACCTGACCAGCTAAAAGCATAAATCAGAGCTAAGCCTTTTAATGCACATTTCAGGTACAGTAGACTCCCGCTGGAGTGAATTACGATAATCGGAAAATAGGCTGGATCTCTCAACAGAAAAAAAGGAATCAACACGAAAACATCACATTTTGTCATGTTGACATATTTATTGAATAAAAATAAGTTATCTGCCCTTTGCTGTACGGTTTTAAAGTATTGACGTAAAAAAACAGTGCATTTAAATACAGCCAGGGTTTAAATCAAGATTCATCGGTACATACTGAGCTGTACTACAATACCAATTTACAAACTGCAACTCTACTTTAGGCCGGCAGTCGGCACAATAATGCCAAGATGTAATGTGTTATAATGGGTCCATTTTTATTGTTTAAATAAATAAATAACCATTTATTGCCATATTACATACAAGCATTGACAAAGTAAGTAGTACTAGTAAGACAAGAAGTGAGTAATCATAAAAATTGCACCAAACTTTCAAAATGCATGCAATCCTTTCGCCATTTAAGTGAAAGTGTAAATGCCATTCAAGTTAGAGTATTTTGTATTTGTTTATGCATGAAATTTGTATAAAAATACAAACTATTCTATTTATCTGTACACAATGAATGTTTTAGGTGTTACAATGAAATCAAAACCGTCCTGCGTCAATCATGAAATTTTGATGAATAAGTTGTATGTTTATGGAATCTTCAGCCTGGTTACTTAAAACTGGTAGATATCATATTTATACGAAAGAACTCAGCTTTATTATTCCCAAGTTGAACATTAAATATAGGTTACTTTCTAATTCCTGGTACCCCACCAACCCTTCTGCTACATTAGAAACAGGTCAGTGTCCACTGTATTTTAACACTGCTATGTGAATGGGAATTGAGAAGAAATATTCAGATTTCAAAGACCACACCGAACGTTGTGTCTAGGCTATAGGCTTAATCCAATGTTCATCGCAACAGTATGCCTAGTAGTCTTAAGGAATGACATCACATGTAGCCCGATTATGATTGTCACTAGCAAATACAGGCATTCACAAAGCCAATTAATACTCCCCGAGTCAATTAATGTGTTCTATAGTAGAAACTTGATAGTTCGATATTCCTTACAGTTACGATGACACCTTCCATGATGTCTCGATAACAACAAAGAAAGATTTAATCATATTTTAAACTGTATTAATGATGTATTCAGGCTATGTTTTACGTAAAATTGAGGTTACTTACTTTGTAACACTTAAATCATTGAATACACCATAATAAGTAACATTTAAATAACTCTCTGTGATCAAATCCCATATATTCTGGGTTATCCAACAACCCTTCTGTCCACAAATTATAATTAAAAAACACTTTAAACGACTCCAACCGATTTTGAAAATTTACAGCAAGCCACAGGCCGATCAAACCGCAAGAGTAAACTTGCCAACAGCCTGACACCTATCTGACAACTGGGAACTTGATTGTTTCACTAAAAGTCAAACATTGGTCCAGTTTAAGTTGGGCTTTTGAAGTTGAGAAAATCGTGTCAAGTTAAGTAAATTTCATTCTTTTTCAAAATTGATGGATTTTTACTTTGTAATTTAAATGATGTTTACTGTAGGCCAGACAATGTCAAATGCCAAACCGCCGAGGCACCTTCGAATAGTCAGAGCGAGATAGATGTGGCGCTCAAAGGACAATAATATGCCTATTCTGAATAAGCGTGGCACCCAAAGTGCTAAGGACTAGCCTACTAACTTGTATTCTATCATTAGTTCATACTCTTGGCACAAGTCAATTCAAATGTAATGGGTTTCTTATAGGAATAATTTAAGAACTTAATTCATAATGCGGAGACACCCTGTGAGGATGAGGACTATCTAAAAGATTCTATGGAAAATCTGAATCTTTCCAAAGAAACTATTAACTTATGTTGTAGCCCAATTGATCTGACAAAGGGTATGAACCTTACAGTTCAAAACATCCACAATAAGAGAGTACTAGCTTGGGAACAATTCGAGTGAAACAACAGGCTATGGGTCAAGGCATGGCTAGAGCGTTGAACGTATCATAGGCTAGTTTAGAAGGCTACGGTCCTAAGACTCTGATTTTGAGCTCGGTCTAGTTAGAGAACTGTTCTAATCGTGAGTGGTGAACACTTATGGTTCAAATAACAATAAAACCAAACGTGAGATGTAAGAAAAATGACTACTGTGGTTAGTGATGTCACCATAACCTCAACCGGGTTTCGACAAATTCTCCACATCTAATGGAGAAAAGATAGGTTGGTTATTACTTTTGAAGTATAAGTAAATTATAGACTTACAGTGTAATAAACTTTAACACTAATGAAATGAACACTTTCATTCACAGCACTGAATACCACTCACCTGAAAATAACAAATGGCTTAACCCTAAAAGAACGTGAAGAAAGACAGGCTGACGGAAGTTGTTTTTAGTTCGGAGGAAGTCAAAGGCTACGAAAACCGAAGTATTTATAGTTTCGAATATTATGTTTTTAGAGAGTATGTGTAACAGTGTAACCATTGTTTCTGCTCTTTTCACGTCAAGCAATGACATAGTTATTTCAATATTAACAGATTGATGAACCACCATATTTTCTTATATTTTAATGTAAAACTTACAAGGGCAGAGTCATACCCGCTGGCACAGGGACTCGGCCCCTAACTTCCGGGTAAAATTATTTTTAATATTTCTGACGTTTTGTAATGATTTCAAAATATTTTCTTATTCGATAAAGGAAAGGATTAATTTCAGCAAAATTAAACGTTAATTCATAAAACCCCTTGGGCATCCGAATTCCGGGGGAACCACTTACTAACCCCACCAATTACTCTTTGGGAAAAATATAAGTAGAAAGCAAATAGAAGCAATACATCTCTATAGTGTTTCAAAATAAATGTTAATTGCTAAACATTTCACCAACCTACAAGTGTTTTACAATAATTATTGTAAAATGTCCTTATGGGAAAGACCGAACCTCCTAGCTGCGTTTGGAAGGGGGGCTTTCCTTAAACCCCCAGTAACCGCCCCCACCATCTAGCCGCCACCACCGTTCAAACCATCTACTTGGATTGTTGAAATCTCCTGGATATGCCCCTATATACATACAATCTTTCCCACGATCAACGTTCCCACCTCCGGCCTACTTAAAGTAACAAAGTAAAGTACCTTTAGTACCGTGGTACCTCGTAGTGGCAAAAAGTACCTTTGTGCACCTTGCACTCGCAAATCAACCATTTCCGAGTTTCTCATGGCGAAGGTGGTGTCCTCCGCAAATAAAACAGTTTTACACAGATACTCTAAGGTAGGTCGTTCATAAGTACAATAAAAAGGAACAGCCCATGGACGGATCCTTGGGGCACTCTCTGCTGAATAACACTTGGAGGTGATAATACTCCGTCCACTGCCACAACCTGCCTCCTGTTCATAAAATATGCAGACAGCACATTGAGTGAAGGCGCATAGTAACCAAGTTTACGTAGGAGCAACACATGGTTCACACAGCACACTGTCAAATGCCTTCGATATATCGCATAATATCGTGAGAACAAACTCCTTATTTTCAGATGCCTCATAGATTGAGAAAAGAGAAATTCACATCATAGATTATATCAGTTAGAGAATTTGCTGCTTTGGCCGTGGAGAGCCCTTTTCTAAAGCCGAGATGTGAGCCGGTTAGAAAATTAACGATTAAGTCTGGTACCATATGTTACGTTTGGTACCATATGTGCTGAATACAAAAATTTTAAATTGAATTTTATACAACCTGAGGTTTTTACAGAGGTGCATGGAGCCCGTTAACCACCACTCTTCGGAAGCTGAATTCCGTTGATTTCGAGTTGTTGATAACATAATTTCTATTGAAATTTGACTTTTAATATTTATGGAAAACACGAGCGGTTATTATATAATTATTGCTAAATGCGACAAAATTCTTAAAAGCCCTCAAACATTTGAGTTAACATTTTCGGCTGCTAAATTTTCGTTAATTTTTAATACATCCAGTCTAAAGGCCTATATAAATTACTAGAGAAAATACCTGTTGGGTGCCTGTAGACCCTCGGGACTTTCCAATTTCTTCACAAGGTCTACAGGCACCCAACAGGTATTTCCTCTATTAATTAGTTAATTTTTAATTTAAACCACCTTAGAAATCCGCAGTTTTTTGCTATAAATTTACTAAGTTGTTTGGGAAAGACGAACGTGGAAATACACAATTAAAAAATTAACGGAATACTTCAAAATTCCTAACTGTTGGCTCTTAAATCGAAATTCTCGGGTAAGGACTAACCATCATTTTGCGATAGCCAAACTCCGGTTGACTCAGAGCTAAAACGGTCATTTAAAATAATTATTCAGTTTGACAATTTCTTGGGAGAAGAAACCAAGAGCTGTGGGGCATTCCATATAGCCATTCATTGTTTTAACATGTATATTGTGTGAATCGGATCTGTTGGCATCTTTTGTCTATAATTTTACATCGTCATTGCAGATCATTATGTCATTGAGCGACTATGAGTAACTTTGGTACAGCAGACGTTCGAAAGTTAGATCTGATATAGGTCTTCTTGAACCTTGTGTTACGTTAAAATATTGTTTTCTCTGTTGAACTCTGTATTGCCAGACGATCTCCACAGTCCAAACCGTGTGTCACCTACACTTTGAAGGTGGTTAGAAAGTCCACAACAAAGATGGGATTTCCCGAATCACTCGGCCCATAAAGATAGTGGAGAACCGAAAACAGATGTTCCAACAATAACTTGAAATAATTAAATGCATGCTTTAGGAGGGCTGCAAATGTAAACAACGGCCGGCCTATAGACTTATCCAGGTCTTTATAGACTATATAGTTAAGTCAGTAAGCCATAATGCACATTACCCGTGTTAAATCCGGAATTTTTCTCGTCTAAAACAGACCGGCCGTTCTGGAACGTACTATCTGGAAGTCTTTTGTGTAATCTACTTTGTATATCAGTACATATTATCCTGTATTTTCCGAATAGAGACATCTTAATTTGATGGGGTTTGAAGTTAGTTTAATCCGTGAGTTTTAAACTCATTTAACACGTTCGTAGTTGCATTTAATGATTTGGTTTTAAATGCTTGTGCTTTTGTACAAACAATCTGAAAACACACTTGAGTGTGAGCTATGTTATGCTGGTCCCAAGAACAAACTAGAAACAGCATTTTATTTGAAAAACTACTCTGACTACCCAAAAACATATCCGACACGTAGCCACAAGCGCTACCGCGAATTTCCTTTAACAGGGTATTAGGCTACACCAGAGATGCTCTTTTAAGGGAGGGAGGGTGTTACGATGTTGTTCTGCGACGCTTCCTTTGATTAGGCAATAGAAACGAATAGCTGTTCTATTTCCTATGGAAATTCGCTAATGTCTGCTGTATTGTTTTTCTTTTTAACTTGTTACTACGAGGCATACTTTGTCACGTTACTCGAGAGCTGATAGATACGTCATTGTGGAACAATGTCCTGCGCACTGCACAATGTCGGGCACAATTTATGCGATTGCCCGCCTCCCCCGCGCACAATGCCGCCATTGTTTAACACCCTCCCCTTAAGCAACTCACTGTCCTTCGGTCTCCTCTAAGGTATAAAATAAAAAATCTCCTCTTCCCTCTTCTGGAATTCTTGTAGGGGTTCGAAATTCGGTTCCTAATCTAGTTTGTTGTTTCCTATCTCTCCATTTGGTTTATTACTGTATTTATTTAGTTTATTTTCGTCTAGTTTTCAAAATATATTAATACCTTATGTAGCATAAATCTGTTGTGCCGCTATTGAAAAGCTATGTTTTGAAGTACTTTGCGACACCCACCCACCCAAAACCAGGGGGAGGGCCCCTTAAATTTTTACATTCAACCCCCCCGCCTTGTGGCACCCACACCACACAAGAAAGGGATTTTTAATACAAATTCAATGATGCAAAGAAAATATTTTGATCTCAACTGGTTTTTGTGTAATACTTATTTAAAGATTACAAGAAATCAGGTTTATTTTAAAATGCTACATTTCACAGAATTTTTTATGACAAACTAGTCTTCAAAATACTTTGTGGGATTATGTTATAGAGTTGTGATGTTTCTGCCTGAAAATTATCAAGAAAAATTGTATGTGAAATGTGACATTTTAAACCTGATTTCTTGTAATCTTTAAATAGGTATTACAAAAAAAACTAGTCGAGATAACACATTTTTCTTTGCATCATTGAATTTGTATTAAAATTCCCTTTCTTTTGAGGTCCTACAAGGGGGTTGCATTTAAACAATTTGGGGCCATCCTTTCCGGTGGGAGACGCAAAGTATGTCAAAACAAAGTTTAGAATTATATAAAAACATTACCTAAAGGGGTTTTAAAAATATTTCCTTTATCAAAACTTAAGGTGGGGGGGAGGGACATTTAAATCTCACCCTGTATGTTTATTTTTATATTTAGCCAATAGGCGGAATTGAACCACTATGTGAGGAAAAGCTCCCACCGTCATTAAGGGGTTGGAAAATCAATTTCAGTATGTCGTGTTACTGAAGAAGTGGTTAATTTCCCCTGGAAGGGAAGACTGTGAAGTGTCGAGTGCGCTTGCAAGTTTCTGAGAGCAATAAACAAGTGAGAACATTAACAGAAGAGAGGTGATTAACTCAGATCTCGACACAAATGTGATACGAAGCGAGACAAAGTTCACAATCATTTCCTTCAACAACCCACCAGATGAATTCCACTACATTTCTTCATAAACAAATCAATAAAATGCCTTTACTTCATCTGTATTAACTGTCATTCACAAGGGCGGTTCTAGGATTTTAGTAGTGTGAGGAGAGGGTATACAATTTTTGTACTCGTAATTATCAACAGTAATAAAGTACTTAGAAAAATATATGGACCTACATACGAGCTAGGTGAGTGGAGAAGGAAACACAACAGAGAGTTAAGAGACCTGTATAAAGCACCGGACATAATCGTGAAATACGATGCACGACTGAGGTGGGCTGGACACTTACTAAGAAGGGAAGAGGGATACTGGCTGCAAGAAATTATGAAAGGGAGGCCTGAAGGTAGAAGACCCAGGGGAAGACCAAGACAGAGATGGTGGAATGAAGTTTTGAAAGACATGAGGAGGCTTGGAGCTACTGAGGAAGACGCTGAAGACCGGTCCAGGTGGAGGGGATACGTTGGAGCGGCTAAATACCAACTCGGATATAAATGGCCCTGGGAGTAAGAGTGGTAAGAGTAAGTAATTATCAACAGATGAACCCCATGTCAATAGTTTAAAAACCATTTAACAAGTTACGTTAAACACAATGTTCGGTAGAAAATTCCATCAACTTTTATGCTAATGTAATAGTTGATTAATTTGTCAATATACAATAAATAGATTGTGCTGACAATAAAATACCAAACAAAATTAACACAAAATCTTGTACCATTGGTAAGAAACAATCACTAAAAAATTTTCAACTAAGCCTAAAGTAAATGAAAAATAGAAAGTTAAGTTTAAACACTATTTGACATAATTATACGAGTTGCAACTCGACACTCCCAGTGCATGTATAAAATGAATTTGACAGTTAAAGTTTTAAAATTCATAATAGTGGCAGAGATTAATTTAATTAGAAAACAGACTTTTCTCAGCCATTTTAAGAAGAAAACTACTTCCCAGCCACTGGAAAAGTCTGTTTTCTGATTAAAGTCAAAAGTTCTTTAGCTCATACTTAAATTTTGACTTGCCTGATATTTTCTGGTAGTTTGTTAAACATATTTTTTACCAGCATTTATTGGCAATTTATTATGCATCGATGGCTACCAGAATTTAGTATATTTGTACTACGTGTATTATAAGAGTGACTTAAGACTCTACTAATAGACATTTTTGGAAACAGAATGATAAAGTTTCCAATATATAAAGTGATGTAGTTATACAAATTCCGGTTGATTTGAAAGCATTTCTACAGAACTATATGGTTTAGTTTGGCTGATTTTTGAAGAATTAGTACCGGTAATCTGGACATTTTTGTGTCTCCAGCATAATGAATTTCCAACGGTTAGAAGTTACATTAGTTTTAAAAACTTTCACAATACTTTGTATAGAAACAGCGTTCAAATGTAAGTATGAAAAAGAAATTGTTCTGCAGCTTGACTCGGCAGTAATGCAATATTAAAACAATTTCACCGAGCGAGTCAGAAGCGTCAGAGTGGAGAATAGAGTTTGATGTGCCGTGAAACTGACTGGTTTTCCCCCTCAACCTGGTTACAAGTCACAACTTCACGCGAATTATGTTTCAATCGGTTTAAAACGTGTTTGTTTCACTGGGACAATAAACAAAATTTGGTTTATCATTTCTGGACTCTAAACATTGTCTCAATCAGGCATTGTATAAGCTATTTTATTATGTTCTCTTAATCTCTTAGCTGACAACGGAAACGATGATATTTATTAATGAATTTCCATAGAACTGTGACTTTGGCTGCATTTATTCTGCTGTGAAGGCTATTTAAATTAGAAAACTAAGACAATTTGCTGCAGTGGTTGTTCGAAAATTAAATGGAAAGCTGACTGCAGCTTTTTAATTCTCTACTCGCAGATGTAATTGTATTGAAGCAGGGATGTATTCAGAAAGTATTTTTAGAAAAGTTGATTCTTTCCTCCGCAATTTATAGATCAAAAACACCCATTTCAATGTATTATTCAATCTTAAAGAATATTTTTCTTAATATTCTCAAATATTTACAAAATAGGGCAATGTTTTTTGCTAATTTATTGAAATACCTCAAATCTTTCCTCAAACAGTTAAAATGTCAAAATGGTTTTTGCCAGCAAGGAATAAATAGCATGTTTACCACGTGCAAATTTACAAAACGTTTAAAAACCCATAATTAATTTTATTTTCCAAATATGTTACATTAATATAAATTTCCCACTAAGCTTGGATATGAATTTTACCCGACAATGTAAAAATGCTCTTCCATCCTTCCCAAACTGACAAAAAACCACCAGCATACCAAGTTTAGCAATAATACACCCACACTACAGCGAGTAAAAACTGACATAATTACCGAGCGAGGCAATAACAAGCAACTTTGAGCGGCGGAAATTCTTAGCGGCTAATTGTTTCTCAACAAACTTGCCGCGTACTTGATACTGAAGCTACGAACTTGCTCGGGAAACGGGTAATTACGCGGCTACATTGAGTCAGAACACTTCGCCTCACAATATCCTGCTTGTAATCATTCTCTACTCAGCTTTAATTAGTCGAGTGTCATTCTTGTAATTGAGAAACTTTGTTGCTAACACTCCGTTTCCTTAAAAACTAGGATAATGTGGTTAGTTTGCAAGTGTGAATTTATGGCTGCGCTTTTTGCTTGAAAGAAGAGTTGAAATTTTACTGTATTTCAGGAAATAAGGCGATGGTGAGAGATTTTATCTTGATAGTCCAATGGTTTACATGACTGTTACAAGTTTGTTTATAAATATACAATAAAAGTGTTTCATGAAAGAGGCCGTACAAATTAAGATTTCATGACAATTTAACAACGATCTTAAAGATAAGTCATTATCAAACATAACAACTTCTTGCTATCTTTCTTTACAATATAATAGAAAATCTTAAACACTTTGCCTAAAAACTTCTGTGAGTTCTAAGGAAATGTAAACTCTAATTTATGTCCCAAAAAGCATTTTCAGAACAATGGAACATTGAAAGGCAACCTGCAACAATCCTGAAAAACCAAGCTGTAACAACAATGTAAAATTATTCTTAAGTTACAATATGATGTTGTTGGAAACAGCTTTAGTAATTATTAAATTATTACTATTAATTATCAATTATCGAGATATCTTACATTATTTTTCATTTATTCTTACATCTGAAACCAACATGTAATGTTATAATTTTTGTTTAGTACCTAAAATCTTATTATAATATAATATTTTTGTTGACGCTATTTTGTGTATGCTATATACAAGTATAAATAAAGGACTTTTGAATTTGAATCAATTGCTATTTACTCCGAAGTTTGCCCCCCTCTACTCAGCCTGTTTTTGGTAGTTAATCTGTCGCTAAAATCTACACATGAAGCCTGTAGCTATGAGCGAACAAGGCCATATTTTCAAAAATATTACTATTCAAACAACAATAATTGAAAAAATACTTTACCTTAACATTTTCAGGTCAAAGGAAAAGAAATTCCTACAATGGCTTTGTGGACAAAAGGTGAGGTGAAATTGAGATATTTGGTGAAAAAGAAAACAATTCAGTAACAATAATATATTTTTGTTCTTGGCTTCTTTTTTGAGATCTTGCAGAACTGTAGTTGAATAATAAAATACATATTTAGGTTTGAAAGGAAGAGCCTTATGGCTAAACTAGGTGAATTTTACAAGGAGAGAGAGGATTTAGGGAGAAAAAAGTTTAGGGGCCAACAAAAATAGGCACACAGAAGAGTCACACACAAAATTCACTGATATTTCGCCCTTTTGTTGGCCCCTAAACTTTTTTCTTAGGTAAGCTAGCTACTATCCTCTCTCTCCTTGTAAAATTCAAAATACATATTTAATTAGACTTGTGTAAATTGGAATTTTTCAAAATCAAAGTTTTTATATTAGTTACAAGTTTAGGTTTATAAGTTTGACTTTTAAAATGTAGTTTTGAAAATAATACCTATTTAACCCTAGAGCTTGCTTTTTCTTGACATCGGTTCTAGCTAAGAATTCTTTGTATTTTCAGACTCCTTTTGTATTTGTTTAATCAAAATACTAGAAAGGACTTTTCACAACCTTTCCAGGGAAAAATTAGTTTTTTTCAATCAATTTTATTTCAAATGTGCGTATTTGCACATAAATACATATCTTAATAATATATTAAAACCCTGAATCTACCCTTTTCCCCCATAACAAAACTCCACTAAAACTTTAACCACCATTTCTATGCTAAGGTAACTCTTAAAGACATATCTTGAGAACTTTGCGTACTGCTCCTGGACTTTTGAAAACTTTCATATCTGTAACAAAATTATTGACATTCAGTTCAAATCATTGATGAGAAAAAATTGACATTTCACTTAACATAAAGTAACACAGCCCTTAAAAGACTAAAAAAATACTTTTCTTCATTAATATCTAAAGCTTCTAGTTTACACCGCGTCACAGTTGAATAATAAATTCTGCTAAACGATTCAACCTCGCTGTGGAGAGTCATCCTCAGTAGCTGGTTGACTGGCTGAGACTGGATTAGCCGGCCATGGCGTCTTCTTATACTGTATACCCAAGCTACTGAGGATGACTCTCCACAGCGAGGTCTAAACGTTTAGCAGTATTTAAAATTCAACTTTGACGCGGTGTGAACTGGAAGCCTTAGATATTAATAATGACACCGGCCACGAAAGCTTAAGAAAATTCTTTTCTTGCTCACAAAAAGTAAAACTTATTGTAATCAAAATTTAACTAGGCTCAGAACTAACGATTTGATACCACTCTACTCACATAAACTGAAATCGAACTTTATCTTCTGGTTTGAGCGAAGGTGTTGTGTTTTGAAGAGCAAACAAAAGGTCTCCCTGGTTCACAGTCACCTGAAAAATTTCAACATTTCAGACTGTTACCCAGGCGTAAGTTGCATCAAATTCATTCAGATATCCTTATTTACTAGTTACTACACTTACTTAGTTTACCTTGTTGTAACAGCTGCTACCAGTAATTTCTCCTGCTAATTTTCAGAAATTACAAACGTTTTATTACTTATACTTAGAGCACAGTATAGTGTCAAATGTATAGTAAAAATTGTAATGATCATCATGAAGTCTCATGGATGTTGTTTAGTTGT
This sequence comes from Matsumurasca onukii, assembly GCA_018831715.1. Taxonomy (NCBI): domain Eukaryota; kingdom Metazoa; phylum Arthropoda; class Insecta; order Hemiptera; family Cicadellidae; genus Matsumurasca; species Matsumurasca onukii. The sequence continues at coordinate 45,106,551 of CM032065.1, read as the reverse complement.
TAGCTGCTGAGGAATCTTTCCTTGGATTAGAATGGTCTGTCTTCGAGCCAACCAGCGAGTTGATTCCTGAGCCGGTTTAGTCTTCAAGTTTTCACAGAGCTTTTAACTCACAGTTTGTTAGAACATTCTTCAGTTGCAATCCCAGATGAAATTTAAACAATTTTTCAATATCCTTCCAAAGGTGAAATTTTTACTAAAATAGGTTAACTTGCTTTCTTATTTCACAAGTCTCTAAGTAGAACATAAAAATGCCTTTATTTTGAACCATTTCTCATTTACACTGATTTAGAGAACATCTAAAGTCATTACATAAATACATACATACACAAATTTATTTTACTCACAAATTTACATGTTGCATCTACTCAATTATTAACTAATTAGTTACTTATGAGTTTACATTGAAACTATTCACAGAGGGGGTTTCTCTCAGACTATCTGAGACTAACAAAGAGATTTCAGAAATCAAACATTTTATTGCTTTAAAGCATTTTTACAAATTGCATTAGACAACATCATTACAAATCACAGAGCTCACTTATTAGTCATTAGATATATCAATATATACAACAAAAAATAGATAAATAAGTCTCTGGGGTATTCTTTTCATGGAAATAATCAAAAACAGTTAGCAGCCCCATCAATACATTTAAATTTAAAATGTCTTCCAAAAAACCTGTAGTTACAGGAATTTTGTTGTTTAACAATTTATCATTATGACATTTTACAATTAGACAACCTTTCAACGTTTAAAATTAAATTTAAAAATTCTAATTTCCAAAGTTTTATACTCATTAGATGAGTTCTTTTTATGACAAATATTTAAACTAAGTCAATAGATGTCAAGCATTACACTAACATTAAGCTTTGACTTCATAACGATATTTGTATGTTAACTATAAAAACACATTTGTAATAAAGTAGGTTTTGACTTAGACTTTAAAACTCACAATATTTGCTTCCACTGACAAAACTAATTAGTTTGTTGCTATTCTATCTCATACAATCTTAACAACTAACCACGTAACAATCCTGACGGGTGGCAAGGGAGGAGTTAGGGTGAAGATAATGACACTTGTGTTGTGCCCCCAACCCTGACGTGGGTGGGGGTGTGTTGGGGGTAATTACTCATAACACCTAACTCCACAAACAATCTCTCGGATCGCTTTACGCGGCGTGATGGCCGGGGAATGTTATCAGTCAGGTTAAACTGACAACAGTGCTATTCTGACTTCACTTCGTTATGTTAACGTACTCTTGTTCTAAGATATAATCAATATGCAATTCTTTTAATAAAACTTAATATAGGAAAGAAAAGGATTTAGAAACTTTTGTTGTTATTACAACTTTTTAACTAGAACAAGTTAAAGAAAGGAAAAAATGAAACCAAAACAATATAAGGGTAGAAAATTGTTGGTTGAAAAAGAGGTTGAAATATTATTATGGACATTTTTCATTGTTTCTTCTCGAAGTGAACAAGACAAACATGACATTTTGAGATCTGGAATCTGATCCTGTCTTTAAGGAAAAATTGAAACTAAATTTTTCTTTTTCAAAATCTTCAACATAATTTGGGGTTTATGGTAAGTGTGAGCAAAACTCAACTAACAAGAGACCAGTTGAACCTCCATAAGCCATAATCTTAAAGCAAATTTCACTATGAAAAGTCAGTTTATAATATACATTTATTATTCCAAACAGGTAAAATTTAACATATGTTTGATTGCAGTCTTTGCAAATAAACCACCAACAAGTTGAACACAACATACTGCACAGTCGACAGAAAATTCTGTAGTTTACAAAAAGGAAAACGTTTCGATGAAAGCTGTTTTGACCAATAAAATAATCTCAGCCTGAAGCTTTTAATTTGTTGTCTTTCCGTAGAACTCAACCTTGGATGTAGAATTCTTGTCAAAATCCTGCAAGAAACTTCAACCTCATTCTGCAAAGAGGATGTGAGCCAAGAAAAAAACAACAGCAGTGCCGTAACCACCAAAACCCAGGGAAGTAGAGGCAAATAAGAGTATATGAGGATTTGGTTATCAATTTGCAGAAAGATTGGATCAAAAGCAGTCTGATCTAGCAACAGACCGTAGCTGAAGAGCATTTCCATCCTGAAATTAGTTATTATTAAAAACAAGTTCTGCATTAACAATTCATTCAAATCACTGATAACCTTTAGCAATGAACACCGATCTTGCCTGATGGAAATAATGTGCACATCTCTTACAGTCCAAGCAGCCTTGCGTTCAAAGTGCTTCAAGCAATAATTCAGTATCTTCATTCTTCGTTTGACTGCGAAAACCAAAGTCCACGTGAACATTTGAGCCAGTAAAGTCATACAATTAGAAAAGGCGTGCATAAAAAATCCAAAACTGGTTACTTTCATCCCTATGTTCAGACCATTAAGAACCTTTACTGTTAAGCACAAAGTCATAAAACAAAAGTACCAAGTAGCCTCCATCTACTTTATATGTTTTGATGACTTTTCTGTCAAACTTGGAAAAGTATTCGACAGTGTTACTGAGAACTCCAGATTTACAAGACACACAGTTTGTCCTACAGCAAATAATCAGAAATAAACATTCACAACCCACATGTTCAAGGGACAAGGGACGCAGAAATATAAAGACATCTTTGACTCTACTCAAGACAAGGAAGATGCAAATTAGAACAGAGTACCAGCACCAATACTTGCTAAAGATGGGAGAACCACTTGAGTCTGTGTTGATAGATGCTGGTAGCAAACCAAAGAGTCTAAGCAAGTAAGCTAGTACAGGACTGAACAAGTTATGTAACTTATTTTCAACCATTTTAAACTTTCCTGTAAAACCTTGGGAGCTCAGTGTAAGTATACAAACACTAGTTAACTTGTGAATGCAAGAGACGTGTCGTTACTGTCAACAATTTCAATAACTGTCAATATTAGACTATTAACAACTGCACGCTCTCTAAACCTATTCACCAGCTGCTCAATATCATCCTTTCCAATTACCATAATAGGTACCTAAATACTTCAACATCACCAGTTGTCAAGGTCTTTGTGAAACTGTTTGTTCCTTCAAATAAAGCTATGGTTTCCTAGGAAACGGTGACCGCTACATTAGGGAGTAATATGAAGGTGAGTTTTGTTTTCAATGCAATCAGATGAGAGTGGTTTCCTAGGAGAACGGTGGACGTAAAGTAGCGGTGAAAACTAGTTAAGGCGGGACACACATATCAGCTGAGCCGTCCGCCCCGAGCAGAGTCCATTTGTTACACACTTGCCCGACATCTCGAGCTTGTTCTCACAACCCTTCTCAGTATGTAAATTTCAAAACTTGATTTGGCAATGATTGCCTTGGCTCTAGATAACTTTTAGAGTGCGAATATGGACAGTGCATGGAAATCAAGACCCATGAGGGAATTTATTACGCTGTTTCCTCATGTGGATGATGAAATCAAGTTCTAGGTTTTGCCATCCATGTTGGGCGATCAAAAGTAAACTGAACTAGTCGGTGGCGGTGTGGGCACAGTTCTCTAAGCATGGCGACGGTGCTGCAGCGTGCATACATTAAAATGCTTGGGTTTCTGTCTCCCGTAGTGCAACACTTCGGCGATGTGTCGCGGATATGTGTGTCCGCCTTTAAGGAGGTGAAACCAAAAGTAGCTTGTCCATTAATATGTAAATAAACTTTACAACTAAAGTAAATGTCAAATTGTTTTCTGCATTGGCCACCATCAATAAATAAGGAACCAAAACATTAGAAAAATGAGCTAGCCTATAATTATTCGTAAGCTATCCAGGCACATACAGCCAAATAACATGTATGCCTGCGTATCCACAGTAATATTTCAACCACAGATAAATTTGTTGTTTGGGAAAAAATGTAATTATGTATTTTACATTGGTTGACTTTGCTCTAAATGAAGCATTACAGATTTGTGTGCCGTAGGTATCAGCTATGGTTTTGGACAGCTTATTCAAGAAAATTGTTCAAAAAACTACAAAATGTAAATGTGCTGATAAAAACACAAATATTTCACAGTATTTAGTTCACTTAACAAACTTTTTAGAATTGAAATAAACATAATGAAGCATTAGTTATATTTTTCTTAAGGTAATTAATCATAATTTATTTGCATTGACAATAATACAATTGCATAGCAAAAAAACAAACAATAATAATTAAGGCAAAGACAAAAACAAAGTTAAATAGAAAATATAAACATATAAAAAGACACACACACTTACACACTAGTTTACAGTTATGTCAAACATTCAAAATCTTTATTAGACCATTTTTTTTTACAGGAGAAGGTGGGGGTTTGTTATTGAGGAAATGATTATTTGAAATGTTCAATAAACTCATCAATAGAATAAAGCCTTTGTTAAAAGATCACGTTTTAAAATGTTTTGAATTTTGGAGAATTTTCTAAAACTTTAATATGTAAAGGGAGAGTTTATTAAATAGTCTGACACCAACACGCAATAGCAATTTTTCAAATTGAATACCACTTTATGCTACAACTACAAGCAAACTATAAAGACACCAAAACTACGTTCCATGAAAACATTCTCATTTAAATGTATTCTAAATGCAAATATCTAGTTGAATGTCTCAAATTAGAATGTCTCATTACAAATGGCAATGTTACAAAGTAAATATTAACTATTTAAATAATAACAACGCTATGCTAATAAAATAAATAATTTTAAAAACTCAAAAAACGCTATACTAATAAATTAAATAATAAAAAAAAAAAATGCCATACTAATAAAAATAAATAGTTTTACTTTTAAGTACTATATTTCAAAATAAAATACTATGCATAAAAATTTAAATGGAAAAGAGACCAAAAGTGTTGTTATACCATAGTTATAAATGGTAATCTAAGCGCAATGTTATCAATTTAATCAAAGTATATCAACAACAATATTTTTCTAAATTATTTAATTAGTTGTTTATAGAACACAAACCAGAAAAATTAATCAGGTATTTCACCTTCTTCGACAACTGTTAACAGTTACAATACTTATTTTAACTTGAGTCGGTTTGGACAAATTTAACATTTTGTCAAACACGGAACGATAAAATCAACAAAACGGACACAAACCAGTCAATCTTAAGGAAATAACATGGTGTCTGACAAAAATAAATAAAAGAATAACAAATCCAGCGTTGGAGCACACTTTACAGACGGACATTTCAATCTGTCTGAATCATCTCGTCCTGTTTACAGAAACCTCGGAAATCACAAATCACGGAAAAGTGTAAATTGTATTCTCGCCACAGAGGAAAACAGCTGCTTTCTGAGTAACAGTTTAATGTTCGAGAGCAAACAGAAACAAAATAGCGGATCCAATTTCCAATTATTTATCTTACTTGGCTTGCTCTTTATTAACAAAACCGGCAACACCACAAGTCCCCAGGGGATTTGTTTACACTGTCGCGAATCGGAATCGATCGCTACAGCGATAATTATTTCTCTGATTTTCTCCTTTGTCGCTTTTAATTACAAACGTTTATAACCTCTTACTTGGAAACAAAACCGTTCAAGTTCTTCTTGTATTGCAAGACTTTATTGATGGCTTGTTATGCAATTGATTGGAATAATTAATTTCTGTGAATGGTTGAATCGTTTTGAATTGTTTTTAGTTTCACTTAAATAGAAATGTAGTTTATGCTGGAGATTGATAGATCTCAATATACACAAAAAACATTTGTTTCATTTTCAACTTGAAATAAATACAAATGATCCAATAAAATAAAACTTTTATAGCTGGTGAGGCCTTTTACAGACCACATGTGGTCTGTAGATGAGAACATTGTTCTCAAAAGTTTTATTTTATTGGATCATTTGTATTTATTTCAAGTTGAAAATTAAAAATCCAGTAAGGAGTTCTTCTAGATGTATATTTGTTTCATTGTTTGAGTAAATAGAGGATTTCATTCATATTATGATCAATTATGCAACTGCATTGGTCCTTCCATTTTCTATGTAATCAGAACAAGAAATATTGAACATATTATCTGTAACTAAAGAATATTATGCAAATAATAATAAACCCCCATTTCTATCACGAATCAATATAAATTAATTGTATTGAAAAACAATTATAAAAATAATATAAAACTAAATTGCAAACATGACATCAGAAGATATTAATTCTGAAGTAGCAAAATTTATCGTAAAACTATTGTCAATAATACTGATTGAAAATGCCATAAAACTTACCTACCAATCAATGGCATTAGTTTTCAACTACTGATCTCTATTGCTACGAATTGATACAAAATATAAACTATTAATAGTAAATTCAAATTATGAAACTATTATTCATAAAGATTATGAACTACTGATTTCTATCCCTACGAACTGATACAACATATAAACTATTAGTGAATTTCCTTTGGAAAAATGAGACATTCATAGTCAGCATGGTAATACCCAGACTTAGGACCTGAAATAAGTACCAATCCTGACCACCAGAACACATTTTAAACACTTTTTTCAAAACTGACATAATATGCATTATTAGAGAAATTTGTGGGCCAATTTGCCTTCAAATGTCTGTAGTAATAAATTAGCTATTTAGCATTTATACCAATTTAGATCTATGTGCATATGTATAAGCAAACTACAGATCACATTTTTGTGCCATAAAATGTGGCACAAAGTTTCTTTGGTAAATATATTGGCTAAGTTTGTTAGCCATCAAAATCGAAAAACAAAGTCCCCTGTTGGAAAGGGGAATTTTACCTAAAATGCAACTATAATTACCTAAAAACAGAAAACTTCATTGGTTTTTGATGAAGTTTCAAATAAATATTTTTCAACCCTATGAGGTCGCGTGTCGAGTATAGGTCGACAAACGCTATTTCCTTTTGAACGCTTGGATGTCCAGTATAGGTTGCGGTTGAAACAGTCTCTGATATGCAAGGACTACGCTACACTAACGGCACCTAGCAGAGAACAGCGAAACTAACACTCCCCGACCAACTCACCACCGTGACAGTGAGTCACGGTGGCTGTGACTTACTGTCACTGTAAGTTTAACAGCCAACGACAAACAGCCCAGTGGTTTAGTGGTTATAGTGACGGACAGTAGGCCACTGTCTGTCACAGCGTGGGTTCGAATCCCACCCGGGTGCGTTCTGGTAGGGTGCAATGCTAGTCATTGGATCATACCGGGTGCGGCCAATGACCGGTGAGGATCACTGATGAGAAAATGGCTCATCAAATCCAGTGAGGCGGCGAGTGGCAGCTTTGAGCTTAGGGAGGCGCTAAATCCCCGTGCTTAGAGGAGTGGTTCTATGACTGGTAATGCACCGTACCAGAGAGCGGTTTTGCTGACATTTTGTTTACAGGGACAGGGACAACCCATAGGGAGGCTTTTAATGAAAATTTAAAAATAAAATGAGACCGCAAAGGGTTAATCATTACCCACCAATAATATAGTAAAAACTATGAAAATCTTATGCATTTTATCGAAATAGGGGGCAAAAAACTGATTTCTTGCCATAACAGCAGAATGAGTTGTCAGATTTTAAAGAAATGTGAAATGAGTTTTCCTTTCATGATGTAAATCTGGCAGTAAAACAGCAGGTAGTAAAAAATGGCAGAAGGCCGAAGCTAGGCTCTGAAGGGAACAAAAAAGCAACAGCCAGATTAGTAAGATTACCTGTCTTAATTCCATAATAATTTTTAACTTACTCTTTCAATGTTTGCTTTTGACTCCTCTGACTGTTCTAAATCTGAAAAAAAAAGAGAATATTATTACTTTGCATAGCACACTCGAAATAGAACTGCATATTACAAGTTTCCTAAGATATTGTCTTTAAGAATATTCAATACAACATTGGTCTAACAAACAGATAAAAGTACTGAAAGATTTGAATTATTTTGAGAACTTGTTGTGTGATTTTAATAATTTAGTAAAATGTTTTTTTTTAATACTGACTTGGAGGACTAAAAAACCCCATGCCTCCTAACCCCCTTGGAGGTAACTCCTACTCCCCTCCTCCACCCCCGGAATCCTGGCTACTTGCCTGCTTGGTGTAAACATTCGAATGCATTCATCTGAGCAGTGAAGAGGACGGCTTGCAGGTCTGCCCCGGTGAAGTCCTCAGTTCTCGCTGCAATGACGTCCAGGTCCACATCTTCGCCCAGTTGCAGTCTCCCGCTCAGTTTCTGCAGAATCGACAGCCGCTCTTTCTGAAACACAAGGAGATATACAGCAAATAGTTAGAAACATATTTGTAACACATTACGTAAAATATAAATTGTGTTAACAAAACTAATTTCCCAGATGCCTTCCCCATAGTCACTTTTGCTACTATTTCACAAGATTTATTTATTATTACTTCTGTATGTTTTACATTTACAGTGGGTTTGTAGTAAGACAAGTGGGTAAGTTGTACCACTTATCGGCTAAATAAGTATGAATGCTCCTCTGCCCCATCTGGTGTTTAATAAGGGTCTATCGTTAACTCAACTGTGGTTCATCCAATTGCCACTAGAGTTTACTTGCCCTATTTCTTGGTGCTTGTGCCATTGTACAAACCTGAACTCTATACCGGCCAATAACTCATCGTAGTAGAGAGCACTTTGTAGTCCAAATTTCGCCTCATTTAACAAGACAAATTTTAACTTTAACTCAGTCCAAGCCGCACAATTGTTTTCCAGCCTAAAATAACAGTTTATGTTCTCTCATGTGTTTCTTCTTAATCCAAGTAAGCCTTCCCTCCTTTCTGTTCCTTTTCTTTTTTATTCACCTCAAGGTAAGCCAAATATCGGGATCAAAGCACAAACTGTTCCTCTCCCATTCCTCCTGATCAAATTGAAATTCTTGACTGTAACTATTGTAAAAGTCTGTTACGAGTAAGACATTGTCTGACCTCTCGAGGCAACGAGCAGTGTACTAGTGTTCCGATGCGACCTGGCCTAAGCAGCGCAGGGTCCAACAAGTCAGGTCTACTGGCCGCTGCCAACACCCACACACCCTCCAGTGTCTCAACCCCATCCATCTGAGTCAACAGCTGGTTCACCACCCGGTCAGTCACACCTGTGCTGTCATGTCCCCTCCTGTGACCAAACAATAACAAGTCAGGTCTACTGGCCGCTGCCAACACCCACACACCCTCCAGTGTCTCAACCCCATCCATCTGAGTCAACAGCTGGTTCACCACCCGGTCAGTCACACCTGTGCTGTCATGTCCCCTCCTGTGACCAAACAATAACAAGTCAGGTCTGGCGGCTGCCAACACCCACACACTCTCCAGTGTCTCAACCCCATCCATCTGAGTCAACAGCTGGTTCACCACCCGGTCAGTCACACCTGTGCTGTCATGTCCCCTCCTGTGACCAAACAATAACAAGGTCTACTGGCGCTGCCAACACCCACACCCTCCAGTGTCAACCCCATCCATCTGAGTCAGCAGCTGGTTCACCACGGTCAGTCACCCGTGCTGTCATGTCCTCCTGTGACCAAACAATGTCAGGTCTAAATTATTTATTCATGTTTAGTTCCTTTTTTTTATTGTTTAGATGATCATCACCTCCTGTTAGATCAGCGACGAAATCATGACTTACCACTTGCGACAGACTGTTGACTTTTGTTAGCTCCATAACTTTGTTTCAACCCTTCCAGAAATCCCTAATTTTTCAGAATTTAAAAAATTCCTGAATAATTCCCGCCTTTTCCAGTACTTCCAGATGCTGGACACTTTAAAGAAATCTGGAGAAACAGCATTAGCAAAGTACACCCCAATTTGAGTGAATTTTTAAAAATTGTCTCATTTTAGAGTGAATTGCAAATTGACCTGCAATGATACGCTAAAAAGCTCAGATGTGTTGTTATGTGGCATGGAAAGTGCAGTGAAAAACATTATACAAGGCACTGAAATACATTAAAACTACTAAATAAAATGGACAATTTACAACATTTTTAAAATTTTTTCAAACAATACATTAATTTTATGATTTAAGACTGAATTCAAAAATACTGATTACTGACACTCACCTGGGAGCTAAACTGTCAAACTCATCAAAAAACAAGATGCAAGGGGCCGCACTCTGGGCTCTGAAACACATTTGCACAATATCACACTAAGTACAGGCAAGAAAATATTTTAGAAATCTACTACCATACTTAAAAAAGTCAAATCAAATCAACTTTATTAAGTTTTTAGAGCAAACACAATTGACTTAAATTGAAACTGTCATATGAGAGCCTTTGACATGGCACTGTACACTACCAGGACGCTTAAAACAAACTGAAGAAAATTTCAAATCTGAATCTAAAATTCAAGTTTTGCTGAAATTTTGCTTACATTTCATTTATTTTTTTTAACAAATTACTAACAATTTACAGTCCTCTTTGCATCATACATACAAATTAAATTAAATACACTTTTATACATTTTCAAGTTTTATTCATAAGCTAAATAAATAAAATGCCTTTTATTTGAGTGTTTCTCAGTACAACTGGTTTTCAGAACAACTTGTGTCAACGCATAATACTTAATTTAATACTACTACATTAAAACTATAAATTACAGTCAACCCAATTTAATTTAAAAATTATCCAAAAGAAATAAACAACATAAATTTAAAGCTACACAATGAAATAAAATTTAAAAAAATACAAGTGCTTGTTATATTAACAAACTTTTTCTAGGCTATAGAAGGGTTGTCAGATAGCTATTATTACATTTCCTTCTAAATTTTGTAAGACAGAGTGTGAGTTTATCAAGGTTGTACAATACAGTAGGAAGTCGATAATCCCAACGTCAATTATCCAAAAACGTCAAAAATCCAAACGCCTTTCCAAATAGAAAAAAAATGTGTAAAAATATGCAAAAAAATATGTTTTTGTCCAAAAACAATTTAAATATCACTAAAGATGGACACCAGAACAATATATTTGTGAGGAGATTAAAAAATAGTGTGTTTGGAACTGGAATGCTCCATGCAACAATAAGTTGTTAACATGCGTAGCGTAGTGGTGACTCACCGCACAACAGTCAACTGGTGTCGATGCTAATGAAGGTGTATTGTGGCTGACCCGCGATGCACCCCCCCCTTATCCAACATCATCAAAAGTCCTCCCTTTCCACTAGCACATACTAGTCTGTACCTGCCATAACAAACGTGACAGTCGTTCTATCACGCTAGGCGGTATTCAGTTAAGTGCGTTTTTATTGTTTAGACTTGTTATCACGTGTGGTGTGAAGAGTTTCTCTCAGTGGCACGCGTCAACAAGCGAAACATTTTGCCTTCGACAATTCCAAATAAATTTAAGATGTTCTATAGGTCGTGTATTTGCAGTTAACCTGTTTAAATCAAATAAAATAACAAAACAAAACTTTTCTAAAGAAGGGTGGTCAGACATGTCTTTTTTTGTCTTTTGTTTGACAATCCTAACAATGTGAAAATCCAAACCACCCTTGGTCCCAATTAGTTCGGATTATCGACGTCCTACAATATTTTAAATTTTATAAATACTACAATATTTCTGTTTTGTGTTGCAATGATATTGTTACTTACTTCTGAAACACATTTCGCACAGCCTCTTCACTTGCACCTATATACTTTGACAACAGTTCCGGACCCTGAAACAAAATTATTTGTCGCTGAAAACATAAGATTTCCAACAATGATAAGTAATTTAAATATTTTGCTTTTGCTATAATTAAATAATTGTATTGAGAATACATTTTATTATTTTATACTGACAAAAAACTGTGTAATCACAGCATTAGTTTCCGTTGTTAATTAGCTCAGCCCTGAAACTGGCCATGTGATATTAAAATGTTATTCAGGGTACTTCCACAGTTGTAATTTTAGTTGGCATTTTTCTGAAAGTAGCCCTTATGTCATCTTATATTTACAAATCATTATTATTTATGATAATTCACGGTTGGACCCGGTAGGACACGCCTTTTTGTACAGTTTATTAACACCGGTCTATACAATTTAGACAAAAACCCCTTGGGTAACTTCTATACCGTTTTGGCATGGAGCAGCAAAGGTGACAAGAACGGTAAAGAGTCTTACAGATGGATCTGTTTAAAGAATGCCGCCACCTGCCGTCCTTCAAGTTGTGTGCTTTGCAGACACATTGCTGTAGGCATAACTCTCTTAGCCTTAGAATTGTGTGCTTTCTTGCAACACCCTGTAACTTTTGAGTGAAGTTTCCGTTCCAGCTTAGACGCTTGGTTTACCTTGACCGTGATGAGGTTAAGTCCGCTCTCCCCGACGGCAGCGTTTGCCAGCAGTGTTTTCCCCGTTCCCGGGGCTCCGTACAGCAACACTCCTCTCTCCAGCTTCAGAGGACACTGGCTGAATATCTCCGGATACTTGAAACCGGTAGAAACAATCTTACTTACAGACATTTTGCATTTACTTTAGGACTTGTAATGATGTCTCATCTACTTCCACTTTAGCTTCGACTGACAAAAATGTCATACAGTGTAAGTCTTCAGCCAGTTCCCTCTGTTTGGACAACTGGCTTTTACACACACGTTTAGACCTACAACAGAGTACAGGCTAGCTTTTGCTTATACATTTTCAGAAGGCATTTGCAAGACATTTCTAAGACTACTCTCACATTTTTGGGTTGTTAATATACTCAAAACTTAAGTATTCTACAGTTGTGTCGCTGGTACAGTAGAACTATGTGTAAATATCTTGAAGCCCTTTAACCCTTTGACAGGTGAGTTTTCCAGGAGAATTTGTGATATGTTTTATATTAAGACTGATATAAATAACTATTTAAATTGACAAAAATATAACTTTATTAAATTGAACATGTCTTCTTATAAGATGATTTTTTAACAACAACAAACATTAATTATAATTATTCAAATGTAAACAAAACATAAACATGTGTTTTTAAAACAGACTAATAGTAAAATGTGATCAATCATTTATATATAACAATTTGTGCCCCAGAAAGTGAGTTTTTTTATAATTTTTTGTATTATAATTTTTAAATGCTGGTTTTTTGGTCAAATAACCTGTTTTAAACCTTAAAATTTTTTGTTAAAATAGGTACATAGGTAAAAAAAGGTTTTTGATGTTTGAAAACTTTTATTTTATGTATTTGTGTATAACCTTTTAGTTATTATATTCGGATATAATTCAAATGTGGATACAAAGAAAAGAAGGTGTGTACCTTTTACCTCAAAAGTTTAGCTTTGTATGGTAAGTGACAAAGAAGTCTGGTACGCGGAGAGGGCTGGCCCTTTCATGAGGAGTCGGCGGCACATCCACACTGCCTGTATACTCACGAATAGTCCTACGTTTAAGTCTTCTTTCTCACTTTCACATTAATTTTCACCGTTCATAAAATCTCTGCTATATGATTGTTAGAAGAGACATTGTTACAATAATAAAACGCTCTCAAAATAGAACTAAATAGTTAGTGAAACTAAATCAATAAGTAATCAAATATAAGTAAAAACTGCTAAAAACAACTGTTTATAACTTTTCCGCGAACACTATGATTAGTAATAAACACGCAAGAAACAAAGTAAAACAAATCAGCTGTCAGTTTACAAGATGTCTTATAAAAACCATAGATGAAATAATCGGCAGACACGAAACGATGTCAGGCAAAAAACCCAGCTGGTAGACAGCAGCTACAATCTAGCGGATCAATATTTTAACTGTTTCCAAGAGGTTAGAAGAACTCCCGCTAGGTAGCAGGGCATCCACAAACGTTATACTTCATAAACTGAGCGGAATTGTATTGATCACAACAGTCTTGTTGCTACAGAGCGTTATCGCCGCGAACCATAACAGCGTTGTCGGTATTACCGCTGCCTTGTTGCACTCTGGCTGTGCAAGCGTTAGCGTGCATACCTGCCAAAGGGTTAAAAGGATATGCCAATAGGCTTATACATTACATTGAAAAAAGGATTTAAGGAAAGAAAAAAGGGGGTGGTACAGAAAACTATATTTTGTTTCAAAAAACCTTTATCGAAAGAGAGTTGAAGGAAGGAAGGTAAACTTATTTACTTAGTTGTTTTGTTTTGTAAATAAATTCCTTCCTTCAACTATCTTTGGACAAATTTTTTAAAACAAATATAAAGTTTTTTGTTTCCCTTTCCTTAAATCTTTTTTTCAGTGTAATATCTTGAAACCCTCTCAGTCATAGGAGGATAGTCAAAATTAGGAAAGTCTGGTGGCCCTCAACCAGTAAAATATAGAAACTGAAAGGAAGAAAGGCGCATTCCAGGTCAATTTAAATTACACAATGACGATGAAGTTTTGCAATAAACAAATTGAGTATATCAGATATTTTGTACCTAAAATTCATTAGGTTTTCAGGGTTTTATTACGGGTTTATCTTACAGTTCGCCCGATGATTAATCGAGTAACTTAAGTAAACATAATTTACACATTGACAACTGAGCTATTACAACTACTATTAGATTAGTATAGTAATGGATAATACAGTCATAAATATTTAATAGGTCATAAATTTTTAAAATTTAGGACCCCTTTTCTTCTTTCCTGAAAAGATGAAGTTGAGAAGGATCAACATAGGAAGATTTGAGTGGTCCGAGTCGATGTAAGGGGTTAGGACTCCTCTTCCTTCTCCTTATGTCTTTAAGGAGGATTGATACCGGGAGAATTCAGATGTCCATGTTCCTTTATGAATTTAGCCTTTTAGGACTCCATTTCCTTCTCCATGAAATTATGTTGTTGAGAAGGATCAACACCGGACGGTATAAGAGGTTCAAGCTGCTGTAGGGAGTTAGAATTGCTCTTCCTTCTCCTTCAAAATATTTATTTTAGGACGTTTGGTACCGGAAGAATTGATAGGCTTGGGTTCCCGTAGGGATTTAGGCCTCTTCTTTGCTTTCCCTGGGAATATTTATTTGAGGAGGATCAGTACCAGAAGATTTAAGAAATCAGGGTTTCTATAGAGTTTGGACTCCTCTTCTTTCTTTCTGAAAATACTTATTTGAGGAGGATCGGTACCGGAAGAATTGAAAGGTTTGGGTCCCCATAGAAATTTAGGACTCTTCTTCCCTTTCCCTGGGAATATTGATTTGAAGTGGATCAGTGCCAGAAGATTTAAGTAACCCAAGTTTCTATAGAGAGTAAGAACTCCTATTTCCTCTACCTGAAAATACTTATTTTATGAGGATATGTATCAGATTTGAGGGTTCGGAGCAAAAACCCAGAAATCCAAGATCCTAAGAGTGTTACCTTGGTGGGCCAGATGAGCACCTCTGTGAGAAGCTGCTTTGCCTGCTCCAAGCCCCCGACACTGTCGAACACGAGGTTGTTGTTACGCTTCAGTGTGACGTTTGCCAGTTGACTTGGCACAAACCCATTCAGAGCCGCTTTCACGTCACACTCTGTTACCTCCAACACACTGCCCTGTGCCTGTACTGACATAAGGAGATCAAGTCAGTTTTATTACAACTGTTTTTAAGGATTGGAACTTTGATACACTTACATGTATTGTACCTTGTCAAAAATTCTGCCGGTTTCAGCGGTAATGTACCATCTTTAGGATGATATTTCATTAGTGCTGAAACCAGTAGATTGGTGTTTATGAAAAAGATGGGTTGACGAGGTATACACATAAGGATAATCAGTGTTTGACAGTAGTAAAATTATTCTAGGATCCTGAGGATCACCTAGATGGAGTTTTAGGTTTCCACAGAGTGGAAATCCAGAGTAGTCCTCAAGTATTTTCAAGATAAGAAAAGAAAGAATGATTAAGTTGAAAATTAATAATCACATTTTTGAGTCAACACTTAAGTAAAAACCTTAGTTACAGTCTTTTTCTGCTTATTGGTTTACCACATAATCAACTAAGCCATCACCTTCACAAATACTAGTTTAGATTATTTATCAAGACAAATCTTTTTGTTAACTTTGTTTTTCAAACAAGGCACACTTTACTTTTTTTAAACTAGAAGTTAAAATCAAAACATTACTTACAACTCCTTTGGCAAGATTTGAAGACTATTCTATCAAACAGTTTGTTCAAATCTTGGGCAACACTTCCTTCCGTCTTTTTCGCCAACTCATCAATATCCAGGTGGGAAATATCAGTCAGCCTTCTTTTAAGTAAACTAGTAAGTATCCTCTGACGGTAGTCCTGTAAAAATTAAAAACTACAATAACATTTAGTTTTGTAAATCCTGTTATTGTTCTTAGGTAGCATTGACACCACTTTTAATGCACAAGATTAGTACTAGGTACTTGTCGTTAAGAGTCAATAATGGTACTTTTTGTTTAGCAGAACTAGTTTAGGATAAATAATCCATACTCAGCTGCCTATTTCTGACCAAAAGTTCCAGCATAGACACATAAGACCTTGTAGATACAATTTTTTATTAAAATTCATTGGTAGAATAATAAATTAATTAATTCAAAACCCTCTATTTAATGTTATAATCAGGTAGTTCAAAATTCACTTCTACTAAAATGTATCCACGTATTTGCCACAAACATATGTTCTTCTTATAGATCGAGATTGACAGTGCCAAATCATCACTGGTACTGTAATATGCTAACTGGTAAAGAAAAGAAAATAACCTTGAATATACCCTACAAGCAGTTTATGCATGGACCACACAATTATAAATTTTGAAAATTGGTACCATGCTTTGGACAAAATTGCTTTGGTGGAAAGTGTAGTTTCACGAATACAGTATTAAAGGATGGAAAAGTGACAATTTCTAATATTGCTGTAATATATTTCAACAAGCCTCTTTGTTTAAGGTTGCCCAAGATTCTAGTGGTGTATTTTTGTAAAATACAAAAACCAATTGATTTTTATTTCTGCACACTTTTTTCAAAAGCATGTCTCATACTTTACATAAGGATAAATGATACCGTAGTTATTAACAATTTTTTGCGCTAAAACAAATCGGCAAAAGATGATAGGAGCAAGTTGGAAAATTTGGTATCACTGACTGTTGAGTCAGGCCCACATAAATGGTCAGAAATTCCGCTAACCCCGGAGTTAAGACCGGGCATAGAGGGTTAAGACATCTTTACAAAGCCACAAAGTTCCTCTCACCAGCTTTCTAATAATCTTTTTTTATAAAAAAAAGATATGACGCATTTGAAGTGCTTCTTTAATTCAATTCAATTCAAATATTCTTTATTCAGAATCATACAATATCTGTACAGAATAGTGTCAACATAATTTAACAACTATAAATAATTCAATTTAGTTTCCTGGATGTATATTACAAGATTTAGTTGGAAAAAAACTTTAACTTTTCAATTAAAAATGTACTCACTAATAACATTGGCAATAGAAAATTATATTTTAACTATTAACTTATTAATTAACTATTTAATTAAAATAACTAAACTTATTTAACTTATTAATTAACTATATTTTAATATAATAATTTGTTTAAGAATTTCTGTAATTATAAAACTCTTCTAAGGAATAGCAAGATATGTTCATCAAAAAAGATTTTAATTTTGTATAAAATTTTATGGGGTTTTGTTCATTTGTAATATTTTGAGGCAAGTACTGCAAAATTTAAGTCCTGCGAATGTGGTCTTTTTCTTGTAGATCTCCAGATTATGTCTTTGGCACGTGAAGTGATTTCTAGTGTTGTGTGTATGGATTTGTGTTTGTGAAATACTATTTTGTTTGGAATATTTTATTGTTTCAAAAATGTATAAATCGTACACTGTTAAAAACCCTAGCTCTTTGAAATATGTTTTGACTGAATCATTACTAGACAATCCAAACATAACTTTGATAGCTTTTTTTTGTAATTTTAGTATATAATCTAGGTTTTTTTTTGTAGTGCCTCCATATATTGCTATTCCATAAGAAATATGGGATTGAAACAAAGAAAAATATATTATTCTTAGCGTTGTTAGATTACAGTAATGCTTCATTTGTCTTAATGCATAAATACCGGATGATAATTTTTTGGCCACAAACTTAACATGCTCATCCCAACTTAAGTTGCAGTCTATAATTAACCCCAAGAATTTTGTGTCAGTTAGCTGTTCTACCGAAAAGTCGTCTATTGTTATCATTGGGTTTATTGGGTGTCTATTTTGTTTTGTATTGAAAGAAATGAAATGAGTTTTATCAGTGTTTAATAATAAATGTGCTGAATTTAAAAGTCTTTAATTTTTAACATTTCTGTAGCTACTTTATTCTCTATCTCTTTTGGGTTTTGCCAGTGAAAGTTATATTAGCATCATCTGCGTACAGTACCATATTTATTGTGTTGTCTTGACTTAAGGATGGGAGGCGGTCAGGTAACACACAAGAGCAAGCCCAGAATGGACCCTTGAGGTACTCCTAACATTATTCTGCTCAATGAAGATTTATAGGTCTCAATATATTTTTCATTTTGATGCCTTATTTCAACATATTGATAACGGTCTTGTAGATACGATTTGAACCATCGCAACTCTTTATCTTTAATTCCAAGTTTAAAAAGAATATTAAATAAACGATGATAAGAAACACTATCAAATGCTTTGGAGAGGTCCAAGAATAAGCCAACAACATTTTCTTTTTGATCTATTGCATCAATTATTGTCTGTACAAACTTAATACCTGCAGTCGTTGTTGATCTACCTGATCTAAACCCGTGTTGTTGATCGTCTAATAGCCTATTTTCCTCTAAATATGTTACTAATTGGTTGTGAACAATTTTTCATAAATTTTAGAAAACAGGTAGCAGGGACACGATAACTTCCTAGATCCTCAGTATTGCCCTTCTTAAAAATTGGAACAACTTTAGCAATTTTAAGTTTATCGGGAAAAAAACCTGTGATTAAAGAAGAGTTGATTAGATGGGTTAAAGGTTGTAACAGATAATCTTTTGCTTCCTTAGGGCTCATCGAGTTTCATCAAATCCTGTAGAGTTTTTGTTTTTAAATGTATTAATTGTTTTGAGAACTTCTTCATCTGTTACCGTTCTAAACTTGAAGGTTGCATGAGTCATACAAGTTTCGCCTAAATATTCTGTATCAGTAACTGCGTTCAACTGGTTGCCTACTTTAGGATGTATTGTTTCTTGTACTATATTTGTAAAATATGTGTTAAAAGATTCAGAAATAATTTTTGGATCACTAATAATTCTACTATTATGACTAATTTTGAAATTGCCAACATTTGTTTGCTGTTTACCAATTTCACCATTAATTATCCCCCAAGTGGTCTTTACACAATTGTTAGAATTTGCTATTTTTGAATCATAATACTTTTCTTTGCTTCGTTTACTTTATTCCTAACTTCCGTTTTTTTTTCCTAAGGCTTCTTTTAGTTTCTTCTCCTTTAGTTTCCCTAAATAATCTACTTAATTGTAATATCTCTTCTTTGCCATTAATTATATCCTGGTTCACCCACTGCAATGGGTTTTTATGATTTACTTTATAATACCCTTTTGGAAAGTTGACATTAAAATAATACAGGAAAATGTTCAAAAACTGTTCATACTTCACATCTACGGTAGCCTGGTAGACCTCCATCCAAGATTCCAATGCTACTTCCCTAAAGAATGTTTTTTTATTGTCTTTATTAATTTGTCTCACCATTTGTTTACAATTAACTGAAGTATTTGGGGTCTGAGTTATTAATTCCACTAGTTGAGCGTCATGATCAGAAATTTCTGTTATAATGCCAGTAACTATTAAATTTGAAATATTACTTATACAGTTGTCTATCGCTGTGGAGGTTGTAGCTGTTACTCTTGTAGGAAATCGACCAGGTACTTAACATTAAAAGCTGTCAAAACATCAACAAATTTAAAATAAAATGAATCCTTATTCAAAACATTTACATTGAAATCTCCTACAAGTATGACTTTATTATTATTTTTATCAAACAACTTAAAAGTACTTCTAGTTTTTCTAAGAATATCTGCTCATTTGTTTTATGGGTGACCTATAAAACACACTAGTGTAATAAAATACTGATCAGCTTTAAATTTAAGCATACAAAATTCAAACACCTTTTCTTGTTGGAGTTCCTGACATTTAGGTATAGTAAAATCATAAGTTTTAGTATTATTTTTTGATAAAATCATTACCCCCCCAACCCCTGAGTTTTCCCTTGCAAAGATAGCGTTTACTTTATATCCATTTATTCTTATTCTATCTATATCATTTTTAGAAATTTTATGCTCGCTTAAGGCTACAAAGTCAGGAACTCCTCTCAAGCTCAGGTCAAGTCTGGAAGGAAGGTGTTGGATATTTTGATGAAGGATTGATATTGAGTTAGATTTATTAGCAACCGATTTAATTACTAATTTTTGAGAATCTTTACTTTTGGAATGCTGTTTTATGTTTATTTGATGTTCAGTATCTACCAGTATTTTATGATTTTGACTACAGTGATTTATATTAGACTGATGGCTAACCTTGGAAAGATTATTCCCTTTTTTTAGTCTGGAAATCTCTACATCCTTATGCTCACACAAAGCAACAATATCTGGTTTTATTTCTTCCAAAGTCATGCTTAAAATATCTATTTGAGAGGACAAGTGAGCAATATTTTAATGAAAAGCTAAGATGTTTTTGTTTTGTTTTTGTTGAAAAATTTATTCGGTTGGAAGTGAACCGAAAATTGTTGCTTTGTGCAATGTTAAAGCTTACTGAGTTATCATTGACAGACATTTTTGTAGGTTTGACTGGTTGTGAAATTGCACTGGATTGCCCATTTATCACATCACTATCACTAGCACTGTTGTTCGGAGACGGTGATCCAGTTGGTGTAAGTGGTGGGAAGCAGCCCATGTCTAGAAGAGTAGAAGTTCGTGTTGTGGTTCTTGTTTCACAGCTTGGCTTGGTTGTGGTCGGTGCTGTTGCTCGGCTGCTGCACTTAATATCGGGTGGACCATCCTCGAAAAGGGGACTTGTGGACGCAGTGTTTGCACACATTTCCAGTCTTGTTAGGGGTGTTGATGGGCCAGTCACAGAACTTTGATAGGATTTTGACTGAGATATACCCGAGGCTTTGGTTTGGCTCTGAAGTTGGTTGGTTATTGAGCTTTGAATGGCTTTCAAAAATTCTTCATGGATGAGACCATTAAACAAAACTCTTTGTGCTTGTTGGTCGTAAGATACAATTTTGATAGAAACGCCAGTAGCTTGTTGTAGACTAACAATGTTCTTTGCGAAAAGATCAAATTTGATTTTGTCACGTACACACCCTAATGGTGAACAGATAAGCTCTTTAATGTTATTTTTCTTTACGTGATCAGTTAGTTGTTTGAAAGCCGTGTTATAATCTTCTGTAGTGGGTTTCATGTTGTATTGGTCTTTAGTTACCATACCATAGACTCGCACCTTTGATTTACCATGCTCTTGACAAGTTAGATGGGTGTCCACAAGGTCTGATGAAAATGGTTTTCCAAAACGTTTTTGGTTGTACCCTCTCCGACGACATGTGTCGATCACTGTCAAAATCTCTTGAAATGCAGTGTGCAAAAGTGTTTTCCTTGTCCTCATACTTAGATATTACTTTATGCATGTTGGCTTCAATGAGGCTGATGTTTTGTGATATGGTTATGGCATGGTAATCGGGTGAAGAGTGGGAGTGGGAGTTTTGGGTTCTGCGGATTAGATCGTAAATTTTGCACTCAAAAGTTTTTCCCTCGGTAGTTCAGGTGGACTCCAGTTTTTCAAAACAAGAATAGGAAAACCCAGTTAAATCCAGAAAAAAACATCATTCATAGTACAAGCTAATTCATGTATGTATAGATTTGCTTTCATTATATCTTCATTGATTTGGTGAGACAGTGGAAGGTCATCTAAAAGGAACACTTCGAGAATAACTTTACAAGGCTGTAGCTTTGTTAGTGCTAGTTTGAGACTTCCAATAAATACTTTTAACTCCCCTTTGAATATATTGTTTGCTCCGGCAATCAGTACCACATAGTTTGAACTGTTCTTGCTTATTCCAGTGGCTTCATTTATTATCTCCTCAAGTCTTGCCAGGCATTATAATGCTGTTAATACTAAAAGCATCACATTTGTCCAGAAGGTGATCAATGTGTCTTCCATGACTGTCGCTGAGGATGTTGATAATGTTTACTTTTTTTCGGGGTTTCTCAATTTGTGTGTTTGAAGTTGTTACTGGCTGTAGTGTTTTGTGTGGATTTGGTTTAGTCTTAGGTTGTTCTAATTGTCGAGGTGAATGGATTGTATGCTCAGTGTCTTTAATTATTGTAAGTCTTGAAGAGGGAGTAACATCGGATTTGATTGCTTTTGAATTTATTGAGATGTTCAAAGTAGTAGTTATTAAGGAAGATAGCACATTCAAAGGAATTGTATAGTTATTAAAGATAGTATAGGCCAAAACAGATCTTTTAAGAATTATATCAGCGTCAGAAATAGTTAAAGATCTTAAGACTTCTGGATCGAGTGCTTCAGTTGATAGAAAATTTGTAGCTAGAAGTTCAATAGCACTGATCATGAAAATTCCACAATCATAGCCATTCTTTTGTTGTGGGCCTTCAATTTCTTTAACATTTGGTGTAACATCCTTTCCAGTTGTGTATGACAAAATTTTTTGGCTAACTTTTTGCATGACACAGGTTAAACCCCTTAACAGAGTCGTAATGATAGAAACAGTTAATTCTCCTATTGTATATTAGTGTGCTCCAATGAGAACCTCCTTCTTCTGTTAGCTTTTCTGAGTTGTTAAGTGGTATTAAAAGAAAATTCTTGTCTCCAACACTCTGAGACTCCAAATAATCAGCATAGCTGTCTGCATTTACTGCTTGAGCAATTAAGGGGATAGGATATACAGGTCATGTTTATTCAGCAAACGATCATTTAATAGATTAGTATGCTGGGAGATAGACTCATCCGTTAACCATTCTGTACTTAAGAGTTCTTTTGCTATCACTAAATTTTTAAAGTTAATATCAGTTTGACTACCAATTTCTTTTAATACTGGTACTTCTGTTTGTGTCCCTGTAATCTTGTGCGATGGGGTTTTATAGCTGATTTGGTTTAGAACACCACATGGTGATTTTGTCAGCACTGGACTGTTTTTATTAATTGTTTTGTCAATTAGCTTGTTCCTTGACATAATTACACTATGAATTAATCAAAATTGTGCAGTACACATAAGTATTGTGCAAATTGGTGGCAAAATAATTGTATGTAATTATTATATTTACATTGTAAGCCACTGTAGTGTCACAGATCAAACAGCTAAAGATCAGATAATACAAAATCTGCACTCAGAGGTAGCTACTCAGTTCACTACCTGGTACTAGATTGTTTATATCTTGTCTGAATGAGCAGCTTATCTCCTCACAGGTCAAAGGTCAGCTTGCTTGCGCTCTCTTATCGCTGTTATCTCTATGCCTAACTAGAATCTATCCAGATAACTAATTACTTTCTTGAAAAACTTTAAACTATAATAAAATACCTACTTGAAAATGAAAACCGATAAAACACTTTTGTAGAAAAAACAAACCGGACACATATATATACAGAACTTTGTGTAACACTTTGATTTAACTAGCAAAATTTACTGAAAATGAGGAGCAGATGTGAAACAGGTTTGCTAGCTTCTAGGGCTTACCCCCACTCATTTCTCTTTTCAATAACTCCTTCATTTGTACCCAAAGCAAATTTTTTCGGAAATCATACCGCCTTTAAGATGGCAGTCCACGAGCTTCGACTTCAACAGCAGATGGCTGGGGAGTAAAACCTTTTTAAACAGGCTTGGGATTAAAAACCTTTTATTTATCTTATACAGATGATGCTGAGAGATGTTGGTTTTCCAGGAAGCTGTGAGCTCCACCATGATGAGTTATATCTCGGAGAAGAGTTTTTGTCACGTAAAGTCTCATGAACTACCGAGGTGACAGCTGATGAAAACCATTACTTTATTCGTGGGATGGAATGCTGAAGGAACGTAGGTGAAAAGGTGTGCCTGCCCCTCGTGGCACACAGTTGAGGATGAACGTGAGCTCTAGACTCGGCAGTAGCTATCACCGACACGTGCTGCGACGTAGGAACCAGATACAACAGCTCCTTCAACCCCACTGCTAGTCTGTGAACAAACATGTCTCAGCCATTGGTCAGATCTACTGTTCAAGGAACAATTTTATTGACTTACCAGTTCAGGGTGTTCAGTATGAGAGGCTAACTTTCATGGTTAAAAACACTCATTTTGGTACTAATGAAAGGTTATAGTTACTTCCGTCACTTTGTTTTCTAAGTTGTAGTTACTTTGCTGGTTTTATCTATGTGCTGTTTCATTCTCGCAATCGCTTCTGAGCGCCCATTTCACTTCCTCTACAAGTTTCATATGTTGATTCACTCCCGCGGTTGTTCAGTGGAACCAATCAATATGGCTTCGTCATTCCTGTGATACGTGCTGAGTTCTATTATGTTCGAAGTGCCAGTTTCGTCCTGCAGTAACCTCCGATTCGGTTCTGCTCACATGATCAAATCCGAATGAATTTTTAGTGCCCTAATTGATTTCTAGCATTATTTTACCCACACAATAAATGACCGCATGCCGGAAAGACATTTTATTCACGCAAATTCCATTGGTGGGAGTAACTATCTCTCTTTTAAGGTAGCTTTATCCAGCCTTTATGCAGAAAATCAGGCTCAACCCTAGTTTTTTCACAGTTGGCAAAATTCACGGCTTAGTCACAGTTTCACGGTCGAGAGGACCCCTTGCAGTTCTAAAGATTTCATGTTTTTCAGAAAGCAGTCAGACAGGCATAACCTTTAAGGTCTTCTGAAAATTGCCAGTCAGGTCAGGCTGGTAGAAATCACAAAAGCATGTCAGGAACTGTTACTTGTCAGAGAACGAATGACACATGGATTAAAAGAACAGCTCCACAACAATCGGATTTCTATGAGTGTTTGTAAAGATTTTAACTCTTGATCATGTGTGAATTTAACTTTTGCTCCCAGCCGTGATCTAATTACCAAATTGCAGTTTTTAATAAAGATAGTAATAGAAATGTCAAAACAGTTTGATCATCAAAATTTTTTATAATTCAATTTGCACTTTATTGTTGTTGAAAAACTCAAAACAATTAAGCCATAACTGGCAATCATCCGTATTTTTTAGTGTACAAAATTAACCCTATGAAACAGAATAATAATGAACTGACGTATCTTCTCGGGGTTTTATTTGAACATTATTTTTGGTATATACATTAAAGTAATAATGTATTAAAGTAATAATTAATAAAAGGGTATAAAAATAACTGTAAATAAAATATATCCTCAGGCTTGTCTTCTCAGGCACCGATGAAAGAATGCAAGCTTCGTTCCCTCCTAGTAAAGCCAGGCTCAATCTTTGAATGAGGTAAGAGCTAGATTTAGGATAACCAGTCTTTACTTATAGTTTTTTACAAATATTTCCTACCAATTACTTTTTTTGTAACACCAAACTCTATGGTTTCCACTTCTAGCAAAACCAAAATACACCCTCTTGATTTTACTTTATTGTATTTTGTATGTTTTGTACACAGCAAGCCTTGTTCATACATCTTAAGGGTTTGCCTCAGTGATCACCTTAGAAAAAGGCTAAATTTGACCGCCTAAGGAATATACGACACCACGCACAAAAACAACTGGCTGAACAACAGGCCTTCTTTGAATTGATGCAGCCTAACTGTCCAACCGAGCGGTTGCAAAGGTTTTTTTTCACCTTTCAAAATAGTTTTTACATTAATAAACAGGATATTTGGAAACTAGAGGAGTTTTCTGACACATGTATATTCAATAATAGGACTTTGGCACTTTCAGATAAACAACTATTACCGCAGCCAGTACTGAGTGTCCAGAGAGGGTTGAAGGTCATTGGTTGCTGCACCCGCTATGCTCGGCAGATCCTCCAAAACCAACACAGACGGCTGATAGTACATGCACTCTGCTAGACGTTCTGCCAATATTTTGCCGATGGATTCTGGCTTTTTACCTGTGGAAATTTTAATTGATGTAATGTAGTTCTTCCGGTTCACATCGCATCAAAACATCATCTTAATTAGCTTGAAATATTTTGGCCTCGCTGTGGAGTACCATCTTCAGTCAATGATTGGCTGAAACTCTGAAAACTGGCTAAAAATCTTCAGTCACTGAAAGTTTCAGCCAATCATTGACTGAATGAAGATGGTACTCCACCTATTTCAAGCTAACTATTATGATTTAATAGCTGAACTATTAATTGTGAACCGGAAGAACTAGATAATAGTTGTGATACCGGCCGTGAAAGCCTAAGAGTTAAGTTCAATTGATGTGTTACCAGTTACAAAATATACCTAGTACTACTACCAATTTGAGATGCACCACTCTCATGAGGGTATTTTAAGGCAAATATGTGGTGACGGATGAGTGGATGAGTGGTAGTAATGAGTTATGAGTAATGTCTTGTTAAAGGCAGACTCTTCCTTAGAATGGGTCATTAGCCCAATGACCAATTACAAGGACCAACGGCTAGTGACTTCAGACGCAAACTATAGTTGGTGAGATTTGTTCTGTGCAAGGATTTGTTAAGTTTCTAGTTGTTAACTATAGTTGGTGAGGGGGTGGGGGGTTCTTAAAAATGGGTTTATGCTAATAAAACTACTGAAAATCAGCAAAATTAGCCAGATCATAATGGCAGCAGAAAACAGTTCGTATACCAATTAGTTAGCCTCATAGAAGAACAAAA
Source organism: Matsumurasca onukii (assembly GCA_018831715.1). Classification (NCBI taxonomy): domain Eukaryota; kingdom Metazoa; phylum Arthropoda; class Insecta; order Hemiptera; family Cicadellidae; genus Matsumurasca; species Matsumurasca onukii. The sequence continues at coordinate 45,079,907 of CM032065.1, read as the reverse complement.
CTTAGAACATTTTTAGACAGTTTATTTTTTAATTTCCTGAAATTCAAGCAAGAAAAAGTGTTTCCCGGTTGAAGGGAACAATGCTGCCCAAGTAAATGGTCGATATTATCATTACCAATAGATAAATCACGACTTCTTCATTCGCTTACCTTTCAAATGTTCACAGTGAAGGACGCTGACGTGGACGAAGTGAGGAGGACCGGACAATGGGGAACAGATCGCACCTACCAGCGCACTTTTGCCACTGCCCTTCTTGCCTGTTTAAACCAACAAAATAAGTAAACGTTACTTTATTAGAAAACTTGAGCCATAGTATTGGACTAAATTTCAAAGTTAGAGAAAATAAAACAAAAACCAATACTTGTAATCATTCTTATAATATAACTTAAAATGATTGTAAGTAACCAATTGGGTTTTTGTTTTTTTTCTCTAACTTTGAAAACTACTTTATTACTAAAGAAATGTTTGTCTTCAAATGTCTTTAGTAATGAATTAGCTATTCAGCGTTTATACAAACTGAGATCTAAACATTACTTTACTTACAAATCGTGGCCGTAGAATCAGTTTCTTATCTCAAAGTATGTCAGGTGTAATCCTAGATCTCTCTATTACTGCCAAGTCAGTATGTTTGTGGTTCATTGTTGATTGGACTTAATATTTTCCTTTCTCTTTATTTAGATTTGATCTAATCCATTCTTCTATTGAGAACTAAGGTTTCTGCTGCATAAAGGCATGCTGGTTTGAGAACTGTGTCTGATATTGTCTGAGTTTTGTGTGCTAAGAGATTGATTTCTTATTGCAAACATGTTGAGTTCATCTAAACGCTGTTAACACCTTTTAACAACATACTTCGTTTATACATTTTTCAAATCTCGCCTTTTGAATAACTTCTTTAAGCAACTTAACTTTCTTTCTTTGAATAACTTTTTGATAGCCGATTAGTTAAGTTTGTAAAAGTAAATAAGCAAAAGATTGTATTATTGAGTTAAGAAAATAAAAATACCAGTAATCAGAATATTGTCGAGGCAAATCTCTTGATTTCTGTCTTCCTGCAGTCCCAGGCCATGCTCAAGAGCAGTCACTCCTTCTTTCACAAGATCTTCAAACACACTGCAAGATAAATCATTCTGCAATTTGACATTTTGTAGATACAGAATAGTTATAAATACGTTAGCAATACAGTGCACTGGGTTGGACATTACAGTCAGAACACAAGAAGAATAAAACAGCACACACGATCTAGTGGATTAATTTAGAACTACTACCACACAGTTAGCACAAAATCCGATAGATTACAGTACATATTTGTTGCTCTTGCTCACAAATAATATTAAGGATTACCATGTGGGACATCCCACATCTGTGTCTGGCATACCGGAGACTCTGGCATTCATTCCGAATATATGTTCTGCGTACAAGTCTAAAGGTTAAAGTCAAAATTATTTTATGGTAGGTAGATTGGGCATAGATACTACATGGCTGAGGCAGGAAAATCAACATAGTTGCGCAGCTAAAGCACAGATAGCGCTGCCGTCTCTTGGCGTCTTCCTCCTCCCCGGTTAGCATGTTCTAATTTGTCCGATGTCGATGACTTAAATGTGACCAATTTTCCAGATTAAACAAACTTGCCCGTGTGTTAGTGGCTCTGCTTGAGACCCTTAAAAGAATTCCCTCGCAGCGCTATCTGTGCTTGGGCTGCCGAAAATGTGGCCTTTATGTGCAATCTAATTACCATAACATTATCTTTGGTTAAAGCATTGATACTCTGAAAACTCACCAAGTTGTGGGAGACTCGTTGAGCTGAGCCTCCAAAATTCCTCCGTCCAACCTTCTGCCGTGTTGCTCCTCCATCGTGCCGACTGCCACGGGACAGACCTGCAGCTCTGGCTGAGTCAGTGGCCAACACTCCAGCTCCCCGGGTGTCAGCTCTACCAACACCGTCCGCTCGGTAGTCTCAGACATCGGCACAACCAGAGGACAGAGGTTGTTCACAAGCACGCCATGCCGAGAAGGTAGTCTCTCAGAGAACGCGTCTGAGTAAAACTTGCTCTTCAGACTCATCCTGAACATTTGATTTTCTAAGATATTTGTTGTAGATTTGTTTGTACATTGTCAATAGTAACACGGTAGGTAGACACAATCTATTTATTGCAGTATTATGATATTATCTTAGTATTATGATATTATCTTTTTCTAGTAAAATATCAGCAAACAACATACTGATATTTATAAACCACTTTTCAATGTGATTAGTCTTCTACATTTATCATTGGGCGTGGCTATGGATGATCCAGAGCCAGCTATCGAAATTGACAAAACTAATTAATATTTCCTTTGAAAATGGTATATTTCCTGATGATTTAAAGCCGGCAAAAATTATTCCCATTTGTAGGAAACACCAATAAATGATAAACTAGGCCCAATATCCTTCCACATAAAATATTTGCTTTTAACTAGCTAGACTTTCCTTTGTTTCACATTTTATCTAATTATTAATTTGGCTTTAGCGAAAATAAATGTTCATTAGATGCTAAATAATTGTTTCATTAGAAAGAATCTCAGAAACTATAAATGTCAAAATCCCTAGAATCTTCCTAGATTTAACAAAAGCTTGTGTTGAACATTCAAAACTTTTGAAAATTCTTAACTATGGAGTAAGAGGATTAACACTTTCTTGCTAAATCTTACTTTAACAACCGATATCAACAAGTTCAAATAGAGAACTCTTTAAACACCAACTTAAAGTCAAATGTCAGTCCCACAAGGGTCAGTTTTAGGTCCTGTATTATTTATACTATATATTAATCAACTGCATTCATTAAATAACTTGCAGAATATTGTTCAATATGCTGACGATACAACATTAATTCAATCAGTATAAAAAATCTCATTGTTAGAAGAAACCACATATACATCCGCAAATACTTGGGTCCAGTATTTTGAATCACTAAATTTGAAAACCAATTTTCAAAAATAAATTTTACTATGTTTGATATTGGTTGATCAAACATTAAAGGTTCACCCCTAGTTATATTGAAAATGACATTATAGAGGAAGCTGATAGTGTCAAATTTTTAGAATTGAATTTAGACAGTCATTTAACTTGGGAATCACATATTGATTATCTTAGCAAAAGAATGAGCTGCTGAGTATTTCTTTTAAGAAAGTTATCACAATACTGCTTTGATTGATATTTTAAAAACTGAATACTATGGCTTAGTATATTCTATTATGTCTTGTGGAGTATGTTTTTGGGAAAATTTTTCACTGATTATGTCGTGGAAGACTGGACAGAAATCTGCTGTTTTATTTTATTGTTTTCCACCTACAACTAGTTCTTTGGTGGCAAAATTGTTCCATATGTACATAATGTTATCATTCATGTCATTTTTGATGGAATAAAATATATTCTTATTCTTAACTTAAATTTTGAGGATTTTTGTCTTGCAAAAGTTTGCGATAAGAATAGTTTATCATCTAGGTTACAGAGATTGTTGCGAAAATTCCTTTGAAAGCCTTAAAATTTTGACCTTACCATCACTGTACATTTATGAAACAATAGTATATTGTCTTTCTAAATGTCATAAGGTTTAAGGTAGAGAAATTCATTTCCATGAGACAAGATTCGCAAACTTCTTCCGCATAAATTGACACAGATCTAAATTATATTCCCTGCTATCTTCACAGGCGGGTTCCATGCGATTTAATAAACCTCCAATTAAAATATAAAACTACAAAAATTTCAGCATGTTTAAACAAATTGAAAAACTTTTAAAGAAAGAAGATTTGTCCAAATCTTTCTTTCAAAGTTTTATAGAGCAGCGGTTCCCAACCTTTGTTGGCACCTTTATGCTTATTTGTTCTAAAATTTCGAGGCCCAACCCGATTTTACATAATTACGCATATATCAATTTTAAATGGTACCAAAAGGTTGTATAAATGGTATAAATAACTCACAGTATAAATAACTTGCAAGAACATGAACTGACTGAGAAAAATAACCTTTCATTGAAATCTGCTTCAAACAACCAATTCCTCTTCATTTTACTAAAAGCTTCTGGTTATAAAAATGTAAGAGTTATACAGCTACGGAAGTTTTAAATATTTTAAATTTACAAATACCAAGTAAAATATGTCTTTATTCTTCCATTTTATCAATTTTTGACTTACCAGTTTTTCTGTTGGTAACAATCTAACTTCGATGAGGAGTTGATCTAACGGAGCACTGTACGCACTTAGATTCACTTTAGCTCCAGTTTCTAAATTCAGCAAGTTTCTCACACATTTAGACAAGAATACACAAGACACGTTTGTCCGATGCGTGAAAATTGAGCAATTGTCCGCTACTTTGTGCAACCTTACAATAACAGTTCGAGAACCTATCTTTGTTTGATCTTCATTCGGTTTTGATGTATTCTTTGGCACAGTTTCTAGCCTACAGGCTACAGCCGGGCTGTCGCTTTCAAGAAGTTTTTGAATAAACGTATTGACACTCCAAAATTTATCTTTTTTGAGCACATTTTTGAACAGGAACGCATTGTAAGGATGAATTTTCTCATCATGAACACTGTCACAGCACTGAGTTGATCCTTGTTGAGTCGGGAACGGGTGAACTCTACACATCAACGATGCATTGTCAGTTTCTTCTATTGTTTCTTCATTCTTCTTCACCACCGGAGTGAAAAGGTCCAATACTTTCTCCGGTAAGTAATCGGAAACAAAACTCCAAATTGACTGGTCACTTGTGTTACGTTGCGGTTGTTGATATGAAATACTATTTGAAATACTTTTACTTGGAATACTGCAATTATTACTGAATACTTTGCTCTTTGATGCTTTGGTAACTGTCTCTATAACCAGTTCAGTCATTTGTTCAAGCCGGCCGTAGGAGAGTGGTGGAAACAAATTATCTGGAACAAAATTTTAAGTAAACATCAATTTCATACAAAACAAACCATGGAGTTCATTAGTATCTATAACATTAAAATAATACAAATATTATTTTGTAGTGTTTCGATTGGAACAATTTGATTTCAGAACAGAATTATGGTTTTATTTCAATCCTTACTGCAGAAATGTTCTAATTTTTTGGAATTTTTGAGTTTTGTGTGGCCAAACCAGTTTAGATGCAAAGTAAATTAATATGTTATTTTCTTACTTTTAGATACTTTGAGACATCAAGTTTTATTTGTCATTGACATTTACATGCATTAACAATTGTCAAACATACAGCTTCGTGTTAAAAGCTACAGTCATATATGTAAACAAGTAAAATTTAAATGTAACATTATAAATATTAAATATTAAGGCTCTGTGGAAGACTAACATGATAAACAAGATGCAGTATGAATGCTTGAAAGACGTAGTTGAAACACCGACCACCTAGAAGGTATTTTAAAGTAAATATGGGATGAATCATGAATGGTAAGTGTTATGAGTGTTTTGATGGATGATGAGATGTAGTCTTGTTAGAAACAAGGGCCGACTGTTCTTGATTGGGTCATTAATTAATAGCCCAACAACCAATGGAATAGACCAACGGTTTAACTTAATGTACAGGATGTGCCATCCTGAAAAAGTTGTTATTGCAGTGTCGGGAATTGAACCTGGGCCGTTTTGGAGTTTAGCACACACTACACCACTGAGCTATGGCCACCCCTTTTTGAAAATAGTTAACTTTAGGTTACATTTTGGAAAAGTACATACCAACAGAAAGCTTGAGGTGCATGGTTTTGGAAACCCAAACAATAAGAGTTTGCTTGACATAAACAGCTCGAATCTGGTTTAGAAGTGAAAACTCCACTGCTTCTCTGCTCATCTCCTGTAAAAATAAATATTTATCAAAATAAAGTGCAGACAAATGTATCACCGAGCTAGTCGAAAAGCCTAGAAATTACTTCTTATGAGGGTCAACAAAACAAAGCATAAAGAGGAGCATAATATAAACGGAGCTCTCAAAGTGAGAGCAGAGCTGAATTGGATCGAGAGCGTTCGAGCACATTTCTAAGCTCGGAAGATCCTGACAGTTATAACATTTACATTCTGGAATGTCTCCTTGGCAGGCACCAAGGAATTGCTAAGAAACAAGGATGTTCACCAGCACAACACTCGTTTGCCCACCATTTCAACCTTCCATCTCACCACAGCAAATAACAAACGCAGGAGTCAAGATGTTCAATCTGCTGCTGAAGGAGTTGAAAAAGACAGATCCCAAAGGCACTGAAAGTAAAAATCAACAATTGATACAAGAGGTACAGAGACCTTTTTACAGTGTAAATAAGTTTAAAAACTGGGCAAAACCACTGTAAAAAGCAAGAAAATTGTAACAATTTTGAATACATGTAATTTTTGACACTATTTGAGTCTGAACGTCTGTTAACTAAGATATTTTCTCTAAACTTAATTATGTCTCAACAATTACTATCTCAAAATTAAGTTGAGATAATAAGGTACACTAGGTTAATTAAGTAGTTCAACTAAGCTATTCTTTTGTAAACTCCCAATTGAAACAACACCTTTAATTCTTTGTTTAAAGTTTGTTTTTGACGATGAGGGGGTAATATTATTGCGGACGTTATCTATTGTTTACAAGCAAACAAGAAGAACACAAAGTTTTGGGATCTGGAATCCTGAACTAAGGCTAGACCTCATTTTCTAAGATTTTTGAAATGTTTTACTTTACTTTTCACATAAACCTGTAAACGGAATCAGATTCCAGATCCCGAAATTTTGTGATCTTGTTCACTTAAAAACGATGGGAAACGTCCGCAATACTATTTTAACCTCAGAATTCTATTAATTTACCAATATATCATAGTCATCCGAAGAGATCGGTGTGAGGAACACTTGCTGCAATGCTGGCAATGAGTCCTCACTGGAGACAACGACAAGGTCGTTCTCATGGAGGTTCAGGCTCTGAGCGAACGTAGCGTTGATTCCCACCGAACAGTCGTTGAGCCCGAACCCCGGCTGAGGTGTGCAGGTGAAACGCAGCTCTTCCTTTGTCACTGGATGTGTGAGTTTTATACACGCGCACTGAACAAACACAAGACATTCAATTGTTAGCTAGTTTTTTGTACCTTTTAGCCTTATCTACTTCAATTTGTTTAGTTAGAAAATAGAAACTGGACTTAAAAATCCTAGCCTCTAACAAATATTTATATAATTAGAGGCCTAACAAGTTTTAGCAATAACTGCTCTTTAGTATGGTACAAAACGATATCAGTGTCCTCCTTCAAGTGATTATTACTTTGCCAAGCTCAGAAAAGGCTGCTCAACGCCCCATTGGTTTCGATGAGGCATACATACTCTGTAAGCAGTCATTCTCGATGGGTCATTGAGACGCTTGATTATGGAGTAGAATGCCTAGACATTGCACTGCACCAGAGCTTGCCCGGGTAGTAATTAAACCTATGGCCTTAAGTTTCTTCTCAGTTTTCTACAGACTGATTGCTTCTTCATTGAAGACCATTTTTTTCATTGATAACCAATACGCTGAATGGATAGCGTCACATTTATAACTATTTTAAACTATATACATATTTACATAACTTGTTGGAGTAAAGACGGAGGAAAATAAAACTGTCCTGATATTTGATTCTTTAATTCAGACAAAGAATAAAAGAGATGAGCCCCCAACCACTCACTTTCAATTTCTGCTCTGAGGTCATCATAACCCCAATGGGAATCTGTTAAACGCCTTAGGGCATGCTAAGGGAAGCTTTCCCGAGTCTTGTGAAAACGAGATCTGTCTTGATTCAGCGTATTGCTGTTTCTCAGCTCTGGTCCATGAAGTTAGCCCTTGTTTGAAAACTGCCTAGGTTGGATTTTACTTAGATTAGGCTACCGCTGATTGTGATTGACGGTGGTATGTATTTTCAATTTTTTAACTAGGGATGTTAGGGATCTCTGTGTGCAGTGCTGGCATGAAGTCTCATTTCTGCATTTATTAGACTGAACATAAGCTGGCAGAGCAAGGCAGTTTGCTAGCGTGTGCACTAGTGGCTCCTGAAAGATCCCTTGTACAATTTGCAAGAGCTTTTCAAGAAGGCCGCAAGACAAACTTAGGTCAAGTGATCAGGGCAAAATTTAATTTGACACCATCTGTGCTGGAAAACCAGTCTCCTATGTATTATAAGTATTACATGTGTGTACTAAAAGCTGACATGGGCAGGCAGGCAGTTACTTGCTTGCTGGCAGGAGGTAAAGTATAGTGTTAATAACAGTGTTAAGTAAACTTATTTCAAAAAGTAGCTCATTAAAACTAGTTTCTTAAAAAGCTAGCTTGCCAAAACTAGTCTTGGGGACAAAAAGCGAGTTGAAAATACAACTAACTTATTAGAAATAAAGTGGCAAGCTAATTGCAGGCTAGTTTAAAGCTAACTTCAGAATGACCTTTTGAGCTAGAGTAAGATGGTAATCTCAAATGACTGAGCCTCGCTCATCGTCCCTAGACACGTCATGTTTTGTCCATCCTGCTATAGCACGTGTCATATAACATGAGCAACGCAATAGTCATGTTTTATTTGTGACTATTTCTTTCCCAAATGGAGCGGATGGAGTTAGCATGATTTACACTGAGTAATGGCTCCGATTGTAACACGCTGGCGCTAAATTTAATAATTATAGGAAATTGCACCGCTGCTTCCTAAACTATAAAATAGTAGCCTGCTGGTAGCCAACGCTAGTAAATAAAGCCATGATTCATGGAGCCTGGAGTGCATGTGCTAGGTATCCTACCGTAAAGAGCTTGACTCCCTCGGAGAAATGTACTGTCGACTTGACTAGCAGCATTGTCGACTAGTTTAGTAGTTTAGCTATTGAAAAGGTGAAAATACAACATCAAAACAATTCCTAAGGCCTCGTAATTGATTATTAAACTATATTATATATAACTATGGTCTATTGAGCTTACTAGCTCTGCACTTGCTCTAACACAAATTCATGTTAGCAGGCATTGGATATTTGTACCACTAGTAAATGCTGTGTGAAGCTGTCTTATTATTGGTTGAAAAGGTACGATTAAATGAGAGCTTGTGTCCTTTTTTTAATAACGAAGCAGAAATTTGTCTTAGTTTCAAGTACAAAAAGAGTCCATTAAAATTTCAAAATTGACTTATTTTACAATACAATTATATCAATATTCTGCCTTGTTTATAAGCTTTGAAATTAAAGCAAACGCCGAGTGATAACTGTAGCCAACTAACTTATTTGGTACTTGTTGCCTTTGTATATGACCGTAGAATAACAGATTGACTGCGTCATGAAACTAAACTATCTTTATTGAGGCTAAAACTGACTGATCGAGATCGCTCATTCTGTAATGAGTACAACAGCCTTTCAACCAGGTAGTCCCTCCTCAACTGTTTGTATTTTACAATGCCAAGTTCACACGCTTCATCCGGTAATGTGTTGTAGATCTTAACAGTAGAATAGGTATCTTCTTCACAGTCTTCAGATACGGCTTTGGCAACTTAATTAATATGCAATGAATACTACAATAAAATTGCAGAATAACTAACCCTAGGGCTGTTGAGCTTTTGGAACCATTTGTTGGAAAACTGAAGAAAACAGTGCTTTGCAGGTAAAAATTGGATTAAAAACCTCTCCTCATTCATCTTGTAGAAGTGAAAAATATGTATTAAGAAATCTACTAATGTAGGTAAACTGAGAAAAACAACACTTTAAGTACTCTAGTAATTTTGTAAACATCAATCTCGATTTTTGGTTAGTTTCTTTGTTTTTATCTGTCATTCTGTCAAAAACATAAACCATAGATACTCTAACATGACATGGAGGTGTTTCAAATAGTTCACGATTTTCCCACCAGACTTCACTACCATGCAGAGAAGGAGCATTATACTAGGCCGCAAATGTCAACAGCAGCACTGAACAGACGAAATAATTATTTTCGACATGATTGTGTAGATGAATACTGTAAATATTTTCTAGCTTGATGAATGCGGTATGACAGGTGCTGCTCTGGTGAGAAAACCATGAACTACTTGAGCAAGCAAGTTGTTGACTTTTCCGCTAGATAGCAGGGGATGCATTTTTAAAACATCATGACTCCTGCATTATTAACCTAATTAAAGTATAAAAAAAATTAAAGTATAGTTGTTGATTTTTCCGATAGATGGCATGACGATACACTTTTCTAGTTCTGTCAGTTGCGAATGCCCCATTAGGTAACAGGGCGATATACTTTTTGAAATATTATTACATACTATCAATGATGTCTATCATTGACTTTAAATATTCACCTAACCTAAACATTTTAAATCAATTATATTATTTTCAATGAGCGTAAATATATTCCTATATTTTCTATAAGATATATTATTATATATACCGTATGTGTTGTTCGAATAATCTCTATAAATAGTCCAACTAGAGTGATTACTATACATTTCCGTATAATTGTTATTCTACATATTTAAAACTGTTTAACTATTGAGATAATATTATAAATTAATAATATAAATAATATTTTATTGCTATGAACAAAGGAAAAAATATTATTGATATATTTTATTCTTATAGATTTTCTAGATTATCAATTATCAATAATCTTAGAATTATCTTTTGTTTGTTAATAAAGCCACTATTAATTTATCCTCTCTCGTGGAATAATGCATATTTTGATTGTATTTAAATAATATTGCTTGTAAAAATGGAGACTGCCGTAAATAAATATTAATTGAATTATGACTCCTTCATTATTAACCTTATTAAAGTATAGTTGCTTACTAGCAATTAAATTAACAACAAATTATTATCAAATACTGGAAATTACTTTAAAAACTAGACTTTTCTATAGTGCTGACACTACAAGGAAAAATAAATCTAGGTTCCACTGCATTAGAGAGATGGAAACAGCTGACTTCAATAGCAGACGTTGCACACAACATGTAGATGCAGTACAACTTATTCAATTATGACAAAAAACATTTGAAGGTTAGGAAAGGAATGGGTTGTGAAAGTTAACTGAGCTAACTCTTGTCATTCATGGTATCTCAGTTCTCTAATTCACCCTTCAGTTAATTCGTTAGTAATGGCTTACCTATCGTTAAGGCCAGTTAATATGCATTTACAAAAGATGTAGCGAATTACTATTATTTTCCAAACAATCTACTGCAGTGACAGTAATTGTTTTTCTACACTACATTTCCTTCAATTGCATTCCCTTATTCTTCTGTAGATTGAAATATTGGCATCCAATTTGGCTGTAATCTTTTTGAGAGTAAGCAAGAAAGGTTCATCTTAATAAAATGGACGAAAAAAAAGTTATAAAGGTTGGATCAAGAAAAAGTGAGGTAAGTAGGCCTAGGCCTTCAAATAAACTAAATTTGGCTAAATTGTTATCTTGTAATTTGACCTACTAAGAACCTACAGGAATTAAGTGAAAGGAGTTTTAGAAGTTGGTCCAATACTACCAGGGACACATTGTATTGTTTGCCCCTACTGAAGCACTTTAGATTATTGTGAGACCATTGCGCTACGAGCTAGGCTAGTGAAGTGACTTTTAAACTATTTAAAAAGGAATTAATCAAATGTTTCAACTACTATTTTATTAAGTCTAAGTAAGTAGTGAAAAGAGGTTAAACTCTGAAAAAAATTACATAGAACCAATTTTAGAGATATCAAGGGAAACTCTCAGTATCACAAACCGCCGTACTTTTGAAAACAAAATGTCACAGCGCAGTAGGACTTTGAAAGAGACTGATAACCACATCAACGAGCTGGGACTTGGCAGGAGGAAGGTACTGAGAATGTCAGTTCCTGTAATAACTCTGTGCCACCAATGACTTCAATACTAAAACTAATTAGCAATCTGTGAGACAGAGGTTCCCATTTATTTTAGAGTTGTCAACAAACATTAAGCTATGGTTTCCTAAGAAGCGGAGGACACTATTTTACGCCCACCATACAATGGTGAAGTGTTGTTTTACTAAGATTGCATTAAAAACAAAATTCACCGTATTAATACATCTAAACTTTAAAAAAACAGTCACCGTTTTCCGTGTGTTGATTTTACTTGATTGAATAGCAGCAGGAAACACATAATATGTACATTAACTGCCTAGCTTGTGATTAAATTATTATTTTACTAAAAGCATTTTAAAGTTTTAGTTTCCTCACCATTTCTGAGCTTGACGCTTGAAAACAAATCATATCAAACGACATAGGTTTTGAATATTACTTTGGTTTCAGCTTGCGTTAATTCAAACCAATTTCATAATAAAAAAACTGGAAGAAGAGTACACAGACAAAACTTTTGAAATAGGTAAGTTTGATTTAACTTTTGTGCTTTCCTCGTCAATTTATTTTGTGGGGCTGTGTAAGGGTGAATGTTTACGTACTCACTCTGACTAAATATCTAGATGACTTGCAGAGCTATCAGAGCTGCAGTCAATCCATAAATCAATATGCACTTTTTTATCTACGGGAAAAGAGTTTGATTATCGGCTAGATTTTGCCGAGCAGTCATGGGAGGACATGGTGAGCATTTATAGAAGTGCGCCAAGAAAAACAAACTTTGGAAAGTGCTCTTTTTACTAGTATTTAATTTAAATTTAAGTAACGTATTACTAATTGTGATAAATGTTGTATACATTAATGTTATTGTTATAATTTTGCATGTGGTTACAGCATTATTCCCATGAAGTGCATGTGTTTATTCTATATTTGTTTAAATATTGAACTATCAATTAGATTATTTATATACTGTACACTTATATACATATATACCGTTATTTATATACTGTATAACCTTTTCCTTGATGTCATATAATTATATTGTAAACTATTTAAATTGTGTACGAGTTTTGTGGTTTTTGTTAATATTTACTAATTTCTATTATACACAATGCTACAATGTAATCGGTATTGTAGCATGAATAAATAAATAAATAATATTCACGTATAGGCCCAGTTCAAACAAGAGAAGTATGTTAACATTTTCTTGAAAAGTTAGCTTTCTTTTATACCCAGACTCGCTTCATCCTTTCGGAATGAATTCCTTCTTTCATCAATTCAGGCTACTACTTTCCTTTTAGTAACTTTTTTGACAATTTTTCAATCAAACACTTTTTGTTTGAATGTGTTTCTAACATAAATGTTTGCTTGTGTAATACCTGCCAATTTTAAATCTTCCTTAACTACCACGATCCATTTAATTGTGTCTACTTTCGACTTACTTTGGTTTCGTAAAGTTCTAAAATTTACTTTGTTAGTATATGAGGCTGAATTCTTTTGGTATGGCAATAAAAAGTCAATCTTTGTTTCTTAATGTCTGAATGTATATGATTGTGTACATTTCTTTGATCTATTGGTTTGACTGCTTGCCGCAATAAACTATTTAGATTATTTGAACATTCCGCTGGCTTTTATTCATGCAATCCTTCCCAAACTGCCAGAGATTTTTGACTATTTAAAAAATTATTTTTTAAACAAATAATAGTTAAAAGGTAAAGTTTCTCTTGTTTAAGGAGGCGAAGTTAGGACTACAAAGTCCAGAGTTAATAGATAGTTAATAAATATATGTTTGAAGGATTTGAAATCATAAGAAGAAGAATTGTTATAATAATAAAATTGTATGTTGGCTTTTACCTGATTCCAAGTTTTAAGTCAATATATTTTGAGATTACAACTCTTAGTAATAAAGGCAACTCTTAAAAATTTTTTAAAAAGAAATCTTTTTTTAATTAGTGTGAAGTTTTGAATATTTGAGATATTAAACAAGACTATATAACTACATTGAAAGTGCTGTTGATATATTGAGAAAACTACTGAGTATCATCCCTCACTTTAGAGATCGGAGTACATAATGTTAAACTAAGCGAAGTTTTTAACTTTTAGTTGGAAAAACATTGTTAGATTATTGGTATAACATTTTATACATAACAAATTATTTTGTATAAGATTTTACTACTTTTTTAACAGCTGTAAGTAATGTAATGTTTATAACTTCTTCGCAGTTACCATGTCAACATTAGGAGACACAGTTTTGGACAAACCTCTTCCGAAGATTGGGGAAAAGAGTTTATTTACAAAAGAATTGGAAATAGCACTTGAACAAAACCACGTAGACTTTGTTGTCCACTCACTGAAAGACTTGCCTACAGTTCTGCCGGAAGGGATGGCTATTGGAGCAATTTGCAAGTAAGCTACTATTATTTTCTTTTTTGTTTACATGTCTGATTTTTGCATTCACTGAGGTAAGTTAACACTTTGAAGCAAAAGCCCGAGTCCTGCTTGGGCCGTCTATTATAGTAGTTACTATGATTGCTACTAGAGCTAACTTAGTGTTTAGCGCAAGGTTCTACTAGGTGTGAGAATGGCTGTGTGGTCTAAGGTGTCAGCTGACGAGCTGGAAATTTAGGTCACTCGGTAGTCGCGGGTTCAATTCCTGCAGCGGGAGCAGTCCATTTTAAGCTCACTTACCTATGTGTGGTTTAGTGATAAGGAGGGACCACCTTAAATAAATGGTGACTGGCACGGATGGAAGTTGATGGCGTAAGGTAGTTTAATATGGATTGGTCAAAACACCTGTTTTGCTACTTTTTGCCTTGTACAAAGGAGAAGGACACGTTTTTTGTTGTTTTTGGGTCTATTTCATTACACTTCTATTAAAAGATTGCAAGTAACAGCATTCCTTTAAGTCATGACATAAGTAAAATAAATAAAAAGGCAGAAAACTGTCATTTGAAAAAAATTAGGCCAGGCTTCTAAGTGTTAAAAGATGACAATTGCGTTTGGCTATGTAATGTTGTTATAGCTTGGCGTACCAGTATACTTGATGCAGTGAATGTGAAAGTTCCGGTTTAGGAATTAGAACTAGAATTACCTTGTTTGTAGCCTCAAGGTCATGTAGAAGATTCTTGATTTATGCATTTATTGCAAATGCATCAAGAATCTTCTAAAGGACCTTCAAGTTACAAACAAGGTAATCCTTGTAGTGAATTTGTTAAGACAGGGTCTTCTGGCCACAAAAGTTACAAAAAAGTAGCAAATTTTAGGAATAGGTCACGAAAAAGTCACAAATATAAATTATAGTCATATTTAAGTAATGGAATTTAGCAACTGGCTACATAAATAGCCTGAAACAAGTAAATTACATGTTTCTAACACAAGTGTCTAACTTTCTCTTATCACAGCCCAATTGCTATTCATCAGTTTACAAAAATAATAATTTTCTTCAGTATTTCTCTTAAGTAATGAGCTTTATTCTATTTAATAAATTTATCCGCAAATATTCATAAAACCTACTGTAAACATTGTTGTCAAAAGGTCACTAAATTTTTTAATTTGGGCAGAGAAAAAGTCACAAAAAAGTAATGGATTATGCTTTTAGAATACCTGTAGATACCTTGTAAGACAAGTAAATTGATTTTAAAACTGTGTAAAATTTAACTATTCATTTTTCAATTTAGTTTTAACAACTGTAATGACTTCATTTTTCTTTTAAACAAATGAACATTACTATTATTTTGTTCAATTTCAGAAGAGAAGATCCAAGAGACGCTGTCATCTTCAACCCAAAACACGAAGGCAAGACATTGTACACATTGCCTAAAGGAAGTGTAATCGGTAAGTTGAAAACACATGTTATGGCTAAATACTGGCAACTTTAATCAGGGACACAGAAATTGTCAGAGAAACTATATAATACAAAAGCAATTGCCAGTTTTGGCAACATTTATGACAAAACAAACTGATTTCGTTTTCTATTCCATAATTTTTTATTACTCTAGGTTTACAGTAACAAGAATCAACCATTCAGCGCTTATAAATGATCCTACGCTTCAGCAATTGAATGTTTTCAGGTACCAGTTCGTTACGACGCACGGCCCAGTTGAGCAGACGCTTCCCACACTTGTGTATCAAGGATATTCGCGGCAACCTCAATACGCGGCTGCGCAAGCTCGAGTGTGAGGAGTCTGAGTATGCAGCCATAGTACTGGCTCTGGCCGGCATACAGCGCATGGGCTGGTCAGACCGCGTGGGACAGGTGAGTCTAACTAGTGGAATCAAGTTGAGGAGTGCCAGGAAAATTCGGAACAGCTTACTTAAGTAATGGCTTTTGTTATGTTTTAACTCTGATGAGCGAAATATACAAAGTAGGCTTTTTAATAATTTATCTGGAGCTCCTCAAACAAAAATCTTGTGGTGTGTATTGTGTTGACATGTACTTCTAGTGTACATCCGTGTTGCTTATAAATTTAGGAAAATAATGTAGTGTTCAAAGTATTTCTCTAGTTTTTAATTGCTTGTTAATTAGTGTTGAAAGACTAAAACTGTTAGGTAATGAAATGCGGTAAATTTAAGTACGGTTCTGAGTGACTGGAAAGTTTGGACAGAATTGAATTTGTGAATTAGAGACCGGCCAGGACATTTGAAATAGTTGGGATTTTACAGGCAGTTCAGGACAAGACAAGTAAGTAAAAACTGTCTTACCGGGCAAAATAAGTAATTCTGATCAGGAATTAACATCTTGGTGGGCCTCTTAGGAGTGAGACCACTTTATGCTCTGCTAAATTTAAAAAAAAACCTAGAAAATATATCAACAACTTATTGAGTTAACAAAGGCATTGATGAAAAAGTAGCCGTAGTTACTCTTCTCCCATTACGTTCGTTTAGTTTATCTGGTCCTTAATAAGTGTATGCACAATTGTCGTTAGGCATCTGCCTTAGTTACCAAAGGACAATGCACTCAGCCAAAATTCATGGGTGTCTGGAGTGGCAAATTTCAAAGGGGGCAATATCAGTAAAAGTTAGAAAACAAACTTACTTATATTCAGTTTTGTAAAATCCTGAAACAAACTTACTTAATTTACCAAACTTCGCCTTGCCGCCGATGCTTTCAGAACTCTTTACACACATGACCTTGAGTTGTCGTGAAGGCATTTAAAACCCGATATTTGCCGCTAAAACTTCCAGAACTTTTATATTGCCTGACGTTTCATTGAAGATTTTCTAGGTCACATTTCAAAACTCAGTGCCAAATTTTCCTCCAGCGCTTTTGAAACCTGAGACGTTTCACCAATGCTTTCTCGAAACTCCAAACGTTACCTTTGTGCAATTAAAAAGAAAAGTAATTGCTTTTGATAGTTCCAAATGCCTCAGCGTTAACTCAAGAGTGTAGAATCTCTGTTCTCACACAGAAGAAATTAGTTTTAAAAGTTGTGGCCTTAACTCTCGGTTTTGATAGGCCCAATAACTATAAGTATTTTCACTGATCGTGTCTTGAAAAAGCTTTGTGATAATATTTTTACTATTAATAATTGTTTACAGCTTCAAAACTGTTACTTAAATACACTAAGAATTATTTGTCACCAAAATTATTTTGATCAATGTGCATTGAGAGGGCGGCAAGAAATTCGTCTAATCCTAAGTCCGTCCCTATCTTGAACACAGTGAGTGCTGAACTCTGTGCCTGGCAAAGGCTCTGATACACACGCACGATTGTTTCTCCCAGATACTAGAGAGTGAGGAGATGCTGTACGCTGTCGGGCAAGGTGCTCTAGCCGTAGAGTGCAGAGAGAACGATCTCGCCACGATGAGTCTCCTCAACCCGCTCCATCATCGGGTGACTACCGCTCGCATCGTGGCCGAGAGGAGCTTCCTGTGTACACTGGGCGGGGGTGAGTAATCTCAGTGATGTATAGTAATTGAGAGAAAAGTAGTAAATAACTGAAAATGCCGTTATAATTCATAGTAAGATATGATGGCCTGTTTCGGTTGCACTCATTTAACTTGGAGTACTACTCCTCCTAATCTTGTGTACCGAACACAAGCGTACCAACAAATCTCTGTTATGATTATGTGTCTTCCTATTTCTGCTTTGTCCTAAAAAATCTTAATGCAGTATGTAATTTGTTGGCAGGATGTTCAGCGCCGGTGGCCGTAACGTCGGTGGTGCAAGAGCGGACGCTCTCTCTGACCGGAGCTGTGTGGAGTCTGGACGGCAAACAAACACTGAGACAAGCTTCTTCGTGTCGTCTCACTTCCAATCCCGATGACGAGGACTATGAACCACCCAGGTCTGTTAGTGAAAAGAGTCACTTGTTAGTTGTTGCTTTTTTAGTCATGGTCATTCTTTATTAGCATATAAATTTGTTACATAGTATATACAATACATATATTACTTTCTAAGCTTTCGGTGTCAGACCGCGTCAGTGGACTAATATCTAATTACCGTAGTCCACTGACGCGGTCTGACAAAAGATGACTCGCCGCCAAGCCTATGCATTAAGACAATACATTTATGTTCAAATATTTTGCTTCGTGAATGGTATTTATGTTAAAGTTCATGTATTATATGAATTAAAACAATGTGACATTTCAGCTATATAAAAACACTTAAATAATTATTTAAAACTTAAAAACTCCTTGACAGAGTAAAAGCAATGATGATGGAGAAAGCTTTTTACAGAACTTTTGAATTTTGAGAAGGGTTGTATGGATTTCAGCTGGTCTGGCAGTTTGTTGAAGAACTTGATTCCTCGGTATATAGCAGTCTTTTCGTAGTGGGCGGTGTGATGGATTGGGAAGAAAAGCATGTCAGTCTGTCGAGTTGGTCTTGGGCTAGGCTTTTGAAAGTTGACTTTGTTTTCGAATGCAATTTTCAAGGCCGAAAAAATGTAGAAGCAGGGGACCGGTAGAATATGGAATTGAAGGAAAGTTTCTTTGCAGTCATCTCGACGGTGCAAGTCAAAGACTCTTCTCAGAATACCTTTTTGCGCTTTGAAGACCTTGTCTAGAAGATTCAATGGATTTTTTGTGTTTTTTTTAAAGATTTTTTTTGTTAAGTGTTTTGTTATTAAGTTATGCAAGGGGTCTAGTAGTCTGGAATTAGTCTTGAATTTAATAAGGTCTTGAAAAGTCTGGAACTAGTATGGAATTTGGTTGAAAAGGCCTGGAAAGTCTGGAATTTATTGATATGATAAAGTCCAAGGATATTCAGAAAGTCTTAAGACTATCGTTTGTTCGTGAAACCGTCTGCTACAGCCCAGTTGTTGATAGTGCCACTAAGTCTAATTGCACACATTGTGTAGCCTGCTTCAT
The DNA here is from genome assembly GCA_018831715.1 of Matsumurasca onukii. Classification (NCBI taxonomy): domain Eukaryota; kingdom Metazoa; phylum Arthropoda; class Insecta; order Hemiptera; family Cicadellidae; genus Matsumurasca; species Matsumurasca onukii. The sequence goes on along the minus strand of CM032065.1, from coordinate 45,060,839 downwards.
AGCATTCCATTTACCAAACCATGAGTATTTATCAATCTAAAGCATGCCACTTGGCAGCTACCTGCACCATGCAAATAATCCTTGTTGGAAGCAGGCTTTCAATGATAGAACTAATCAGTGGAACAATAGCACGTGGCCAGCTGCCTAGTCTAGTCTTTGTGCGCTAAGATCAGCTGCCCATAAATTCTGATTTGAGACCCAAAAAAACAACATTTTATCTTTGACAAAATATTTATAGAGTTATTATTTACTAATTATCTTTGTAAATATAATATATTTTGTCCGTTATAATGAAAAATAAATATTAGTTGTAAAAAAGTACAATAGTACAGTGATTTGTCGAATTTTGATTTTGAAAAATTGATGATATACCCTCGATGCTTGATATTATCTCCTAGTGCCTTTCTGTCCTTAATTCTACTATACAATTGCTCTATTCCCTACATATCCTCAAAGTTGTCAAATGACTCCCAAGTCCAAATTTCACTCTTCACATTATTTCCGAAAACAATGCACGAGAATCATGGTTAACAACTAAACCGTTATTATTTGTGTGTAGGAAATGCCCGTACCGGGAGCCTAGGCTGTTCGTAGGTGTGGCCCAGGGTCTGCTCAGCCCCCAGGATCTCCAAGCTGCGGAGAAGATGGGCGCTGACTTGGCCGCGGAACTCATCAAAGAAGGCGCCCTCGACATCATGTCTACCGCAAAGAAAACCATCGCTGCCTCCATCAGTTAACCCTCCGGTTGATTTAGGGTGAAACATACCAGTAGTGCCACCTTTCTGCCTTGACCAGGTTCTGGGTTCTCCAGACAAAGTTTTTTTAGTTTCGAATGGTTTTTAAAAGAAGTATTGGACCCAAAACTAAATTTTTAGATCGTAATACGAATTTGAGGTTTTGTTTTGTCTCAACTACCGATTATTGCATCAAAAGTGATCAACAGCAAGATTAATTGCCATCTTGTGACTTTCTTAAACATGTTTGTCCCAGTTTTTAAATAATTTATTGCTTTCTGAAAAATTCTGCCTGATTCTTGGAGTATTTCAATTTACAATTACTCACTTTTCTCTTTGAACAATCCTGATTCTTTTCAAAACAGCCAGACTTTGTTGAAGAATGAAATTCTGCGACCTTTCTGTTTTCCTTGCTTGTAGCATATCTCATGCTACAACATATTGCTTCTATTCTTGGGAAGTTTCAATTTACAATTACTCATTGTAATTGAATGAAGTCACCCAACGTGTCTGTTCTTCTTGCCTGCAGTTAATTATAACAATTGATACAAATTCACCATATTAGAGTCATTGGCACTTTTCAATGGTATGTTTCCATTCAATTGGTTATAATATGGATCTATTTTTTCTAGGTGAAGGTTTGTACACAAGTTTATTATAAATAATAGATTAGTTAGTTGAGCATTACCATTAGCATTTAGGTTGTTTTTATACATTTTAGTCAATTTGGTGGTTATGTACTATAATAATAATAATTAAAAAATCAAAGTCAACGACTTGTTTTATTACTTATTAAGGTATGCTAGTTATTGTTATTTCAGTGATATAACGGTCACGAAAGTAGTCCTTTTCTTTATTGGTTACTCTAATTTGTTAGTTTACGTTTTATTGAGAGTTCTCACACATAAGATGTTGCTGACTCATCCAAATCTATAGGGAGGAAATACTTATTTTGAACTAGATTGCAGCTAAAGGAAAGGTTGTTCAAATCCCAAAATGTCAAAAGGTGGGCACCAAAAATTGTAATGGCACCAAAATTTCAAGAAATGAGACCATTTCACAAAATTATTATTGTATTTGAAGAATCATTCAATTAACAAGAGATTGGAAAGTGGGAAAACACTTCTTACATCTATCGCTTATGTCAGGCAAAACAATGTTTACCTGTTATTTTTTATTTAAAAATACTTTTGGTAACAAGAGCCAACCTCTTCAATGGTCACCTTTAATATATTTAAAGAGTAATAACTGAAAGTACCTGGTTGCTGAGCTATTTCTGCTTGAATATGTTCAAAACTCTCTGCAAGAGTATTAAAAAGAATATAATTTATTATTATTATATAATTATTAATATAACAAAACAAAACCTTAATATACAAATCACAAGACTTAGTAATTGTAAATACTGCTTACGCAATTAAAAATGTCTATGAATGTATAAGTCTGTAATACTTTATTTCATTTTTAATATACACTTATTAGTGATCAAATTAGGAAATTTTCTTTGGTATCCCCTGAAACTGATATTAGAATCATCTGCATACACGCATATGTTGCTTTTTACTGGAAGCATTGCAAGCTAGGTAACCCTTTTAAGTAACAAAGAAATAACAATGGCCCCAAAATTGATCCCTGCGGTACCCCAGTTTCCACAGGGAGCAGGGAATCACACAACACTGTCCAGAGGACTGTAGCACGACAATAAAGAGTAAACATATGAGAATAGACGACTCGCCAACGCCATCAGTTCTGAAGTACTGGACTGTATTATAACAAATTTTGAAATTGATAAACAAAATCACTTTCAATTTTTCTTTATTGATGGAAAATTCATTTTTAAATTATTATACATAATAGTTTTAATAGGAAATTAATAGAAAATTACATGAGTAAGCGATATGTAATATTTACTGATAGTGACAGATATGATGCGAATGCTGTACAGATAAGGATAGATAATACTTAGTTAAGGGGTATTTACGTTCAGTAGTTGCCATTTTGTAATAATTTAGCCGTGTAAATAAATGAAATTGTTATTAATCGATCAATGAATTGTGTTATTAGTTATTGATGCTTATATTTATACGTGAAAGCTCATCTTCCTTCGGTTCCTATTTTAATTATGAAATTTTTAACATAATAACACCTATCTGTACAAAATACTTGTTGTTCTAATTTTGAGGATTTTATTTTGTGTTATCGATTGAAAAATAAATCTTAAGAAGAATGCTCTGAGTTTTTTTGTTGCCCTTTTCTCACTTAGAAAAATAGTTTTGCATCTATAGAACAATGTAGACAGTACAGAAAGTATTGTTCACGCTTGGAATGACAAAGAAAGGAAAACACAAATTCAACTTTGAAAGATTATTTTATTGATACAATACAAGTCTACAATGCACAGTTTCTAGTATTGCTTAGCTACTAATTACATGGTTGATTATCGTTTTGTATTGTGATTGAATCAGTACAAGTATTGTCTAAAGGCGACAACCATGTAGAACTCAGTCTATTGAGAACAGACGAACATTTACTTTCAGATCATTACAACATTATTCTACGTTTTTGGTTATTTTATTTCTAAATGTTACGGGAAGCAGGTAACTCGGACTAGAGAGTAGGAGGTAGTCCTGGGTTGTCTTGTCAGTTGCAATCATATGGAAGTGTTCACGTAACTTGGTCTAGTTATTATTCAAAATCATGACACCGTGCTTAGTTAATAAAAAATGAATTAAAGAGAATCATATTACAATTTCTTTCAATAAAACTTGAAGCAGGATAAAAATAACATCTAGTAGAACCCCTTATAACCGACCCTATCGGGACTGGACCGAGGTCGAATTGGACAAAAAGTTGGGTATCAGGAGAGGAAAAGTCTTTTTTTACGGGTAGAAAAATGAATTTACTGCATCTGCTGACGATTTCAAGTCACTCTGCACCAACAAACAGAAAGAAACTTAAGCTAATGATAGGAAAACAAAACTTCACTACCAAGTCTCAACAGGCTCGCGAGTCGTGGGAGAACGTAAGGAGTAGGTCGGATATGAGAAGTTCTACTATATTTCAAACTGAAACAGGATTCTTGACATTTGCTCAGAAGGTTTCCCATAATTATAAACACATACAAATAAATTCCAGTATGTAAGACCACCTAGAAGAACACAACTTTATTCGAGGGTTTTGTCTAAGTTTCATATCTACAAACATTTAAGTTAATGTTAAACAAAAATACACCGGATATATTTATCCTAGGTTACAAATGATTCTTAAAACTATTTTGTATCAACCATTTTAACAGTAAAACAAAAGTATTCCCTTACAGAGTTTTTAAACAAGCCAATAAAATAAAGTACTTTTTGTTCTTTCTTTGGTAAAAAAGTAGTCAGTAAGAAAACTTAATACTCTTAGCCTTAGTTTTTCATCAGTGATTTTATGTATCAAAAAAATACAAATCATATACAAAACCACAACTAAAACAAAAAATGCCACGTTTTATTTTAAAAATAATAGTTCTTCTATTATGAAAACATTGAACATAAAACCCATACATTAAAACAACAATTTAAATTAATGCACAAAAGAACACGTTACAAAATTAACCAAAACTGAATATATTTACAATATCATCTACAACACTACAAAGTAAATATACATAACTATTTTACATGAAATTCACACTTTTCATAATTTTCAAAATATAATTAACAGGGTTCACTAAAGCAACTAGAGATAAGATGAATGTTAAAGCTTAATTGAATCAGTTTTGTCTTTTCTGCAGTAATTTGCAAGACATAAGTAAGAAATGTACGAATGTGCATAGCGTTTTACTGTGGTTGATTACGTTTCTCCTAAATTTAATACAAAAACACAACTGTATCAAATAGATAGTACATTAGTGTATTTAATTATTAACTTTGCGTGTGTAGTGAGACTTCTGTTCTCTTAGTATGTACAAATAAACTATTTTTAAATTGATAAAACCCCCACAAAATTAAAAGAAAAGTCAACACTATAAGATTTTCTAACTGAAAAAGCTGTACCATCATAGACAGAGTTATTAGGGCTTTTAACATCTTCAATCAACTTAAATTCAAGCCAGAATTCAACCTTCAGCGCATGACAAAATCAAAATTCAGAATACGATGGTAGTGAAAAATTAGCTATACCGAAACATTACTTAACAAATGAACCATTTAATGGTTTTACCTACTCAGATTTAGGCATTTTCTATTTATTTTCCCCTTTGGCGGGAATCGGGCAACAAAGATTTTTTTCTTCCTTCATATCAAAGAAATTGCTGGGCGGGTTTAAAAGCTTATTCCAGTCATTACAAATTCAAAAGAAAAGATAAGAAAATTGAAAAGGTTTATTTTTATAGTAAAAGAAAGTATATTTACCCTACAATATTGTGTTCCTTTTGTGAGTTTTAAAAGAAATATCTATGGTACAGCATGATTGTCCTTTGATTTGATATTATTATTGAGTATTAGTGATATGGCCGTTTAGTTAAACTTTGTAAGAATTAAAAAAGTGAACATTAAAAGGGTTAAAATAATATCTCACTTACTCCTTGAAAAGATGTAAACATTTAAACATAAATTTAAAATGTTCATTTTCTATTATTTGTTTTGTAATTGGTTGAATTTTCAATAGTAATTCACCTAATCAATGTTCAATAGAAAACTGATCATTGATCAAAGTAAAATGATTAAAAATTGAGACTGTTTAGAAATTCTCTCAAATTATAAGATCTGCTAAAAATTCCCTTTAAAATATCATTTTTGCCAAAAAAATCCCACCCGCTCGGAAAATTCCCTAATGAATCCCTCACCCCCACATCATCATTCATTACGTACCAACTAATTAGTTGGATTGATTATGAACAAGATGATGAAATATATTGAAAAACTAAAAACATTCTCTTAAACCCAAACTTTCAATGAAGTCACTTGCTTACCTTCAGTCACTCAACGAGACCTAAAAAAAACTTGATAGTGGCTTCCGATCAAATTATTAATAAAGAACGGAGAAACTTTTACATCAAAAATACTGTGACAACTGTAATACTTTACAACAGTAATTACTGCTACTGTTTGTTTAAACAAAATATCACTTTAAAAGTTTACTCAACTGAAAAGTTATACTCAATCATAATGATCAAAATCATATTTAAACGAGCCTCTACTGATTAACGTTATCAACTTAGGTTGACAAAACCTAGCGAGACATTTTCTGCTGCTTAAATGTCTTACCTACTGTACATAATCACACATAACAATTTACAAATGAACGTAGTCAACAAAAAACTTAAATAACACTCACAGCAATAAGACTTATGAGAAGCAGTTAGGTTCCAGTTACAGTTAGGTCACTGTGGCCTACTTACCGGTGGAAGTCTAGAAACTAAGACTAGGTATCGAGGATAAGCGTAGAGGCGATGGGCGAGTTCGGGGGTTAAGACGGACTCGGAGCGTCGGACTTGGTTACGTCTTGCATGTGGTGGTCCGAGCCGTTGTCGACAGTGGTGTTGGGACTGTCGACGTGCCTGGAACCAAGTGAAAGCAAAGTTATATTGGCTGGATTTGTTGTTTCAAGATGGAAAGTTTAGCCTTGATCTTTGATTTTGTTGAAGTTTTTACTGTACTTTGCTTTTTTTTAGGGAGAATGTTGTGGAAAGTAACCAAAAAAGGTTGTGGAAAGAAACCCTAGTAATTTTAGTAGGGGCTGGTGGGCATTAAAGGACTGGGAAATTACTAAACAAAATTTAAATCCAAAAAATTGTATGGGCATTTCCTTAAAACAAAACTTTTTAGGCGGGAGGGAAAATTTTGGCATTTCCCATCTTGGTCCCCACAGAGCTAGTTTTCTTCTGTATAGAGAGAACTAAGTTGATGTAAAGGACTAAAGGTAGACATTAGTTTGTGGAATGTCTGGTGTTGTATTGGTTGTTTTCCATTCCATTGATTACTGAATACAGCACCTTGATGTAGATCTAGGTTGTTGCTTCTAGAATGAACGTGCTAACAATAATTGTGAGAATCTTTAGGTCACAGAAGGCTTCCCTGCATGTTTCTCTGGATTGTAGGTTACAGCTCGCCTTTAGGACATGTTGTAGGTTTCTTGCTGTGGTAGAACCCTATACAGCAGTACCATATCTTATATGGGTAGAGAACAAACTGAAAAACAACACTATACATATAGTTTACAAAAATTTTCAGCCTTGTTAGTACAGTAGACCCCGATAGAACGGACTAATGTGGCGGAAGGGTGGTCCGGATTTTGAAAAATCCGGACGATCGGGGGATACCGATAAGCATATCCTGGTGCATTAGGATCGATAAAAATATACTCAAGATGACGTAATTTGAGGTCCAGGTCGGTTATGTTCAACAATGTATTTATTTCGTTCAAAATACTGTATTTTCACAATTTATGTACAATTCATATTTACAGTAAAAAGGTTTCTAATTTAATAAAATGTCCGCGATTGGTCCGCTTTTTGTCCGCCATCGTAATCACACAATTTAATCACCCGACACACTAACACAAGTTATCACAATACAGATATCACATCACGAATCAGCTGCAGGTGACTCACTGTTGTTTACATTTGTGACAGTGCAGGGGCCGGGAGGGGTGACTCGCCGGTGCGCAGTAGATAAGAGAGTGGCCTGACATTATCGATCCACTCCCTGCTCCAGTCTGCGCGGTGTATCCTGACAACCCCAGCACCGATTCGCAAACTCAGAACTCAGTTGTGTTTCTGCGTAGCTCCGGTATTGTCAACGTGACGTTAGTGCACTATATTGTCATTAAATATTGTTTAAATTACTAGCGTTTAACATTGATGTTAAAAAATACTGTATGTAACACAAAAATATGTTTTTGTTTATTTCAATTTTTTTTACAGAGGGGTGGTCCGGACCATCTTGAATCCGGTCGAGCGAGGTCCGTTCGAGCGAGCGTCTACTGTAAACTGAAAATGTGTATTGTTGTTTTAGTTAGCTATCTAAGGCGATCTAATAAACGTAACCTCTTTCACTTGTAGTCATGATTGAAATTTGTTAGCCTACCTGTAGTTGAAACCGCCTGGAGAGTCGCCGCTTGAAACTGACTCCGGAGTGCCGACAGAACTCAGAGAACCTGCGAGCGGACTTCCGGTAACATCCAGCCTGCAAACAAAACCAGTCGTTATATCCAGGGTTAGATTGACCTGATTACCACCTACAGCTTGGTGCAGTTTACTATCCATCACCGCCTAGTTACTCCGCGCTTCGCTACTTTGTTAGTGCTGGGTAAACTGATTCCAAAGTTAAACTGAAATTAATTGCCAACCAAAGGTGTTCTTCATGTTTTCTTAATGTTAATTGTCTACTGTTTGATGTAAAATAATCTACTTAATTTAAGTTTTTTCGTAAAAAAGGACTTTCATAAAGTCCTACCTTCAGCAAGATAGATTATTTACCTGGAATGGGGCATGAGGAGTCCCACGCTTAAGCGTTTGGCTGGGAGTTCTGGCTCATCCAGGTCGAACTTCCGCTTAACTGGTCCCAGAGTGGACGGCCTCATCGCTATCGGACTCAAGCTCCTCCTGTCACAACAAGACAGATTATAAATCTAATATAAAACAAATCACTGTAACTCACAATCAAATCACTGTAAAAACAGAAATCCTAATTTCTTGAGGAACAAGATATTTTAGATTTTAACCACGCCAAATTAGGTATACATGTTCCTTCCTACCACTCATCTATGACCATTACCTAGCACTGCTATAAAAGTTTTTGCCCAATTTTTAACAATTTTGTTTCAGAAATTTAATTTTGGGTTTGTTAAGCTTAGGTTAATGTTGAAATATGATATTTTACACTACACTAAAGCGTGATTTCCTTATTATTTTAATTCCAAATTGTATTTTTTTGGGGTTTTGGAATTTTGTATTAGTTTTTACACCAAATTTCCAAATAGATGTAGCAAAAGCGCTTCAATATTAGGAAAATACTGATTCAACATCCTCAAATTTAAGTTTTAAAAATATGAATTTTTTAAAAGTAAACTGTATTTGTTCCTTAACAATTTTTTAGGAGCACACTTTATCAAAACAAGAACTCACCTTGTGGTAAACTTGCGAGTGGGACTCGGTGAAAGGTTCGTCTTCCACATGTTGGGCGAGAAGACCTGACGTCCGGTGAAACTGCGGGTGGGGGACGGGGACGAGCACACAGGAGACAACGTCGGCAGATGAACGTGAAGGGGGTCACACACTCCCAGTCTCGGGCGCGGACTCTTGTCTCCACTCTCGGGCTGAAACATTTCGTACATGGTCAATCGGCATTCGATGGATCGCTTGTGAGGGAACATGAGCTTTTGTAACAAAGCAATGATCGCTAAAGGACTGTTTAACTTGAATTTAGTCAACGAAGCAGAGATTTTTCACCTGCATGTACTTACTGAACATAACTTGTTCACTCCAATCAATATGATAGAACATGAAAATTGTACTGGTTTTCATGTAAATGCGAGTGGTGACTGGCACTGGCTTGCGAAGCTTTGTCTTTTGTGAATTAGGCTCAAAATTGGGTGACATAGTATTCTTTAAATCACACAATAAATTTACAGTTGTCAAACACTAAAGGGCTTAAAACTCTAAACATTCAGAGGCTCATAAGGCTTTCTTTTACATCATGCTCAAGTACCAGCCTAGACAAAAAGCTAATGTATTATTCCACAAATCTGGAATTTAAAGATTGTAATTACCTTTGGAGAGGTACCGACAATGGTAAGATCCTCCCAGGACTGAGACATGGCCATAGTGTTGTTGATGTCTCGCTCATGAGCAGTCTCACGGCTAACCGCCACGTCCACACACTCTTCTTGCCGCAACTGGTTCACTCGCGGTGTCAACTTCGGTGACAGAAGACAGGGCGAGTAGCTGCTCGCACTGAATCTGCGAGTGCGAGGGGCTGCTGAAGAGAATATATTCAACGACGTTGATTCCCTGAAAAGTTAAAACTGTGTAATGCTAAACTCAGCTTTAATCTTGCCTGTCAGGTTTTCTTATCCCTGAAAATCAAGTTAGAGGCACTTGAACCTTAAAAGTTTCAACAAAATCTAATCAGCCAGATGACTTTTGGCCACAATCTTGGTCTGGCTAAAAAAATATTGATTATTGTTACAAACTTAAGTAAGGAACCGTAAATGTTTCTACCAAGTTTAATCAAAATCAGATCATAAATAGTTTTACAGCATACCAACTTATTGTTGAGGAAAACGCACTTTCAGTGTATTTTGTCCCCACTATCAGAAATTCGCCAGAATTCACGGTAGCACTTCATCATTTTATTGGGCAAAAATTAACAAAATACGTATTGCATTAGCCAAGTCACATTGTATTAAATTATCACAAAATAGTACCACAAAATAGGCTCTTATTCTTAACAATGTAGGGGCCTATATATATACACAGAAATATATAGTGCATTTGTGGCTAGGCGTCTGCTATGTTTTTAAAACATGGAGTGAAGCAACAAGCTTTCAAAGTTTAGCCGATCGCGCCAAGACGCAAAGTTGAGTGCAACTTGTAGCAGTTTGTTTTGCAAAATAACTATGACCTTAAAAAAGTAGTTTATTATAGGGTATGACCAAACTATACAAACCATGTTAAGCATGGTTATGTGTTAAGCATTCCCTGCACCATGCTTAATATGGCCCTGGTTGCAACCATTGAATTACCCTGTAAACCTTTCTACTACCAAATAAATTATAGGAAGGAGGGAGGGGTGTTTACTTCAAAGAAGTGAAACTTCTGTTTACAAACATACAGTTATTATACAACAATTAAACAAAAAATTATTTTTGGCAAGCTATTGATAAGCTAAGGAATGCCAGGCACGAATTCTATCAGTCTTGAGGCCCAGATTTTCATCTCTTTGTTCCCATCAGTGGTCAACTTGGTTGGAAAACCCCTTAGTGGGTTAAGCGGTGATTTGATTCATTATACAATTCTAAACCTAGCTTAAAAACATAAGTTATAGGAAATCAGCCCTTAATATTAGATGCTCGGCTGCAAATCACCCCTCATCCAATTTACAATACTAACCGTTGCATTTTACCTTCTTTTCACTAACGAACCTGTGCCTCATAGCCAAACTTACTCCAAACTAGTCATTGGGTAGCAATTACCACACATTTTAGCTTTTGTATTGGTTGTTTTAGTTGATTGTTAATTCAGATAAGTTAACATGTTTATAAGTTATTGTACACCAACTGAACAGGAGCTATGTGGGCAGATGGGATACTTAAGCATCTCAGAGGCTACAAATGTGAAATCCATCTCTGGACTAGAAAACTGGCCAACTAGCTACATTACTGAATCTCTGAGTTTATCGAGAACTTTATCCTTACGCCTACCTAGAATTTGTAGCCGCTGTTGATGTTGAAGTTGTCATGGTGGTATTCAGTTCGTTTATCATTGGAGCACTACTAGATCTTTTTAAAACTGAGCCTGGGTTGTCAACTTCCATTTTTGCTTGTGGGATTGACATTTTTCCATTCAACCATCAAGTTTTCTGGTAAAATGTCCGGAAAGCTACTAACACAATGCATAGGAATATCTATATTTTACACTTGAAAAAGTATTTCAGTACCTATATTACCTAGTACTATGAGGCAAAAAAGGTGGGGTTGTGGAAGTAAACCTTCATCATAACAATGCAGGCAAAATTGACGTAAATTTCTGGTGTAGGCAACACAAAGTGTCCCTTAAAAGCTGGATTACATGGAAAACTACTGAATTTGGATAAGCTTAGCAACAGCTTTTGTCAGTGTTGAAATTATCAAAAAGTACGGAAATAAACCACTAGAAAACGCCCAAACTCATCTCACCACCCCCATTGGATTCTTCAACAGTCCTCTCATTCTCAGCTGATTGTACAACCTACTCAACCAAACGTACAAAAGTTGTTACAATTTTAAAAATTAGTTAAAGGTAAAATTGACACTATAGTGATGTGATCTTTTAAAACATAAAATTGACAACTATAAAATTCAACTGTACGCTAGTTATAACGCTTTAAAAATAATTCAATCCATCGAATTCAAGAAGAATGAAAATGCATTGCATGAATTATAACCTAAAAACTTACGGCTAATTTTTTTTTCTTTGTTGCTACTAAAAGTGTTTTTGTAACGGTTAGAAAATAGTGTACTATATTATATGCTTTAAAATTGTATATTTAAATTCCATCGTTTATACAAACAAAATGAATTTAATTAATGGAGTTATTGACCTGCATAAAGTTATCTACCAAAGCTTTGGTAGATTTCAACAGGCGATAGATTTTGCGTACGTGCTACTGCCACGTGCCACGACAGTTGGCTCAGTATTTTCCGAAACGCATTATTTAAAAATGTGATGAGTCCAGTTTGTAGAGCTCGTGCGGAACCTGTTGAAGCCTGGGTAGGGGAGGTAGGGTGACAAGGTAGGGAGTACAGCGGCGGAGGGGAAAGCCGCCGGAGAGGCCCCGGGCCAGCCCGCTGCGCTACTATACTGGCTGCAAACTTTGACCATACTCGCTGTGCCGGCCGCGCACTCCACTGCCATAGTCATTACCGTGAGCGCGCTTCAAGCCTAAGAGAACTGCAAGAATAAATTGCATTTAATATCAAATAGGGCACGTAGACGAACAATTTAAAAAAAGTTCATGTTCGTAGCTCTGTTCCTTCCTGGTGAAAACGCAAAAACGAAAATACTGCACATTTCAATGCTATGCACATTTACATACTAACTACATCATTGTTAAATTTGTTTGTGTTAAGCCAAGCGTTTTAATATATACATTTTAAACATTTATACTATCCTATGTTTCAACTTTGTCCCTAGGCTTTACGCACCAACCTCTGCTGACTCTTAACTTAATATTTCCAGATTTTCTTTGCAGCTTACTGTACTATAAAAGACAGTCAATTTAAGATTTAAATAATCTTATTTATTTATTAACTAACGGTAAATCCATTTTACATAAAATATTTACACAAGTGAATTACTTCAGTGACTTATTACACATACACTAGGAGTAAACGGTTTTGTTTTTGTTAGCACATTGCTTGCCAAGTTCAACCAACACCAAACCAAATCTAGTACCAACCAAACCAACTCAACTCACGCTACTTTTAGATCTAAAATCGTTGTGTTTTCCGTTTGTGTAGCAATAATGCAAATCTAAATATCTGAATCGTTATTAATATTAACAGTAAAGACCAAACAATTTGTTAAAACACATTAGGCTCTGTAAGTATTCTGATATTTTTTAGTTTACAACATAATCCTTACTTGTAAGTGCTCCGAGGAGATGCATTTACTAGGAGTAAAGTTGGTAACTGACAAAATGTCCATAACTTGTCAAGAAACATGATTGAAAGTTTAGCTGGGTGGATGTATGATTATTAATTTACTATCCCCTTTAGGTTGCTTGGAACACAATTTAGTTTGTTGTTAGCCAGACTACGCAGTGTGTATTTACTTAGCAGCTTGCACTTGCACACGGTGTAAATTGGGAGCTAGGCCTAGACCTGTAAACCTTTGGAAGAGCAAGATTATAAGAAATTCAGGGTGAACCTGAAAGCGTTATTTGCCAATAATGTTCACTACAGTTTTTGGAAATTTACTGGTGAATCTTGTGATGTATCCACCTGAAAGTATATATATAAATATATACAACCATTATTAATCATATACCATAATTTTAATATTAACTTAAAAATATACAACATTAAACCCACTTCTGCCACAGTAGGAGATTATTTGTAATTACAGTACGATCTTACTAATCCGGCCCTATATTGGGATCGGAAGCGCCGGATTAGTGGAAGTTCACTAAAAAAGACTCAATTTGCCAGGAATAATATTTCTTACGTTGGAGGATGATTCACTACTCTTATAAATGATTCGATTTCACTCTTATTCTTCCTAATGTCTGTGAATTTTTGATCTGCCGATGTTAACTTATCACCATTTTCTAATCATTTTAAAATCACGTACTTTTAATCCATGTCAAAGTAACATAATTATGTTTTTTCAACATTATCACGACCTGTACTGAACGGAAGCACCGATTAGCAATAAACAACGCACGCTTTACAGACAAATAGAGACAGGACCTAAAGTTTTTTAAGTGCTCTTAGATTTACCCACTCCTAGAGGGTATTTTAAGGTGAATATGGGATTAAGCGTGAGTGTGTTGAGTGTTTTTGATGGTTGATGAGGTGTAGTCTTATTACAAACTAGGGCCGACTGTTCCCTAGATTGGGTCATTAATTAATAGCCCAATGACCAATGGAACGGACCAACGGCTTAGCGTGACTTCCGAACCACGGGGAAAGTTTTCACTGTGCCCGGGAATCGAACCCGGGCTGATTTGGTGCGAAGCACACACTATACCACTGAGCTATGGCCACCCCCATGTTATTCATGATGATCACAGTTATTAACCACAACATGTTTTGACAAAATATGTCTTTCCACTCGATAATGACATTAATTTTGTCGAAACATGTTGTGGATTAATCTTTCTGAGACCCTGGCACGCTCATGAGCCAAAGCGCCTCGACCTACGCCTCGGTGCCCGCTTTGTAAAACTTCGGCCATCCCGGACCAATCTCATGGATTTTTAATGTTTTACCCCTTCCCCCCCCAAACAATTTGGTAGACAACCAATATATTTTTGAAATCAGCATAATATTCCCTTTTTTTTGATACCCACATTGATTTTTATGATTTTTTTTATTTCTTGCCCCTCTTTAACCCTCTCAAATCCATATATTGTGCCCCCCGAACCCCAAAACCAGTAGGGGTCTTTGGGTTAATGGTATACAACTATATGTCGAGTTTCAAACAAATCCGTTGATATTTACTAATGATAAATATTTACTAAAAAAAGAAATATAACATGGGGAATTAGGGACCTCAAAAACCCCATAAAAATAAAAAACCTGTATAATTTCATTCGTTTCCCCCACCCTCCACACACTAAGGACCATTTCTATTCAAAAAATTCTGAATTACCCCAGCCAGATTCCGAGATCTTAACACTTCGGACAACCCTAACCGAAATACTAATAGTATAGATTTACACAATATTAGTTTGCAATTTTTGAAGTTATCATTTAAAACTTTGTAGTTTTGTATCCCATTAAAGACGATTAGGTTCATTTAGACTATTTTAGCACTGAAAGTAGAGAAAGGAATTATCAAAATTCACACGGGATAATCGTTCCAATAGTAAGGTGCTAACACTGGAAACTATCAGCTTAGTTAAATAAACAGCCCCGCTATTTTCTAAATTACAGAAGAAGAAACACTGTGTTTATATTACCCAGCATTGAGTTTAGATCTAGGTAGGAAGATTATTAGCTAAATTACAAACAGTTCAAGTTTTCAAGATAATACATCCATTGCAACTTTAGTGAACACTGAAGAGAGTACAGCCTCAGCTTTATGGCCTACCCCGATATCTGTGCATTCTATCCCTTCAATTACTTTCAGGGGTCTTGTGGCGGTTTGAAATCGTGTACGATTCTGGAGCCCATCACCCTGCTGGCGCGGGTTGATCCCCACAGTCACCACTTACATATTTGTAAAATGACTACATGGTAAAGGCGCGGGTTGGGTGGTAGAGAGGAATTTGTAGCCCTAACTTCCCTTTATTAAACAAGACAAACTTTACCTTAACTTTTACTTTACTTAAACAATGCAAATAACCTGCACCGACAAAGCAGCTCGTTCCCATTGTTACAAAAGGAACCTTTGAAATATCAAATTATGGTAATATTTGGGAATACAGGATGGGTATTTGTACAGTTTGGAAGTTATTCCTTACAAATGTTTGTCAGTACCTAAATATATAACAGATTAATCTACAAGCGTGACAAAGTGTGGCTTGAATGTGCAATGAAATAACAAGAATATATGCAAAAAATAAACTAAAAAGATATAGTATTTGCATTAACGCAGACTCAATGTTTTGTTTCAGTTAGGCTAAAATGAGGCGCAGAAATAATATTTGCATTAACACAGACTCAATGTTTTGTTTCAGTTAGGCTAAAATGAGGCGCAGAAGTGAGAGAGGGAAAACCAAACCAACGAAGGAAGAATCTCCAGAAAAACCTTCTGAAAAGCCATCTAGATCCTCTCGTCACACAAGAAGACGAAGGAAATCATCGTCTTCTTCAGATTCGGAGAGTAAAAGGCCCTCTCCAAAAAAAGTTGAAAGGGCCAAATCTGTTTCTCAACCACTTGTGATTGAAGTTCCCAAACCTGAATCGATACAAGAAGAAAGTGCAGATGTTGCTTCTACTATTAATGAAGTAACTAATAATACCCTGGACACACCTCAGAAAGGTTCCAAGGTAAATCAACATACATATTTTGAAACTTAACTCACCCATGTTCATGGTTAAAAAAAAATAATGGGAAGGTCACTTTAATTTCCTCTATTTTGGTAAGTTATTTGTAAATGTATTTTATAGCTGAAGGAAGAAGAGGCAAACGAAGGGACTTCTAAAGAAAAAGAAGAAAGTCTGTGGAAAATTCAAAGTGCAAATGGTGCTGGAGATGGAGGAGAAATTCAA
This sequence comes from Matsumurasca onukii, assembly GCA_018831715.1. NCBI lineage: Eukaryota > Metazoa > Arthropoda > Insecta > Hemiptera > Cicadellidae > Matsumurasca > Matsumurasca onukii. Next base: position 45,044,481 of record CM032065.1, on the reverse strand, counting down.
AAGTTAAAGATTTGTCGTCAACGGCCGACAGAATCGCCAGAAATAGGAGAAACGTCATTGCGAAAGAGGTAACTTATAGGCATGCTGGTAAACCTTTTTTATATTAATCAATGAACTTATGTTTCCTTGCTTAACAAGTAAGGAGGTGAGAGAAATTTAAAATGTTGTAATGTAGTAGAGTCCCTGTAAATGTATTTTTGTCCTATTTATATATAATATATATACTACTTTTTAACATGGTAATTTCTTTAACACTTATACTGAAACGTCGGTCTCACAGATCTCCGGATACTTCAGCGGAAGTACAATTCCTATACTCTCATGCTTGTACTGTCCATCATTATAGTACCTCCTTCACTAGCTAGAGATAATATTTTTGTTTAATTTCATTAAAATTTGTGACCTGACTGAACGATCTCATGAAGCTATGCACGTAGAGCTCTCCGGCCAAAGCTTATGGAAGGTCTCTTAGACCGAATGTTTCGGTTAGTGCTACTACTGATAAACTCAATACAATTTATAAGGGATCTATTAGACCGAGGGTTTCGGTTAGTGTTACGAGACTATGGTTTCGGTATAAGTGTTAAATACTTTACTTAAATCATTTACCTGTTATTATTTAAATATTGATTATATTTTCATGCTTGATTGTAACTCACACGCCTAATCCACAAACTCCTATTTTAAAATACTACTTTGAATTAGGGATGGGTCGATACCGATACTTGATATTACCAGTAGTATCGACAGATTGAAAACACTCGATACACTCACCCTTCATCTCATATTCACATTAAAATACCCTCTAAGAGTAGTCAATGTCTCACATCAAAGTATCGACCATACTCGACGGGCTTAATTCCTGGGATTTTTGTTAGTGGTAATGAAAGTGTTATGTTTTATTTTAGGTCCATTTTAAAGGTATCGAGTGCTATCGGTATTGAAGGGTATCGCAAGTATTTTACAGTATCGATATCTGTATCGCTATCAAAAAATTCCTGTATTGACCCATGCCTGCTTTAAATTGTTATTCAGATTATAAGAATTTGTCTGAAAATATTTCACTGCAGCTTTTGGCAGGTGAACACGAGAATTGTTAATACATATTGAATATGAGATAATGAGTTAATACCAACAAATCAAACACGCTCTTGGTTATTATTTGGAATATATAATAACAATAAAACAGGGTTCCCACTGGACTGTGAGAACGAAACGGAATGCCGTGACCGTGAAAACTGTAATTTACCCGTAAATTTTGTCTTAAAACCTTGAAAAGTAAAATGTTATTAAATAAAAATCTAAAAAACTATTGTTGTTTTGATCAAATTTGTTAATGTAATTAGAGCTGTCGGAATCCTGCGGAATTGAGATCATTTCCCCCTCCCTAGTACCAAAATTTCAGGATGGGAAGTAAAACTACTGGTGTTTTTACACAAATTCTCTTTTTACATATTTACAATTACTAGTCATTGTAAATACTTTTACAGGTGTTGTCTGTCATTTTGTTATGTAAGTTGTAGACTTGTAATTACAATAAAACAAGTCTGACTCAGCTGTGTTTACATTTTACAATGTTTATGTTTTCATGATCCTAACCTCAATTTGTGACACATTTTGTTTAAGTAAAACATAGTTTGTCATTTCAACTATAACCTGTAGTTAAATAATGAAGTAAAATAATTAACCTTATTTTCATTTATTCAAACTCTAATATTTAGTAGTTAACCTTTCTATAGACATTATTTAATAATGGCAAATAGCTTCGTAATATGACTTTGTTGAAATGGTCTTGTCACAGTTACAATTATTACTTGGCCAGGATATTACACTTAAAAAAATTCTCTATCTTTCAACACTGATTTATAGTATCTTCTTCAACCAATTAAAACCATGATTAAATTTTTAAAAATCATGTGGCTATATGATTAATGGTCACAAACTTAACTGGTACACCATCCATAATAAAAATAATCATAACTTCAACTTTTCGATATTTACAATTTTACCTTGTGTGTACAATGTGATTTTGTAAGAAATTTCCTGTAGGTATTTTGCACCGGTAGTTACAAGTTTACAATTCATTGTTCAACACCTGTATTTACAATTTATAGGAGTTTTATATAAATTCACCTGTAGAATTGTGACTTTTGTAAATTGTACTTTTATGCAATAGGGCCCAGGTGGAGATAAGATATGGAACTAGTGGCTGAGCAGTTTGAAGTAAACAACCGTCTCCCCTCCTTCCGTTCTGAGTGCATTTTCAATGGAGACCGGCAGTCACTGTCAGGTCCTGATAACGATCTCAGACAGAACCAAACATCCATTTTGTACTGAGTAGATCCTTCTAGCTTGCAATATTGTATTTTTATTGTTCTTAAATCTTTGCAATTTACTGTAGTTCAAAACTAGCCAGATAGAGGGTTACCAACTCTTAAAACATTAATTGTCAACTGAAATTCATCATTGAGTAAATGGAGATAAGATAAGGAAATAACAAACACACTACACTCCTCAAAGCCCGATCCCACTGTATCACATGTATACAGAGAAAATGTTGTGATTGGTTATGTAACCCCACCCCTATATGGTTGCCTAGCAACAACTAATGACGTAGTAGACAGCTGATCAGGGTGCAGCCGTTCCACACTGCCACAACACACCTGCCTTCCCCTCCTGCCCACACTGCCACACTGCAGCTGCTTTCCTCCTCTCTGCCTTCCTTTTCCCTTGTCCTTTCCACCTGTCTTCTTTCTTGCCTTCACCCCTCATCTCTGACTGTGCGCTGGTAGCTCAACATGGCTCATTCCTTCTCTCAATCCTTACATTAACGGCAACCTCATTGTGATTTGATTCTTTTGTGATTCATACTCACTCTCCCCAACTGTTTTGCAATGTTTGGGGCGGCTAAGTGAGTGTTATTCATTGTAAATGAGTGAGGGTGAGTGGGTTATGTAATAGTTGTGGTGTACTTTGAGAATTTTGATTTTTAAATAGCACGTTGTTGTAAGCCACAAACTACCCATTGATAAAAAAAAAATTTGATTGAAGAAACTCAATTTTAATTAATATTACTTTAATATGTCTATTTGCCAGCTTTTCCCGTTCCCGTTCTCGAATCGGGGACAGACACATGCACACACACACACATTCAAACAAGAGTCAGGTAGGAAAACTGACGTAGACCCCGGTCAGGTTTTGCACAGTTTTGCCCCCTACAGCCTTGTTGACTGATAACAACCTCACACCCGCAGACATCCAACCCTATTTTTTGCCTTCGCTAATCATCGTGGTCCTCTCAGTTTGTTCGTCTTCTTGCCTTGTTTCGTGCGTGTGTGTTGAAAGGTGATGTCATAGCATACTGATACTGAAGAATAACACGGAAATGAGAAAATGTGCATCCCTTTCCTCCCACTCTGCTCGCCATCCTTGCCTACCCCCTAGTTCCTTTCCACTCTTTTTTTTGTTGTTGTTCCAATATCATAGTTATTCGTCATTCTCTTGATTCAAACCCCACCTGAAGTTCGCAGTCTGCACGCCCGTATAGTCGCCACTTCCACGATGGCGATGTAATGAATTTAAATTACTTAAGTGTTGACAGTAGTAGGTTTCAATTCGTACCCATTATTGTGTATTTTATGCTTTGTAGTTAGACTGTAAAAAGGCAAGTTACCACCGTATAACCTGAAAAAATGTGTTTTTTATTCCCTGATTTAATTATTTGATTATTTGTGCGGTTAAATTAAACCGTGAATTTCAGTATGGTTGGACCTGGAAAACCGTGAAACACCTGTGAATTTTATTTTTGGAAAAGAGTGGGAACCCTGTAAAACATCTTGATTCTTGAGTCCACAGGATTTAAAAGTCTCTTAATGACTGCCAAAAGTTTCTCTTTTAATAAGCTTGTATGTTTTTAAATTTATCTACTGTAGTTTTTATTTTGGAAGTTCAAAGCCTCTGTGATTTTGACTTCTCAATATTTTTCCAGGTTGGGTAGAAGCACCAAAGAAAGTCGTAGCACAGACGATTCTACTCAGGAAGAATCAGAAAAGGAGTCCAGAAAGTCCAAACACAGGTCTCGCACATCGTCAAGAAACAGTCCGATGATTTCACCAACCGTCGTCTGTGACGTTTCTGGTGACTCTCCGACAAAAATCAAAATAATCAACGTCAGTCTTATTAACACTGACGCAAAGAGCGTAAGTGCTCCGAAAACGGCTGATGAAAAGATTACTGTAGAAGTAGAACAACCGAAGAAAAGAGACTTGACAGAAGCAAAAGCCGCTGAAATCAATGTGGCTACTATTAGCCTGCCTGAGATAGAAGTCCTTCTACCACCTGAAGAACCAAAAGAAGAGGTGCCTCTTAAAGAAGAGTTAAAAGAGGAATCTCCCAAAGCAGTTCCAGAAGAGGAATCTCCAAAAGCAGTTCCAGAAGAGGAATCTCCCAAAGCAGTTCCAGAAGAGAAGTCTCCTAAAGTAGACCCAAAAGAGGACTCTCCCAAGGCAGATTCAAAAGAGGAATCTCTTATGGAAGAGCCAACTGTTCCAGAACAAATATCTAGCAAAGATAAGCCGCAACCAGAAGAAGCAAGTGAAAAGCCTGAAGAAGTTGAAGATAAACAAGAAACTGAGAAGGCACCATCTGAAACAATACCCCCTCCTGCTCCTAGGTGCGTTTGCTCGTAAGGACTTAAGTGAATTCTTGACTTGATGATCTAACTTATTAGAATTGGATGATTGCATGATAAACTTTAAAAAATTGTATTTACACAATTTTTAGTTAAGTTAGATTAGTTTAGCAATAGTGGGTCATTTTAATAGGAATTGACTGAAAACTGATTTTTTTAGCGATGATTAGAGTATAATGTCCAAACAACAAACAACTGAATAATATTGCTAAACTAACCATTAAAATACCCGATCTGCTGAAAATGTCCATTAAATTACCCTTTTACTGACTATCTCAGAAAGTTCACCTTTTTGCCAAAAAACCCCTCCTACCTGAATAAAATTCTGTTTTTAGGAAAATCCCTGCCCTATTTCAGGACTTGAATTTTTAATGGGAATTTCTCGATCCTTCGGGAGCCCCCAACCCCTGATTTGAACCACCTCCTGCACTTAAAGCCAAGACAAACTACTAGACCTTGGCTTCTTCTATTTTGTTTAACAATTCTCTTCCAAGTGTCTGATTAAAGGAAGGTTTCAAAACACGTCTCCAATGACAAGTGTTTGATCTCCAGTCTAATACAAACAGTATATTTCTAAATAAATGACAAAAGTCACTTGTGTGAGTAATGTAATTAATTGTTTTCGGGTTTACAGTCCCAAAAGAGAAGTGCCTAAACCAGATTCCAGCGGCAACAGTGAATCTTCAGAAGATGAATCAAAACCCAGAAGAGTGAGGAAGAAGAGGAGGCGAGATCTTCAATCTTCGGCACAGCGAAGAAACAGCGGTTCCAACAGTCCGAAACAGGAGTCTTCAGAGTAAGTTACAGCTCAGTCTTTATCCTTCCGGGAAGATATTTGATGCAGAAACTGTTCTAGAATTTAGACTAATTTATTCGTAAACAACTTTATTATAAAAATGTTTGTTAGACTACAACACTAGAAAACTGAGTATTTATTACCACCAGACCAATAAAAACTGTATAGAACTCTAGAAGTTGCTTTTTCAATCAAACCCGACGGGTTTACTTTATAGTAGTGAGACGTGTTGAGTATTTTCCATGCTTCACTTAAGAAGGGCTAATCAACGTTGAGTTTTTCACTTGATCGTTTTAAACCCAAGTGGGATTCAGAAACGGTTGGACCAAGTAGCATTTGTTTTGTTTGACTGAGTTTAAGTTTGTGTTCCTATAACTTAATCTAACATATCTTTTTGCATAAATAACTTATCTTCAGGGTGTCCACTCGACCGTGAAAACCGAAAAAAAGCTGTGAATTAAACCAATTGGGAATAAATTGTGAATTTTTTCACATAGCTGTGATAAAAGCTACCTTATGAGAGTTATAGTTATTTCTGCTGGTGGAATTTGCAGAAATAAAACGGTAGCGTAGCTATTGCGGGAGGGAATCAGCACATAAAATGGGCCACCAAAGTAACTAAGATTTTTGAAACAAATGGCGGAAATAACTATGACTTTCAAAAAATATAAGAATATATAATATATGTGGAAATTGTAATCTATTTGATTTTGTAGCTCTGAAGAGGATGTTCAAAAGAAGAAAGAAGGTGATCGTCGGGACTCTTCTGATCGTCGGGAATCTACAAGTCGTCGGGAATCTACTGATCAACCAGAACCAAAAGAAAGTGACACCATCGAGGTGTGTACACTTTAAAAATAGGAAACAAAACTTTAAAAATAAGATTATTATTAATCCTAATTTGTATCATAACCTAAAGAATTACTTAAACAGTTTTAAATCTATTCAAAAAATATTTGTAGATGCCTTTGTCGACATTTACTAGTCCTGTTTTTAAAGCTATTTGCAAAAGCATTTCATTCTAGAAACCTGAGTGTAATTTTAACGAACTTTTCTAACTTGAAAAATCTAGCTCTAATTAGTACAAGATGTTCTTGGCTGTTTAATAGCCAACTGCCCATGATGACAAATGATACAATTAAGTACACCTATACTGTATTAAATCTTCTTCTTTAAAATTGTTGTGTGTTCTGTTTCAGGAGGAAAAGCCTGCTGAGACATCACTGCCTCAAGGTTTGAACTATCTTTAAAGTTACCTTGGTTGAGGGCCTGTAGATCCTACGGTGCAGGTTGTAGTCTAAACACGTGTTTCGCAGCGCTTGTGCTGCATCATCAGTAGACACACTAAGTCACTATTTACACTGATATTAAAACTAAGAAACTTAATTAAAACTATTTACATGGTCCACGGCACTTGTGCACTCGCGGTTCACGGTCGACGCGTCGGGTGGCCTGCCGGAAGAGCATATTTACGGAGCGAGGGGGTGCGACCGACTGTTGATGAAATGAGGTCAGGGCGGGCGGTGTGGCTGAAGGGCTGGCGTTCGTTGTTCCCTGGGAAACCCCAAGGACAGGTTGGTGGGTCTGACTGCGGCGTTGACTGAGTTTGAATGGTTCTGGCAAATTTGAATAAAACTGAATTTTTAACGTCTTCTTTTTTGTTTAATAGAGAATCCCCACCATGAGTGTCGATGTATTTAAATATTTCATAACTTTCATGTGCTAGCTTTTATTTTGTTTGAAAATTGCTTAATTAGATTGTTTACTAATGCAGGGTTGTAGCCGTTGCTTACAGCTATTTGCTGTATAATGTCTTTTTCTTTTTTATATTCTTCTGGGTTTAGGTTGTAATTTACTAGTCTGTATACTAAAGATCGGAAGGCGGCAATTTTGTAATTGAATCGGCAATTGTAAAAAAAAAACCTAGCCCTAGCACATGAAAGTTATGAAATATTTAAATACATCGACACTCATGGTGGGGATTCTTATTAAACAAAAAAGAAGACGTTAAAAATTCAGTTTTATTCAAATTTGCCAGAACCATTCAAACTCAGTCAACGCCCGCAGTCGACCGACCAACCTGTCCTTGGGGTTTCCAGGGAACAACGAACGCCAGCCCTTCAGCCACACCGCCCCTGACCTCATTTCATCAACAGTCGGTCGCACCCTCGCCCGTGAATATGCTCTTCCGCTGCAGGCCACCCGCGACCGTGAACCGCGAAAGTGCACAAGTGCCGTGGACCATGTAAATAGTTAATTAAGTTTCTTAGTTTTAATATCAGTGTAAATAGTGACTTAGTGTGTCTACTGATGATGCAGCACAAGCGCTGCGAAACACGTGTATAGACTACAACCTGCACCGTAGGATCTACAGGCCCTCAACCAAGGTAACTGTAATAAAACAAGGTCCTGCAACTGGGAAAATAGATAATTATATCTTTAAAGCTTTACTTCTATTCATAATTCAGTCAGCTACTCGTTTTAAATATAATTATAATCTGCGGTTGGGCTTAGTAAGCACGATGCGAGTGGACAGTGTTAGAATCGACAAGCGGTTAGTTCGTTGTGATGTTTTGATTTCAGTAAAGGTAAAAGGTAAAGTTTGTCTTTTTTATTGAGACCAAGTTAAGACTACAATGTCCCCTCAACTAAAAGACTACCCTCAACCTTGATCTTTACCTAGCGTCACTGCATAGTCACTTTACAAATGTAAGTGGTAACCGCGGGGAACGAACCCATGCCGCCGGACAAATGAGTCCTGGTATCATGTACGATTCCAACCCTCCACCAATCCGATTTAAGTGTTGGTTATCAATATGTGCTTCTAGGCGCAGGTACTCACTTGCCTCACACAGCTGGGTGGACTGCGAGGGTATACTTGGGGTGCAAACATGCCTCTAAGTCCAAGCACTTAGAGCAGGAGTTGAACCTGCAACCTCAAGCTCCAAACGCTAGTGGGCAGTGGCTTAGGGTGGCTATTTAAATTTTCATAAAGCCTCCCTTATGGGTTTCTCCAGTCCCCGGTAAGCAAAATTTCAGCAAAACCGATCTCTGGTACGGTGCATTACCAGTCATTGAACCACTCCTCTAAGCGCAGGGATTTAGCACCTCCCTAAGTACAAAAAGTGCCACTCGCCGCCTCACTGGATTTGATGAGCCATTCTCTTCACTGATCCTCAGCGGGTCATTGTGGCCCCTGCTCCCGGAGTGATCCAATGAATAGCATTACACCGCACAGAGCACCGGTGGGATTCGAACCACGCACAGACAGGGGCTAACTGTCCGTCACTATAACCACTAAACCACCGGGCTGTTTGTCGTGGGCTATTAAACTTACACGTGAGTCAGGAGGGAGTGGTAGTTTCGGTGTTGTCTGCTAGGTGCCGTTAGTGTAGTGTAGTCCTTGCCTATCAATTGCGCTACATGCACTGAATGTCACATGCAATAAACGATGTGTCGGACTAGACTATATTGCCGTTCCGCTCCGATGTTGGACTCATTTCGCCATTGGACCGCAAAAGGTTAATGTTGGTGAGTTTGAGAGGCCTGACCAACTTATTGAATCCCGCTTATACTAACAAATTTTGTCATAAACCTGTTTAAGTTAAACAGAAAATGTATAGATCGAAGATAAAAACATTATTTAAAATATTAAATGTTTTTTGTGGAGTTTTTGCTTTTTCAGTTCTAACGACTTGAACTGTTGCAATAATTTGTTCCAGTGACGGAAACAGTTGTAGTTGAGACCACTAGTGTGGAAGTACAGCAGCCCAGTTTACCAATGCCCAGGAGGAGGAGATGGGGATCGAGCAAGGCGAATCGGCCAGAGAAACCTGTCAGCATATCCACTGAAGTATTAAAGGTAAGCTGAACCGTAGACTGCAAGTGAAGACGTTCGTGCTATAATCTGTATGCCACACTTTTCACAGCACCTGTGTACTTTCAACAAAGTACAAAATGCCAAGAGTCAGAAGAAAGGCTTAGAGAAGGATTGCCTTTGTCCAACTTAAAGGTCTTAGAATATAGCCCAGCATAGTGCTCTAGATTTCATTAAAAAGAAGTTCACATCTTTAAAATATTGAGCAACAATATAAAATATAAATTTGCACTTTGAACATTTGGCATTTTTTTGAGATTGCTTTGGAAATCTAGAAGCTAAAGTGGAACTTTCATCCATTTAAGACATATAATTAAGGTGAAGAACCTTAGTTAAAAACTCTCAAGATTATTCTAAAGAAGAAAGTATTTCTGAAGAAGTCGAACAGTAAAAGAACCTTCCGGATGTATGCTTGATGTGCCATCATTAGTTCATTAATCATTAATTAGCCATCATTTTGTTAATTAAACTCATTAATTAATTTCATGAATTACTTTAAACCATTTTTATTAAAAGGTTAGGTTTGAAAGGAAGAGCCTTATGGCTAAACTAGGTGAATTTTACAAGGAGAGAGAGGATAGTAGCTAGCTTACCTAAGAAAAACAAGTTTATGGGCCAACAAAAATAGGCATACAGAAGAGTTACACACAAAAATAACTGATATTTCAGGAACTCTGTGCTTTGATAAAGCCCTTAGTAAGGGCAAAATATCAGTGATTTTTGTGTGTAACTCTTCTGTGTGCCTATTTTTGTTGGTCCCTAAACTTGTTTTTCTTAGGTAAGCTAGCTACTATCCTCTCTCTCCTTGTAAAATTCATCATTTCTATTAAAAGCGATTAATGATTTTTGATTTACAATTAAATTATGTTAGCAACCACTTATACATTTGGGACTGGAGTTGCCGCTATAGGATTTTCACAAACTCGATAATTAACACAGCTTGATTCCCTTATGCACAACCTGATAAACTAAACCCTCAACTAAAGCGATAAAATAGAATTGTTTACTGTCATTTAACATAATTATAATGAGTCAAGTGTTTACATTCAGGTGGTAACTTATAAACATATTATAAAGAAATCAAAAAATATTAAATGTAAGCCAAGTTTAAAATTTTACTTATGCATTAGCATCATTACAAAAACTAACGGGTTCAAAATTTGCGGCGGAAAATTGGCTTCTGTAAAGCTACAAGTTATTTCTGTCTCATAAATGTTATTGTCCATTAAAAATCATTCACAACTGTTCACGAAACACCACTTTAATTCTTAAAAAAAGATTTTAACCAAAGTTGTGTTCTCAACAAAACCTGTTGAGGGACAGGAAAAAAAGTGTTGGGCAAGAAACTTGTGGAAATTCAACAAAAAATTGCTGGCAGCACTTATATCCAATGGTTCAGTCTGGGTCGTCTCTATACCTTATACATTTTTTCCAGAGTTTAGTCCCAGACGCTAAACCTGTTCCTGCGGATGAACTGCAACTGTCAGTGGAAGAGGAGGAGGGGCAACTGATGGACGATGAGGATGAAGATGTGGTGCAGTTGATGGCGAAAGAGGAGGAGAAACAATTGGAATTGGAGAGGCTAAAGGAAGAGAAGCAGAAGGAGAAAGAAAAGGAAGAAGAAGAAAGAAGGAAAAAGAGGCTTGAAAGACAAGAGAGATTTGAAAAAAAGAAACAAGAGGAAGCATCAGCTAATGCGATTGAAAAAGGTGAGTACAGATGTTAGTAACAAATTTACTGTCACTAGTGTTGAGTTGAAATTTCAAAGCCACTAGTTTTTTTTACTGTAGTGTTGGTGTAGTGGCTCTTTGTGATTTTGTACAAAATTAGTTTGAAGAGCAAAGTTATGCATCAGTGAACTTATGGTTTAGTTGTTGCTTAAGAGTAGTTTGACTTTAGCTTGTTTTAATTTAATTCACAGTAATTAGCTTAAAATTGCAGTACATGGTTTTTTAATCAGTTTCATGATCAATTTCAGAAGATGCAAATTGTTAAAAAAGCCAACACAACAAGTTTTTAAATATGACACGACTTTACCGCCAAAAATAAATTGAGCCGACTTAAAAATGTCTGTGTACATAACTCATTTTTACACATTCATTACAAAATTAATGTCGTTTCCAGAAATAGACGGTTTGAAATCCGTGTTCGCCACTGAAGAAGAAATCGCAGTGATCGAAGCAGATATGAAGGATGTTATGGATTTGTTCCAAAATGATTCTTCAGTAGCGTTCGCCCACTGTATTTCCAGAGATTTTGACAATTACCGCCAAATGAGCGCCGGAGTGGCAGTGGTTTTCAGAAACCAGTTCGGAAAACCCAAAATTTCAGATGCATTAAGTGAACATTTGACTCGTCAGACGGTACAAAACGGCGCATCAGTCTACGGACTGGTAACAAAAGCTCAGTATTTTGAAAACCTACAATAGAAGAGTACAACATAGCATTTGACCGCTTGACAGAAGATTTCAATAAGATGAAACTAAAAAAATTAATTTGCTCTCCGATGGGTTGCGTAAGGGATAGAATTCCACTTCAACATTTTGCCAGGAAGATTTTTCAATTCCAGAGAGAGACCAAGGCATCTGTATGTATTATAACACTGGATGAACGCAACAAGCATCTGCACACTTTGAGAAGGGGATTGAACCACGATGACTTTGTTGTGAAACTGCGCAGTATCTTTGCATATTTGAAGGAAAATCCGGAAAAAGCAAATCACCTGTACGGAACCTCTTTGCTGGGCAAACAAATTCCTGAGGATCAGCAAGACGACTTCAACCCTAAGAGTAATTTGTTTTTTTATAAATACCTACATACATTTGTTAAGATCAGTCCCATGCTTAGGTTTCAGTTAATCTGTTGGGTTTTATTATATGATGCAAGAACTTCCAATGCACCTAGATGCTTATTGTTTTCTAAGCGTTGTTGTAAGGTGGAGTGGTGAATCAAGTTACTCTTGATAAAAAGACATTCTACTCCAAACACAGTTTTAACTCTTTTTGGATACAAATTAAGTTCCCTTAAGACTAGAGATAATTTCCGAGAAGATTTGTATGTGCTACGTTCCTTTCAGTCGTTTTATTCGGATTAAGTGCTTTATGAATTGTTTCAAAGGATTTAACCAAAAAGCGTTATTCTCATATAATTATGATCAGGCTTGCGCTAAAAGTATTTTTCAGTTTGATTCAAGTAACTTTCAAATTAAGTCTGTGAACTTAAATTTTTACAACTCCCGGTTGTCTCCATCATCTTCCAATGTCTACCGATCATTTCCCGTTTTTTTTCAATTTTTTTCCAAAAACTCCAACTGGGTGTAAAGCAGCATAATCCCGCAAGTTGGTTGCTTACTATCTCACTCCAACTTTCAACGGTGTTGTATAATGCCCTAAAAACTAGTAAAAAAGTAGGAGTTTAAAGTTTTAAATCTACTTTTTGAAATATTTACCCTAACCCTGTTGTTAAATTATGGAAATGGTCCATACCAATAATGAAAATATATGAAATTAATTCATTGAACAAATTTTGTTCAGTAAAGTTTGAATGACGTCAAGTCCAGGTTTGGTATTAAAGAGTTTCAAAGTTGTTTCATTTAGTCTTTGAAGCAAACTTTTCCAAATAAGGATTTTGGACATTCATAAGATTATTTATACATGCTTTATTGTTATATTTGTAATTGATATGTTTGATTACGCTACCACCTGAATGATATTAAAGATTAATGATAATATGTATTATGTACTAATGGACTTGTTCTAGAAGCTTAAGTGTCCCATTCAATCTTAAGCATGATTTTTGTGCTGCAGGGTTGTCAGCGACCGGGAAAACCGGGAATTATGTGCGATTTTTGCCTGCCGTGAAAAAATCGGAAAATATGCGTAAAAGTCTACATTTTTGGAAAATTTTCAGGAATTTCATTGTAATTAGTAAACACAAATTTATTTTCTTAATTCTATTACGTCAAACTTACTCCTGGTTTGTTGTGAAATTTTTTTGTTAACAAAGAAGTTTCTATTCGGTTAGCAAGGGCAGTGGGTTGGCAGTACTGGCAGAGAACGTGGAATGCTACCAGCCGGCTAGCATACGACGACCGCCGTATTAGACTATGGCAACAAAAAACAACTATGATGTAGATCCCTCTTGAAAGGTCCTACATTTCCCAAAATACGAGAAGGTGGTGGTGGTCTCTTTCATCATTTTGGACTACAAAAAGTCGTGACTACGAGCAAGGTCTCCTCGCAGTTCCACCCCACTACAAGTTTAATCACATTGATCCTTTTGAAATACTGTTTTTGAAACTAACATATGAGCGCTTGCCATCATATCTGTGATTTTACATTAATCAATTGTTTGTGGATAATTATTGTGCACTACTGTATAAATTTCTCATTTGAATTCCTATGTTCAATCGTGACGTGCAAAGTGCACATTTAACTGAATAAAGCCGTCCTTGACATGTTTACCGGATCTTGCGTCCATTTCGGCGGAATATGGCAACACCGCACCAGGTGCAGCGTCGCTTATCTTGAATTCTCGGGACCCTTTCCGGTGATGACTTATTACTATGGACAAATATTCTTTATTCCCATTTTCAAAATTAGTGGTAAATGTAACCAACCAATTTGTAAAAATACTTTTTGAAATACCTTATGACTTATGAGGTAAAATGTGTGGGAAAATTATCGAGATACAACACCGGGAATTTTGTAATTTTTATCCGGGAAAATCGGGAAAGATCCGTTTTATTGATCTTGCTGACAACCCTGGTGCTGATTGCAAGAGAATTAAATCTAGAAGTCCAAATTTTATGCTCCCACCAGGAATGAAATATGACTGTCCAAAAGCCACAATTAAAAATAAAAGTATTTTCTTTTGCATCACAGAATAATTAATGTTGTTTCCAGAAAAGTACAGTTTGAGAATCTTACTAACTGATAAAGAAGAAATTGAAGTAATCGAAGCGGATATGAAAGAAGTGATTAACTATTACGAAACTGACTCTTCGTTAGCTTTCGACCACTGCATTTCCCGAGACTTTGACAGTGATCGGCATATGAGTGCGGGAGTGGCACTGGCTTTCAAGAACCAGTTCGGCAAACCCAAGTTCTCAGACGTATTGAGTGAATATTTGACTCATCAAACAGTAAAAGACGGTGCGTCGGTCTACGGACTGGTAACAAAAGCTCAGTATTTTGAAAAGCCTACGAAGGAAGATTACGACATGGCATTTGAACACTTGACAGAAGATTTCATGAAGAGAAAATTGAGGAAATTAGTATGCTCTCCGATGGGGTGCGTTAGAGATAAAATTCCAATGAAACATTTCGCCAGAAATATTCTCCGATTCCAAAAAGAGGCCAAAGCTTCTGTCAGTATTTTAACACAGAATGAGAAAAGCAAGAGGGTGTTAAGAAAAGGACTGTCCCATCGCGACTTTGTTGTGAAACTTCGTAGCATCTTCGCAGATTTGAAGAGAAATGCCAAAGATGTGAACAGTGTAACTGTAGCTTCTCTCTTGGACAAACGTATGAGTAAACAAGAAGTACTGGAAGATGACCTCAACACTAAGAGTAATTTCATCTTAAATTACTTCCAAAACTAAATATGTGCAGGTGCACTGTGATACTTTTTCATTTGTGTGTGATTTTTGTTCTTAGTTTTTTCTTTATCTGGTGGTGGGTAATGTATTATGTATACAAATATTTTCATTTTTCGTTTTGTGTTTGAATGTGAAAATGGGACTGGTGGGGCATGAGTTTATTTATTTACATTTAATGAATCATTGAACCACTTAACGGAGGTTACAGTTAAGCTCTTCTTTTCTTTGTCACCTCGATATTATTAGGGTCTTGAAATAGTCTTAAGAAATAGATACAAATTTAGATTTTGTCTATTAATAGAGTAGACTAAGGACCTATTGGAGCATACGAGAATTTCAAGAAAAGCAGGAATTTTTAATCTATGAACTGATGTGAGTATTTTGGAACGCTCGCACTGATAACGTCACACTCTCAGTGATCTCTCAGCCTATAGATCGTCATGAATATTATCAAAATTATTTTGCCCAGGACGTTAAAAGGATCCTAGAGATCATTGATGATAGTAACACTGGTGTCTTTTGCAAATCCCTTTCTTCCAACACGCTCGTAACGTTAGGGAAGAGGATTTAGTTTTGTAAACTTACAAGCTAGTTAAGCACAACAACTTGTACCAGAAAACGGCAAAAAGTAAGTTATCGGCAAAATTTGCCCAGTTATTATCAAGAAATATATGGAAATGCGTCTTTCCTGAACCCCATGAACATTGATTAACAATGTCTAGAGCTAGAGAACATGTCTGAAACCACTGCATAGCAAGCATACTGACCTTATAAAAGCTTTAGTTAAACACAATAAAAATCAAAAACTGACCATTTCCTATCGTTAGGAATTTTGGAAAGTGGCAACATACTTTGGAATAGTAATATGTTCTTTCTGGAAATGTTTTTATTAGCTTTTGGTGTATTGACTATCAACCCCTGCTCTCTAAGGCAACCTGCACTTTTCATATACTTGTAGGAGAGTTGTATAGAAAGTAAGGCACATCACGGGCGGTACTTACCATCCATCCTTGCAATTGATGTACAGACCCTTGCCACAGTTTGGGCTGAGTTTAGTTCCATCACAGATCTACAACGCTTTACAATGTTGACAGTTGGTGCCAAATTAAAAAATCCAAAATAAATGGCTGAGACTAAACCAAATGTGAAATTTAATGTCTCAGCTAGTCAACCAGCTACTGAGGATGACTCTCCACAGCGAGGTGGAAACATTTAGCAGTATTTGTATTTCAACTGTGACGCAGTGTAAACCGGAAGCCTTAGATATTAATGATGACACCGGCCGCGAAAGCTTAAGAATAATTAAGATAAATAAATATATTTGATTGGTGTTGTTAACAATTGGTTCTCCAGTTGAAGTTGAAAGGGCAAATAACATTTTTGGTGTCTTTCTCATCTACTAATAATTTTAGAAGCAAATTTTTCTTTCAGCCTCACCCAAATGTCCACTTTGTAAGCTATTTTAGTTTGGTTTTTCATCTCTGGATATCTGATCAACTTGTATCCAGTTCTTGTTCTTCTGTATACCCTTCTCAATTCTAAATTCTACCTTACTACAAAAAATATTAAGATAGTCTGATGATACGTTTGCTTCCAGACAACGCGCCGAGGAAGATTCTCCTGCTCTCGGATGCGGAAGGGGTGAAGAAAGTGTCCAGGCCTCCAACTCCACCGAGACGCAAACCTACGAGTGTCTTGTACATAACACATCTGGTGCGCCCCTTCACCGTGCAGCAGCTGAAGAACCTGTTGCTGAGGACAGGGACGATCACCGAAAACGGCTTTTGGATTGATAAAATCAAGTCTAAGTGTTACGTTGAGGTGAGTTTGTTTTCTCCTTTGACTTCCATTGCAATTGGTTTGTCTTGACTTAAAACCGGTTTGGTTGGCTGTAGATTAACCAGTTTGTAGATCACTACGGGTAGTTATCTCCTCGTACCTGGTACTACTGTGGCATTAACGATTACTATTTATAATTTTAGTTTTTTTTTTGGGCTCCAGGGCGGTGGCAAGAGTTTGTGTTCAGTTTTTGAAACGCCATGAAGGTAGCAGAGAATTGCGAACCCAGGAGGCGTTTTCTGGTTTTGTGTTTCAAAGAGACCAGTACTTGGATTACTGTGGTTATTTGTTTTGGCTATTGTTGTTATAGTGTTTGTTGGGGACATTTTCAGTTGTATTGCATTATGCCCCAAAAATGTGTATAAAGATGCTTTCCTGTCTACCACAGACCGGAAAAAGGAAATAATAATAAGTACCCAACAAGGGCTGGTCTTCCATTGTTTACAATTCTCTGGCTCAAAAGTTTTGCTTTGGAATTTTATTTCAATTCCACTTGATTTTATTCTGTGAAATCTTGATCTTAACTAACCGACTCCTCTGAATAACCAACCTGGTCCGGAAGCCCTCCCTCGCCTCTAGGGCTACTTGACATTGTGAACCTGTCGACATGGAAGTGACGCTTTGTTTTCCTATCACTAGCTTTAGTTTCTTTCTGATCGTTGGCGCAGAGTGTAATAAAATACTACCGAAACTGTCAGCAACTGCACAGTAAACTCATTTTTTTACCTGTAAAAAGGCTTTTTCCTCTCCTTCTCCTGATAATAACTAACTTTTGTCCGTTCCGACATTGGTCCGGTCCTGTTTAGGATGCATATGAAGGGTTCTACTGTAAGTAAAAGTTTACTTAGTGGCGGTTGTATAAAAAAAAGTGTGTTATTGTAATTTTATTACGATTTTCTCACCTGTTGTAAACAGTACACAACGGAAGACGCTGCGGTGGAAACAAGGCACGCACTGCACGGCGTCAAGTGGCCGACCAGCAACCCGAAGACGCTAGTTGTGGAGTTTGCGTCTCACGACGATCTCGCGGCGGTCCTGGCGCAGAGTGAGGAGGCAGACGCGCCGCGCAAGCCTGAGCCAGCAGGTGTGGTTGAGGGCTGGGTAGCGGACCAAGCACGTATCAAGGATAAGACCAGACGAGTGAGTACAGGACCTGTTTATACAGTTTGCTTGTTGTTAGTTTAACCTGGATAAAACTTGCTTAGTTCTAGTAATCGAGTAATTTTTCAGGTTAAGTCAATTTGAAGTATTTATTTCACCTTCAACTTGGACTTATTACAGTTACCTTGGTTGTGGTGCCTGTAGATCATACGGTGAAATTTGTTCAAGTTAGAGTTTTACATTAACTTTTCTTTTAAATTCAATAAGTGTTTTAAAACTGAGTAAAGTTACTGTTTTATAAACAGTTTGTAATAGGTGCAGCAGAATTATTTTTATAATTAAATTAATTGGCAACTTCCTTTTGTACGATTGCTGTTCAAAACATCCTAAAAACGTCAAAATTCACATAAATTGCGAACAAAACAGCCACAGCTTTCTCAAGGGGCTGAGCTTGACTTGATAATGTACAATTTTAAAAACCTTTCAGTATCCTAGCAAGTATTTTTTAAACTTGAATTTTAAGCTCAAATTTGGGTACTAACAAATGCCTAGAGCTTTAAAATTGTTAGGCCAAGAAAATCACTATTTAAATTCATAGTTTTAAATTCTTGTTTTTTAAGACCATAATTATTGGAGTGAAAAAGCTATATCTGAAGTTTTTAAGCCAAATTTTGAGCAAGCTATGGAGTGTTTAAGTGCGGATTTTTCAGGAACCGGTAACTGCCCAACTTGAAAATGGCGTCGACTAGAAAACTATAACATACTTAAAATTCCTCTTAAAACTCCACCCCCATTTGATTGACATATTTAAATGTCCATGTTTTTCATAAATATAAAAAAATGTTTTATAAATTAATTTTGGTGAGAGCCTTTAGTTTAAAAAGTAAAATTAAGTTGGTTTATAGATACAGGTCTGTAGAATACAGAAAAAGTTAAAAAGCAACTATTGGATAATGTCTTTGCTGTTTGGGCTTAGAGCAGCAAACAGAGACAAGAAAGGCACAGGAGTAATACAGACGGGAGCGTCTGGAGAATGCCGCCGTCTGCCGCAGCTGTGGCGCTGTAGCAGGCTCGCTATAAGTTGAACGCTCTGCAGCCACCGTTACAGCAAAAAATACTGCAGTATGGGAGAGGCGATCAGTCCTCTCACAGCCTTCTTAAGCTTCTTGGAAAGAAACTACAATGCTCAAAGTGTAGCTTATGATCGCCAAATAGTATACATTCTGCAATTTCAAGTTCTTGGGATTGTCCTTGAATATATGTAACAGATTTAAAGTACAGTATGTTTATTTCAGCCAATTGTAAGAGAATGGGATGTTGGTAAGCCAGAGCATCCCGATGAGGCCTTGGAATACGAACAGAAGATGAAAGAAAAGGAAAAGAAGGAACTAGAAAGGAAAAGCAGGAAAGAGCGTCATCATCGAACACCTTCACCAGTTGACGATCATCCGGGTAAGTCAGTTCCGACAATGTATTCCATTCAGCAATTTCGACCTCCCCTTCTAACCAGAATTTTGAATTAGACCCACTGGTGTTCGAAGTGTCTTATGATGCAAGATTCATTTGGACATCTCAAAAGAGTTAGCAAGTTGTCCACTCTTTGAATAAGCTGTAAATTTAGCCAAACTGTGCAAAACTGAGAATTGGCTAATAATTGCAAGCTGTGAGTTTCCGCATAAATTGTAAAAAGCCACCTAGCTGTTAGCTCATAGTTACTTCTGCTGGTAGAATTTGCCGCTCGAAACTGATAGCAGGAATTAAACGGCACTTGGAAGTCGTCGTGGGAATGAATCTACACTCAGAAACTATTACGAAAGTTCAGTGGCACTTGGAATCCATCCAGGAGTGTAAAAGCACGTTTGAACGTGCAGCCGTAGAACTGCAACTTTTGAAACAAGTGGCGGGAGTAACTATGACTTTTTATTTGTACCAAATATTGGCCTTGAAAATTAGCCTTTCAGAAAAACTTTGATTAAGCCATGAATTTTTTTCTGAGTTTTAGAACATTCTGGTTAGTAAAAGCAGCATTTTGCAGCAAGTAAAAAAATAAATGTGCGGTTTGTTTCAGCTCTCAAGGCTCGGAAGAAGGATGATGCACCTGCAAAGTTGTTGGATGATTTGTTCCGCAAGACAAAATCATCTCCGTGTATATACTGGTTACCTCTCACTGCAGAACAGGTGGGTTCAAGCTCTAAAGGCAAATGTGTGAATTGACATTCTGCTAGTTGCAACTCTAATTATCCTTTAAAATTATGAATGCCTGTTGTGACTAGCAAATACAATTCTCAAACTAGGGAAAACAACAAGGTGAAGTTAGGAATGCTAAGTCCTCTCTACCATTCAGCCTCAACCTCTACCTAGAATTACCGCAAATTCACTTTACAAATTGTGAATGGTGGCTGCGGGGATCGAACCCGCGCCAACCTAGTGGTGAGCTCCTGAGTTGCACGAAACCAATGTGGGACATGTCTAGTAAATGTGTGGGACAAGATTTAAGTTATGCCCTAGATGAGTTCTTATCTCTCAATAATCGTAGTTTTCCCTGTGGATCTTTCAAAAGTTTTATTTTTTCCTCTCAATCTTTTTAAAGACGAAGCATATTTATCTCTGCAAATCTTTAAAGCAACAGGAGTAACCATGAATTTTGCAAGATGGTCAAAATCGGCGCATAAGTATTTTTGTGTGATTCTACTGTTTGAGGTACATTTGTGCTGACCGAGAATTCACCTGTTTTAGATTGCTGTCAAGGAAGAGATGCGAAGACAGCATATGGCAGAGCACGAGAGGAGGTTAGCCGAGATAAAGAAGGCAGACCAGGCTCGACGAGATCGAGAAAGACGAAGCCGAAAATGATTTTATCCTCATCAACGACGTTGAATAATTTGCGGGCAAGAGTCAGATGTCAGTGGAGAATACTTCCGTCCCTGATGGATAGATCTCTTTTCAGGAAGGTCTCGAGAGTTTGGTAAGGCAAATATTTGGTTTGCCTTTATCGAAGGGTTCGGTTCTTGGCCCAAATTATTGGCGTCTTTTTTTATAGATTCCTTGTGTTAGTGTACAGTTAGTTTGTTTGATGGATTTGTTTCATATTTTGTTATTAGTATCACCGTAACGTTTTATGGTGTTGACTTTATTTTCTTTCTTTTCATTTTTCTTTACAAAAGTGGCACCTATGTTTTAACAGTTTATTACCGTGTCTTATAATAACTTAACCACTCTTTATTCTGACGTTCAGTTTTCCGTGATAAATATAAATTGCGTAGATTTACAAGAGTTCATCCTCGTTCTTATTATTGTTTGTTAGTTTGTGCGTTAGGCCGTTAATCAATTTTCCAAATGTTTGTAAAATGTAAATAGTAAAGTTTAGAGATTTTGCTAGGCAAAAGTTACAGTTTCACCCACTCCAGTGTAGTTTTGTCCGGTGTTGAGGTTTTTCAGTGTAGAGTTTGTAATTAGTTATTCACTTTCAGCTTTCTTTTAGGTCCCAAATTGCTTCACCCTCCTCCCTTTCCCCCCCTATTCTTCAGGGATTACAGCATTTTCTTTACAGGTCAACAAAGTTAGTCTCCACTTTGGGGTTCCTCGACTACCAAAGCTTAAACCGAAGAAGATACGATTAACAGCAAGATTCTACAATTGAGATTTTATGTATTTTGAGATTACAGCAGTTGTCTATTCGACGATCTCTTGGACTGTGAAAGCTTAAACAAGTTACAGATATATCTCAACAATGTGCAAAGTTTGATTATGATTACTTTATTGGAATGAGGTGCTTACAATAAATGTAAATTGTGTTTCTGCATCTCGGACAAATGGACTTAGATCATGCACATCCAGTGACTTGTAAGAACTTGAAGTGAACTGTATTGAAAATCTTGGACAGTTTAAGTTGCTATTTGACAAAACATGGTTCTGTGTTCTTGACGACAACAGTTATATCGATTGCTTTTGGTTGTCAAACCAATACAACATATTTTGTTTGAGTACTGAAACCTATGTATTATTTTATTGCAATTTACAAAAACAATATTTTATTAAATTGTTAGTTATTAAAACGAATCTGTCTATATCTTGCGTTGAATCTCTTTTTAACCTTAACAAATCTCTTCCTAATACAATCTAAAGGTTCATGTCCCGGTTCGGTCCAAGTATTTTTGACTTCAAATTTCTTTAGTAATACAAACTAAAATTATTTGTAAGGGTTTCAATTGCATTTTTGAAGACACATCTCATATACACTACTTATCATTGTGTGGTCGCAATTCACCAGTCTATTCACACTTACGTTAAGAGGCATTCATATACCGTAGAGTCAGAGGGAATGTTGCAAACGATGTTTTGAGTAGGTTAATGTACTAAAATGGCTAAAGTTTTTTTCTGGAAGCATAGAACCACTAATACTGCAGCGTAGAAAAAACAACACTTAAAACCTCATTGCAAAATAAATTATTAATTACAAAATTTTAAACTAAATGTTCGTATAAAAATTTCAAGTTTTAAATAAAAATTTATTGTTTGACGAAAGTACAAGTTTTAGAGTGTGTTTCCAGGGAAAAAGTTTTCATATTAAAGTACATTAACCGCTTTAAAACATCATTTGCAGCTTTTACTCCATGTTAAAGCTGGACCCTGGCCGATCTATCCGTCTCTTAACCTCATCGCAAACAGGGAGCGTGCTGTGCCTCGTCGTCGAGAAATATTCCGATTGATAACCTTGCATATGATTAAATGGGAGTGCAGCTGTGGGTGCTAGGGAATTGTTCCGCTGCCGGAACTCTCGGGAGAATACGGAGTGGAATTTTCCCACTGTGGAGGCAAGTGCGGTTACCTTTCCGGTGTCTTCGCTACCCCTCGTTCACCTTCGGAGGCTTTGTTTGGCCAGTCAGGCAGTCACCTCTCTGGCTCTTTGCTACAGGCTGCACGTGTTTCCACTTGTACACAAAGTTATTTCAGGTAAGCTTCATGCTTTATTATACAATATTTTATCTGCTAAACAGATGCAACCGTTCAAATCAAGTGAACAGATATCACAAAATAGTTTTTCCAATATGACAGTAATCTGTTTCAGTTGTAAGAATCTTTACAAAATCTCAAACTATATTGGTACTTTCTTCTAAACCTTAATTTGTATAAATGCTAAATAGCTAATTTATTACTAAAGAAATTTGAAAACAAAATGTATATGGACCGAATCAAAACTCGAACCCGGGTTTCTCACTTGCTGGGTGATTATGGCAAAGGAGAGTCCTGGTTCAGTCCACACATTTGTCTTTAATTTTCTTTAATAATAAATTAGCTATTTAGAGTTTACACTAATTAAGTTCTATAATAAGCCATTTCACTCATTTGACATAGTATTTAAATTTTGTGTGTAATATTTCCAGCTTGATGATTTAAGGCTCCTTACTCTGTAGCAGAGTTTATTGCAGAACTAGCTAGCTTACCTTAATATGAAATATGTATCAAAGAAAAATAGTAATTGAAAAATAAATTTAGCTATTTAGAATTAAATCTAGAAGAAAGAAAGATACCAATAATAGATTTGCTGTAGACAGTACAAAGTATTGCGTAGCAAAACACAAGAACAAATTACAATACAATGAAATTAAACATTCACACTCACTCACACTTACATGATTTCACACTCATTCCACATTCACACTTAACATCAGACCTGGCTTTAGGGGGGGGGGGGGAAGGAGGAATTAAAATGCGATTTAAGGAAATTAGTTGTCCGAAGATCATCTATGAACTCATTCACCAAGTAATAAACTTTGCTTAACAGCAACCGTTTTATTCGAGATTTGAAAGTATTGGTATTTTCAATTTCTTTTAAATTTTTAGGAAGGTGGTTGAAGAGTTTTATACCTACTTGTATGGGTAGTTGTTCAAATTTAGATGTTCTATGTTGAAAAATTTGCAAGTGGTTCTTTCCTCTTGTGTTATAATCATGAGTGATTTTAGATTGAACCAACATTTTATTAGTTTGACAATACAAAATCACTTCCAAGATATATAGACAGGGAAGTGTCAACAAACCTATTCCTTGATACTTACTTACTTGATACTTGTCCTCTTCATCGCTGACCGAAGATTTTCGGATAGATTGCCAGTCTTAGGTAGAGGCAGCAATGGCAAAATCATTGCTGGTCAGTAGGATGGTATTTATTCCAGAGAATGCTCCTCACTCAGCTCCTGCAGAGTACAGCTTCCTTATTAAACATTCTCTCAACCGGTCTTGAAGGGCTTTAAGCTCAAGCTGCATTTCTTCCGGAGAATTATATATCTTCATGGCTGAGTGAGGATAGGATCTCTGGGTCAGACTGAGCCGACATCTAGGAAGGTCCAAATCTCCGCATTCGGTATTGTAGTTGTGTTGGCTCTCTCTTTTTCTGTAATTTTCTAAGTTTTCTTTGAGCAAGGTTAAAATGCTGAAGACATACTGGCCAAATACAGTAAGGACCTTCAGCTCTTTGAAAAGAGGTCTGCAGTGGTCCAGATGTCCAGAGTTATTGATTACTCTTATTGCTCTCTTCTGTAGAACCAGTATGTCCTGAGTATGTGCTGAGTGCCCCCAAACTACTTGAAATGTCTCGACATGATTCCCTGAAATTTGCTTTTGAAATTATTCTAATAGCTTCTGTTTGCAGCCTAAAAAGCCTCTCAAATTGAATTTTTTAACATCCTCCCCACAACCTTATTCCATATGACAGATGAGGGAAGATTAGTCCAAAATAAGCTATTCGAAGAATTTGAACAGAGCAGGATTTGGCTAAAGTGCGTAAACTGAAAATTCCTGAGGAAACTCGTTTCTTCAACCTTCCAAGTTAATCCTTGATCAATACAAATTCCTAAGAATTTGGTGGATTCTACCTGTTTTAAAAAGATTTCATCCACCTGAACGATAGGGTGGCGTGTTAATCCGTTTTCCCGTAACAAAAAATAGATATAGTTAGATTTTGAGAAATTTGTTTGGAGGTTTGTATTGGCGAAATGTTGAATGCATGAACACAAATCTGAGAAAGAGTTTATTTCTAGTTCTTCTATAGTTAAAACCTTTAAAATGAAGATTTGTGTCATCTGCAAAGATAAGATTATTTTAGGAAATACCTAGACAATATTCATTAGCCCTCTGAATAGTCTTTACCAGTGGCTTAAGTCCATTATATATATTATCCTTTTAGTTTTTAAAGTTACCTCTTTTCCCTTTTAATTTTTATTGTGTTAGTCTATTGGCTTTTGTTTAATTTTTTCTTATCCTTCTTTTATATATATTTTTATTGTTAGCTACTGTTTTTTGTTGTTGTTTTTTATGTCACACAATAGTTATTGTATTGACAATAAAGATTATTATTATACATTCTTAATTTTGAAATCACCTTCCATTTCACCAATTCTGTATCATCTCCATTTTCATAAAAAGTCAACACAGCACATTTTTTGTACACGGATTTGAATAAATTAAAAAATGATTAAATTAATAGATCGGCATTTTTAGGAACTTCAATAGGAAATCAAGCCAATTTTTCGGGAGAAACTCTCCCCCAAACAGGTAATTTTTGGTGGATCGATTTCGCTGGTTAACGAAACCAATCTTAAGATTTATAAGAGGTACCACATTTTGTGAAAATTGAACACAAAATGCCACCCGTAGATTGGTCACAGGGTTGACCCAAGGGGATACTTGCCATGGAATGTTTCCCTGTTATAGGGAATTCGCTTGAATTCACGGTAGCGTTACGTGCCGGCGATGTTTCTATTTATGATTTCGCTGCTGTTGTCTTGTCAACACCTCTGCAAACCGCTAAATTAAATCAACCAAATTAAATTAGCAAATCACCTCCGCCCAAGCAATGTTTCAGCACAACACCACATGCTGGATTTCATCAAGCCCAGCACACTTTCACTGCTCTGTGCTCCTCTGTTATACTCTGTGGGTAATCATTAATCACTCGACACCGCAGATGCTCGACAGTGATTACTGATTACCTACGTCCTTTCTCTCCCTGAGTAGGCAGTCAGGCACATGCGTTGCGGCAATCATCTACAGTAGGCCACGCGAGGCCGCTCGTCTGCGGTGATCTTGTACCGTGGCCAATCACACGGTTTTGAGGTCGATTTTGGATTTTTCTTGGAGAAATCAGTGCAACCTGGTCATGGTAGCAGAAGCAAGTCATGACCTCGAAAAACAAATTAATTTTGAAATATTGGGATAAAATAAAATGTTGTTGTATGGCGGAATAATTAAGTAAAGACCTGTCATGTTTCCAAAGAAATCTGGAATGTAAAGGCTTCCACAATCAACATAATTTTGAATGTTTTGGGTGCACTCTAAATTAAATTTGTAATTATGTTGAAAAATTGTTTGAGAAACGTACCTAAAGTAAATTATGGATAGAAGCTATGTACCAGAAAAGCTTAAGATACGGTTTAACATATACAAATAGATATTAGGAAATATACTTTTCTACCGGTTAGTGTGTAAAATAAAAAAAAGGGCGCATCTGTTGAAAGAAGGTCCGTTGTTTAGCCAGCTGTTAAGTGAGCGGTGTCGTGTAATCCTTGTGCGGGCGAATTTAAGCGTTCTCTGAGGTGGACCCTTGAATAGACCTACTTAAAAATTAACCTGGAAAGAGCCACGAGGCCTCCTGTTCACACAACTGCACTGGTTATCCTTGATACTGTGAATGTGAGCTAAGACAATGATGGTATAACTACCGCCATCATGTCTTGACAAGCTCATCGCGCCAAATCCTTTTGTTGTCTGATGACAGTAAAGTGCATCTGGTCATTAGGTAAATTGTGACGCACATCAGACATAGCCTTCAGCCCTTCACAACGGTAATGTTGTGCCACAGATAATTGAACGGCCAGCAGAGGTTCAATGGGATAGGGAATGTGATCGAATCCATCACCAAGCGCGGTGGTCAAATCGTGTAGAATGTTCCGCGGGATTGGAACAGGACGGATGGAAAGAGGCAAAGGGTATTTAGGGTTATTCATGTTATATATTTGTTCATAAACAACCCTCATTAAAGGTACTACCGACCAAAGTTTCAAGTCGGTTATTCGCGATGAGAATAGGAAACCAAAGTTTAATAGATTATTGTTGATATTCAGTAGCTTTTAGTGTGCAAGAACCTCACGACGCCTCGGAGTCTGCCACCTGATAGCGTCTTCAAAACATAGCAGAATGGACCAAAAAACCTAACTCGAAACATTCAGCCATCAAGTTAAAAATCGCAAATAACCAAGTCAACAATAACGCAATTAAAACAACCAGTTCGACTCGCAACAAAGGGCTAAAGCACCGCTATTGTTGATACTCTAATTCGCTAATTTCAACTCCAGTCGCGACGCTTCGGCCTCAGCTCTTCGTGCTCTATTGCCAAGGGCGTTACGAGGCATTTTTTTAAAATTTGCAAAGGGTAATTCAGTTTAAACAGGTAAACTAGTCTGAATGCCCTTTACAAGTAATATCTTCCTGTCGCCACATTATTTTTTTTTAATTTTTGCAGGAACCTCGAATTTTCTTTGGGATTAAAAAATCTACAAATTTCTTTAGGTTGTGACTAAGAACAATCCAGGATATACGTTTAACATACAGCTTACTGCTTAGTCCATACTGTTTATTCATTGTGGTTTTCCGCGTGTGAAAAACTCTTGCCAGCTTAGTGTCTTCGTGTAATTGGGATGAATTAAAACTGAAATTGCCTTCTCAAGATTTAAACCGACACGCAAATCCTCCTTGAAGTATAATGTTAGTGGTTATTGTGATTTCACAAAGGATGTAAGAATCATTTCCCTCCGGGTAATTAGTGTGATGCCGGAGTTAGCGATGTCTGAATGTTTAAATGAAATTAAATAAATATTTAATTACAACAATGAAATAAACACTTAATACGAAAGGTGTAAAGAGCTTTAAGACAAAACTGTTCGTGGATCGGTTAGGTTACTTCGGTATTTTTACATGTTATACAACCGTCAATTGAAGAGAATGAAACTAAAGATTTTGGCAAGCATTCTGACATCGAGGTCCCATTCAAACATACATTGTGTTCATTCGCTCTCTCCCATTCATTCGAATTGTTCCCACTTTAGCCTGTTAATCAGTCTATTTATTCTAAGTTCTCCCAGGCATGTGCTAAGAACTCGTCAGTACTGTAGAAGGTTTCTGCGATCAAAACCCTTTTGGGACGAGACTTGAACGCCTTGGGCGTTGGAGCACTTTTGAAGGAATCTGGCAACCGGTTGACAAGTTGAACTCCTGCCTGAGAAGGCAAACGTTCGTGAGCTACCGTTCTGTGTCTCACAGTTCGGTAGTTCTCCCTGCCTCTGGTTCCATAAGAGTGAATTTCACTTCCACTTATGGGATCGCATTCTGGTTTGAAAAAAGGCAGGTTTCTAGAACGTGCTTTTGTAGTATTTTGTGTGGACATTTGCTAACAAATATTTCACGTCTAGCTTCGGTTTAAGATGGTTACACGAACATAAATTCAAGAAGAACTACTACGTTGGTGTATGAAAGGGAACAAAAGGCTAACGAAGTCATTGTTCCTGGAGAAGTGGCGAGGGTCATTAGCAAGGAAGTGTTTAGGTTCACATAACACTAACAGTGCACTGTTATCTAGCTCTATCAACAGTAACGACCTTGGAACTGGTAATCACCTGAATTGCACATACAAAGCTAGTTTTAATTGTTACGCCTAATTCATTCCTCGGAAGTCAAATAAATGAACTGTGGCACTCCGAAATTAGAATGAATAACTGAATTTATTTCCACCATTTTTTGTTAACATATTTAACAATAATTGTTAAGAAAAAAAGGCCATTTTGTCCAGTATTGATGGCTTATTTGAAATGATAATCACTTCAATTTGTCTCTGTCCATTATAGCCTAATTACAACTAGCTAAGAGGACCCGCGCTTCGCCTCGGGGCTTTGTTGACATAGCTGTGTGTATATTTTCAGAAAATTGCAAATATAAAGTAAACAAAATAAATAGTTTCCTATATATCCTTAGAAAAACCATATTCTCCTTATAAAGTGTTGGCTACCATGTGAGAGTCATAGTTACTTACGCCGTTCCGGCCGTTTTTGGAGCCCGTTTGGTTTCTTGCGATTTATTTTGAAAATGTTATATGTACTTCAAATATAAAAAAATTTCATAGTTCATTTTTAATCCTCGCCACTTATTTTGTACATGTTGTATGGATAAGAAATATAGCTAAAGAACCCCTAGTCACAGGGTCAAAAAGGGCGTTTTCGGTTTAATTTTCACCCAATTAGATGAAATTTGCTATGGTTCACGGCTACTCGTCGGGTATCTCTAAATTTGCACTTTATTTCACCAAAGATGTCTCCTACGTCTTATGAAGTATACGTACATCTGTGTTGCAAGCAAGGATAAGGTTGCTTGCTGGTAGTGAAAGGAATCCAGGTCTCCGTTTTTTCCCGGACGCCATTAAGCGCAACGCACTACAACTATGGCATTAAACGTCAGCTGTAACTACCAGAATGGTGGCGACATCTATCGGAAAAAGTGTTAACTACATAAACAATCTAGAACCAGCTGTTCAGTGCTACACAGAGTAATGAAGTAAACAAAACTAATTACTGACGCCATCAGGTTAATGGTCAACTAGATTTGATATTTTAATGATCGAAATGTAAAGCAATTTAGTTTCTTGATGTCGTTAGGGATTTTATTAGGGAATACCCTTTGGAATAATGAGGATATTCATGCCGTCAGCTTAGATTAGATCAAGTCTGGGGTCATAAAATGTGCACGAATCAATGAGCACCCTCAGAACACGTTTGAATACATTTTCAGCGTGTTTTATACACATGTATACAAGGTGTTCAAAAAGTCCCCCACCTTAGTCTTGATAGAGGAACAATTTTGAAACCCCTTTTAAGGAACGTTTTATAGGGTCCGGAAAATCGTTTTGAAACTTGTGTCACCCACCCTTACCCAGAAAAAATGGAGGTGGGGAATTTTGTTCCTCTTAAGGGATTTCGTTACAGGGTTGTGACATCTATTTTAGAGTGTTTTACATCAAGATTTTTCAGCCAAAAGAAATTGTTGCTCAATGGAAGAGTCTGCAATGATCAAAAAATCATTAGTTTTTAAGCTAAGAAGCTTATATAACTTAAGAAGCTTCTAAACTAAAGAAACTACACGCGTATATAGTGAAATTATGCGTTTTAAGTGTGGAAAATAAAGTTAAAAACACTAAAATTTGGGCAATTTTTAAAAATGTATTTGTAAATATATTAACCACTGATGAGAAATTAGGATCCATTCCCTGTCGGAAATTTCCTCCATTTTACAAATACTGTACACCATGTTTTTGCCGCGTAACTTCTGCAATCGTTTGGTTTGACAGTTAGGCCGCGTCAGTTGAAAGAAAGCCCGGTTGTTGTCAAGTTGTTACTTGCACGATGTCGCGGGTTGATTGAGAAATTGCCCCTTAATTGACCCTAAACGGGGTTGTTTGACGTGCACATGACCTTGAGACATTATAACCCCGACCAATCTAATATAATCTAGGTCCGGGTCCCAGTCAGTGGCTACATCAGTCATTCGATACACCGAACACAGGCACGGAAAAGCGTACACGCAGCATTCGATACATGGGCCAGGCGAATTTGCTTTTTACTTAAATATTAAAAATAATTGTTCCTAATAGTCACAGGGGAAGGGGCACGTCCCCACCCTGCCCGAGTATGGGTGCCCATGATATGGGTTGAAATAAAGAGGAAGAGAAAATGTTTAAAAAGTTTTGCCTAGCAGATTTTTGCTAATTGAGCTTTTACAAATTATTTTTTATTTGACACTCTTAAACAATTGTTTAGAACTTGTATATTCGTGTTGTTTTCCAAAAAACAATTGCACAATTGCATGGTCATTGGTCACTGATCTGTAAATGATATGGGAATTGAGAGTTTTGCTTAATCTAACATGAGTTGTACTAATATTACTATTGCACCTTGTGTTGTATTGGTGGGTTTCATTACAGAGAGTGAGCTCTGAGAAATTATTTAGGCAATAGGTAAGAAGATCAAATATATAAAGATTGATAACAGTTTGGATTTTTAACTGAACAAAGAGAGGTTTACAATGATCATAAAAGCCAGCACATGAAAGGGAACGCATGACCTTCTTTTGTATAAGTAAAACTTCTTGAATTCTACAACTACTACCCCAAAATATTAGCCCATATCTAA
The DNA here is from genome assembly GCA_018831715.1 of Matsumurasca onukii. NCBI lineage: Eukaryota > Metazoa > Arthropoda > Insecta > Hemiptera > Cicadellidae > Matsumurasca > Matsumurasca onukii. The sequence goes on along the minus strand of CM032065.1, from coordinate 45,013,349 downwards.
AGATGCTTTGAAAGAAGGCAAAATAGGATACTCTTATATAGCTATCATCAACAAAAGACCTTAGCCGTCTTAAGTAAATATACTACTCTTGACAATCTAGATGTTAAGTTATCTATGTGGGAGTCTCACTGTAACTTACTATCAATAGACATTCCTAAAAATTTAACAGATTTGTTATCAAACTCAGGTGGTTGAATAAATGGCCTAAGACTAAAAATAATATTTTGTGTTTTATTGGCATTAAGCTTAAAATTATTTGACTCAAACCAAGTAGTTCCATCCTCAATTGCACGCTCAGCCATTTGGGCAACCTCGGTTAATGTGCTACCCGCAGAAAAGAAAGTCGTATCATCAGCGTATAAAATTGTCTTTGTTGGGCCAGAAATATTACACCCCTCCCCACCCGGTAAGTATAGCCCCCCAAACTTTGTGGTCTAGAGCCACCTATGGTCAAACTGCTATGGCCACATAAATGACGCAATCCAGCAGACAAATGAACGTTCATTCAAGTGTACATTACTCACGTTCTTGTGTAAACAAAATATATACAGAATTTTGACGGACCTACGGCAGTAAGCGTCGCCGCGCAGCTGAGGCGGACCCTTAAAAACTGTGTTACAGACAAATAACTGTGGGGGGAGGGTTATTATCCTTCAAAAAACAATTAACCTTGAAAGGGACAGTTTAAATTAACCATACAAACCGTGGTCATCGATATGATTTAACGGATTAAGTTTTGTAAACTGTCTCATAAAATTTTAAATTAAACGAATGTAAAACGTTGTATCCTCTTAAACTTATTTATTATTATTTATTTTACAATACAATTTAATTGAAAAATACACATGAACTTATAAAAGAAATATTAAAACTACAGTATTTTAAATATTAAAAATATTGAATAATAGTATCCAAGTATTATTGATTGAATCTTATTCTGTAAATTAAAACTACATATTCCCCAGTATAAAAATGTCTCCTATTATCAAATGAGATTCTGTCTGTAATTATTTTTAAGTTTAATCTGTACTAATTTATTTAATTTTACAGTCATATAATCCTACACTATACTGTACAAGTAAAACAAACAACTAATTAAACACAGGTCGGTCACCTCCGTCCGGTTTAAATGTATTCAAAAACAGTCAGCTGATTATCTGCGTCTTGAAGAAGAGAATTGCGGGGCGGGGAGGGAGAAATCTAGATAAAAATTCCCGCCGCGCCGACAGACAGACCGATAGTTTTATACTTGCCCGTTATTATTATACATAACCTCAATTTCCTTGCCACTCAAAACTTTACAGTTTTTGATTTTTCGTTGACTAGACAAACAGTTGGCTATTCTGTTGTGTTCCTTTTTAGCTTGTTACGTTGTAGGAAAGAAGCGTTCTGATTGGTCGGCTGTACCAAATTTATCGATTCAAGTTACCGATTGTTTCTTGGCCTCAGTAGAGAAGAAAGTAACTTCGTTTTAGGCAGTGTCGGGAGTGTTGTGGCACAATTTTCGCGAGTGATGTGTTCCTGTGTCCTGTGTGATGTGCTGTTATTCCTGCCCTGCGTCATTGTGATTACGGTTTGGTAAGTGGAAAGTTTATTCATATCTTGTTTTATTATCTAATATGTGTAATATCTAATGTTGAACTTCGGCATCATAGCGCCGCCATTACGCAACAGGTATCATTTCACTACAATTCCTGACATGGAAGGATTAAGCCTTTAAGGATAATAATTTATGTAGAACACAATATATTTTGCCAGTCTGTATATGATAAACATAATACTAATGCAAGTGTGTTTCTAATTGTACGAGTGAATTGGCTTCAATCTGATAGAATTGAAAGCTTGTCGCAATGCTGGGATTTAAGGAGTAAAAAGGGGGGTTGGCCATTTATCGTCTCTTGTTTAACTCGTAAGCTAATAAAATTTTCGAAATGCGGTCAGCGGAGTCACTGCATTACATTGTCAACTTTCAAATAAAACTTATATCAAACTGATCTGGTGGAAATTGTAGACGTTGACGAGTGTCAAGAAAATGTCTGGTTTTACATTGTTCTTATGGGACAGAAAACAAAATGGCCGACAGGTACTAAGCACTTTTAATAATTCTAGGGATCATGACCCCTATGTATGAAATAAATTCCACAGTCTAAATTATTTTTACTCACAAAAACTTTTTTTACTTAAAACATTAACTATTAATTGTATTGTTACATTAAGACACAGAAATAATTTTTAAAAAGTTAGCACTTATAAGGTAAATATTTTCAACAACCTTTTAAAAACTCGAAATTATCCTTCCATCCGGCATTTCTTAATTAAACATGTAGGCCTACATGCATCACATGCTCATTCTCTTAGATCACTCTTTTTAAATTATTATTATTTGAAAAAAAATAACATTTTCAGTGTAAGATATACACAATATTAAAATTAAATTTTAAGTTTCTTTCTGAAAATTTAAGTTTGCCCAGAAATTTGATTTATTTAGAAAAAAACACATGAGTTAAAATATGGGTAATTTATGCATTCAACCCATTCAACCAATTATTAAATATAAATTATTCTGATATGTTAGTGGGTACTAAAATATTATATTTCATTGTTTAGTTTGTTTTATAATGTATAGTAGTATTTTGTATATTTTTTTGTATTTTTGTTTTTATATTTACTTGTAATTTGATCTATTCTGGCCGCCTAGCCCTTCCCTGCCATAACCATTTTAATGTATCTCTTTAGACATTGAGAAAAGTATTCTACTGTTATATAATACTTTTTCTCTTGAAAATAATTTTGAGTTTTTACTGAAAAATGGATACGAGTAAATTCAAAGGCAATACAGATTAATCCCTTCAAATAACAAAAAAAAACAATAAAAAATAACAAAGGGCTCAATACTATTATGTGTTTGAACTGTTCTATTTTCAGCCGGGTGTGTAGTGTTGATCTATAGGCTCACTGTACATTGTGTAGACTGTATTTGTAAACAATTCCTACAATCAAAAATGGGACCAAATTGGGTGGGGAGGTTGTCAGCCAAACCTACCAAGGGGAGGAGGGTTATGAGTGCCACCTTACAGACAGGGGCCTTTGTCATATAAATTAACTTACTGCTTTTAAATTTTTAACACTCATTAATGGTAGTGTTGTTTGTTCTACTGTTATGGGAATATTCTAAAATTGTGTTTAATATCAAGTTATACAAAGCTCTTCCTTCACCTTTAAAAGAGTGTAAAACAAGTTTACAGCTAATTTGATTTTTTAACTGACTCTTAAAAAAACGAGCGAGTCAGGGTAGGGATGGGCAGTTGTTTAACCCTAACACAAGGTCAAATCTTTAGAGCCTCAAATAATTTTGTTGTTAAGATTAGTAAATAAATAATAATAACTGCACATTGGCATCTGCTCGCCAGTGTGTCTCGGGTTCGTGAGTGGTTAATATTATTGTTGTGTAATGTTTCATGTTTCTATGTCGCTTACAGGTATAGGTGTATTATGTTATTTGTTGCTGTAGGAAAATGTAATAGAATTAAGGATTTCAATATGATTCAGGTTAAGTTTCACTTGATAACGAGATAACATAATAACCGGTTTAACAGTTCATATATTTAGCGGATCCGTGGCTGATTTGGTATCGCGACTCCGGAGCTCATCACTCAGGTGGCGCGGGTTCGATCCCTGCAGTCTCACTTACACTATACCAGCACTATACGGTGACGCTACGTAAAGGTCGAGTTTAAGTGGTAAGGAGGATTTTGTAGACCTAACTTCGCCTCGTTAAATAAGACAAACTTAACTTTCTTTATCCATTTCTATGTTAACTACTAATGTTTATGTGAGTTTAAAAACTAACTTTTAAAAACAAACACAACTGGCCAAGTTCTTTCTGATGACACAGACGAGTTTACTTTTGTTTTACTTTAAGTATTTTACTTGGGTGAAATGGTCAACTGAACGCGAAAGGCAGTGTAGCAACGGTCATCCCGCAACGCCCGGGAATGTTTTGTATTTTAAAAAACAAGAAAGTATTAACAGACAGGAAGCAGAAGGTTTGAATATTTTACTTTCTGAAAGAGCAGTTTTGAAATTGGACCTATAAATAAAAAGTGCACTATCTCGCAAACCGGTAGTACGTCCTTGTTTTGAAATATTAAATATAATTATTCCAAAAGGCCAGGGGGGCACGTCCATATTTTGTAAACACAGGACAAAATTGTCAGATCGTGAAGGCAGTTTCGTTTTTTTTCCTCCAGTTACATGACAAGGTCAAGGTCTATAAATAGAGGCAGCCGGTGGGTCAGGTGTTGCGCGCGATAACGTGAGGACAGTGCTCTGCCACCCCCCACAACCCCCCCCCTCACCTACACCGATCAGCTGTAGTCTGTCTGCACTCTGCAGGGTGACAAACTGCAGCGCGTTGAAATCCCCTACTTTGTCGCCCAACTCTATCCATCTCTTATACCAGAAATCTCCAAACTTTTTATCTATAAGGCCGTATAAAAATATTAAGAAGTCAGGGTGGGTCAAAAGCAACACACGGACACCAAAACTCACATAAAACACGTACATGTACCCTATTGAACACACGCATCACGATATAAAACATCACCCAACACGTCTCAAGACGAACTGAAGCCAAGCACTCAGAGCTGCCGGATATGCATTTCCTGGAGGCTATTTGTGAATCTTACAGTAATGACGTAAAACTAGGGTTCAACCATGGTGTAAGAATCGACTAAACAATATCATACTTAGTTCTACGCCGTTATAAATGCTCATATTAAAGGTTATTTACTCATTTTTTACTGTTATAAGGGCAATAACAGTAAAACAATATTTTACCATATCATCACTGTTTTTATACAATACAGACATTATACCATCGTCAACAACACACTTTGAGCGGACCCGTGGCGGATTGGTATCGCGCGCGACTTTGGAGCTCATCAGTCCGGCGGGTTCGATCCCCGCAGTCACCTCTTAATCCATTTCTGACTCAGTTGCACAAGAGTAAGTGCGGAGGATGGACCCGGTTCATGTGTACTCTTTGTATAAGTTGGTGCAAAACAAAGGAAGAAAAGGAGATGGGCCGTTCACCCCATTAACAAACTGCGTGCCAATCATGGAGTGTCTTTCACGCTGTATCAAGAACTGAGAGAAGATGATGACACAATTTTCAACTACTTCCGAATGTCGCAACCCTCATTTTATGAACTCTACTGTGCTGAGAACGGCTGTAGATAAGGATAACACCTTTAGTTTTTTGTTGTTTTTTTAACAGCTCTTATGTTTGTACGGATTAAGTTCGTTATCAGATTATCAAATGTACAGTATTATAACTACTTATTCTGCCTGAAAACATCTCTTCCAAGAATAATTTATCATCCAATGAAGCTTAGGGAAATGTACCTTTTGGGGTTTTGATCATGATTTTTAATAGTAAGTTAAACGTTTAATTACTGTTACTGGACACTTTAAACTATAGGTAGTTATTCGATGTTTGGAAACAAATATTTTATATTTTATCACAACAAACCTTATTAATTGACTTACGCGAAATAAACACGATTACAACACATTTCAACTTGAAGCGGTCTATAGAACACCATTAGTCCGCGCGACGTCGCAGTTGCATAAATACTACGATTTGAAACAATGTATTTAGAGGTGACGCGCGTCAGTGGAGTCGCCCCAAGTCGTGAGATACTGATGCGGGTTTCTCAGCACGACGTCGCGCGTCACCTAACAGTGCATAAATGCGCCCATTTGAACCAATGGACCTAAGAACGAGCGACGAGGTGACGCGCGACGTCGCGCGTCAGTGACGTCCGTGCATAAAACCGGCCTGGCGCGACTACCTTACTTACAATAGGAGAAGAGCGCGCTGCGATTCCTTGCGTCACACAACGACTTTTCTCAGAATTGTCGTTGCGTCTTGCGACTGCGATAGTCGCCCGTGGGAATCCGCCCTAATGCCTTAGTCTAAAAGTGACCAGTGGCTAATCGATATTCATGAAATACGTAGTTAACTGAACGGTATTTAAGTGTATATGTTGTCGTGAGATCTTACTGGCTTTTTCTGTTAATGTTATGTATTTAATAACAGTAAGTTGTGCAACCTTTCTATAAAGAACCTTATTTGAAGTTAGACTTGTATTTATTTGGCTGGTTGACCAAATCGATTCGCCCACTATCCAATGAAAAAACTGTTCAGCCTATTTCTTTGCTACAACTTTTAGAGTTTATTTTTGTTGTAACACATCCGACTTAAGTTTATTGTTTGAGTTGATACAATACATTCCATTAGTCGTCGGGTTATTCATGACCCAATCTGGGGAACAATCGACCCTAGTTTGTAACCTACATCTCATCATCCCTAAACAACACTCATCACACTCACCTCACCATTCATCCCATATTCACCTTAAAATGCCCTCTAAGAGTAGTCGGAGTCTCAAAGCAAAGTTTGAAAGTATTCTATAGCCTAACGGTCTTTTTGGGGCCTTTAACAAGGATCAGGGGGAGTCATGAACCAAAAAAATCCCTGCAGTAGAATTTCATTTTACGTAGCGATTTTATGATTTATCCCTTTTTAGGACTTAAAGTCAATCAAACACGATTGGAAATTTTTTATAGTTGTAGGGGTCGCGAGTGATACATGTAAGTGATCGTGTCTTGTGGATGTGTTGCAGGGTTGCGGCCGGCTTCCTTAAGCTGAAAAAGATGTCTGTGGTGAGCCAAAACTGCTTATCTAACTTCTCGCTTTCAGCATTATCGCCGAGATCTACAAGAACCTCGAAACCTGTCTATAGGAGTTAGGGAGTTATGATTGTTGGGGTGTTAGGACTGTTGGGGAGGTAGAACTGTTAAAGTGATAGGACTGTTAGGGAGTTAGGATTGTTAGATAATTAGGACAGTTAGGGAGTTAGTACTCTAAGGGAATTATGACTAGAGGGACTAGGGAATTATGACTAGGGAGTTAGGACTTACGGATTTAGGATTGTTAGTTTATCTTACATAAGGAGTTAGGACTTATGGAGTTAAGATTGTTATTTTTACATTTAAAAAATCATTATATTCCTTTATATTTAAATGGTTAGGTGTTTTGTTACTTGAACGAAGCTAGCTATAAAAGTTTTAGTGCTTTGTAGTTTTCTTATGTCTTTTGACAAAGCATTTCGGAAGACAAGAGAGTTAGAGAGTTAGCACTGTTAGGAAGTAAGAACTGTTAAGGAGTTAGTACTGTTAGGTAATTATGACTGTTAGGCAGTTAGGACTGTTAGGAAATTAGGATTGTTAGGGAGTTAGAACTGTTAAGGAGTTAGTACTGTTAGGGAGTTAGTACTGTTAGGGAATTAGTACTGTTAAGGAATTATGACTGTTAGGCAGTTAGGACTGTTAGGAAATGAGGACTGTTAGGGAATTAGTACTGTTAGGTAATTATGACTGTTAGGCAGTTAGGACTGTTAGGAAATGAGGACTGTTAGGGAATTAGTACTGTTAGGTAATTATGACTGTTAGGCAGTTAGGACTGTTAGGAAATGAGGACTGTTAGGAATTAGTACTGTTAGGTAATTATGACTGTTAGGCAGTTAGGACTGTTAGGAAATTAGGATTGTTAGGAGTTAGAACTGTTAAGGAGTTAGTACTGTTAGGAGTTAGTACTGTTAGGAATTAGTACTGTTAAGGAATTATGACTGTTAGGCAGTTAGGACTGTTAGGAAATGAGGACTGTTAGGGAATTAGTACTGTTAGGAAGTTAGGACTGTTAAGGAATTAGGACTGTTAGGGAGTTAAGACTTAGGTTGTTACCTTACATTTAAATTATAATTATGATCATCTTTATTAAAGTGGTTAGGTAGTTTTGCAACTTGGACGAAATTAGGAATGAAATTCTTAGTTCTTTGTTGTTTTCTAATGCCTTTTGACATAGAATTTCGAGAAAACCCCCCGTGAATCAAACGCGGGTCGGAAGAAAATTGGTTATAAATCTAAAGGGGATTTCATACAGCTTAAAACATAATAGACACTATAATTTTGTGTGTTCTAAACGTATATCTGGGCTGTACTAAAGCGAATGTGGTAGCAACTTTAATTTTTTCACATTATCATCTTTAAAAAACTAAAATAAATAATTTTTACAATTTTATTTAGGTGAAATTAGTTATAGTTTTCAATTTATTTTATTTTGTAAACTTAAGTAATACACAGTCGTTTGCATCTGTTTATGTGTAGAAACTAGAAATCCAAAAATTAGGCCTATATATGGGATAAACAACTATGATCTTGGTAAGGTGATTCAGAACATTCAGGCTAGTCTGAAATTGGATCACTCAGTCTATAATTTATCCCCGTTTCGTATTTAGTGTGTTTATTTGTTAAAACGTTACCAACGGGGTTGAAAATATTAACGAAACAAACTTAACACATACCGTGTGAAACGTGGAATTTCATATGAGGTAAGAATCAAGATCTTGTATTATGGTTTAAGTTACTTGGACCTCTAGTCTTGTTATCAAATGCAATGCTGGCCAGATTGTTTTTGACAACTAAGATCAAAGCTGAGTAAATAACCATTAGTTTAAAACTTTGTCAATTTACGCTTTTACCTATGAAAGTTAAAAGTAATGCAATGACGATTGTTTACTCTGCTAATGAGGCTCTAAATAGCTTTTAGCATTTTACACATTCTTGATTTTACTGCATTTGAATCGCGTTAGGTAAAATTTGCCATATTTTAAAAATTAAAGTACTGTAAATAGGCGGCGAAAACTGTTAATAACTAATCAAGTAAATTGTTACGCCAAACGTGTTTGAGTTTTCCAAACTACATTATGTATAATTGTAACTCTTCATGACCATTTTCCGTATTTTAAGGTTAATTTTTATGTTTCACCTATTATGACTGTTGGATTTTAAATAACTGTAAAAGGGCTCGTTCGCTGTAGTTTTCACCGATATAGTGTTGAGGGTTGTTATACCCACGGAACGTTTCGATGTTAAAACATCATCGTCAGACGCGCAGTCTTAATAGAAGTCAACCTGTTGGCTTTTTTATAATAGTTCATAATAGTCATGGTACACATTACGACGAAACACAGAAATAAATTAACATTTTTTTAAAATAACGTAAAACCCTGATGTAAATAATTAACAAGTAGGCCTACACACACTCACACACACACACACACAAGAACGAACAGATAACTATTGTCGAGGGGGTGAATGAACCCTGGAGATTTTTTAAAATTTTAACGAAAATAATTCCTTTTGGCTTACAGCGCATTTACAGCGCATTTAAAATAATATTTAGTTATTTGGAGTGTTGTGGTGGGTTAAGTCTTAGTTTTGAAGAGAGTTTGGCAACATTTTGAAAGGAAGACAGATTATCTAATGCATGTTTTAAAATATTGTTGTAAAGTTTTATATCTCCGAAGCAGCAGCTGTTGAATTCATCAGTATTTGAAAACATAAACACTGTTAAATGTTAGGTAGCCTACGTTGTTACAAATACGTCTAACCATTTCACATTGGAGTTGAGAAGATTTTAATTATATATTTTAACTTTTGAAAATTTAGAATACTGAAGTGAAATTTCGGTGTTAGGTAACAAAGATAGTTATAGATTGAGATTCCTAACTTGTTCAAGTTGCAAGAAAATTTATTTTTGTTTTTAACTGTGTAAGGTAGAAAACCGTTTCAAATAACACTTTTTAGACATTATTCTTGGTACGAATTCCATTTAATATTACAGTAATAAAATTATAACTAAAGCACAACAAGGTGGGAAACATTTCAATGACATTGTATTAATGTTTAATTTTTTGACATTGTATTGTAATGAAATTTTGTATTGTTATCAAGTTAAAGTATTCTAATGTTAAACTGCAGCTGTTCATGTCCAACCGAAATCAAACCAGTTCTCAGGGCGGGAAATTATAAATTCAAACGTATTTTGTTGTGCACTATTTCAACGCACATTAGGGCTGAACAATTACTAAAAATCTTATTTATGTTTTAATATAGACATAATAAACATTAGGAAGCCAAAATAAGTGGGGGGTTCAGGGTAGAGACAACGAGATCTTCAAGAAGCAACGGAGAGTAGATTTGTTTATGGTGTGGTGTGCATGGTGAAGTAGATTTTCTTGTGTTCTAATCATAGTAGTTTTAATCTTTTTAAATCTTTCACGTAAATTTTGACGTCGGGCGTACTTTGAAGAAAGAAGACTGTAAAGTTTTATTGTTTCTTCAGGAGAAGAAGATGGTGTTTTCCAGCTGTTAAGTACTTTTTTTTAACTCACGGGTTTATTTCGTGGTTAAACGTTGTTTTCGTCTGTACAAGGCGTTATAATAAGTAATTTTAGTTTCTAAGATATCCTTAGTATAATGTAGTATAGTTCATAAGTTTGGTAATGTGTTCACGTGAAAATGTATCTTCTTTAAAGTTATATGTTTTTGTGAATATGTTTTCGGGAAAAGACAAGTATGACATGATTCAGAATCGAAACTTTTTATATACAGCACAAATTACATACATGCATGGGCGCATGGCCAACGTCAGTTTGGCATAACATTTCATAAATATGATTTAACTTGTACTCGTATATTGCCATAAATAAAAAAATACACAACTTTCCATTATGTTTGTAGGTGTAGGAATCAAGTAGTGACTAAATGTAATAGTAATAATGTTATACAGGTTATGGGTTACAGGACGCATAGGACTTAACTTAACCAGTACATTACTAGTAAGTATAATAGTATGACATATATATGCTGATCAGTCAAATCTCGATCCTTAGTCATCTGAACTCTTTCTCAAATAATTTCCAAGCTCATTTCTTTATCAATCGTCTAGTCTAATGTGGAATTAGGGAAGGTCACGGACGGTGTTCGCCAGAGTGTGCAATATCGGAACGCTTCCAGCCAGTGTTAGCGTTCTGGTGCCTGAGATACTGTGCAGCCGTCTGTCAAGTCGGCTCATGGTGCCCTGGGCTCGAGCCCCGTGCTCTTGTCTTGGGGGCCTAGAGCTTTGCCCCTCTGTGCGCCCACTGTACGTGCCCCATTGTAGTGTCAATTCTCGATCCAAGTCGTTCCCCATCTAATCTTTTTCTCAATCATGCTCTAAGGTCAACATCGTCTAGTCTAATGTGGAATTGTGTGTTCTGGTTTTGGTTGCCCCTCTGTGCGCCCACTGTACGTGCCCCATTGTAGTGTCAATTCTCGATCCAAGTCGTTCCCCATCTAATCTTTTTCTCAATCATGCTCTAAGGTCAACATCGTCTAGTCTAATGTGGAATTGTGTGCTCTGGTCCCCTCTGTGCGCCCATTGTAGTGTCAATTCTCGATCCAAGTCGTTCCCCATCTAATCTTTTTCTCAATCATGCTCTAAGGTCAACATCGTCTAGTCCAATGTGGAATTGTGTGTTCTGGTTTTGGTTGCCCCTCTGTGCGCCCACTGTACGTGCCCCATTGTAGTGTCAATTCTCGACCCAAGTCGTTCCCCATCTAATCTTTTTCTCAATCATGCTCTAAGGTCAACATCGTCTAGTCTAATGTGGAATTGTGTGCTCTGGTTTTGGTTGCCCCTCTGTGCGCCCACTGTACGTGCCCCATTGTAGTGTCAATTCTCGATCCAAGTCGTTCCCCATCTAATCTTTTTCTCAATCATGCTCTAAGGTCAACATCGTCTAGTCTAATGTGGAATTGTGTGTTCTGGTTTTGGTTGCCCTCTGTGCGCCCACTGTACGTGCCCCATTGTAGTGTCAATTCTCGATCCAAGTCGTTCCCCATCTAATCTTTTTCTCAATCATGCTCTAAGGTCAACATCGTCTAGTCTAATGTGGAATTGTGTGTTCTGGTTTTGGTTGCCCCTCTGTGCGCCCACTGTACGTGCCCCATTGTAGTGTCAATTCTCGATCCAAGTCGTTCCCCATCTAATCTTTTTCTCAATCATGCTCTAAGGTCAACATCGTCTAGTCTAATGTGGAATTGTGTGTTCTGGTTTTGGTTGCCCCTCTGTGCGCCCACTGTACGTGCCCCATTGTAGTGTCAATTCTCGATCCAAGTCGTTCCCCATCTAATCTTTTTCTCAATCATGCTCTAAGGTCAACATCGTCTAGTCTAATGTGGAATTGTGTGAATGTCTCCCCCCTCTGTGCGCCCACTGTACGTGCCCCATTGTAGTGTCAATTCTCGATCCAAGTCGTTCCCCATCTAATCTTTTTCTCAATCATGCTCTAAGGTCAACATCGTCTAGTCTAATGTGGAATTGTGTGTTCTGGTTTTGGTTGCCCTCTGTGCGCCCACTGTACGTGCCCCATTGTAGTGTCAATTCTCGATCCAAGTCGTTCCCCATCTAATCTTTTTCTCAATCATGCTCTAAGGTCAACATCGTCTAGTCTAATGTGGAATTGTGTGTTCTGGTTTTGGTTGCCCCTCTGTGCGCCCACTGTACGTGCCCCATTGTAGTGTCAATTCTCGATCCAAGTCGTTCCCCATCTAATCTTTTTCTCAATCATGCTCTAAGGTCAACATCGTCTAGTCTAATGTGGAATTGTGTGTTCTGGTTTTGGTTGCCCCTCTGTGCGCCCACTGTACGTGCCCCATTGTAGTGTCAATTCTCGATCCAAGTCGTTCCCCATCTAATCTTTTTCTCAATCATGCTCTAAGGTCAACATCGTCTAGTCTAATGTGGAATTGTGTGTTCTGGTTTTGGTTGCCCCTCTGTGCGCCCACTGTACGTGCCCCATTGTAGTGTCAATTCTCGATCCAAGTCGTTCCCCATCTAATCTTTTTCTCAATCATGCTCTAAGGTCAACATCGTCTAGTCTAATGTGGAATTGTGTGTTCTGGTTTTGGTTGCCCTCTGTGCGCCCACTGTACGTGCCCCATTGTAGTGTCAATTCTCGATCCAAGTCGTTCCCCATCTAATCTTTTTCTCAATCATGCTCTAAGGTCAACATCGTCTAGTCTAATGTGGAATTGTGTGTTCTGGTTTTGGTTGCCCCTCTGTGCGCCCACTGTACGTGCCCCATTGTAGTGTCAATTCTCGATCCAAGTCGTTCCCCATCTAATCTTTTTCTCAATCATGCTCTAAGGTCAACATCGTCTAGTCTAATGTGGAATTGTGTGTTCTGGTTTTGGTTGCCCTCTGTGCGCCCACTGTACGTGCCCCATTGTAGTGTCAATTCTCGATCCCAAGTCGTTCCCCATCTAATCTTTTTCTCAATCATGCTCTAAGGTCAACATCGTCTAGTCTAATGTGGAATTGTGTGTTCTGGTTTTGGTTGCCCTCTGTGCGCCCACTGTACGTGCCCCATTGTAGTGTCAATTCTCGATCCAAGTCGTTCCCCATCTAATCTTTTTCTCAATCATGCTCTAAGGTCAACATCGTCTAGTCTAATGTGGAATTGTGTGTTCTGGTTTTGTTGCCCCTCTGTGCGCCCACTGTACGTGCCCCATTGTAGTGTCAATTCTCGATCCAAGTCGTTCCCCATCTAATCTTTTTTCTCAATCATGCTCTAAGGTCAACATCGTCTAGTCCAATGTGGAATTGTGTGTTCTGGTTTGGTTGCCCCTCTGTGCGCCCACTGTGCGTGCCCCATTGTAGTGTCAATTCTCGATCCAAGTCGTTCCCCATCTAATCTTTTTCTCAATCATGCTCTAAGGTCAACATCGTCTAGTCTAATGTGGAATTGTGTGTTTTGGTTTTGGTTGCCCCTCTGTGCGCCCACTGTGCGTGCCTCATTGTAGTGTCAATTCTCGATCCAAGTCATTCCCCATCTAATCTTTTTCTCAATCATGCTCTAAGGTCAACATCGTCTAGTCTAATGTGGAATTGTGTGTTCTGGTTTTGGTTGCCCCTCTGTGCGCCCACTGTACGTGCCCCATTGTAGTGTCAATTCTCGATCCAAGTCGTTCCCCATCTAATCTTTTTCAATCATGCTCTAAGGTCAACATCGTCTAGTCTAATGTGGAATTGTGTGTTTTGGTTTTGGTTGCCCCTCTGTGCGCCCACTGTGCGTGCCCCATTGTAGTGTCAATTCTCGATCCAAGTCATTCCCCATCTAATCTTTTTCTCAATCATGCTCTAAGGTCAACATCGTCTAGTCTAATGTGGAATTGTGTGTTTGGTTTTGGTTGCCCCTCTGTGCGCCCACTGTGCGTGCCCCATTGTAGTGTCAATTCTCGATCCAAGTCATTCCCCATCTAATCTTTTTCTGAATCATGCTCTAAGGTCAACATCGTCTAGAATGTGGAATTGTGTGTTCAATTGTAGTGTCAATTCTCGATCCAAGTCGTTCCCCATCTAATCTTTTTCAATCATGCTCTAAGGTCAACATCGTCTAGACCAATGTGGAATTGTGTGTTTTGGTTTCCCCTCTGTGCGCCCACTGTGCGTGCCCCATTGTAGTGTCAATTCTCGATCCAAGTCATTCCCCATCTAATCTTTTTCTGAATCATGCTCTAAGGTCAACATCGTCTAGACCAATGTGGAATTGTGTGTTTTGGTTTTGTTGCCCCTCTGTGCGCCCACTGTACGTGCCCCATTGTAGTGTCAATTCTCGATCCAAGTCATTCCCCATCTAATCTTTTTCTGAATCATGCTCTAAGGTCAACATCGTCTAGACCAATGTGGAATTGTGTGTTTTGGTTTTGGTTGCCCCTCTGTGCGCCCACTGTGCGTGCCCCATTGTAGTGTCAATTCTCGATCCAAGTCATTCCCCATCTAATCTTTTTCTGAATCATGCTCTAAGGTCAACATCGTCTAGACCAATGTGGAATTGTGTGTTTTGGTTTCCCTCTGTGCGCCCACTGTGCGTGCCCCATTGTAGTGTCAATTCTCGATCCAAGTCATTCCCCATCTAATCTTTTTCTGAATCATGCTCTAAGGTCAACATCGTCTAGACCAATGTGGAATTGTGTGTTTTGGTTTTGGTTGCCCCTCTGTGCGCCCACTGTGCGTGTCCCATTGTAGTGTCAATTCTCGATCCAAGTCATTCCCCATCTAATCTTTTCTGAATCATGCTCTAAGGTCAACATCGTCTAGACCAATGTGGAATTGTGTGTTTTGGTTTTGGTTGCCCCTCTGTGCGTGCCTCATTGTAGTGTCAATTCTCGATCCAAGTCATTCCCCATCTAATCTTTTTCTGAATCATGCTCTAAGGTCAACATCGTCTAGACCAATGTGGAATTGTGTGTTTTGGTTTTGGTTGCCCCTCTGTGCGCCCACTGTGCGTGCCCCATTGTAGTGTCAATTCTCGATCCAAGTCATTCCCCATCTAATCTTTTTCTGAATCATGCTCTAAGGTCAACATCGTCTAGACCAATGTGGAATTGTGTGTTTTGGTTTTGGTTGCCCCTCTGTGCGCCCACTGTGCGTGCCCATTGTAGTGTCAATTCTCGATCCAAGTCATTCCCCATCTAATCTTTTTCTGAATCATGCTCTAAGGTCAACATCGTCTAGACCAATGTGGAATTGTGTGTTTTGGTTTTGGTTGCCCCTCTGTGCGCCCACTGTGCGTGCCCCATTGTAGTGTCAATTCTCGATCCAAGTCATTCCCCATCTAATCTTTTTCTGAATCATGCTCTAAGGTCAACATCGTCTAGACCAATGTGGAATTGTGTGTTTTGGTTTTGGTTGCCCCTCTGTCCGCCCACTGTGCGTGCCCTACTGTAGTGGCAATTCTCGATCCAAGTAATTCCCCATCTAATCTTTTTCTGAATCATGCTCTAAGGTCAACATCGTCTAGTCCAATGTGGAATTGTGTGTTTTGGTTTTGGTTGACCCTCTGTGCGTACCCCATTGTAGTGTCAATTATCGATCCAAGTCATAACCCATCTAATCTTCTTCTCAATCATGCTCTAAAGTCAACACCGTCTAGACCAATGTGGAATTGTGTGTTTTGGTTTTGGTTGCCCCTCTGTACGCCCACTGTGCGAGCAATTGTAGTAGCAAATCTTGTTCCGATTAATTTCCAAACCAATATCTTTCTCTGACTTATTATTAGGTTTGACATAAACAGAAATCTTCTTAACATAAACAGAAATAAATGTAAAAGTTTTTGATACTTTTATCAGATAATTATGTTCTAAAGTCTGGCTATCATTTCTTCTATCTATTTATTAAATACATTTTTTGATTTTGAAGTCATGTCATATTTGTCAACTTTCAGAACAACCAAAGGTATTTATAAAACTATAGTTTTATAAGTTGATTGTTTTACCTAGGTACTTGAACACAAGAAAATACTTCTGAAGGTCATATGCGTTAATTATGATAATTTATTTAGAATGTTTTAACTTTTATGCCAACAAGTACAATTATTACCAAGCACTGTTTTACAACGTAATATTGTAAGGAATATGTTTCAATTTAACTTGGCAGTGATAAATCTTACATAAATAATTTAGCTCAAAACGCATATGACTTGAAGAAATTAGTTGCATGAGTAGATAGATGTGTTTGTGTGTTGGGAGTAGTTTTGACTCTACTAACTTTATAAAGATTATTTATTTATTCCGTAAACATCAAGCGCGCGTCATAAACATTAATTCCGCTCTAAAGATTTCGGTTAAATAATCTGCTGAAGAAGTTCTGCGTATTTCATCTTGTGCAGTTTGAGTCCAGGAAGAAATATACGACATTTTAGAGGAGACATCTTGTTGAAGGTAATGACACATTCCAAAATAACACATTTAATATAATTAAGCTTAATAATAGTTTAGTTTGTATAACTTTGTTCTGCAGTTACTGGCCTAGATTACCTCTTGGCTACTGTAACATTATTCATACATAGTCTCGTGTTTGATGGATGATTATTGAGGATTAGGTCTAGTTTTGACAACTGTGTCCTACCTTCAGCCTTCACATATTTGTTATTGCCAGTTAAAAATGTTTAATCAAAATGAAGGCTGCTGGTATAGGATCGACAGTTTAAGATAAATTAACAGAAAATCTTGCAACGTGTTCTAAGTATTATTGCAGTGTTTGTTCATTTAACCAGACGTCTTTTAATCTATCAATATATTTTAGGGAGCGTCCTGATCAGTTACCCTTTCAGTTAGCTTTCCAAATATTTTCCAAGCTTAGGCCATGTAAACTCTTCTCCCAACGTGCCCTTAAGCATAAAAAAAACTACAGTAGTTCAGGGCCGAGTGTAGGATAAGGGGGTCATGGACGGGGTTCGCCTAAAGGATGCAAGACCTGTGCGCTTCTAGAAAGCGTCCTAATTCTTACACTGTGGGGCCAGCTTTCCAAGCTAAAGTTATTTTGACTCTTTTTATACGTGCTCTAAGGCATACACAACCTAGTCCGAGCGTTGATTTAGTGAAGGGGGGGGGTCATGGATGAGGTTCGCCCGAAGGATGCAAGACCAGGACGCCTCTAAAGAGCGTCACAGTAACAAAACGTCAATTTATAAGAATCTAAATGATATATTCTAGTTATATGTACCAATATAAGCGTTTAAGACATGTATATGGAAGAGGTGTCAATCCTATAATTGATAGCTCTTCTAAGGTAATGTATTTATTATTAAGTGTTTAGGGTTTCGTTCCGCCTCGTAATCAAAGTGCTAATTCAGTTAATTTCTAATTATTAGTTTACACCTAGGCCTTCAGCCTTGGATGCTTGATTTGAAAAATGTTCTCATTAATTTTCACTTCTCTCGGCTTTTTGAAACGCCGTTTTCATTGATATTATAATTTCCCTCATTCACTGATTTGCGTGAATAATTTCTCTGTCGTCTTTACATGCTTCGGTTGCTTAACGTTAAACAATTCTTATTAATCTTCAATTCCCTTGACATTTTCATGTTCATTGATATTCAATCCCCTCGAACCTGGAATTGCGTGAAACACTTCTCCACAATGTTTACTTTATACATTTCTCAACCTTTAGCCTTGTCGTTGCATACATTTTCATCTCTTGTTCATTTCTCTCTGACCGCGGTGTCGGGTAGACGGGCCCATGCAGACTGTAGTTTGCCGAGGGCATCCAGGGCAGGTCGGCAACATGACACCCAGGTGTGAGAGATTGTTGTCAACTTGTCTTGGATGTAAGGCGGTATGAGAGGTGTTTACGTGTCTTCTCATAGCGGTCCCAACCCCGCAATCGAGAACCAAACAAGTACCCTTGCATCTGATTGCTTTTTACCAATTTTTTACTTTTACCAATTTCAATTTAAAATTTTTTAGAATAAAGGTACAGTAAATGCACTTAAATTATACTTTTGCAGTAATTAAACATAAGAGTCGCGTAGCCACAGGTTCAGTAGCATTTAATGTAGTTTTAAAAGTTTTTCTAAAAGTTTCCTGTATTGTTTTAAGTCTTTAAATATTTTATCTTACATTATATTTTTAATTAAGATTTTTTCTAATATAATACTTTGTTGCAGGTGTCGTCAGTTATATGGAACTTTTTATTTTACTGGGATGTCACAGTTGGTATTGCGCCACGGATGTTTAAGTGCTTGGTTTATGTTAGTCAGTTTTGGGTGGTTTCAATAATTTTGTCCTTTACCTCTGTCAATTCCCTCGAAGACTGTCTTTGATTCCCTGCTTTCTTTTGGCCAAGGTGAAGTGAATGCGGATTTTTTGCTGTCCAGCTGTCAAACTTTAAGACTAAGAGTTTATTCATAATCAATTTGAATTGCCAATATTTTCATTTTTTACGTCCTTTTACAACTGGTACATTTACCAGTTGTAAAAGACGTAAAAATGAAAGTATTAATGTAAAATTTGGAAAAATGAGTTTGTATTTTTATGTAAAATTATAAAATACAACTTTTTTTACTCCAGTAAAGTTTTTGTATTATGCGCCATTTTCATGGTATTTCAATTTGAAAAATTTAAACAGCCGCCATTTTGTTTCTGTGATTTTTTATGAAATAATGTTTTTCTCTAAAATTTAACTTATTACACATAAACACCCTACCAAGTTTGAATGCAATCGGTTGAACCGTTCTGGAGATATAAATTTTAACAATGAAAACTGGTAATGTACCAGTTGTAAATTGACTTAAAAAGTGAAAATATTAATCTAACATTTGGAAAAATGAGTTTGTATCTTAATGTAAAATTATAAAATACAACTTTTTTTATTCTTGGAAACTTTTTGTATTATGCGCCAATTTAATGGTATTTCAATTTTAAAAATTTAAACAGCCGCCATTTTGTTTCTGTATGGTTTGAAGACATAATTATTTTTTCTTAAATTGCGCTTAGGACACATAAACACCATACCAAGTTTGAATGCAATCGGTCAAACCGTTCTGGAGATATAAATTTTTAAGTAAAAAATAAAAATGGCGGCTACCGGAGTAAAGAAGAATTTTAGGACCCATGAGTATGGGGACTTTTTTCATTGGTTTTGCATAAGGAACCCACCCCTGAAATTTGGCGCCCTATTTTTGAATCACCCTGTATATGTATAAGTTATATAATATAAAGTATACCTACAGTATATAAAGTTTTGTCATATGACTCAGGAGGTGTTGGGAAGACAAAACTGCAAAACGCACCTTTCTGCGACTTTTCGTTCTATCTGGCTCTATTTTCATACAAAATTCGCTAATAAAACTATAGAAAAATCGTTTGAATATGTATCGAGTATCGATGACTTTTAAATATCGGATCACATACTGTACATCGATATATCTAATGTTTCTAATCCCGATTACTTGCAAAATCTGCGGAAAAAGGAATTGTGTATCATATCTTAAATTTTTAAGTTCATTGAAATATCGAAACTAATGTCAAAGCAGCTGATATAAATCAAGTTTATCAAATCCCAATATATTGGAGGTAATTAATCGATATGTTCGACACTTATATCTATCGAGTTAAGGCAACAGTCGCTAGAGAGCTCTGACAAAGTCTGTTCATACGCTGCTAGGAACTACTCATTACTACAGTCGCCGAGAGGCAGTTCACACACACACATACACAAGAGTGAAGTGCCAAGATGATGCTCAAACTGCCCGGGTTCTTCAAAAGTGAAGTATTCAAAGCTTCTTACATTGGAATTTGTTTTATGGTGCTCTTTACTGGATTTTATACTCTGGCGAATTTACAGGTAAGTTATTTGCTATTTACTTGTTTAGGTTTTAATATAATTTGTATGTACCTTTAATGTAAGTTTTAAGGTACCTCAACTTTGTTTTTAGTGGTAAATCGGAAATACGTCATTATTTAAGTTCTTCTGCTCCTGTAGACGGTAATTTAACCGGCAACAAAATACGATATTTCTAAAATTTTAGTAGAGTTTTAAGTAGAAAATTTGGTCGGAAACGTATGTATACATATTTATTATATTTATTCATTTTAAAGGTATTTTATTTATATATAATACATCTCCACTTCCGTTGCATAAAAATGCTGAGGAGGCTGTTTTGTAAATGTTATTTTTATTTTTCTACTTTTCTAACTACTGTTTTTGTACACATGATTTAAAACGAAATGTTATGCTTGATCTTGAACAAATTTTTGACATTTTCATTAATTTTTTAATTTTAAGATTTTTTAAATCTAACGTAAAAGTGTAGGGTGTTCCTCGTGACCCAACAAAAGTTAGTGTTTAACACTTTAGTATGTTTTTGAAACAGTTATTTCGCTTTTCCCCACCAAACTGAATTTTAACATATTATTTATTTTTGAATCTTTCACCAAAATCGGATCACAAATGAAGTTTTAGGGCATAAAACAACCTTTTTGGATAAACCATCTTCCAGGAGTGCACTTTAGAGTTCGTTAGTGAAAATCCCCAAGTATTCTCGGCAGCGCCTGATATCATCTTTATGTTTGGTTCTGAAACTTTTTGCAGAAAGCCGGGTTTCTGCTGAATTGTTGTCGTAGGCCACAGACAGCAAAGGCCGTGAACATGACGAAGATAAAAGCAATTAAGTGACAAAAGTTGCTGTTATCTTAGTTCTACTTCACAGTTCATTACGGTTTTGTCCGGTTGTAAAACCTCACAATGCAAATTTCTCAGATACTTTTGGAATTGATAAATATCCAAAACTAGCACAAGTCAAGATTAAACAAATTAGACATGAACATTAAGTACTTTTGTTAATACGTAAACTAACTTTTTGCAAAGCTGCTTTAGATAATTTTGAATCGACGAACTTTATAGTTTCACTTTTATTCCCCGGACCTTTTTTTAACGATCTTTATGTGGTGATTACATCAGCTGTTCCAATGATCGGAATGATCGATCTATTGTAAAAGGTCGACTATTGTAAATAAAACTACTCTCGACCAACGATAATAATGGAATTTAGCTTACTCTCTGAGAAATAATCGATTTGAAATCGATACTAAGCACTAACTGATGATCGGTCAGAATGAACTGGCGTAAATCAACTGCTTCAAGTAAACATTATAACTCAGACTAATGGCTTCAAATGAGCAGTTAAATTTGAATGATTTAAAATTAAAATACAATGTAATACATACATTTATTGATATTATACCTGACTCATAACAAAAATTATCGTTTATCCCAAGAGTCAAAAGGGTCTTTTTGATCCTCAGCTGTGCCTCGAACCTTAAACGCTCTTTTTAAAAAGCTTCACTTTAGGACCTAGTGATGAAATCTAATATTTTGATCTTAGTAACAAAATGTTAAAAGAACGTAGTTGATGCGTAGCCATAAGCGCTACCTTGAATCCTTAAGTCATCCCGGAAGTGCCTTTTTGGGGTCGCAGGCGATCCCCCAAATGGAAGTTTATGCTACAAAAACTGTATGTATGTTCCGATTATGTACCGTTCCTAATTTGTGTTACGAAAATCAACAAAATACGATCAGCCAGACCAAAATAGCGCCAAAAACTCTAATGAATCCCTGACCCCAGCAACAAAACTCACACTGCTGGAGCTTGGTGACAAACGGGAAAGGCAGGTTTAGTTCTTGTGCATTTGCAGTATCAGATTCAGTCAGGTTCAACATACTCGTACTTAGTCTCTCTTTATCTCAATTCACACTCACTGCGCTAAAGGTGAAAGTACGACGACCTTTCGTAGTTGACAGCGTGCTTACTCATGTAACAGTTCTGTGTACCTGCACTTCTTCACAGACGGACTGCTCCCCATTTCCTAGTCGAGCGGGTTTTCTATCAGAGGGATCGGCAGGGGTGGCTGCAAATCGTGGCCATCTCGATCACCGGAACTGACACTTATGCATTTTATTTTCGGGGTCGTGTCAAGTAGAATGTCTAAAATTAACTCACCAGAAAATTGCAGCATCTGAAACACCGTATGAAAAAAGAAATAGCGTCAGTGACTTCTGAATTTGTCCAATGTTTGGCGAAAGCTCGAATACAGTGTTTGGACGGAATGGTGTACCATGGCATTGCGAACCGTAGAAATAACTATTTGAATTACAGATTTTTTCTGTACGGTTGGTTTTTATTGTCTTGTTACTTTTGCAAAAATACTACTCCAAAACCCCGCCGACCTTTATTTTGGCGTAATATTTATATTTACAACATTTCATTAAAATCGGTAGTAGTTCTGTGACAAAACGTTTTATGCGCACTATGACAGAGTAACAGTTCCTAAAATTCAGACTATTAGATACAATATAGGTTGTTGGACACGATCCCAAAAATAACCAAGCCGACACGCAGCTAAGCGCTAAAGTACCGCTTGCATGAGTGAATCGCGTTAGCATTCGGACGTTCTATTGCCGCAGGGGTTGCTTTCGGCCAGACTTGCGTGTTCTTTGATAACAAGTTTTATTACATATCGTGAAGGTTAAACGTATTTAAATTCAAATCGGACTACTCATAATGCTTATATCCCGAAAAATAAATTTTTACTACTGAACGAATTTTTTTAATAGTTTGTACATTATTAGGTACTGTATTACCAAAATACATATTTATTTCAAATTTCATTTAAAATAGGACGAAGTTTACTTTTTAGTAATTTGTTGTTGTTTCAACTAAACTTATAACGCGTTTTAATTAAGTATTTTAAATAGAGCAAAGTGGGTCTAAAGCAACTTTGAGAATTGTTAATTTCCAGAATTATTAAGGCAGTTAAATCGGGATAATAATGCTCAAAGTTCGACCGGAAAACATTTATGAAGTGCCTGCAAAATATTGGATACAGAGTTGCTTCATATGTATGCACTATATGCGCTGATACCAATTTGAAGGCGCTATGAAAAGGGACGAAATTCAAGGGCACAGCCACACTGCGCACTCTTAAAGTAACAAAATAAAATCCTAAAAACTCGTCTAGAAAATAAAACAACATGCACAAACGTAAAGGAACAAGAACAAAAAATAAGAACAAATTAGATTTTTCGTCAACACGTTCATGATAGCTACTGATTGGCTGGCTGGAAACATCGGACGACCAATCACACCCGTGAAGCAGACTGACCAACTGTCAGAAACGCAAAAATTCCTATTTAAGCTCAGCCATTGGAGGAGATAGAACGAGTTAAATTTTCCGTTGCCTTTTTTAGTCTTTAAATCTTTAATACTTTTCTGTGAGTTTTCACCTGAATACGAGATCAGATTACAGATCCCGAAACGTCGTGTTCTCCTTGTGAAAAATGTCCGCTAAATTATTTCAAACTCAGACATTTGAGTAATACATACTTGTTTGGTTTGGTCAGCAAAAATGGTCATGCAATCGCAACTAAAGTTCATTTCTCATTGGTTTCAGAAATTATTTTTAAGCTCTACTCAGAAAGAGAATCCAGACTTTACCGGAGACGGATACACGAGTTTGGCAATATTATATATAGCCTTCGCAGCTTTCATGTGGATAGTGCCTTCCGTCATCAGTGTGATAGGACCCAAGGCTACTCTAGTCATAGGCTCCCTGGGATACAGGTAACTTACGCTCATGAAAGGGACGTAGAAAACAACACAACCTTTACTTATAAAGCAGTTTTCCATCGCGTTGATTGAAATAATCTTTTTTTAAGTTTTGTTAATTGAGAATTTTTGCATTGTAGGAGTTGAATTGTTTTGTAACTCAGCTGGTACCAACACATCATGATGTGCCTCTAGCGTACAGTTGCTTTTAACAAATTTGTTTCTTAAAAGTGGATTAAGGACTTTTAATTGTTGTTAGGTCTTGAAATTACTAGAAGTTAGCTTGGGCCAAAACGTGTTCAATTGTTGCTCAGAATAATAGCTTTGGTCTTCCAAATCGTCAAACCGTGTTTAAAGCTTACAAAACAGATGCAGTATTTCAGTCTTAGACTCATGTTTTCACGTTCACGCTACAGCTTTTAAACTATTCCTGAATCGACTTAGTTTGTTGATAGCATCGTTCTTGACGGAGTCAGCATGGATGTTGTACCTTGGATCCGTGTGTTGTGGACTGGGTGCGTCTATGATCTGGACCAGTCAAGGAAATTACCTGATCCTGGTATCTTCTAGCTTTACTCTTACCAGAAACATCGCCATCTTCAGTATCATCTGGCAGTCCTCGTAAGTAATAATTTGGGGAATCCATAGAAGTATGGTAAAAGAAGTTCCTAAAGGAAAAATTTGGTGCTTTAAGAGACGAAGTACATTTACGCATACCGCAATTTCTTGTAGACTCTAGACTTGTAGACTTTTAGACTCTAGTTGAAAGACTTGACTATAACAGAAAATGAACTAGCTACTAAAGTTTTACTGACTATACCTTCTATTGCAGAATGTTCTACGGCAACATATTCGTGTTCTACGCGTTCCAAGGGAAGGACCACCTGGACAGGGATACGCGAATGACGGTTATAACCGCACTTCTGGCAGTGTCCCTGGCAGGGACAGTGACCATGTTGTTCCTGCCTGCTCCCACCACTGAGGACGGCACGAGGATCAAGGAGGATCTGGGCGGACCTATCACAGCACTCAAGAAGACTTGGGAGGTGGCTACTACTAAATACATGCTCATATTGTTCGTCTCGTTTGTTTACATGGGTAAGCGCCATAATTTTGGATTGGAAACTGTATTATTTAGTTGAGGTGGTTTTAAATAGCTCTAGAAGTAATCGTATTACAGTTGAGTGATCATTTACTCAGCTCAACAGTCTTGTAACTGTCACAAACAAGACTGACCGAAGAGTGTCCGAAGTTAGAACAGCCATTTCAGACCACTAAGGCTAGCACGTCACCTCTAGTGGTCATGAGCCAACACGGAATCTAATCGACAAGAAACCTCAGAGGTACGCGTCTCACAAAGGTTAAGCTCCATAACTACTTCCTCTTACACGGAGCTTTCTAAATGTTAAAGATCCCGTCAAATATCACTTTCAGAAGTTCAAAGAAACTTTATTTTCATTTGACCGTGAGCTGCCCCTCATCAAATACAACCAAAAACTCATAACCGATGCCACAGAAGCTTCACATTTTGTCCGAAATCAACAAGCCCATTTCAAAGGACATGTTCAAAATAACAAAAGAACTTATGGAAGTCATCAAAGCTAGGAAAGCGCTCTTCTTGGGGAAATATTGCAAGGGTTTAAACTTACTCAGAGGGGTTTCTCTAAACTCGTGCTTTATCCCGTGCCCTTTATCATATGTTTTTTAAATAGGTTTGCAGATCTGCTTCATGTCTGGGGTGTACGGAGCTTGTGTGGGATTCACAAAACAGCTGGAGAACTCGGAACAACTCGTGCCTTTAGTCGGCCTTATTGTCGGCGCCGGGGAGATTATATGTGAGTGCCTTTATAATAGAATTTTAATTAGTGGCTTCACTGCAAGTTCTAGAAATACTACGAATTGTATTACGTATGTAATTGACCTATTTAAAAGCCTAATCTACTACGGTTCAGGAGTAAACCAAAATGGAACTCAATATTTTTTGTTTTCAGCCGAACTTATGATCATATGGATAGGCAAGCGAGTGGCAGTGTGGAGATGGGGACAGTCAGCTGTTATTCTGGTAGCTCTGCTGATAGAGTACGCTGCCTTTATACTGATATTCCTCAACTTCCCGGACAATTCAGTGTTCGGAGATACCGACGACTCAGCTATAATTCCCAGCAGGTATTTTACGAAGTAGTCTAAAAAGTGGATAAAATCATTTGTTAAACTGGTAAGTTTGAAATAAGAAGACCTCGCGTCACCAAATCAAGTTAGTGAAGAATATCGAGTAGTTCATACATGTTATTAATATAAGAACTTAAAAAATTCCAATTGGCAATTTATATTGCAATTTGAAATGGCATTTCAAAATTCCTCTGACAGGAATAAGATATTGATGAACACCTGGCAGTAGTTTGGTTTACGTTCTATTTAGAAACAACCACTTGCATGTTTTGATTGCTTAACACAATTTCTGATTTGTACTTGTATTTGCAGTTGGTGGATTGCAGTGATAGCTGCTTTGTTGATTGGTTTGACTGATGGAATATACATGTCTATGATGCCTTCAATGGTGGGTTTGATATTTCCCGACAACAGTGTCTACGGGTACGCCATGTACACATTTGTTTATGTGAGTATTGTCAATACAAGAGTTGGTGGTGAAAAGGAAAAAAACTTTACTGTTGCGGCAGCCCAAGCACAGATAGCGCTGCGCCGCGTCGTTCTCTCCCCTCGGCTCGTGTTTGTCCGATGTCAATAGCTTAAATGTGAGCAAATCGTGCGATTTTTTAGAACGAAAAAACTTGCACGTGCGTCAGTGGCTCTACTTGAGACTCTTGAAAGAATTCCCTCGCAGCGCTATCTGTGCTTGGGCTGCCGAACTATGTTGATTTTTCCTGCCTCAACCATCTATGCGAAGACAACCTACCAAACAAACTAAACTTTGGCTGTACTGAAAAACCTTATTATTTTATTAAAACTGTCAATATCCTTTATCAGTACCACTACCGAATGGTTTTGCGGATTGTACAAAATGAAAAGTAGTTTTCACCGACCACTAAAAAATCTGTCAACAAATAAATATAAAGTAATCGAAATATTCAAATCGTAGTTAATGACGTTAAAAATTAAATACGGTGGTACTTAAGGGTTGGACAATGGTACACAGAGAGGTAAAACTTTATAACTTTTAATTAACTGATTAATTTTGATACGATTAACTAATTTTGAATGATATTTCAGAGTCTGTTCTCGGCGGTTGGCTTCTTCTTGAGCAACTACTTGAGTTTGTACTGGCAACTACTTGTGCTGACAGTGACCGGCACTCTGGGAGCTCTCAGCTACATCTACATCAGTCTGGACATACACAGGAGCAAGGGCTGCCAACAGCAACAGACGAAGATGTGAAGTGATACTCCAGGCGGTTAGGTTAGGTAGATTGAGGAGCAAGGAAGTGCTGCTTTGCGGTACTTCTGCCAGGTTTGTTGACGGCAGCACCGGTATTGATTAATCAACCTCAACGACGCTCAATGCAACAGGCTGCAATAATAAAAATTGCCCCGTTATTATCAATGTTAAGATTAAATATTTATATTAGTTCTAAAGCGAAAAAGAATACCTACACGCGCATAGAACTTTTTTAGAAATTATACGTTTTAACTATATTCTAGGCTTCCGGTATCGCACCGAGTCATAACACTAACACCATCGTTGTCAGACGTTTCGCCCATTCTGTGATGATTGTGGCATCCTCAGTGACACAGCAAGACTATAAGGTCCTCGCTTCTCTCTCTTAAGTTTCAGCACAGACTAGAGACTCTATTAGTCTATGGTTTCAGCTATGTCACTGAGGATGTCACATCACAGTATGAGCGAAACGTCTGACAACGTTGGTGTTAGTGTTATGACGCGAAAGACTAGAATATAGTTATGACTCCGGCCGCTCAAGCCTTCGTATTAAGATTATGCGTTTTAGGTAAAACTTTGTCAACATCAAAACTGATTTCTGAAACTACAGGGTGTCTCAGAACAAGTATACACACTTTAATCAAATGTAGCTAACTGGAAATAAAACATTTCTCTTGGGAATTTGCATTAGCTGATAACTTCAATATTCTTTTTCAACAAATCAACCTTTTCTTGATGTTTTGTCCATCTACTTTGTGGTAGTCGAAAGTATACAATGAAAGCATCTTTGTACTTTACCACATTAATTTTTAATTTTTACAAAAAAAGAAATTGTAAAAATTAAAAGTTTATGTGGTAAAGTACAAAGATGCTTTCATTGTATACAGTCAACATTTCGATTACCAGATCTTTCAATAATATCCCATTGGGCATTTTACAATCAGATCGCCAACCTGTACCAAACTTATGTGTAAGTGTATGAATAATAACGGTCTTTATTTCGAACCATTAGCAACAAACATCTCTGTAAATTAATAATCTAAATGATATATTTGATAAAATATATACATAGTTAATATTGATTTACTCGAAAATGTTTTCTGGGTGCGACCTAACGTTTTCCGACACCGATATTCCATGGACGTGTTAGCACCGAAAGATATTGTTGATTATTGATGAACCAATGATGGGCGCTCAAAACCTGCAACTCATTATTCAACATTGAGCCTGGTAATGTGAAAACGACCATAGTTGCAATTCGCTCTATCATTTTACCATTACCGCTTTCTTTTTCAGAAGAAACTGAGAAAAATACAGACACAACTTCAACAATAGTTGACATCAAGATTTAAAACAATCTGAATATAGCCATCGACTGTTACCTAAACATACGTTTTGGCTTGAGACATATTTTGGTGACATGTTTTATTAATGATGACAACAATGGTAAACTTGTAAACAACGAAAAAATGTATAAACAGTTTTGTGTTTGTAATAAAGTTATAGTTTTAAGTTGTATTATTAAAATGACGATGACGTTTTTTACAACTGTCTTGTTTTTATTTTATCTTAAGTCACGTTCACAAATGTTTAATAAAAAAGTTGGTCAGAGTAATGTTATTAAATTGTGATGAAAAGCCTGGACTGGTGAAAGAAAAAGAACTCATTCCGAAAGCTCCAAGCAAGTCTGGGCAGAAGAAAAGCCGATTTTTAAACTGCGTTAACGTACTTGGCGTCGTCTGTGTAAACCCGTACGCGAATAATGGTAATAAAAAAATGATTTAGTTGAGAACTGATGATTTTTTAAACGACAAGTAAAAGATACAAGTTAGTATTGCTTAATGAGGCGAAGTTGGCTCTACAAAGTCTTCTCTAACACTCAAACTCGCTCTTTACCTAGAGCTGCCGCGTAATCAGTTAATGGATAGTTAGTGGTGACTGCAGGGATCGAACCCGCGCCACCTGAGTGATGAGCTGTGAAGTTGCGCGCAATACCACCCCGCTGCAAGTCCGTGTAGGAAAGGTACCGTACTTTTGACTAAATGTACAGTTTTTACAAAGCTTAAAACATATTTCTATTCTGTGATAAATTTTATAGATTCTTTAAAGAAGCATTTGAAAGAAAGAAAGAAAGATGTTGAAATAAACGTACTGTTCAAAATCGGCATTTACTTGTCTTGTATCTATCGCCGTAATAATGAAAGGCAAAATACTTAAATATATCGCTTTAATACCAATAAAATAGTACCTTAAAACTGAAACTATGAAGTAATGGATACAACTCCTACTATTTCTAACTCTTACTACACGACAACCAAACTTAGTAGACAAACAGTCCTCCACCCCGCCGGCCTGAACAGATTGTTTACTTTTAGTTTCATTGCTTGAATCATTTCTTTCCAACCTTGAATAAAATTAAGAAAGCTCACAAATTTATTTTGTCGTCACATAACATGTTCCAACTACTGCAAACTTGACAACAACAAAATAATCATTTGATTGAGTTAAAACATAACTCTTGAAAGAGCCCTTGCATCAATTAAGCTTATTGCGTTGTGGGGTTTGGTCGGTTTCGCAAATACATATTTGAGCAGGTTAGTCAATATTGTTCATTAATTACTTGAAAGCAGCCATTTGTTTATTAATTTACTTACTTTTCTCTTGTCCATAGAGTGTTTTCTTTCTCCTTGTTTTAATATTGCTTCGGCAAAAGAAACAAAATTAACACATTTTTGCAATGTGTTATTTTTATTACCCTACAGCTCTTAATTTATTTATATCCTTGACTATGATATACTAACTAAGGTTCATTACCGATAGAAGAAAACTCGAGGGTATATGTACCTTTTTATCCGTATACATTCTTGCAGGCTATTAAAATTAAATTGATCAAAAACTAAACAAAAATATATGCATTTTTTTATTTAGATATATTTTTTAATTCAATAAGTTTTTTAGGGTGAATCGGAATCTAATTTCTTTTATTTCGAGAGAAAACCCACTTTAAACACGTGAAAATACAATACTTTTAGAGCTCAGAAACCTCTATTTAATCGTAGAATTTAAAAAATGTGGCACCAGTTCGTCCTTGATAATTTGTTTGACATCAGATAGAAATTACGATACTGTACATACATAATGTCACACAGAAAATCTCCGTTACCCATCGTGTAAATGATAAATATGACTAGAAAATATCAGTGATGGCAGTAGTGACCGTCACCTTGGGCAACACATTCTTGCATTTTCTTAGGACACTTCACGCCTACAGTTTTCATCGGATTTTTATAAAATAAAAAAAAGTTTGTTTGTCTTGTTTGACGAGGCGAAGTTAGGACTACAAAGTCCTCTCTACTACTCAACCTCGACCTTTACCTAGCGTTACCGTATTGTCACATTACAAATTGTAAGTGGTGACTGCGGAGATTGAACCCGTGCCACCGGAGTGATGAGCTCCGGAGTCGCGCGCGATATCAATCCGCCACGGATCCGCTTAAAATAAACTTTGTTTAAAAGTGCATTGAATATTTTAGTGACTCCGTTAAGCCGAATTTTCATTTTATAATTTGTCAAACCGTCACATCTATCTAAAAATTAAAGAAACGTTGTATTTGAATTCCTTGGTTTTAATATTAAACAAATACAATTTTCAAAAAAGTAGTCAGCGGAGCCACTACAGTACATTGTCATCTTTCAAATAAAACGCGTTTCAAAAGGATCCGATGGAAATTGTGAAAGTGTCTTGTGTCTCAAGAAAATGCTTGTTTTTCATTGTTCTTATGGGACAGCAACGACATGGCCGACAGGCACTGTGCACTTCTAAATAAGTATTTCTGTATAAATCACTAAATCTTTAAATCACTATTTGAGATGCCGACCACTCTCATGAGGGTATTTTAAGCCAAATATGTGGTGAAGGACGAGTGTGATGAGTGGTAGTAATGAGTTATGAGGTGTAGTCTTGTTACAAACTAAGGCCGACTCTTCCTTAGAATGGGTCATTAATTAATAGCCCAATGACCAATGGAAATACAAGAACCAACGGCTTAACGTGACTTCCGAACCATTTATAAACTTTCCCTGATAAAAACAACGTAATTTTGCTCCCTGATCCTTAGGTCGCAGTGAGCTTGATACTTGCTGCATGTTTGTAAACCAGCTGCGATGTGTTAAACGAAATGTGAGCTTGGTTACAAAGAACGTGGACGTGTTTATTGTTGTTAGCTGAACGGAAAGCTGCTTCACGAAACATTAGGTTCTGACACAGCATCCGTCTTCCGCATTGTGTACCCACATGAAAACACGGATATCATACCGGAAATCGGCAACATTTTACCGGAAGCATCGTCACTTTTCTGCGTACGCACTTAGCTGCTATGTATAGTACCACTATTCAAACACTTTTGTTATGGTTGGTAGATAGCGTATAGATGCTGAGTGGCTGGGACAGAAAAATCAACATAGTTGCGGCAGCCCAAACACAGACTGCGCTGCCATCTCTCGCTCGCCGTCTTTCTCCCCCTTGGCTTCACATGCTCGAGTATGCCCAATGTCAATGACTTAGATGTGACCAAATCGTGCGATTTTTGAGAACGAACGAAATTGCGCGTGAGTCAGTGGCTCTACTTGAGAATCTTGAAAGAATTCCCTCGCAGCGCTATCTGTGCTTGGGCTGCCGCAACCATGTTGATTTTTTATGCCTCAGCCATTCTGCAACCATGCGCATACCATAACATAAACTTTGCACTAATCAATGCAAATAAAGGGCGTAGAAGCTGTGTCCGAATGGCTCAAATAAAATCATTTATCGTGTAGAAATATAAACATGTTTTAGCCATCAACGAAAATAAAAGAAAACATGCTAAAATTATGAATTTATCCACTACATCAAGGATCCCATTCAAACATAGAAAGTTACATTTATTCAAAATGCCTGGTTCAAATCATTCCAATGTTGTTCTAGTGTCAGTCAGTTATTAACGGGGTCTTACAAGTTTGAGCAAAACCCGTCTGCACTGTAAAACACCTCTGAAACCAACGTGGATTTTAGACGAGTTTAAAAGCTTTTGGCATTGTGGAATATTTGGTTGATTTGCCTGAGGTGGCAAACGTTCATAAAACACCGTTCTGTGTCTCCCAGTTTGATAGATTTCCCTGCTTCCCGCATCATAACTGAGTGTACGTCACGAATTCTTATGAGTTTGCGTTTTGAGTTGAAACCAGGCCGACACGCAGCTAAGCGCTAAAGTACCGCTTGCGTGAGTGAATCGAATTTTGTTGCAATTTGTTACTCTTATTCGCTCCATTCACAGCCTCGCTTTGACATTCGGCCGTTGTACCACCACGGGCGTTAAAAGCTACGTGTCTATATTGCTGTGATCCAGTGATTAGAGTGTTTATTGTTGAAGAATACTTAAGAACAAGATACTCTGTGTCAAGAACAGGAAACATAACAGAAGGCTGACTGTACAGAATGAAGAAAAGTTGGAAAATGTTAAGGGATAGTTCGGAAAATACCCTTGAAAATAGTTGGAAAATTTGAAATTACCAAAGCAAATTGCTTACTCACACCTACAAACTTGATCCCAAACACCTCTTGACACGAAGAAAATTATCTTGTTCTAAAGTATTCTTCACTCATTGATTTTTGCTAAAACCTATGATTGCGTCTGTTTAACAATAACATCGAATTAGATAATGAAAACCACAATATTCATGCAAAAATACAGGAGGCAACCTACGAACATAATTGCTTGTAAAGATTGACTTACAAAAGTTTGAAAGTTCGGTTGCATTAAAAAAACACCCTGTACATCGAAATTGAACGATAATTGCATCTTGATACAACCACTAATTGTAAGCTGTATTGCATCAATCAAAGGACTAAGTACCAGCGATTGGGTGATAGAGCTTAAGTTGTGGGAATGCAATCAAGATGAGCTTAAACTTGAGCAGCTGTATCTAGATTGTATTGAATCAAGTTGGAAAATACAATGTAATAATTGAAAGTGAGACCTTTAAAACGCATGTGAGTTAGATGAGACTGTTTTGAAAGCGGTATGTTAGTAAAACTTTGCCCTTTGGCTAAATTAAGTTTGACTTAATTTTAAACTTTAGTTTGTATTACCACGTTTAAGGTCAAGTAATACTTGACAGGTTAGATTCGAACAGAATGTTGAGTTTATTATTGGAATTGATTTTCCTTTTTCTGTTGGGATGTTGACTATTTTCAGTTCCCCATTAATTCCTAGATTATTTATTTATTTCAATACATACGGCATTATAATTTTTATATAGGTGTGTTTTCTACTCTTCAATATTCCTTTTTTAGGAAGAAATTTGAACTAGTCTTTGATTAGTGCTGGTTAATATTAAGCTCAAGACGTCCATCACAAATATAAATACAGCTGGTTTGATTTGAACATTATTAAACACGAGTAACAGTAAAACATAGTGTAAAAATGAACTTTGTTTTGAACGTATTAAATAGGAAATTGACTAAACCTCTTGTACAAAACCTCTTTCATGCATAATGACTAGTGATTAATAAAGTTTGATTGGATTTGATTTGAGTTGGATCAGTTACAACTATATTTATGTTGAACTTTGTCATTCACGAAATCTTGTTAACTTTATGGTTGCATCAAAAGTGAAGAAAAGATGAAAGAGTTTTCCTTGTAATTAACTTTTATTACATACAAAATACTCTTGGAAAAACAAAAGCGCATACAAAGAATACGTAAAAGATAAAAGTCATATATATGATAAGAAAGGTAATATACTAATCCGTGCCAATAATGTTTGGCTATAAAAGTGTGCAATCGTCAATTCTGTGTTTTACAGGTATTTTTAAAATGTAAAAGAGGAAAAGTTGTGTTTTATTGCACTTCAAACCAGAGATAAACATCTCTGGGTATTCTGGGTTCAAACTTATCAGTTTAAGAGGGAGGAGATGTCACGATAATTTAAATTTTTTGTCATATACAGTACTAACATAGTAAAAGTGTAAACGTTTTGGCAACACGCAATGCTTTTGTTGCTAAGAATGTGTAATCGGTGTGTTATTATATAGGTTGCCCTTCACCTGAAGTCGGAAATAGATAGCAAATTTTCGAAACGTCCTAAAATCGTTGTTCAATAAACGAAAGAAAAGGTTGAAATTTTATTTCAAATTTTAGAATATATTTTCTTTTCTTAAAGTTCTATTTAAAGCTCTTAGAGCTTAGTGGAAAAGTACGACTCATCCGTTGTATGGATTTCTTTGTTGAATGAAAACGACAAAACGTACAGTTTCAACAGTGTCTACAGTGAAAGATGAGGGAATGACAAAGAAATATCGACAAGCAGGCTTATTTATGTCAGCAGGAAAGCGTGTATTCGCGGAATTAGCCGATTGTGTGCAGCAGTTTTGTGTTCAACAAAGCACTTTCAATACAAACCTGTGCCTTTCAGTACTTGGCTACTCAATGTGTTTTCAATGACATTGCATAGGCCTACAGGTTTCAAGTAGATTAGCTACTTGACATTGTGATTAGTTCTTTTGTTTAGCTTTTCCGTTTATAATTGGTAACTATTTTTGACATGTATTAGCGAATTTAACATAGGAAATAGAGCTTTACATTTTCATTGCTTGAGGGAACAAAACGTCGTGGAAGAAAACGGTTTTCAGTTTTGAGCTTCCCGGCACCTACGAGTGTTTAGGAAGCTGAATAGCTTTTGTTGATATTTGATGCACATATCGGGTCAAGTTTATACCAAGATGATTCAAAATAAGAAAATAAATAGTGTTTTTATAGCATAAAACCCAAGTTTTGGGGAAAGGCTACCCCCAAAAGGGTAGCCCCGTAACAAAAAATGTGACCCGTATGTCACAAGGTTCCAAAAAAGCGGACAGTGAGGGCACTTCTGTTTTTACCCTGTTGTAGGGGATTTACGGTAGTGCTTGCGTCAGCTATTATTTTATTGTCTTAGTTTGTGATGTGATTGAATGCTTGAACAATATTACTATTGGGGCAGCATCAAACGTTATTATTATGCTAAAGTATAACTTAATGACTTTACATGAAACTTAATGCTACGAATTAATTTAATTTCATGTAACTTGGATATAGGGGTTTGACAAGTTTGCTACGGTTTCACAGTAATCGGTAACCGAGATTTTACGGTGAACTTTTGTGTTCAACGTAATCATACGGGAATGTTTTCACAGTTATATTAAGTTTTTCTAGGAAACCATAGTTTAGAATTAGTTACAACACAAATAACTTTCGTTTCTGACAATTAATGTTCGTGTTAATGTCTTGGTTTACACTGGCCTGCGAAGCATAGCTTAGCCAGTATGTTAAAACATACTTCAAGAGCGTCTTCTTGAAATAAAAACTAAATTCACAATCTTGTTCATGAACGTAGTTTCGCATAACATGTACAAAGTAACCTCGAACTAAAAGTCAGGAATATCCTCAATAATAATTATTGCAGTTAACAACAGACGAAACGCCAAGTGGTCGAGTGGAGCTGAAACAAACGCTTCGTAAATTGGTCGTTTACGCTTGTGCTTATGTGATTTAAACTTACCTCTAGAATCATGCCAACAAAGGTTGTTATGGTTTAGACAAGTGTGACATTTCTTTGTGCAAAGTGGTTTCTTTGTGTTAACCTCCGTATTGTTGAACCAATTGCCATCTGTTATTGTGAAATAAAATCAATGTTTGTGTTTCCAATATTTTCTACTAAGTCGGATTTGACTGTTGTAAAGTAATTATAGTTAGATCATAACGTTCTTCAAACGTTTTTGACGATGGTAGAATTTCTGAGGCTAACATATTATTTCGGAAATTTTCCATAGTTTTTAATGATCGAGAAGAACACGACATTCAGAATTCGGCATGTGACCCGTCTTCAGGTGAAAAGTAATTTAAAATATACCAAAACATTAGAAAATGAGCTAGGCTAGAAGTAATCAAAACAAACTGACCAGTCACTTACCACCAAACATCAAAAACTTTGTGTGTGTTTTTAAATCATTAAATTTAAAACGACTATGCTAAAAATAATTTAACACGCACAAAAACGTTGTGAAATTAAACACAAAAAAGGGAAATTAAGCATGCCCACGACCAGTGACAGGTGCCCAATTACTGGCCCAATAGCTGACTGGGAGCAGCAGACGACCAATCACAACACTGTACTAATTGTAATAGAGAACAAAGAAATAACCTATTTATGCAAAGCCAATGGAGGGGAGGAAATATAATGAGTTATGATGAATGAGTATTTTCTTTCTCACAACAAAGTTAAAATGTCTAACAAGAAAAATTTTAAAGATTATAGGCCTAAGCTGAACGTTAAGTTTATGAAATTTTGCTACATGTGTATGGGCTACATGTGTGGGATTTTGGAAAGGATTCAGATTACCTTTCACCTGGAGACGGTGTTGATTGCGATCCCGAAAGTTCGTGTTCTGCTTGTTCACTGAAAACGATGCAAACGTCCATGATTATATTTCAACCTCAGAAATTTGACCATCGTCATCAACACACATCAAGCACAGTATTTACGTGGAGTTACGATTTCTTTTATTACCGATTACGACATTCAGTTTGTATTAAATAGATCGTCAGATGACTGCCATGTTAGACAAAAACTGAAGGAACCCGATGTAAAAAGAGACTTTACTGTTGACAAAAGAACAATGAATTGTGGATACATCTGTACTGTTGTATACAACGCATTGTGTAGTTCCACATCGTGTTTTCTGTTGGACGAAGGATGACAGATTTTACACAAAAGATGAAGAATTTATTGTTCTAGATTTTAACAGCCCAGTCTTCAAAACACATTGGGCTTTGACTCCTATCTCTTCGCACTGTGGTCTTGCTGTCAAGAAATTATATTTTATTACATAATAATTTGTTTACCTTTGATATGTTATATTTACAGTTTTAAATACCAATACAATATCGATGTGTAAAATGGTAAATACAACGCTGAAATGTTGAAGATTTATTGACTAAATATCAACACTTTCACAAATTATTTAAAAATAAAAACGACGCGGAGTTGTCCGAGCTATGCTGTATTTTTGATGTGTAAGGATTTGTTTCAAGTTTAATTTGAATTTACTACGTTATGGGGAGTAGAGGCTCCACAACAATTGTTAACATCAGTCCTGTCACTGCCCTTTCGTCATGGATGGATTGAGGATATACATGGATCAATAGGATTTTGTTCAGTTTCCCAGTCGATGCTAATAGTTTGAGTAATTTATTTTACAACATTAGAGCCAGCTGCTTTAAAGTGTTCTTCTACAATACCGTCTTCACCCGATGCTTTATTAATTTTCAATATTTTGGTTTGTTTAGCTGCCTCAATGTCAGTTGGTGCATGTGAGTTTTGGTTAATTGTATTGGTGTGAAGTGGTGAAAATGTATCATTGGATTTGGATCTTCAAGTCATATTTTGAAGTGTTTTTTAATAAACTTCTTTAGCCAGATTTACGTTTAACTTTTTAAAGCAAACCCTTGGAGATTGATAAACTGCTAGTTTAGTTGTGAAAGTATTTGTAAGTTTCCCGCATTGTTTATTTGAAAGTATTTTTTGTGTGCGTTTTTGAATACCCTTTTCTGCAACAAAGAGTTTATTCTTCTCATATTTCCTTTTAGATTTTCTCCTGATTTAGATGCTCCTCTTTACAGCTCTAACGGTCTTTTAAAACTCACCACCTATAGGTGATATTCAATAGATAAAATAATGCAATCGTTACATGAAAGTAATAGATAATAGCTTCGAAGTGCTCAAGAACAAAATATAGTTCAAAATATGTCTTAAGCAATTGAATCGTTCGTGAATGACATTACGTTTTCATTACCAAATGTGGTATCCTGGTTAAATTTAAAATCACAGTGATAAGTGATGTACCCTCTCGCAAGCTGAAGTGATTACTGATTACCGATGATTACGGATGATTTGATTAGCTGAGAAGGTCTCAAGGATCTTAGGCCCAGGAATTTAATTAGTTAATAGATTGCCTCCAATCCGAAACCACAAGTAGCAACACATGATCGTGATCTTTCTATTTAAAAGTGAAAACTACATTTAACATTTTTAATCTTGAAAAGGGCTGTCTTGGTTCGACTTTTTGTACTTTGTAACTAATTATTTACTCGTCTATACAATTATTTTACAGCCTGCCGTGTCCTTATAACCAACGTTGACAACGTTTCTGCATTTTAGTTGAGCTTTCTAAATGACGTTGTAAAAATTATAACTTAATTATAACTGTTATATAAAAACAGCTGGGAAAATTAAATACAGAACTTTTAGCAAATATCCTTAGGAAATAGAGTTATTCATTTTTATTGACAAAGAGAACAGAACGTCGCAGAGCAAACCGGTTTGTAGCTTTGCGCTACCGATACCTTTCAAGTCAATCGACAAACGCTTATATATGCGAAAAGGGTTCCCCCAAAAATTTAAATTTTTGGCAATAAAAACTGTATTTATGATCCGATTTTGGTAAAACACGGTATGAAAATGCATGCTACCGTGCCCTTTTTACCGCCATCTTGGTCTGACTTAATGGATTTTGTTGATTTTTGGTACACATGTAAAAATAAGGTGCCGTAAATGTGTAACTTGTGTAGTACAAATCGGGACACAAACATAGTTTTATGGAATGAAAGCCCTTTTTGGGGAGAAACGCTTCCCCCCTGCAAGTGGACACGGTGGACCGATATTGCTGGCCAACAACTTTACCTTAGATATTTACAAAAAGTACATTTGTTTCAAATTTAGGGAAAACATGGCAGTGACATGCACTGCGTTCACAAGGGTACATGAAAGGGTAAAAACGTGTAATTCTAGCGGAACTTTTACCCCGTTAATATTCACGGTAGCGCTTGTGGCTAAGCATCGGCATGTGGCGTGGTCCTGTAATCCAGCTTCATGGAGGTCAGATAGTCTCAGTGATCATCTGATGATACCCGCATCAACTCCCACCATCGTTTAGACATATCAGACCATCACCTGCGTGGTTCGGAAGTCACGTTAAGCCGTTGGTCCTTGTATTTCCATTGGTCATTGGGCTATTAATTAATGACCCATTCTTAGGAAGAGTCGGCCTTAGTTTGTAACAAGACTACACCTCATAACTCATTACTACCACTCATCCTTCACCACATATTTGCCTTAAAATACCCTCATGAGAGTGGTCGGCATCTCAAATAGTGATTTAGTGATGACATCGGCGCTCAGCGGTACAAAAAACAGCTGATTTTGGCAAGAAGAAATCTAATTATCTTAAACTGTTTGATATTCTCCGCACAACGAAGCATTAACATATTTGCTTTTATCGTGGCGTATCCACCCCCAAGAATGAATAAAATATCTCTTCCCTTTCAATGCATTTAAATTATCTCTTACGCAAACTCTCCGAGGTTTCTGATCAAACTCATTTATACAATTTGTATATTGTTGAAAGAACAACCTGCACATTTTACTACACAACATGAACGGAAACATTTTTCATACGTCACTAAAATTGACGGACTACTTATTCCGCTGCTATAGTAAAAATCACCTCATTGGCCGCCATTTTGAAACAATTGAATGGATTTATAATTGTTTTTAATGTAATCAAAATCTGATGTACTTTATTATTTTACGAATTATTTAGTTAAAAATAATGTTTTGGTGACAACACTCCCCCAAAAGGGGATTTCTAATCCAAAAGAAGATATTACAAAAATATATTTGAACCAAATTTTATGAAAGTTGGTCAAACATAGACATGTAGAGAGTACAGACATACATATGTACATACAGTTTGGACAATTTGCTCAAAACGTGCTCTAGGGTTCAGAAATGGTGCTGATTTCATGGCCCCGGGCCTGGGTCTTACAATGCTGACAGCATGAGTATCTAATTTTTCCAAAGGAAATTGGCTAATAATATGTCCATGAGCACTGCTCGTTTGTTTATATAAAGCTGGATGAACATATTATCCACGAAAAACTTCAGTTGATATAGTCCACTTTCCCATTACCTTGCAACACAGAGAAAAGCCAAGATTAATCGGTTTATTAATGACCTTTCTCGATAATAATGAATTCAGTTTAATGAATCCAAATATAACTTACATTCTGAGTAGCAGCGAGGAAGTAGTTACAAAGTCACTCAGTAAGGGTTGCAACCGCAGCGTTTGTTAGTGTAATTGGTCAAAGCCATGTCTTCTAATTGTGCCCACAAACCTTTAGACCACAATGTTAACAACAATACTCTTGACATAATGCTCCAGAAATATTGTAAATCATGTATTTTATTATTACATGGACACATTGTGGTTACGGTGAAATAGTAAAGTAGTAGTCGCATGTAAAAGGTGTTATTTTAGTTTTTGTAGACGACGCGACGTGCCACAGCGAAAGTAACAATTGGTATCGTGGAAGAAACGTTTGGTGAACGCATCATCTCGTATAGACTATAGAGGTTATGTGAACTGGCCTCCACGGTCTCTGACACAATACTCTTGGTAAAGACTCGAGTCTTTTAAATTAAAAAGTTTTTAACACTAAATCTGTAAGAAGAAAATCAATCTGATTAAGACAAGTATAGCACTGTCTGGTGAATGGCTTTTCATTGACTGATAATTGTTCACCCAAAATTATCAGTAACCCCTACGGAAATAACCACGGCAATTCAAAACACTCTCTTACTTGCACTGTCACC
The DNA here is from genome assembly GCA_018831715.1 of Matsumurasca onukii. NCBI lineage: Eukaryota > Metazoa > Arthropoda > Insecta > Hemiptera > Cicadellidae > Matsumurasca > Matsumurasca onukii. The sequence goes on along the minus strand of CM032065.1, from coordinate 44,972,391 downwards.
ACAGCAGTCGCTAGAGAGCGCTTCAGTCGCTCTAGCAAGGCCTCGTTCACACGCTGCTAGACACTCACTATCACACTCACAGTTCACACATACACACATACACACATACACAGACACACGAGTAAATGAAGTGACACAATGATGCTCAAACTGTCCGAGTTCTTTAAAAGTGAAGTTTTCAAATCTTTTTACATGGGACTTTGTTTCATGGTGTTGTTTACAGGATGTTACACTTTGGTAAATTTACTGGTATGTATATTTCTCAACTAATTTTATTTTTATCTATTTAATTTCACTTTAAAGCTCAGAAAACGGGATTATTTTAAAAGTTGGCTTCTCTCTAAAGTGTAAAATAAAGATAGTACACGTTTTATAACTCTATTTTACTAAATTAGCTGATTCATTAAGGGTCCACTTCAGTGGTCACCTCCTGAATTCGCCGAAGGAACACACGACACCGCGCAAATAACAAGTAGCTAAACAACGGACCTTCTTTCAACAAATGCGCCCTAACTGTCTATCTAAGCGCTCGATTGGTTTACAGCGGCCCGTCTTTTACCTTTCAAAATAATTTTTGACATTAATAAATATGATATATTTGGATACTACAGGAGTTTTTGACACCCGATAGCTCATAAGTTGTTTAATAGTTTCATAAGTAAACTATAAAATTGTCCAAGTTTTAGTGATTTTCAACTACACTTTGTATAAGTGTACAGTATATATATAACCTATGGGACACCCTGTATAGCGTACGGGATTTAATGAGCGCAGAAAAACTTCCCGGTTAATTCCTTCGTTGCCCCTTAAGAGGAAAGGATGAACAACCAACTGAACCTTCACACAGCACTCTAACTTTGCATCTGGGATTTGTTCGACACGGCAACATCGGTCTCGAGCCCTCTTTGCTTCGATATGTACTAAAATACATTCCTTTAACTGGATAATTTTCTGCAAGCTCTATTTTCATAATTTCTGGCCTCAGAGTTACTGACTGAATCTATAGGCCATTAACCAATAAAATCCGTCAAAGTATAATCCGAAGAACTAACCCTTATTTCTGCAAGTATTATTTGCCTGATTAAAACTATTTTTACATTGAATAAATAAGAAAATTAAAAACACTCGGGTTGAGCTAAATGTATTTATGGCAGATTTGGTTTATATATGAGTCCCCTACTGTGATAACTTCTGCAGCGTACAACATTTTTCGCACTTAGATTTTCAAAACTTTTAAAAGACTTAACGTGATTTATTTCTGAGTGTTCTAATCAACAAATAATGTTGATTGGCCTTCTAATAGCTTGGAAAATTGTGTTTGAAGTTTACTAAATTGGAATATATTGTCCTGTCTTTGGTAATTGATGTATTTTCATTCGGGTATAGCTACAAAGGTAAAATATTGTTGAACAGTGTTGCATTTTCATTTATACTTAGCGAAAGCAAATGCAAATGCAAAGTTATAGGGGATCTAGCGAAGTGCAAGGCGGATTTGTCATCCTTTAGTTCCCTGAAAAAGATTGCGATACAAGATAAAATAAAGGTAAATAAGATAAAAGATAAAAGCAACAAGTTGATAAAAGTCTTACCTTTCAGCTATCGCAAATCTACGTATTTTTTCCGATCATAAACCACACATACAGGGTGTGTTTTAAATCGCCCCACCTAAACTTTTGAAAAAGGAAATATTTTTAAAAGCCTTTGAGGACTGTTTTAATAGTGTTCTGAAATTTATTTTGACGTATGTCGCGTCAAAGTGACTCAAGAGGAACAGCGCAAGTTCTCCCGGACTCGGCCGATGATGTTTCGCCACCGTCCCCCCGAACGAGTGCGATTGTAAATAGTCATGTGAAGAAACTGTGTAGTGTACATATAAGTTTTTGTTTTATTATGTAAATAGACTTGCACTGATGATGTAGCCCAACTGCTATGAAATGCACTTATGAAAAATTAAACTACCAGAAGTCTTCTTTTGGAGAAGTGTTTAAAGAACACACCGGGTTTAATTGGCTAAAAGTAATAAAATTTTCATTGGATTTTTATGACATTTAAAGTAAATATACAGGGTTTCATAAGGACATAAAATGTAATTTATTTGTTCGTGCAAGAGCTGTTCAAAATGACGACCTTCGACACATAAGCATAACCGGAAAGACTAATTATTTATTGTAGAGATGTCCAAACGAATTTAACAAACTCCTGAATCAAAATAATGCAGTCAGTTCCATTGTTGCTGCGTTAGCTGACTGGAGGAACGCATGGCGGACATAGGCCGGTAAGACAGAAAATACAATACCTTTGTTATTTCTTATTTGATTTTCAAAGTGTATACATTTTTAGAAAGGGAAATAAATACCCTAAAAGTAATTGTTCTCATAAGTTTGCTGTAAAAGTACTCGTTTTTGAGTTATTCTATTTTGAAAACTTTAAACGGCCGCCATTTTAAAATTTGAAGGTTAAATTAAATAATATTTTTCCCCTAATTAGAAAATGTTATTCTAAACATTTCACTAAAGTTTGGGGAAATCGGTGCACAAGTCTTATTTATTGTTAAAATTATTTTAGTAAAAACACAAAAAACACCGAAGCGCCGGAGACTCCTTTTTATATGGTAAAATATTATTGTTTTGACCTAAGAAACATGTCTACAAAGTATGTCCAGAGAGTTCACCGACACCCTGTATATTTTGTTGCTATCCATCAATATGTTAAAATTTAAAAAATCCATCGTGTAGTTTCAAAGTGGCTGCTAAAAGTGATTTTAAGGCACAACAGGGAAATAAGTAGTCAGATTTAATTGAAATTTGAAATGATTTCCATTCATGATAATATATAGTAAAACTTGCAAAGTCCACGACAGACTGAGACTGTGAGCTTGGCAAACTGAGAAAATGTTATTCTTAGTTAAAATTAAAATTCCATCCATAAAACCATTTACTGACCAGAGGAAAATATCTGGCTTTACTATTCACTCTCTGTTAGTATGTGTCCCTCTGGAGTAATTTGTCGCACACGTTCGAAAATTAATTTTAAATTCTAAAAATAAAATCCACGTTCCAAGATGTAGACTGTTGGCATTGGTTTCAGAAAATATTAACGAACTCTATACAGAAAGAGAACCCTGACTACACCGGAGACGGATACACGAGTCTGGCAATACTGTACTCTGTGTTCTCAGCTTTCATGTGGATAGTGCCTTCCGTCATCAGTGTGATAGGACCCAAGGCCACTCTAGTCATAGGCTCTCTGGGATACAGGTAACTTACATTCATGAACAGTACGGAGTGTTCTGTCATCAGTGTGATAGGACCCAAGGCCACTCTAGTCATAGGCTCTCTGGGATACAGGTAACTTACATTCATGAACAGTACGGAGTGTTCTGTCATCAGTGTGATAGGACCCAAGGCCACTCTAGTCATAGGCTCTCTGGGATACAGGTAACTTACATTCATGAACAGTACGGAGTGTTCTGTCATCAGTGTGATAGGACCCAAGGCCACTCTAGTCATAGGCTCTCTGGGATACAGGTAACTTACATTCATGAACAGTACGGAGTGTTCTGTCATCAGTGTGATAGGACCCAAGGCCACTCTAGTCATAGGCTCTCTGGGATACAGGTAACTTACATTCATGAACAGTACGGAGTGTTCTGTCATCAGTGTGATAGGACCCAAGGCCACTCTAGTCATAGGCTCTCTGGGATACAGGTAACTTACATTCATGAACAGTACGGAGTGTTCTGTCATCAGTGTGATAGGACCCAAGGCCACTCTAGTCATAGGCTCTCTGGGATACAGGTAACTTACATTCATGAACAGTACGGAGTGTTCTGTCATCAGTGTGATAGGACCCAAGGCCACTCTAGTCATAGGCTCTCTGGGATACAGGTAACTTACATTCATGAACAGTACGGAGTGTTCTGTCATCAGTGTGATAGGACCCAAGGCCACTCTAGTCATAGGCTCTCTGGGATACAGGTAACTTACATTCATGAACAGTACGGAGTGTTCTGTCATCAGTGTGATAGGACCCAAGGCCACTCTAGTCATAGGCTCTCTGGGATACAGGTAACTTACATTCATGAACAGTACGGAGTGTTCTGTCATCAGTGTGATAGGACCCAAGGCCACTCTAGTCATAGGCTCTCTGGGATACAGGTAACTTACATTCATGAACAGTACGGAGTGTTCTGTCATCAGTGTGATAGGACCCAAGGCCACTCTAGTCATAGGCTCTCTGGGATACAGGTAACTTACATTCATGAACAGTACCTGTCATCCCCAAGGCCACTCTAGTCATAGGCTCTCTGGGATACAGGTAACTTACATTCATGAACAGTACGGAGTGTTCTGTCATCAGTGTGATAGGACCCAAGGCCACTCTAGTCATAGGCTCTCTGGGATACAGGTAACTTACATTCATGAACAGTACGGAGTGTTCTGTCATCAGTGTGATAGGACTCTAGTCATAGGCTCTCTGGGATACAGGTAACTTACATTCATGAACAGTACTGTTCTGTCATCAGTGTGATAGGACCCAAGGCCACTCTAGTCATAGGCTCTCTGGGATACAGGTAACTTACATTCATGAACAGTACGGAGTGTTCTGTCATCAGTGTGATAGGACCCAAGGCCACTCTAGTCATAGGCTCTCTGGGATACAGGTAACTTACATTCATGTACCTGTCATCACCCAAGGCCACTCTAGTCATAGGCTCTCTGGGATACAGGTAACGTATGTTCTGTCAGCTCTAGTCATAGGCTCTCTGGGATACAGGTAACTTACATTCATGAACAGTACTGTTCTGTCATCCAGTCAAGGCAACTAATCCTGATATCTTCCAGTGTCACTCTCACCAGAAACGTCGGCATCTTCAGCACATTCTGGCAGTCTGCGTAAGTAAAGATGTATCTGTTTTATTTTAGGAAATCCATAGTAAGAATCCATAGCTAAGGTAGTTTTCTGCTCTAAATGTGAAAGATGGTAATTTTCTAATCTCAAAGTTATAATTTGTTCTTGCTTTTAAAATCGAAACTATTTTCGAAAGCTATATCGACGATATATGAGATTCTGTGTCATCTGGTGTCATTTTAGCCTTTCCTTATAGAATTCTTCGGCATTTTTCTAGCTTTATGGTTGTTAGTGAATTAACAAATGAGACTTTCTGCCTATAGAAAGGTTTATAACAAGACAGTTTAGCCATCTCAACCAACTAATTACCGACGAAATTCCATATTATTTGAAGCTAAGCAGATACTATGAATAAGCATTTTGAACATTTCACCACGCTTAATCAATAAAATATCACCATATCTATTACAGAATGTTCTACGGCAACATATTCGTGTACTACGCGTTCCAAGGGAAGGACCACCTGGACAGGGATACGCGAATGACGGTTATAACCGCACTTCTGGCGGTGTCCCTGGCAGGGACTTTGACCATGTTGTTCCTGCCTGCTCCCACCACTGAGGACGGCACGAGGATCAAGGAGGATCTAGGAGGACCTATCACAGCACTCAAGAAGACTTGGGAGGTGGCTACTACTAAGTACATGCTCATATTGACCCTCTCGTTTGTTTATATGGGTAAGCACTATAGCTTGATTATTTAGTTGTGACTTGTTCCAGTTTTAGTTAGACAAATCTTGAGGTTGTATGGTTATTTTTCATTGGTTGTAACTATATTTTCTATATTTTTCTTGTTTGAAGTCTGAAGTGGCGCTCCTTTTGGGAAATACTGCAACAACATAGTTTACAGACCTATCTAAGTATTTCCGGTTAAATCGTTCTTTCTCTTGACAAATTGTTTGGTCTTACTCTTTTTAGGTTTGCAGATCAGTTTTATGTCTGGTTTGTACGGAGCTTGTGTGGGATTCACAAAACAGTTGGAAAACTCAGAACAACTCGTGCCTTTGGTCGGCCTTGTTGTCGGCGCCGGGGAGATGATAAGTAAGTGCATTAAAAGTAAAATCTGAACATTTTTCAAATTTGGAAAAGGTAAACCCCTCCATGATTATTTTGGTTAAACTATTAAGATACAGTGTAAAACATGGCAATGTTATTTCAGTGGTGTTCACATAAAAGGTGCGTATAATACGACGATTTGATCCAACCGATCACTTTAGTCCGTGATTGTAAATGTGATTGAGATGATTATTTACTTCTTAATTTTATTTTCAGCCGAACTTATGATCATATGGATAGGCAAGCGAGTGGCAGTGTGGAGATGGGGACAGTCAGCTGTTATTCTGGTAGCTCTGCTGATAGAGTACGCTGCCTTTATACTGATATTCCTCAACTTCCCGGACAATTCAGTGTTCGGAGAGACAGACGACTCAGCTATAATTCCCAGCAGGTAAATCTGTCACTGAGTTTAGCCAAAGATAATGTTATGGTTAGTTGATAGCGCATAGATGCCACATGGATGAGGCAGGAAAATCAACATAAGCGGCCCACGCACAGAATGCGCTGCTAGCGCTGCCTCCTTTCGCCGTCTTTCTCCTCCCCATCACCATAATGTTCGAGTTTGTCCTAAGTCGATGAGTCAAATGTGACCAAATCGTGCAATTTTCGAGAACGAACGAACTCGCGCGTGCGTCAGTGGCTCTACTTGTTTCCTGACTCAGCCACTCGGCATCTGTGTGCTATCTACCTGCTATATAGCACAATCTTTCCAAAAAGAAAAAATGCACTTACCTACATCAATTGAACTAGGCAAAAAAAAAAAAAATACTGTTATTTTATGATAAAACTAGAGTTAATTTACTTGTACACTTTGCAGTTGGTGGATTGCTATGATCGCTGCTCTACTTATTGGGTTCACTGATGGAATATATGTTTCAATGATGCCTTCAATGGTGGGTTTGATATTTCCTGACAACAGTGTCTACGGTTACGCCATGTATACATTTGTTTACGTAAGTTTCCCTAAATGTAAGGAAATTCATGTTGATTATTAAAGTCAGAAAGTACTTTTGCGTGAAGATACATTATGTTAGTTTAAAAATACGTAGATACTAAAACAAAAGAGAGTAAAGTAGTGGCTAAAACACTGGCCTCCTGGGCCTGAGGTTGGGCGCACTTATTGGATAACTTAGATTAGATTGGGTGAGCGGGGTAATAGGACTTGCGATATTCCTAGCACGTCAACCGAAGCTTAATTAGAATGGAAGACCTAGATCAGTACCTTCAATGAGGTTGAATCTCAACGTCTATCTCATCACTAATTGCCAAATAGAGCCCTTCTCCTGAGCCTATCACAGTCTAGTATGATGTGTTTGCAGATTCGTTGCATAACCTGCACTCCAGATTGGATAACTTACTTATGAGACATTAACGTTAATTTGAGAAATATGTTTCCAGAGCTTGTTCATCGCGATTGGCTTCTTCTTGAGCATCTATGTGAGCTTGTACTGGCAACTGCTTGGACTCAGCATCTCAGCTACACTGGGAACTCTCAGCTACATCTACGTCAGTCTGGACATTCACAGAAGGAAAGAAACGCTACAATTGAAGATGTGATAAATAAGTACCAAGGCAGCCGTAGAATAATAAGAAGCTGTAAATATTTATAAACACAATACGTTTTTGACTAATCATATGAATTTTATTACATTCACAATGATGTTTGGATATGTGACTCTGACCACTCCTAGAGGGTATTTTAAGGTGAATACGGCTTGAATGGTGAGTGAAATGAGTGTTTTTGATTAATTATGAGTTGTAGTCTTGTTACAAACTAGGGCTGACTTCTCGAGGTTGGGGCATTAACGACTAATGGACTGTACCGACAGTTTAACGTGACTTCCGAACCACTGGGAATGGCTATCGTGAAAAGGTTGTTACAGCAACGCCGGGAGTTGAACCAGAGCCGATTTAGTGCAAAGCACGCACTATACAACTGAGCTATGGTCACCCTATAGTGCAAGAACGTATATTGTTTTTTGAACAAAACACTATGATATACGTAGTTTTCTAACTGATAAATGGTTTCTCTCTTCCGTACTTCTTTTGAAGCATTTCTAAGGCAAAAACACTATAAGTTACACGGATATTTATCTCTGGCTATAGCATCAGATAGTAACCAAAGTTTTACCGCAAATGCAATGGTATTTTAATATTAATACCAAAGTCCATATGGGCCAGCATTTAAATTTTTAACATAGTTTTGTTTAAAGTTTATTGTACAAATTATCTTGATTTAGTATTTTTGAAACAGCTTATCCTATATTGAGAAATCAGCAAAGGCTGCAGAAAGTCGTCTTAATATTTCTTAAAAAATCCTCGGGCAATCTTAAGCCTGTAAGAACGGTTGAGAGTGACATTAAAGCGTTTAATATTGTGACAGAAATTCAGAGAATGTAATTAAACTGGTGAATGTCTTCTCTCATCTATGTTATAACAAAAGTGTCATGATAATGAGAAAACGAAAATTACACTTAATGAAAGTCTTAGTTACAACTTTGTTGTAATGACAGAGAATATTTTTAGCGTACAACTTCATGCATTGGTATAACTGTATTTTTCTGTTCGGCTTTTTAAACGCGGTAAACAAGTAACTGTAAATGTGTTAAGTGAATTCCCATGGGAAATAGAGCTATTCATTTTATCGCGACATTCAACGAAAGGTCGTAGAATAAAATGGTTTTAAGTGTAGAGCTTTCCAACATCACCTGAGTCAAATAGGAAAACTTTATATATGTAAAACTTTGAAACTATTATATATAAATTGTAAAAGTACGTACAAAGTACTTTCTATGCATGAAAATTGTTGGACGTTTTACGGAATATGAATTACGAGCCAACTGAAGTACTTTTGGCATATTTTGGGGGTTGCCCCCACCCCAAAATAGGGATAGTAGAGAGCGACCCTTCGACATTTTTAACTAAAAAGGCAAACTTATTGATACCATTAAACATTTTTACGATACCCCTGTTCGAAATGGTGGCTCATCATGTGTTAAGCAGATAAATGGACGCCGTCAATATAGTTTTCCAAATTTTGAAAACAAATTCCGGATTCGGTCATCAAACTTTAAAATGATTTGCTACAAGATAGATTATGCACAATTGAGAAAACTGTCACATTTGTCCGAAACGGTAATTTTCAAAAGTACATAGAATATCTTTGTTTCGTAAGATCAGGTGATGTCTAATTTCAAAGCCCGGTAACTTTTTGGAAATCCGCTAATAACTTGTCTACCAAAATCCAGAGAATACATGGACACACCAAGAAAGAAAATTCCACACGTTCACAGATTCTGCCAAATTCTTTAAGCTTTAAATATAAACGGAGTATAAATGTAACATCTTGTTGATAAATACATTAGTTAAGAACACCTTGCGGCAATAACAGTAACTGAGATTACATCCAAGTGTTCGAAGTCAAAGCTTAATATGATTGTAATCCGTATTGCTTAGCCATACCATTCCAATTGAACGGTTGATCTTTGATCATCTAATATGGCTTCAATTTGATCAATAGATCGAATTATAGAAACATAGTTTTTTGTAGTGATCATATTTGTGTTTAAGCTTAAATAGTGGTATTCATTGGTTGGTTACCACGAACAGGCAATTTTTAGGGTACGTATTCTTGTTAACGTTCATTTATTTAGTTCGGTCTAGGGTCATGCAGATTTTCATTGCTGGCACTCCTCTCGGCTTTTGAAACGAATTTTTGAAAACCTAAACAAACGATGGTGATAAAAGCTGTTAAAATATTAAGACAAGTCACACTAACAATTTGTAAGAATTGAACACGTTACAGCTTTAAAAATTTAAACAGTTTTAAGTTTTTTGGGCTTATTACGTGATTGACTTACAAAGAATGTCTCCAGAATAAAACCAACTGGTTGAAATTACCTTGCTTAACAACTTTTTTAACCATTTGGTTAAAGACTGAACATATAATGGAGCTTAAACGTTGTGTTAAGTTGTAAAAAGATTAGAAATAAAGATACTAACGTAAAAGTTAAAACGTTTAGAACAAGTTAACGCATCTATTTCCTGACCATATAAAGCAATATTTATTAGGAAGTTCAATTGTAAGTCTATCGAGCAAATCGTTATTATGAGGCTCAGATCTTGCCTTCAGCGTTTCGGCCAATTCCCTAATTGACTTATCTAATATCCCCTAGGCAAGGCTCTTTGCCTGACGTTCCCTTTGGTATTTCTGATAATTATCACTTCTGGGCAACTAAAATACCCATTTATTATTTTTATTTAACCGGTTGGTTTTAGAAATCACTCCATTATCACGGTATATTTTATTAAAAAAATACTTTATTTATATTTTTATATTGTCTTATACTTATATTGTTACTTATTGTTTTATTTTTATATTTTGTTATAGCCCATCCCAAACAAAGATTTAACTTTGGCAGAGGTGAATAAAATATTACTATTTCTATATTTTGTCATAACTTTTCACTTTTTCTGTTCAAGTCTTTTATTTCTATTTCTATATTTCTATCTCGGTCAGTAACAAAAACGTTTAGTGGTCCGTTATTTTAGATATTAATATAAAGCTGTAGTTTCCTCGAAACGATTTGGCAGATTTACTATACGGTCGGCATATTATGGTGAATTTTGTGTAAAATGCAATCATATGGAAGCGGCCACCTCTCTCTGGGGATCCATTCCTATATGATTGCATTGAAAACAAAAGGTTTACCGTCATAACAGGGAAGACGTATTGTGATGTTTTATTTGTATGCAAATTTAGACGACATACGAAAATGAAAAAGGAAAATAAATAGGTAACACAAGTTTGAACACCCTTACCAAACCTCCTATACAGTAGAATTCAATAATGTCTCAATACAACTTCACTAATTATAAATGTAACGTTTAAATTAACTTCTACGCCTGTTAAACAACTCAATCTGTCCCAATAATGAGTTTTTTATTAGATTATCGAACGCAGGATTTTAATGAAATTTAAAATACAGTTTCCCTTCATGATATGTAGTAAAACGTGCAGAAAAACGTAAATTTGAGGCCGAAGGCCGAATCGAGGTTCTGAGTGGAGTGAATAAGGAAATTCATCACTAAGATCTAAGGCTTCCGGTTTACACCGCGTCACAGTTGAAATACAATTACTGCTAAACGTTTCGACCTCGCTGTGGAGAGTCATCCTCAGTAGCTTGTTGACTGCCTGAGACTGGATTGGCCGGCCGGGGGGTCCTGTCACCTGATTGGCCGAAGTGGGTGGAGCCTGTTGCTCGTTGTCGAACTGGATTGGCTGGTTTCAATAGGACTTCTGAAGAACTGGCTGCCAAGTTTTTTGATCATTTAATGCTGTCTTCTTTGTTAAGTTGTCTTCGTGCTTGATTATTTCTATGGTTTCTCTAATTCTCCTTGGATAATAGTGTGAAATGTTTGCCAAGACTTTGGTTTTGTCAAAATCAATTCCATGCTTTGTCTTGTAGCTGTGTTCTGCTATTGTCGACTTTTCTATGTCTTCTTGTTTCGTGTGCCGTATGTGCTCTTGAAGTCGTGTAGAGATTAGCCGCTTCGTTTCACCAATATAGACTGAGCCGCAACTGCAAGGTATCTCATAAACTCCAGGTGTACAAAGATGAATGTTGTCTTTCACGGGTCGTAAACAGTTCCTGATTTTGTTGGCCAGCTTGAATATGGTTTGGATGTTATGTTTCTTCAGAATCCTCCCAACCTTGTCTGTAGTCCCCTTGACGCATGGAATGTAGGCTCGTTTCGGTGGAACATTATCTTGTATTTGTCGCTGGTTTTCACTTTGGATGGCGGCTGAGCTCGTTCTTGCAATCAAGATACTGAGGATGACTCTCCACAGCGAGGTCGAAACGTTTAGCAGTAATTATATTTCAACTGTGACGCGGTGTAAACCGGAAGCCTTAGATCTTAGTGATGACATCGGCCGCGAAAGCCTAAGAGTTAAGAAGGAAATTCATGTCCGCGGAACATTAGCGCTTAGCATCGTGTCGGCTTGGTCTGATTATTAGATCATCGTACAATGAGTTTATGAAACAACTCTTGAATGTACTGTAACAATAGACTCGACCAACCACGTCCACTCATTATGGCCAGAGCAGAGTCAAGTGTGGATTTTCCATCTGTTGTTGTTGTTGAACAAAAGATAGACGATTGTTATTGTATAAGTTCAAGAGGGATTTGTTTTCTGGATGATCTCCTCGATGATACACAATGGGTTAGTGTTGGTACTTATACAGGGTGTCTTCTGAGTATGTAATTACGTTATCAAACAGGAAAACAACAAACTGTGAAGCATCCTGAAAAATAAGTTTAATACAAGACAGGTTTTGTTTTTCCCGTTCGATAATTACACAAGTATTTCTCTTAAGTGAATAGTTCTTTTTAATTATTTACGTTATGTTTAAGAGTAATATAAAATATATAATTAAAAGATCCCATGATCATTAATTTCCATTTAGTTACCGTTTTGTTCTGGTCTTTTTTGATTTTTATTGAAATACCGTTGTAGCTAGAATTAAATAATGTTGCGTAAGTTTTTTTTAATGGTAAGGCAAAATAAAAGAATGAAAGAAAACTGTAAAAAGGAGCCTTGTTGTAAGTTTAAACTCAAATTTGTTGTACCAATTCATGAAACGATAAATGCAATTAGACAATAAATGCTAACTAAAAGTTTGGGAATGTATTTTTTAGTGACTGAGTTAATGGATATTAAAAAATTGTATTCATTAGTAATGGGCACTTATGGGCCCCGTAAGGAAATAACATTGTCGACGTTTTTTCCCACCAATAAGAAAATATCATTATGGATTGCATGGTGAACCATCTATGGTGCATCCTCTCTAGTACCATGGTTCCATAGTGGCTCTGTGGTATGGTTTATTACTAATAAGTTGTACTGTGAAATAATACGAATTAATGACTTCAATAATAATAATAACCTTGCAACTAAACAAACATCAACTAGGAATACAAAGTTCAAAGCTCTATGGAGAGTTTGTATTTGTTTAGTCAGTTAATAACCAAATGTGTCTATTAGTGAATGCAGCTCTCTTGTCCACTAATGCAGTAAATGTATGATTATATCAGGATATGTACATGGCCAATGATTAATCACCAGTAATGGACTCTGATTCCAAACATCCATCTTTAGTTCAATCAAATCCAAGTAGTACAGGCAACACACTCAATGTAAATGGATTGTTCTCAAAACTCAGCATCAAGAATATTTGAACAATGAAGGCTATGGCAAAAGCCCGTTAGGAGGTTTCTTTTCCAATTTGATATAACATGCAGCAACTCAAAGCGAAAATAACTTAAATAACTCCAAAAACCTGTTATCACTTATCACCTACTGTTGTAACTGAAATATTCGCATGAACTCAGTATCACCAGAGCATAATACTGTAGCTCAGCCTTATATCAATAAGGAGAAGTACAGATAAGAATAAAAACAGATAACAATCATAGTAGTTCAATATTTTCCTAAAACGAATAATTAAAGTGATGATACTCTTGATTCTTGAACGTAACTGAAAGTAACGAGGGTTAACTGCTACTTCAATGCCAAGAGTAGTGTTTGTATGACTTAAATGGAGGGATTGAATGGAGGGTTGGGAAGGGAGACGGCCTTGAGGTGATTTGAGCAGAAATCTAATCTCAGGGATGGATCGCTCGAGTGACTCACAAAGCCAGACCAGGCTCAGATATTTGTGTTGCCACTTTAGCCCTACAATAGAGGACATTCAAAAAGCAGGTTCAAGTGCGTGTAAAACAGGCCAACCACGTGAGCAAGTCAACAGTTTAAAATAGGATCAAAAGGAAGTTTTTAAGTGCAAAAATGTGCATTATAGCTAGTTACAGGTAGGCAAGAACTCAGTTTGAAAGGGTTCATCAATTAGTTTTAAATTATCCCATTTTCTTTCTTTTTCACCGCAATCTGAATTTGTCTAGTTTGCGAGATTCCCATGATGAGCGTAAAATTTAGAACATGCTGTGTAGTAACTTCTCCCTTATTTCTTTGACTTGTTGAGCTTTATAGTATCTCAATAGTTGCTTAGCACCCTGAGCTAGCTATACCTCGATTCAACCATTTAAAATTTTAAAAGAAAACTATATAATATATATTAAACGTACTCTCTCAAAGATATCCAACATTGAGTTTGTTCAATACAAGACTTTTAAGTGTGTTCTTTATGACAAGAGACTAGTGAGAAGTGAATTTCTACTGTTCAACTGGTAGACACAAAACTACACACAGGTAGATACTTATAATATCAACCATTCTAAAGGACATTTAAATAATTGAACTGCATTAAGTATTTGTTTTAACCGAAGTCCAAAAGTGTTTTCCATGACTTTTGGAGGTTCACAAACAACAAAACCATCTTGGTCACGCTGCAATTTTGGCGGGAATTGAGCTTAAGTCAGGTTAGCTTTGGCGGAAAACATTTTCACACCAGTGAGATACCACCGTTGAAAATTACTGAGAAATCCAAGCAAAGATTAAGTAAAGACAATTTGACAATTCACTGCATGAAAGTTGATATTCACAATCCAACAACCATGTCACAGTTTGTTAAGCATTAAAATGTGAGTTAGGTTTAATTGCTTGGACTTTCCACCTTTCAAGTTAGGAGTAAAGACCACCTATGTACATCACCGAAACTTTCGACCACGACCTTTTTAAAACAGCCACGAATAACTTCGCTGATTGAGATTGAAAGACTTTTAAATTCCACGTTTCTTTTAATTGTTTAAAAATAATATAACTCATGTATAGAGAATCTATTCTCTGTGTTAAGTTTCCCTGTTCTTCGCTAAGTACAACTTTGTAATGCAGCTGAATATTGTATAAGTGAACTTGGGAAGAGGTAAGTTCAGAGTCGGGTCAGTGGTGTCAGCCATTACCTTGATTACATCATGGATTTGGCTTCAGTGTTTAAATGTGTTCCACTTTAAATACAGCTTACTTCATTGTAATACTAGAACAAATGGATTGATTTTGTTTACAATCTAGTGAAAACCACACCCAAAAGAGTAAAAATCGAGCCATTCTTTAATGAGAGTTTTTTCCATATTTTTTCCATGACTAGTTGTCAAAAAAGAAAATCTACCTACCATTTTTTATTTATCAAAGGTAAACTCGGGGCTTGTAACTTATCGACTTGGTGGGCGAAAAATAAATGAAAATAATTGCATGCATTTCAATTTGTACTAGATTTTGACCAAATGTTATTGGGTACAATTTGTAGCAAGTTTTATACGAAGTTATCTATAATGTCTCAGCTTTTAAATAACTGCTAAACTTGAAACCGTACTTTGAAGTTAATTCCATGACAATTTTGAGATTAAACTACAAGAATGTTAGGTGTAAACTACTAGAGGATTTGTAGTAAATCCTGACAAAACACATTAAACACAAAGTCTAAAACAATCTAAAATAATACGAATTTAACGGATTTAACCTAAATAAGTACGTATAAACTACACTACAATTAATTTACGATTATTCAGTTTATTTTACCAAAAAAACCTATTATTAGGGTTTTAAGGATGCATTTTTAAGATGCTACACATTATAGCCCTAAAATGTTCATACAGTTTTTGCGAAAAGAAATAAAAACGAAACGGTCTCATTATTTGTATTTTTTACCTTTCAACGCGTATGCCTTATAATCAACTTCACAACTAAAGACTTTATGAAGATACCCCTTATCACCCGTTAAAGAAAGTAATAATGAGAAGTCTACAAGAGTCATGAATATCATTTCATCTTGAGGAAATCTCGCAATGGTCCAGAACTACATTATTAAAACCTATTATTTCCTAATTCAACTGCTTTTAGAGCTCCGCAACACAATAAGCCTCTAACTGAGTACAACTTACAGCAGACAGTTCAGGGTTTGCCAAGGGAAGAACATCGCCTGAGGAATATCAGACCAGTCAATTAGAGATTTGACCGGAAACCTCGAGGCGACTCAAACTTCAGTCCGAGACTGTTTGACTAACTGGATAATAGTTACTCTCCTAGTTTCATTTATCCTGTATTAAATAATATATTCCTATTGTTATTGAAAGAAACAATCAATGCCAAAGTTTATATTGGCAAAACATAAACTACATAGACAAACGTCACATATGAAACAGCACAATGTTAAAGTGTAAAGAACAATCTAAACAAAGTTATTAAGTCATTCCAAAGAAAACTTCTTCTAAATGTCCCTTACACTTTAATATTCTTTTTCAAATAAAAACGCTGTGTCTTAACTTCTTATAGTTTCTAATATACTTGTATGTGCTTTTTGCGGTGTTTGTTATAAATTTGTCTACAAGAGTACTCAATCTTTTTTGATAGAATGAGGTGGAATGGGGCCAGTGGTCTTTCTTTGAAAGCTTCAGGAATGAAATAAGGAAGGTATGGCAATAATTTCAGTTATAATTACATATTAAATCATATAACAGTCGATAAGTTATGGCCTTGTCAGTTATCGATTTGTACGTTTTTATATTCATAATAATCATCATTTGGTTAGTTTAACTTTGTTTTTTCAGCTATTGATTGTATATTACTAACACGTAGTTTTATCCCTATAACGTGTCCTCTTTTTACTTGTTCATATTTTTAATTGTAATTTTGACAAGCCATCAATTTTTCGATGTAGCGGTATTTTCAAATATTGGTTGGAATAGTCCTAGGTTAGTTCTTAAGTTAAGATATTAATTAAATGTAGTTCCTAGATTAGTGTAGTCCTCTGAAGACGGGTGGAGTTTCTAACTGCCCGAAACGATAGGAGTAGTTTTCTCCGGAAGTGGCTGGAAAAGTCCGTTCTTTCCTTTTACTTAATAGTTTAACTAGTCGAAAACAAGGTTTAAAAGCGTACGGTAACCATTATTGTATTTACCCATTTTGAAAATAAACCTTGGCACTTCTCAATTACACAACTTTCACCCAACTAAGTGTGTAAAATCACATTATACAACGATGGCAAACATAACCATTAGAATATTCCCTGCGCTCTTTTGTGTTCATAGAAAATTACAGCTTTTACAATAAGCCTAAAACCTAAAAAACCCTTTATGTTAAGTGTTATTTCGACTCAGCATGCCGAAAAACATGTAATTTGGTAGTAGGCCTACCCTTTTTTCCGGTGAGATTTTCAGATGACGCCCATAAAGGGATCTGTACTACACATAGTTTAGTTTAAAGTGTTATACTTTTCCTCAATGCATTCTTTAAATTTCCTATGTTTAGTAGCTTATATACTTTCCCAAGCCGTTGGCAAACCAAAAACTAACAAGTTGAACAGTTTGACCATTATTGAGGGTTTATTATAAAGCCTGTCCGTCGAAAGATTGTATTATGCAGTTTAACCAAACGATGGAAATTCAATCAACATTAAGGAACTGAAGTAAAATCAGCCCCTTGAGGAAAAGCTAATAATATTGAAGAGGGGAAGATTTCAGTCACAGGAGTGTGTCTGAAGCTTTGGTTAGGGATGAGTTTAAACCTGCCTCCAGCAATTCCTGTCAACTTCATGTAATTAGTTATCTTATGATTGAAGGGACAATCTATTTAAGTGTTACGTCAATTTAAAATAGTGTGATTTGCTCATATAAAATATCGGTCAGATAGCAATAGGTTGGAATAGAGCACCAAACCTTGGACAGTGTACGCTTTTATAATTATTATTGGACAGGAATTGGCCCAGTGTTCATCTGCAAAAGGGGCAAACAAGACTACGATAGCAATTTTACGGTGAGTTCATAAACAAATCGTACAAAAAAACAAAACAAACGTGGATTTTGTCCACTTCCCCATATTTTGCACAAATCGTTCTAAAAAAACTACAAAATTCCGAAAACAAAATGGTGTATCCTCTTTGCATTTCTAAAAAAAAGCACAAGAACACATAATTTGTAGTCAACAGGGTTCTTGATAATTAATTAAAAAAACCTAGAATAAATTAAGATATCATATTTTTTCGAGATACCAAGGTAAAACTACTAACACGTGTGAACAAATATTTAATTAAATAGTCCTAAACCCATGTGTTTGGTTTCGCAGAGAATTCGTCATTTATATAATCGCCAATACGATGTTGAATGTTAAACTCCTTGTCCCGGAAAATGTTTAGTAGTAAGTGTATCGGTGCAGTCTAAGCAAGTCTTTATTCGCTTAGACGACGAGGAAGTAATCCACATTAAAGTGTTAAGTTAAGTTTTCTCATTCAGTGCCTCTTAGCTTGGACGCAAGCTTAAAACTTCATCAAGCTTTTAGACTTTGCGCTTTGAACCAAAGTTTCATTAAAGCTTGTGTAGTTGTTTTCTCAGGAGTAAAAGCCGCTTAGGAATTTGTTGCTTGAAGACATTTTTCTTTTACTTTAATTTTTAGGATATGTGAAACAAAAATGCTAAGACTAACAATAGAGAATTATATCTTCTAAGATATTCACACTGATACAGTTTATGAACAACTAGTAAACTATTTGACTATCTCTATTACAACCTCTGTAATTCACTTTGACTTTCAACACCTGCATTCCCTATCGTCAGTAAAGAGGAGAGGGTGTTTTCCTTTGAGCTTATTATTGCTGATAAGGGATGCTTATGAGCAAGGGATGCTGTTATTAGTCATATAAGCAGACCGCTGAGATTCAAGAGGGGTTGTTTTCAATATTAAATTTTGAGTAGAGGGGAGTTCTGAGGTCCAGGTGTCTCGACCCTTCTCTGCTGTTTTGTATGTAAAAGCTTAAGTAGGCTTATCCTGTTGGAACTTTGGCTTATCCTATAATTGTAAAGCACTAAATAGTTGTCAATCTAAAGTGTTTTATAGTTGTTACTTCAAGTGTAAGGGTCATATGAACACAATACTAAAGCTTCCTTCGCCCTATCTCTCACTAAAAGACCAGTTCTAGTGAGAATGTTTGCATTGTATAGTTTTACGAGTACACGGGTTACAAATTATAAGACGCCAGTTTCTTCACAATTTCAAATATACTCTACTAAATGTTAACACAATTACTAATAACCCACTTATCGCTGCCAAAGATGACTTGTCCACCGTAAGCAACAATATAGTCCACCAATGTTCTTGGATATTTTGTATACATTTATTTTTTGTTTAGCTGCTACCATATAAACAATATTTAACATAATAAAATTAAATATGTTTTGCCAGGTTTTTATATCCATAAAACCAATCTCCTCCTTTCTTCCTACAAGTATTGATAAATCCACTGGCCTGACCTTAATAAAATCCGTATCGTAACTTAGACAGATTTCTGTGAGCTAAATTATTTAATATACGAGTACTACAAATATTTCTATGAGATATGAGTTATTAAAAGTTCACGTTATTTGTTTAGAAATATGTAATACGAAGATATAAAGTTCACGCTGGATATCAGATAGCCTGCAGCAAGGGATGCTTATTAGTCATATAAGCAGACCGCTGAGATTCAAGAGGGGTTGTTTTCAATATTAAATTTTGAGTAGAGGGGAGTTCTGAGGTCCAGGTGTCTCGACCCTTCTCTGCTGTTTTGTATGTAAAAGCTTAAGTAGGCTTATCCTGTTGGAACTTTGGCTTATCCTACAATTGTAAAGCACTAAATAGTTGTCAATCTAAAGGGTTTTATAGTTGTTACTACAAGTGTTTTGTAGAAGAATGTAAGGGTCATATGAACACCACGAGAAACCACCATTGCTTACGAAAAAGTTAGGTTATTACGTAGTTTTAGAAACTTTTAACCCATCACAAGATTATTCAGAACAGGCGTTTTTGGATAAGACAAATTATAATTTTAGATTGCCTTATTATAAAGGGAAAATGACAAAACCTTTGACACTCACATGAAAAATCCTAGTAACAACTTCGTTCTCAATTGGTACAAGGACCATTCCTTATAATACGGCTGAAATTGCATTACAAACAAACACTCAGATAATATAATACCAAACGGTCCGAAAGGTCGAGTTGAATCAGGTACCTTCACTTTGCTCGGTGAATAAAATAAATGTTTACGTTGTATCTCCATGGAAAGGTTCGTACAGTAGAAGACGAGAATAAAGTCAAGATACAAAAGGAATCCCAACGTCGGATTTGACAAAAGGCAATCCTTTCTAGATGATTTGCTGGTTATTTATTCTGAACTCCTTTGTTAGACCTGACTTGTTGTTGCAAATCAGCTCAACTCTTTTGTGCCTGTTTGTTTGGTAATTCGTACAGCTGTTATAGTGTCATAATTCACAATGTGACAAGTGAAACGACAGTAGACATTTTAGATTATAATGTATTAAAAAATTATAGTTTTATCGTTTTATGTAGGAGAGTACTGTTGTAGCAAGTCATGGGAGAAAAAGCCGAACCCAAAAAATTATTGTATTAGAAGTAATAATCGATATACTTCTTTTATGAATACCTTTGAGTACACAATCATA
Source organism: Matsumurasca onukii (assembly GCA_018831715.1). Taxonomy (NCBI): domain Eukaryota; kingdom Metazoa; phylum Arthropoda; class Insecta; order Hemiptera; family Cicadellidae; genus Matsumurasca; species Matsumurasca onukii. Next base: position 44,951,977 of record CM032065.1, on the reverse strand, counting down.
TCAAATTATTATTTCTTCCAACGGATAAACTGTTTTATAATATTTAACAGATACATAATACTATTCTGGCCGTGGCGTTAGATTAGGACAAACAGTTCGTGCTATAACGAAGGATAAGTAAGGCAAAAATATAACGAAATTAATATATTTAATACAAGATGTAAAATAAAATAAATTTAATTTTTGAGAAACAACACGCTGTATAGTTTTACAAAACAACAATAAATTTAAATAGATTAACAATAAATGTAAGAAACACTAAAAATATAAAAAAATAGTGAAAACGAAATCAACTATGAAAAGGCAAACAGTGTCAAATTAATTTAACAGTTAACAACCAATAACAACAAATAAATTAGTAATAAATAATAACAAGGAATAAGCACAAATACCTAAACAAGTACGCAAGCGCAAAAAACAAGCTATCAAAAATATTGATAAACATAGTGTGTTTAAGTGGAAGAGAAACGTCCTAACTTCGCCACCAATAAAGACGTTTTTCATTTCATTTCACAATAATCAATACTACTGTGAAATAAACAAACTTGGTGATGAATAGCTTTGTTACTGAATTGATAACATGATTTTGAAGGTGTAAATATAGTAAGCCAAACTGTAGTATTCCATAATAATACTTATAAAAAAACACACAAAATTAAAATGTGTAACGTAACCTACTTTGAATGGCTTATGATAATTTTGTTATATCCGTACTTTTAAATACGTGTTAATGATTAATTTGTTCTTAGAATTTTTGGTTTAACGACAATTTGTCAGTTAAACTATAAAATATTGACTTAGATAACTCGATGTGAGACATAAATACTGTCCAGACCACGGTTGTCATTTAGTTGAGTTATGGTCAGGTGGTTAAAATGTACGAAATATGATTGGGTGGGAGAAAGCAAAATGCATTGCGATGTAGCTTCACAAGATAAAACCCTGAATTGATTGTCTTGAGGCAAAACACAAGATTAACTGACGCTATTAGTGTATTTTAGATTATACACAACGAGAAGTCAGTGTCTAAATCATCTGTACAGAAGACGACCTATTTAGATTTATGCGCTTACAAACCATTATATTTGAACACACGAAAGCTCAAACATTTAGTGTTCATACTGAGAGAATTTAATTACACATACATACATCATAATAAGCTTGAGAAGAAGCTTATCTGTTTACAAAACGTTTCCAAAGTGCTCCCAGAAGACCCTGAGCACAGTTTTGACATTAATATCATGATCATCTGTCATTCGGAGTTTCTTTTGTTACTTTTTATCTGCGTGACGTTCTTCTAACGGATTGTTCTTACTTGATTTTTAGAATATTTCAGAAAGTTTCCTATGCGGTGATGAAAAAAGTAGTGAGTTATAAAAGACGATCTCAACTATACCCCAAAACATGTCCCTGACAGACTTCAAATAATTTTTTGTTTCCTTTTTAATGTTAGACAAAGAATAGAAACACTGTCATGAACACAACTTCCAAAGGACTGGTCCACAACTGAAAGGAACCGGTTTAAATTTTGACAAAATATTGATTTATATTTAATTACTGGTGGTCAAAAACAAATCTTTAAAAACTTACGCACTTTTTGCATTCTTTCCGTAATCTAAACTTCACTCTTGACAGTAATATTTGGAACAGATTTTTCGGTTGACCACTATTTGAACCGTAAAAACCGGGTCTGCCGGCCTGCGCCACCCTTAAAACCATCTGCAGTAACAGTATTTGACTAAGATCATACAAGTATAGTAGCTTTCACAGCCTCATGCAAGATATCACAAAAAGAAACCACCCATGCCCTCACGTACAAAGTGGCACTAAAGTATCACATGTTTGTCTGTTTTGTCTTTCCTCTTGTGGATGTCCAGGCTGACGTAGATGTAGCTAGTAGCGCCAAGAGTTGCTGAGATGGTAAGTCCAAGCAATTGCCAGTACAGGCTGACGTAGTTACTCAAGAAGTAGCCAACTGCGTCGAAAGAGTCTGTAGAACATATTTAACATAAGTAAGTTATTACGTAAAAAAGTAAACAAAGTAATTACGAAAATAAGTAACTTTGTTTGACGTTTGGTGTTGTTGGTAGAATGTCTAAGGTTTAAGTATCATTACGGACGTTTTCCATAGTTTTTAATGAACAGGAAGAACACGTAGATTTGGGATTTAGAACCTTATCTCGTTTTCAAGTGAAAAGTAACCTAAACATAACACAGCACATTAGGAAATGAGCTAACCTAAAGGTAATCAGCGCAAGCCGACCAGTCACCCACTACCAAGTAACATGAGTTTATTTTCTTTTTTCTTTAAATCTATTTAATTTTGTAATAACTAGACTAGACAAAGTTCAACTTGCACACAAAATTAAAGAAATAAAAAACAAATAAAGAAATACAGCACGTTCACTTTCATTGTTGCTTTGGTTTTCTAGTCTAGTAGTTGACTAGTCAGCTTGCGCCGATTACTTTTAGGCTAGATAATTTCCTAATGTTTTTTGTTATGATTTCAGGTTACTTTTCAACTGAAGACGGATCAGTGTGTAGATTCCAAAGCCCACGACGTCCTTACTTTGGCTCACTAAAACATCTGTAATAATATTTAGCCTCAGAAATTTTACTATCGTCAAAAACAAGCTTCAAACAAAGAATTGATAGTTACCGTTATGTGCTCTATCACCTTAGTTGCTCATACTAATTATTTTTTACTCTTTCAGATACCCATAAAGCGTTTAAACAGTTTACAAGAAGTTGATGTTTTGCTTGAGAAAATCCCAGATGACAAACGCTAATGCTGAAAACGATGACGAAGGAAAATAGAGATATCAAGTTTGTAAATAAAGTTTACAATTTTTATTTAATATTTTAACGTGGAATATTAGGTAGGTCCAAGTCACAAAACGTTAAGTTTGTAACCTACATTTATAATTAAAAAATGTAAGCTTAACAACAGATCTGTGGTATTAGGTTAAACTCAGACCTAGTTTTATTCATATTCTTTGGTCAAACAACTACCTTGTATATGACCTGAGACATCTAAACTTATATTAATTTGAATTTTTTTCAGATTTGGTGATAACATCAAGTATCTTTGATGATTGGCACACTAAAACAACTATGATCAAGATAAGGATCAAGATTTTATTCCTATGAACTCTAATAGTAATGAAACGGTTAATGATGTAAGCGATGTTTAAATTGACGAATCCAAGTTGTTTGGCTGATAAAATACAACGTTTCTCTATAATGTATTCATAGAACTCATTACAATAAGTTTAGAGAACTTTTAAACGAATGGGTACATTATTGCAATATACATTGAAATGACTAGCAAATATTTCTAACAGATAAGATATTTTCAATTCCAAGGAGAGTATGATTGTTTTTTATCTTGACAGTTATATCACCTACAAGATGTTTCTATTTTTAGTAGTTTCTAGTTGGCTTAAATGCGTACAAACATTTGTTTACAAATAGTTATATTGTTTTACATATGAGAACTTTGCACTGACGTTGAGCAATCGAATTCGATACATTTAATCTGAGTTTGATGACTGGGCGAATGAGAAAACTTTAGATTTTCGCTACTGTGAATCCTACTACTACTTAGTATACTTTTGTTAACACCGAAAGTGCTCTTTTGGAATTGTAGGGGGGAGGGCGTCTATTTTTGACCACCATACTTTTGTTAATACTCACATAAACAAACGTGTACATGGCGCACCCGTAGACACTGTTGTCAGGAAATATCAAACCCACCATTGAAGGCATCATGGACATGTATGTACCGTCCGCCATCCCGATCAGTAGAGCTGCTATCATAGCAATCCACCGACTGGAAATACAAGAAGAAAAAAATTGAAATTGGGTGAATTCAATCTTGAAATAGTTGCAATTTATAATAACGGGTCACACGAGTAGGAATTTTAAAAAGGTTACCCCCTTTACCCGACTTACAACACTTAAACCGAGTTGTAATCTCCAAAGAAATTATTAACAAGTAAAGTATATTAACAAGTTACAGAGGCTGTCATCTTTGAAAATATATAATATCCCCGAATTGTTCACACAACTATTGCAGTATAAATAGTGCAATAGTGCATTTATAATATTTTAGTAGTTTTCTTTTTATCGGACCCTCAATGTACACATCATTTCATGCTTGTATCACATCAACTCAGGTAAACGGTGACACATTGCAACAGATATACTGGTTTTGTTCATCATATTTTATAAAAGTTATCATACATAGTGTTATTTAATTGACTGAAGTAACCTAGTACGAAATTACAGTATTTGTATTTTTATTGTATTATATTCTTGTTCTCATGAAGTGGGAGAACAATGTTTCATCTTAGTTTTGGTTGGTTGGCTATAAATAAACCTCTTTATTATTCATAGCCCTGCCGATTTCATTAATAAGAAGAACACATTGAAAATAGTGGCATACGTACAATCGTACGTCTATCTAACCCCACAGTGGCATTTTAAAAGTATAGTAAATGATGTCGTAGTTACAGGACACTTTTAATAGAAGAACTTTGTCTCAGGGGGTTTTGACAAAATAGGTATTAGTGCAGACGTCAAAACTCTTAAGACATAAAAACTTAATGTTTTCGAGATACTAGAAACTACAAACATTCATGTCAACTTTGTTCAGGCGCCTTTTAGCTTCTTAACACGGCTTAGCAATTTTATATATTGTTTTAATAATCTTTGAATTTCATTACTTTTAAAACTGTGGAATAGTTTATCTTGCTACCCTCAGAGGTTTGTTTAAAGTTGAAAGTTATAGCTGTAAAATTACCACATTTCTACATTTTCAGTGGACAATTCTGAAAGAAGAACACGAAAGTGACTTTGGCTTTCTATGAAATAGCCTTATATTGACCTCTAAGAATTTTAAACATAAAATTGAATGTTTGACTTCGACGCGGTTTCAAAAACTGCGAACCTTTCTCACCCTATGTGCTTTTTAAACTTACCTGCTGGGAATTATAGCTGAGTCGTCGGTGTCTCCGAACACTGAATTGTCCGGGAAGTTGAGGAATATCAGTATAAAGGCAGCGTACTCTATCAGCAGAGCTACCAGAATAACAGCTGACTGTCCCCATCTCCACACTGCCACGCTTGCCAACTAAAGTAATCGTACACTCGGCTGTGAACCAAACGAAAACTTCATGTTTGAAGAATATTGAAGACATTTTATTCTTGATTTTAAACTAGCGTTAATTGCTAACGTTTCAAATATTCCAGTGAACACAAATGAAAATATGTAAGTTTTACTGTTTCCAAACTTTTCGTTTCAAATCTATGTGTTAAAATTAACCCACCTAAGACTTCCCCAGCGCCGATGAAAAGACCGACCAAAGGCACGAGTTGTTCCGAATTTTCAAGTTGTTTTGTGAATCCCACACAGGCTCCGTACACTCCAGACATGAAACTATTCTGCAAACCTAAAAACATGAAGACAAAACACGTGTATAAGAAAAAGAACGATTTGACAAGACAATATTTAGAAAGGGCTGGTAACTCTATCATTGCATAATTTTCCCAAAAGGGTGCTCTTTTAAGAGCATTTTTAAGAAGGAAAAAGAGTTACACTTCCATTCCCCGTTGTTCTGTATACTTTCAATGTCAAACACTTCGAAGACTAAATCCTTTTTAAAACCATTCATCGTGTCCAAAATATAAAATAGGGATATTGCAAGCCTGTTACCAGACAATCGGATGTTGAACAGATTCTCCTGAGTAAAATGATATTGGAAACACCGGTTTCGGAAGACGTATACGATGAAAAGTCTATTTCATTTCATATACCAAAACAGGCCCTTTTGGCGCTGGGTAAATGTGTACGTGCCTGACTCCGTTTCTAACGGGAATCGAAAACACTCTTTTAGGATAAATTGTTGATGACACAATTCATGATTTAAAAATATATACTCGTCCAGTTTATCCGAGAATGCACTTTAAATTGTAAGGTTTAAGAGATTTTATCAATTCAAGCTATGGAACTCACCCATATAAACAAACGAGAGGGTCAATATGAGCATGTACTTAGTAGTAGCCACCTCCCAAGTCTTCTTGAGTGCTGTGATAGGTCCTCCTAGATCCTCCTTGATCTTCGTGCCGTCCTCAGTGGTGGGAGCAGGCAGGAACAACATGGTCACAGTCCCTGCCAGGGACACTGCCAGAAGTGCGGTTATAACCGTCATTCGCGTATCCCTGTCCAGGTGGTCCTTCCCTTGGAACACGTAGTACACGAATATGTTGCCGTAGAACATTCTGTAATAGATATGGTGATATTTTATTGATTAAGCGTGGTGAAGTTTTCAAAATGCCTATTCATAGTATCTGCTTAGCTTCAAATAATATGGAATTTTGTCGGTAATTCGTTGGTTGAGATGGGTAAACTCACTTGTTATAAACCTCTCTATAGGTGTCATTTGTTAATTTACTAACAACCATAAAGCTAGAAAATGCCGAAGAATTCTATAAAGAAAGGCTAAAATGACACCAGATGGCACAAAATCTCATATATCGTCGATATAGTTTTCGAAAATAGTTTCGATTTTAAAAGCAAGAACAAATTATAATTTTGAGATTAGGAAAATTACCATCTTTCACATTTAGAGGAGAAAAACTTCCTTATCTATGGATTCTTACTATGGATTTCCTAAAATAAAACAGATACATCTTTACTTACGCAGACTGCCAGAATGTGCTGAAGATGCCGACGTTTCTGGTGAGAGTGACACTGGAAGATATCAGGATCAGATAGTTGCCTTGACTGGTCCAGATCATAGACGCACCCAGTCCACAACATACAGATCCAAGGTACAGCAACCATGCTGACTCCGTCAAGAACGATGCTATCCACAAACTGAGTCAATTCATCAATAGTTTATAAATCGCCAACTCATGAGCTTTGTCATAGATATATTTCTTCTGCTCGTTTACATCTAAATGTTTATAGACTATTATCAAAAACCCACTAATGCCAGATTAAAATTTAAACACGTCGTAGATGAAAACTAGTTCTTCATGTTTGGTTTTTGACAAGCATAATGTCCAACCACTCAAAAGGTCGAGTTGAATAAGATAACCCTCACTTTTGCAGGTTCAGTTATTGCTCGGTAATAAATATCACCATCATTCGACACACCCTGTACTTTTCATGATTGTGAGTTACCTGTATCCCAGAGAGCCTATGACTAGAGTGGCCTTGGGTCCTATCACACTGATGACAGAACACTCCGTACTGTTCATGAATGTAAGTTACCTGTATCCCACCCTCATGATTCCGTAATGAATGTAAGTTACCTGTATCCCAGAGAGCCTATGACTAGAGTGGCCTTGGGTCCTATCACACTGATGACAGAACACTCCGTACTGTTCATGAATGTAAGTTACCTGTATCCCAGAGAGCCTATGACTAGAGTGGCCTTGGGTCCTATCACACTGATGACAGAACACTCCGTACTGTTCATGAATGTAAGTTACCTGTATCCCAGAGAGCCTATGACTAGAGTGGCCTTGGGTCCTATCACACTGATGACAGAACACTCCGTACTGTTCATGAATGTAAGTTACCTGTATCCCAGAGAGCCTATGACTAGAGTGGCCTTGGGTCCTATCACACTGATGACAGAACACTCCGTACTGTTCATGAATGTAAGTTACCTGTATCCCAGAGAGCCTATGACTAGAGTGGCCTTGGGTCCTATCACACTGATGACAGAACACTCCGTACTGTTCATGAATGTAAGTTACCTGTATCCCAGAGAGCCTATGACTAGAGTGGCCTTGGGTCCTATCACACTGATTACGGAAGGCACTATCCACATGAAAGCTGTCCCAGAACCTACAGAGGCCTACAGTATTGCCAGACTCGTGTATCCGTCTCCGGTGTAGTCAGGGTTCTCTTTCTGTATAGAGTTCAACAGTACTGTATCTGAAACCAGAGAGCCAACAGTCCCTTGGGTCCTATCACACTGATGACAGAACACTCGTCCATGATGTAAGTTACCTGTATCCCAGACTGAACTAATGACATTGACGGTAAAGATCCTTGATCACACTGATGACAGCAAAGGGCGGTTTAAGCTCTTCACCTGACACCGATGTAAGTTACCTGTATCCCAGAGCCCTATGACTAGAGTGGCTTATTGATTGATATGCCACATGCAACTGAACTAATCATTGACGCTAAAATCTTGAGCAAAGGGCCCGGTTTAAGCTCTTACCTGACACCGACCTTATTTTGATATGCCACATGACTTATGTACATGATTATATTTGGACTACTCGTAAACCTTAAAATTATTGGTATTGTTTTTTCCAACTAAGTTTTTCAAACCTTCATTTTTACAATTATCTCCTAAAATTAACTGCAATCGTCCTACCTACGATTAATAATATTAGTAGAATCTGTTTATGAAACAATTTTTGTACTGCTTTCTAGTCCAGAAAGCTATCTAAACATATTCCCGTTGTCTAAGCTTTCAAATACTGTAGTAAAAATAAATCGAAATACGAGTACAAAGAGAAATGAGTAAATTATAGACATACGTACCAGTAAATTTCCCATAGTGTAACATCCAGTGAATATGGCCATAAAACAAATTCCAATGTAAGAAGCTTTGAAAATTTCACTTTTAAAGAACTCGGACAGTTTGAGCATCATTGTGTCACTTCACTTACACGTGTGTTTGTGTATGTGTGAACTGTGAGTGTAGTAGTAAGTGTCTAGCAGCGTGTGAACGAGGCCTTCCTAGAGCGACTGAAGCGCCTTATAGCGACTGCTGTATTGACAATTCAAGTGTTCGAGAGTGTTTTGAATTGCAGAGGTTATTTCCGAAGGGGAAACTTATAATTATCTGAAGAGCCATACAAATTATCTGTTGATCACATTTTTAGCCACTCGTCACATTTCTAAATATGTCTTATTAGCGAATTTCCTTTGGAAAAATAAGATAATCATGCCGTCAGCATGGTAAGACCCAGGCCCGGGGCCATGAAACGAGCACCAATCCTGACCCCAGAACACGTGTCGAGCAATTTTTTGAAAACTTTATATACATATGTATATGTATCATCTCTATAGGTCGCATTTTCTGTCTGGTTTTCACCAAATTTGATACAAATGACCCTTTTGTAAATATGTCGGTCGAGCTCGTAAACCAGCAAAATTGGACTACCGGAACCCCCTTTTGGGGGACCCTTCACCCCGAGTAGTCCGATTTTAGTGAAATTTAAAAAGTGTTTTCCTTTCATGATATGTAGTATAACTTCCAGTAAAAAAATACGTTAGTCTGAGGCCGAAAGTGGAGCGAATTAGAGTAACACATGGTAATGGAAATTCGATTCTGTCATGCAAGCGGTGCTTTAGCGCTTAGCTGCGTGTTGGCCTTGTGTAATGACTCAGACACAGCCTCAAGTTCGTGAAAATTACATAGGCTTTAGAAATACGACATTCAAGCTCTATTTGGCCTCAGGAATGTCACTCTGAAATATCCCATGACAATACAATATGTACAAAAACGTTAAAAAAACAAATAATAATTTGTTAACTAAACACTTCCACGACCGGTGTCAACTACCTACCAACAGAATAGCTGGTAGCAGTGGACGACCAATCACAGAAGCGTTTTAGGCTGACCAACCATAACAGAGAAACACAAAATACTTATTTATGCACAGCCAATGGAAGGGAAAAATGAATTTAGGATTGTTGATTTCCATCCATTTGCAGCGCAGAAATAGGTATATTTTTGTTTATCTGTTGCTGTTGACCAGTCTGACACACATATGTGATTGGAATTTCGAAATTCTCTGTATTTTATTCTTGTAGTTTTGTAAAAGACTTGTCATCTGGGACACTCTGTATGCTTATGTACGCGTAGGGTCACTTTACCAGTACAAACAATACGTCCACAACTACAATATTTTCTTAACAAATTGGAACTCTGTCAAGAATATTGTTGTTAACATTGTGGTCTAAAGGTTTGTGGGCACAAGTAGAAGACCAATTATACCAACAAACGCTGCGGTTTGTAACTACTTCCTCGCTGCTTCTCAGAATGTAAGTTATATTTGGATTAATTAAACTGTATTCATCGTTATATTATAGAAAATGCGTACTGTAACCATTGGCATATTTCCTAAGTTCTGGAAAAATTTCCCTTTAGAGAGGAGTCGTTTCCTCCCAAAATGAGCTTGTTTTGCCATAAAACCGTTCTATGATCCGATTTTTAACTAACTAGTAAACAAATGTATGAGATACTACAATAGTAATATTGACATATTTACATTTTATATTATTTTAGTGCGTCTACACTAACCTATAAATCGGATTTAAAGTTGTCAATCGTTAAAAGTTGTGTCTAGATCGTTCAGTTTAAAACTGCAGTTCCACGACGTTTCGTAGTTTTCTTATGAACTGTGCAACTGTTCGTTATCATTCATTTCCTACTGTTTCATTACTATTTCCTACTTACTACAGCCGATATGAAGTTGAGTGGACCACTTGAAGTTCATTGAGGTTCTAAATATAGTCAAGATTTCACTGAGCTTAAAGTGGAAGTGACTTGGAAACTTGCAAGGTCGATACTTTAACCATGATTCTGCAATATCACTTACTATTTTCTATTAGTTTTATTAAGTGCGAAAAAGCCACGCTGAAAGTTCCGTCACTTTGGACGCTGTATAACCCGTTTGCCAATATGTATCAGAGCGATAAGTAAGTTCATTAAAGTAAATGGTCTTTTATAAACTTTAGTAACAAAAACCGTGTATGTCGTCAATTAAAATGTTATATTCAATAAAATACATAAGTAGTAAATATTGTGTATACACTATATCTCGTTATAACTCAGCAACGGCTTTGCGTGGAAATATCCATTTCGCAACTCTTCAAGCCCTAAAAATGACGTTTAAAATCTGATTCCGGATGTACCCCTAAGCGTGTTTGTAAATGTACAATTTAAAACTAAGTTTGAAATCTAAATACCAGGGCTGACTTTATTAAATCACTAAATCACTATTTGACCACTCTCATGAGGGTATTTTAAGGCAAATATGTGGAGAAGGATGAGTTTGATGAGTGGTAGTAATGAGTTATGAGGTATAGTCTTGTTACAAACTAAGGCCGACTCTTCCTTAGAATGGTTCATTAGTTAATAGCCCAATGACCAATGGAAATACAAGGACCAACGGCTTAACGTGACTTCCGAACCACGCAGGTGATAGGTGATGGTCTGATATGTCTAAACGATGGTGGGAGTTGATGCGGGTATCATCAGATGATCACTGAGACTATCTGAGCCGCTTTAGACCTATAGAAATGTAGGAAGTGAGTTGTTTCATCCTGGAAGGAAAGCGGTTCCTTTGCATGGGCCAAATTGCGGATCTCGAGGGACATGTAAATCATCCAGCCCTTCACAAAGCAGTTTACTTGATTACCCCTGAGCTTAAATCTTGGAACTTGTTGAGCGTTGAATAAGAAAGAATGAAGTAACCATCGGAGTTGTCATATTTTCAGGTTTTTGTAAGATTTCATGCCGAAAGTGAGTGATTTCTTGAATTTAATGGCTTAGTATTCTGCTTCAAGCTTGTCTTGTTGTATTAAATGTTCAACGATTCAACGAAACTTTTTCAAACATGTAAAGGAGTTTCATAAAATAAGCCAAATACTTACACTAATTACAGCTAACCTTGGCTTATGGACTGGGACTCGTGGCGTGGTCCTGTAATCCAGCTTCATGGAGGTCAGGTTTTGAGGATTGTATAGGTCTAAAGCGGTTCAGATAGTTTCAGTGATCATCTGATGGTACCCGCATCAACTCCCACCATCGTTTAGACATATCAGACCATCACCTGCGTGATTCGGAAGTCACGTTAAGCCGTTGGTCCTTGTATTTCCATTGGTCATTGGGCTACTAATTAATGACCCATTCTAAGGAAAGATCTCTTAGTTTGAAAACAGAATTCATAATCAATCTTAAATCTGCTCCTAAATATAAAACGAATGTAGCCTTCCAGGCTAGCAAAACAAAAATTCAAAATCAACCCAATAGAATTTGGAATCAAAAAAATTAAATTTCAATTAAATAAAATGAAAAAGTCTTTATTTACGGGCGAAGTAGGATTTATAGACCTCTTCCACTTAACCACCAAGGAAATGGATCTTGGAAAATATTTAAGAAATTTATAAGCCGCAGATATTAAACAAACGAACATATTTATAATAGTAACACATTCAAGCAAAACCCATGTCAGGGGAAAAATTGAGATGTCCAAATTATGCAAAAAGAAGAGCCAATCCAGTCTGGAATAATGTAGAAAAAAAAGAAATTTAAATAAATAAAGTCTTTATTTACGTGTAACATTTGGACTTCTAACTTCTACTTAACCTATAACTATTCATGGAAGTAAAAGGATTTTTAACCGCAGATATTAAACAAACGAACAATTTAGAAATAGCCATGACGCCGTGTCTACAGGGGAAATTTTAGTTAGTAAAAAGAAGAGAGCTAGTCTGGACTAATGATAGAAAAGAACTTTATTTCGAAAAAAATAAAGCAAGTTTGGGCACAAAGAAAAACCAATTTTTCAAAACATCGTTAACGTACTTCGCGTCTTCCTACTGTGTCCATACATGAATAATACTAAAATAGGAGAAAACATACAAACACACATAACACATAAAGTTGAATCTCTAATCTACTTGAAACCTGTAGGCCTATGCAATGTCATTGAAAACACATTGAGTAGCCAAGTACTGAAAGGCACAGGTTTGTATTGAAAGTGCTTTGTTGAACACAAAACTGCGGCACACAATCGGCTAATTCCGCGAATACACGCTTTCCTGCTGACATAAATAAGCCTGCTTGTCGATATTTCTTTGTCATTCCCTCATCTTTCACTGTAGACACTGTTGAAACTGTACGTTTTGTCGTTTTCATTCAACAAAGAAACTCTTCCAAGAACATTTCTTAACATTTACAAGAAGTAAATAACACTCATGCATTCTTTGCTTTAAACAAGTCGAACCGGATTTGAGTTTTGCGCGAGAAACAATAATTTAGTAAAACGTGCTAATACAGTTGTGCAGTAATACAGAGTTTTACAAATTTAAAAGTTGTAAATAGTGAAAGTGCTTGAATTGAAAATGAATTAAAAGATGGTAATCATGCTTAAACAAACGGACGTCTATAACCGTAAACTCAAGTCTGAAACATTATATAGGTATTTTTTTTACCTTCATATATTGTTGAATGAAATCTATCTTACCCTAAAACGCTATAAAAGAACACCAAATAATAAAAACGTTAAGGAATAAAAATTTTTTGATCCCCTACACTTAAATAAATATTATAATGAAGAAAACAAAATAAAACACAATGAAAAAGAAAAAGAGTAAGTAAATTAATAAACAAATGGATACTTTCAAGTAATTAATGTACAATATTGACTAACCTGCTCAAATATGTATTTGCGAAACCGACCAAACCCCACAAAGCAATAAGCTTAATTGAGGAAGGGCTTGCTTGTAAGAGTTATGTATTAACTCAATTAAATAATTATTTTGTTGTTGTCATGTAATTACAACATGTTGAATGCCAACAAAATAATGTTGTGAACTTGTTCATGTTGTAATGCAAGATGAAAGACAGCTAGACGTATTACAATGTAGTGTAAGATTAGGCTAAGCCCTAGACAACGTTTTCCCCACTGTCTAAAACGTAGATAGTAGTTTTCTTTCTGAATAGGCCAGAAGAGTTCCAAATAAAAGCATATTTTGTAATAATTACTGATCGTCGCCTTTACCATGGACATTCAATCTTACAGTTTGATATGATTTGGCCATCCAATAAATCATCAAAACGCAATTCGATAATTAATTCACCATTGTGTTAAATTTTTTAATTTAATTTTTTTATTCACGGTTTAGTTGGAAATAACTGAAATTGTTCAAATTATTTTGATAATAAACAGGCCGACACGCAGCTAAGCGATAAAGTACCGCTTGCATGAGTGAATATTTTGCAATTTGTTAATCTTATTCGCTCCGTTCACAGCCTCGCTTTGGCATTCAGCTGTAATACAACCAAGACTACGCTCAGCCTCGTAAAAAAAGTTCAAAACGTGTTTTGGGGGTCAGGATCGTTGCTCATTTCATAGTCTCGGGTCTAGGTCTTACCATAGTGACGGCATGAATATCACATTTTCCAAAGATAATTCGAAAATTAGAGATCTTGTTACTAAACTGTTAGTAATTAAAGCCTCTAAAAGAGTTACAATGTGAAATTTTACGAATTTTGAACAATTAATTCTTTTAATTACCCTAATGCGTTGTTTGTTGATTCAATATTACACTGAAGTCACCCTACACTGTACAGGATACTCATACTTCGGTATATGTTCAGGTTTAGGAGGGAGCGTTTTGTTTGAGCAATCAATGTTTGTGTTCGATTCTGACTTCCCCTTGTTTGTTTGCCTTAAGAGTATTCATGTTTTTCATGACAAATTCCAATTTTGTCTTTGTATTTTCTCCCAGGAAACATTTTTCTATATCAAAACGTGTGTATGCTTGCGTTTTTTAAATTTATTCTGAATTTTTCGTGGAATAATTGCTGCAAAAAATGAAACGAACAATTTACAATAACGGACATCTAATACGGTAAATTTTAAAAGTTATTGAGGAAAACTATTCAAATACAAAAAGTTGAACAAATTGACAGTGTTTGTGTTTAGTTAAGACAAATCAAATTGGTTTAAATTTGTTTTGCGTGCGAAGAATGTTTTTATAACAGTTCTAGGCTATCTGGATCTAATAGGTAGTAGCTAATATATGCTCTATTTGAGAACAAAACCTTTAATTACTTTGGTTGCACATTACCTTCCAGCTGATCATATATGGGCCCTGGGAATGCAAAACTAAAAATAACTCTTAGCCACAAGCGTTACCTTGAAGCATAGCGAGTTTCCCATAACCGGGTATACATAACACTTGAAGTGCCCTTTTTGAAAGGGTCAGGCATTTCTCCTTCTTGTCCTTGGTTATTCACGATTAGTACGGGCTGGCGAAAAGCCGGCTGTCTTTGTTTATACAAAGGGAAGTGTCTGTGTTGGCGTCCACCCAGGAACGCTTGGGTGCCTTGGTCCGGGGAGTGGGCACGGAAAGATGTATCAGATTCAACAGGTAAAGACAGTTTATTTTTGCCAGCTAGACCAATTTCGGTTTGTTTTATTTACTAGCGTTAGTGATATCTTTATTGCTTCTACATCCTAAGGATAAAGTGTGAAAAATGTGTTGTTTTTTTAATTTAAAATATATTAAATTGTAAACGTTTCTTTTTTAAATTCAAACATATATTGTAAAATTGTAAACCAAATATTCAAGAAAATAAAAACATTCTTATTCCTAAAAATGTATTTTGTGCTATAAAAACTGTATTTTAGATCTAATTGTGATCAAATCTGTTTAGCCAGACCAAGATGGCGGCGGAAAACTTTTCAGTCAGTATTGCCGTACGATATTAATAGCTCATTTTCTGAAACTTTCCAAATGTCATTCCGGTCAAAGGTGTCATCAGTGCGTTACGTCACGGAAACACTGTTCAGATCAGTGGTTAGAAAACTAATTGTTAAATAAAAAGCGTGGAAAGAACTCCTCCTGGTGATGAAAATAAAATGACGTAACAAGTTGGGATAAGAATTGTTGACGCCAATGTGTATGACATCCTTGTGTTCCCTTGTCAACCAGAACTGACACTGTGGACAAAAGATGACAAATTTATTGTTCTTGGTCATCGCAGAATCACAACATTCAACCAATGTTGCCAGTATCTTTTTCATCTTACGTCAAATAAGATCGATACTTTGAAACAGACAGTGGGAGGTTCTATAACAGATTATTAATTTTTAACGATTACTATATTGAATATTAAGCCTGGACTTAAAATTGTTTTATGGAATGCTATTAGTTTTCTTTTGCAATATCAACAGTTGTTTCCATATATTAATTAAAATGGAGTAGTACTTTAATACAAACTTTCATTAGACAACACAACAACAAAAGATAAATGTTTCTAAGATACTTCTTTGTTTTTTTTTCAATTTGATTTACTTTCGGATACGAAACGAATGGTACTAGAAAATTCGTTTCGATAACTGAAAATAATAATTATTGTATGACGCCTTTTGAAGGAAAATTACGATCACATTTTCGCAGATAAAAAAGTCTTTTTGCCAGCCCAAACTCTTAGATTTCGAATTCCGATAAAAAAAAAAAAACAGTTGTGTTCGGATAAACACGTACGGAGTAGAAGATTGAACACTGGATATCACGTTTGTTGTGGGACGTGTCTCTTTGTACACCGTGTATGTAGATTCACATTTCACCGTTGGACTTTTCACCATATAACGTGAAAAAGTGTAAAAGTGCTTCGTTCATATGAACAATACAGGTTTAATGCAAGTAACTTAAGTACGAGTAGAGTCCGTGCGTTTCTTCGTGGTGCTTGACGACTAAAATCAGTTATAACTGGGTTTTCGAGGGTGGGGGTAACCAACTGTTCAGTCTTTCCATGGCACTCGTACTGTGAGGAAAGGCTATTACTGTACTTTTTGAAAACATCGATTTGTTCACCCACTCTGTCCCCTAAATTCCCCTCACCAAGCGCCACGAAGAAACGCACGGACTCTAGCAATCGTGATAATTATTTCTAACATACAGAAACAGTAAGTGTATAAATAATGTGTATATACCTCTTGCCCCAAGCAATGTATATATATATATATATTTATCACAAGTATTTTTACACTATAGAAAGGGGGTGGCTCTCTCGATGAGGTTACTCTATTAATATGCGGCTTTTAAAACAGAGAACGTATAGTGATAATTTATTGTACATTTGGTGTTAAATTTGCTTAATTTTAAACTCGTCCCCAAGATCTAGTTTGCCTGTGACTATTACTTTCTTTAATGCCAAGATCCCAGCTGGGGGTTTATTAGTAAAATACGGGATGATTACATTAATCTTTCGTGTTCATTTATTTATTGTTTATTTTAAGAAAAAGGGCACTACGGTCCACATCCCTGAGGGCCACCATAACTCAAATTGACCCCATGTGTTTGAAATATGGACAACAAATACACAGGAACAAAGGACTAAATGATTTGTGTTGAAATTCTAATTAAATAAATATTTACTTTTGGTTCGCCAGCGAATAACAGAGTCGTATCATCAGCATACTGCAGAACCTTCCACTCAGTAGCGATGTGTCCACGTCATTGACATATATTAGGAAAATAACTGGTCAAAGCGTAGATCCCTGAGGGACACCATAAATACAATTAAACTTGTCGTGTGTTTGAAATATGGAAAACAAAATACATTGTGGCAAGGTATACACGGTTATATTGCCGTGTATAGAAACGGTACATGAACATGAGCCCTGCACTTGACTTTGAGTTTACAATCAACATCAAAATTGAGTCCTTTGTGAGACTGACTCGATCTGTGCATGAGTCTGAAACTTGGCTTCTGTTGTAGCGGTCTAACATGTTCAACCCAACATAATTTCAGCATTCGAGAATGCAATTTTTGTTTTCATAGCAGCTGAAATAGGTAAACGCTGTATTACGATAAACAACTTAAATCGGCTCTGTTTTTTTTAGAAAATAAACAAATTCGTCGTTGAACAGCTTAGAATTTTACTTTGGAATATCATAAAATTGTAAATATACATTCTTCTTTAGTTGAAAGAAGTTTAAACGTATTAATGGTTATCGTTGTTAATACAAATACAAGTATAAAGGTTTCGATGGACCTGTTGGTGTTCGTAATCTGTATTTGCTTACTGTCGTCCATTTTACATGCATGACTATTATAATATTGATCGTTACACCATGATTTGATGGAAAGCACGTAACTTACTAAAAAAACTACTAACTGATTGTACTAAAGAAAACTAATATTGAATGTCAAAGAACCCACATTAACATAGTTTTATTTTAAAATCCTTCAAAAGAGCGTTTTTTAATATTTTAAATTTGTGTGTGTTTTAAGTATCAAATTCTGAGCACCTTCTCCTTCAACTATCCTACTATTGTAGTTGCTTTTAAATGTCACATACATTAAGGTCTTCTTCTTACTTTTATAAGAAATCGGTGAAATAGTAAATTTATGAGTTAATAGTGTAATGCCCTGTAGTAAACACGATTGGAAATGTAACCAGATATTGTTCTCTAAAACTACTATGTTTAATAAGTCAATTTAAATAATAAATTTTAGGGGTATAGAACCTGATTGTGCTTTGTGTGTAGAACGATCGCTTACGTAGAAAAACAGAAGTTCCAGATTATTGGTGTGTAAAATTTCACATTGTTACTATCATATGTCGGAAGCGATATGTCATTCCCTGTGTTGCACTAGGCGTATCTGTAAATGTTACACATTGATGTGAATAAATCACATTCCAGTAACCATGGCTATTGTTACACTAACTCTTACCCATGAATACCCATAGTTACTAGTCTGAAGCGATTCGACCATGTCTCTCCGTTTAGAGATGCTGCAGAGATAGTGGGGATGGAGACTGTTTGCAGGATCATGAGGTGTTGCATGATTCACAAGGCTCTAGTTCAACAAGAGCCCCAGTACCTTTGTGAGAGGTCTCGCAGCGGAGAACCCGCCATGGAGGGCAACTTCACTTCTGAAAAGTCAATCGGGGGGTGGGGAGGAATAGTTTCTCATATTTCGGCCCAAAGTTGTACAACGACCTCCTCTTTACTCTCAAAACTTGTGCCTTAGGCACGTTTAGGGCCTAACTTAAAGAGCTTTTAAAATAGTATTTAATTAGTACGTAGTGTTTTGTATTGTATAACTAGACTAAGATAGGTTTAAGATTGACTTAAGTTGCTCTGTAAAACAGTACTTATACTGAGAGACGCTGTAATAAAAGCATTTTTATTTATTTATTATTATTTACTATATACTAACTGTTGATGAGTGTATGAAGGATAGTACGGAGACAATATTTACGATAGGCTACGTTTTTCCCATTATACACCACCGTAGGGTGAACTTTTATGAGTTATAATATGTATTACCGAACTTTGGGATGCTTGACTTTTAGACAATAATCAAAAAAAGATTGTATCAAAATCTTATTTTTAGCGAATTTCCTTACGGATAGAGTTATTATTTTATATCGCCAGAGGGAACGAAACAATTTGAGGCTTTGAGCTTTTTTTATTTTCCACCGCCGCCATCTTGGATTGACTAAACGAATTTCGTTTAACTTTGGTACACATATTAGGTACGTTACTATAAATTCTACGTTTAACAAAACGATCATAACTACAGTTTTTATAGCACAAACCCCTAATTTTTGGGGAAACTCCTTTCCAAAAAGGACGATTCCGGTATAAACTATCACCTCGTTACAGAGAATTCGCTAGGATTCACGGTAGCACTTGTGGGTAGGTGTCAGCTATGTTTTTACCCTTATTATCTGACGTCTCCAAGTTTACAGAACCATTCTCTGTGTGTATAACAGCAAAATAATGATCTGATATGAACCCCAGTTATTAAAAGGACCGCGTGCTGCAATACTCAGGTCAAAGCGATTGCCTCAAGACAATATCTGGTTGGGACACACTTGACACAGGCTTTACTTTCAGTTTACAGTTACCTTGAGTTAATGTTTTCTGTATGTAAAATTCAAACCATAAAGTGTATGCGCGTTTTGTTGGTACTTATTAATGTCATCATATTTTGTAATTAGTTTACTATATTGTTATCAGCTTATTGTATAGGTTTCTTACTAAAATATATTTTTATATATGTAATATATTTTAGTTTATTAAAATGCTTTATTTTATAATTTTTACACATTTTAGCTCAGACATTAATTGTTTATGATTGCTGTGTCATTTTACAAAGACATTATGACAACTTAATCAAACCAGAATGCCTGTCTGCAGCAGAATTCTTAGTTCTTAATAAACAGACAGGGTCCAAAGAAGAGGATGAATAATTGTTAGGAAAATATAAGGCTCAATTAACACTGATTCAAAACATACAGACATTGTAGCCAGGAAATAGTGGAATACATTGACGTACATTCAGAAATTAAGAAAAACAATTTTAATCCTAACGTCACATAATAAAATATTAAACCTTCTAGACTAACAAAGCAAATGTTAGTGTTTAGCGAAAATCGAAGTAAGGCAAGCGTTAAACAAATACACGATATTGAAAAGTGGGAGGTATCATAGTACTGCGTAGCCTAAGAAGTTACCAAAAATATGAAGACAAAACACGTGAATAAACTACCTTAAATATTTCGCCGTAAGGACTACTTTACACAATGGAATCGACGATGTTCGCCTAGAAGGCTATTAGAGTCTCACGTACAATTTCCGCCCCGAAATAGAACTTCCGGTTTTGATCCTCACTACTTATGAAATCTTGATCACACACGTTTTGCGATGAATAGTTCTTGTCACTAAGCAAGATCTTTTTAAGCAAATGTAGATTAAAGGTAAATTAGGTTAAGAATAAAGTCAGGCCATAGCTCAGTGGTACAGTGCGTGCTTCGCACTAAATCAGCCTGAGTTCGATTCCCGAGCGCAGTGATAACTTTTCACGATGACCAATAAGAATAAGAATATATTTATTTTATTCTTTTACTTTATTCTCCCTTTATTCTTTATTTTATTCTCCCCGTGGTTCGGAAGTCACGTTAAGCCGTTGTCCATTCCATTGGTTGTTGAGCTATTAATGATCCAATCTGGGGAACAGTCGGCCCTAGGTTACACAATACTGCGCCTCATCATCCATCAAAAACCCCAACACACTCACCATTCATCCCATATTCACCTTAAAATACCCTCTAGGAGTGATCGGTGTCTCAAATCAAAGTATCAAACTTAACTCTTAGGCTTTGCGGCCGGTGTCACAACTATAAACTATTTCTTCTGGTCCACACCGCGTCAAAACATCATTATGATTTGTTTGGAAATATTTCGGTCTCGCTGTGGAGTACCTTCTTCAGTCACTGATTGGCTGAAACCCCTTTAGGTTTCTGACGACATATAGCCTAGTTTCCTCAGACAGAGAACATAAGTGTTTCTATAAACATTGAGTGTTGATCGGTAAAGTTACTTTTGCGACAAGCTGTACATTACGTGTTTTGACCAAATGAAATCTTTTAACGAAAATTTGTATAAGAATCAAGTTTAAACATTCATAACTATACGATTTACTTGAAGGTTTTGATTTTTTAATTGTAGCAAATATATGACAAATTATATGGTTATGTTTCATATAAATTATTTTGACTGGGACTCGTGGCGTGGTCGTGTAATCCAGCTTCATGGAGGTCAGGTTTTGAGGATGATATAGGTCTAAAGCGGCTCAGATAGTCTCAGTGATCATCTGATGATACCCGCATCAACTCCCACCATCGTTTAGACATATCAGACCATCACTTGTGTGTTCGAAAGTCACGTTAAGCCGTTGGCCTTTGTATTTCCATTGATCATTGGGCTATTAATTAATTACCCATTCTAAGGAAGAGTCGGCCTTAGTTTGTTAACAAGACTACACCTCATAACTCATTACTACCAATCATCACACTCATCCTTCACCACATATTTGCCTTGAAATACCCTCATGGGAGTGGTCGGCATCTCAAATAGTGATAAGTATAATAAATCCATTAAAATCGTGTACGATAATTTACACAAGGACAATGTACACGATTGGACAATGAAGGCTGATACGGTTTCTTAACACTCTTAAAACTAACACGTGAGAAATGTTGCTCTCCTGGTTGTAAGGAGGTCTGCGGAATCGTTTCCGATCGGAAATTGAACACCTCTCTGCTTCACTTCCCGGTTAAACACATGTACAGTTAAAACTGTAAAGTAATAGTGATCCATAGAGGCTTTAGGTATATATGTATACACTTTTATTCATTAAAGGTTTTATTTAAAAGTAATACTGTTCCCAAAGCACAACACAAACTAAGGATATAACTTTAGCAAAGAGTCACACCTATTTCTTTGCATTAGTTATAACAGTGTTTGTTTATTCCTCTTATTATTAATTAACATGTAATATTATTACACAGTACTTAATGATTAACTATATTGTGTTTTAAAGCTCTTTTCCTCACCGCTTGCTTTAAATTCGTCAGTCATTATTTCACTTTAAAATCCTCTCGTCAAGTACAATGCGTTGATAGTTCTCATTCTCGGCTTGTCAACAAATTCACAAATTAACCAAATATTACAAAATTACAATGAAGAAAGTAATTCGTAAAATAACTTCAAACAATATTATTTAGTATTTTTAAATAGTTTTGTGATAATACTGGACAGAATTTCAATCTAGCAAATTGACAAGGTTGGTTGGAGCTGAAAAGACTTCATCGTTGCTGCCGTTGAACACATTGTGTATTTGCTTCTCCTGATTGGTCAATCCATTCTGCTGACGCGGCTCAGTTTCAACTTACAAAATTGCACCACTCTTATATCTTTTAATAATATTGTGTTTATCGTTAAAATAATAAGTTTATACTGTATTTACAGGTTAATTTCAGGATTTCAGAACGTATTCATGGACAAATTATTGCTTGCGTTGAAAGTAATACTGAGGGTTTTCACTCATTCACTTAATCTTAAGTTCATAGCAGAACGGTGGTTTTTGGCACAAAGAAGAGGTTGTTACGCGTTTTCAATAATGTTTTAAAGTAATTATTGTTGTTGTATTACATACAAATTCATTATTTGCCCCCTAGGATATCAATTTGACATAATACCTAGGTTTAGTTACCTCCGTCAATACACACATTTTTTGGATATTGACGGAGGTAACTAAAACCTATTTTATGTTGGTTAGTTAATAAATTAAAGCTTCTGATTTTCTTTTTGCTATGCGATTGTACCACTGTTAGTGAAAGTATTTGGTTAAATCATGATTGGTTATTAGGAGAACAAATCAAGTGTTCGTCTGATACTGCTAAGCTGCACAAGTTTAAAAAATAATGGATATATAATTTATGTTGACGTGAAAATTCAGGTCAATTTGTTTTGAGGAGTTCTACGCTTTTGGTACACCCATTGTAAGTCTTTCTTCATCCTCTACCTCTCTCATCATCTTCTTCTCGTAGATCCTTGTTTATTACATCGCTTCATATACACGTTGGTTTTCTTCTAATTCTATTCGTCCAACTTCAAACTGTCCTCTTGCTCACATGGTTTCTATTTCGTTTATTCCCTGCTTTGACATCTATTCTGAAGGCTTTCTTCTTCATCTACCTCTCTCACTCTCTCTTTTTTCTCAGAACTTCGTTTACTCTATCGCTTTATCCCCGCTTTAGTAATTTTATAATCTTTACTTCCTACTTCAAACTATTCTCTTGCTGACGTAGTTTTCGTTCATTCTATTCCTTCATGCTTGAACCTACTCTAAAGTACTTCTCACGTGACGGTCCTACTTTGAGTGTCCTCTAATTGACAACACAAGTGTCACATTGAACTCATGTAGGAGTCAATGATATTTGCAATATCCTGCTCTGCTATTGTAGGAGTGAAGCAGCAACACAAATATCTGAGACTGGTCTGGCTTTGTGAGTCACTCGAGCGATCCATCCCTGAGATTAGATTTCTGCTCAAATCACCTCAAGGCTATCCCCCTCCTCACCCCTCCATTCTACCTCTCCATTCAACTCCTTCATTCAGTTCATCCAATCCACTACTCTTGACGTTGAAGTGGGAGGTCACTCTCATAACGTTCGACTGTTTAAAAAAGTATTGGAAATATTTTAGAACAGAATATAATATTTATTTCACCCAATTTATAGATGTAGTGTTGCTCAAAGATCCTTTTAGTTTAAATGTAAAACGGAAAACCATGCATACATTGAATGGTTATAAGTTACCAAGAGTTGAAATCAATAATAATAATAGTCCACGTTTGGGCCCGGCAAGACCACGCACGTTCTCTGTGAACCTGACACTGATTTAACTCCAGTCTTCCTAATTTATTTATAATTTTCAAGTAGTCCATGGCATAGGAAGCTCGCTCTTATTGGAAATTATATAAATTTAAGAGAAATCTGCAAATATTTCAATAATGTAACATTTATTAGTGTAATAAATGTTACATTATTGGAATATTTGCAGATTTCTCTTACATTTATGAAATTTCCAAGTTAACTTAAATGATTAGGTTGGAGAACAATATATTTACATTGAGTGTGTTGCCTGTACTACTTGGATTTGATTGAACTAAAGATGGATGTTTGGACTCAGAGCCCATTACTGGTGATTAATCATTGGCCATGTACATATCCTGATATAATCATACATTTACTGCATTAGTGGACAAGAGAGCTGCATTCACTAATAGACACATTTGGTTATTAACTGACTAAACAAATACAAACTCTCCATAGAGCTTTGAACTTTGTATTCCTAGTTGATGTTTGTTTAGTTGTTTAGTAGATGTTTGTTTAGTTTGTCCCCTGTTATTAATATTGATGGGGTTGTTGTTTTAGGTCATAAGCATTCACGTTAAAATACTATAGAAGAAGCCCTTCTGTATCTACCGACTATACTCTCTTCTTCTCCATCCTGTTAACCAACTTCCACCCATCTATCCTCTTATACCTCATTATTTCATACTACTTCTCTGCAGCAGACTACATCCTTTTTTCCACTCTTCTTCCTTGAACTTTCTCTCGTCACGGTCCCACTCTGAGTGTCCTCTAATTGACAACACAAGTGTCGCATTGAACTCGTGTAGGGTCAACGATATTTGCAATATCCTGCTCTGCTATTGTAGGGCTGAAGCAGCAACACAAATATCTGAGCCTGGTCTGGCTTTGTGAGTCACTCGAGCGATCCATCCCCGAGATTAGATTTCTGCACAAATCACCTCAAGGCCATCCCCCTCCACCTCCACCCACCATTCTACCTCTCCATTCAATTTCCTCCATTCAACCCACAAACCCACGACTCTTGACATTGAAGCAGGAGGTAACCATTATTGCTTTCAATTATCAAGAATCAAGAGAAGCACCCAAATTATTATTGATTTTAGGAAGATATTAAATACTAAGATTGTTATCTTGTGTGACTCTTATCTGTACTTCCCCAGTAAATATAACGATGAGCTACAGTATTGTGATCTGGTGATATTTAGTTTGTGCGAATATTTCGGTTGCAAAAGAGGTAGGCTATAACAGGTTTTTGGAGTTCTTTAAATAATTTTCCCTTTGAGTAGCTGCATGTTATGTCAAATTGGATAAGAAACCTCCAAATGGGCTTTTGTCATAGACTTGGTACTTTTCGAAATATCATATACTGTCTTAAATAATAGCTTCATTTTAAATCAAGATTTTTCTCTCTTCTAATGGATAAAGCTTCACCTCATTGTTGTAAATGTCGTAAAAGGTTTAATTTAGGAACAACACAGGTTTTTAATTATTGATTCCCTCTACAATGTATGGTTGTCTGAGATAAAAAATAACCACTTTCAATAAAACTCGTTATTGAACTTACATAATTATTTAAGCTACAAAACAAGGAGAAGCCCTTTCTCTCTACGTCTCGAATTTCATATTCAAAACAAACCCCTTCCCCTCTGTAACTAATAAGCTTCCTTTGCTGGAGGCCAGTGATGCATAGCGAGCTGAGAGGACAGTAATTGCATCAGGTTATTAAAATCCAAACTCGCATCAGAAAACTATGAGTATTTTCTTAAAACAATTTACGAAGAATGCTAGTCAAATCAAAATTCTTAGGATTACATAGTTATAAGATGAATAATATTTTGAGCTTATAAGAAGTAATATTTTGCAGCCTCTATAAGGCTAACGGTATGGTTTGAGTTACAAGTACTGTACTAGCAAGTACCAACACCTTCTGGTATGGATAATTCTTGTCGTGGCTTGTCTCTCCATTGCTTCATAATACTTTGGAATGATCTTTATTTTCTTTCAGTCTAGGCTACTTCTAGGCTAAAGAAAATATAAGTAGAACTACTGGTGAATAATATTACGTCAGAGAAATCACTTAGCAATAATGGGATACGTTCGTAATAAAATTCTACAACCACAGAAATTTCACCACCGTTAACAATAAACTTCAAACAAAGAAGCCTACATCAAATTGAGACGAAGACGTTCAACGTTCAATTGAAAACCAGTTTAAAACAAAAAAAGGTCATGTAAGGCCATCCGTTAAAAGTACGTCACGCAGATTAAAAGTTACAAAAGAAACTCCGGATGACAGATTATCAAGATATAAAATGTCAAGAAAGTCTTCTGGGAGCACTTTGGAATCGTTTTGTGAACAGATAATGTGACTTCTTCTCAAGCTTATAATGATCAATGTATGTGTAGTTAAATACTCTGTGTGAACAGTAAATCTATCATGTGTTCAATTATACTGATTTTTAAGCGCAAAAATCTGAACACGTCTTCTTAGGTTCAGAAGTTTAATGCATTGTCTTCTAGGTGTATCATAGAATACACTTATATACATAAGTTAGTCTTGTGTTTTGTCTTCAGACAAAGTTAATTCAGTGTTTTGCTTTGGAGGTAACTCGCTCTGTTGGTTTGACAAAATTCTAACTAACTTTTTTGCCTAAAATGAGGTTATGCGCTAAAATGACTACACTAAGCCAGCTCTATATGCCAAACTGATTTTTAATGCATTATAGCGGATAATAAGTAAACTACGGTACTACAGAAGTGTGCCAAGGCAAAGTTCTATCTGTGATTTACAGTGTCAAAAATGTGTTGGACAACAATCAAAACAGCTGTGTTTTCTCGATTTATGTCACGGTTTTACAAACTGTTTTTTAACTGGCTACCTCGGCA
Source organism: Matsumurasca onukii (assembly GCA_018831715.1). Lineage (NCBI taxonomy): Eukaryota > Metazoa > Arthropoda > Insecta > Hemiptera > Cicadellidae > Matsumurasca > Matsumurasca onukii. Next base: position 44,925,073 of record CM032065.1, on the reverse strand, counting down.
AACTTAATTGTGCGAAAGGCGACTTATTTTCACTTGTATGGCCTTTTACGCCCTTAATCATGGGTTGGGGCGGGGCGGGGATAATAATTCTCTGTGGTTCTCTATTATAATCCGCGAACCAATAGCTTTTACTTATCAAAATTAATGAAACTATAAGACAAAATAATTATTGGGGCGACATTTTAGAAATTAATACTCATTATTTGTTTCTCTTTTTTAGATATAAAGGATATTAGTAGGAACATACATATAAGTCTTTCAACATAAATCATAATTATTCATTTAAATTAATTGTGTTTTATATATTAATATTAACGATTTGAAGTGATCAAGAAACATAAATTGGCATTTAACAAATCATAGTATTTTTCATGGTGGATTTTACCTTACTAATCTAATATTCATATTTTTAAATACTGTATTTAAATTAATAAAGCGTTTAAATGGTCGCGGTAGCACATTTCGAATAGAGTCATGTAGGTTGAGTGGAAAGCCCCTTCAAAAAGGGAGTTGAGATATATTTGCAGAAATGTAATGTTAACTGCATCGCAAAGGTGAAGGAGTTTAAATAAACCTTAAAATCTACTATCGACGTTGTTATTTCAGTATTTTGCATATTTTGGTATAAAACCCGTAAATGATGACAAAAAAGTTAAAATAACTTATTTTGATTATTTTAAGCATGACAGTGGTAATATTAATTATTTATAAACAATAATTTATTTTCCTTAGATTTTCTAGTGCATCTTTCTTAGAATTCATCAATACTCTGGAATTAGTATGAAATAAAATTACTATTTCTGTATTGTTGAAGTCTATAAAATTTATTCTTAAAACTATACACGGAAAACTTAGGTCTATTTACTGGCAATGTATACATAGCTTCCTCTTTGTCAACCCTATTTGGTTCATTATTAACCACCTGACCATAACTCAACTTTATAAGAAACATGGGTTAGTCAGTATTTATGGTTTAGATCGTTCAAATTGTTGGTTAGACTTTCATATAGAAAATCACGTAATAAAACGTAAATGAAAGTAAAAATACGTAAAATAATCACATCATCAGCATCATTGAATAATGGTTCCTAAATTTTTATTTTTGGATTGTTGTTAGTATACTTGTATACTGAATCTGAAATGTTGGTATACTATGTTTACACTATGTTTATGTCAAAATAATATTCGGTTAAAAATCACTACATTAACAATCTTCTTCATTGTACAGTTTCTTAGACTTATTTTTGTCATGATTATGCACTAAAAAGGGATAATCGCAAGCCATGTCATTACTGCAAAACTAGTAGACAATTCTTTTAAAAGAAGACAACTAACAATACGTCAATAACTAGTAAAGTAAAACCTTAACAATTTGTTAGCATTGAAATCTACAATGTCTACTATCGTCTTCACTTGTTACAGTGTGAATTATGGCACTATAACAGCCACAAGTAAAATCAAACAAATACGCAGAAAAGAGTTGAGCTGATTTGCAACAACAAGTCAGGTCTAACAAAGAGAGTTCAGAATAAATAACCAGCAAATCATCTAGAAAGGATTGCCTTTTGTCAAATCCGACGTTGGGATTCCTTTTGTATCTTGACTTTATTCTCGTCGTTTCCTACTGTACGAACCTTTCCATAGAGATACAACGTAAACATTTCTTGTGAGTACGTTTTCATGTACTCAAAAGCCAACGCTTGACACCTTCCTTTAAGTGGACCTTCTTTGGTATGTTATAGTAACTATTGGATCTTGAACAATTTTCCAATTAGTTTTTATGATTTAACGTGGTAGTTAAAAAGAAAACACTTCTGAAACATTTTAGTAAAACCTTTTATAATTAAAGCATTATTGCAATACATTACAATCAATCATAATAAACAACAGATGTCTAAAACATGATTAATTTTCTAAAATGTTTAATTTAACTGTCTGGATTTGTTTTGAATTGGTAGGCCTACTATAAAATATAACAGTAACACTAGGTCCTAAAGTGACACCTTTAAACACAAAGCCGAGGACGTTTAATGACAGAGGGTCAAAAAGACACTTTCGGGCCGAGTGATGAACGATACTATTTTGTCATGATGGAAATACTAATGAGAAATAAATGTCAATACGTTTTAATATTACAAAAATTAAGTAAACATAGTTTTCAACTCAACAGTCTGAATTATACTTTTTTGAAGAAACAGCTGTTACACTGGTCAAAAATTTAAAACAAACTCGTTGAACCAGCTGATGCTTGCCACAAAAATATCATTGAAATGACCTTTTTCTCCATAGTAAAATGTCATCAAAACAATACTTTATTTACCTGGGTGAAAAAGCGACTCTTTAGCACTGCCAACACATGTGTCTAAAGTAGCTGTTATCAGAACAGAATGACAAAAAATCGTATTAACGAAGTCTGAGAAATTATGAATTTAGAGTGCTCTTGTTACTATAGGATTCGTAGAAACATTTAATTTTAAAACTAGGCATATATCGTTTATTTAAAATCAAACTCAATATTTGCGTGTTGAAGGAAAGTGGCATTAATTATTAACTCTCTCCAAAGAAAGCTTGCATTTTTAAAAACCATTTGCTAATTTCCCCCATGTAAAAGCGGCACGATAAATTGAACGCCTGGCTATATTTGCTAAAGGAATATTTCTTCTAATGATATCAACGATTTTCTAGAAAGCCCTTCCGTTATCATAATATTCCACCATATCTAATTTTAAAATCAAAGGAACTGTCCGGAGGGGATCGCCTGCCTGAGACATTCTTGTTAAGTATGTTTATTTAGCCTCGAACCTTAACTCATATTTATGCTTTGTGTGCTTTTAGAATACGCTTATGTTTTTAAGGCATGGTTTAAAACTTACTTAACGTCGTTTATCTTAAGGGACAAATTAATTCATTATTTGGTCTATCATCTTGACCAAAACTGTTTCTTAGCTACGACATAACAAGTCTTATCTCTTATTACAGAAATTGCATGTCTCTATAGTAATTTAATTGTTTGAAGTTTGTTGCTGACGATGGGAGGATTTCAGAAGTTGAACTATTATTGGGGACATTTTCCATCGTTAGTGAACAAAAAAGATCACGACGTTTCGGGATCTGCAATCTGATCCCGTCTTCAGGTGAAAATAACCTAAAACATAACACAGAACATTAGAACATGAGCTAGCCTAAAGTCAAACTCTACCAAACCATATGAAGTTGTTAAGTCAAACAACAAATTAAACCTTAGAATTTAGTAATAGCCTAGAGAAAAACAAAACTACGAGTACAATATTACAAACACAAGCCACGCTATGAAAGTAAATAAGGCACCGGAGTAAATTCAAAACGAATCACAAAACACGTCCTAGACTGTCTAGGGTGTCAGTCTAGGGTTAGCTCGTTCAGTTAGTGGACGTGTTTTTTGATTCGTTTTGAATTTTCTAGCTCATTTTCTAATGTTCTGTGTTATGTTTTAGGTTATTTTCACCTGAAGACGGGATCAGATTGCAGATTCCGAAACGTCGTGATCCTTTTTGTTCACTAACGATGGAAAATGTCCGCAATAATAGTTCAACTTCTAGTAATTTAACTTTTAATATTTAGATTTTCACGCAATCATTGAAATTGAATGATAATTTCACATAGTTGTGAGCAACAATTTCACTAATTTGTTGTCAACTACGGGGTGATTTTAAAATAGAGTGTAAAACTTTAGGAAAAGGTTTTCTGTACAAAACAAGGACAAATAATCCGTAAACTTAGGGCCGAAACCTCTTTTTACATATGCCAACTACCCTTTTGGTTTATAATAATTATTTCTTTTATTTCTAGCACCGTTTAATGTATTTGCTTAGCCTTTTTCAGAATGATTCAACTTATTATTTAAAAATGGAAAATATTATACGAGTATGTTTTCATTAAACTTTGATGAGCGAACAAAGTTTGTTTTGTTAATTAAGGCAAAGTTTGGACTTGACAGTCCTCTAAACCTCAAACTTGACCTTGACCTAGAGTTACCTTGAAGTGATCCTAAATAGTTTTCTTGTCAGATACAAAAAGAATTGTCGTAAAACCTTTGAGCGATCTAATCTGATAAATTTTTAAGGAAGGTTAGAGAACAAAAGACTTGCTAACATTGAATTCATTGTAATCATCCTTCTCTTATTGGTGAAATCATTCTGCAATACTCAGGTTTCCTTTCAAAAGGAAAGATTTATTGTGACCTGACATTATTGGTTTATTATAGTGCTTGCAACTAGTCCTAGTCAAGAGATGAAATCCTGACCAAACATGTAAGAGGATAGGCAACGTCTTATTATTACTGCAAAAAACAACGTAAAACGGCAAAATATAATATGTTGATCCTAAATTAGTGTCTTAAGTAAAAGAAAAACCTATAGCCAACAAAGAGGTAACAACGTATTATTAATTTATGATTCTCTAAGGGTTTCAATAGTTAAATAGAAAACTACGTCATAAGTGACAGTTTAATGAACGAATTTTGAAGTTTATAGGCTAAATAAAATGCGTCTCATTTTCTCTTACATAATAAGACTGGAAACATTTTCTTTTTATCAGTAGATTCTTTTGATTTCTCCCTTATAATTTACAGATTTTTCTCTTGTTCTGTTGTACTTTGGAGTAACAACTATTAAGTGATTTAACAATCATAGGTCCAAATTTCCAACAGGATAAGCCTACTTAAGCTTTTACATACAAAACAGCGGAGAAGGGTCGAGACACCTGGACCTCAGAACTCCCCTCTACTCAAAATTTAATATTGAAAACAACCCCTCTTGAATCTCAGCGGTCTGCTTATATGACTAATAAGCATCCCTTGCTGCAGGCTATCTGATATCCAGCGTGAGCTTAATATCTTCGTATTGCATATTTCTAAACAAATAACTGAACTTTTAATATACTTAGTATATTTTTAATATACTGACTTATATCTCATAGAAATACGTGTGGTGTTTTAAATACCAGTACTTTCTCTCACAGAAGTCTGTCTGCAATGTGACAAATTTACAAGGATTTTATTAGACTCGGGTTGAGGATTGATTGTTATTTGTATGATGGAAAGGGAAGGGGAGCGTTTCGTGGGTTTTGTAAATAAGAAGAAATAAACCAACAATCAGCCTTAGCGGATCCGTAGCGGGTTGTTATCGTGCGCGACTCCGGAGCTTATCACTCCGGCGGCACGGATTCGAACCCCGCAGTCATTACCTACAATTTGTAAAAATATCATACGGTGACGCTAGGTAAAGGCCGAGGTTGAGTGGTAGAGAGGACTTCCCAAATTCTCCTCGTTAAACAAGACAAACTCTACCTTTTACTGTTGACCTAAGCCAGATTACAACCTGGCACAGAATATATATCCTAGTTTTATTAAAATGGTCGTAATGAGTAGCACCAAAAGCAAGAAGTAGGTACAAAATATCCAAACATTCTCATTAATGTATTATCTTCATCGTCAGAACTGGAGCTTTGGTGGGATATAGGGTGGAGGCAGATTTTTATAGGGTGGAATCTAATTTATCTGTAATGCCATCAAATATAATAAGTTTAATGAGAACATCATCTTTTTTAACCTAGAAAAATGCAGCTGTTAAAAAGAAAATTAAAAAACCGAAAGTTAGCTTACAAGAAATACTTTTAATTACTAGTACATGGATTTAGTATTTTTTCCTGCGTCTCATAAATGTTAAACGCAAGTAAACATGTCTTAAAGCAACAAATTCTCAAGCGGCTTTCACTTTTGAGAAAACAACTACACAAGCTTTAATGGAACTTTGGTTCAAAGCGCAAAGTCTAAAAGCTTGATGAAGTTTTAAGCTTGCGTCTAAGCTAAGAGGCACTGAATGAGAAAACTTAACTTAACACTTTAATGTGGATTACTTCCTCGTCGTCCAAGCGAATAAATACTGCTATAACAACAAATACGATATTAAACACTTTCCTGGGTCAAGGAGTTTAACATTAAAAGTCTATTTTGTGATTATGTAAAATGATGAATTTTGTGTTAAACCAAACATGAGTTTTGGCCTATTTAATGAAATACGAGTATTTGTTCACCGATGTTAGTTGTTTTACCCAGACATCTCTACTAAAATGTTAGCATATATTTTAATTGATATCAATTTGATTTGACAGTGTTTTTAATTGATTTTCAAGAACAGTGTTGACTACAAATTATGATAACTAATACAGGTTTGTAGAAACTTTATTCATTTTACCTTTTCTTCTCAAAATTTTAAGTGATAGCCTTCAAAGAACTACTTTTACAACAATATAATGGAGAAGTGGTAGGAAATTTCATATAAATGTTATTTTTTGTAGCTGTTTTGTATTTGCTTTTTGCATTTTGAGAGCACTGTAACAATTGTACGGTGCGCATACACACATTTTCGTGTCTTCTTGAAGGTGATAATTGGGCAACCCCCATGACACTACAACACTTATGTGCAAGGTTTTGTGCCTTAATCTAGCTTTTTAGTACACTGACCAATATTTGATACAAGCAAAACACACTATTTACTTAGGTTTAGACAAACGTTACACCTAAGTATTGTCCCTTCAATCATAAGATAACTAATTACGGAGTTGACAAGAATTGCTGGAGGGAGGTTTAAACTCATCCCTAACCAAAGCTTCAGACACACTCCTGTGACTGAAATCTTCCCTCCTCCCCTCTTCAATATTATTAGCTTTTCTCTCAAGGGGCTGATTTTACTCAGTTGCTAAATGTTGATTGTAATTTTCATCATTTACATAAACAATCGTTCAACCAACACAACCGTATAGCTAACTCCCAATAATTATACATTTGGCTATAGACGTTGTATGAGCTTTGCTAAAAATTCTACCCGTAATGGGGTCCTGTAATTCTCAAAAGCATTAAATTCCAAGATGGAGCATACATAGTTTGTCTTGTTTATCGAGATGAAGTTCGGACTACAAAGTCCTCTCTACCTCAACCTCGACAATTACCTAGCGTTATTGTCAAGTCACTTTAGCATTGTTAGTGATAACTACGGAGATTGAAACAGAATTTTGCGCAATTTAACGCAAAATGGCGAGCTCTTACATCTCAGGCTGTTTAAACATCAAGCAATCCTAAACTGTTCCTGTTTTTAGCAGATCCGTGGTATCGCGCACGGCTCGGAGCTCATCACTCCGGTGGCGCGGGTTCGATCCCCGCAGTCACCTTTTACATTATTGTACAGTGACTAAACGGTGGCGCTAAGTAAAGGTCGACGTTGAGTGGTAGAGAGGTTTTGTAAGTCCTAACTCTACCTCGTTAAACAAGACAAACTTAACCTTTTTTACATTTTAGAATATAATTAAACCCTATCGTTTGGGAATTTTTGAATAGTACTAGTTTAGTTTACACAAGGGTATACAATACAACGTGAAACTTGTTTCTCGCACAGTTCCTCTTCTATTCACCACTTTTCGTGAGCTTTGCTGTTAAACAGCAAATTTTGACTTGTAAAATTCAAGCTTATTTGGTTAATCATAAAAGCCTAGTTTATAAATCCTCTAAAATTCTAAGAGGATGAATCAAGTGTAGGCGTAAAGTAACACCAATTTTTCAAGATGGTTTCAAGATGGCGTTAACGTACATAACATGGTCCGACGGGCCAATTTGTGATTAATAATAATGTGTATGATTATAATATCCTATACAAATTATCATCAGGTGTTTAATATTACAAGGCTAATTATTACGAATACAATTTCAGCCTACCTTTTCTTTTCATAGTACCTAGACTTCTTTATTTTCAATGAACTTTTGTTTGTGTTAAATTAAAATGTATATTTATATTTGTTTTTTTTTCTCAAATATTTGTAAGCCTGTAAGAAATTGTACTTTTTTGTTGGGTTTATCCGATTTGTTTGAATTATTTCTCGCACATTAAGATAAGTTGATTATTTGTAACGTTTTGCTCTGTCCAAAACTCTCACGAGAGAGTCGTATTCGTAAACGATTTATGATTTGTTAGTATTGAAATAGTTACTCTGTTCTCTTTCAGCAGGACCAGAATACAAAAGAAATTTTTAAACGACATAATCAATCAATGTTACCGCATAGAATGATTACTCTATAGAATTGTTTTTATCAATGCTGTAAGCTTTCAAAGTATGTCATACAAATATTGGGCCCTATTATTTTTAAAATAACAATAGGAATATATTATTTAATACATGATAAATGAAACTAGGAGAGTAACTATTATCCAGTTAGCCAAACAGTCTCGGACTGAAGTTTGAGTCGCCTCGAGGTTTCCGGTCAAATCTCTAATTGACTGGTCTGATACTCCTAAGGCGATGTTCTTCCCTTGGCAAACCCTGAACTGTCTGCTGTAAGTTGTACTTAGAGAGGCTTATTGTGTAGCGAAGCTCTCAGACTAAATTTTAAAAAGTAGTTCCTTATACAAATATGGGGAATATATTTCCTTTAGCCCATGATATAAGACAACTTATAAGATAAATCTCAAAATGGCGGCCAGTCAAAGTTAGGAGTGCAGCCCGTATGTTTTAATTTTAAATGGTTGCCTTCTACCCCATATAGGGACATTTGGGTGACGTACATACGAGTTAGGTCAAATACGAGTTCTACGAGCAAATAAAAGAGTTTTCGGCAAGAAAAAGATGAGATAGTAAAGCTGTCCGTTGTGGCTAAACCACGAGATGTGGCTAACCAAAAAAAGTTGACTAAGAAACGAATTTATTTCTAAACGACGTAGGTGTACTTATGATCCGATTTCAATTAAATTTGTACATATATTTATGTCACCTAACTGATATATACACACAAAATGAACTAAATGCAATCAGCCAGACGAAGCCAGTATCACTTGTGGTTACGGGGTTTCCCAGTGAGCGTTACAATATTTCTTTACAATCCACAGTCAAAACAGCCTATGTAGCAACAGCCCGTGAGAAATGAAATAGAATACAAATTTATATACAACAAATATCATCCATTTGTTCTAGTATCATAATGAAGTAAGCTGTACTTATAGAGGAACACATTTAAACACTGAAGCCAAATCCATGATGTAATCAAGGTAATGGCTGATACCACTGACCCAACTCTGAACTTACCTTTTACCAAGTTCACTTATACAATATTCAGCTGCATTACAAAGTTGTACGTAGAGAGGAACAGGGAAACTGAACACAGAGAATACATTCTCTATACATGAGTTATACTAAACATTTGGACACACGTAAAACTTAATGAGCTCAAAGTGTCAGTCGGCAAGGTTTGCCTTCGTGGCTGTTTTGAGAGGCTGCCGGAAAGAGCCCAAGCGGCCTCTATGGGAAAATTGCAGAAAGTATAACGTTCTTCAAACCAGGTTGCTGTTCGCTTATTTTTTGTACTAGATGTTTCAAGTATATTAACGTTATGTAATTGGAAAAGTATTTCAATATAGCTATTGATACTGTAGCATATTTAAGCAAACACGTAAAGCTTCCTCGCCAAACAAAATATTTATTATGAGGATTCAAGTTTTATTTGAGATAATGGGAAAATGAAGTTTAATCAATCTAACGAAATATTTCTTGTTTGTCGAAACTATAAGTTTCAGAGTTTACACGCAGCAGCCTCAATAGCTTTATGCTTACGTTGAAATATATTTGGTAAATTTATGCACGTTAACCAGTTTAAAACATCGTTTGAGTTTTTACCCCAATTTATAAAGCGGTGACCTTTAATAAGGCCGTAAGCAAAAATATCGAAGATATGCGTATGTTGCTTATATTCATAACCTGAAAGATATAAAATCAACTAGATCTACCTTTCTATCCTTTATGTACTGGGTTTGGGCAAGTCTTTATTGCGGAATTTACATGGTTTTTATATTTTAAATATCAACTAAGATCTAAGGTCTTCGCTAAGATTTCAGAGTAACTACTTTCAACGATGGGATCTCACTCGCTGTGCAAAGGTTTCCCGCCAAACCTTACCTCAATTACCCTCAAAGTTGCTGCGTGGCCCAGATAATCTGGTTGTTTGTAGAACTCCAAAAGGAGTATAGAAAAGCCTTCATCTCGGCACACCATTTTCAACAAACACTTAAAATGCACTCGTTTATGTAGTTGAATATTATTTTCCTCTACTGCACCGAAGAGAATAGAAGGGCATGAGGAGGATTGCTATTGCAAGGATCTAGTTTGCGAATTTGCATGGAATCTAGAACTCTTCATTTCTATCGCCAGAGACAACGATTCCGTCTTAGAATCTGTCTTAGAAAAGATCGGTTTCCAGTTTTGAGCATTCCAAAACCTCCTGAGTAAAAAAATCACTAAATCACTATTTGAGATGCCGACCACTCTCATGAGGGTATTTTAAGGCAAATATGTGGTGAGGGATGAGTGTGATGAGTGGTAGTAATGAGTTATGAGGTGTGGTCTTGTTACAAACTAAGGCCGACTCTTCCTTAGAATGGGTCATTAAATAATAGACCAATGGACATAGAAGGATCAACAGCTTAACGTGACTTCCGAACCACGCAGGTGATGGTGTGATATGTCTAAACGATGGTGGGAGTTGATGCGGGTATCATCAGATGATCATTGAGACTATCTAAGCCGCTTTAGACCTTTAGCATCCTCAAAACCTGACCTTTATGAAGCTGGATTACAGGACCACTCCACGAGTCCCAGTCAGTATATGCTAAAAAAACGTGATCCAATTAATTATGATCCGATGACAATTATTTCTTTAAAGTCAGACAAAAACGTCCGGTAGAGTGGTTACAGTGGTCATATAAAGGGTCCAAAAAGGCTTACTGTGTAATTTTTTCCGCGTTATAGGAAATTTCAGATTCACGGTAGCTCTTGTAGTTACGTTTGGCTTCCCGATTATGATTTGTAGTTTTGTGTCTACCGATAGTTGAACAGTACAAATCCACTTCTTACCAGTCTCTGTGCCATGAAGAACACTAATAGCCACACTTAGTCTTGTGTTTTGTGTTGGACAAACTCAATGTTGGGTTTTGTCTCTCTCAGCTTATAGATGTGCTTAGCCGTATCTTAGTCGTATTTACTGCGGTACCATCAATCTCTTTGATGGTCTACATTAGTGTCCACTATACTACGTTTCACTATCAGCTGGCAGCTCGGAAACCCAAAATATTGTATGATGTGAATTTGAACTGTACTACACCCCAGAAAATGTAGGCTTATTTCCGCCCCTTTTCATAAAGAATGTGCCTGAATACTTTCAATATACGTTTGCTACCTTTATGTCCTTTTTTGTTGAAACCTTGGTGAAGATGATAGAATTTACGAGGTTAATACACTGTTGTGCACGTTTTCAATAGTTTTTTAGTCAAAGAGAACACGACGTTTTAGGATCTGAGATCTGACCTCGTCTTCAAGTCAACAGGTCTTTACCTGAAGACGGGATCAGATTCCACATCCCGAAACGACGTGTTATCTTTCGATAAACATATGGAACACGTCCGCAATAATATTTCAACCTCCCATCCTCTTTTTTTTTGGTCTCATGGTTGACAGACAATCCAAGCTACATTCAAGTTGTTTTATGTTTTTCTTAATAATAGTGTGACACAACACAAGATTGGAACCAGGGTAGGTTGAGCAAAGGCTGAACCCGAAGCTGCCACAAGGTCCCACAGGGCCATCCTTTCTGCCAGGAGGTCAGACTCAACCATCTTCAGGTCTTTGTCAATCCATAGGTAACGGGTCGAGGTTTGGTTCACGGGGAGCCAGTCAACGTTTTGTAGAAGAGCGTCGCTGCCTACAGTCGGACTCCTGGAAGTTGAATACTACTCAAAACCTGAGACAGTGTCATTAGTATAATACATTTTTGTAACTAAAACTAAAAGAAGACTCTTTTAAACTTAGTTCGAGTGTTTAAAAATATTGTTTCTGAGACTAAATGAAGCTTCGTTGTTCTTTCAAAATCCTCACATTATTTTACGGTCATCAAGTTTTTTCCTGTCAACTTTAATTTAAAAAATGATTTTACGTATGAATTAAAATTAAATATTTTAACACCCGTTTTTTCAATTACCTGGTTAGCAGCTGGTTAACTAACCGCCGGTTAAGTTGTTTACAGTCTGCAATGTTTACATTTTCACGCAACGTTCAAAGTACTTAAATGGATTATTTGAAGATCTTCCATTCAATAAAGGTATAGTTTTACCAACTTTATTGAATTAAACATGTACACATTATGCTAATATAGCTAAACACAAACTGTAACACCAAAATGCAAAATCAAAACAGACAAAGTAAAACCTAACCTAAACAATATACAGCTTTTCTATTGGTTGGCTACCTGTCCTAATTTTAACCGCCGGTTAAGGTTGAATTGAAAAAAACGGCCCCTAGTGTTTTAACACCTTAAAACCAAAAGGCGTAATGTCCAAAGGCTGGAAAACTCAATATAAAATTACGTTTAAATAAGCAGCTTACCCATGAACAACAAAGTTAGTCCACATCTTGACCATTCTATTCCATGTTTCCACTTCATCAGATGTTTTGCTTTTGGATTGGTTAATGTTTTGGTTAACGAAGATGTAATTTAGTTCTTCAGTATGAGGAACCACTAAAAAAAGTTGAAATACAACAACAACTCATTTTCCTATGAACAATCAACACAAACCATAACAGTGAAATGGGTTAATCATTTACTACACTGTATTTTAAACATATAAATTAAGTATAAGATTAAGATAAAAATCATGCTAATAGCCGATACTTATATTGAGAACATGTTTTTTTAACTTTGTTAAAAAAAGGAATTTACGTTAAAAAAAATTAAAAAAGGCTAGTCGATTTTTAGTGATATGTGATAAAAAAACTATAAAGGCCCAACTTCACCCTATAACGCCCTATAATATAAAAGTATAAAAGGCCCTATAACGCCGGTTGTACAGGTGACTGATGACTGAACGAGTAAATGTTTAGGCAGTATAATGAAACAATTTATTCACTAGCGCTATTCATTAGCGCGTGAGCCCCAAAACACGAGGTCGTGCGGGCAAGCCGTATAATAATAATTATGGTATGTTATAATTAAGAATAAGTAACAATCTAAATTAGCGCTGAGCTGTCGGGCAAGGTATAAAATAATTATGTATGTATAAAAGAAAAAGAAAATCTACTTTTTTGATGTTGTTTAAGATCTGGTGTAATCAAACCTCTTACATGAAAGGTTGAAGTGTTCCTCAATAACTTTGAAGTAAAGATCTTTGAAGGAGCCGTCAAATGTGAAGTAATACAAGAACACATTTCCTCTTTCTTGGAACTTTCTGGCACTTATTACTGTGGGATGTGCGAAATTTGCATCGGTGTTTATCTGAAAATGAAGATAATATAGAAAGAAATCCTTAACAACCACGTGATTTTAATAGTTTAAACTTGACAGTAATTTACCTCAATTATAAACTTATTACCCCGACCTATAACTTAAGCTAAAAATCTTTAAAAACTACGAATTTTATTAAGGCAAAAGAAAAATGTGTTGATATACTTACATCAAAGAGACCTCTTATATTTTCATTAGAAACAGGTGTGTTGTTGAAGTAAAATTCACTCAACTTCACAGTCAACCACTGCAGTTCTGATGTTGAACACCTTTTTCTAACTTCCAGAGGAATAAACTGTTCTACGTAAGCCGAGATGTTTTTCTCTCCCTTGTCTCTGCCTAAAAATTACATTTTTGATCAGAAAAAAGAAAATATACATATTAAGACTAATTAATGAGGCCTGAAAGTGTCGTCAACTCTTTGTGGTTGACCATAAGTTTAACGACCATACATTAGTTTGATATTTGAGCCATGGTATCGGCTACTAAATATATTCGGCTGTATACTTTCGTTTGTGTCCTCGGCCTTATGTGCAAGTTTTTCTTTGAACCAAAGACAATGATAAGTAGGTAGATAGTGAATGGATGCCGCATGGCTGAGGCTGGCAGCTCAATATAGTTGAGGCAGTCCACGCACAGAATGAGCATTATTTACATGTCATGGGCAAAAGATTGGTGTATAACATTGTCTTTGTGTAGAACACATATTTAAGACTGGGTAATCTCATCAGCATGAAGACATTTGCTATTATCTTCAGACAACTACATCAGTTTTATAATCTTTACCTCTTTAGACTGACTAAAGCTAGGCCATCCTCTGTGTTGTAAATTAATGTGTTAGCTCAACTAATCGTAGAAGTAAGCAACAACATTTTTTTATAAAACAGTTTTACTAATGCAAATACTTCACCAAAACTTTCTTACCTCCTAGTCCTAGGACGCCTTCATCTTTGTTGATACCCATGAGGAAGGGGACATAAGACCCTTCTCTTTGATCCATCAGGATCGCAGGGAATTCAGGAAGAATTGACATATTACTGGTCTGTTTATCTATCGATGGCATGAACTTGACTACCAGTCCGACCTCTTTGTCCTAAAAATGAAAATATACATAAATTTACTTTTGGTAAGTTATCCTTTAGTCGAATGAGGCTACAACTTGATCTTTGAGTTTTGAAGTACAGTAGAGTCTCGCGTATCCGTCATAAACGGGCCGGGAAGAGGACGGATAATAAAAAATGTCTGATTGCTAGAAAACCTTATGAAAAAGTCATTTAAGTTTAAAAAATGTTATCATCTTCCATTTAATAGAAGCATTCTACTATTGAAGACAATGAAAATATATGAACGAAAAGGGAAAACTCCCAGTAAAACATATCACATAACATTGACCATGAAAGCTATGATTTTTTCTGGTTGGATGATGGGTAATGTACGAGTAGAATGTCGGATCTGTGAAAGACGGATATGTAACTCTCTACAGTATTATGAAAATCAAATGTTCAGGCTTTCTCTATTGTTTTGAAGAAAGCTACGTTTTTGTACAGATAGTAAAAATACTACCTATAAAACATATAGCCTACTATTATCATAAGGATTATTATTAAAGTATTACTTAACATAAGATCACGTTAGTATTTTCCCGTAAGAACGTGTATTGATGTATGCAAAATCTCTCTAATCAAAGTATTTTATGAATTACGTACCTTGTACGAGCCTGTAGATCCTACAATTGAGAATAAAGTGTGGATGCGCATTTCACCCCGCTTGTGGGGCATCGTCGGCACACTTATTGTCCTTAACTAAAACATATGGTACACTATTAACACTAATTCTTGTCTTATACACGGGGGAGGGCGCGAACGCGGTGACGCACTACGCGGGTTTTTCGTCCGGTGGCCGTCTACGAAACATCGCATACTGGAGGATGAATGTGCTACTGGCAGGTTTAAAGGTGTTCTGGGGTGCGGGGGCTGGCCTGGGAAGCCCCATGGCCGGTTTCTCTGTTTTGTGCTGACGGTGGTGACCTACTTCCTAGTTGGCGCGCGAATTTAAAAATTACTGTGTTCTTTATATCTTCTTTTTTGTTTAATAGTGAGTTGGATCCGTGGGTGTCAATGTGTTTAAAAATGGCATAACCTTCGTGAGATTTTGCTAAGTTCTTGTTATTGATTCGTTTGATGACTTCTAGTGATTGGGGGAACTTAATACTATGTGATTGATTGTTTTTTTAAATGTATGGCTACTAGAGATGTGGGCTTTTGGTGATGTTTGGCTGCGTGTTCCTTAAATCGGTTTGAAAACTGTCTATTGGTGTAACCTATTACTTATGTAATATATGTATACTGCTTATCACCCCGGGGGTCGTCGTTTGAACAGGTAATTTTGTAGACGCCTTTTTGAGTTGCTAGATCATCCATCATTTCAGATTGGTTTTTGAAATTGCTGTACGTTGCTATTGGTTCTCTGTTATCTTTGTATGCCGTATGGTATCCTGCTTTCTTGAAGATTTTTCTTATGGTTTCTGTGTTTCTGTCTACGTAGAAAAGTGGTATGTGTTTGATTTCCTGGGTTGGTGTTTGAACTGAATTATCTAGCTGCATTTCTTTCGACTGTTTTGTCATTTTTCTAATTAAGTCATGGGTGGGTTTTGGTTGATAGTCATTGCTCAAGGCTATTAATTTTGTAGGATGGTATTCTTGTCTTTTTCGTATTCTTCTTTATTTAAATTGTAATTTATTAGTCGGTAAACTATAGATCTGAAGGCAGCTATTTTGTATTTGTACGGGTGGTTTGATTTGGCTGGGATGAGAAGTGTGATAAGCAGTATTTAGGTTACACCAATAGACAATTTTCAACCCGATTTAAGGAACACGCAGCCAAACATCACCAAAAGCCCACATCTCTAGTAGCCATACATTTAAAAAACAATCAATCACATAGTATTCAGTTCCCCAATCACTAGAAGTCATCAAACGAATCAATAACAAAAACTTAGCAAAATCTCACGAAGGTTATGCCATTTTTAACACATTGACACCCACGGATCCAACTCACTATTAAACAAAAAAGAAGATATAAAGAACACAGTAATTTTTAAATTCGCGTGCCAACTAGGAAGTAGGTCACCACCGACAGCACAAAACAGAGAAACCGGCTATCGGCGCCCCGCACCCCAGCACACTCCAGTAGCCATAGTGTGCGATGTTTCGTAGACGACATAGTGCGTCATTAGTGTTAATAGTGTACCATATGTTTTAGTTAAGGACAATAAGTGTGCCGACGATGCCCCACAAGCGGGGTGAAATGCGCATCCACACTTTATTCTCAACTGTAGGATCTACAAGCACAATACAAGGTAATTTTTGAAGACGAACGAACTTCCGCGTGCTTCACTGGCTCTACATGAGACTTAAAGGAATTCCTGCACAGCGCTATCTTTGCCTGGGCTGCCGCAACTATGTTGATTTTCCTGCCTCCTGCTTTTATGCTCAATCTACTCACCATAACATTATTCTTGATAAAACGCGATGACGACACCTCTAACATACCTCTGGAGTCGGATCTCCGAGAAACTGAACCTGATTGATGCTGTCGGCGTCAGCAGCCATGAGACAAGCGTATGCTAACGTCACGATAGTGGGGGAGGAACAGTTCAGCAGACGTGCCAACTGTAGCGAGTAGAACACAGACGCACCGGTGCTTCTGACTGGATAGTTGAGGCCTAGGCTGGTTCCACTGTCACCGATAGCCCCTCTGAAGAGTCCTGCATAGACCGAGACTGAAAATTTCTTGTAAGCTGAAAATGCTTTTGGAAAAACAAACAATCGCTCCAGCTGGTTATCAATGTAATCATTACAAATGAATAAAACATACAGATAACAATAGCGGGGTGCTTGATTTACAGATAGGGTAGCAAAAGCGGAGATAGTAAATAAATTACGGATTTATCTTTAAAATAACTGATTGATTAATGTATCAGCTTTACACTTTATAAGCCATCAATTACTGATAAAATATTTCAATAGTCCTTAACTCACTTAACATTGATTACTACCACTTATATGTTATGGACCCACGAGATTCGTTCGTTGGTTAGGTTTGATTAGATTTCATTATTACTTGCTTTTTACATGTAGGCTAACCAAAGACAACAGATATAGATCGAAACCAAGAAATGAAATGAAAAACATCTTCATTTACGTGGCGAAGTTAGGACTTTATAATCATCACGTATCAGAGATGCATTTTGCATAAGACACCCAAAGTGCTACTTACCTTTAGAGAGAGGAGACAGATAATGCAAATGGACGGCTGAAGCTCCAGCGCTTTCGCCGAAAATTGTGACTTTGGTCGGATCTCCTCCAAATTTGGAGATTTCGTCTTGAACCCAAATCATCGCCAGTCTCTGATCCTTCAGTCCAACGTTTCCAGGGGTCTCAGGTGTTCCCAAACTTAAAAATCCTGCGGGCAATTTAACATAGATTGTTAAGAAAAAGTAATAGTTTATTTTAAAATAATACTCGCGTTCAAAGATGGGGGCTTGCGTTCGAGGCTGTTGCCAATAAACAAGGGTTGTTTTGCTTTTAAATATGACTTTAAACTTTAGAGCCAATTGATTGAGAGAGAAAAACTTCCGTGCGAATTTTTCCTTACCGGGTTTTAGTTGGCATTCTGATTTTATAGCGATCTCCCATAAGTGACAACGAGGTTAAAATGGCTCCATAAAATAACAAAATGAATTGGTGCAAACTAAATAGTTTCAAATGATACATGAGTCGGTAGACGGGCCACTCCCCGTTCGGAAGTCACGTCGAGCCGTGGTCTATTCTATTGGTCGATGGGATATTAATTTAATGACGCAATCTGGGGAACAGTCGTCCTAACAAGACTATACCTCATCGTCCATCAACACTCATACTCACCATTCATCCATATTCACCTTGAAATACTCTCTAGTAGTGGTCGGTATCTCAAATAAAAATCTATTAATAAATTGCTATTTTCCCAGTTGCAGGACCTTGTTTTCTTACAGTTACCTTGGTTGTGGCGCCTGTAGATCCTACGGTGCAGGTTGTAGTCTAAACACGTGTTTCGCAGCTCTTGTGCTGCATCATCAGTAGACACACTAAGTCACTATTTACACTGATATTTAAACTTAACATTTTAAACTAAACTTAGTGTGTCTACTGATGATGCAGCACAAGAGCTGCGAAACACTTGTATAGACTCCAACCTGCACCGTAGGATCTACAGGCGCCACAACCAAGGTAACTGTAATAAAAAATCTAATAACGCTGATGTTTTCCATCTGGTTTGTTAAGGGCGTTTACTACGAACCATTCTATTTTAATTGTTTTATTTATTCAATGTTCTAACTAAATGTCAACTGTCTACATCTAAATCCTAACTGAGAAAGGTCATGCTCACCGAAAGGTCCAAGTCTATAGTTGAGTGTGACCACGATGATGTTCTGGGCCACGAGCTTGTCAGGACCCTGCCCTAGGTAGTTCCCGGAGCCGAGGAGGAAAGCACCTCCGTGAATCCAAATCAGAACTGGCAACCCTGTGACCGGATGCAACTAGGGCCAACAATGCGTTATCAAACTTAACCTTTGTGAAATCAAGGTTTTCTTAAGAGGATGGAGTTGAGTAAGAGGATTTTAAGAGGGCAACACACCAAGGGGGAAATTCTATAATACCCTCGAAGATGAAAAAACCTTGAAACCTTACTTTAAGGGTGCGCAGTTTGGGTGACGATGCATAGGGTTGTAGTCCAACAAACGCTGCCGTTAAAAATAATGTTTCTGTGAGTTTTAAAATTTCAAAAGCGAGTCAATATATTATTAATGGTGGATTGGGAGCTTTTTTATTTGGAGAAAAATCTAGCTTGAAACACGTGACAATACATTCAGTACTTTGGAGCTTCGTAACTCAAATTTAAATGATGAATTTCAAAGTTGTGCCTCAAATCTGTCTTAAGTAATATATTTGGTGTCATGTAAACATTATGACACATATAGAAAGTCATCCCAGAACGGGCGTTTGATGGGTTGTAAAGTCACTAAAAGACCCTCGTTCAAAGTTGACATGAATTTTCAATGCAATCTAAATCATATAATTTGTTTTACGCCCGTAGACTTCACTCATTGCTAAGCCAAAAGCGTTATTTTTTGACGTTCGTACTATGGACTGTGCAGTGCGCACCTTCAGTTCTACTTCTAACCTTTGAATACCAAAATGTTGGTTGGCACAAACAAGATTTCTCAATGAATAGAAATCATTTGCTTGATACACACTTTCAATAATTTGTAAGTAAATGTGAAAAATATTGCAAGTCGTGGTTAAACGTATTCAAGACATTCTGTCACCTCACATAACATAGATACGATTAAAATATTATTAATTCTTTTGCGTAAGCTGCAAACCTTATTTTTGTGTTTTTTGCATCTATTTTACTGAGTCGTGTGTGCTAGTTGTTGCTGATTCTACCATCAATTCTATCTATTTGAATATTTCTTCAGAACGCTAGTGAATCTTTGAGAATTTTTCTACCCAATCCAGTGTTAGACGCTGAGTTAAAACGGTGTAACTTACAGGCTGGCAGTAATTTGGATTATAGATTCACGGCTTTAGATGTAACATAGAATAGTGAACTTTCTTAAACGAACTACTTCAAACTGCACACAATAAATCAAATTGTCAACACAAGCTTGAACTTACGTTTGGTGTGTACACGTTGAGAAATAGACAGTCTTCGCTTTGACTTGAGTTTAGGGTTTGGTTGAACAATATGCTAGGTTGAAAGCAAGAAGCTCCATCTTGTACACAATCCTTCGTTCCAGTCCAGTTTACAGCGGATATTGGGTCCTAAAAATCAAATTTGAATAAAAACTCGGTTAAATTAATTAACTAATTACTGCTGAGCTCAATAATCTACGGTGTAGTTGAGCAAGTAGCTCTTTATTTTATATCGGGTACTTTGAAATCTATATAAATGTCACTTCAATGGCTTTTATATCGAAGAACTTTTGTTTTTGCTATGCTTAGGTACATACATAGCAATTCAAACTTGGTGGTTTTGAATGAAAAAAGAAACTATTTGTTGGATGAGAATAGCATTTTTTGGGCTGAATCATTAGACAAGTGGTTTAAATTTAGAACACACCTATCAAATACAATAGTATTTTCCCAATGATTCAGTTCAGACAACTTCGTTCTGCTTATGTCCAACCACTCAGTTTTATAACCTTAAACATTTGGGGAGTAAATTATTATGTATAAAGTTTGTTGATGACGTTATCTGATTCATTTTTACAATTTAAATTGTAAAACACAATACAGTTGTTGTTTTTATTACCACCCACTATCACTCAAAATAAATTTTGTGTAAATGTTTTATTGTTTGATCCCAAAGCAGTTTACCTTGAAGCGTAAGTCTCCAGTAGGCGGAGTTGCGTAAGGGATGCCTTGGAAAGCATAGACGACCTGATTGGTCCAGGGAGAGACGAACGTCCTTCCTCTGATAACACCATTTGTGATCCTTATCTCAGGAGAACCATCTGCACAACTGAATCGCAATTATGAAACACATTAGTCTAGGTGCAGTGGTGACTGTGAAATGGTGATGACTTGACCATTGCTGAGGGGTGGTTTAAGCTCAGTGGTGTTGTGCTTCAAACCAAGAGGGCTCGAGTTCAATTACCGTAGCTGCTGTAACAATTTTGTACGATGGGTACTTCCCGTGGTTCGGAAGTCACGTTACGTAGTTGGTCAATTACAATTGGTCGATGAGCTATAACTAATAACCCAAACTGGGGAACGGTCGGCCCTTCTATGTAAATATTTTATGACTCACTATCCATTAAAACACTTTTTGCACTCACCTATAAATCTTTCTTTATATGACTTAATTGAAAACAACTATTAGTTTTTGGGGATTACTACTGGTTTAATAATACCACAGCCAAAACCATTTGTAATTAAACAAACTACAATATGAATTTCAAAGTATTTATGTTTTTAAATAAAGTTTGAAATTTACGTCAGCCATTTGTAATGTGGCTGTGTTGCATACTCTTTTAACAGCTTCGATTATAAAATAGGCCAAAACCAGTATCATAACAAGTAAAAACTTTTAAATTTTTGCATTTTTTAAAATACCGTTTTATGTAATTATGGACATGTACTTTTATTTTAGAAAAATACACCTTCAGGAGTCCTTTTACAATGAAGAACTCCCGTGGTATATTGATTGCAGGTAACTAAAAATGAACCGGTTTCATAAATTATTATTGTGTTTAACCTACATTTAACGGATATAACCAAACAAGAAGACGCATTATCAACCGATCGAGTCAAGTTTAAACAAAAGCAATTATATCAATAATAAAATATTAGTTAGATCTTACCAGTTAACAAGCAAGGCACAATTTACTAGCAACAACACACATTTCATAAGCATCTTACACAAAGAAGTGACTTGGAACATATTCGAAACAACACTGCTTAAACCTTCACAATACTGTATTCATAATCACTGCAACTTGGTTATTTTTAGCTTTCAACGTATACAATCTAATCAAGCATTGACATAATGGGCTGGCTGTTTGAATTATTGTCTGATAGCAACAAGGAAATACACATTGATCTAACTAACAGCTGTTTGACGAAACACTAATTGGGTAAAAGGTGAGTTAAAAAATAACAAAGTTTGTTATCAATGACAAGTAAAGTGTTAAGTTACTCTTGTCTGCTGATTCATCTGGAAAATTCAGTTATTTACGTATTTTCCACGTAAAACGCCAATTTTATTTGGTTTGACCTATATTTGTTTAATTTTCAGTTGATGTTTTTGTTAAGAGCAGCCGTGGATTGGTATCGCTCGTGTCTTTGATACTTTGCTTTGACACCGACCAGGCATAGAGGGTATTTTAAGGCGAGTAGGGAATGGATTTTGGTGGATGATGAGGTGTAGTCCTGTTACAAACTAGGACTGTCCCCAGATAATATCCCAACGATTAATGGAATGGAAACGACGGCTTAACGTGACTTCCGAACCACGGGGAGTGGCCATTGTGAAAAGCTGATTCAGGAACTCATCACTCCAGTGGTGCGAGTTTAATCCCCGCAGTCACCAGATATTGCGGTAACGCTAGGTAAAGATCGAGGTTGAGTGTTCCATGTGTAGCTTTTACAATATGGAACAATCTACAACACAAGCATTTCTGTAAACACAGCGAGGCTGTTCACGAGGGATAACTTCTTTGTTCTGCGGGTTCATTATTTGCGAATGTGTCAGTGTATTGTGTGTCACGTGATATGACACAGTGACGGATTCGCAGATATGACACAATGGAGTGAATGACACATTTCTCCTGTCATGCGATAGCTGCTGTCACGGATATCAAACACTGATTTTCTTTATAAGAGGTATTTATAACTTTTTGCGTGCTGTTATTTTTACGCTTGGTTATTATTTGTGTATCAAGCTTACAAAGCCATTTCTACTACTCAATTTTGACCTTTACCTAGCGTTACCGCGTAGTCATTGGTGACTGCGGGGGTCGACCCTTGACACCACTCCACTACAGGTCCAATAGATTGGTCAGTTTTTATTCCTTAGCCAAACTTAAAAGTGGATTTAGAAAATAGGGCATCAGGCCAGGATATGCTATCAAAAAGAAACATAAAGTAGAACAGGCTTACCTGGACAATGAAGAAAATTGTGAATTTCATAGGAAAAGCCAAACGGCAAACAGCTTTGAGCTTACCAAGGTCTTTTCAACGATCCTTGTCCTTAAACATTACATAAATGCAATGGACATAGTCAATAATGATAAGTCTTTGATCTGGAAAACCAATAATAAGGTAATTTACTGGTTTTCACAAATCAAAGGTCAGCAGTAAATAATAAAATCAAACAATACTTCTTTTCCTTCTTCCAAATGGATAAATAATCCTTTCAATTAAACGGTTTTCACACTTTGATGTAAGCTAATGAAACCGTATTGCCCTGTATATCGGTCACATCTACTCAGTTTAAAGATTGATACCTAACTTAAGAGTTTAAAGTTTGTTGTTGACGATGGAAGGATTTCAGAAGTTGAACTATTATTGCGGACATTTTCCATCGTTAGTGAACAAAAAAGGATCACGACGTTTCGGGATCTGCAATCTGATCCCGTCTTCAGGTGAAAACCTAAAACATAACACAGAACATTAGAAAATGAGCTAGCCTAAAGTAGTCAGCGTAGCTGACCAGTCAAACTCTACTAAACAACATGTAGTTGTTAAGTCAAACAACAAATTAAATCTTAGAATTAGAATAGCCTAGAGAAAAAACAAAACTACAATATTACAAACACAAGCCACACTAAGCAGGTAAACAAGTCACCGGAGTAATTTCAACACTAATCACAAAACACGTCCACTCACTGAACGAGCTCACCCTGGACTGACTGGTTGGCCGGTGACAGGCCAATCACACCCACTAGCCGCAGGCTAGCCAACTGAAACAGAGAAACACAAAAATCCCTATTTATGCACAGCCAATGGGAGACTTACGAGAGTTAAGTTCTATGTGGCCTGTTTTGCGTCCTTAATACCATGCTATGAGTTTTTTTAGTTGTTTCTTGTTGAAAATTTACTTGACTATTATGGTTGTCCCTACGCTTAAGTTCATTTTTAATGAGCGGTAGCCAGAGTGAAAAAAGTAGAAAGCGATTTGATTAACAATGGGTATCCTCAGTCTGTGATAAATAAGTGCAAACAACGTAGAGCTAAAAAAACAGAGTCAGAAAGCCAGTTAGATGAAAATCCTGCGTTTATGTCAATCCCTTATGTGCCGGGATTATCGGAAAAGCTCAGAAGAATAGGTAGAAAATTTAAAGTTAGAACTGCGTTCAAAACACAGAATACACTTAGGCAAAGTCTCGTAAAACCAAACCCAAAATGGCACTCAGGAATCTAAAACTGTATTTACAGTATTAAATGTAGTTGTGATAGGGAGTACATAGGTGAGACAAAAGACCATTAAATGTAAGAGTTAAAGAACACAAAGACAAAACGCGAAAGGGTTTAACAGAAACGTCCAAAATTGCTCAACATTGTTGGTCTGAAAATCACGCAATGAACTGGAATGAGGCTAGTATAATACATCGGGAACCTCACTTCTTTAAAAGGAAAATAATCGAGGCCTCATACATAAAATTAGCAGACCGTCCAATCAGTCAAGCTTCAGTTGAAATAAGGCCCTCTGGCTACCGCTCATTAAAAATGAACTTAAGCGTAGGGACAACCATAATAGTCAAGTAAATTTTCAACAAGAAACAACTAAAAACTCATAGCATGGTATTAAGGACGCAAAACAGGCCACAGAGAACTTAACTCTCGTAAGTCTCCCATTGGCTGTGCATAAATAGGGATTTTGTGTTTCTCTGTTTCAGTTATTAGCCTGCGGCTAGTGTGTGTGATTGGCCTGTCACCGGCCAACCAGTCAGTCCAGGGTGAGCTCGTTCAGTGAGTGGACGTGTTTTGTGATTAGTGTTGAAATTACTCCGGTGACTTGTTTACCTGCTTAGTGTGGCTTGTGTTTGTAATATTGTAGTTTTGTTTTTTTCTCTAGGCTATTCTAATTCTAAGATTTAATTTGTTGTTTGACTTAACAACTACATGTTGTTTAGTAGAGTTTGACTGGTCAGCTACGCTGACTACTTTAGGCTAGCTCATTTTCTAATGTTCTGTGTTATGTTTTAGGTTTTTACCTGAAGATGGGATCAGATTGCAGATCCCGAAACGTCGTGATCCTTTTTTGTTCACTAACGATGGAAAATGTCCGCAATAATAGTTCAACTTCTGTAACTTAAGAGAATGTTTTGAATTTCTTTTCATTGATTTCTTCAAATCTGACTCTACTCTGTTTTAAACTTATTAGTTTTTAAATTATTCTCATGGAAACTAATTTCAGGGGATCGTTCTCTTGGTTTAGTTGTGTCTCAGTTCTTAGTAATTACTTGACATTGTTTACAAGATGAGGATAAGATGAAATAAAGTACACGTATATATTTTTCAGAAAGCGTTCGTGTTTGAAATCGTGGTTTAAATATTATGAAAATATCAATATCTAACACATCTCGTTTCAGAAACACAGTAGAGGTTGTTACATATTTTAAATTCGTTTTATTAATATTTTTAATACAGTATTCAAAATTATTTGACACTAAATGGATATAAGTAGAATAATGATTGAGCGTAATATTGTTGGAGTAAAAAATAATCTACTAGATTCGATTCGACCTTTAGCATTTCTCTGCAATAGCATGTAACAAGTACTACAAATAAACAGTACGTTTTATTACAAACAAGGACAGTTTTAAGGACCTGTTTTGAGGCACTTCTCAATTTTAGTTCAGTAGAAGTTTTTATTTTATGGCAGCGTTCATCGTAAACAATAATTACATAAGGTTTTTGGCAATTTTTAACCTCACCACATAGTGGTAGATTAATATACTTTTTGATGATCACGATACTTTAAATACAGTAATGACTGATCAACTAACAAAATTGTTGAGCGAAAATTGGAAGTTACTATGTAAATTGTGCAAAGTAATAGATTGATGGTACCGCAGTAAATACGACTAAGATACGGCTAAGCACATCTATAAGCTGAGAGAGACAAAACCCAACATTGAGTTTGTCCAACACAAAACACAAGACTAAGTGTGGCTATTAGTGTTCTTCATTACACAGAGACTAGTTAGAACTGGATTTGTACTGTTCAACTATCGGTAGACACAAAAGTGACCTCAATATAGACACAGTTTATGTTACTGTAGGTAGATGGCGCATAGATGCCGAATGACTGAGGCAGGAAAATCAACATAGTTGCGGAAGCCCGAGCATAAATAGAGCTGCGAGCGCTACCGTTTTCGCCCCCTCGGCTCCGCATGCTCGAGTTTGTCCGATGTCGACTGGGAGTCGTGGCGTGGTCCTGTAATCCAGCTTCATGGAGGTCAGGTTTTGAGGATGATATAGGTCTAAAGTGGCTCAGATAGTCTCAGTGATCATCTGATGATACCCGCATCAACTCCTTTACATCGTTTAGACATATCAGACCATCACCTGCGTGGTTCGGAAGTCACGTTAAGCCGTTGGTCCTTGTATTTCCATTGGTCATTGGGCTAATCCATTAATGACCCTTTCTAAGGATGAGTCAGCCTTAGTTCGTAACAAGACTACATTTCATAACTCATTACTACCACTCATCACACTCATCCTTCACCACATATTTGCCTTAAAATACCCTCATGAGAGTGGTCGGCATCTCAAATAGTGACAGTGATGACTTAAATGTAACCAAATTGTGTGATTTTCGACGATATACGAATTTGTGCGTGCGTCAGTGGCTCTACTTGAGACGTTTAAAAAGAATTTCCTTACAGCCCTAGCTGTGTTTGGGCTGCCGCAACTATGTTGATTTTCCTACCTCAGCCATTTGATCTATGCGTCATCTATCTACTATAACATAATCTTTTATATAGATTTAAACAATTCAACAATATGAATATATAGAGTGACACATTAAAACGTTATAACTGGACGCGAGATTTTTTAACATTATGATATGAACACATGTTAAATTTCAACCATTCCAAAACGAACAACTTAGGTTTGATGTAGACAATCAATACGGAAGTAGTTTTTTTATTCGAGTGTAAAATTCATTTCCGTTTGATATACAATATGGCCAAAAAGTCTTTGTGGGGTTTTGGAGTCTATGTTTGCAATATTATAAGTTATATGTCAGGACACACTATCCATGGATAAAAATAATCTTTAACTTAACTAGGGGTTTTCTACGTTTATCGCAGTTCTATATGTGCGTTTTCGGTCGATTTGCTTACATCTTGACGGTATTCGAGCTCTCGCCATACATTTTGGAGGTTTTAATAAGTCCCTAACGCAAAATAAAGTAAATAAAAATCCATAGATGTCAGGTCTGGAGATTGAGGTGGCCACGCTGTCCACTCCTGCCAATCCAGTTGCTGGCAAAACCGCTCGGTAACGAAATCTCTTATATATTTTTCAAAATGAGAAAATGAGGGGAGGGGGGGGTAGGTAGTCCAGTGTTTTGACCTTTTGTACCAATTAAAAATACAGGTTTCATGTCGAAGATCTTCAAGGAATGTTTTGCGTTATTCACGTTGCACTTTATTAATGGAGTCCAATATTTTGGGATTTTCTTTTTGTAATCAAACAGCTTAGCTGTTCCAGGCATTATAACCCATCGTGTATATTATCCTTTAACAGCATACAAGTTAACAACACTTTATCTGTACAAAATCAGTATCTGAGAAGAGTGACAGATGCTGTTACATGACAGGAGAGATGTGTCATTCACTCCATTGTGTCATATCTGCGAATCCGTCACTGTGTCATATCACGTGACACACAATACTCTGACACATTCACATGTAATGAACATGCAGAACAAACAAGTCATTGAAAACACATGTTCACATACAGTTAGTTGTTTTAATAATAAAACAAGTGCTGTGTCTTGGAAACTATTCGATACGTTTAATTTTTGGATAACACAAAAATACGTATTTATGCACAGCCAACAGAAGGGGGATTTTCCTAATGAGGGTTTCCCAATGTGTTTTGTTATGTTGTAGGTAGCTTCTCACCAAAAAATAACATCCGTAATAACAATTTTACCCCATATATAACACAATTGTTAACTACTGTAACTTGTTGTACTCAATATGACCTTTCACTCCTGCCAACCCTAAAGTTTTCAATTTAAACAAAAATAGAAAACATGACAAAACGAGTTAAGTTGAAATGAAATAAAGTGATTTATTGGTTAAATCCAATCATTGAGGAACGCTAGAGATCAAACTTCTTTTTACTGCTCAATGGGGTGGAAACCTTTTCCACTTCTCAAAGTGATTCGATAACGGCCAGCTCCTCTATCTGTTTATATTTATAAATTACGTCATCGTGTGCTTCAAACTGGATTTGACGGTTCGAGAATTACTTTTGTTGACTTAAAAGTGCATTTGACGGCGTTTTTATTTATTTATTCATTGTAATGCTACATAACAGGCGTGCCCAATTACAATGGAGCATTTAAAAACACAACAGTTTTGATTGGCTTAACGAAAACAAACGGTTTTCAATCAGCAGTGTATAATTTAAAAACATGTTTGATTAAATAAGCGAAGGCACACACGGGACGTCAACATGAGACTTGACAAAAGGGACTTCTTTATAGATGGCTTGCTGGTTATTCATTCTGAGCAGTGAAGACCCTTTGTTAGAGTTGGCTTATTGTTGAAAATCAGTTTAACTTGTTTGCAATATGAATAAATTCCAATTTATAAAATATGTACAAACATGTTTACTATCAAGAAGAAATTATGGAAAAGTAAGGACACACAACGCACAATTCGCTTTTAGTTTGTCATTTCGTGAATGAATCCAATATTCATACATAATCTCGTATTCAAGTAGCTTTAAAACAAAACGCCACCTGACGTAGTTCAAAACTTCACTTTTGGATAAAATTACGTTTACCCTAAAGATTTTAACACAACCAAATATATATACAAAATACTTGACAGTTTGTATTCTGAAACTATTCTAAGGGTAATGAACTATTCTTCATATTAAATGTAAAAATTATAATACATCTACAACATTAGTAACCATGTTCTTACTTTATTACAAAACGAAATTGCGTAGTTTTCCGTTAAAAGTTGGTTAACGCACTGGTTTTGAACGCATGTCCTGTGGAGTTATTTTCTAGTTTTGATGTGGTAAAATTAAGTTTTAAAGTATGGTGGTCTTCACAAACCCCTGCATTTTCAATACATTCAGCGCAGTCTGTATGGGTAAACTCCTTTGTTTCCCTGCTGTAAATGAATACCTGCACACGTGTTGTCATTGTTGTCATGTGCTCCATTGTTCAGAGATTCTGATTCTTCAAAACCTCTGTCAGATGACAGCAGAAATGCAACTCGCGTTTTGTCGCATAACTGTGACGTCATTGTCTATGATGACAATAAACAACACAGCATTAGTTAGGTGTTGTCGTGACAATGTTAACAAGATGTTGACATTATACGGACATTATGTTGCTTATCGTTAAATTCATAAGTTGTGTATTAATGTTCTGGATATAAAAAAACTACAGGTTACAGGGTCTCGCCCTCTCCCCACTACCCCTATTAAGGGTTAGGGGCAAACCTCCCAAAATGTGCCACAAATACTTCAGTACCCCCTAAATACATTTGGTATATGTCTACGCGTTCAAAATTTGCATTCATTCCAAAAGTTAGGGGGAGCGGACTTTTCTGTTTTGAACACCCAGTATAGGTATTTTGAACTATAAGTGTTTTTTTGAAGCTTGAAACTACACTTAGTGGCCCTTTGTATACATGGTGCCAATTACGTCTAAAGACGGTTTAATATCTTTGTAACGGCGTTGCAAAAACGCACCAAATTTTACAGACCTTTTTCAGGGACTACAAACTAAATTTTATGTAGTTGTTAGCCCGATGCAGTTAGTGATAGTGGGGCATTAGATTGGATTTTGGAGATTGCCGTAGGACATTGCATATTGTTGAAAAGGTATTTTTTCAAAACACAAACACGCATTTCAGGAAGATTGTTCAATCAAAAGTTGTAAGTGTTTAAATTTTCAGTGTATTAGAAATTCGGTTTGCAGCTTTGGAACGATATTTAACCTTTAGTAGCTCTTTGCATTTGGCAAAACCTGTACTTCAGCGTGTTTTGAGTTGTTTGTTTTTACATTTTTCGAAACTTTAAACGGCAAAACCTGGGCATGAAGACGTAAATATGATCAAATTACTTTGGGAGATTATTCTCTCTGGACTCTCCCCTCCCCCACCTCAGGACAGCCCTTGACACAAACTTAGTAATCTACCTGAATAAACAACAAGTTAACTTGACAACTACAGAGTTGCCGAGGTTACAGTTAACTTTGGATCTGTTGAATCTTACATTAACTAAAGCACCATTTACGTGGCTAAAGGAATATTTCATAACAGGTGTTACTCTTAGGGCGGTTCTTTCGATCAAGTCTTAACCGGCGGTTAAAATATACCCAATAGAAAAGCTGGATATTTCCTGAGGTTAAGTTTTACTGTGTTGTTTTTATTTTGCATTTCAGTGTTATAGTTTGTCCGCATGGTTACAAAAGAAACCCCTTAAATTTTACTGTTTATGCTACAGATGAAAGTATTAAATGTTTTAAACAATGAATTAAATATACAGTGCAAACCTAATCGGTGGTGCAAAATTAATAAAATCCCATAAGATGTTTAACTGGCTGAAAAATAACGAACCCAATTGAAAGTGAGCTAGAAAACCTCAAATTAAAATACCTTTCAGAATAATTAATCAAACTACCCTTCCAGCTTTTAAGAACATGCGAGCTTTAGGTTGATAGAGAACATAACTACCCTCTTGTACTATTAGACTCTTGGGATTATTGCTAATAACATTGAACAAGGAGAACGCTTAGAGGGATTTCACTGTGAGGGGTGCAATTGAAGATCTGATTGAGACACTTGTAACGCACCCTCCGGTAATTCTCGTCTTAAACGTAATTAGTAAAACTAGCAAGGGAGATACTTTTTAACCCTCGTAATTCAAACTATTCAAAATTTACCGTTTTAAGCTCCATTGTAAAGTTGTTTCTCGAAAGTAAACAGCAGATAAAAAATAAAACGTAACATAAATTACAAAATATCACAAGATTTATACATTTTCTTTCATCTCTTCATTAAAACGAAAACCCCTAAAAGGCAAAATAGATAAGGAGTTAAAAGTTATTAAGTTCAAAAGAGTTCAAAACACATTTATCGAGTGTGTTAAGTTTTCTGACTCATTTTCTCTCCAACGAAAGCTTAAAACTTCATCAAGCTTTTAGGCTTTGCCCTCACATTAAGCCAAACTTTCCTTCAAGCTCATGTGGTTACTTTCTAACGCAAAGCTCTTTAGAAGAACTTAGCGTTTAAGTAGTTACAAGTAAAACATACGCGCGTTTAAGTACAAAGTGGCCAAAGAAAATCTACTTTTAGAAACAACATTTTTATTCATACAGATATGAAAACATTCCAAAAGTGTAGGTTTACTTTGGTGTGTAAACATATGTTAAACTTTTTAGTAAAATAATTTAAAAACCCCGCCAACATTTTCAAGTGTAGGCTATATGTTGCGTTGTAATGCGTTGCCTCGCTTTTGCCCTTGTGTCCCCCATTTTCATTGGTTAAAATAACGTATTATAAGATGGTGGCTGGTTGACGTGGCTTTTGTATCATATTATTTGTAGGGGGATATGTAATTTATTTGCGCTCTAAAATAAACATTTTGAGAACAAATTTAACAGTGTTGCCAAATTTGACTAGTTGAGATATTTATTTCCTGAAGTACATATTTTTATAGGCTAGTTAGTACGTCCTTTCAAGATTTTAATTTGCATTAAAAGGTAAAAAAGGTAAAGTTTGTCTTGTTTAACGAGGCGAAGTTAGAACTACAAAGTCCTCTTACCACTCAACCTCGACCTCTAAGCGTGTATTAGTCACGTACGGGGATCACTCTCATGAGCCACGGTCCGCTATTTTAGGCTGGAGGAAAGCCAAATAGAAGCTGTACTAGGTGAAGGATGACCACTCTCATGAGGGTATTTTAAGGCAAATGAAGGATGAGTGGTGAGTAGTATGAGTTATGAGGTGTAGTCTAGTTACAAACTAAGGTCGACTCTTCCTTAGAATGGATCATTAATTAATAGCCCAATGACCAATGGAAATACAAGGACCAACGGCTTAACGTGACTTCCGAACCACGTAGGTGATAGTCTGATATGTCTAAACGATGGTGGGAGTTGATGCGGGTATCAGTCAAATTGGTTTTCAATTTCGATTCTGAGATAAATGCGACGACGAAATGTATGTACCGTTGAAAAAAGGTATTTACCCTAAGACAGCGTGTGTTTGTGGGGAAGGGGGGATGTAATTTTTCGTCTGAGGAATCAAAGAGAATACCCGAGGGAAATGTCTGGTTAAGACACCCTGCTCGTACCGCTTACATTACATACAACTGCATCCTCACCTTTATATATCTAACAGCGTCTTATCCTTTGTGTAGACGATCTTTCTT
This sequence comes from Matsumurasca onukii, assembly GCA_018831715.1. Taxonomy (NCBI): domain Eukaryota; kingdom Metazoa; phylum Arthropoda; class Insecta; order Hemiptera; family Cicadellidae; genus Matsumurasca; species Matsumurasca onukii. The sequence continues at coordinate 44,892,535 of CM032065.1, read as the reverse complement.
CTTCTTCTTCTTCTTCACAGTCGGTGATCCGTGTTTTATGCTAAACACGTATTGTTTCTTGTTAATTATTTGATGCTTTGATGCAAAGAGTTGTGTAGAGTTGTGTGAACTTTTGGTACTGGAACTTAGCTCTCTATCTTGGCAAATAAGGAGGAAAATGACCAAAGAACTAAGCGATTTACAAAATCCTAAATAGACCGTATCAGAAGTACAAGTTAAATCTCTACGATCAATGCAATGACAATTTTCTCTGACAGTTTTGAAATAACAGTTTGTACCTGCTGACTACTATAGAGGGGACTTTACAACCAGTGCGTGTTTTCTTGTGGTGGTGTCTCAACACTCTAAATTTGAAAGAGTGAAAATCAAGCCACTCCTTAATGAGATCCCCCAAACAGCGAGAGACCTTTCAACATCCAAAAGAGCGAAATTTCACTCTTTCATAATTTTAGTGTGAACATATTTATAATGAAACACCTAACTTTTGTTCTTTTGATTTTTTTATTACATTGTTTTTTTAATATATTACAACTAGTTGTTAAAAATATATTGTTTTGTTTATTTGTAAAAAAAAGAAAATATAAATATTTCAAAGTTAAGTGGAATTGACGTTTTTACCTCTTTCTTTCTGTTTCTTCTTTTTAAAGTAAGTCTTCCAGTCACCATTGGTCTGTGCAGCCTGTGCCTTAGTGACCTTAGTGACAAATTAACTACTGACCGGGGCTCGAACCTTAGAACTTTTATCCATAGTCTCGCGCTCTACCAACTCAACCACAACGCCGGAAACCTTTTACCTTAAAAACAAAAAAAAACAACTAGAAAGCTTTACCTCTGCTTATTATATTTGGGTCTAAATAATCTACTATTTTAACAGTTAATGTAAAACAACTTACCAAATTAATCCTAAAAAAACTATACAACATTACCAAAGACATTGAAAGGGAACAATGTGTGGACCCCACCGGGACCCATTTTTGTCTTAAAATTTCTTAAGTAACAAATTGGCTATTTAACGTGTATACAAATTAAGATCTAAAGCTATACAATACTAAGACTCCAAACACTCTATTCAACTATATGAGTTTCAACGCTGTGAGGACGAATTCACTAAACAATATAAAGTTTGTTTTTTGTCAATATGATCAGCAGAAAGCTTAATTTTCGTTTCCACTAACTAACCGTTATTGTTTGCGCAAACGTGCCTCGAATAAGTGAGCTTCCTCAGACCAGCCTGGCTTTGATATCGCTGCTCATTGGTTGAAATAAGTTCAGTTGAGAATCTTACCAGAAAACATAATCGAAGGATTTTTATATAGCATTATCACAGCTTACTCTATACTTTATTTTAATGATATGCAAGGAGACAGGTGAAAAAAGGAAACAGTGATTAAAGGAAAAGTACTCTAAGTATTGATGTACTGAAAGCTGGAAATCAAAGGTTCGATCCTTGGGTTTTATCTAGTTAAGACATATCATTCGATACATTTTGGAAAGCGTATTTAGTGTACACCATTTCTTCGAAAAGTTACTTTATAAGTTAATTTTGATTTTATAAACATTTTAGTTTGTTTTATTTCATAGTGGATTGTCAATGCAAACCATACTGTCACAATCATGCACCTTTCGCCAAACTTGACGATAAGCTAGATGTAGGCCTAAGTGCACTTCAACTCGACTGGGCTAATGTAGTTCACTAACATAACAAATTTAACAAAACCATAAATAAAGCTAAGATTGTACTCGTACTTTTAGTATGTATAACTAAAAATACACTTAACAGTCAAGTTTTGTACTGAAAGTGTTCCGTTGTACTTTGATTTAGTTGATTAATTCAGGCACTCACTGACGGTGTAAGCATTGATTTAGTTTTCTTGAATAAATACGCTGGTGGCCTCTACTGTTAGTAAATTTTACATATTTTTCCTTTGTAAAACGTGAAAAATAATAGCATATGTCAATAATATCAACACGTTCTCCTAAATGATTTATTTAAACTGTTATATACCAAAACAAACACGTTTTTCAGGACTTCAACCTAAGATTATATCATTTATTAAAAATTCAACATAATTTCGACCAGACTTTTCCATTCAATTATCCTGCCTTTTTCCACTGATTTATTTTTTACATTTTACATTTAATTACCGTAAAGCTGTAGAGGTAAATCGCCCTAAACACCTTAATATTTTTAAGACGCCAAGGAACACTATTACCTTTTTACACACAATTACCTTTTTGTGTGTAAAAATTACGGGTTAGTTATCTTGAAAACAGTCTTTAGCAAGTGTTCATTTATGAATCAAGTAAATTGTGGAGAAAATAAAAAGTTTTGATTTATTATTATTATTGTTGAACTTTTAACAGCTAAATTTACAATAACCTGTGAGATGACAGAATCCTCTGTCCCAAGGACCTTTGGTATTGAATTTTATGTTGTAATGAAATTAAACACATTTACAAAGCGACCAAAACTCCTTTCAATGCACACAAAGCTATTCCATGTAAGCATAATTGTTCAAAGCATGTCAGAACTAAACTTCTCCATTTGTCCAAACTTTGTTTCAAATGAAAACTATTCAGAATAAACCCTTTAGAATTGTTAATTAAACGTTAAACTTTTCGTTCTTTTGACATTGTACGGTTCTATGCTATTTTTGCAAAGAGAAAATTGCAAAGCATTTCCTTTTTTAAATAGGTCTAAGCTGATTGTTTGCTAAAATGGGAAATCTTAATAAGAGGGATAATTGTCTAATTTATGAAACATTTGTTTATTTTATACCATCAGATAGGAGGTTCTGAAAAACACACCAACATTCAGCTGATGGTTACCTTTTTAGCACATTTGCGATTTGGCCTTAGCATGTCAGATTTGAATTTGAATGTTATTTAATAATATTTTAACCTTTTTACGTATAGTTGAACGTTTTGAAACAATTTTTTAGTAAGAAATGTTTTTATTACCGCAAGTCAAAATGTATACGTTTGATGATTATTACTTTGATATTATTGTACTGTTTTCACGGGTCCCAAATAATGAGGCTTCAGTCTTTGTTGATTCATTATTTAATTACAGTCTAGTTATAATTGTACTAAAATTTAACACAGTAAATAATTATTCACCCAATGGATACAAACTATTACACTACGTAGAGTTCCTTATTTCACTTTTACAATTTAAAGCCTATTCACACTCCCGTCACGTGTTCGTGGCACTTTCCTCGGTCGGAAAGAGGGATCCACGTTGACCTCCACAGTTCACAGCTGATGTTTGCTGTGGGCACAATGAATATCACTGACACGCTGTTCACGCACTATGGATGTGACCCTGTACGTTCACGCAGCACTTGAAACTGCTGCTTGAAACGTTCACACAACACTTGAAACTGCTGCTTGAAACGTTCACACAGCACTTGAAACTGCTGCTTGAAACGTTCACACAGCACTTGAAACTGCTGCTTGAAACGGTCACACAGCACTTGAAACTGCTGCTTGAAACGTTCACACAGCACTAGGCCAATGGAAACTGTTCTTGTTTACCTTGTCCTTGTATTACTTTACTCATACTAAATAATAACATACAGCCCTAAAGTATGAAAGGGCCATCCAGATAATAATCAAACCCTATTTTTGTGTGGGTTTCGAAAAATAGCTCTGATTCTCAGTGATAATTTCTACGACAAAACAAAACAAAAATACAGTTGCGAGTGATATTTAGAGTGGTTTCTGATTCCCGATAACGTTTGACGGAAAGATGTGCCCGGTATGTGATACAGGCAGGTTTATTGCTGCATTCCTTTTCTTACTCTGAGCAGAAATCCAGTTTTCAAAGTGTTCATTCACTGTACAGTATCGTGAAACATCTTAACTCAACAAATCCCAGTATTATATTAAGCCTACGTTTGTGTGTCCTTGTTTTCTAGTAAATTGAAAAGTACTATAATTTTACCGGTACTATTTATCATCTCTAAACGTAAGATTTTTTGAACTGGGTTAGCGCCTTCTGTGTTGCAGAAAAATGATTTGGTGGCGATAATATCTAATATAAAATTTGTTGAGCACAATGGTAGATCGTAATGGGTGGTGTTACTCTTGAATATCTTATTATAACTATGCCTTGCAGTTAATATTTCTTGATTTTAAAGTTTACAGCAACTGACTTACAATTATTAAATGGTACGAGTAACTTATCAAGTTAGTAGACTTATTTTACAGGTTACACCAGGTTCATTTTATTTTATTCTCTTTCGTTGTAAGGGTGTAAAGTAATTAAGACTATTCAAGTTATTACTGTATAAAGTAAGTCAATAAGACTATTTGGAATGAGTCTTGACGAATGAACTCTCCTATCCCTTGTTTATGACCTATGTATATTTGGATGGCTTATGAATTAAAGTAAAATATGTTTTTGATTACACTTATGGTTTAAAGTCTAGTTTTGTTTTGCTCGCTAGATTTAGCTCATATTAAAAACTAAACCGAATGATTACAGCTTCATCAGGTTTTTAACCAAAATGACTACATTGTTTTCGACGTTAACTTAAAGTTTGTATTAGGTTATAGACCTTGCATCGCGTACAAATTCATAATGACTTAAAACTGACTGACTGATAACATTATATTCCATTTCACTAAGGCCGTGGTTTCCTAGACGCGTATTTAGTGCGCTGCGCTCTATGAAGCGCTGATCATGTAAAACGCAGTGACTTGTCTTATGCGATTGTGTAGAGATGGTTTCCTAGGCACGCACCACGAGCGCGCGCTCTACAGAGCGCGCGTTCTAGAACCAGCCACTGCTTCGAGAGCAGTCAGTCAGCCTAGAGCGCGCGTTTTAGCGGGGCCTACGTAAGCTACCCCGGTTTTAGACATGACCTCCAAGGCTCCAAACGTAGTGCTAGTGTATTTAGTGGTGGAAAGAAAGGAAAAGGCAAGTTTTCCAACAGTGAAGATGAAGAACTTATTGAATTAGTTTCCGGTTCTGATGTGTTGTGGAAAATTAGACCCCTGGACTCCAAAAACAACCTGAAAAAGGATGACCTGAAATACTCTTTGAATTTCAGTTCACAGTCCTTTAAGGTGGTTTTTGAAAGAAAACAAGATTTAATCCATGGGCATACAAGATGCATAGAAATACAAACAAAAACATAACAAAGAACAAATCAACAAAAAACAACCAAAAGACCCAGTAAAACAACGCTATAGGCTACTTTTAAATTTTGATCCGGAAAATAGACGATACTTCTTGCTTCAAGTTATCTGGAAGTTTATTATACAATTTATACGACGCATACATTGTATTTTCAGTATAAAAAATTGAATTGTAAGTTAGCATTTTAATTTTTTTCTTTAATAATAATTATAAGTAAATTTGATGTTAGATGAAATATCCAAAAGTTGGTTTTTTAAATGGATTAGACACTCATAAATATATATGCAGGGTAAAGTGGGGTAAATGTATATACAGGGTAATACAGGACCTAATATACAGTATATTAGGTCCAGACCTGTATATTAGGTCCTGGGGTAATATTGTGTTCAATAAAAATTTACTTACAACTATTTCCCTTTTTAATATTAAATATGCTTCTTATAGTTTGTTTTGTTTTGCGAACAACTTTTTAATACACGAACTTTCTTTTCCCCAAACAAATATTCCATATCTGAGATGTGGGAATATATGATCATGGAATATATATGAATATATATATTTTAACTAGTAAATTGAATGCACCCTCTGACTATTTTTTTGTATATTTCCGTGATCTTCTTTCTTCTTTTGCACACTTCATCCGTAAGAACGTCGGTATCATTGTCAATTTGCTGATACAGTAACAAGGCGGCCACTAAAAACAATCTATTTCGAGCAAACATCACTTAAACATTGAAAAAACTTGCAAATTATAAAAACAAACGACTCGTGTAGGTCAGTGTTTTCAATAGAACGTGTGAAAGCGTACTGACGCAGTACATTTGTTACGCGTCTAGGAAACCACATCAAGATTTTCTGAAACACGCGCGGGAGCCCGCAACGCAGGAAGTGAGCTTCCGGTGTCCATCGTAGAGCGCAGCGCACTAAATACGCGTCTAGGAACGGCCTAAAAGAAAATGGCAGTTCTTGAGCGTTACACAGTTTCCAAATGGGTGATCGTAACGGACGGAAGTAGCAAAGGAACATAGTCGACTTCCGGTTGAACACGTCTTCCGGTCTCACCTCAGAACCCAAAGATCTCTCTTAAAGAGGTTAAATATTTTCCGGACGAGACTTTTGATGTCCTGATTCACTGTTTTAAAGAACGGCAAACAGAAAATACGTCGATGATACACAGGTTTATGTTATTTGATTTGGATAGTAGACAGATTTTAGCAAAATATCGTTAAGCTTTTGGCTAAATACTTGTTTGTAGAAGCACTAGCTTAGAATAACTATAGTTTTATAGACTTGATCAACAATAATATTTATGGAAAAAGTTAAAAGTTACCAAAGAGCTTAGCAAACCAAATATGGAATAAAACAGAAGCTGACTGTTTTAATGCAAATAAAAAGGCAATCTCATATAAATCATTGTTTTAAACAGTCACTTTCAATTTTAATGAATAAGCATTCTAACTATTATCTTATTAATGAAGTTATATAAAGGTGTTTAATAGATATACCGTGTAAATATTTTAAATTCAGACAGGGAAATAATTATTGAACACACTAAATTTGAAGTATATCAATTTAAGTGCAAACATATTTCCAATTTACTTAGTTCGTAAGCGTTTACAGAACTCAATAATCATAGAAAACCTAAATAAATTACAAGTGGATAAATTCCAAACATGTTTAACAATTCTACAGTGTTAAAATGAATCTAACGTCGATAATGGTTCTTCTTAATAAAAACTATTTACTTCATTATTTTTTTCTCTGGTAAAAAAGTATGTTGTTACAAAGTGTAACATTTTATCAGGCTACACACTTATTACGAAAGTAATGTATTGTTTTTATAGAAAACCATGGGTAATTTGGTAAATAAAAACCAGTCAATATCAATTACATTAGTCCATGTTTGCATCAAATAAGCTATAACCAAATGTGTATTAGCAAATGCATTTGGCTTCCCCACTAATGCAGTTAATGCAGAATATGTACTCAGCAAATCATCGTTTAGCAATAATGGACTCCAATAAGTAATTGTAATAACTCATTACAAATAATGTTATACTGTAACATTTTAAAGTTTCTATTTTAACTTCGCCTTTGTTAATACTATTTTTTTCTGGTTAGTTTCAAAGTATTGTACGGCATGATCGAGAATGTTTTAGTAAAAATATCAAATGAACCATTTTACATAACGCATTTACAATATAGAGTCCCTCAAGGATCCATTCTCGGGCCGGTTCTTGTTTAATCCATACGAATAAATGGTGTATAACCATAACAGTTAACTCAGTCTATAAACGAAGAAAAGGTATTACAAAGAACACTAGTATATAAAGTTCAACGAAAGATCTATAAATTTAAGCCAGTGAAAAAGTAAACCTTTGTACACAACTCGTGCACACTAACTAAATAACTGTATCAAATTTCAACTAAGAAAATGAAATGAAATGTTGATTACAGCCCGAACATGATGTGTAAATATTCATTTGACTCAACAAATATTCTTAGAATTTATTTACATTCACATTTAGGCTATTTCGGACAGCCATTAGTCGTATTCGCACAAGTAGAAATTAACGTTTATTTTAGTTTTTAGCATGATTTGGAATAATTCTACTTATATGAATTCGTTGTTAAGTCAAAGCACAGACTAAAGCGTCTATGCTAGAATGATTGGAAGAGATGCAAGACTCTTGATATGATTTGAGAAGAAATACAATCTTGTAAATATAACGCTCGGGCGATTCACAAAGCCTGAGTTTGTATTCAAAGTGACTGTGTGAAAGTTGTGTTTTAGTTATTTTAGCTACAATCAAAGTTTAACCACTTTGTATAATGTAGAGTCCAATACACAATGTGAAACGGTTAACTTTGAATTCAGATATCACCACAGGGGTTTACAGGCTGTTTGCTACGCTCACAGACTAACTAACATCTTTGGCATCGGTTTCTCATGATCAATCTAGTTTACAAGTAATTAGTTATGTGAACTGCAACATGAAAAAACATCTGAGTTATAACAATACGGTGATTATAAAAAAGTATATTTATATTTGTCTAATCATGTTTTTGTAAACATTAATTAAGTTTTTATGTGGACCTTATGTTATAAAAAGCCGTTCAGTTTTAAATACAACAAAATAAACGTGTTATTTGTTCGACCTTACATTTCAAACTAATTGAGTTGCGTTTAATTGATTTCTCACAGCGCACAATACCGGGTGATTACAAATAAAATAGACAGTTTGGATAGCTTGTTAAACAATTATTATTAAACAGTCTTTAAACAGTCTAAACCTTTAAATTATTAACTTTCTACAAGCTAATTTCATTTGTAATCACCCGGTATTACACAATCAACTAACAATAAGCATATAGTTTGAAAAATATAACTTTAAGATAAAACAGAACTTAAAGAATAACCCCAATGAGGGTTTTATGTTACAATCGAGAATAGAATAAGAGGATCATTTGCAGAACAAATCGACCAATAAGACGAAGTTGCTGGATACAATGGGTTCAACGGCAGCAATGATGAAGTCCTTTCAGCTCTAACCTCCCTTAACAATTTGCTAGATTGGATCTCTTCCAGATTTCACGACAATCTTCTTTGACAATACAACCAGAAAACATAAGAATTACTTTAGGTTTACGCTCATCGTAGGTAGTAAAGTGTAAAATTGTATCTATTTATGCTATTTAAGATAGTAACATCAGTACAATTTTATGTTAAATGAACTTGTCACATGTTAATTTTTAAGACCAAATAATTTATAGAGTGGTTATACTTTTTAGCATAAAACCATAATAACTTGTGTGGAGGAAAGTTTGAAAGCTACTGATGATCCATGTAAAAAACACGCTTAAGGGCCCGCCTCAGCCCTTATGTAAGCGTTTACGACGGTCCTTTTTAACCTTTCAAAATATTTTTTATACTAACAAACATGGTATATTTGGAAACAAGAGAAGTTTCCCAACACGCGAATAGAGCGTTTTTGTTCGAAATTATGCGCTTTAAGTGAACAAATTGCAAGTTTTAGAGGCTCCGCTGAGTCAAATTTCAACTTTCAACGCTGAGTCAAAACCGTGACATAAATCCAAAAATGAAGAGATTTCGTATTTGAATTTACAGTTTTTACTATGAAGTTCAAAACCTTCGAAAATGTAATCAGCGAAGTACATTGTCATCTGTCTAATAAACCTGGGTTAAAAAAGATCTGATGAAAATTGCAGGCGGGAGTGTCTCAAGAAAATGCTTGTCTTAACAAATTGTTCTTAAAGGACGAAAAAAAACTGTGCACTCAGTTTTTAACAGTTAAGTTTGATATATGCTGACGCACACTTTTCAATTAGGCTTAGAAGATTTAAGATGAATTTTAAAGACTCAAATGAATTAGAATTTGAATTTGAATTTAATGTGATTCAATGCACAACCTTTTCTATGCCAGGAGCCACGTTTTTTATAGTTTTGTTTTAAAACAGAGTTTTCCTACTAAAGTAGTAGAGCAGTTTGAAATTGTTCCTCTAAGGGAATATCTGAGTTGTTCATAACTTGGCAAGTTTGCCTTCGCCCTCGATCCACTTAATGAAATTCAAACTTGTCAATAGTTTTCCACATTTTTGTTATCATTTGGCGTTAACTGCTTGTTAAATCAAAAGTTTCGGTAATTTTTAAATTTGTGAGTTGTTTAGAATTTACAGTTTAGAAAATAATTACTTGTAAACAGTTTATAGTGATTTTCCTTTGGAAAAAAGAACCAAACTCGGGAAATAAAATGAGCATAGATCCTTAGTTTCAGAAAAACCTTTGAGCATTATTCAATACTGTATTGTATATACCTTATACGTATACAAAGAAAAATATCTTAAAAGCAACAATTTCTCCCTTTTAACAATTTTAAAATCTAAGGTTCAGGGATTGCTTCTACTTTCTGCTATTAAAATATCACAAGTTAGGCCTAAATGCCTTTAAGTTAAAATTCAAATGCCAAATCATATTTTTGTCCGAGGAAAAATATTATATAAATGTCTATTGTGTAATAAACTCTGTCAGTAAAGCGGTTTTAATATCTTAATCAGTAAGTTTCATTACATTTCGTTGAAGTTTAAATGAAGTTTAAATGTCAATACGTGTTTAAATGCTACCCATCAATTTACCTAATGACAATTCAAAATCCATGACAATTTGTTCAGTTGATTCAAAGTAGAGGATGAAAAAGTAATTTTTGACTCTAATAACGGAATAAGTTGTCTGATCTTTTTTGTTTCAAAGAAATCTGGAAAACAAAACCTGGAACAAAAGACAAAAGGCCGAAGCGAGACTGTGAGCGTAGCAAACACCTCTTTAACTTCTCTGGTAAAATAGCACAAATAGCTGAGGCCAAAACGTAAAAAAAGGTAAAATTTGTCTTGTTTAACGAGGCGAAGTTAGGACTACAAAGTCCTCTCTTTTACTCAACCTTTTACCTAGCGTTACCGTATTAGTCACATTACAAATTGTAAGTGGTGACTGAGGGGATCGAACCCGCGCCACCGGAGTGAAAAGCTCCGGAGTCACGCGCGATACCAATCCACTACGGATCCGCTAAAACGTACGTGTCCTCATCATGTTGCAACTTAGAAAATAATGGAAAGCTCATTTAAAAACCTTTTTCTGCTTAGTTCCACGCGCGCACGTTCTGAAATCAATAAACATATTTGCTTTATAATCCTACTGCACGGATCTGCGGCACGTACAATAATCATCCCTTTTGCAAAACAGCTGTAATAAAGCGCAAATGTTTATTGCATTAAAGTCCGAGTGTCTCGTAATCCAGTATGAGTAATACTACCTCACTTCCTAATATTTTGTGTAACAGTTTTAGTTACTTTTCAAGTCAAGACGGGATCAGATTGCAGATCCTGAGAATCTTGCGAAGAACACGATATTTTGGGAATTCCATGTTATTTGTGTGAACGAGGGAGAATTCGGGCTTTTTTCTCATGATGCAAATAATAATGAGAAATAAATGTCAAGAAATGTTTTAATATTATAAACAATTAACTAAATAAACATTGTTTTGAGCTCAACAGTTTGAATTATAATGTTTTGAAGAAACAGCTGTTGCACTGATTTACTATACGTCAGTGTTAAATTTCCAAACAAACTCGTTGAACCAGCTGATGTCCATGCGACAAAACATCATCAAAACGTATAATCAAAACAATATTTTATTTACCTGGGTGTAAAAGTTACACTATAGCACTGTCAATACATGTGTCTAAAGCAGCTGTTTTCAGAGCAGAATGACAAAAACGTAATTATGAAAGATGTAGCAACGTGTGGGTAAAATATTTAACTAAGCAAAAAAAAGAAAAAAATACTTTCCGAACAGATTTTTGAACTAAACGGTTTACAGTTACAACGATCCAAAAATATCGATTAACCAGGGGCTCTATGTTTTTCAAAGACGTGTGAATGCATTATAGTTGAAAAGCTTATGCACAAGAGAATGTCAACAGAAGCACATTATCTTGAAGGAAAGCTGGTTACAAGGGCAGCTGCATTTTACACGAACTAATTAGTTTTGCCAGACTTGAGAGACTCGGCAGCGACATAAGCTGAAAAGCAATTTAGGCTACTTTCACGTTAGAGCTAAGTACATTGGAAAATACCTAATTGAAACGAGTTTTGCTAATTAAGCACTGACAAGTAGCGTCAACAGCAGAAACTGGTCGTAAACGTCAAGCATTTAATGGTATTCTTGACACTTTTCTTATTCCATATTTTTCAAGGTTATACAAGCGTCCTAACCAGGCGCTTATTGCTACCCTAACTATTATTATTGGTTATACTTATGGTTACCTTATTGCTACCCCATTTTTAACACAACTGCTCAGGTGCTAAAAAATACATAGAAGGTAAATGACTTGTCGGCATACGTTGATTACTTTTAGACTAAATGTCCTGATTCATTTAGGCTCATTTCCTAATTCTTTGTGGTATGTTTGAAGTTAACTTGCACGTGAAGATGGGATCAGATTCCAAATCCCGAAACGTCGTGTATGTTCAATAAAAATTGTGGAAAACGTATGTAATACGAGGGTCATCCAGAAAGTAAAGAACGTTATAGCATGGTCAAATAAAAAATAAAGATATCAACACACAACTTTATTTACAAATGCATAGAACCTTCCTCTACCTTTCTACGCAGTCGCCATGGATTTCAAGACACTGGTTTTAACGTGGGACCAGTTTTCCATACCCATGTTCTACTCATATGCCGCCAAAAACATGAGCCAGGATTTCTTAGTTTCTTTGAGTTCCTTATAGTTAGCAAACTGTTTTTTCCCCAAAAGTCCTTAAGCTTCGGGAATAAGTGATAATCACTCGGCACCAAGATAGGGCAGTAGTATTTCTTTTCTTGGCATACATTCGACATGGATTAAGCCCTTTCGATCCCAAAAAACAGTTGCCATGACTTTTCGTTTTAAATTTCACACTTTACATTTAGTGGGGTTTTCAAATGATACTATTATTAATCACTGTGGACACGAGACGCGTAATCACACAGCAATGAACCTACACTCAAACTGAAGAGGAAGAATGTAGCTAGCAGCTGCACACACCACTAGTAGTGGGGTGATGCGCAATCGTTTTTACTTTCTGGATGACCCTCGTAATAATCTCGTGAATAACTCAAAGCTTGCCGTCATATTTGCTTAACATATTGGTTTAAGCAGCTGTTAACTTTCAAACCGAAGTGTAGTATCAAAATTTCAAAAAGAAATCCTATTATGACTCCAATAAGTTGTCAACAAACCCCTGTAAGCAGCAACCAGCACTTCACAACAAAAGTAACTTTGGTATTCCCTTGTTGAAAGTGTTACACAACGAGATAGTGGATGATGACGCACACAGGTCACGTGACATCATAACGAATATAATCCAGTGTTTCCACGTGAGCTTTCAACTGATTATCAGCTGATTGCAAACCTTGCTGTGAATCAGCTGTTTTGTAAAGTCATACTTGAGTTTGAATAGCAAAGCATTTAATATTTATTGTCATAAACAAAATACATTGTGTTGACATGTTGATGAATATGGAAGTGATAAAAACAAGGTAAAAGTAAAGTTTGTCTCGGTTATAGAGGCGAAGTTAGGACTACAAAGTCCTCTCTAACACTCAAACTCGACCTTTACCTAGCGTCACCGTATTAGTCACATTACAAATGTAAGAGGTGACTGCGGGGGTCATACCTGCGATACACAAAATGAATGGGATGATAACAAGAAATGAGAGCAACTGATTAACCACTGATAAGAAAAAATGACCATATAAAATAAATAGGCTTTAGTTTATAACATTTTTGAATAGTTATTAACTGGAATTTTAAATTCTGCAACAGCGTAAGGAGCCAACTACAGCAAATATTGCTTTAATTTATTTTTTAACAATTTTTGGTCATATAAAAGATTTTAAACTTCCACTGGAAGAATATTCAAAGATTTTGTGCCAGCTTGCATTGGGAAACTTTCATGAATTTGCAACCTACGACCTACGAAATGGTCTATATATTGCATTTGACCGTGTACTATAATTTCAGTTGATTTCTAAAATATACTTATACCAAATTTTACATAGTTTTAGTTTACATCATATGGTTTTAAGTTTTGTTTTTCAAGTAAAAAATTGTTTATTGTATTGATCTGAAGAAGTCTAATGTTATTAGGTGAAATATAATCACTTTCAAATTAAACTATTGTTTTAATGGTTTTGCGGAAGACATTGCCAACCAACTGAAGATTTAAAAAAGTACTATAATTGTGTATGTCCTTACCCTGCACTAAGTCACATTTAGATATACAAAACACAATAGTTTTAAATATATAAATTGTGGTAAGTATTTTAAAGAAACGTTTAAGCTTTGTCAAAATTGTGTTTCTCGACTATAGAAAATTCGCATTTAATGTAAATTAATTTAAGATAAAGAATAAACAACTTAAAGAACCTTTTAGTTTTAATCTTTTTAATCACAAGATCTATGTAAGAACTTTAAATAGCCTAGGTCTTGTTTGATATGAAAAGTGTATTCAGTTAAACTGTTTGTTTACAACTCTTACGCTTACCGAAACTGTATCAGCTTCATTTTGTATTTCACATTTTTGGTAGAAAACACTTTTTCTAAAAAGCTCTTTCTAAAAAAAATTTCTAATTTTTCAATTTTCTAAGTTACATTTTTAAATCAATGCAGAATGTCCTTCGTAAACCAAGGGAACGAAGTTAAAGCTGTCCTAGAAATTAATAAAGCAGTTGAAAGTTGCTCCAAGGGAATATCTGAGTTGTTCATAACTTGGCCAGTTTGTCTTTGCCCTCGATCCACTTAATGCAATTAAACCTTGCAACAATCTTCAAGTTAAATACGTCTCGAGTCTCTCTGGAATAGTAAAGGAGCAATAACAACACAGAACTTCTCACAAGTATGAATAATTTTAAGATTCACGTACTGCTACCCTTGTCTGTTTTTAATCAAAGTGGTATTTATTTTAATATTAGACAAAGAGATATCAAAAACAGTAGTGACAAAATAAGTTAAGAAAAGGTTTCGCTAAAAATAAGAACTCTTTCGTCAAAAAACAACCAATTTATTTCTTATGGTGTGCAATGATCCAATCTATCGACAGAGCTCAGTACTCGTACAATTGCGAAAGAAAGCTTTGGAGCAGAAGATTTGAAACTGAGAAGTGGGAACAGCTGACTGGAACGAAAGACTCAGAACGGAATATTTGGAACTGAAGATTTGAAACTGAGAAGTTGGAACAGCTGACTGGAACGAAAGACTCAGAACGGAATATTTGGAACTGAAGATTTGAAACTGAGAAGTTGGAACAGCTGACTGGGAACGAAAGACTCAGAACGGAATATTGGAACTGAAGATTTGAAACTGAGAAGTTGGAACAGCTGACTTGGAACGAAAGACTCAGAACGGTATATTTGGAACTGAAGATTTGAAACTGAGAAGTTGGAACAGCTGACTTGGAACGAAAGACTCAGAACGGAATATTTGGAACTGAAGATTTGAAACTGAAAAGTTGGAACAGCTGACTTGGAACGAAAGACTCAGAACGGAATATTTGGAACTGAAGATTTGAAACTGAGAAGTTGGAACAGCTGACTTGGAACGAAAGACTCAGAACGGAATATTTGGAACTGAAGATTTGAAACTGAGAAGTTGGAACAGCTGACTTGGAACGAAAGACTCAGAACGGAATATTTGGAACTGAAGATTTGAAACTGAGAAGTTGGAACAGCTGACTTGGAACGAAAGACTCAGAACGGAATATTTGGAACTGAAGATTTGAAACTGAGAAGTTGGAACAGCTGACTTGGAACGAAAGACTCAGAACGGAATATTTGGAACTGAAGATTTGAAACTGAGAAGTTGGAACAGCTGACTTGGAACGAAAGACTCAGAACGGAATATTTGGAACTGAAGATTTGAAACGGAAGATGTGGAACTACTATTTAGATATGAGGGCACTGTCCATTCTAGAAGACGATTATGTGTGCTGAACGTTTTAAATAGTTCTACACTTATCCTACTTGTAAGTTAAAATTAAATTGGAAAAAAGGAGGAAAGCTAAAGACGGAGTATTACTAATATGGAAAACGGTGACCCACGTTTTTATGTGTGCATGAGAATTGTTCTCCATTATTGCAGCCCAATACGCCACTGGTAATTGTTTGACTTTTAGTTTCTGTGTCTCCATAAAATAGAAATCTAAAAGGTAACCCGCAGAAATGATGACATCGTTCATCATAGAAATGTGTGACATCGTTCCCTATAGAATACAAAATCTTCAGAACAAAGGTCTGTGGGTTTCGTTAACAGAAACCTCTTCAAAATAGGAAATAGAAAAATTAAACGTATTTGAAACCCATGTTTACATTATGATCTAGCAACAAAACAGTCAGAGGTGGGAAAAACTGTTAAATACAAAAGTTGTAGGAAATTTCTTTCTACACTAACGATTTTTCATCAGATTGAAGATCAGAGCAACTGTTTGCCACTATGATGCAAAACAAGACTAAATACAATGGCAGATTTTCAGACGCCATCTTTTTTGGCCGCCAACTTCTCAGAGCCTAAAAAAAGAATGTTTTTAGATTTTCCCGAAAGTTTCACATTAAGAGCTTTAAAAAGCGTATGTGGTTGAAGGGGTAACATACCAAAAAGTGCCTACTCGTTTAGTCACAAAATTACCTGTACAACCGGCTTTAAAATGTATTATTTGCGTAAATTACATTATCTCATGTGTCAGAAACTTTATAAACTTACTATGTTAAATTTGGAAATTTCTTCTAACAGTTATTAAGTAGTTTTTTCGAATATTATTAGGACGGTGTACATACAATTAGAAGTTTAACAGTCTAACCAAGATTTAAACCCACGGTTTAGGTCGTGGTGACTGGACCTGACTGAACGAGTAAATGTTTAGGCACTTTCTGGCATGCTATCCCCCATCTATTTTGAAGCTCTCAGTATGAAACCATGGCGTCTGAAAAAAGGCGTCTGAAATCTGCCCTAGTATTTAGCCGATATTTTGCACCATAGCGGTGAAAAGGTTACGCAAAATACGAGGTTGCAAGCCGAGTGTGGGTCTGAAAGGCACAGCCCTCCAGCGAGCCCGAGGGGCGAGTTAAGATTTAAAATTATTTCGTAGTACTCATATGTATACGACGCTAATAATGTTTTGATTAGTTTATTATTCTCTAAAAATCCCTAGTTTGTATATAAGCAACAAACTAGCGTATGTTATGATTAGTAACAAATGTGTTGTGATGGTTTGATAACGCGCCAGGAAGATGGATGTGCTGTCAGTGACTAATGTTTCGTAAAGACGGACACTTCCGTTCAACTTCAGAACAATAAACACGTCATATTTCATCCAAATTCTTTGTATCAAAGAAAAATATGTATTCGCATAATCTATCATGTTTATCCAATAGTTTCAAAACAATCTATACCGAATTCCACCAGAACACATTACCAGGGTGGATTAAAAAGGTTCAACTGGTTTGTCCGAAAGTGTTGAGTTTTTCTTTGCACCTTTCCTAGAGAGAATAATCTAGATATTAACAATAAGTAAACATGAGAAATAATTAATCCATACTAATATATAAAAATGAGATGGTGTGTGTCTGTGTGTTCCGCAATAACGCAAATACCACTGGACCAATTTTGATACAATTTTACAGGAATGTGGCTTATATACCTGGCCAACACATAGGCTATTAACATGTTTGATAACTTTATCATTTTTAAGATGGTGGTCGTTAATAAGACCTCACTATATGTAAAAGTTTATAACCCAATACTGTAACGTTAATTTCTGGAGTAAAAAATATTTATGTTTTACATCCCATACGAGCTTTAAAATTTAATCATCTACAAAAATAGTTCTGAGCATTTCTGTCGTATCTTCAACGGTTTGTCGGAAAGCTTGCTTCAGTGTGGAGAAACAAGCTCATGATGATGCGCCAGGTATGTTAAATCTAGGTTGGTATTACGGTTGTGTTCTTGCGTTATATTTAAACGCTGGCTGTGTAACGATAGACGTGGGGAAACTTAATTTTTTGCAAAGGATGTATAGGAAACCTTTTATTTTACTTTAAATTAGCAATTTTCTTAAAATATACACACAGCTATGTTAACAAATAACAAATCCCCGAGGCGGAGCGTGGGTACTCTCAGCTAGTATACTATAAAGCTGGTTGTTCAGGTGACTGTGACTGAACGAGTAAATGTTTCGGCACTTCCCGGCATGCTACGGTCCCCTAAACCACATACTTTTTAAAGCTCTTGGTGTGAAACCTTCGGGAAACATCTGAAAACCTTCCCTTTTTTGAGGTTCTGATAAGTTGGCAACTCAAAAAGACGGCGTCTGAAAATCTACCCCTGTACCTAGCCGAAATTTTGCATCATAGTGGCAAAACTGTTGCTCGCATCTTCAATCTGATAAAAAAGCGTTAATATGGAAAAACTTCCTACAACCTTCGTATTTAACGCTTTCTCCCACCTCTGACGGTTTCGTTGCTAGATCAGTTTGTAGTTGAATTGTCGAATATTCACCTTTTCGCTGTGTTTGGGCTCTCAGTTACGGTACTTATCAACCACCCAGACATATAACATTTAATGCAAAACCAATAAAAGGCGAGTATATAAGTAAAATTGAATATAAGTAAAGTTGTGTGTTAAGTTGTATGAAATAAATAAAAGCACAACCAGAAGAGTGGACACAGGACTCAAAAGGAGGTCGAAAGGACACGTCCAGTGCAGGTATTCCCCCGCTATAAGAAATTCGTTGAAGTTCACGGTAGCACTTGTACCTATGAGTTTTAGCTCTATCTTGAAGTGTTTTCTTTTAAAAAGTGTACAACAGCGCATAACTTACATCATACTACTTAAAAAAGGCTGTTACTAATTTGATTTTAGCAGTTTATTTAAAACTAAGTTTACAATCAACCTCTAAGGTGATGGGAAAGAATTTTGTCATCGCTAATGTAACCCGTTTGAGCAAATGTAGTGGAAGTATAATGGAATAAGGATAGGGAAATCTTTAATAGATTGCCATCGTTTATCATTTTAACGTGGCTAGCGGTTACATTAGAGTATCTTCAATCAATGTTTGCCAATAAATACTTGCTTCATAGTAACGGAGTTGTAAAGAAACGTTGAATGGTTTCATATGACAATTGGCAACAATGTACCATTGACAAGTCAGAGAATGACTGTGAAATTTCGAAACTGTATCTTCTCAAACAGCACTTTTTATACGGTTTGAAATTTTAATTATTTATTTCAACAAACGAGCTTTAAATATAAATTCCCTCATAGAGTTCAGCGTACAAAAATCAACTCTAAAAACCTCTTGTGGAACCATCTTTAATGGGAAATTTCTTTTACAACCATATTTTCAGAAACTTTCACTATTTGTTTTTTTACATGACTACAAGTTTGGCACTAAATCAGAACTTGTTGTAATTAAAATATCTTGGTTAATTAATATTAAACTCATCATTTAATGAAATTACTAAGAAAAAGGAACAAAAAGAAGTCAATTTCATAATATATTCCAGTACAAGAGTTAAATACAGAAATATGGGTTATAACTAAGTTACTTTTATTAGAACTGATGCTATTTATGAATTTGCTTTTTATTTGCTTGACTGATTGGATTGTGAAAAGGGTGCTTTGTTTTCGCAATCGATGTTTTTGTTTGATTCCGACTTCCCCTCTTTTGTTTACCCTCAGAATTGTCATACTTTCTGAAATACAAGCCTATATTCTTCATAAACCTGTTATGTAGGTGTATTTGCAGTTTACTCAGCAAGTCGTTATTGAATCATCAAATTTGTCCGAGTGTTAAGTTTTGTTCCTAAAATATCTAATTTTGCAAGGTTCAAACAACACTTCATCAAACCAAGTTAGTAACATCTTCAACACAAAATCAAACTTTTCACCGTAGTTTAATTAATACAGAGTGAGTTAAAAGTATGGATATTCCCTGTTAGGTTTTTGAGGATGATATAGGTCTAAAGCGGCTCAGATAGTCTGTGATCATCTGATGATACCCGCATCAACTCCCACCATTGTTTAGACATATCAGACTATCACCTACGTGGTTCGGAAGTCACGTTAAGCCGTGAGTCCTTGTATATCCATTGGTCATTGGGCCATTAATTAATGACCCATCCTAAGGAAGAGTCGGCCTTAGTTTATAACAAGACTACACCTCATAACTCATTACTACCACTCATCACTCTCATCCCTCACCACATATTTGCCTTAAAATACCCTCATAAGAGTGGTCGGCATCTCAGATAGGGATTAGGTTATTAATGGATGAAGATAGAAAAATAAAACTCAAGATACCTGTATAGGAAGTACAAATGAAAGTTTTAGTCACCATTACAAGTGTGGTGGTGACTACTTGCCACCCCATTTGGGGGTGGCAAATATTCCCCATAATGGGATTTTTGGGGAAGCTCAAAATTCTTAAACAGTTAGACCAATTGAGTGACACTTTTTTGAGGTCATGGTCAAAGTCAAAGTCAAAGTCAAAGTCTTTATTAAGCCACAATTAACAATATTTACATTGCATTAGCTAGGTCAAATGAAAATAATACATATAGTAACTAAGATAGCTTTAACCATTGAAAAATTAATATTAAACCAAGCAAGGAACGTTTACAGGCTATTACAATGTTACACAGTTTCCTCAATCTTTACAGACATGTCACTTGAAAGAAATTCCTGAACGCTGTAACAGGCTAAATTTAACAAATGATGTTTTAATTTTGATCTAAATTTGTTATGGCTTGGTTCTAACTGAAAGGAATGGGGTAGGTTGTTAAATAATTTTATTGCGTTATAGGTTAAGTGTTTTTGAAGAAAGATGTGGAATGTTTGGGGATGGGCAGTCGGTGAGTGTTGCGGAGCTGGTAAGGGGTTGTGGTGGAGAAGTCAAAATGAGAAATTCAGCCTGAGAAAAGTTAACGACTCCAAAATGTAAATGGAAGGCAACGTCAAGATCTGCTTATATCTCTACAAGATTGACGCCTTTAAAGGAGAAAATAGTCCTCACAGCCTGCTTTTGTATTTTGAACAAAATTTTGGACTCACACCCCCACAGCGTACGATAAGTGGGGATAGATGAGTCCATAATACGCGGTCAACAGAAGGTTGATATTTTGAAAATTTTTAAGCTACGCAATACATAAATTCCCGAACTGAGTTTCTTTGAAATGTGTTTTGCATGGCTGTGAAAACTAAGACTCTCATCTACCATTAACCGAGGAAGCTTACATTCTGGGTCGGACACACCTCGGCTTCATCTAAAAGCAGACTGAAGCTGTTTGCACGTCTTCTTCAGGCAGAAGTTCATGAGTTGGTTTTTCATGATTCATTTTAAGGAAGTTATCACCAAACCATTGGGCCAAAATGTTTGCCTCGGTGAATACGTTAAGTTCCAATTGGTGGGGATCGGGCTAGATAAGGATAGGGAGGTATCGTCAGCAAACAGTGAGAGCTTTGATGATGTGGTGCAGGATGGAAGCTGGTTCACAAAGAGGAGGTAGAGTGTTGGGAAATAACGGATCCTTGTGGTACGCCCTCACAATGCAGGTCTCAGTGGAGGGAAAGAATCGAACGCAGCCAGTCTTATCCACTGCCCTAATTTCAACAAATTGCCTTCTACCTTGGAGATACGAAGCAACCCAATTGAGCGCAAGTCCTCTAATTCCCACTTCCTGCAACTTATCTATCAACAGCTTATGATCAACCATGTCAAAGGCTTAGATCAAAGAAGAAGAGTGGAAATTAGAACTCTATCTCAACTCAGAAAAATAATAGCAGCTCATTGAATATAAGTAAACCTCAAAGCTTGTTACCATTTTGTAATGGGTTGAGATAGAAATCCTTAATTTTCTGTGTTCTTCTTCTTTAACCTTGACATTAAAAATAAGGCATCACTTAATAGGTCCACTTAATAGGTATCACTTTAAAATATCAGTAAAGCTGCCCTCCCAAAACCTCTATTTTGGGGAAATGGGCAAGTGACTAAAATGTTCGTTTTTACTTCATATATAAAAAAAACATTTTCATTCTTTATCCATATATAACTTTACCGGGAGTATCCATACTTTTGACTCGCCCTGTACATTACAACTACTACAGTCTAAGCTAGTTCATAACTGGTAATAAACAATGGACTAAAAGCAAACTATTTATGCAAATCAATGCGTATGTATGAATATGAAATAATTAACGAGATTGAGTAATTAATTAGATTATTAACCATATACATCCCACAATTCAATATATATTACAATACCACTTATTCAGTTACTGAGGCAACAATAAACTTCTAATTGATTAAGTACCGTAATGTATGAATCTAGTTTGAATGTATAACTTACTAGTTGCAATTGTTTAGTTTCTGAATTTGAGATTTTTTTGCGGACATTTATAATTTTTGGTGATTAATAAAACACGAGTAACATTTTGGAATTTATACTCGTCTGGTTCAAAAACAACTAAAACGTTGGTATGAAGGGCAACCTTAAAATATGTCTGTTTTATATTTAAGTCACAAACTGTAGTAGCTATATATATAGATGGTATGTTAGTTCTTAAAATGACTTTTCAGCTGTTAAAGCCAGAGTTTTGGCAACAAAAGGCATAATACTTGATTCCAACATTGAATTATAAAAATGTAGCATAATCAACATTAAAAGTGTATGCTAAATATGTTTATGTACATACTTGTAGCTTCATCGAATGGCTCCATGGTTTTCTTTCCCTTCATCGGCTGTGCATAATTAAGCAACTTTGTTTCTCTGTTACACAGACGACTGTGATTGGTCGTCCACTGATCTTAGCCAGTCAGCCAATCAGTCGATGGATAGCTGTCACTGACCGTGATTGGTCACGCTTGGTTTCTCAAATTG
The DNA here is from genome assembly GCA_018831715.1 of Matsumurasca onukii. Taxonomy (NCBI): domain Eukaryota; kingdom Metazoa; phylum Arthropoda; class Insecta; order Hemiptera; family Cicadellidae; genus Matsumurasca; species Matsumurasca onukii. Next base: position 44,869,900 of record CM032065.1, on the reverse strand, counting down.
TTCGTTCAAGGTTGGGTTTTTTGTATAGTCATTCAAATTTAAAGTTAACAATGTAAAATCTACTATCCATAGTAACTTAATCGTGTTACTAATGATAACATAAAAATGCAATGCATAACTTCTATGGCAACTCAAACCAAATTTTAATTCCACATTTTAAGCCAACTTGTAGCAATTCTCAACCGGCTGCGGTTAACGTTCGCTAATAATACCCTATTAAGTCCCTCGGTTGGCAGAGGTTACGCCGTGGTCACCCGTCTTCTTCACGCTCGGGTCTATGTTGATAACACCATATCAGGTCCCTTGATCGGTGGACACGAGCGACAAGCAGGTCGGGCTTGCACCGAGGATTGCTACAAGGTAACTCCGCCCCCTTCTTCGCTTGGAGTTAGTTTTTACGGTTTTCACACCTCTATTACAAAAAAAACACAATAAACCTAATTTTTAACTCCGCTTTGCCGGTGGCAAGCCCGGGACTCGGCAACGAGGAGGAGTCGGAGGAGTATCAACCTTGATAAAACCTCGGAGGACGCTCTGACATGGAGAGACTTCCTTCAAGAAGGATGGGTGGAGGTAAGGTGAAGATCATCAAGTTGAAACTTAAAAGATAATGAAAGATAATGAAGGTTCTGAATGGTTCAATATTTAAACTATGATAATTTCTAGTGTTACGGTGGTGAATCTCTAATCTGGTACTATAATTTTGAATATTACTTCTGATTTGTATGATCGCGTGATAGTAGTACTGTAACGGGCCTGTACTGTACTGCGTTGACAACTGTAAAACATTTCCAACTTTTAAAAATAGGTCTGCAGTTCGGTGTTGGACATAATTCAGAGTACTTTCTTTTGTAGAATGAAAAGGTATGAAACAGAAGAAGCGTGACCCCATAGAGGGATTCCGTATCCTACATGTCTGTTGAAAAAAGCAAAGTCATCACCAAAGGCAGAAGAAACTGTTACATAATAAGAAATAATAATGCACTAAATAATTAAGCAGTGTAATTTTCAAATCTGTACTGGTGTGTATTAAAAATTTGTCGTTTGGAATACAATTGTATACATTTTCTGTTGCAAATAAATTATTTTCATTTTATTTATTTATCCAATCCCCGTCTTGCGCACTTCTAAAATCACATCACCACGATCAACCACAAGTAAATTAGTACATTTTATTTTACTTCTATGAACCTTTTAAACTAAAGCATGAGTATCTAAATAAATAACGTGTATAATAGGTTCCTATGTAAAATGAATAAACCCGGAAGTGTGCGTACGGGTGGAAAACACAATACAATCTGACCGTGTTCTGGGTTCAGCCAGTCGGAGCGGAAAGGACCTCATCATTGCATCCATTGAAACCATTGTGTTGTTGTTGGTCAATAGAATTCGCTAACCACTTCATTCCAGACTGATTTAACGTAGCTTTGTTAGCAAACTTTTATTGAATGAAAAATATATCGGACGCGAAGCCCCCAGCGCTACCGTGAATTCTAGCGAACTTTGATAACGAAGTTATAAGTCACACTGGAACTGACCTTTGGGGAAGGATTGGGGATAAAGCACTGAAATAGAATTTTTCAGTTGAATATGTGGATACAAATGGCTATAATTAATAAGTTTTAAGAGCTGTTCTTCTAACTACAATAATTGGTAATGTTCCGTTTAGTTTTCACAATGATTTTTCCGCGAAACGAGGAAATGAACTGCAATATTCAATTTAAGTGTAATGCGATATTATTTGTCTGGTTTTGCTAGACTATACACAAAATATTAACCACTTTGTTAACTATTGTTCTAGATTTTATTCACTAAGTATTTCACTAACCAATATCATTAATTAAACAAAATTTTACCATACAATGTTTTAAAATTTTGAAATGTGTATATATAGTTTACCAGATTGTATTTGCAATATTTATAATAATTTGAATTGGACTTATGAGGTAAATAATAACTTTCCTAAACATAAACTACTTGATTTTGGTTTTAAAACTTATTTATTGTGCTGTAAGACTATTTAAAGTTGAACCGCGCTTAGGCTTTAAATTTTATAGCCAACCTTAATAATTATTTGTACAATACATTGATCACAATACAAAAATCGTCCAAAGTTTTGACAAGCTACGTGTAAAATAAATGTACTAAAGGTTTAACAGAAGTCAAAAGTACCGTTCACATATACATATTCAGTAAAAAACGTAAAAATCAGTTTTCAGATCGATTAGAAAGAATTAACAACATTTTTATAGAATCGAAAGTGCATATGTCATTAAATTAACCGATTGAACATTTAAAATAGGTAATTCATCCCCAAGGGTAATCACGTGATTTGCTTTGTGAAGGGTTGGATGATTTACATGTCCCTAGAGATCCGCAATTTGGGGATCTGGGGGGGAAGTTCGTGCAATGGAATCACTTTCATCGTCACAAGAGCACACGCTCAACATGTAATTTTTTTGTAACAATTTTGTATGTGTTGTGAATTTAAACTGTAAAAGGTTTTTAGCCTGTTTATCAAATATTTAAACTATGTTTGTACTTTTGCTTCAAAAACAGCTGCTTTATGCACATGTTTTGACATGGTATATGTGTTAAAGTTGCAATTCCAAAAAGAGAAGGGTTTGTTTTGATGATCTTTTTCTCCCTCGGGGGTTTTCCTAAACCGTTTATTTTAAGGACTTAGTCATTAAATATTAATTTTGTAAGTAATCATATATTATGTTATTAAATTATGTTTATTATGTTATGTTCATTATTATTATTAAATAAAGTTTTTATTAAATTATTATATCATATTATTGATAGAGTCTACCAATAACTTTATGATTAAATTATTTATATTTAAATTGTGATTAAATATTTGTATTCATGCTCGTAGGCTTGTAATTCATATAGCAGAAAAAGCTTTGATTTTACTTTGAGAAGGCTGATACCTTCTCTTGTCAACACTAGTATAAATACAGTTTGCCTCATAACTTTTTAAAATTCTATGGACAACATTTTAACGTGAGAAAATGAGATTTTCCGCATTTTTACACCTCCTCAATCAGTCACTAAAAGGTTTTCGAGCATGTATGTTATTTCAAAGAGCTTGTAATTTATTAAGTGTGAAATTAGTTATAAAATGGTAGAGTTTGTCTTGTTTAACGAGGCGAAGTTAGGACTACGAAGTCATCTCTACCACTCAACCTCGACCTTTACCTAACGTTACCTTAAAGTCACTTAACAAATTTTAGTGGTGACTGCGGAGATCGAACCCGCACCACCGGAGTGCTGAGCTCCGGAGTCACGCATGATACCAACCATCTACGACTCCGCTAAGTGTTATTGCTAAGTTGTTAGCTATGGTTAAGTGAAGTAGAAAGATTTCACTTAGTTTCTATGAAAGTACAAACAAAGACTAGGAGTAAGCAGGAAAACAAGGAACCAGGTCACGTAAAGAGCTAAAGAGGACGTTTAATTAACGTCATGGCTGAGTCACGCAAAAACATCTACGTGACTTCTTGTCAAGCAAACTGTTACTGAGAACCATTTCTATATAGATATCTGTCACAAAATAAATAAACACGTTTTGTTTAGATATGTATGTTATTTAAAGTTTTATTTAATTATCTATATGCAGAGTATCTAAAAAGTGTCAGTACTGTACTATCAGTTTGCTAATATGTACCAGACAGATAAGTAAATGTATGAATGTTAATGGCCTTTGTTTTGAACATTTTAAGACCTTAAGCAAGAAACCCCATTTTATCATCAATCCAAATATCACATATATTTAATAACATGCGTACGTAGTTAATATTGGGTGTATATTTGTTAGTCACTCTGTAAATCGTAAACACATATTAACAAAATAAATGGTATTGCACTTTGGTTTAATAAGTAGATAGGTTTAACCTTATAACTTTTTACTCAATCTTGCATCTAGTTCACTTTTAGGCATATATTGTTTTGTAATAATTCACTACTATTCATTTGAGTTATTCCATTCTTAATTTAATTCAAATTAGCTTTTGTGGAATAGTTTAACTACTGATTGAGACTACGATGAACATAACATATATTGTTTAGTGATGGACTACTGGTCCGCTTACGCTGATTATTGTAATGCTAGCTCGTTTTTTAATACTTTGAGTTATCCTTTAGATTACTATTCCAATAAGATATAATGAGATTCCAGGACCCAATAACGTCGTTATTCTTGTCCACTGCGAAAATTATGGGAACGTCCGTAAACATATTTAACGTAAACATAACACTTTTATTGTGTGAACGCGGTTTTAAACTAAAATTCTTCGAATTTCGTAAGTAAGGTAGTTAAATTGTTTCACTAACATTGTGTTTAAAAGCAAACGAGTTTCTCAGGTATGGAAAATGCAATGTCAACAATAGCATTTCACAGAAGTGTGACGTGTCTTTGTGTAAAGTGGTTTCTTTGTGTTAACCTGTCTTGTTTTCAGCTGTTAGAGTTGAAACAGCAACAAACAGCTGGTTTGTTTTACTCTGTGTGTTACAAAATATGTTTTATTTATAAAGGCAAAGAGCTGTTGGGTTTTAAGTTAAAATCCTCTGACTATAAGATTTTTAGAAAATACTTAATAGATAGATTAAATAGATCAAAGATTACGTTTCGTTTTACCACTCACTCGTAAAAACCTTCCAAAATATTTTACAAAATCCTTTAGAGACACGCTTTATTTGACCATGCTGAACAGAGCGAGCCTTTCATGAACAAATTCTAATCAAGAGTCAGTCTAAAATCTTTTGATTTTGATCTTGAAACAATTTCACTAAATACGCCAATGGGATGTTTAAATAATGACAAAATAAATTTGTAGGCATCACACAACGCTTTTGTAATGCGGTCCAAACACATGTGCCTGCGCCGGAAATCGAACCCTTGACCTCGTGCTTTGCAAGACATGACCCTACCCACTGAGCCACGAACGGACATGTTTGTACAAACAAGTACTTATCAAGGATTTTCTATACTTTGTCTCTACGTGTAAACCAACTCAAGGGACTGAGTTGCAAGCAAGGGGATGACTCATACTTCTGTTCTCATTTGTTGCTTTACCACCCTTAACAGGATACATCCTCAACATCAAAGCTATACTCCCCCCTCCCCTGCCACCCTGCCACTCCAGACACACTAGTTAAGCCGTGCATTCGTTGACAGAGGGAGGGGAAGGGGGCGCTTATTGGATCTGAATTGAGCGATGGAGGCGATGGGCTGGAAAATACCTTTGTTTACTCTGGATAAGCTAAAAATTGAAATATGAAAAAGATGGTTTCTCGCAGGCTTTGCGTAAAAAGTTCATAGTTTATTACAATAAGAAAACCTAATAAAATATAAGATACTAATTTCTTTGAGTGAATAAAAGAAACTAGTCCACAATTTACTTTGGAACAGCTTTTGGGTTGTTATTAATAACAAATCTCGAAATTTCGTAGTTGATTTAAAACACAAAGATCTAACAAAATCTTTTTATAATTAGTTTGGCCTATCAATTTCCTCATCTACAGACCACAACATCAATTGAAGATTATCATGTATATCTAAGGGTATTCATCCGTTTTTCCCGGTTAGGTTTGTCAACATCTCAACCTTACTAATTATACAAATCTCACTTTGAATCAAATCTGCCATTCATAAAGTGTACATTTTATTTAAAATTACCTAAATCAAAGAGTTTGCAAGGGATACAAATTTCAAGACGTTATTTAGTTGCCTAGTTCATTTTATATTGATCATCATGGTTAAACTTGAAAATCTTTCAAATGCTAATAACCCTTTTACTTTGATGATCAAGTATAACATCACTATAGTGTTTATTACTTATTTCTGATTGTTTCAAATCATTACCAACCGTGTATCAAAATAATAAATAAAACCCTACTTTATAACAAACGTAAATCAATACAAGTGTATAACACGTTTGGAATACGCATTATCAACAGTTAAGATGGTAAGAGAGGAGGAACTAAGGAGAAGGTATGTCAATGAACTTCCTTAATTGGAAGGATCTCAGATCAAAGCTGTGATTGGTTCAATTGGGTTGAACTCATGATCGGTAATCGCCTCTTCTGAGCATCTTCACCCTTTCTCACTCGCAAGGGGGAGTTCAAAACCCCGAAAAGGTTGTGCCCTAAAAAGTAAAAGTTCATTTGTATGACCGTAGGAAACTCGTTTTAAGCGACTTTTTAAGGAGGAGGAGGTTACAAAATTTGATCCAAGACTTTCCTATTTTATATACAGGTATATTTTGTTTACTTTGCAATGTGGATTTTCTTTGAAACGCTGTTTGTTTTGTTAAAAGGATTACCACAAAAGTTTCACATACTAATATTTTGAATCAATTTAAAACTTCTATTTAAAACCAAAAAAACTCCAAGCTTAAAGAAACTCCATCTTTAAAAAAACCTGTATTTGTTGCATATCTTGAGCTGTAACACTATTTTGAAGCAACTCTATTGTGATATAAATTTACGTTTTCAACATCATGGTAACCTTCAATTCTTCAAACATTGGTTTTGAAACTCTCGAATAATTTAAGTAAAAAACACACGTGTCTTAGTCCACCACTCATGTACCTACTCAGTGCGACCAAACTTCTATTCCAAATGGAACTTTAAACTGCCTTTTTATGAAACTCCCGGTCAAAAACAAGCTGTTTAAATGTTTTTAAGATAGTGTACTATGCCTTGAATAGTTCATTTCGATCAGTTAAAATAGCAGACGCGTTAAACGGGTTTAAAAATAGCTAACACTTATATACTCGAATTCGTTGATCCAATCGTTTCGGAGAAAAAGTCCTTTCATTATTTAAAATTGGTGCCAACAGTACTTTTGTTGCAGTTACATAGATACATTTTCTTTCAAATTCCTATCCCATTTTGCAGCTCAGCTTTACCATTTGGCACATAAAATTTAAAAACACAACCACAATGATTAATTCAAAAACGGTAAATATAATTTCCAAGCCAAATCAGGTCTATTAGGCCTGCTTATACACGAGTAGAGTACACCACTGCTGCTCACTCATGAGTATATAAGCTGAAGTGATTACTGATTACTGATTACTTGATTAGCTGAGAAGGGCTCAAGGATCTTAAGCTCCAGCAATGTAATTAGTTGATAGATTGCCTCCTTACATCAGACCGCAACACCTGCTCGTAATAATGAACAAACTATTTTAATTAGGAATTTTTTGCTTAGCATGGCTTCATTTTTTAACTTTAATATTTCAATAGTTGTGGTTTATTATACTTTAAAAAGTGTTTTGCATAACACTTTTGAAAACATATGCAGCCATTTCTTTAAACATACAAGAGCGTTTTTGAAGCGTGTAGTCTTCAGCGTCATACAGAGTGTCACAAACATGTATAGTGCGCTATGCAGAACCGAATTTAACATATAAAAATAAGTCGAAAATGCCGAGTAACATTTTTTATTTCGGCTTAGTTTAGCCATAATTTGCCGTTTTGTAAATGTTTAAAAATAATTAATAATTCAAAATCCTTTGAGATATTTTTGTGAAACTTGGTTTACACCTTAATTTTTCTCTTAGTAACATGTTCCAAAAATAATTTTTTCTAACTTATTAAATTTTAAAACTACAGTGATTTAAAATTTCAAAATCATGGAATCATATTAGAATTTGACTTTAAATTTTTAAATTACCGCCATTTTGAAATTTCATAAGCTAGATAAGAAATATTTTTGGAACATACTATTAGGAAAACAATTAAGGTTTATACTAAGTTTTACAAAAATATTTCAAAGGGCTTTTAAATTATTAATTATTTTCAAATGTTTAAATAATGGCGTATTATGGCTAAACGAAATAAAAAAATGTTACTCGGAATTTTCGACTTATTTTTGTATGTAAAATCCGGTTCTGCATAGCGCGCTACACATTTCTGTGACACCCTGTCCAAGTACATTTTCTCTTACAACTATTTAAAGCATATTTACTAGGAGGCATTAAAATGTTTAATTTAAAAGAACGCCAGTGTCCATTATTAAAACACAAGCCACAGTCCACAGTTAGTGTGAAGCTTCCACAAAGTCTTGTTTGATAATACAAAGCTACCACAGCAAAGGACGCTTGAAAGCTCAAAGTCTCAACGAGTTTAATTGGTCAAAGGACACAAAACCTCCTCGGCTGCTAAGTAAGACCATGCACATTGTCAGAACGAGGAAATAGGAAAAATCGCTGAGGAAGAAGGTAAAAAGAAATATATGTAGACAACTGTGCACATACGGACTGGTGCAGGAGGCTGGTTTTAGTTCCTCAGCCAACCGCCCAGCCAGCGCCACTAGTCTCTCGAATAGGTTGCAGGCAACCACGGTGTAGTAGCAGTTACCGTATAACGGAAACCTTAACGGCAATGAAACTAATCACTATTTTCCTCCCTATTAGCATTTTGGTTAAAATTAAAATT